>OX359291.1:55659457-56904457 GCA_947179395.2 Pulicaria dysenterica | reverse complement strand
TTATACACACAAGGTTATAGTTTTTGGCAGTCTAGCAGCCTGTTCACGTGGTGCAGTAGCGGTGTATCCCCCTTCAGCAGTCACACGGTATATTTTCTATCTTTTTCTGATACACCTACTTTAAACCTGTGTATATTGTATGTTTAAATATCTGGTTATGATTTCTGGTATTGTTTTCCCCATCTGATCCAGTTGGGATCCTGGGAACTGAATTTACGAGTTTTATATTATTTCCGCTGTGCATGTTCGTACCCTGTAAATCCCTACAGTGGTATCAGAGCCTGCTTCTAGGCTCGATGGGGAACAAGAAAATCATAGATATATACATACTTATTTTGCGAAAATTGATATGTGGTTAGGATCAAGTTTCTGATCTGTTACGTGATAGATTTTCTAGTACTGCTGATTATATATATTGTTTATATATTGTGTGAAACTTTTGGTTTTGGTTTAAGGATCAAGTTTTGATCTATCTACCATTAAAGTTTCAAGTTTTAGATATTTATATATTGTTTATATATTAACTGCGTGAAACTTTATTTTTGGTCAAAACGTCAAGGTTTATGACTTTTAGCCAATTAAAGTTTCCAGATTATCTTTATACATTTATATTTGTGAGAAATTGTGGTTTATAGTAAAGGTCAAAGTTTTGACTTTTAAACCGGATAAAGTTCAGTTTACATGCTTTATATATATCTGTATAAATTGTGTGTGAAACTTGGGATAATTTAAAAGTTCAAAGTTCTTGAATTTTTAAATCAAGTTTCCAGTTTATATATTTTAATTCATTTAATAATGATATTTGACGTTTAACCAGTGTGGTAATTTTTGTTTTATCCAGTTTGTGATATTTAACAAAAAGACCCAGGTTTAGGCCCAGTTTGTGGTCAAGGTTAAATGTTGGGGATGAACACAAAACCAGTCTGAGTTTTGCTGTCAGAGATTCAAGTTTAAATCTACCCGGGATTATATATATTGGTTTATAATGCGTGCATTGTTATTATTTAATTAATTGTATGTGGTTGATTCTCTTTAAGCCAAACGCCTTAAACCTAGTGGATCAAGATTGTGGTTGTTTATTTATTGTTTTGTGGATTGGTTTACATTTATTATTTATCCGGTGTGGGGAGGCATGCGTGCCACTTACAACCCCTATTCAATTTTGTAAAAGTACTAGATTTAGCGGGCCTGCGGGCCTTTGAATTATTATGTAATAGGGCACTAGTTTTATCAAAATTGTAATAAGTTAGTTTGATATTTGTAAATGTATTTTTGGAGCCAATCAAGACAAGGATCAAGACAAAAGAGAGAGGACGCAACGGATGCTGGAGTCAGTGGGAGCGTCAGCATCAGATTCATGCCTTGTGTGTTGTTTATGATCCACATTAGGGTTTGACCACAAGGGTACTTAATTTTAATTAAGTACCAGTGATGGTCAAAGGCGTTATGTGTATTGGCTTATTATTGCTTTTATTAATTGCGTGGTTGTGATTTAATTACTTAATTATATAGTGCACGAACGTCATTAAAAACCATTTACATATATAACGGATATTTTTTAATTTGAAAAGTTGTTCACTTAAAAAGGATATATGAGTTTTACAAGTTTTGTAAAACGGTCAAAACTGGCAAAATATTTTTTTGAAACAAGTTAACCATTTCAAAATCTTAGACCAGTAGTGCTACCCATCTAATGGTACACCTTTCCTGCTCCCAGTACTACGGTATGTTTTCGTGCCCAAACCATGCACACCGGGGTTCAAACTGATGTGGGGAGGGGGTGAAAGACTTTGCGATTCCCTGATATGACGGGCCAGAGTTCACCCCATCTTAGATGGTGAGGTCTATTTTGGTGATTCCCTGATGTGACGGGCCCAAAGTGCACTTAGGAGGATTAAATATGTACGAATTATTGTTTCATTCGATGTCCCAAGGATATAGGAGTCATGTTTTTGGATTAAACACATATCGGTATGGTTTATACCCACCAGAAATAGCACGGGGTCGGTGTTGTCGTGCCCAAACCGTGCACCGGCACGTGTGAAATAAGGATCCTATTCTAAAATATATTTATTTAAAGGGTTATAAATTATTTTAGAGGAATTAAATTACTGAAATGTTTATTTCTTGCTTTTTCTGTAGATGTCAATATTATCTGTTATACCTATTTATACACCCGAGGAGTCTCTTAGCCTCATCATGAGCAAGTAGAAGCTTTCAGGTCCGAACTTTATGGATTGGAAATTGCACTTTAGGAATATCCTAAGGGCGCATGGAAGGCTGTACACAGTAGACAAACCTCCTCCAGCACGACCTGACTATTCTGCTCAGGATGGAGAGTATGATACATATTATAAATATCTGTCTGATGAATCTAACGTCATGTCAATTCTGATACTCTCCACAAAGTCTGAGTATTCGGATGAACTTAAGAATAAGTCGGTTTTTGAGGTCGTGCAGGGTTTAGAGGAGCGTTTCAAGGATAATGAGCGTTGTGGATGCTTTCTACTCATGAAGGACATTCTTTCATAGAGGATGAAAGAAGACCAGTTATTGAGCGATCATCTCATCAACATGAGAAGGCTATTTGATTGCTTAATGATTCTGGGATCACAAGTCACTGAGTGTGAACTAGTGATCCTCTTGGTTGGTATCCTAACTGACCACTATCAGGCAGAGGTAGTGGACAAGTTTGGTGAACCAGATACAACAATTGTTGGTATGCACAAGTTCTTAATGTGCATAGATGACCAGGTGTACCCGGCAGTAGTTGAGTCAATGGAGGAAGATAACTGGGTTGATGAGCTACTAGAAATTTGTTGCCCAGTTTGTGGCAGCAACGATATTTGCGAGCACTCACTCAACATTGATCAGCTGGACGTCGGTTCTACCGACGAGTCAGGTATCTTTATGATAGATTACTTAGTTACTTCATTTGAATCATGGGTACATACCGGATGTGGTCATCACATTTGCAATCATTTGCAGGGATTCAAGAGAAGTAGGAAACTAAGGAAGGGGGACATGGACCTACAGGTAGGCGAAGGCTCCATCATTGGTGCTGAAGCTGTAGGAACATAATGTCTCACGCTACCTTCAGGATTAATCATAGAGCTAGAGAACTGTTTTTACGTTCCTAGATTGATTAAAAATGTAATCTCTTATGATTTATTAAAAGGCAGTGGTTTTAACTATCAGTCGATAGGTAAAACAATTTTGTGCTTTAAGAATGATTTATTCTATTTTAAAGCAAGTTTACAAAATGGTCTATACATGATAAATCTAGATGATGACAAAGAAATCTATCATATAAGTAAGAGGTCAAAGGACACTTTGAACCAGACTTACCTTTGGCATTGTCAGCTCGGACACATAAATAAGAAACGCATAGAGCAACTTCATAGTGATGGAGTTCTAGGGTCATTTGATCTTGAATCAATTGACAATTGCGAATCTTGTTTGTACGGAAAGATGACAAAGAAACCTTTCGACAATTTGAATGAAAGGTCAAAGGAACTGCTAGGAATTATACACACAAATGTGTGTGGTCCTTTCAGTCAGGAGGCCAGAGGTGGATACCGGTACTTCATTACCTTTACTGATGACTTCAGTAGGTATGGTTATGTGTATCTGATGAGACACAAGTCTGAAAGTTTTGATTTCTTCAAACAATTTCAGAGTGAAGTACAAAACCAGCTTGACAAGAAGATAAAGCTGCTTCATTCTGACCGGGGTGGTGAATATCTGAGTCAGGAGTTTGACGATCATCTAAAGGAATGTGGGATTGTTTCACAACTCACACCTCCGCATACACCACAGTGGAATGGTGCATCGGAAAGGAGGAATAGGACCTTACTTGACATGGTTCAGTCTATGATGAGTCAAACTAGTTTACCAATATCGTTCGGGGGTCATGCACTCGAAACGGCTGCTTATATGCTGAACCGAGTTCCAACTAAGGTTGTGGAAAAGGCTAAGAAACCGTTCAAGTTATGGACGTGGAAAAAGCCCAAATTGTCTTACATAAAGATTTAGGGTTGTGAGGCGTTCGTTAAATGACCGTTCTCGGATAAACTCAAGCCCAAATCAGATAGGTGTATCTTCGTGGGTTATCCTAAGGAAACCTTAGGATACTATTTCTACAATCCCGATGAGAACAAAGTTTTTGTTGCTTGATCAGGGACATTTCTAGAGGATAAATTTCTAAGTTCTGAAACTTCTAGAAAGGAAATAGATCTTCAAGAAATTAAAGAGGATGAAGGTGTACCTCCTCCATTAGAGGAACCCGTAAGTCATCAAAAAAATTGTTGAATCCCAACCCGAGTCTGCGGTTGAGGAAGGAATGGAAACACAAGACCTTCACAGGTCCAGTAGGATTCGGACTGATCCGGATAGATATCTTGGATTCTAATCGCTCAGGAAGAAGGGGATCTTTATGAGCCCACATCCTACGGGGATTCTATGTCACGTAGTGAGTCTGACAAATGGCTAGATGCCATGAAGGCAGAGATGCAATCCATGTATGACAACCAAGTTTGGGAGTTACTAGACTTGCCACAACACAGTAAAGCGTCTTCAAGAAGAAGACCGACATGGAAGGAAATGTGCATACTTTTAAAGCTAGGCTTGTTGCAAAAAGTTATAATCAAACTCATGGTATTGATTATGATGAAACCTTTTCGCCAGTAGCCATGCTTAAGTCAATTAGGATTCTTATGGCAATATCTGCATACTTCAATTATGAGATATGTCAAATGGATGTCAAAACCTCTTTCCTTAATGTGAAACTAACAGATGATGTGTATATGGCACAGCCGGACGGTTTTGAGGATTCCAAGAATCCAGGTAAAGTATGCAAGTTGCTAAGATCCATTTATGGATTGAAGCAAGCATCTAGAAGCTGGAACTTGCACTTTGATGAGCGCATCAAAGAGTTTGGTTTTACGAAAAGCGAGTTTGAGTACTGTGTTTACACGAAATTCAGTGGGAGCATAGCAATCTTCCTGGTCCTGTATGTGGATGACATACTTGTTGGTTCTATGTGCACAAGACACAATTTATAAACGATATTACTGATAATAAATAAACCCATAGGCTCACACATTTACAGTCAATGGACACCAAGTACATATTTAAATATGTTTCCAACTCATAATATATAATATATAAGGATATTATTATTTAGCGTAAATAATAATATTATGTTTATATATATATATATATGCATTGTTCTATATTATTATTTATGAGAAATAATAATATTACTTTTATATATTGATATAAAATAATGCGTATGAAATACATAAATATAAATATATGATTTTATATATGTATGTATAAATATATATATTTGTTACAAGTAAATTGTTACTAGTAACAATTATGTATTTATGTATATCTTTGTTACAAGTAAATTGTTACTAGTAACAAACAAGTATGTATATAAAATACATATGGATGTAGTTTATAAATTGTGTAGCATATCTAGTATACTTCTTTTATATATTTAAAAGAAAACTAGAAATTCCATGGTTAATCCAAGAAGGGGCCATGTAGGCTGCTTGTTTGGAAGAATGACCAAGACATGCACTTGGAATGTTCAAGGGAAGAAGCAAGGCAAAGGGGACCCTCCCTATAGCCATTTTCAGCTAAAGAAGGCCAAGGGAGGCCCCTCCCTTTGCTTTTTGATCCTTGGTTCATTTTATAGTGAAGGTGCATGGTCTTTTTCAACTAACTCTTACCACCATTTTTCTTTGATTGTTCTAAGTGTTCTTGAACAAGCTTGATACATCCTTACACTATTGTATTGGTGTTTCAAGTTAGCAAGGGGTTGTAATACACATACATACTCATATATACATAGTTGCAGAGACTAGCATCTTGAAGGTGTTGGACTCATTGGCTTTGTGGATACCTTGGAGGAAGTCTCTACTTGGCTTCTCTTGATCAACCACTTCATTAACGGTTTATCACGCTACAAAGGTTGTAATTCTGAACATCCTATGGTTGATTTGTTTCTTAAATCTTGTATATGGATCATTGGTGGGGAATTTTAAAAGGTTTAAAATTGTTGTTCATGCTTCCGTTGCTAAAATATATTTTGAAAAACCGAACAAACCCCAACAGTGGTATCAGAGCCACTTATACATGTTTTAAGAAACTTTATTCTATGAGTATGTAAAATAAAGAAAATGGACAACTTTTCTTTTGTTAGAAAGATTGTGGATTTTCTTTTGGCAACTTATATATGTTTATATGTATTTATTGTAGTTACAACCAACCACATGCATGCTTGGTTGTAAAGTTGCCTAAAATATCAAAGTGTTAGAAATTCAATTTGGTTCTAAAATTATTCTTTCATTTGGCATGTAATAATAATTAGTTTATTTCATCTTGTTGTATTTTGTAAGTAGTATAATAGTTTAGACTAGTTTATATTTTATAAATTTGTAACAAGATGGAGATATGGCCAAGTTGGAATTTTCAAGTCCTTTGCACTACAAGGAGTTGTTTTGGCAAGTGGGAGCTACAAGTTCATCACAAAAGAAATTTGGTGTCCTTAGTTAAGACTTGGTATTTTTGTATGGCTCACAAAAATACCACTTAGGAAAAATGGCTTTGTTATGCACTTATTTATGTTTTATGTTTATATTATTATGCATGGTTGAAAATAGGATTTTTGCATGCTAGATAATATTTTGACATAAAATAAATCACATATGAGGAGTTTGGTATTATAAAGTTTGACATAACATAAGATGTATAAAAATGAATCTTTTTATATATAAAAGGTTTTCTTTTAGATTAAAATTCATTACATCAAAATTTTAAAATATATATAAGTTTTGTAAAATAGAGATTTTAAAACTCAACCAAACTCCATTCAAGCTTATTAATAAAATAAGTTTATTACAAAGCTAAAATTGGTCGTGTTCGCGTGCTCAAAACTACACACATTAATATAAGATATTAATACTAGTTTAACAAATGATCGCTTCGAGAGTTCGTAAAATATAGATTTCAAGATTACTCAAGACAAATACATATAAAATATGATTTTATAAAAACGTGGACTTATTATTGTATGCATGCAATATTTGTCGTACGACTCGTTTTGTTTTATTTAATTCATATACAAAACGGATAAAACCCTTTTTCGAAATGTAAGTCAATGTCATCCCATTTTGAGACACTCTTACAAGGATACCCATGTGGAGAGAGCACTAGCCAAACGCGTGGCTTATTTTTGTAGTAACCAAGGTGTTTTTCCGCGAATTCCAAGAACGTCTTGGGCCGGAAATTCACCGTCTTAAAATAGGACGACTTAATCGGTTACTTATTACGGAGAGAGCATAAGCCAAACGTAAGGAAGCCCGAGGCATAGATGGGATAAAACATGCCAGTTGACAAACGTTGTCTTTTAGGATCCCATAATGATCTAGGAATTACATACGAGATGTAATTGGTAAACGTTACCTACCTAGTTGTTTTAAATTGATGGAGAGAGCATTAGCCAAACATTAATGTTAAGTTCAAATTGGATCCTAGCCTTTAACAATTAAAGAATTTTTCATATAATTCAAAAAAAGGGTATTAATTATCAAAGGATTAAATATCAAAAATACTAAAACGAACTTTGTCAATTTTTGTAGATGGCCTCTAACACAACTACGTCCGTACACAACCTATCTCTTCGATCCGTCCTAGAGAAAGAAAAACTCAATGGTACAAATTTCTTAGACTGGTATCGTAACTTGAGAATTGTTCTCAAGCACGAAAAGAAATTGTACATTCTTGAGGAACCCGTTCCTGAGGAACCTCCATCGACTGCGACCAAAGCCGTTCGGGATGCTTGGGTGAAGCATTCCGAAGACTCGGTTTAAATAGCATGCCTCATGCTTACCACCATGTCTCCGGATCTTCAAAAGAACCTTGAGGAGCATGGGGCACATGAGATGGTTCGTCAGCTTAAGGAAATGTTCCAAAAGCAAGCAAAGCAAGAACGCTTCAAGGTCACTCGAGCCTTCCACGCATGCAAGATGGAGGAAGATGAATCCGTTAGCGACTACGTGCTAAAAATGATGGGATACATTGACCAGCTTTCTAGACTTGGCTCTCCCATAACCAACGAGTTAGCACAGGATATGATCCTTAACTCGTTGACCAAAGCATATGACCAGTTAGTTATGAACTATAATATGAACAATTGGGAGAAATCTGTCTCCGAGTTGCATGGGATGCTTAAGACTGCTGAGAGCAAGATACCTAGCAAGGCATCTCAAGTCTTGATGATTCAAGAGGGTCGAATCAAGAAAAAGAAGAAGCAAACCAAGGGGAAGGGAAAGGTGAAAGCTAAGGGTACGGATAAAGGCAAACAGTTTGCCAAAGTTCCGACACCTAAGGCATCGGGAAAGGTTTGAAGGGTTTTGTAGGGTATAAAAACATGCACAGCGGAATAAAAACCCCCTCCAGTGATCTCATCTAACTCGTACAGAAACTAAAAGAGGAATAGGGTTAGAAAGTTATACCTTTATGCAAACAAAACTTTCTTTTAACCTCTAGACAGCTACAGGTTATCCACCGCTACTGCACCACCTCGAACTGGCTGCTAGACCGCCTAAGGATTAAACCTTGGATCAAAATCAAGACACACGTGCGTGTGTGTGTATGCGTCGCCGTCGACCACCGCCGCTCGGTGGTTGGTCCTTGGTTTACCGCCGCCGTCGAACTCCTCGAGAGAGAGAGAGCTCCTCCGAGTGAGAGAGAGAAGGAGATATTTAGGGTTATTTCTTGTCTTGTGATTAACTTATTGATTAATGAGGCTTAAACAAGTTTATATATAATAAACCATTATAAGGCCTAAGCCCGTTTAATTAAAGCCCATCTTTAATTAAACTATTAATCAATTACAGAATATACCCTTGACCTTTCTAATTAATTAATAACTATTAATTAACTGGTCCCGTTTAGGGCCGTCAATGGATCGGATCATGATCTAGATCCAATCCGATCTGCTCCATTTAAATGATCCAACGGGTCAAAAAATCCGATCCATTGATCCAATAAGAGATCCAATGGGCCGATCCATTTAAATGATCCAACGGGTCAAAAAATCCGATCCATTGATCCAATAAGAGATCCGCCACCACCGTCACCACCGCCGCGGCCGACCACCACCAGCCACCACCGCCATCACCGTAACCACCGCCGCCGACCACCACCAACCGCGCCGCCGACCACCACCAACCTTCACAGCCATCAATGTAACCACCGCCGCCGACTACCACCAACCGTCACCGCCACCACCGCCGCCGACCACAACCAACCGCCACTGCCATCACCGTTACTACCACCGCCGACCACTGCCAACACCGCCGCTGACCATTGCCGCCGACGACCGCCACCACCGCCGCCGACCACCACCACCACCGCCGCCGACCACCACCAACCGCCACCGCCATCACCATCACTACCACCACCAACCACCGCCACCACCGCCGCCGACCATCGCCGCCGACCACCACCGCCGCCGACCACCGCCACCACCACCGCCGACCACCACCATCCGCCACCGCCATCACCGTCACTACCACCGCTGACCACCGCCACCACCGCCGCCAACCATCGCCGCCGACCACCACCACCGCCATCTGTAGGGTAAGGTGCGTAGGGTAGGGTAGGTGTATCGTGGGTGCTGTAGGTAGGGTAGGATAGGGTGGGGTGGGGTAGGGTAGGGGTAGGGTGAGGTGGAGTAGGTTGGGCAGGGTAGGGTGTGGTGGGGTGGGTAGAGTAGGGTAGGGTAGGGTGGGTAGGGTGGGGTGGGTTGGGTTGGGGTGGGGTAGGGTGGGGTGGGGTAAGGTAGGGTAGGGTGGGGTAGGGTGCGGTGGGGTGGGGTGGGGTGGGGTAGGGTGGGGTGGTAGGGTAGGGTATGGTAGGGTAGGGTGGGGTAGGGTAGGGTGGGGGTGGGGTAGGGTGCGGTGTGTAGGGGTAGGGTGGGGTAGGGGTGGGGTGGGGTAGGGTAGGTAGGTGTTGGTCCGTTGTATGAAAGAGTAACAACAAGCAACAGTGTGTAGAAGGGGGGTTGAATACACTTTCTGCGGAAATTGAACAAATCAAAGAAAAGTGTCACACACAGTAAATCAAACCACAATCAATCAAATGCTTTTATTAATCAGAAGATGATTACATCGCTTTGAATAAGAAGATGATTACAATGACTATCAAGTAAGCAACTCTTGATATATAATCACCTAATATAAATCTCTCAATTCTCTCAAACTTAGATATCTATAATTAACATATAATTATAGATACTGACGACTCTCTAAACAAAATTTTCACAGATTGAATCAACACATGATTACTTACCAATATCACAACTGATGTGATTAATTCGAACACACGAACTTCTTTGGCAATCTGTGATTAAATCTTGATACTGAATCAAGACTCGTAACACATACGATGAGGTAAGGTTTGGCTCTGCAATACTTAGTTGTTATCGAATCAAAGTCGTACCTCTAAACTTATCAGGAGATAAGTATTTATAATCCTGTTCCTACGGTTCCTAACAAACTAGACTTAGCCTAATTCGCTAACTAACTTTCGGATAAACCGGAATCTCGAATCTTGAATCTTCTTATCTTGAGTCTTCAATCTTCAATCTTGATTCTGGAGTCTTCTTATCCGCGCCGTAGATATAGAGAGAGATAAAGATGAATTTAAAACATATTTAAATTATCTTTAAACTGACTTCTTCACTCGGACTGAGTTACTCAGCTTGAAACTCATCAGGCTGAGTTCTTCAAGAACAAATCCGAATTCATACATGAACTAACACGTACATTTATAAACTCATCCTTAGAAGTCTAACTTAGTTGACTAAAACATATTTAGCAACTCTGTCGAGCTGACTCTGCTTTTGAGCTGAGTCACTCAGCTAGAAACACATCAAGCTGACTACTCGATATATACCTTATGTGACATACACAGATTATTAAACATATTAATAAACAAACTAAGGTATAATATAAACTGATCAACATATGCTTAGTTTATATTCAGCTTATACTCAGTCTGAATCACTATAAGTGTTCAGCCTGACTAAGCTTCATAATTCTGTTTAAATTATATGTAGAACTCATCTTACAAACTTAACTTTGTCTCATCAAATCTTAACTGATGAGATCATTTTCCCAACAAACTCCCCCTATTTGATGATGACAAAACCATCAAACAGTTCTTAAGTTTGTTTAACAGAATTATGTTTTAAATCTTAAACTTATTAAGATTTTATTATTTGAACTGATCAAATATTTATTGAACATATCAATATTAATTGAACTTATCAATTTAAATTGGA
This sequence comes from Pulicaria dysenterica, assembly GCA_947179395.2. Lineage (NCBI taxonomy): Eukaryota > Viridiplantae > Streptophyta > Magnoliopsida > Asterales > Asteraceae > Pulicaria > Pulicaria dysenterica. The sequence goes on along the minus strand of OX359291.1, from coordinate 56,893,095 downwards.
ACACACCAATTTTTAGTTGAACATACCAACTAATTATTTTAATGAATAAGAACTTATCATTTATTCATTGTGACATACATAGGATTTGACATGTTGATTTCCCTTGGCCTTTCAAGCTCACTCAGACTAACGGAGTCAGCTTGACTTTTCTCAGCTTGATCAATAATGTCTTCATCAAATGAAACATGAATTGATTCTTCAATGGCCTTTCTCCTAGAGTTATATATTCTGTATGATTTGGAGATTGAGGAATAACCAACAAATATTCCAGGATCAGCTTTGGGTTCCAACTTATGGAGCTAATCTCTTTGATTCAGCACATAGAATTTTGAACCAAAGATATGGAAATAACATATATTGGGCTTTCTAGACATATACATTTCATATGAAGTCTTTCCATGTCTTTTGACAATGATTGACCTATTCTAAGTATAGCAGGCTGTACTAACAGCTTCATCCCAGAAATAGAGTTTCAATCCTGCCTCACATAGCATTGTCCTTGCAGCCTCAATTAAGGTTCTATTTCTCCTTTCAGCAACTCCATTTTGTTGTGGAGTTCTGACATATGAGAAATTTTGTAATATTCCTTTTTGTTCACAGAAGCTTTCAAGGGTTGAGTTCCTGAACTCAGTCCCATGATCACTTCTTAGTTGCTTTACAGACAAACCTTTCTGCAACTCTTCCCTTTTGATGAAAATAATTATCTCCAGGGCAGCCTCACTTTTGGATTTTAGGAATATTACCCAGGTGAATCGTGAGAACTCATCTACTATCACAAGAGTGTACTTCTTGCCACTTAGGCTTGGAGTACTTATGGGTCCAAACAGATCCATATGCAACATATGCAATGGGTCTGTTATTGAAAAATTTTGCTTTGATTTAAAGGACCCTTTATGGTGTTTCCCTTGTTCACAAGCTGAACACAATTTGTTTTTGACAAATGTGATTTTTGGTAATCCAGAGACTAACTCTTTATTGGACAGCATATTTATATTTTTAAAGTTCAAATGAGACAAACGTTTATGCCATAACCAACTCAGCTCAGGAACAGAATGGGAATACAAGCAGGTTTCATTATTGGGATCAGCAGAATTAAGATCAAGTAGATACACATCTCTTTCTCTTTTAGCTATTAATACAGGCTTTCCCTTAGCATTATAAATTGTTCCTGCTTTCTTCCTAAAAGTAACAACATTGTCCTCATCACACAATTGACTGATACTAATCAGGTTTTGTTTAAGGCCTTTGACATATGCAACTCTCTGGAAAGTGACTTTACCAGCTTGCATCTTCCCATAGCCTTTGGTTCTTCCATGGAAATCACTGAGAAGTCCTTTCCATCGGGTCATGTGCCTTGAACATCCACTATCCAAGTACCATTTACTTGAACCCTACACATGATATAAAAACTAAACACATTAGTTTTGCTTGGGAACCTACTTCTTGGTGGGTTCAAATGAGGAGCACTTAGCAGCTTCATCTTGTTGAACTGACTGCTCAGCTTGAGCAGGAACTGAATCCCGTGTAGGCTGATCAGTTTGTTCTTGCTCAGGCCTTGAGATTTCAGCATCACAGTCCTTAGCCTCATGACCTCTACTTCTGCATTTGTAGCATCTTCTTCTTCCAATTATGACAGGAGGTAGAGTTTCTAACAATCCTTGTGAGAATTTACTTTCAGTTTTAGGATTGTATGTGGTGGATAACTTCTCAACTTTCTTTGCAAGCTGATTCACCTGGTGATCACTGACTTTGGACTGTCAGGTCTCTGTTTGTTATCCTGAGAAGATTGACTAACAACCTTCTTCTGCATGACTTTGGACTTACCTTTGCCATGCTTACTGGACTCACCAGTTTCAACAGGTTTGGACTTACCACTGTTGATCTTCTTGGACTTACCAAGATCAACAACTTTGGACTTACCATAGTTGTGATTTGACCTCTGACTTACAGTGGTCTTCCTGTTCTTATAACTTCTCTCCGATCCAGATAGAGAATTTTGTCTTTTGAAAGGATTTGGATTAAGCCTTTCTATGACTAAAGTTCTTTGAACAGGCCGAGTGCCTAATCTGTCCAACACATACTTACCATGTTGTTTGGATGTTGAGCACTCATTACCATGATCTTTGGCCTTCACAAACATATTGAATTTTAGGCTTGGATCATGTAGTTTCTCTGAGGCTGACTTCTGAGATTCAATCAGTTGTCTATCTTCCTCAGAATCTGTACTTGCTATCTCATCATCAGCTACAGAAGCTGCTGTTTGATAGTCACCTCCAAGTACAGCCTTAACATGTTTAGGTATCTGTTGGTTTATGCACTGTTCAGCAAGCTTTGATGACTTACACCAAGACTCAGTGATCTTTTGAAGTTGATCAACTTTGTCTTTTGCTTCCTGAAGTTCTTCACTAAGAAGTTTATTAATGTGTCTCTGACATTCAAGGTCACACTGTGCTTTCTTACCAACATCAATGAGAGATTTATTTTCCTTAATCTTGTCCTTCAGTTTTGCAATTTCAGCTTTGAGGTCAGTCTGAGACTTAAGGATGGTCTTGAAATCATTTAGCAAATAATCAAAAGCAAGACCTTTCTCCTCATCTGTATAAGAGTAGAAGTTACTAACCTTGTACATGGAAGCAGGATCCCAATCACTCGGTTTACTATTTTCCTCAGCTTCCTTCATGTCAGCTTCAAAGATTGATTCGGACTGACCATAATCAACCTCATCCAATTCTAGCTCTTCATCTTCTTGAGCCATTAGACATACATTATCATCTAAGGTGGATGATTCTGTATCCCAGGTTTCAGCATATAAACCTTTTCCATCGGGTTTGTCTTCAGGCTTTGATTTATTGAGCTGAGTGTACTTCTTCTTGTACTTATCAGCTCTATAAGCATTCTTATCAACAACATATGTTGATTCTACCTTCTTAGATCTGCACTCAGCAGCTATATGCCCCTTTTTCTGACAGTTGAAGCACACAGCATTCTTGGGATCAAAGGAACTCTTCCCTTTGCTCCTGTCAGATCTTCCTCTTCCCCTTTGAGCTTTTCTCAAACGTCTGGCTAACATGGCCATTTGCTCAGTGATAGTCTGAACATCATCAGTATCACTTGAGTCTGAGTCTGAGTGGTCAGCTTGAGATTCTGACTCAGTCTCAGATTCAACAACCATAGCTTTTGAACCTTTCTTCTTCTTCTGTGCAACTAATACAACTTCTGTTTTGTCCAAAGATTATTTTACTTGTTGTTGAGAAGCTCTTTTGTGTTCTATGATCTGTTCATGATTCACCAAGAACCCATAGATGGACTGTAGGTTATACATGTGTAATGTTCCTCCAGCCCTTAGTGCAGTGGTTACTTCATTGAACCTTTCTGGTAACACATCCAGAAATTTCAGCACGAGCTCAGCTTCATCTCTCTTTACACCCATACTAAGTAGGTCATTTATCAAGCAGTGAAACCTTGTGAACAAATCTGCCAAGGTTTCATTCTTCTTTGAAAAGAAGTTTTCATACGATCTATTCAAGTGATTCTTCTTTTGCTGCTTGACCAGATCTGTGCCCTCATAAGTGACACTCAGCGTATCCCAGATATCCTTTGCGGTTTGACACCCACTCACAGTGCGCAGGATTTCATTAGTTAGGGAATTCGCTAGAACACTCTTTGCCTTGTCATCTAGATTGAAGAGTTTCCAATCTTCATCAGTCCAGGATGCAACAGGCTTTCTTGTTTCCTTCTCAGATTTTCCAGAAGATGTATCACTGATAGTAGAGGGAATCTTGGGGATTATTTGTCCTTTTGTGATGACTTCCGACATACGGTTGTCAATGGACTTTAGGAAGAGCATGGCTCTGAACTTCCACATAGGATAGTCAGATCCATCAAATATGGGACATCCTTTAGCAGAGATCTGAGGAAAGTTTGATGGAGTATTGCTTGTCGACATTTCAATCTTTCTCAGAATCTTGAACTATTCAACTGATGAAATCGTTCAGTCTGCTCTGATACCAGTTGTTGGTCCCTTGTATGAAAGAGTAACAACAAGCAACAGTGTGTAGAAGGGGGGTTGAATACACTTTCTATGGAAATTGAACAAATCAAATAAAAGTGTCACACACAGTAAATCAAACCACAATCAATCAAATGCTTTTATTAATCAGAAGATGATTACAATGACTATCAAGTAAGCAACTCTTGATATATAATCACCTAATATAAATCTCTCAATTCTCTCAAACTTAGATATCTATAATTAACATATAATTATAGATACAGACGACTCTCTAAACAGGATTTTCACAGATTGAATCAACACATGATTACTTACCAATATCACAACTGATGTGATTAATTCGAACACACGAACTTCTTTGGCAATCTGTGATTAAATCTTGATACTGAATCAAGACTCGTAACACATACGATGAGGTGAGGTTTGGCTCTGCAACACTTAGTTGTTATCGAATCAAAGTCGTACCTCTAAACTTATCAGGAGATAAGTATTTATAATCTTGTTGTTACGGTTCCTAACAAACTAGACTTAGCCTAATTCGCTAACTAACTTTCGGATAAACCGGAATCTTGAATATTCTTATCTTGAGTCTTCAATCTTCAATCTTGATTCTGGAGTCTTCTTATCTGCGCCGTAGATATAGAGAGAGATAAAGATGAATTTAAAACATATTTAAAGTATATTTAAACTGACTTCTTCACTCGGACTGAGTTACTCAGCTTGAAACTCATCAGGCTGAGTTCTTCGAGAACAAATCCGAATTCATACATGAACTAACACGTACATTGATAAACTCATCCTTAGAAGTCTAACTTAGTTGATTAAAACATATTTAGCAACTCTATCGAGCTGACTCTGCTTTTGAGCTGAGTCACTCAGCTTGAAACACATCAAGCTGACTACTCGATATATACCTTATGTGACATACACAGATTATTAAACATATTAATAAACAAACTAAGGTATAATATAAACTGATCAACATATGCTCAGTTTATATTCAGCTTATACTCAGTCTGAATCACTATAAGTGTTCAGTCTGACTAAGCTTCAAAATTCTGTTTAAGTTATATGTAGAACTCATCTTACAAACTTAACTTTGTCTCATCAAATCTTAACTGATGAGATCATTTTCCCAACAAACTCCCCCTATTTGATGATAACAAAACCATCAAACAGTTCTTAAATTTGTTTAACAGAATTATGTTTTAAATCTAAAACTTATTAAGATTTTATTATTTGAACTGATCAAATATTTATTGAACATATCAATATTAATTGAACTTATCAATTTAAATTGGAACACACCAATTTTTAGTTGAACATACCAACTAATTATATTAATGAATAAGAACTTATCATTTATTCATTAAGTGATCAACAACTTTTGTATTATGATCAGTTCTATTAATACAAATATAAAGTTTGATATGTTCCACCCTACCCTACCCGGTAGGGTTGATAGGGTAGTGTGGGGTGGGGTGGGGTAGGTAGGGTAGGGTGGTGGGGTGGGGGTGGGATAGGTAGGGTAGGGTAGGGTAGGGTGGGGTGGGGTAGGGTTGGGTACGGTGGGGTAGGTGAGGTAGGGTAGGGTAGGTTAGGGGTGGGGTGGGGTAGGGTAGGGTAGGGGTAAGGGGTATGGTAGGGGTGAGGTGGGGTAGGTAGGTTAGGGTAGGGTGGGTGGGATGGGGTAGGGTAGGGTGGGTGGGTAGGGGTAGGGTATGGTAGGGTAGGGTAGGGTGGGGTAGGGTAGGGGTGGGGGTGGGGTAGGGATGATAGGGTAGTGTGGGGTGGGGTTGGGTAGGTAGGGTGGGGTAGGGTAGCGTGGGGTAGGGTACGGTGGGGTGTGGTGGGGTAGGTAGGGTAGAGGTAGGGTTAGGGATAGGGTGGGGGTGGGGTGGGTAGGGTAGGGGTGGGGGTGGGGTAGGGTAGGGTGGGGTAGGGAGGGGCGGGGTAGGTAGGGTAGGTAGGGTGGGGTGGTGGTAGGGTAGGGTAGGGTGGGTAGTTTAGGGTGGGGTAGAGTAGGGTAGGGTAGGGTGGGGGTGGGGTAGGGTAGGTGGGGTAGGGTACTGTAGGGTAGGGTAGGGTAGGGTAGGGTGGGGTGGGGTAGGGTAGGCTAGGAGGTGGGTAGGGTAGGGTAAGGGTTGGTAGGGTGGGGTGGGGTAGGGGTGGGTGTGGGTAGGGTGGGGTAAGGGTTGAATAGGATGGGTAGGGTAGGGTAGGGTGGGTGGGGTGGGTAGGGTGAGGTGGGGTAGGGTGAGGTAGGGTGGGGTAGGGTGGGGGGTTAGGGTGGGGTGGGGTGGGGTAGGATGCGGTGAGGTAGGGTGGGGTGGGGTTGGGTGGTGTGGGGTGGGGGTAGAAGAGTTATTTGATATATTTATTACATAAATAAAATTAAATTAGTAATATTAAATGGGTCGCTGGGGTTATGATCCATTAATAATTGATTCGATCCAAATCCAACTAAATGGATCTCAATGTTATTGGATCAGATCCAAATCCAATTAAATGAATCAGCGGGTCAGATCAGATATTTAACCGATCCGATCCAATCCAACCCATTGACAGCCCTACATCCGGAGCCCATGTACCAAAGATTTCTCTTCTGCAGACATAAACGAATGGTGATGACCTTACCCATCGTGAAATGGGATTAGGTATGTTAGTCACAGAGACAGAGGAAATCACAGGTTCATTTATAACAGATTCAATTTTCTTGACCTGTTTGATTTTCCATTTCTTGATTTGCCATTTTTGTGGAATTGGTGTGCGGGGGGATCATTGATTTGTTCTTAACACTGTTGTGTGGTGAATGCAAATGTCTTTTGACATTGTGAGCAGTTTGATGAACAGGTTGAGCTTTTTGTGATTTGTGAACAATATGTGAAATTGGTTTGTTGTTCTTTTTGAGTGATTGAGATTGAGAAGAAACTGATTTGGTCGATGATTGTGCACCCGGATGTTTGGATTTATTAAGAAAAATTTGGCGCAGTGACCGATTGAGTTTCTCCACTTCAATCTTTTGTAGTTTCGCTTTTCTCTCGGAAGCAGCCATCATGCACATTTCTTCAAGATGTTCTTCCTACTGACCAGGCAGCATTGGCAATCTCTGATGTGCGTATTTTTGAAGAAAAAATCGCAGTTCACTTTTATGAATCCACTGATGAATAATATAGCCTCTACGGTTAACAAACCAAGTATAAACCCTATCCTCATCAGAATTTTTCCAATTTGGAAAGGATTTAAATCCTATCAGCAGTCGCTCTTGGTGGTATGAGCATGCATTCACATAGTGTTCTTCAACACACCCGTTGCTGACACAAAAAGTTTCAATTTTGGTTGGTGACTGTTTTGAACTATCAGTTTTAGGTTTCCAAGACAAAACAGAATTACAATTTGAAAGACAAATCTTTTTATGAATAGTACAAAAAGATGGAATGAAAGATTGTCTTCTTGAACTTGCATTTTTCTTTTGTGTCTTCACTACAGCTTTTAGCTTCACAACTGATTTTGACACCTCCTTTTTCTTCTCATCAAATTGTGCTTCAATCTTCACAGATTTCTTTACTTCTTGATGTACACGAGTTCCTGAGGGAACTTGTCTTTTTGATTTATCTGATTTAGAAGCAAGATTAGAAGATTTGTTAGGCTTTTTGTGAATGTTTGAAAATACAGGAGAAGATTTTTTAGGTGTAGAAGGTTTGGTGCCTGAAGTAGACCCTTTCTCTCGAATGCTGTTCGAGTCACAGAATTGATTGCACTTATGAGCCACGAATTCTCTACAAGCTTTTGGGCAAGTAGGAATCTTAACACTCCAGCCAAGGTCTATTTCTGCTAGAAGCCGTTTGATTTTCTCATCTCTCAATTGTTTTTCAATTTCGTATGAAATGAGTGAGGTACAAGTATGTGTGCAGAATTCAAATTTTCTAAGTTAGAAACCTTTGGTTCTTCAGCTTGTTTTAATTTTCTTTTCAGACCATCACATAGTTGAATGATGATAATCTCATGTTTCTTAATTGTCGTTTGTGCTTTTGCCAATTGATCAGAAAATTCATGAACTTGTTAATTTCAAAACATCATTTTCAATTTGAAGTTGTGTCACAAAATCAGAGTTAAAGTTATTAACTTGTGCAGCGGAAGACTCAGATTGTGTTTGTGACAACTTATCTTGTAAAATCAGATTGTCTAACTCAAACATGATGTTGTTAATTATGCAGCATGTTTCAAGAATTTCCTGTCTGTGCTGTAATTCCATGTGTGGAATATACACGCGCGGTGCATATGAAGTGACTTTTTGTTCAGGCGCTTGAAAAATAGAACTTTCTGATTGAAAACAGATTTATTTTTGAAAGTTGTTCCTTCAGTTATTTCATATGACGCATTCAGTTTGTCATAATCAAAAAATTGTTGACATTTGGTGGTTGTTTTGCGTTTGAACGCTTCCTCCCTTTTAACTTCCTCTTCGGCGACAAAAATCATCTTTTCAGTTAAACCAAGATTCATCCGTTCAGCCTGATATAACTGAGTGCAATTGATTTTCTTAAAGAAATCACTTTCATCATACCTTAAGCCTTTATATTTGTTTCTTGTGTCAGGTGTAAGACTTTTGAAAATGGTGTGACGAGTCGTGGGTTTGTTTTTGAAAGCTTCTTCAAGATTTTGCACTTTCGTTTGCAAATTCAGTTTTTCTTGCAAAATCAAATTCAAATTAATTTCTGCACTCAGCTTTGCACCATTCAAGTCATGAACTTTTCGTTCTGTTTCTTCTTGAATTTGAATTAACGCATCTTCTTTTTGTTTAATGACTTCTTGAAGTTGATTGAGTTGTGACGTGTATTCAGAAGAGACGGCTTGATTCATTTTAAAATTTAGATTATGTGCTTGCAGTTTCTGGTTTTTAGCAGTTAAAGTTTGAACCTGATTGACTAATGTCATGATATGATCAGCAGAGATATTAGAGTTATTGAAATGTACCTTCTCAACAGTAGTCTCTGATTATGTTGAAAGAGAACTTGTGCTGGATGTAACTTCTTCAGCTTCTGTTTCACTCTCATACTCGCTTTCCACATCAGATTCATCAAACTTGGCCATAAAACCTGTATCAGCCCCATCAATTACTGCATCTTCAGTTAATTCTTCACCATCAACAAACACAGACCCACCATATTCATCCTCACTGTCACCATCACTTTCTATAAACTCAAATTCTTCAACCTTAGCCATCAAAACAAACTGAGCATGAACCTCAGTATCCTCATCACTTTCGTCTGTATCAGAAAGAAACTGATCCTCTTCAGCCAGAAGAGCTGTTCCACTGTTCCGTTTCTTTATCAAGTTCAGCTTTGCCTTATAGTACTCTGAATCCTTTACCTTCGGCTTCTTGCAGTCTTTAATGACATGGCCAGTGCTTCCGCAGTTGTAGTATTTCTTTGGCTGTGCAGACTGGATCTATCCTTCATATCTCTTTTCCAAGTTGACCCCGTCGTTTCTATGATATTTATCGTCTCTCCTCCGAGATCCAGAAGTGTATCTCTGACGGTTGTTTGTCTTGGATTTTGTAAACTTGTTCTGTAGCATATTCGTCAGATAAGCTATAGCCTGCATCACCTTGTCATTATCAGCCGGTTCATCAGAGTCGGATTTAGAAGTTTCAGACTCTTGAATCTGTTTAAGCTTTAAGGATTTCACTGAGGATCTGCTCTTCCTCTCATTGACCACTAAGGCAAGTGGATCAATGTTTTCCTTTGGAGAACCCACACCAACTTCATCGTAGTATTGGTTTAATTCCTCAAAAATCATGTGATGTGTGACTTTGTTTAGAAACTTTTGGTTCATTTGACGATAGATTGTCACATGGGTTTTCCACTCAGGTCCTAAAGAATTGAGGAACCTGGTGTTCTTTGTCAGATCTGAGTAGTTTTCAAGCTTTTGATTTCTCAAGTCATTTAGCAGTTTACAAAACCTGCTATATGTATCAACTAAAGTTTCACCTTCCCTTGAGCGGAAGTGATCAAAAGCATTTACTAATGTTGTCTCTTTTATCCAGACTCCCGATTCTGTACCTTCCATCTGTTTTTGAATCTCATCCCATATCTCCTTTGCAGTATTCAGACCATTGATTTTAATATAAAATTCAGCAGACCGGCCATGTTTCAAGTAGTATTTGGCCTTCTGGTTAGCAGTAGCCCTCAACTTTTCCTCAGCTGAATATTCACTTGGATATTTAGGATGGTGTATTTCTGGTATAGGAGGATTATTTATTGGATTTACTGCTTGATCAAACATAAAAACCCCGTTACCCTCCTTGATGCTTAACTTCATCAGTTCACCATATTTTTCATTATTCTCAATGAAGTCCATAAACCTACCCTTCCATACATTGTATTCTCCCCAATAAAGCACCGGAGATTTTGTATCAGAACCGAAGGATAAGGTTTCACTGTATGTACTCATATTCGGATCTTTCTCTGAATGGATTCTTATAAACTTGCAAAAATTTACTAAGTGTTTGAATTCCGATTGAATGAATTCTGATAGAATGAATTCCGATTGAATGAAATCTGATTGAATGAATTCTGATAGAATGAATTCCGATTAAATGAATTCCGATTGAATGAAATCTGATTGAATGAATTCCGATTGAATGAATTCCGATTGACCCAATTAAATTCCGATTGAATTTAAAATTCCGATTAAAGTAAATTCGATTGAAAAATTCCGACTGAACTTTCAAATTCCGACTAGTTCAAATTCCGGTCAAACTCAAATTCTGTTCAACAACCAATTCCGATCAACAACCAATTCCAGTCAACAACCTAAATTCCGATAAACAATTCCGATTGAATTGTGTATTCCGAGTAAAATCACAAATACCGGTCGAAATTTAGATTCCGGTCAAAGTTGTACTTTTCAAGTCGGAATAAGAGAATTCCGATCAAATTAATTCGGAATTAGGTAATTCCTGTCAAAATATAGCACGGAATTTGGTAATTCCTATCAAAAATTTACTCGAAATTAGTAAACTTCGGCAAATTTACTCGGAATTTATGAATTCCTATCAAATTTTGATCGGATTTAATGAATTCCGACTAATTCAAGTGAATTCCGATCAACTCAAGCCTGGATTCCGATCCACTCATACTTTCGACCTGAAATTTTGATTTTCCAACTGAAATGTTTCCAATTGATCTAATCTCTTCCAGAATGGTTCACAATAGCCTAAGAATCAACCCTAATCCATAAAAACAATCACTTAAACACAAGAATTCGGAATTTCGATTAAATTTTCCCAAGAACTTCGAACTTCATGACTTCGAATTAATTCCAAATGTGTTGTTAGAATCTTCCAAATGATTATCAACGAAGGTTTCTGTGTAGATTATGCTTCTAAACAACCACAAATCAATCAATTAACTTCATCAGATCTTCAAATTTGATGTGAAGGCCAAGAATGAGTTTTCCTTCAAAAATCTCGAAAATCCAATATGTTCTTGAGCTTTTGATGCTATTCTTGCTATCTTCAATCCAGAATCCAATCAGACTTTGCTCTGATACCAATTGTATGGTATAATATGAGTACAATCAAGATTGATATAGAGAGAATATAGTGAAACACCTTAATGTGTGCGTATGTGAATATTCAAAGTGTCAAAAGTTACAAGGAATATGCCTTACATTGCTATTTATACTAATAGGCATAACAAAGATATTACTACAATATTGACTAGATCTAAATCACTATTATAGATCTAACAATTTACAGCTTCAAGAACACCATAAATGCTTGAATGCCCAAAAAATTAAATGCTAAAAAGTCGAACATTTAATGAACCATTGAGCTTTTTGCTTTTAAAACACCACGGTTTAGATATTCTTCAAGAAAACCGTATAAAACAGTAGAAACCTTTGAACAAACCCGAAGAGATAGTAGAAAAAGTATTTTTTTTTTATACCTTAGATGTGTTCTACCTTCGGGAATCACTAGAACTCGCACCTTTCTTGAACAATCCGTATGGTTGTATGCTTTGAAGGAATCGAATGCTTGTTCTTCACTTTGAGCTTGAAGTCTTTGAGATTTTTATTGTTGTTTTCGAATAATCACGAGCCAAAAACAAGTTTGGATCTGATACCAATTGATGGTCCCTTTAATGTATAAAGGATGAAGCAATGCTTAGATGATTATCTACTTTGTGTTTGTGTATGTGTGTTCGGTTTCAAGAGAGAGAGCCGAGAACTAGAGAGAGTTTCACAAACACAAGAAGTAGGAAATGCAAAGCTTAGTTAGAAAGTGTGGGGCAAATGCCTTTTATAGCATTTGCCCAAGTTTACAATAATTACATATTGCACCCTAACTTTTCATAATCTAATAGTGGTGACTACTCAACCCATACTCTCCAGAGCCATGGGAGAGCCTACTGCTGTGCCTGAGCAGACACACTCAGGTTACATTGAAATAATGACCAATCCCCAGGGTCAATCACCCCCCTCTAACCCAATAAGCCAACCACCAACCCATACACATCACGCCTTGAGCCCAATCACTTCTCTTCACTTCTCACACTCTCCAGCATGACCTGTGAATGACTCATCTCAATACCAAGGTGAATTACAGGGTCCAGACTCTGGTGCACATGATTTTGAGGGTATCCACCAACCCTTGAATGATGTACCAAAGTCCCAACCTTCTCAAGCTGACTTGGACGATATCTTGAACTTCATTAAAGGTCAGTTTGACATATTGCATCTCAAGAGAAGACATACAAAGAAGCATATGTTGCTGATACTAGATTTTTTGGATGGGGAGTTGCTGAAACTAAAATCTGCAGTGGCTGCTCTAACACAACAACAGACTTCGAACCCTATTGATGATGACAAAAAGGGGGAGAAGGTTCAAGAGGCTGAAGCTGAGTCCGTTCAAGCTGAAGCTTTGTTACTACTAGCTAAGGGAGCAGAAAAGCCAGCTCAGATTGAGGGGGAGAAAGAAAAGGAGATAGAAATTGAAACTGAACTGACTGAAAAAGCAAAAGGGAAAAGACCTGTAGTAGTCAGTTCAGATGATTCAGAACCCCCCAAACAGAAGAGGAGAAAAATGATTCTTAGTGAATCAGCCTCAGATGAAGACTCTGCAGACAAGATGACTTTACAAGAAAGAGCTTCTCTGTTGGCAGTGAGAAGGATGGAGCAATAGGATGCTGACCAGCTTGGGATGTCTATCAATGAATTAAGAAGAAGGCAAATGAACGTACAAGTTGAGTTAGCACATGAAAAAGAAGCAAGGGAACAAGCTTGAGCTGAACAGATCAGAAAGCAGAATGAGGAACTAGCAAAACTCAGACTGCCTATTGTGCCCAAAGAAGAAGAAGTAGAAGAGCTTCCCGTTGAGAATCAACAAGAGGAAGAAGATATAACTCAGTGTTATACCAAGACACACTTCTCCTCTCAGATCAAAACACTCAAGCTGAGCACAGTCAAAGAGATCATCATTCTAGAGTTTGTCTTAAGAAATGGTGAAACACCTTCCCTGGAGCTCAATCAACTTCACAGACTGGGATATGAAGAATGGAAGCAGGTAGCCATACTAATTAAGCAGATGGAAAAGTCCTCTACTAGAAGTCAAGTAAAAGATGAAATCTTAAGGCTCCTAGCAAGAGCTGATGCTATGGAAATCATACCCAGATCTGAGATAGTAACCCTACATACTTCCTTTCACAAAGTTGGGATGAAAAGGTCATCAAAACAGCAGAATTAGCAAAAGCAAACAAGTACAGTCTTGATCTTCCTGAAGGCATGGAGTTTAAAGAGAATACTTATGTTGAAAAGCCTCAGAAAGGATTTATGTACTTAGACAGAAACGGTGAACAATGCTTCCAGTCTGATGCAAGTATATATACATGTGGGGTATCTCAAGTGTTTGCTCTGAGACTACTAGTGACAAAGACTGAACAGAATGCCAGGTTCAGGTACAGAATAAACAGGGCTATAAGATCACAAAAGGATCAGCTTCAACACTTGCCAAATCTGCAAGAACTTCTTGAAGAAATCAACAAGGAGATTAAAGAGTTTGAAGAGCTGCATCCTGAATAGATTAGTTCTATATGTAATTATTAGATTAGTTCTAATAATTTGTAAGCACTAAGTGTGCATGATCTTAGTGATCAAAATTTTGTACTCAGATATGTTCAATGAATACAAGTATTAGTTTGATATGTTCAACTGTTTATGATATGTTCATAATTCTTAGTCTGATTAGTTCAGCTTGAATGAATAATTGATTAGTTCTTGTTCATTAATATGATTGGTTGGTATGTTCAACTTATAATTGATAATTCAATTAAAATTGATAAGTTCAATTAATATTTGATAAGTTCAAAAATTAAAATCTTGGTAAGTTTAAGATTGAAAACATAATCTTGTTAAACAAACTTAAGAACTGTTTGATGGTTTTTTCATCATCAAATAGGGGGAGTTTGTTGGTCAAATGATCTCATCAGTTGAAATTTGATGAGACAAAGTTAAGTTTGTAAGATATGTTATAAATATAACTTAAACAAAATTATGAAGCTTGATCAGACTGAGCACTTATAGTGTTTCAGACTGAGCATAAGCTTAATATAAGTTGAGCGTATATTTGATCAGCTTAGACTATATCTTAGTAAGATTATCACTATGTTTGATAAGTCGTGTGTGTCACCTAAGATATAGGTTGAGTATTCAGCTTGATGCGTTTCGAGCTGAATGACTCAGCTTATAGACTGAGTCAGCTCAACAGAGTTGCTAAGTAAGTTCTAGCTAACTCTTATGACTTTTAAGGATGAGTTAGTCATTATACGTGTTAGTACTGAAGGGTTTTGAACCTGACCAAACCACCATATGACACAAACTGGTCAAGCCTGGGTTTGATTCCACTGGTTCAATCCTAAAAGCGGAACTGGATTGAACACAACCCTCTAAACCCCAAAAGGGTTAGGATCTTAAAACTTACATGATCAACATAGTTTCTTGACAAACAATCCACAGATAAGGTTATAAGATTATACCTGAACAAAAACCTTTAGGATTGCTAAAGTGGTCCACCACTACTTCATTTCCGATTGAACTGGCTGCTAGACCGCTCCTGGATCACCAAGGCTTCAAAGAACTCGAAAGCTTGAGCCTACGTGTGTGTGTCCTTGCGTCGATCAACAAACCGAGAGATACCCTCTCGGTGTCCTTCTTGTTCGACGATAGAGAGAGAGCCGAGAGAGAGAGAGAGCGACGGTCGATGGTGAGGTCGACCGAGAGAGGGAGTTGCGACGAGGGAGAGGGAAGAGTGGCGGCTAGGGTTTCAATCCTTATCTTATGTTATGTTACTCTTTTCTAATCCTTAAGGCTTAAGGATTATATATAAGGATTAAATTGGACCTAAGCCCGTTTGATTAAAAGCCCACTGGTTTTAATTAAACTTTCAATCTCTTCACTTTGACCACCTGGACTTTACTAGTTAATTAATTAACTATTAATTAACTTAGTCCGTTAAATATTAAATCTTAATATTTAGTTCCCTTTCAATAATAAATAACTATTTATTATTTATTTCCTTTTAATAATTAATACAAACTGATTAATTATTTATTTCTCTCTTTTCAATAATTAATCCAACTGATTAATTATTTCGTTTATCTCTTTAATAATTAATCTAACTGATTAATTATTTCCTCTTTTTCTTTAATAATTAATCTAACTGATTAATTATTTCCACACAAACTTATGGTAAAATCCAACTGTTCTGAATTGGGTGTGTAGCAGTGTGACCCTTTAGTCTCTTATAACATTGGATACAATATGCCCGTTAATTATCTCTGCACATAATCCAACAGACTCCCACTTGTGCAAGATAAGTAACAGTTACTGCACATTGTTAGCCTAAGGAGGTCCCTAGCCAGACACTTAGGATAACCAGGTTATAAGAACTCTTATACCCCAAAGTAACTTGTGATAAAACTTCATAAGTAACCTGCTTAGAAGTAACCTGTTATAAACTAACTGTTTATAAACTAAACTTTCATAAACTCCCTGTTTATGAATGGGTACGTCTTTATATATACAAGCTTGCATATATATATATAGGTTTGTCCCTTGCAGCGCGATATTTCAATTTTGAGCATGAGCATGGAAAAAGTCAACTCAGAGACTCAAGAATTTGTTCATGACATACTTGATTTCGAAACTGCGTGATAAACGACAAGGAACAGATCAGTTTGTTTGGGCACGGCCGTGCACTTACCAGTTTCTCTAATCAGTCAAGGGGCCCGGAAATATATCTCCTAAAAAAGAGGTGCAATTACCATCTTGCATATTTGCTTTTGGCAACACGGCTCCCACTGAATCTAGACACGCCCCTTATAACCACCCTGTTACGGCGTGGCGTTAGCACGCGCTAAGAAGACAACAGTTACCGCATCCCAAACCAAATAACTCAGGCTTGAGGATAACCTATGTGATAAATACTTTTGACACGAATCCACGAAGTATTTTTCACGGTGGGTCAATCCAATATTCGTAACCGTAACAAATATCCGTAAATTTTGGTCCGCAAAAACCGTTTGCAGCTATATTCGATAAACTATCGAATCTACCCCAAAATTACGATGACTTTATAACCCTATCATAGTTCCCACCATGATAAGTAGTCACGGATAATGTTTTTGAATAAACCTAGTTTATTCCTAGATGAACCAAAACATACAAAATTGTGAAGAATAATGAAACTAATTTCTACACCCTTCCATATTCCTCCCTGGAATAAAGATGTATAATTTCTACCATTTCACTGACTCAATTCACGGTGTTTATCTGAATTACTTATTATTTTACATTGTACTTATCACGGATTACAAAGAAAATAATATGGTTATAAACCCTAAAACACAAGACTAGTACTTTGAAGTACTCCTTCTTGGTTTTGCTAGAAATCATTCTTGCAACCTAAGAATATTTCTAGGCTTACTTATTTTATAAATTTCTTAAACTTGGAGAACTGGAAATAACTCCTTGTTTCTGATTTATAAAACAACCTCCTTGTAATTAAAAACTTTAATTACAATTGTAGATGTATTAAATCTTACTAGATTTATGTCCTTTTGAAATGATAAGTCCTCTTACACCTACTTGTAAGAAACTTGAAACTAGATTCCCGGTGTATACCAACACTTATCTAATTCCATTACTAAGAATATTAGAGAACATCATGTTTTATCATTTCTCACGTTAACCAACTAATATTATTAAGCTGACTCACTGAGCATTTTAGAACGTATATAATTTCTATTTAAGTCATACCTTGACCCAAAAACTTGCAATGATATCTTTGTTGAATACCTCTCAATAAATCATGCATTCCTTGGATTAGTTCTTTCTCAAGAACTTACTGTTTTAGATAACTTCTCAAATCATCCAATAATTATATACTCTAAAAGCTCAAACTTGTATTTATCACACTGGTTGAAAAACAACCTTTTATTAACTCTGATAAATACATTAGTCAGGTGCTCCCACTATCTTTTATGAAAAAGTGCATTCTTTAAAACACCTTTTTAGGCCTTAGTCAAAACTTGACTACTATGCCTAAAACTTGTGTTCCAAACACATGTTTTAAAGAACTTAGTTTTTGTAAGAAATTTGTTTTATGAAACCAATAACTTGGATCTCCCATATATCCATCTTTCCAATTACGGAAAGTGGTTTCATTAAACTTACCATGATCACAAGTATGAAATACTCATAATGGTATTTTAAATTTCTTTTATTAAAAAACATTTAGTATAAAATTTCCTTGACTATAATAACTATTATAATCACTTTTATACTTTCTTAAATGTTTTATCAAAAACTACTTTACCCAGAAATAATGACTATTATTTCCATATGTTCAAGACTTTGAACATTCACTTTTCATAAAATCTTAAATACTTGTTGAATTAGAAAACTATCTAATCTTATAAACAAAACTTGTTTATTTAAGCATTTGAATAGTGGAGCCAACATTTATATAACTTCAACAAGTCATAGCATAAGATTATTATGAATCACCAATCAAGTCAGGATTTTGACTTATTGGCACTCTTTTAGTCACAACTGGACTAATCATGATTCACATAATAAGAACACGTGCACGGATATGAACCAAATAATTAAATTTCCATAAACTTAATAAGTATCCATAAACCAACAATATAAAATTGTTTAAAATAAACTTAAAAAGTTTAAATAACTAGGAAATATAAAAATTATTTATAATATCCGTGAGCTGCACGTGGGATCTTCTCATGTTGGGCCACATCACTTTCCATCTCCTCCTACAATAAACGATTGCAAGATATTAGAATACTCGTAAAACTTTACAAGTAGGAAAGTGACAAAGAAGCTAATCACGCAGTACCTGAGGAGCTAGACTTGCCTCCTGCCTCGTGACCTTTCGGACAATCTCGTTTCCAATGTCCGGCCTCGCCACACCTGAAGCACCGATTCTCGGTCCTTGCCTTGTTTGGCTTCGACTTCTTGCCCTTGTTGTCGTTATTAGCCCTGGGTGCACTCTGGCTGGGCTGGGCCTTGCCCTTTCCCTTTCCATTGCGCCCCTTCCTCTTCTTACGTCTACCATGTCCCATCATAAGAATGTCCTTAGACTTGGTCCCGATACTCTGCTCAGCAGTCTTGAGCATTGAGTGCAACTCAGCCACGGATTTCTCCATGTTGTTCATGTTGTAGTTGACTATAAAAGGCTTATAGTCATCTGACAATGAGTTGAGTATCGTATCCGTTGCTAGCTGCAACGGTACTGGGTGCCCAAGTCTCTCTAGGTGGTCCATGTAACCTTTCATTTTCATGACATGGTCACTGACCGAGGTCCCCTTAGCCATCTTGCACGAGTTAAATGCCCCAGTGGCATCATAACGCTCTGTGCGGGCATGCTCCTGGAACATGTCCCTTAGCTGGCGGATCATGTCATAGGCAGGAGTTTCCATCATGCTTGATTTCAACTCTGGACTCATAGTTGCAAGCATGAGGCAACTAACATCCAAGGAGTCATTTGAGCGCTTCTGAAAAGCCTCCCAGACCTCTGCCCTGGCATTGTTGGCAGGGGGATTTCCTAGAGGTTGTTCTAGGACATACCACTTTCTCTCGTGCCTCAGCATAATCCGGATATTTCTCTCCCAAGTGAGAAAGTTGGACCCGGTGAGCTTATCCTTCTCAAGGATAGAACGGAGAGAGAGGTTATTAGTATTGGTAACGTTGGTTGCCATCTACAAATTAAAACCCGGTTTAATTAGTAATTGCAAATAAACTTTCCAACATATATCATTAAACCCATAAACAATATATATTAGACCTAGGACCCATATTTCACATACTTGACGCAAGGTTTGGGCACTTCCCGTCAAGTCATGCTATTTCTGGTAGGAAACACCCTGTACCAATCGTACCTAACTGATACGACTCCTAGAACCTCGTAGAGCACTTAGACCCAGTCTAGTATCTTTAACTCTACTCTAGTGCTTTTTGGGCCGGGACTCCCGATTATCACCAAAATAGATCGCACCACCTAAGACAGCATGAATTCTGGCCGGGACTCCCGATTATCGCAGAATCTTTCATGCCCTTTCCCGCAATGGTTTGAACCCGGATGCCCAAGGTTTGGGCACTTCTGACACCCGAGTACCGTTTAACAGTCAAGGTGTACCATTAGGTGGGTAGCACACTGATCTAAGATTTTTCTTGGGTTTTAATTAAGTTCAATAAAAACTTAATTTTCCAGTTTTTGAAAAACCATTTTAAAACTAACTGTTTTAAAAAAATACGATTTATATGTGTACCTGAGCTAGGTGCACAAAACGGCTTTTATAAGTTCCAAACTAATAACCTTGACAAAAAAATTTAATTTATAAAATTTAATTAATACGACTACCAGACTGAAGTCATATTCTAGTTTTGTCATAAAGCGTGGTTTTTCACTGTTTAATAACAACCTGTTATTAAACCTATTTTATTTACCATCACACGCATGTATATATATACCATACATATATATGAAAAGCAGTAAATAAATCACAACCACGCAGATAATAATAATAAGCAGATAAAGCCCTATAGTTTTGCCAACTAATCCTAAGGTCAAGCCTAAGGACAAAGTGACTTGGATTCGCCTTTCTTGATGCGTTGCTCCCACTAGCCTTGACACCTCCCCGAAGCGTTCGTGCCTCGCGTGAGAACACCATTTTCTTGATCACCTTCTTCGAGTCCAACTTGGTTGAGGGATTAAACTATCACTAGTATATTACAAATACAATATTGAATGGGGTTGTAAGTGGCACGCAGGCCTCCCCGAACCAGTACAATATTACAATTAAGAAAGGGATTGTAATTGGCACGCAGGCCTTCCCAAAACCAAAATAAAAGAAGAAAAGAAAAAAGATTCCTAAGTCGGCAAAACTATAGCTATACAACCACGCAATTATATATAATAAGCACTATATATAAAAGTCAACCACGCAGTTATAACAAAAACTGAGCTGTTAAGCACATAACCTGATTTGTTTAAACTATTCTCATTTACCTTTTGATTAATACCTATTAACCAAAAAATGAGAATTATGATCTTCTAATTAAATTCATCTGACCAAAATAGTTTTCTAATAAAAACTTTGGAAAAACTTTAATCTCATTCTAAACTTGAATGAAATCCTTATGTCGAATTTTAATACTAGTTATCCAATAACTTAAAACCGACAACTTTTAGTCAATTAAATAATTATCTTGTTTAATTCTCCATCTTATTATATAAACGTTATCCTTTTAGAATTTATTTAAAAATGACTTAAACTAGCCATAATAAATAAATATCTAAAATATATATTTTAACTAAGCTAATTAAAATATATAATACTAGTTTATATAACACATTTATTAATTTTATAACTTAAAATTAATAATCCTTTTGCATTAATCCAAAAAAAACTATCTTGGGCCAAAATCTCTCATCAAACCGAGAGACCCACTGGGCCAAGACCCTATTGGGCCGAGAACCCATTGGACGGAAGTCACCTGAGCCGTAAGCCCTATTGGGCCGAGAACCACCATGGGCCGAAACCACCTGGGTCGAAACCCTACTGGACCGTGATCCTTCTTGGGCCGAGACCCACCTGGATCGTGATCCTCCTTGGGCCAAGAAACACCTTGGGCCGAAGCCCTTTGGGCCGTGGCGTCCTGGGTCGAAATCACTTGGGCCGAAGCCCACCCTGACCCTTAGCGCCGCTAACGGCTGCCGTTAGGCCCAACTGGCCTTAGCGCCGCTAACAGCCATCACCCGACACAGTGATGATCTCGGTTCTCGTTTTCCGATTAATAAAATAATTTAAATCCTTTTAACCTATTAAAACTAACTGTTTTAATATACTGATTAAAAACTAGATTTAATTCAAAAACCAAAATTTATTAATTATTAATATTAACAAAACTTGTTTTATTAATAACTAATTATCCTAAAACTTGATTTCAACCTTTTTAAACAAAAGTTCAAAAAACTGTTAAAATCTAGTTTTAGATAAAAGGTTTATCCTTTTTAACCGTTTAAACACAATCCTGGTTTAAACCTAACTGGTTAAAATCAAACCTTTTATTAACTGGATAAAACAGAAGACTTGTTTATATCCTACTATGGTTTTCGAAAAAACAGAGGAGAAGAAACAAGATGAAGAAGATCATATAACTATTAAACAAACCAACTAATCAGATTAACTAGGTTTAACTAATTAAACAAACTGTTTAATTTAATCTTAATTCAAAACTTATTCTTTATCCAAAAAACATGATCCTTTTAACCATTCAAACTAACTGTTTGAATTTTCTGATTAATAGGATAAACCTGATAACAAAACAAACTGTTTTGCTACCTTCTTGATTTTCGAAATTTCCAAGAACAAATAAAGAATCAAGAATAAAACCTTAATCTAAAAACAGATAAAACTAGAAACTATGGATCATAGAGCCGAGGCTCTGATACCACTGAAGGGTTTTGAACCTGACCAAACCACCATATGACACAAACTGGTCAAGCCTGGGTTTGATTCCACTGGTTCAATCCTAAAAGCGGAACTGGATTGAACACAACCCTCTAAACCCCAAAAGGGTTAGGATCTTAAAACTTACATGATCAACATAGTTTCTTGACAAACAATCCACATATAAGGTTATAAGATTATACCTGAAAAAAAACCTTTAGGATTGCTAAAGTGGTCCACCACTACTGCATTTCCGATTGAACTGGCTGCTAGACCACTCCTGGATCACCAAGGCTTCAAAGAACTCGAAAGCTTGAGCCTACGTGTGTGTGTATCCTTGCGTCGATCAACAAACCGAGAGATACCCTCTCGGTGTCCTTCTTGTTCGACGATAGAGAGAGAGCCGAGAGAGAGAGAGCGACGGTCGATGGTGAGGTCGACCGAGAGAGGGAGTTGCGACGAGGGAGAGGGAAGAGTGGCGGCTAGGGTTTCAATCCTTATCTTATGTTATGTTACTCTTTTCTAATCCTTAAGGCTTAAGGATTATATATAAGGATTAAATTGGACCTAAGCCCGTTTGATTAAAAGCCCACTGGTTTTAATTAAACTTTCAATCTCTTCACTTTGACCACCTGGACTTTACTAGTTAATTAATTAACAATTAATTAACTTAGTCCGTTAAATATTAAATATTAATATTTAGTTCCCTTTCAATAATAAATAACTATTTATTATTTATTTCCTTTTAATAATTAATACAAACTGATTAATTATTTATTTCTCTCTTTTCAATAATTAATCCAACTGATTAATTATTTCGTTTATCTCTTTAATAATTAATCTAACTGATTAATTATTTCCTCTTTTTCTTTAATAATTAATCTAACTGATTAATTATTTCCACACAAACTTATGGTGAAATCCAACTATTCTGAATTGGGTGCGTAACAGTGTGACCCTTTAGTCTCTTATAACATTGGATACAATATGCCCGTTAATTATCTCTACACATAATCCAACAAGTACATGTTTGATTTCGGGTTTGTTCTCGAAGGACTCAGCTTGATGAGTTTCAAGCTGAGTAACTCAGCCAGACTAAAGAAGTCAGTTTAAGAGAATTTAAATATGTTTTAAATTCCTTTTTAACTCTCTGTATCTACGGCATGGATAAGAAGATTTCAGAATCGAGATTGAAGATTGAAGACTCAAGATAAGAAGATTCAAGATTCTGGGTAATCCGTTAGTTTGTTAGCAGATTAGGATAAGTTCTTGTTTGTTAGGATCCGTAGGAACATGATTATAAACACTTATCTCCTGATAAGTTTAGAGGAACCGAGCCAGACTTAAATCACCTCAACCTATTGATCGTATGTGTTACGAATCTTGATACACAGTTTGTAAGTTCAACGTGATCAAGAAAATTCACAGATTGCCAATTGTTCGTGTGTTCGAATCTTCACGTCTGTTGTGAAGTTGGTAAGTATTAATTCTGTGAATAAATCTTGTTTAGAGAGTCAGTTCGTATCTATAATCATAAGTTGATTATAGATAGCAAAGCTTGAGAGATTGAGAAATTTGATTTACATTAGGTGTTTACATATCAAGTGTTGCTTACTTGATTGTTCCTGTAATTATCTTCTTATTAATGAAAGCAAAGCATTCGATTTCATGTGGTTTGATGTGTGTTAACACTTTTTATTGATTTGTTCAATTTTCCACAAAAAGTGTATTCAACCCCCCTTCTACACATTACTTGCTTGTTGATCTTCTCACAAAGGGACCAACAGCAGCACATCTCCATGCTCGGTCAACACTGAACAAGTATTCTTTTTTAACACCACATTTAGATCTTTGTCGCAAAACTGCCCGATACTGAATAAATTGTGACCCAAACCCTCTACATATGAAACTTTCTTGATTTTGATGTGCTTTTGTTCTATATGGGGTACCCTAGTATTGGTGCAACATTGTCATTCCCAAAACGTACATACTCGGTTAGAAACTAATGAAGACTCTTGTTGTCGGTCATATGTTTCGTGCATCCAGAGTCCAGGTACCAGATGTTAGGTGTCTGCAAAATAAGAACAAAGCAAGTTCAGGTCCCCGTGTATGAATGGGTCCTTGGTTGTTAGTTTCTAGAGAGTGAGTCATGTTAGTTAACTGTGGCAGTGGTGATATTCCTAGAAATCGAATCTTTGGTAACCATGTGGGAGTTAACCGTTTGGGTGAAGGAATATGCGTCTTTGGAAGTTTCTTTGCCACAGCTTGTGGTTTGGTTGAATGTAGATGAGGTTTAGGATTCGGTGGAGTTGCGTAGGCGTTGTGTTTGTGAATCTAAGGTTGAGAAGAATGCTTATGAATGGAATGTGACCTCGAAACATCAACCCGTTTTTGTGGAACTGGAGCCTTGTTGGTTGCTGGTTTGACAACCTTGTTGTTAGATGATAGTTTTGCGCGCTTGGGCGTGGGCTTGTTAAATCGTCTTTGGAAATGCAATCGCTTATCTTGGTCGATCCATGCTTGTTTGAAAGCCTCGTTGCCGCTTCGCCTATAGACCTCCAGCTCTTTGATAGTCAACAAACGTCTTGATGAATTGAGTCGGTTAAATGCATATGATTGACGATTTGTAATCCATTGGTGGATTATGATTCCTTTTTGAATTAACAAGTGGAACAAGAACCTGATTATTGTAAAATTTTGTCCATGGCTCACATGGTTTAATGTCGATTAGTTTTCTTAATTGATCATATTCTCAGTTAAACCCACAGTGACCATGTGGACAACCATCACTAATGCAAAACATTTCGGAGGCAATTTTATCATGTGAATTTGAAAGATTACAGACTCAATCAAACATCAAAATATTTTCACATGTATGTAGAAAATTAGAACATTTCCTAGACGACCTAGGAATTACTCTCCTCCATGGTTCTTTTATTTTACTCTCGTCACTCGCGTTCTTCTTCAAATCTGCAGCA
Source organism: Pulicaria dysenterica (assembly GCA_947179395.2). Classification (NCBI taxonomy): domain Eukaryota; kingdom Viridiplantae; phylum Streptophyta; class Magnoliopsida; order Asterales; family Asteraceae; genus Pulicaria; species Pulicaria dysenterica. The sequence goes on along the minus strand of OX359291.1, from coordinate 56,868,073 downwards.
GAAGAGAAAATGCTAGTACTTAGTCGTGGACAACTAGCAACTGCGTTTGAAGTTTCAGGAATATCGGATTGTACACGAGAGTTGTGATGGGTGATGATTGCATGTTTCGGCTTGAAAATGTGTTTTAGTTTTAGATTTACCAAATTAGTTTTATTAACAGATTTCACAGTATTGCGGTCTACTTGATTAGAGGTAGAGACATGTTGGGATTAGGAAATCCTTTCTTCGTTTAGAAGAGATGTGGTTGGAGTGGAATCTTGCATGTGCTGTTGAAGGTGGTTGAGTTTTGCTTTCAACTCAACTTTCTCAATTCATAGTTTATCGATGATCTTTTCATCGTTGTGCAAGATAGTTTTCACTCGTTTCGTTAGCTTGACATTTTCTTGTGTTAATTGCGCAAGATTGGGTGATGTGACTGAATCAGAGGCAGGTGTAGGTACAGGTTGGGAATTTGGAAGCATGGGCATGAAAGTCAGATCTCTCAACACCAGAGTGGTGTAACAATACTCCTGTAAGGTATGGAATCGTCGTTGTAATTCCTTGTGGGGAATATACTCGATTTGAGGTTTAGGAACTTCAGTAGCATACAATTCTTTGTCTGTATAGACTGAAGATATGTTTTCTCTTGCCGTATTTGTCTGGCGGCGAACAAAGTATGTGTCGTTTTGATCAGAGTAGTCGAACGGAATCTCTGTTTTGAGGTGTAAAGTTCTTTTGATATCCTTTTCAAGTCGTTCTTCTTCTTGACCCATGAAAACCATTTGTTGAGTAAGAACCTCGCCAAATAGATTTGCGTTGTAGAATTGATTGGCGGTAACTTTGCTCAAGACACTCGGATTTTCAAAACCGAGCCCTTCGAATGTCCATCTAGAAACCTCTCGTTCCTTTTCCTTGTATAAAAAGATGGTTTGTTCACTTTGTCCGCGTTTAATTAACGTGTCTTCAAGTTCTTTAATTTTTGAGAAAAGCAAGCATTGTTCATTATGAAGAATTTCTGAATCCTTTTCAGCACTTACACGTGCAGCTTTTAGATCGTGAATGATGATGTTAGTTTTATCAGTTAAGTCTAAGAATTAAATTCTTTTATAGCTAATTGAACTTTAGACTCATTGATGTTAGTTTCAAATTGTTCAATTATACTATGTGCTTCCTGATCTTGATTTTGAAGAACTTCTTTTAATATCTGATTTTTACCTGTTAATTTGTTTACCTTATATTCTAACTTTTTCATGCATTAATTGTTTGAATATGTTCGATATTAAATGCTGCACATGAGTCAGAGTTAGAAAGTACCTTCTCGTTATCATTCTCTGCCTGTTCAGCATCAGAGTGGTAACCTGTAGCATATTCATCAGGATCTGCACCTTCAACATCAGCCATCAAGCAGAACTGAGCTTGATCCTCTGCGTCCAAATCACTATCAGTGTCTGTGTCATCTAAGAACTGGTACTCCTCTACCATCAGCACGTTCCCAGCCTTCTTTTGCTTTGAAAGGCGGTACTTTTGCCGATAGTATTCAGCATCCTCTTCTGTGGACAGTTCCTTATCATATGCCCAAAGTGACCACAGTTGTAGCATTTGGAGTCAGCTTTCTTTTCCTCATTCTTTTCATCCCTAGGGAACCTTGGCTTGTTAGCTATAGTGAAGCATTCGGGATGACGCGAGCCGGAAGTAAACCGTTGCTTGTTGTTTGTCTTTGCAAAACGGTTTCTAAAGGTTTTGGTTCCAAAAGAGAGTGCCTGAATTGCAGCTTCGACGGAATTTTCGTCATCATCTTCGGGTTCAGACTCACTGATGACAACTTGTTTGTACTTCATTTGACGGGAAGAAGATTCTCTTGGATGTCGGTCTGCAGAAACTAAAGCGAGAGGATCACGACTGGATTTTCTGGGAAGTGATTTGGAAACCTCCTCTTGGTACTGGTTAAGATCTTCAAAAATGTTGTGAAAAGTGGTTGTGGTTAAGTCTTTGTTGATGTGCTTATACAGCTTAGCATGTTCCTTCCATTCCTGGCCCAACGATTTCTGGAAAACACAATTCAGGTCAAGATCTAACCTGGGTATCTTGTTTGATCTTAATTTGTTTTGCATTTTGCAAAAACCTCCGTATATTTATGAGAGGAGTTCATTTTCACGAGCACTGAAGTCATGAAAGCTATTTACTAGTTGAGTGTGTTTAATGTACTCCCCTTGTTCGGTACCTTGAAGTTATTTCTTGATTTCATCCCATATCTCATTTGCAGTAGCCAAACTATCCACCTTTGTATACATCTCAGATGATAGACCTTGTTTGAGATAGTACTTGGCATGACGTTCAACCTTCTTCCTTTCATTCTCCGTTGCAGTGAGTTCATCATTAGTCTTCTCTCTTTCCTATCGGGGAATGGGGGGATTGTTGGTTGGATTGGCTTCAACAACTTTTATAAACCTTATCCTGTCGGGGAATTGGGGGATTGTTGCTTGTTGTTTGTCTTTGCAAAACGGTTTCTAAAGGTTTTGGTTACAAAACCTGAATTGCAGCTTCGACGGAATTTTCGTCATCATCTTCCGGTTCAGACTCACTGATGACAACTTGTTTGCACTTCATTTGATGGGAAGAAGATTCTCTTGGATGTCGGTCTGCAGAAACTAAAGCGAGAGGATCACGACTGGATTGTCTGGGAAGTGATTTGGAAACCTCCTCTTTGTACTGGTTAAGATCTTCAAAAATGTTGTGAAAAGTGGCTGTGGTTAAGTCTTTGTTGATGTGGTTATACAGCTTAGCATGTTCCTTCCATTCTTGACCCAACGATTTCTGGAAAACACAATTCAGGTCAAGATCTGACCTGGGTATCTTGTTTGATCTTAATTTGTTTTGCAGTTTGCAAAAACCTCCGTATGTTTATGAGAGGAGTTCATTTTCACGAGCACTGAAGTCATGAAAGCTATTTACTAGTTGAGTGTGTTTAATGTACTCCCCTTGTTCGGTACCTTGAAGTTATTTCTTGATTTCATCCCATATCTCCTTTGCAGTAGCCAAACTATCCCCCTTTGTGTACATCTCAGATGATAGACCTTGTTTGAGATAGTACTTGGCATGACGTTCAACCTTCTTCCTTTCCTTCTCCGTTGCAGTGAGTTCATCATTAGTCTTCTCTCTTTCCTGTCGGGGAATGGGGGTATTGTTGGTTGGATTGGTTCAACTTTTATATACCTTTTGTTCCCATTGAAGATGCAATCAATTATGTCTTCCCCATAGAATTCATTATGTTCAAGGAAGTCTATGAACCTTCCTTTCCAAACCATATACTCATTTCTAAACAGAACTGGGGGTTTGGTATCTTTACCAATGGACATCATCTCATTTGAGCCAGACATATTTATGGTTGAGTAGGAAGTGATCGTTGACTCGTAGTGAATTAAAGTTGATTGTTCAAAACTTTTCAGTAACAAAGTCGAAATAATCTGTTAAGTTCAACTTAGATTGATTAAACTTTCAATTGATTTGAGGGATTAGGTCAATTTAATTCAAGTTTGAATTAGATCAGTTTAGATTAAATTCAAGTTTGAATTAGATCGATTTTAAATTTAATGTTCAATGTCTTTAGTTAAGTCTTGATCGATATTAACAGGATCAATAGGTTCTTAATAACATAGTCAATAGCCTAGTTCGATAAGCTCCTTTGTAGGATCGATATAGAACCACTTGTGTAGAAAAATCAGTAGAGTAACAACTTAGGATCGATAGGATTAGTAACCAATTCACAATCAACAGCACAAGATCGATAGGCCTCTTAGTAGAACACCGTAGATCCTAACACTTAGAATCAAATAAGTAACCAAGGTCGATGGATACTGGATCGATAGAACAAAATCGATAAGCCCACTCTTAGAAAACACGATCGATAGCCCTCGATTCAACACTTAGAATCAGATCAGTAACACAGTCGATAGCCCCTTTTAAAAATACGGTCGATAGCCTTCGATCCAACAACACTTGGGACAAAAACAGTATTTCTATCAAATGTCCCCTTTAAACAGACTTCTATCGTTCGTAACAGTAAATCACGGTCGATAGGGCTAGATTCTGACAAGAAAAAGTCAAATCTGATTAGTTTCTTGATTAGTGACCTTGCAACTTGTACTAGTTGGGTTGAGACCCACACAAACACCTAAACTTTGGTGTTTTTAAATTTTAAAGATCAAAATCTGCTGAAATCGAGTTCTTGCTGTTCTTGACTGAAATTTATAAAACCTTTAAACCTCCATTAAAGTGATAAAAAAACAAAAAACAAATATCCCAACCGTATAAAACAGAATCGATAGGTTGTTGTATGTTTTTAGTCACTTCAAAGGCAACTTTATCTTCAAGAAAAATCGATGTAACAGTAAAATGACTTGATGAACTCGATGTTACAGTAGAACAAGTGAGAGTTTATACCTTGAATGACTTATACCTTTGAATATCGATGACCAAGGCTTCTAAAACAACTCGGAATCACCCTTGATGATGAAGAACACGGTTGTTCGTTAATGTAACAGTAATCGAGAGGATGAACTTTTCGACTTTTAGCTTGAATCTTTGAACAATCAAGAGCCAAATACACGAGTTTGACTCTGATACCAATTGATGGTCCCGTATATTACGGATGAAGCAATGCTAGTTGTGTGATTGTGTGCGAGTTACGGTTTAGAGAGAGAGAGAGAGAGAGAGAGAGAGAGAGAGAGCCAAGAGCATAGTAAAACACGCACATTAATGTGTAACTTGAATATGGCAAAGCTTGAATAAAGTCAAGGAAACCAAAGCCTTATATAGGTTTTGGCATGTTAACATATTTGTACCCTCACTTTACATACACTTATGTTGTTACTTTTAGATATCATGTTAATCATCAATGTGGGAATGATGCGTTTGTGACGGAAGGTTTTAATAGTTGGAATAAAACAGAGAGACTTTCTAGTCATGTGGGTGATGTTAATGGTTTTCACAATAGAGCTTTAAAGAAGTGTGAAGATCTAATGAGACCAAAACAACCAATTGTCGTTGCTCTTGATAAGCAAAGTGATATTGTCAAAAGAGAATACCGGATTCGATTAAATGCTACAATTGTTGCTTGTAGATTTTTGTTGAAATGTTCTTTACCATTTCGTGGATAAACGTAAAGGACAAATTTAGAATGTAATTGTTTTGCTTATCGTACTCAATGAAATCTAGTTTGTAATCTCTTGTCATTTTCTTTCATTTGTTTAAGTTTTTTTTTACTATTAAAAAAAGTAGGCCCCCCAACATACGTATATCCTGGATCCGCCACTAACTGTGGGGCAAGAAAATGAAAATGGAGAGGAGAGAGGACGGTCGCAAGAAATTGAAGATCGAGTTACAATGTCATTGTGTGTCTCGAAGTCTACCCTTCCCCCTTTTGATTTCCGCCGCCCTTTCTCCAACTCCCTAGCCCAAGGGCCAAAATTGTATAGTTAAATAAACCTAGGTATACATATATTAGGCTATATATTTGATGTTACTAGCCCAACTGCTACCGTGGGCTTGTACACGGGCTGCAAGTGTATTGGGCTGGGCCAGGATCTCTGCAACTCATAGTAGACTTTACCTTTCTCATCGTCGGTGTCAATAATCTTTGACATATTCGTCGCTTTACACATTACATACTCTACGCATGGAATCACTACTCTCATTCCAATATATATGTCACGTAACACGTGTATGTGGATTTGTGGAATTCGTCCCTATGTGTGTGAATCGGGTAATGCAAAGACAAGTCAACAACGAGGGAAAACACGCGTGACCCCACGCCGCAAATTCGGTCAAACAATAAACTTCTAGAAAGCATAAACAAGAGTCAGGGGTGGTTAATTGCTCCAACAATTGATCTTCTAGAAACAGGGTCTCGATTGACCTTCCTGTCACTTGTGAGCGCCATTATACAATATATATCGTCTTCCACCATCGCCGGATTTCTCATTCTGTCGGTTCCTCAAGCAATCGCATATCTACTTACAGCAGTATATCATCATCATCATCATCATCCCTTAATCTTCTTGATTGGAAGCATTTGCAGTCCACATCTACGATTCAGCAGTTTGATATGGTGAGTCTTTCTCAAATCTTTTTGTTCTTTTTTGTTTGTATATCGTTCTCTCACACTAACAAACGTATTGACACTTTGATTTTGTAGACAAGTCTGCAACTTTATTCGTTTTTCATGAGCAGTTCAGCTTATAGTGTTCGTATTGCCCTCAACTTGAAAGGTTTTTTGTTTTTTAATTTTTCTATCGCATTATTTATCCTTCAATTGATTATTGTGTTATGCTTCTCATGCCATTTGAATTGAACTACAGATGGTTAATTTTTGTTTATTGTTGTTTTTGTGTTGTTAACAGGACTTGATTATGAATACAAAGCTGTTAATCTCTTCAGAAACGAGCAGCATCGTCCTGGTAACAAATTGATTTTTCAATTCATTTTAGGTTTCATTTGAGAATCGTGACACGAGTAGCGCGAAAACCAGTATGAGCGATTCGTTTGGTGAGTGGAATTCATGGATGTAGAGTGTAGGATAGAGTGTGGCGTGATGCATGAGATGAATTCATGGGTGGGTGATGGAATTGAAAGAGGGGAATTGGACGGCTTTGATTGGTTCTCGCGATACTCGTATTAAGGATGGTTCTTAAATGAACCTTTTCTTATATGTATAGTTTTATCAAATTAACTCAATGTCCAAAAGAAGGGGAAATGATCCATGCTCTTGCAATACTAACTTAACCTAATGTAGATGGATCATCTAAACGAGGGGTATATATTTCATACGGTCTTTAACTCGCATAAGTGGTGTTTTGAGTGCAAGAACACCTAAATAGGTGCCTTTAACGGCACGGACCGTTATGATCCCACATTGGCCAAAAGTAAAATAAGCTGGTGATTTATAAGCCTAGGTGTCCCTCTTTACAAGTCGGCTTTTAGGGGTGAGTTCTACACTTGAGCTTATAGCATGATACTGGCCTTCTATTGGATAGGTTTGTATCAGTTGGTATCAGAGTTATCCCCAAATTGCAAGGTTCCAACACTCGAAGTGGTGGCCTACGGAGTAGTGGCTTGGACCAAAAAAGAAGAGTGCCAACTGTGATCAACAATGACTCGGAGTTGTGACCTATGGAGTGGTGGCTTGGACCAGAAAAGAGGGGTGCCAACTGTGACTAACATAGCCGTGAAGCGTGGGCATTGTTATGATCCCACATCCGCCAAAAGTAAATTAAGTTGGTGGCTTATAAGTCTAGGTGTTTCTTCCTCCTACAAACTAGCTTTTAGGGGTGAGTTCTACACTTGGTCTTATGGCATGAGACGAGCTTAGTATGAGATATGTTAGTAACAATCATAGATTGGTCATACTGAAAAAGATTAATACAATATTTTATAAATAAAAATATTGTATCTACCTATGCATAATGTACAAATTGTTTCTAACAGAATAAATAATCTACCTATGGATTTTTATTATGTTTCTATAATCTATGTGAACTTGGAACTTACTGGATCCCATTTGTTTTAAATGTAGAGTATTTAAAGGTCAATCCTATTGGGTTTGTGCCTGCTCTAAGAGATGGTGATTTGGTGCTTGCTGATTCTTTTGCAATAATAATGGTTAGTAATATTGGTGTTCCCCTCTCCAAAATATATGTATATATTTAAAATATATGTTTTCTCTGTAATGCAGTACCTTGAAGAGAAGTACCCTCAGCATCCTTTGTTACCTCTTGACTTCAAGAAAAAGGCAATAAACTATCAGGTAATATTAGTTAGTTTCTTGTGCTTTATTTTTTCCTTAGTCTGCAGCTATAAGCAACAATTTGTTATACGGTCGCCGAGTTTGTTCAAACAAACAGCTTTTTACTTTTGTTGGTTGACCTGATTATAATAAATTTGTACCATGGACCGAAAGGTAATAAGATTGAGTTGGAAAAAAAACAAGAAACTACAAGTTCTTGCTGTAAATCATCTGTTAAGTGCTATTAGTACTCAAGGTCATTAAGCTAGAATTAGTGTGAAAGAATGAAAAAGATTAAAAGATCATGTACCATTAATTAGTGGTCAAAACAAGTAAATTTATAAGCATAAGGAACCATTCTCATCTACATGTTTGGCATTGTAATTAGGCCTTAGGCCGTCCGTTATGCCTCACTCGCCACCTGCGAGTAGGCTGCGAGTTGCCCAGGGAACACCGCCTCGGGTGTGTTGAACTCGCGGGGCTCCTTTCCATCCGGCTTCTCAAACTCGCTGAAACATTCCCAACCCCCCCCCCCCCCCACCCCACCCCCACACCCCCACATTCTACCAATCATATTTTAACATTTTTTTTAAGTGAAAAGGAAAGGGAAAGGGAAAAGGGAAGGTATAACACTTGTAGTGGGTAAAGGAAAGGGAAGGGAGGGAAAAATGATGTGGCGCTGATGTGGCAGTGGGTAAGGAAAATGAAGAGGGGGAGTATAACGGATAGTCTCAAATGTCATCACAATATTGTTCAAGGTATTCTGATACGATCGCTCCTTTTAAATTTGTAGGCTGCAACTATTGTTACTTCGAGCATGCAACCTCTAATAAGGTTACCTATTTTGGTGAGTAAGATTTTTTATTTTTTATTTTTGTTTTTTTATAAACCCTTCACAAAATTTTATCTTATGTTATATTCAATATTCCATCTCGCAGGGCTATATTGGACGAACTCTTGGTCAGGACGAAAAGCTTTCATGGGTTCAAAGGCATCTTGGGAAAGGCTTTGCAGGTAAGCTTTTACTTCCCAGAAATAACACAAAAAGACATTAATACTCGGTGACAAACAAAACCGAAAGGAAAAAGAGATCTCTTTAGTTATAAGAGGCTTGCCTGATTTCCGATTACTTGTGCAGCACTAGAGACATTACTAAAAGATCATGCAGGGAAGTATGCAACCGGGGATGAAATATTTCTGGTAAAAGTTCTTTCTTTTTGCATATACACTTGCATTATAACTAAGCTGTAGCTCCTTACTGAAAACTATTTTTGTTAATAAAAGATATTTCTTATTGCATATAGTCACTTGTAGAGCACATGATAAACTAAAGTTGCTTTAATTTGTGTGAATGTATTTAGTGTTTGAAATTGTGTTAACTTATGCAGGCTGATGTGTTTCTGGAGCCAATCTTTAATGCATCACAAAGATACAACTTTGACTTGGTATGCTCTATTCCTATCCAACATTCCTATTACTCATTTCGTCTTAAAATCTGAGTTATTAAGCATTCATATTTTACTCTCTAATAAATCAGTATTAGAGTTGATATATTTATTTTCATCGTTAAGTATAAGATTCTTCATTCAGAATCCTTATCAAACCGCATGTCACATTCAATGTCAATTTCATACGGTGCCTTAGAATTATTCAACATTTTACCATTTTCTTTTATCAAACAGTCCTTACGAATATTATTTACTGGTGCAGAGTGAGTACCCTCTTCTATCAAGGTTGAGCGAAGCATACAAGCATGTACCTGCTATCCAAAAGGCCATGCCTGAAAACCAGCCAGATGCCTCTTGATTGAAGATGTTAAAGGAACCATTTTGGGGCATTCATTAATGTATTATGTTGATCTATAAGTTTTGGCTTTAACTCTTGAGATATATAGTTCACATATTTTATTGATTATCAACTAGACGTTGAAAATTGAGCATTACAAGGTCGATTTAACTACCTGTAATTGAAAGGATATTTGTGCAAAATGTAATGTAATGAATGACTTTGCAATTTATGTCGCGTTCGAATTATATATATTTATGTTGTCTTTCTCAGTATCACCTCCTTTTGTTTCGTCTTTGTATCGGCCTAATTTAGTCTCATGTTCGGTACGGTTTGGTTTGTGAGTTGTGACACATAATTTCGTGATCAACTCGAATTGTATTTCATGTCTGCCTATATTTTAAAGATATAAATAAGCCGAGCTGCTCGCAAGGTTCTTGAGCTCTAACTATTAAAAGATTGAAACAAGTTGAGGAAATAGAACTGATGGCAATATCCTTCATTGCAAACCGAGGCTCTTTTCCTTTTACATACCTGGGAGTCCCGGTTGGTGTCTCGATGAACGGAAGCGCTTTTCGGGAGCCTGTGGTGAATAAATTTAGGAGCAGATTGTCATGGTTAAAAGCCAGAACTCTTTCTTTCGGAGGAAGATTAACTTTGGTCAAATCTGTGTTGGGTAGTCTCGAGTCGTATTTTTTTCTCTTTATAAAGCGCCGAAGAAAATTATCAATAAGCTAGAAAATTTAGTATGTAGTTTTTTGGAGGCAGCAAAAATGGAGAGCGTAAAATTGCATGGGCGAAATGGGAATTGATCCTTTTGGAAAAAGAAAAAGGTAGTCTTGTGATCAGTAGTTTACAAGCTCTAACCTTTCCCTGCTAGCTAAATGGATCTGGAGATTTCATGAAGAGAGAGAATCTCTTTGGAAGAAAGTTGTTTAGGCGATTCATGGGATCAAGGTGGTTTGGGTAGAACCATTCCCAAAAACTACGTCCGGGGCATGGGGCAATATCCTAAAGATTCACGGGTGCTTTGAAAAAGTCGATATTCCTCTCGTCACATGGTATCAGGCTCCGAATGATGGTGACTGCCTATGGGCTATCGAATCTTCGGGGAAGTTCAATGTTTCATCTCTCCATAAAGCATTTGATGACTTCTCCTTAGCGTCTTCCAGCGGGTCTGCATTCGAATGGGATAATTGGGCCCCTTCCAAAACAAGCTGCCTACCAAACTAAATCTGATCAAAAGAGGTGTTCACATGTCTTGCTCATTGTGTTCATTTTGCAAAATTGCAGAGGAATCCGTAGACCATTTGTTCTTTGAATGTGAGGTTGCAAAAGAGACTTGAGCCGACATATGTAGTTGGTGGCCTTGGAGGATGCACCGCTTACTAGACACACTTCAAGTTTGCCCTCTCTGGTGAAATATAAAGGAGTCAAGTGGAAGGGTGTGTTGTGTGTGATTTACGCATACATTTGGTCTATATGGAAGAGCAGGAATTCATTTATCCTTTCGCCCGATTCAGAATCAAAGGTGGAAATGATATTCTCGCAAGTACATGTGATGTCTTTCTTTTGGATCAAACAAAGATAAGTTGTCTCTTTATTTCAACACAAGTGGAATGTTTGGTGTTCTCGTCTTCTTGATTGCTTCTGATACCTGTAATTTGTACAATCTTGTTTCTCTTTTCTAGCATCTTCTAGATTTTAATAAAAGTCTTACCGTTAAAAAAAGAAAGAAAGCAAAGCTTGAGAGTTTGTCCATGTGTTGAACCTCTTGATAAATTAGTTGTTGAAAGAGAAACTAGTCTATGTGTTAGACACATTAGCTGTCATCTTTTATTGTATAAGAAATTTCCGCTTTCTCATATATGTAATTCTTGATTCTTTAATCAATAAGAAATATATTAAAAGTATTAGATTGTGCAATTAATTTTAAAAAGCTTAAGTTTGTATTCAACCCCCCCCCCCCCTTTTCTACAAACTTTATTATTGCATACTCATTCTCGGACTAACAGTTAGAGTACCTACCGGGAGTCCTACCATCTCGCATATGCAATTTGCTAATGATGTAATTTTCTTGGGGACATCTCCAACCTTCCAACCTTATTCGAATCATGCAATGATTTTTCTTATTATCGGATCTAAAAATAAACTTCAGAAAAAAGTAGCCTAATGGGGATTGGAATAGGCAAGGAAGAAAGTTGAGCAATGGCCAATAAGTATAACTGTAAATTAGGTGCCCTTCCTTTTTCTTACCTTGGTCTACTAATTGGTGCTTCAACAAATAGAGGTGAAACATGGGCTCCAATTATTGGCAAATTCGAGTCTAAACTATTAGATTGGAAAGCACAAATCCTGTTAGTGGGGGGTCGTTTAACATTAATAAAATCGGTTTTGGGAAGATTAGGAATCTGCTTCCTTTCCTTATTCAAAGCATCGGCAAAAGTTATTAAGAAACTTGAAAGTCTTCGTTCACGTTTCTTCTGGGGAATGAAAGAGGAATCGAGTAAAATAACTTGGATCTCCAGGAGCTTGATTTAAATGCAAGATAAATGGATGGTTAAACATCGGAAGCCTGAAATCCTTCAATCTCGCACTACTCTCAAAATGGTGGTGGAAATTCAAGTCCGAAAATCAATCATTGTGGAAGATAGTAATACAATCAATTAACGGAGCTGAATGAGGCTTGAATAAGGTAAACCCGATTAGAAAAATTCCCGGCATTTGGAGAAATATACTAAAGATAGCTAAAGATTACGATAAAGTTCACATACCTCTTACTAACTGGTTTCAAACTCAACCACCCACAATACACAAGCAACAAGAATCACATGGGCACTAGAAGCTTCTGGCAATTATTCAGTTTCATCATTAAAGAAGGCTTTAGACGATATGTCCCTAAAAAACATTAGCAACTAGATGTTTTCTTAAAATAATTGGGTTCCTGCAAAAATTAATATATGGAGAATAGCACATCAAAGGATGGGCACTAAAGATGAACCTGCAAAAAAGAAGGGTAAACCTACACTCGTGCCCCGTGATGCTAACGAGACACAAGAACACATTTTCACTCGCTACCCTACTTCAAAAAAAAAAAGACTACCACAAATTGGAGCTTGGTGGGGGAATGGATAGTAATTAAATAAATGATATGACTCAGCTTTTCGAGTGTGGAAAGAAGCTGGGTTTCAAAGGTAACGAGTTGAAGGTGTTTATGGCATTAATTTATACAAATGCATGGTTCATTTGGAAATACAGGAATGATAAGGTTTTTCCAAAAGATGATAGGAAATAAAAATCATTTGGAAGGAGGCGCAATCCAAACATTCTAGTATTTTCTGATTAAACACATGGAGAAAAAAAGTGTTAGAAAACAGTTGGGGTTTGTGTTTGAACCCTCATTCTTTTGTTTAGCTTACAATAGTTTGTATGTAGTATTAGGTGATGACTTGTCTGTTTTGTTTGTATCCTTGAAGTGTTTTCGCTAGCTCCTTTCTAGTTTCTTTTAATAAAATTGATGTCATTTGAATGGGGTGATAACAATGACAAAACTTCGTCTTGCATTCTCCTTAGCCCTTAAAAAAATTAACAAAAAAGCATGGTTTTCAGAACCGGACCGGACCGGCTGGTTCAACCGGTTGAACCGGGAACTGGCATAGAAACTGGTTCAAAGAACCGGTCAAACCTCTCGGTATTTGACCGGTGTGAACCGTTGAACCGGGAGGTTGAACCGCTAAACCGGACCGTCTTGAACCGCTTTGAACCGTTTTTTCCTTTTTTTTCTTTTTGTTTTCGTGGCCCGGTAGCCCAATTCCAACCTCATTTAAACTTTTAAAGTATTACAAATTTACAATAAAACTATTACCCTAATATCTTCACCTCAAATCCATTACCAAAACTTGTGGCTAGATTTTTTTTAACCTTTTTTCCTGTTTCTAAACTTTTATATAGTTTTTGGTATTTTTTTTTAATGTTTATAATGTCATCCGGTTCTTTAAAACGGTCCGACCGGTTAAACCAATAAACCAGTAGAACAACCGGTTTGATAACCGATCCGGTTTTGAAAACCTTGCAAAAAAGCCTTTTAAAACAACCCTGAACACGTGAATGTGATTTGTGGAAGACTTTGTCCCTATGTGTGTTAATAGGGAAATGCCCAAGTCAACGAGAGAAAACAGGCGTGACAGCAATTCGGTCAAACAATAAACTTCTAGAAAGCATAAACAAAAGTGTTTAAGCCAGATAGTGGTACAGAGGTACTCGGTTACTCCAACAACTGATCTTCTAGAAATTGACTTTCGATTGACCTTCCTGTCACTTATGAGCGCCATTATACAAATATATCGACTTCCACCATCGCCGGATCTCTCATTCGGTCGGTTCCTCAAGCAATCGCATATCTACTTCCAGCAGTATATCATCATCATCCCTCAATCTTCTTGATTGGTAGCACTTGCAGTCCACATCTACGATTCAGCAGTTCGATATGGTGAGACTTTCTCAATCTTTTTTTTCTCTTTTTTTATATCGTTCTCTCACATTAACAAACGTATTGACACTTTGATTTTGTAGACAAGTCTGCAACTTTATTCGTTTTTCATGAGCAGTTCAGCTTATAGTGTTCGTATTGCCCTCAACTTGAAAGGTTTTTTGTTTTTTTTTTCTCTCACATTATTTATCCTTCAATTGATTATTGTGTTACGATTCTCATACCAGTTGAATTGAACTACAGATGGTTAATTTTTGTTTTGTTGTTTGCATTGCTAACAGGACTTGATTATGAATACAAAGCTGTTAATCTCTTCAGAAACGAGCAGCTTGGTCCTGGTAACCAAATTGATTTTTCTTTTCATTTTAGGGTTTATTTTAGAACCGTTCTTACCGCAAGAATCAATCTTAGTAATTTGTTTGGTGAGTGGAATTAATGGATGGAGGGCGTGATATAGTGTTTGGTGAGTGGAATTTATGAATGGAGGGTGGGAGATAGAGTGTGGCAAGGTGCACGGTATAAATTCATGGTTGGGTAGGAAATTTAAGGAGGAAATTGGACGGCTTTGATTGGTTATCGCGATACTCGTAATAAGGACGGTCCATTTATGAACCTTTTTAATATATGTATAGTTTGATTAAATTACCTCAATGTCCAAAACAAGGGGAAATTAATGATGCATGCTCTTGAAGTCCTAACTTAACCTAATGTAGACGGATCAACTAAACGAGGGGTATATATTTCATTTCCGTTTTTAACTCGCTTAGGTGACGTTTTGAGTGTAAGAACACCTAAATAGGTGATTTTAACAACAAGGACTGTTATGATCCCACATCAGCCAAAAGTAAAAAAGTAAATTAAGTTAATGGCTTATAAGTCTAGGTATCCCCTTCGTCTTCATGTTGGCTTTTAGGGGTTAGTTCTACACTTGGGCTTATGGCAAGATATGAGCCTAGTATTAGATAAATGCTACTAACTGTGAGTAACAATCACTAATTGGTCAAAATGAGTCCATTGAGTATAAGAGAGCAAATGATGGTATAGCAATGAAGATCGGGATGATACTAGGAAATGTGGTCTGAAGAATCTCGATAGTAGTTTCATGAGCAATCCGTCGCGGGATTTTATTTTTTTTCTTTTGGGAAATGCCATAGAGCGCGAACCAAGATCCGTGAGACGAAAAAAAAATTAAGAATGAGGAAGAAAAAGATATTGTGATGTAAGTCTATTATTCCTTGCATCATATGTGTTGCTGCGTCTTGACTCTTGAGATCCTAATTGCCATGGTTCCACTGCATTACAGGGGGCAATTGTGAGAAATAGCCGTTCTAGAACAGATTTGATTTGTTTCATTCTTTGACAGCTCTGCTTCCCTAAAAAAATGGAGACTTGTTCTTGCTCTTCCAATTCAAAAAAGATTAATACAATATATTTATAAACCTTAAAGTGTTGTATCTACCTATGCATAATGCACAAATTGTTTCTAATAGGTTAAATAATCTACATAAGGATTTATTATGTTTCTATAATCTATGTGTACTTGGAACTTACTGGATCCCATTATTTATAAATGTAGAGTATTTAAAGGTTAATCCTATTGGGTATGTGCCTGCTCTAAAAGATGGTGATTTGGTGCTTGCTGATTCTTTTGCAATAATAATGGTTAGTAATTTTAGTGTTTCCCTCTCCAATATATATATAGCAAAAGTTCAAACGATTATTGTTTTTCGTACGAGAACTGCGAGAACCAATCTGAGCCGTCTAATTCCCCCTCCTTTAATGTCATCACCCACCTATGAATTCATCACATGCACCCTGCCACACTTGATCCCCTCAAGCTATACATCCATGTATTCCACTTATCAAATCAACGGCTAAGATTAGTTCTCGCAGTTCTTGTACGAAAAATAGTTCTCATTTGAACCCGCCCCTATATATATATGGGAGGGTTCATGCGAGAACCGTTGTTAGTGCGAGAACCAATCTCAGCCGTTCCTTGGATATGGGAAATATCATGGATGGAGAGCGTGGAGGGATAGGGTGTGGCAGGGTGCATGTGAGGAATTCATGGGGGGCAATGACATTGAAGGAGGGGGAATTGGACGGCTCAGATTGGTTCTCGCGCTAACAACGGTTCTCGCATGAACTTTTGTCTATATATATATATGTGTGTGTGTGTGTGTGTGTGTGTGTGTGTGTATTTAAAATATATGTTTTCTCTGTAATGTAGTACCTTGAAGAGAAGTACCCTCAGCGTCCTTTGTTACCTAATGACATCAAGAAAAAGGCATTAAATTATCAGGTAATATTAGTTTGTATCTTGTGCTTTATTTATTCCTTTAGTTGGTTGACCTGATTATAATAAATTTGTACCAAGGACCAAAAGGTAATAAGATTGAGTTGTAAATATAACAAGAAACTAGAAGTTCTTACTGTAAATCATTTGTAAGTGCTATTAGTACTTAAGGTCATTTTGTAGAACCTTCCGTCTAAGAAACCTGCTTAACTTCTACCCCCCGTCATATATATATATACTAGCATCGTACCCGCGCAATGCTGCGGCAGCAAATAGTTTTTGTTTTGCAACATGTCACTTTATTGAACGAGTAATGATATATTGTTCACGAATATCACAAAAAAGTTTTCTACGACAACATGTCCATTTTTTTAAAATTTTCTTTTATCTGGATCAAATATTTTAATAAAATTCTAATACACATTAAAATAAGTAAAAATATTTATATTTATGAAATAAGGAGAGATAAGTTAATAATATTTTAAATATTGTGTTGATACTTGATATAGGTGGATAATTGTGTTTGTGTGAGTGTATAATTTAAATGAATAAAAATTGAAAGTAAATTAAGAGAGTATGGAATGGTTAAATATTGAGTGGATGAGATTAATTTAAATAGAATGGAAGGTCAAGATGTTATTTTGATTGAAATTTAAGAAGTCTTAAAATTAAAGAGGAGAGAGAATATTAAATGGTTTATATAGTAGTATAGATAGTGGAAGGTTCAAAAGAGAACCTTAAATTAAATGAGAATGGGAGACTCAATCCTAGCCGTCCAATTCATCATCTTTCAATGTCATTGCCCACCTATGAATTAATCACATGCACCCTGCCACATTCTATCCCACACGCTCTCCATCTACGAATTCCACTTATAAATTGAACGGCTGAGATTGAGTCTCCCATTCTCATTTGAACCTTCCCCTATATATATATATATATCCGCTGGTAGAGCTGTTTGCTAGTAATGGATGGATCTACTACGCAAGTTGCATACTCCGATCAAGCAGCATCTCTTTCGATCTACATCTTTCCCCACAGCCCTGGGGCTGTGTCTCGTTCTCCTATGTGCAAAATCTAAGAGACTTGTTCCTATGGAGATTCCCTGGATATACTTTTTTCGCTAAGAAAACCTCTACTGGGCGGGCCACTCCAATAATTACTTTTTTTGTGGGTTCTTTCATAACATAAAGTCATCTAAACAACAGCTAAGAGAAGAGCGGATCCAATACCAAGATGAGTTCTTCCCCAAGAAGTGTAGCAAGTACTTTAGGAATTTGGGGATTTCATGCCCCACGAGTGAGAGAAGTCTTACCAAGGATAGCCGCGGCTTTCATTGAAAAAGGATAGGCCACTCGCGGTTGCAAGTCGAGAAAGAGAGAGAGAACTGCCTAAAAGGAGAAGTCAAAAAATGCATTCCGACACTTTTTGGCGACTTTCACTTTCAACCCGATTCACCGCCTACGTGCCCTTTACGCCTAGTCATTCCGAAGCTTTTCCTATATTAGCGAAAACTCTTCTTTCCTAAAATCTTTCTGTTTCTTTGTAGTTTAAAACTGTTATCCAGGAAAACGACTTTTTGATAGCTAAGGACAGGGAGCTAGAGGGTGAATGTAAATAAATAACTTAGCCTACTTTCGAGAGGTAGGAGCTCTCTAAAACAAAGATAATATCAAAATAACTCTGAACTCTCTCCTCTCCAAATGATACCCCTAAACCTCTATATATACTAAATAAATAACTTATTTCCTAAGATAAAAGATCACCTACCTAAGATAAAAGATTATCTCTAGTCAAAATATAATAACTACTATAATTAAAAAATCTATAGAATATTGATCATATCAGTTTGGCATTGTAATTAGCCCTTAAATGTTATCACAATATTGTTCAAGGTGTTCTGATACGATCGCTCCTTTTAAATCTGTAGGCTGCAACAATTGTTACTTCGAGCATGCAACCTCTACTAAGGTTACCTATTTTGGTAAGATTTTTTTTTTTTATGAACCACCCTTCACAAAATTTTATCTTATGTTATATTCATTATCCCATCTCACAGGGCTATATCGGACGAACTCTTGGTCAGGACGAAAAGCTTTCATGGGTTCATCGGCATTTTGGGAAAGGCTTTGCAGGTAAGCTTTTACTTCCCACAAATAACACAAAAAGGAGACATTAATACACAGTGACAAACAAAACCAAAAGGAAAAAAGAGATCCCTTTAGTCATAAGCGGCTTGCCTGATTTCTGCTTACTTGTGCAGCACTAGAGACATTACTAAAAGATCATGCCGGGAAGTATGCAACCGGGGACGAAATATTTCTGGTAAAAGTTCTTTCTTTTTGCATATACACTTGCATTATAACTAAGCTGTAGCTGCCTACTACAAGCTATTTTTCTTAATAGAAATTATTTCTTATTGCATATAGTCACTTGTAGAGCACATGATAAACTAAAGTTGCTTTAATTTGTGTGAATGTATTTAGTGTTTGAAATTGTCTCAACTTATGCAGGCTGATGTGTTTTTGGAGCCAATCTTTAATGCATCACAAAGATACAACTTTGACTTGGTATGTTCTCTCTTATCCAACATATCTATACTCATTCTAGTTACATAGCATGATACCCGCGTAATGTGGCGGCAACAAATAATTTCTACTCCTTAACATGTACTTTTTCAAGACGTAAGGAGTATGATAATTATTAAATACGTTGATGGTGAATAATTTTCGTTTGGTAACATGTCTATTTTATTTATCTCTTTTCCACTTCCTTTACTTTTTTGTTCTCCATAATTATAAAAAGGTTATGAATATATTTTTTAATAATTAAGTTAATTTATATTGGCTTTGACTTTCAAAAAAATATATTGACTTTGATTTTCTTAAATATGTAAAGTTTAATTATTAAAATTGAATAGAAGAATCTTATTAATTATATCTAATAGTTACTCAATTTAGTTTATATGAGGGACAAATTTCAGAACACTTATAATTTAAGAGTTTAAGCAAAATGCTTAAATGCTTTATAATATAGTATAGATAATATAGTATAGATATTGTAGACCTGCGGGATTTGTTAGCTCGTACATATTTACATGTAACTTAAGTGTTTTCCATTTTTGGTAAGTTAATGATAAGCGAAATTAGACTCAAGCGTTCGAACCCACAATCACATCTTCAGTGTCTCATACCCTGTGCTTAGGTGTGATTGGCATGCATGGTTGTTGTCTATATATTCAAAACATCTTTTTTTCATTTTTTATGTGATCCCTTTTCTTTTGGGCGATGATTCTTACATGACAAAAACTGTCTACACATAGCAATTTATACATTAACTTGTATCATATGCTGTTAAATGCTTGTACCTGTTGTGAATAGACGAATTTTATTGTGTACGAATCATCTTTCTTTTCTTTTAGTCTTAAAGGTGTTCCGAAAGTATCTTCCAAAAATAAAAATTTGATGTTATTTTTACAAAGATGTTTTTCCGGCGTAGGTTTCTTTCACAGAACCTTCAAAGTGATTTTTGTGTGTAGGTTTGTTACCTTCACAGCGATTTAGCCTTCGAAGGCGTTACCTTACCAATGATTTTTCGTGTGAAAGTTGATCCGTTTGCAAATCAAAAAATAATTTTTTTATTATTTTATTCCCAAGACTTTCATGGTTAAAAGGAAAATGCATAAAAATTTATTTGAAATTTGTTTACACGGATCATGTGAGGTTAAGGGGCTGGTAGTCTGAATGGAACCAGTCAGCGCGGTTGACTGCTACCTCAGAATGAAAACTATGTTAAATGAAATAGAAAAATACTGTCGAATCATGTCGTCTTAAAATCTGAATTATTAAGCGTTCATATTCTACTCTCTAATAAATCATTATTAGAGTTGATATATTTATTTCCATCGTTAAGTGTAAGATTGTTTTGCTCAGTGTCAATTTTATACGCCTTTGAATTATTCAATGTTTTACCATTTTGTTTTATCAAACAACCCTTACGAATATTATTTATTGGTGCAGAGTGAGTACCCTCTTCTATCGAGGTTGAGCGAGGCATACAAGCATGTACCTGCTATCCAAAAGGCCATGCCTGAAAACCAGCCAGATGCCTCTTGATTAAGGATGTTAAAGGAACCATTTTGGGGCATTCATTATTGAATTATGTTGATCTATAAGTTTTGGGCCTTTTGGCTTTAACTCTTGAGATATTTAGTTCACATATTGTATTGATTATCAAATAGACGTTGAAATAGAGCATTACAAGGTCGATTTAACTACTTTAATTGAAAGGATATTTGTGCAAAATGTAATGTATTGAATGACTTTGCAATTTAGATCGTGTTCGAGTTAAATATATATGTTGTCTTTTTCATTATCACCTTCTTTTGGGCCTAATTTAGTCTCGTGTTCGGTACGGTTTGGTTTGTGAGTTGTGACACTTAATTTCTTGTTCGAGTTGAATTGTGTTTCGTGTCTGCCTATTTTTAGAGATATAAATTAGCCGAGTTGCTCACAAGGTTCTTGAGCTCTAACTATTAAAAAATGAAACGAGTTAAGCCTTAATGAGATCAAGGTCGAGAGTAGACTATAGTTCATTAGTGAACGAGCTTGAATTTCAAACCACAAAATATGGGTTTGTTTAAATCCACGAGCCTAAGCAACCTCTTCATAAGTGTGTTGACCCAAATCTTTAAAAAGATTATAAAACTATAACATATTAGATAATAATAAATCTAATAAATTTATTAATAAATCTGACTATATCACAGAGGTTGTTACAGTTCTTGTAATAAAAATTCTTATTTAACTCATACTTATTTAACTCATACTTTACAAATCAGTTTCTTTAACATAAAGAATCACATCACACTACATATTATAATTAAAATCCATATCAACAGTCAAGTCGATTTACATTACAGATTCAATCACACGACAAAACAAGCCTATTCAAACCGAAAACCTTAAAATAAAAAAAAATAAAAAACAAAAAACACTTTAAATTAACGAAACTAGAAAAACCCAGAAGTAATTAACAGGAGTATTGACTCTTTACTTTTATCTGCAATCATCTGATGCGAGCCCACCGACCTAACACCACAATAAATAAATAAATAAATATAATCAGAATTAAGTGATTTTTTAATTTGTTCCATTAACTTTTATCATGGCATAAATAAAGAGATCGGATGCATATTTGTAGAAACCCTATTTCACGTGTTTACATACTCGCAGCTACTTTAAATAAAGGGTATATTGATCATTTTAACATTTAATCTTTAATACCGTTTGTTTCGCAGCAAAACTCGAATAAATAAAATAAAATTAAAATAAAATTTCTGCTATATTACGTTTGGTAATTTTTTTTTAAAATAGAATCTCATAATTTAAAATGCTTACATCCTCTTAATTAATAGAAAGCCCATTACATAGGTCGGCTAAATGAAATTTAACTCAATTTCATTTCTTCAAATTTTTACAAAACAAACAGGACAGTTTTTATGAGTCTGAAAACACCTGTCATCAAAATTAATTGGGCGTATGTGGTTGCGGTTAAAAAAAACATTTATAAAAAATATGCAAGATCTACCAAAGTACCAAGCAAAGGAAAACATTAATTTCGATACGTGTCGAAGGCGTATGGAGAACGCATTTATGTTAAAGATAATCTTCGCATTTATTAAAATAAAAAAAGATATTAAATAATGTAAAACCGTGTTGAGTTTAGCCAACTAAATTGATCGATTTGCAACTAATTTACAACTACGTTTCTAAACAATATATGATCATAAATATCCAGATCATATTAGTAAAATTAAGCATACAAAATCACAGCAAATTTTTTTTTTTGCATGAATAAAAATATTTATAAAAAAGGAATATTGTAGATCTTTCTAATAATCGATGATTTTAATTAAATAATAACAAATTTAAGCATAAAAATCATAGCAATTTAGTAACTTACCATAAAAATTAATCACTTGGTGATAGCATAAATTGCATAAATAATTCCAGGGATCCATCCAAACAAGGTCAGCAAAACACAGATCCAAAACTCCACCTGCAAACATGCACAAATATTCATTTCTTTAACTTAATTCTTCAATTGGACTATAATTCAAAAAATATATATAATAATTAACCCAAATATAATAAAACAAAATTGGGTTAATATTAGTAAATTAGGTTCATATCCTTTCATATTGGGATCATGATCCGTTTTCTCTCATATATGAGAGTGGGTCTATTAAGTAAAAAATCAGTCCATTTATAAGTTTCACTCTTATATTTATGGAAAAATATGATAGATCGTGCTTAACCAAACATAAGAGTATCTTAACTGAATACGTTTAAAATAAAGAGTAGAAAATTGAGAGATGAACATACATGGCAGCCAAACTTGAAGAAAACCCCAAGAGGAGGAAGGATGATTGCGAGGATGATGTCGAGGCAGTTTAGAGTACCTTCCGACGGCATCTTCTTTCTTAATTTGATATTTACTTGAAGTTTTTGCTTTATTATTCTTCTAAATGCTTTTGGTGGTATGAGAGATAATTATGTTGTAGGTTTGGTGTTGGGTAGTTCACATTATTTATAGTAGGACACTAGGACTTAACGTGTATCCTTTTTTCTTTATTCTTTATATTTAATTAAATATTAGAATTATTACAAATTGAAATTTAAATACTCCACCTATTTTTCAAAAGAAAAACAACTAAGGTATATCTTTCTTTGTTTTAAAATGTATTTTTATACTACTCTGTAATGTTATAACGGTAAATAGTTTTTATTTTAAGTTTCGTTTGTTTTATTGTAATATAAAGTAATGAAAATAATTTTAATTTCATCGAGATTAGTTATGAAATTGCATTCCTCTATCTAAAAGAATATAAATACTTCAAGTAATTTAATTTCTTTCCAAATAATGTTAACAAACATAATATACAACGGAATTTGATTTTAATTTCATTACATTCTTTCACATTATGGTGAACAAACGGGACCTTAGTATATTCTTTTATAAATTATAAAGGTGTGGTTAGGGTAAACAAAGCGAGCGTATAATGAACCGTTTGGCAGAAAGTTCTTTATTTAAGAAACAAACGGACATGAACAAAAATCTTTGCTCATTTAGTTAAATGAACAAACACAAACAAAGACCTCATTCGTTCCTTTATGTTCTTTAACGTTCGTTTATATTCGTTTACATGTATGTACTATATATATATATATATATATATATATATATATATATATATATATATATATATATATATATGTGTGTGTGTGTGTGTGTGTGTGTGTGTGTGTACATAGATATATACACATACATAAATACACACACTCTCTCTCTCACACACACACACACATATATATATATATATATATATATATATGTAATAAGTGTCTGTTTATATTTAATGTTGAATTTGTGTTATATTTGTATATGTGTTCGTTTGTTTGTGTTCGCTAAAGTTAAAGGAACGAATATAAACACAAATATCAGTTCGTTTTGCATTCATGTTCGTTTATTTGTTCGGCTAAAGTTAAAAGAACGAACACGAACAAATCCTCATTCATGTACATTTAGTTCGCGTACAACTCTAGATATGATATTTGACGAATAGTTTATGCTCAATAATATGTTTTATATGTATTATTCTTTCGATCAACTCTTTAATTTTCATTTTCATAACAAAATCTAAAATTAACAACAAAATCTTTTTCTTTATTTTAATGGGTGGGGAAATTTGTAATTATTAATAGTATGTTTATTGGTCATCAACTCTTCAATTTTCATTTCAAAACAATTTTTTTAGTAACAAACGGTTTTTTTTTATTTTTGTGGGTGGGGAAGTGTATACATTTGAAGAGTGTTTTCATTAGTGAATGTGTAAAATATGAGAGATAGAAATTGAAGTAATTTGAGAGATATATTAGTAATTTATGATTGTTAAAATTTTAAGAGATTAAGTAAAGTATAAAAAAGAATGTTAATGTATTGTAGATGTTTATTGATGAGTATCTAAAGTATGAGAGATAGATGGAAACTCTTTGAGAGATATATTAATAATTTTCGATTACTGAAATCTTAAAGAATAAAATAAAATAAATAAAAGAGTGTTATATTTATTATAATGTAGTGGAGATATGAAGTGACTTCAAAAGGATAGCTTGGTACAATGAGAATTTGTTTATGTATAATGTGTATCAGTAGTGAATAGTTCACTTAATAATTTGTATAACTTTTTTCCACGTTCAGTGATCGGATAATAATTGTATTTAGTTTTTATTAGAACGACAAACACTTATACTCATTTATTATAGTACAATATATGTAATATGATTTGAACTCTCAATATCTAAGAGAAAAAAATATAGTCATACTTTGGTAACACTAGGTCAAAGATCCTTTGGTAATTGTATGTTAGTGACATAATAACTGAAGTGCCAAGGTTGTTTGATCTAATGTCGAAGTTAAGCGTTTAAAAACGTGATGAATTCAGTTTTATAATAGTCAAGTTAAAAAAAGCTTCTAAATCCTCTTACTTTTTATTCTTACTCATTATTCTACTTATAAAATCAAAACAAGTGTCTAAATCAATAGGGGATATGGAGAAGTAGAATGCGAGGATTCCACATGATACCATATAGTGTGTAGGATAGTGAAGTAGGAAGAATAAAATTTTCCCAAGTTAAAATAACCATTGAAAGGTGGTTATGAATATTTTATTTCGGTTATTGATATCAAAATAAACTGAATTTTGGTTGTTTATAAAAAAAAAGTGAACAAACACAGTATAAATACTTTTATCGTTTACTTACAAAATCAATATAAGTGTTAAATTATAGAAAGAAGTGATGAAAAAATATTAATAGATTACATATGTTATCTTATGATTAGTAAATAGTAAAATGATTCTATTCTTTCGCAAATTCATCTTTCCGTTATCAAAAGGTATTATTTGTTTATTCGAGAATTTGATCAATACCTAAAGAAAGTATCTCACAATTACAAGGTTATCCGTAAAGGTGGTTTTATTTTTTTCTCAAAATATTCTTAATTATCATTTTACTTGCTAGATTAATGTATGTGTTAAAATTAAGAAGTGATTTCATATATCATCGTTTACAAGGTTATCTATACCAGTGATTTCATAAGTTATTATTTAATGAATGGAAGGTGAAAGTATAAGAATAAATTAAGTTTGAAAACTTGTAATTTTTCTATCTATAAATGAATTTATCTACACCATATTCTTACTTTATTTTCTTGCACCTATGTTATTAACACGTCTAGTTAAAAAATAACCGTTTAATATTTACGTCCACATGTAAAAAAAGCTTTTTAGAAACACTTTGCAGTAAAAAAGAATTTTTTAAAATATAATATATATTATAGTTAATCAAAACTTGATTAAATTCATTTATTTTATTTGTAGGTTTTTTTAACAAAATCAAACTTGAATATTCATTTATTTTATTTGTAGGTTTTTTAACAAAATTTCTGTGTTTATCTTTTATTAAAAAAATCATACGATCCTAACATGATTTGTCATATCTAACTTATTTTGTCTTATTCTTACCGACACCATCAACTATTTTTTAATTCATTGTTGCATAGTATGTGTTAAATTAAATTAAATAGGTAATCACAATTTTTAAAGTTATGGATAAAAATAAAAAATTAATTATAGTTTTGAAATAACTGTTATATAAAAGAAGCTGATCCGTATACAACAGTTTGTAGCTATACATAACAAGATATATACATTTATTGCACATGATACAAGTTGATGATGCATAAAGTTGTTGTATATGACCAATTTTGTTGTGTGGATCACCTCTCTTATATAAAGTTTCATAATCAATCATGTTTACAAAAATTCATCTTAAACACTCTTTAATTAGTATTTAAAATTTTCAAATATGACATAGGGTTGCTATGTTTAGAAACTAAAACTATATTTTATTATATTTATCTACAATTCTAAGGGTTATGTTAATATTTTTTTTATATTAATAATCTTCTAATATAAATAAAAAACTAATATGTATCAAATTTATTTGACGATTTTAACTATTCATTTAATAAAACAAATTTAATTACTTGATCTTGACAATCTATTTAATCCAATTTTAAATTAAGATTTTGATTTTTGTTAGTTAAACTTGAATTATTTATGCTCTTCTTTAATTTTAAAATATCATAGTTGGCTATCTCAATTTGCAAATAATATATTTATTCTTTGATAAAAATATTAAAATATTATACTTAACCAAATTATTAATTGTATCATGTTTTATAGTTTTTTTAACCAATATAATGATCGGTGAATTATATAATAAATACAGTACGTCTTTTCATATGATAGATATCGAGTTTCTACTATTATGTCTACGTTCAACCTCGTGTCTACGCTTCCATCAGTAGTGTATTAACACAATTTGTCGCCATGTCTTTAATTTCCTATCTCTTTAATGTTTTATAAGTATTCAATAACCTTTTATCTACATTCAAGATATATTGTTGCATTATAAATAATGACGTGTTAATTAACACGATAAGTACGCGGTTCCGTGTTTTGCTAATGAAAATTTCTCCTTCACGTCCGGATCCGGCCCACATGCCAACAACCAGCCCAATAAAGTAAAAAGAAAGCCCATCCATCTGTCATGTGCTTCCCACTCTCACGCTCCCTAGCAGGCGTCCGCATCACGCGCTTATAATTTTATTCATATTAAATCTTTGCTTTCGAAGTTAAGTTTATGGATAGGGGCGGATCCAAGACCAACCTGGTAGTGACACAAATTAATTTTATGTTCGTAGTGTTAATTTTATTTTTATAAGACGGTATTTCCATTTTGTAGTATAAATTTTGATTTTTCCGAGTCAGTGCTATCATCCATTTCAGTTATTTCTTGGTGTCACCATTAATTCAAAATCCTGGGTCTGGCACTGTTTAAAAGATATTATATTATAAATTTGAGAGGTGATATATTCGTTTATTATTTCTTTTTACTTATTCTTTTACTTACAAGATATAAATTATGATATATAGATTTATTGTGTATGAGTTAGGATCAAATGAGAACACTCTTAAAATGAGAACAGAGAGAACACTTTTGGACCTTTGATTTCATTGATCGGATGATTCAAAAATTGTCACAATTTATTTAGGCATTTGATTTCATTGATCGGATGATTCAAAAAATGTCACGTTTTTTGATAATATGTTCGACTATAATCCTGATGCATCAATGCATACAAAAGTGTTATCTGATACATCAATGCATACAAAATTTTAAATTGTTAATATTATCGAAATAATTTTGATTTTAAAATTTACGATGTAAAGTTGACTTTTGGGTAACTATGGGTGAATATGAACGCAAAGGAGAAATACTAAATTATAAGTTTACACATGTTCTCACTTTCGTGCATCTTACAAGGGTTCTTCCTTAATCCTCAACCTATTATGTATGAATAATTCTGTTATATATCAATTATTTCCATTCACAATGAGATATCCCATAATTTCTTAGGAAAATCATTGTTTATTTATTAAATTTCAAAAAATCAAAGATAGCAAATCATATAATGCATGGTATGAGTAAATTTTTTCCAAAGAGCTAGAGTTTATTTTCTATAAAATTAGATATACAAGTTTTATTATCGACAATTTTAGTAATAAAATTTAATTTATAACAAGTTTTAGGACAAAAACATAAATTTCATTAATTCATTTTAAATTGAAAGCTCACTAAAATTGAAAATTACTCGTAACCTACTTTCACATTTAAAAAAAAAAACTTAATCACTATGCTAAACACGCTTTGAACGTTTGTGTCTTTACGTGGAGAGCTAGATTGTGAAGGCTACAAGTTTGAGAATACTTTGATCACTTGAGAATTAATCTTTATCGCATGCTTTATATGATTAGCTGAGGTTGTGAGGTTTTTGAAGAATGTCTTGCATTGGTGGGGAGTTGCTTCTAACCGAATCTTTATCGTATGTTTTAACAGATTAACGGATGCTAACGGATGCTGGGGAGGTCTGGAGGTTTTGAGTTTAATAACCAAGACACCTTCTTATTCATAAACGGAATCACACGTGTATCTTGTGACATTAATTGGGTGTGATATCACTATATTGTTGACTGTTTGTATATTTAACATGCAATAATTGTTTTTTCCTAATCTCATTTCTTCATTTTAAAATATTTAATAATCAAATAACTAATAACTAATAAATAATTATATATAATAGCATCTATGAGGAAGTATGAACAGTAACTTCCTCATAATGTGTTTTATATCATTTGCTGTAAATCTAAACACTTTAATAATTAGTGGAGTGGATGAGAGCTTTGTTTTGTCAAGCTTTCAAATCCTTTCCCTTACATTTTTATTTGCCTTTTTCCCCTTCTTCATTCAAGCGTAATTTTTTTTTTCTTTTCCCTTCCTCCTTCCAGCCATAGAGATATTAAGGACATTTGCTTTTTCCTTCCATAGAGCTTAATTAATTTTATTAAAATATTTAATTGATTTTATAACTTATCAATTTTTAATTTATAACTTTTAACATATAATGTTTTCTATAAATATAAATTTATACTTGTGATCATATCAATTTTATCTACATTATATATTAATCTAAATTTTTTTTTCTAGAATTCATAATACTAAAAATTTATCTTATATCGTCTACTAAATTTTTTAACTAGATAACGTGAATGCACTAGAATTACCTAGAATAAAATTTAATCGCAATTACTGTTGGGGAGATAGCAATATCAAACCATAAGCAAACTTGTTCTATTAATTAAAATAGGATTTGATGTTAACAAAACCATATATTCAGTTTTATACTTAGGATATTGAAAAATATGTGTTGTTTTTTTAAGATAGACTTAAAAATTTACTAAGTGTAAAAGATCAGCTGAGGATCAGCTGAACTCTATGTATCAGATGATGAAACAACTTTAGAAGATCAGCTAAGAAGAAAATACAAGTATAGAAGCATCAGCTGAGGATCTACAAGCATCAACTGATGATCTACAACCATCAGTTGAGGAACAAAGTTGATCAGCTGAGCAGTCAAGAGCATCAGCTGAGGAATCAAAAGTGATCAGCTGAGGCATTTCCTCAATCAGCTAAGTAATTCCAAATTACAAAGTCTTTTCCATCAGCTTATCACTCTGGATGAACAGCTGAGCTCTCTTGATCAACTGATCATATAGGTTGATTAACCTATGCCTATCTGAGTCTTCATTTATCCATCAAGCTGAGCAAAAGTATATTTACAGTTTAGAGTTATTTCATCAGCTGAGTCGTGAAATGTATTAAACACTTAGCTGTTTTTCATTGTAATAGTTCTTAAGTCCAAGGCAGAACATGCGTTGTTCTATTATGCCTTTAGATCTGTCTTTGTAAAAAGATAAACACTTTTTGGATCTGCAAGAGACAAAAAGGATTGATCTTGACGTTGTGGAAAAGGTAAAAGATATTTTAGAAGAAGAAGATCTCGAAGATATGTTTCAACAACTAAGTATGGCTTGCAAGTCCATACTTGGTAAAGTCAGATCTTCAGAAAGCATGGTGTTGTATAAAGTACAAGCATGGAAAGAGAAACTTACACTTCCTAGGCAAAAAAGTAGTAGTTTAATAATATAAAGATAGTGGGATATATGTTACTAAAAAATACATTCACTTTGTACATTACGTGTATAAAGTGAATTTGTTTTTCACCTAATAACTTTATCTATTATAATATTATTAAAACAAGTACTTTTGTCTCCTTCCCTTCTCCATCAACCGGACACCAATTGCTTATATATACTCTTGCATGGAAACATGCAAAGTACCCGAGTTGAACATTGATATCTCATAAGTTGAGATAGAGTCGAAGAGTTAGCAAATATTTTCAGTGTATCAAACTTGTTCATGTGTTGAAAATTCTAAACATTAGTTGGTTAGGATTAGCTTTGTCAATGTGTTAGACAGTTTATTGCCACATTTATTGAACTTAGATTTTCCGCATCTAGTTCATGTAATTCTTGATTCAAATCAATAAGAATTATATAAAGTATAAATGTGTGTCATTAAATTTTAAAAAGCTAAAGTTTGTATTCAATCCCCCCCCCCCCCTTCTACAAACATTTATTGTTGTAGTATCCATCCGAGACCAACAGTTACAATCACAAATCTTTACAATATTTTGCCAATTTATATTTAGCATTTTTGTTTGAACACTAATTTTAATATTATGTTCATCACTACTTATTTTCCCACCGCAACACGTGGTTTAAGTTTTAAATGAACAATTAGAAAACTTTTAGAGTTTTTTCTTTTTGTTTCTAACTAATAAATATTTCTTTAAACTTCATATAGCAAAGTACGAGTACCAATTAAAAGGACATGCAAGTTCCTTTTTGTTATTCCATATTTATACAAGTCAAATTAGACTTTTAAAAGATGTCACATATATGTGTCAAACTCCCGCCGTAACGCGCATGGTACAATTACCTCGTTAGAGTTATTTTATAGGAGAATATATGACCGATCTAATGTGAGATGATTTATGGATGACAATATCTTGTTATACATAATAATAAGTGATTGTTTGATTCATTATACATTTGAATTTATGAATGAGAAAAATAGATGATGGGTTAGAAGCGGTATAAAATTCAAAATTATTGCGTACGACTAATTTATGTTATTTACAAACCATATTCCCTTTCTAATAAATCAAATGACTCATAACACAACGTTATTTGATACTTTTGGTGTCTAATAAAATCATAAGTTCAGGTCTCATACTAAATAAAATAGTTTAGGATTAAATTTAGAAAATGTGTATTTAATCGTTTTTAAAAAATAAAAGTCTCCACTCTAATAGAAAAAACTATAGTATTGAACCCAAATTACTTCACATTAATATAGTAAGCACGTGCAAGGCGCGTGAGTAGTTGAGGTTGAGCTTCAGCATCTGGACAAAGGAACCGGCCCATGTAAACGTATTTTGTTTGTCGACGCGAGAGCTTTCTTCAATGCGCCCACGTGTTACGATGCATTGCCTTTTCCCGTTCCCTTACATACAAATATACAATGATCCAACTATATATTTCATTATTATCTATATATAAATATTATTATATAAGAGAGTGGTACTGTGACAATATATATTTAGATTAGAATTTGAAAAATAAATTTGTCATTTATTATATATTGATATATTAATATATTAGATCTAACGGTTACAATTTACCCGTTATAATTTATGATCATCATAATTTATGGTAAGGTGATGAATAAAATAAAAGGTCAAATGTAGACCGTCCGATCAAATCAAATAAAGAGTCAAGATTAAGTCTACGATCCTCATATAAATATCAATTATCACTTGAACCTCACACTTATTATACATATGTTATATTACTAGTTTAGAGACACGTGTATTACACGGGTTGGTTATAGATAACTTATAAATAATAAAAAATACATAGAACAATTACTAAGGAAATGAAATACAAAATCAGATATAAATCATAAATTGGAAATTTGAGCAAAAGTAAGAATTATTAGAACTTTGTCTTCAGCATTATTATTATTAATTGTAACATAAGGCTACACTCTCAAAAGGTTTCGATAGTTGTTATGTTAGTTTATATTTAGATATCATAATTTGTAACAACTTTGTATCTCAATCTTTAAGACTTTTTTTTATAGATATATCTTTGTTATTCATGAAATAGTAAGTTAGTTTTGCCTTATATTGTTGTTTTTATATATTCTCAATACAATTAATGACATACACAGTAGCCATATATTATTGTATTTTTCTTTAAAAAGTTACATAGAGACCGATTTTAATACAACAGGTCTATAAATAATTTCATTG
Organism: Pulicaria dysenterica; assembly: GCA_947179395.2. Classification (NCBI taxonomy): domain Eukaryota; kingdom Viridiplantae; phylum Streptophyta; class Magnoliopsida; order Asterales; family Asteraceae; genus Pulicaria; species Pulicaria dysenterica. Next base: position 56,835,838 of record OX359291.1, on the reverse strand, counting down.
AGAGAGTGGATGAATACCGGTCTCCAGAGTGAGGTAAAACGGTTTTTATGTAGAATTTGATTAGGGTCACGTATGATAAAAACCGGCTTATATGTGATTTCGGAGACCAATTTATAACCGGTCTTTATGTTATAGATAAGACCACCCCTATTAAGACCAAAGGAAAATCGGTCTTTTTATCCATTAAAACCGGACTAAAAGACCACCACTATTAAGACAAAAGGAAAACCGGTCTTTTTATCAATTAAAACCGGTCTAAAAGATAACGACCAAAGGAAAACCGGTTTTTTTATCCATTAAAACCGGTCTAAAAGATCACCCCTATTAAGACCAAAGAAAACCGGTCTAAAAGATCACCCCTATTGTTAGGGATAAACAAGCGGTAGATTGAAGGATTGCAATATGTAACTATGATAGGTTGAGAGAGAATCTCATTTCACCTTAAAACACACATAGTTTATTTCAAGTAAGTGTGGCAATCCTTACATTTCCTTGTCTAGCACAAGGGTTATATACCTATAAGGTATATTTACAATAAGCACCCTCAACTATTGTTGAACTCCTATTCTATTACAATAATACAGTTCTAACAATCTCCCCCTTTGGAATGGAATAGGAGTTGCAGAATAAAATGAACAGGAGTCTTGATCTCTTCAGCATCTTGAGGGTCTTGTGCTTATTTTCTCGTAGCGCTCCAGTAACCTAAGGCATTGATCGCCTTCGGTTATATAATCAAATTAGCATATAGAGGTTTTCAGCATCTGGATCCTTGAGCATTGGTAGCATCAGCGGAAGCATATAAGGATTCATCAACAGGAGAGAATATGTTGCTTACTCCCCCTAGAATCACGAACGGGGAAACCCTCCCCCTACAATGTTGCTCTCGATCCTTGAAGATAAAATTGGGGCGAGAATAAATTTTTACTTTCATCTAAGTACTTTTCCCCCTAGACTGAATACCTCGTACAATATGTCTCATGCAGTAACCAACTGAATAAATCTTTATATCTCCCCCTCATGATGTCCAAAGTCTTCACTGGTCATCATGAAAAATGTTCAGTTGTGAAGTATTAGTCTATTAATTTCTACTACTTGTGAGCCAAAATGGATCGTTGAGGAGTGAATGTAGATCAGAAGTGAATACATCAACCAAATCGAAAATCTGAGAAGTCTCGTACAAGAGTATCAACCTAGTCCGGATCACAACAAGTGACAAAGAGAAAGAAAGATAAGTGGATGCAAACAAACTTGGGACGGATAAGGATTCTTTAGTAAGAAATAAGCGTTAAGGAACACAGGGAGTTGAAATCATATTCAAGCCTTTTCAACCTGTACGACTATAGAAAAGGTGACTTTGAATGCATAACGTGAACAGGGAGTCGGATACATCCTTATTCGAAAGCACACAAAAATCTGTCAAACTCTTTGAAAACATGATGCAAAACGGATGTTGGTCAAGACAATCAAGTATCGATACAAGAATTCTGAAAGATAAGAATGACAAATGAGAATTCAGAACTGACTGATAAAAGACTACCAAGATTCTAAAGAAACAAGGAATGGATGACCAAAATCTGATTTTGAGACCAGATATTGGTGACACTAAGAAAGAAGAACCAAAAATCAGTTAGGAAAGGGCAGGATGACTAGACATAGGGTATTAGGAATTAAGTACATGGTAGTAATGACCCAAAGCTAACCCAAATCTAGAAACATCAGAATGATAACTGAAACTTTGAGAACTCCTGACTCAGTCAAAAAATCCAAACACTTGACTTAGAAATCAAGGTGGCAACATAAATCAGTCAGAACGACGACGGGGGTTCGGGGGCAGCGCCCCTGATAGCGGGGTCCAAGGGGTGGCAACCCCTGGCGGGGTCCAAGGGGCAGAGCCCCTGGCTGGGGTCGATTAAAGCGCCCCTGAGAAACCTGTTAGAATCGCATGCGATTGGATCAATGCGATTGGATCTGTGCGATTAAATGTGATCGAATCGCATGCGATTGTATCCAAGTGATTGGATCTGTGGGATAGGATCTGCGATTGAATCGCATGCGATTGAATCGCATGCGATTGAATCGCATGCAAATGATTATCGGGTTGAATCGCATGCGAATGGTTTATAGGTTGAATCGCGTGCGAATGGTTATCAGGTTGAATCGCGTGCTAATGGTTATCAGGTTGGATCGCATGCGATTGGTTTATAGGTTGAATCGCGTGCGAATGGTTATCAGGTTGAATCGTGTGCGAATGGTTATCAGGTTGAATCGCATGCGATTGGTAAATAGCATGCGATTGGAATTCAGTGCGGCTGATAGAACCTATACTTGGCCAAATTCAACTCGATTGCATGCGATAGCCCTATAGTGCGGCTGATAGCTCATGGATGCGGCTGATAGAGAGTGGATGCGGCTGATAGGGTCTTAGAAGTCACTATCAGATCTGTTGACCTTACTCTGAATAATGTATACCCACTTGTACCTTATTTGATCTTGACTTGTGCAAGTTCCACACTCAAACTCAAACACCCATACCAGCACTTGATTTCACACACAAACACCAAATTATTGGTGTTTTTATCCTTTTTGAAATCAAAATCCCAGATCTGAAGTGTTCTTCAATTTTCCAACTGTTCTTGACAAAATTTCAGAAATCTTCAAACTCGAGCAGATTAAAATCGATTTTCTTGTGGTTGATTCAAGTAACATTTTCAACCATTTCTCTTTTAAAATCCGAACCAAACCCACGTAAAAATGATGCCTTCGTAGATGAAACAATAAATTCAAGGCATCAACAATAAACCCGAGAAAACTTCGATTTTTCCGCTTTTTCGTGTATAGAACAGTTGAGTTTACCTTTTTCGATCAAAGAACAGTAGATGGTGCTCGATTATCCAACGATAACCCCTATTTTCAGATCATAAATAGCATCTTGAGTTGAAAACCCGTATTTTTTTTCGATAAACAGCCCCTTTGATCTTCAAATCTTGATTTGTTGATGATAACACCGATAGATCTTCACTCCTTTGGCTCTGATACCACTTGTTAAGAATAAACAAGCGGTAGATTGAAGGATTGCTAAGATAACTATGAAGAGATAGAGAGAGAATCTCGTTTCACCTTCAAAACACACATAGTTTATTTCATGTAAGTGTGGCAATCCTTAGCATACACTTACACTAGTCATATGCTTATATACCCATAGGGTATATTTACAATAAGCACCCTCAACTATTGTTGAACTCCTATTCTATTACAATAATACAGTTCTAACAATCTCCCCCTTTGGAATGGAATAGGAGTTGCAGAATAAAATGAACAGGAGTCTTGATCTCTTCAGCATCTTGAGGGTCTTGTGCTTATTTTCTCGTAGCGCTCCAGTAACCTAAGGCATTGATCGCCTTCGGTTATATAATCAAATTAGCATATAGAGGTTTTCAGCATCTGGATCCTTGAGCATTGGTAGCATCAGCGGAAGCATATAAGGATTCATCAACAGGAGAGAATATGTTGCTTACTCCCCCTAGAATCACGAACGGGGAAACCCTCCCCCTACAATGTTGCTCTCGATCCTTGTTGATAAGATTGGGGCGAGAAAAATATATTTATTTTTACTTTCATCTAAGTACTTCTCCCCCTAGACTGAATCTAAGTACTTCTCCCCCTAGACTGAATACCTCGTACAATATGTCTCATGCAGTAACCAACTGAATAAATCTTTAAAAGACCACCCAAAGGAAAACCGGTCTTTTTATCCCTTAAAACCAGTCTAAAAGACCACCCAAAGGAAAATCGATCTTTTTATCCATTAAAACCGGTCTAAAAAGCATGCATGTAATAAAAATAGGACACGTGGCAGATGTACAATGTATTGGAAATGAGTGGGAAAATAAGAAAAAGGATGCCTAAAAAATGGACATGTGGCAATAAGTTAGATGTTTATTAATATTTATAGAAGTTTAGAGACCCGTGTATTGCACGGGTTGGTTATAGATAACTTATAAATAGTAAAAAAATACATAAAACAATTACTAAGGAAATAAAATACACAATCAGATATAAATCATAAATTGAAAATTTGAGCAAAAGTAAGAATAATTAGAACCTTGTCTTCAGCATTATTATTATTAATTGTAACATAAGGCTGCACTCTCAAAAGGTTTAGATAGTTGTTATGTTAGTTTATATTTAGAGATCTTAATTTGTAACAACTTTGTATCTCAATCTTTGAGACTTTTTTATAGATATATCTTTGTTGTTCATGAAATAGTAAGTTATTTTTGTCTTATATTGTTGTTTTTATATATTCTCAATTTAATTAATTGCATACACAGTAGCCATATATAATTGTATTTTTTATTTAAAAGTTACATAGAGACCGGTTTTAATACAACATGTATATAAATAATTCCATTGAGAGAGAGGATGAATACCGGTCTCCAGAGTGAGGTAAAACGATCTTTATGTAGAATTTTATTAGGGTCACGTATGATAAAACCGGTTTATATGTGATTTCGGAGACCAATTTATAACCGGTCTTTATGTTATAGATAAGACCACCCCTATTAAGACCAAAGGAAACTCGGTCTTTTTATCCTTTAAAACCGGTCTAAAAGACCACCCTATTAAGACCAAAGGAAAAACCGGTCTTTTTATCCATTAAAACCGGTCTAAAAGATCACTCCTATTAAGACCAAAGGAGAATCGGTCTTTTGATCCATTAAAACCGGTCTAAAAGATCACCCCTATTAAGACCAAAGAAAACCGGTCTTTTTATCTATTAAAACCGGTCTAAAGGATCACCCCTATTAAGAGTAAGGATGGCAATTTGGGTCGGGTTCATGTTATTGGGTTCGTGTCGTTCGGGTTCGGGTCAGTTTTGTGTCGACCCAATTCTGACCCATTTATTTTCGTGTTAGGTTCGATTCGTGTCACTTTTTTTCAGTCGGGTTCGGGTCGTGTTTCGTGTCGACCCATTTCGGTCAAACGTATTTGACGGGTATTTTTTAAATAAGATTTTCGAATATGGTTTTCGGTTACGGGTTTTGAATATTGTTTTCAATTACGGGTTTCGAATCCCGTTTTCAATTACGGGTTTCGAATACCGTTTTCAATTACGGTTTTCGATTACGGTATTCAAATTCGGTTTTCGTTATAAAATATTCGAATTCCTTGTCTGTTTCCAATTTCCTCTACTGACTAGTGAATAAACCGCGGATTGAAATATCAAATACCAATACAATAGTAGCTTTAATACAAAAGTACTAACTAGTGAACAAACTATGGAATAAAATAACTTAAAGGAAATTATCCAAATTCAAAAGGCAAGTCTTTTTTTACTCTTTTCCGTTGTATTCTCGGATTTAAACCATGATGTGATATTATTTTGGTTTTAATCTTTTATTGTTTATTTAAGTTTTTAGATTTTAAAGGTTTTGTACTTTTGTTTATCGGATATTATTGTCTAAGATGTCACTCCTTATTTAAATTTACAATCTCTTTTTTAAAATTAAAATTTTAAGTACTAAAGAAAATTTTATAATTTTTAGTTTTACCCTTATACGGGTCAATTTCTGGGTATCGGGTTGACCCTAACCCGACCCATTTATTTTCGTGTCAACCTGCTTTTGACCCATTTCGGGTTCGTGTCACTTTTTTCGTGTCAGGTTCGAGTCGTGTTTCGGGTTGGGTTAGAAATTGCCAGCCTTAATTAAGACCAAAGGAAAACCGGTCTTTTTATCAATTAAAACCGGTATAAAAGACCACCCAAAGGAAAACCGGTCTTTTTATCCATTAAAACCGGTCTAAAAATCATGCGTGTAATAAAAATATTACACGTGGCAGATGTCCAATGTATTGGAAATGAGCGGGAAAATGAGAAAAATGATGCCTAAAAAATGGACATGTGTCAATAAGTTATATGTTTATTAATATTTATAGATAGATTATTACTATATATTAATATGAGAATGATAATTCTAAGGAAAGTGGATGTTAGTAAAAAAGAAAATTGAATCTTTAAAAATGACAATCACCACTAATGTTTTTCTAATCAACTTTTGTATAATTTTTTTACTTACCTTTTAATTGGTGTTCAACTTTCTATATTTGAAATAATGTTATCATTCTAAAAACTAAAATAATATTTGTCTTCATTCTGATTCATAGCTCTTAAGACTACAGTTATCATTCTCCATATTAATAATAGAGTGGTTCTATGTCCCATAATTTCTCCTACGTACTTATCTCTCAACTCACAAAATCAACACAAACATCAAAATTAATGGAGGAGATAAGAACAAGAATTAATGAATTACACATATTAATTTTTTTAATTTTGTTGTACATATATTATAAATAGACTATATATTACATATACATAATATCTAAATTACCGAAAAATGATAGACATTAGATTTGTTATTGGAAGTGACATAGTTTCTAGGCCAATAAAAGCTATTTTTTTGTTATATAAGACTATAAGTGATACATCACTGATTTTCCTGAACAATCTTCCATCTTCATCGCCACATAGGATAAAAGGGCCTTGTGCTTTTAATGATGTAGAATATATGCTTGAATCAAAAGTTGTTAGTCTTCTTCAAGGAGTCATCATCAAGGAACTAAAACCCATTTTGAATCCTTCTTAATGATTTTATACGCATGTATATGTGTAAAAGAAGTTCCTTCATGATTTAAATCTTTTATTATTTATTTAAGTTTTTAGTTTTTAAAGATTTTGTAATTTTTTATCGGATTTTATTGACTAAGATGTCACTCCCTCATTTGAATTCTAAATCTCATTTTTGAAAATATAATTTCAAGTATAATTTTTTTTATAATTTTTAGTTTTACGGGTCACTTTCAGGTTGTCGGGTTGACCCTAACTCGACCCATTTATTTTGTGTCGACCTGTTTTGACCCATTTCGGGTTCGTGTCAGGTTCGCGTCTCTTTTTTCATGCCAGGTTCGGGTCGTGTTTCGTGTCGGGTCATGAATTGTCAGCCTTATCTATTAGAAGGTTTATCTAATCAAGTAATTATAAGTTCTTTATGAAAACAAGGTCAAGTATCGAACTAATATTAAACACTTGAAATAATAGTTATTATTTCTAAGTATGTGTTTAAGGATAAAACATTTATGGGTATGATTATAAAAGATATTGTAATCAAGAAAACTCACATGTTTTTTAATAAGAATCAATACAAGTGTGTTATACTTGTAGGAATGTAAAATTTTGAGAAACCAATTTCCGTAATAGGAAATAGTGGATATGTGGAAAATCCAAGTTTAAGGTTTCGTCAAATTTAAGATTCTTATTCGAAATCTAAATTTTAGATTTATACTTAAAATCAGTATTTGGCTCGTGTGTCAAGTTTGACCAAGTCATTGAGGTATTTTAAGTAGTTTTCATGATAGCCAGTGGGAGCAATTGACCTGCGCTAAGATGCTTATCAAGCTTTGATAAACTAAGATATATAATTGCGTAGAAGCTAATAAGTGTTTGGATAAACACAGGGGTTAATTAGCTTGTTGAATTTCAAGTATATATGTAATTTGAATGACAGGATTTTGAGGATTCAAAGTGGTCCAGGTATTAGGACTAATCCCAGATGGTCATAACTATATATTAAAGTTCGACGTCACTAATATTAATATATAAAGGAGTTAAGTGTTGAAAATAATAAACAGTTTATTAGATAAGTGTTTATACACTGGGTATCTAATTTTGTTTTCGAGTTATTGTAAAAAATTGTTTATTATATTAGTTTATTTCTTGGGATAGAAAGTCTTATACATCTACAATGTAGCTAAGTATAGTTATAGGATAATTTTATATATTCAGAAACAAGGAGCTAATCCAGTTTTCCGAGTTCAGGGAATATAATAAAATTAGAAAGACTAGAGTTGTTTTCAAAGTTTGCATAAAACAATTTATCTAGCAAAGCAAGTGGGAGCACTAGTTAGTATATACTTGTTTTTGGTTCATAGTAACGTTGTAGTTTCAAGTAGTGATCCGTGATAAATCCACTTGAAGAATACCGCGTGGTCTTCGAGTCAAAGGTATTCATCACATAGGTTGTCTTTAAGCCTAAGATATTTGGTTTGGGATGCGGGGACTTCTGGCATTTGGAACGCACCTAACGCTACGCCGTAACTGGGTAGTCATAACGGGCGTATCTGTGTCAGCGGAAAGCGTATTTCCAAATATAAGTATGTGAGAGGCATTCTGCAACTCCTCTAAAGGAGAGATGTTTCCGGGCCTCTTGACTGATCTAGACTGTGGAAGTGCATGGCCATGCCCAAACGAATTGATTTGTTCTTTGTCGTTTATCACTCAGTTGAAATCAGATAGTCAAGAAATGGTCTGAGTGTTCAGAGTTGATTCACACCATGCTCACACTCACAATCAAAACATCGGGATGCAAAGGGAAAAGCCTAAAGTATACCTAGGGGTGTTAAAAAAAGCCGCAAAACCGAGAAACCGACTTGCCCCGCAAGAACCGAAACCGAAAAAACCGATACCCGAAATACCCGTAACCCGAAAAACCCTAAAATTAGGATACCCGTTAAACACGGAGCGGGTTCGGTTTTTATAATTTAATATCCGCGGGTACCCGCCCCGCCTGCATGCTCTTAGATTATATATATATATATATATATATATATATATATATATATATATATATATATATATATATATATATATATATATATATATAAATATGAAATAACAAGCTAATAGAAAACGAAAATTCCTCAAAACTTACAAGATTCTTGTAGCCCCCATTTTTTTATTGAGTTTCCAAATCGAGACTTTGCAAGCTAGCAACAATCGAGAGTTCAATATGGAGACACTAAATCGATCAACAGTGTCAACTTCAATCCTATCGGTTTTTGTCTCTACAAGGCTCTCATCAAAAAAGTGATTTATTCATTATTATTAACGTGTTTCTACCATTGTTTATTGTTTTATGATGAATCTAAACATGTTGAGGAAAGAAAAAACTTAAAACAACATAAATTTAGGGTACCCGTGACCTGAACTGTGGATACCCGCCTCCCATAGGGTACCCGCTGTTTGCGGGGTGGTTACCCCTAAGTATACTCACTCATAAGACAGGGGATTCTTATGAGGTCTTTGCTATAAAACAGTTAGTTTTAAAATCTACAAACATGCTGTTTTATAAGGTTTGATTATCACACCTGGGTATAAGAGTTCTTGTCAAGGTACCCTGGTTGATAAGCACAAGTGGGAGTCTGATGGGATTTGTGTGCATAACCGCCGAACCCTGATGCCACGCCCAAAGCCATAAGGCACTAAAGGGTCACACCTGTGAGGGCATGTAATTCAAGAAGTTATATCATCACAAATTGGGAGAAAGGTATTATAATAATTAGTTATAATCCAGTTGTTTACGAGTATGGAGGGTTATAATTACCAAGATAATTAATTAACAAGATAATATATATTTATTAGTTAATAAATATATATTGTTAATTAATAATATTCAAGATTATTACTTTGGATAATTATTATCTTGAATAAGGTTATTGCTAATTAATTGTTGAAGGAAAAACAATATATATATATATATATATATATATATATATATATATATATATATATATATATATATATATATATATATATATATATTATAAGATAATATACTTTCAATTAACAATAATTAGTAATTGGTAAATAATCAAAGTTTTCTAAATTAATCTTATATGGATTTCATCTATAAATAGGGATCAACATGACTTTGATTAGGTTTAGAAAATAACACAATATACTACTCTCTCTCTCACTCTCTCTCTCTCTCTCTCTCTCTCTCTCTCTCTCTCTCTCTCTCTCTCTCTCTCTCTCTCTCTCTCTCCCTTGTTCGGCCGAAATCAAACCCCAAGGCCAAGGGGGTTTTCGATTTTGAACATTTGATCATCAAGGAGGTTTGATCAAGTTTGTGGTTAACCCTTCTAGAGGGTACTTGTATTGCCTCATTACGGGTGGACGATCTTGAGCAACCCTTGTAAAGGTATAATATTCATCTCTTGTATTTGTTCTTGATGCCATGATCGATCAATGATATATATATATAATTGATAGTGTATAGGTATGTATGTATGCATGGATGTTTTGGTTGATGATCTTGATTATGATATCATTACATGTTTATGGTTAATCTTGATTATCATATTATATTAATACATACATATATCGATTTTTAATTGTATAGCCATGCACACTTGTGATATGACTAAGATCATAATCTTTTCAGGGTTTTTAAGGATTAGTTATTATTTTTATTCTGCTTTATAAATAATAATAGTTTATGTTTTGCAATCCCGAGTTGGTTCAAATCAGATAGTTTTTGAATCAGTATAACTCAAGTTTATGTGAATTGCTGTCTGTAAAACCCAACACTAATGGGGCGGTTAACAGTTAATGATAGCAGTTCGGTTTCATTAACGGTTCTATTGGTTAACAGTTAAGTAAAGTAGGGCCAACTTATTGGGCTTCAATATATCGTGATTTGGGTCACGAATTGGTTTATAATTAACATCTTTAAAACAAACAAGCCATTGGACTAAATAAATACTATTTAATTTGAATTTTAAGAGGTAGTGGACTGGAGCTAACATGCAAACAACCCAAGATTAATAATGTGGTTTTGTTTCCAAAATTGTCAAACGGTCCAGCAAGTAAAACAGTACCTAGCCCACAACGAAATTGCATACATAACTGAAAGTTTTTCGAACGGAACAACTGAACCAGGAAGCAAACGTGGAGCAGACGTCGAATGAAAGAACTGAAGAAGGGTGGCTAGGGTTTATGGTACATCGTCGCTTTAGGGAGAGGTCAAGAGCCGAGGCGGTGGTTTTTGTCTTTTTGACTTTTTAGATTTTCAAAAGGAATAAAGAATTAAGAATTGACCAAGTGAAAACTTTGAAATCGTGAATGGACCACAAACAACTTGGGCCTTTAGCTAAAATCCATATAAAAGCTTTTCTATTTTTTATTATTTTTTTGACTTTTAAATTATTAAATGTATAAAATAATATTTAATAAATCCTTATCGGTTCGATTATAGATATAAAACCAAAACAAACTCAATAACTATCGGTTAATGAGTTTATAGAAACCGAACCGTCGGTTTTCATTTGATTCGATTTTAATGGTTCGGTTATAACGATTTAATGGTTTCGGTTCGTTTTTTTGGTTAAGACGCTCACCCCTATCTTGAACCATTTATCAAAATTCAAATTTTCTTTTTTATATTTGTTTTTTATACTATATAAGTAATCATATGTGGTTAAAAAAATAAAAGAAAAAAAATTAAAAAAAGGGGAGTAAGGGCAGTCGCTAAAATGGTCAAAAAGACTAGAAAAGGGGTAGAGGTAGTGAGGGGAGGGGGTAGGAATACTCTACAAGGCAAATGGGACCGCTCGGTTTTTAAATCCGGTTAGGGATAAACCGGTTATGAACCGACCGAAACCGGTTAAACCGGTTTTAGTTTTATTCATGACAAACCGGTTATTATCCGATCCGGTTAATGCAACAACCGCTATTTATTTGGAGAAAAAAACCAGATCGATTTTATATCCGCAAATATGCACCTCTAGTCACGAAAGGCCGCCGTTTCCCTTAAATGGACCTTATACCATAGAGGTTTAATTTGTCACTTATACAAATATACATGTAATGGCCCATCTTGATTACTTTCACAATTAGTAAACCCAACATAAGTATGTATAAGTGGCTGGCCCAAAACACATTTAATAAATCACTGGTCCAACTTCCTCTATTACTAACTATTAGGCCCATAACTAATTTAGTTTATCATTTACTAATATTTGGGCCCAAAATAACTTAGCCAACATAACTACATAAGTACTAGTGTACTACCTAGGTTTTTAATACATTAATATTTATTTATGATAAATAATTATAATCTAAAAACGTTTATTACATTGCAAGTTTATTATAATCATGGTGACTCATTCTACCACATTAGATACTAACACTTGTCAAAAAATAATTACAAACCAAGTAACCACTTTTCTACGAGTTGTTAGCATTATAAAATTACAAACAGCTTAGAAAAAAAATCACACAAAGCAATAAAGAGTTAATACGCAAGTTTACCATAGTCATGTTGGCTCATTTTTCTCATATAAATACAAACAGTTGCTGAAACATACTTGTTATAACTTTCTAAAAATCCCTAACTCTTAACCAAAATTCTAAATAGTAAATGCAATGTAGTGCTCCAAATGAAAAAGAATACACACTTTCGCATTATTAGTTGGAGAAATTTAAATAGTTATGAGAAATGTTCAATATAATTCATACTTAATGCATAGTCTTAGGGGACTAATCTTAGCCTTTGGATCAGCCTCATCAATGGTCCAGATTGAATTTTAAAAATTTGGACGGAGTGACATTTTCGTAATAACATGTAATGATTTTACAATCACATGTGATTGTATATTGAATCACATATAATTGTATATTGAATCATATGTGATTGAATATTAAAATTTAGGACTATGTTTTTTATATAAACTATTAAACAAAACTCATACTATATAATACCTATCAATTAAGATACACTTTAGTTTTTTATGGCTCTATTGCTTCAATCAATTTGGCTAGTTCCTTAAATAATTGTACCAAATTAGCTTCTTTTGCATTTCAATCTATAAAATTTAAAACGAATAAAAGTAGCATATTTTATCATATATCTTTGTATAAATGAATTAAATAATGCACAATAAAATAGATATTAAATGCACCAATCATTTCGTAAGATAGATAATGTTCTTGATAGAAGACATGATATATTTATAAAATCGTTATATAATACACATAACATTATTAATCAAATAGATGATCTCTTTAACATATATGTCTATGAGAGATGCTTATATTACATTCAAGATGATTCTACAAAAACTATATTTGTAATTTCGTCGTATATGTCAGTTTTTTTCCATTCTCTATGTTTAATAAATCGTATGAAACGTTTATATATGTTCAAATAAACACAAATGATATTGATATGTATATTAATGTAAGAAAATTAAATTTGATACAAATACATATTTATATGAGAAGTTTGACTTTAAATATATATATATATATATATATATATATATATATATATATATATATATATATATATATATAGGAGATTCATTCGAGAACCGTTGTTAGTGCGAGAACCGCGAGAACCGTTTATGGCCTTTGATCTTGGCAAACATGTAATTAAATAAAAACATAGCCCTCATTTTCAATTTCTAATATCCTGTAGAGGTATTATTGGTAAATTGTCAATTAAAGGGGACCACTTCCCCAACTTTTTAAAGTTAAAATATCTATGAAACGGAATGTTATTAATATACGAAAATTATACCAAATTAACGATAAAATTATTCTCTTTAATCTGACACCAATATTGCTATACATTTTTGACGAAAAGTTTTCGTTTTTCGTGGGGTTTTATTCCAGCACGTACACTAAAGTCACCTATGCAACGTGCACATATGCACCACATACACATGCACCTGTTCATACTACTGGGTTTGTTTCAGCACAAGTATGTCTGGATGCATATATGCACCATGCATATGTGCATCTCGTGCATATATGCACCGTGCATATGTGCATCTCACTGGATTTTGCTTTAGCACAGGTAGGTCTGGATGCATATATGCACCGTGCATATGTTCATCTCGTGCATATATGAATCTGCATATGTGCATCTTGTACAACAAATTCACACTAAAATGCTTATATTTTCATATCATAAAGAAGAGTTTGAAGCAACAATTAATTGTGTTCCTAAAATAGTTCATTTCTCTTTTTCTCTTTCGTATATCTTGCTAAAATATCTATCAAGATTGTTGTCTTCGTTCAGATTTGAGATTGCAAAATAAACAAAGTAGATACTATGTCATTTTAATTAACTAAAGTAGATACTATGTAATTTTTATTAACTAAAGTGTTATTATTTCCTATAAAAATTTCAAAAAAATATGAAAATTGACATTACCAATTATATTATAACTGACGAACAAACCAGTAAACCAAATTTTGGGAACAACTACGAACAAGAAATAATAATAAAATTCATTAATTCGTCATTAAAATAATCAACTAGAATTATACATCTACGTGTCCAAAATCAATAAACTTTATCATCAATAATAGCATCATAATTGTATTCGTAAATACATTGCCACAGATATTTTAAATGCTTACTTGAAAATCTCAACCATAAGGTTTGTTAGAATCTAGAGGGGTGAATAGGTTATGCGCCCACTTTTTGAAGTTTTTTAACAATGTTTGCAAGAATTTAAATAGTTAGAGTAGGAAGGATGTCATCAATGTAGAAACTTGAACACAAAGATTTATAGTGGTTCAAGCAAGGGTTAACAACCTTGCTCTACATCCACTCATTGGCTTCACTCACCAAGAGTTGTGTTAGAATTATTAAAGTGAGGGGTGTAATATGTAATTACTCAGAGTTGGGGAAATGCTATATAAAGGCATTTCCCCCCACATTTCAATGTTAAGCTTTGCATCATTTCTCAACTCTTGTGTTTGTGTTATACTTTCTACCTCTCGGCTCACTCTCTCAACCGAACACACACAAACACACACTAATACTCAAAGCATTGCTTCATCCGTATAACATACGGGACCATCAATTGGTATCAGAGCCAAACTTGTTTTTGGCTCTTGATTGTTCGAAAACATCAAAGAAGATTTCGAAAAATCCAAGTGCAAAGTGAAGAACAAGCACTCGGGTCTAACAAAGCCTTCAACAACAAGGTTATTCAAGAAAGTTACAAGTTCGAACACATTCAAGGTATAAAAATCTATTGTTTTCATCATTTTACGGGGCTGTGTTCGAAGTATACTACTGTTATATAAGGCTTTCTTGAATCACGTTTCAAAACCGAGTGGTATCTTTAAAGGAAAAGGTTCAAAAGTTCATTAAATATTTGATTTTGTAGCATTAAAATTTTCTGGAAATCATGCATTTATGGTGTTCTTGAGACATAAATGCAGACTTGAAGAAGAAGAATTCTGGTTTTTTATTTAAAATAATTATTAATTCTTCCAAGTTTAAGTGTAAGTCAAGGTAACTCAAGTACTACCCATACCAATCAAGGTACAAGTGGGTATGCATCATTAGAGGTAAGAATCAGATCTGATTGTGACATATCCTGGTCTATAAGCCGGGTTGTGTGGTCAATGCGATTGACCTGTTTACGCGGCCTATAGAGTTCTAAGAATCACCAAGTGTTATTCTAAGAGCTATAAGCCGGGTACTGTGAATCGCACGCGATTGGAGTGACTCAAAGGTTTCTATCAGCTACACTAAACTGAAAATACCAAGTGTTGCTGTTGAAGCTATCAGCCGGGTAAAGTGAATCGCATGCGATTGGAGTACCTTTAATGGTTCTATAGCTACACTAAGAATTAAATTCTAAGTGTTCTCATCAATCGCATTCCATTGTCCAGTGAGATTCAAGGGTTTTGTTCCTATTACACTATTGATCACCACACATCCAAGACAATCGCACGCTATTCAGTAAACTTGAATAGCATTCTATTGTGATTAACAATTTCTGTTTGGTGTTACAGGATTCAATCGCACACTATTGGTTACCATATTCACTCCAGAAGTTTAATTTTTCAAGTGTTACTTTATTCAATTGCACGCTATCCGATACCTTGAACTATTGGACAAGTGATAGAACCATTTGAACTTGACTTTAAACAAAGAGGACAATTGGACTTAAAATTAAAATTCTAATTCAAAGTTGAATTTAATCAAACTCAGGTATAATTCAAAGGTGAATTAAAATTAACTCAATTCTATATAATTCAAAGTTGAATTTAATCTTTACAAGATCTAATTCAAAGTTGAATTAAAGAGAATTAGATCCTCATTTTATCAATCAAGTTTTTGTACAATCAATCCATACTTAACAAGTGAACGATCATTTCTTTTAAAACTCACTAATCATGTCAAGTACAAATGAGATGATGTTCATTGGTACCGACACAAAACCTCCTGTTTTGTTTCGGGGGGAATACAATGTATGGAAAGGAAGGTTCATGGACTTCCTTGAGCACAACGAACTCTTCGGTAATAAGATGATAGAATGCATCCACAAGGGAAACACCAAGTTCACGAAGACTGTTGAAGCTGATCCAACCAACAATCCCCCCCATTCTTAGACATGAAAGGGAAATGACCAATGATGAGCTGACTGCTATTGAGAAGGAAACAAAGAAAGCTGAGAGACTGGCCAAATACTACTTGAAACAAGGTCTCTCATCTGAGATCTATCTGAAGATAGACAGCTTGGGTACTGCCAAAGAAATCTGGGATGAAATCAAAAAGCAGCTTCAAGGCACTGAGCAGGGAGAGTACATCAAACGTACTCAACTGGTCAACAGTTACCATGATTTCAAGGCCCGTGAAAATGAGCTTCTATTTGAAACATATGGCAGATACTGCAAATTGCAGAATGAGATGAGGTCTAATCAAATTGTCAAAACTGACCTTGATTTGAACTGTGTTTTTCTGAATTCGTTAGGTTCTGAGTGGAAGGATTATGCTAAGCTGTACAAGCAGATCAACAAAGATCTTACATCTGCCACCTTCCACAACATCTTTGAGGGCCTCAATCAGTATCAAGATGAAATCTTGCAATCTCTCCCGAAACAACCAGTTGCTGACCCTCTTGCTTTGATTGTAGCTGACCGGAGCCCTAGAGAATCTTCATCAAGGTCTGCCAAACTCAAACATGTGATAGTTAGTGAATCTGACCATGAAGATGATGATGATGATTCGGTAGAAGCTGCATTTCAAGCACTCACACTTGCCAGCAAGAACTTCAAGAACCGGTTCACCAAGACCAACAACAGACAACGGTTCACTTCCGGATCCAGAATACCTGATAGGTTTGCTCCTATTGACAAGCCTAGGTTTCCAAGAGAGGAGAGGAAGGAGGAAAAGAAGAATGATCTCAAATGCTACAACCGTGGGAGATCTGGACACATGATCAGGAACTGTCCACAGAAGAAGGTCAAAGATGCTGAATACTACAGACAAAAGTATCGCCTGTCAAAGCAAAAACAGGCTGGGAATGCACTTATGGTAGAGGAAGACCAGTTCCTAGAGGACACAGACTCTGAGAGCGATCCAGATGGTGAAGATCATGCTCAGTTCTGCTTCATAGCCAATGGTGAAGCAAGTGGTAGAAATGAAGATGATGGTGATCTCTCCGATGCTGAGGAGGAGATCGTTGACAGTGGAAAGGTACCCTCTATTTTTAATTCTGACATGGGTTTTAACTTTGAATATATCCAAACCATATTAAACCGCATGAAAAAGTTAGAATTAAAAATGACCAAACTGACAAAGAAAAATCAAGTGTTAAAAGAGGTCATCCAAACACAAGACAAAGAAGCACAGGCTACTATTGAACAGTTGGAGAAAAACATAGACGAATCAAAAGTTCAACTAGATGTGAAGGAATCTGAATTTCTTGAATTAACCAATACAAAAAATACCATCATACATGATCTTAAAGCAGAACGTGTTGGTGCGGAAAAGGATTATGAAATTCCTAAAATTGATCAACAACTTCTTTGTCTAAAAATAAAAGAATTGGAAGACCTTCTCATTAAAAGGGGGCAAAGTGAACAAACCATCTTTTTATACAAACAAAAAGAACGACCTTTTTCAAGATGAACATTCAATGGACTTGGTTTCGAAAACCCAAAGGTCCTGAGTAAAGTATCTGCCAAGCAACTATACAATTCAAATCTCTTTGGCGAAGGAATAACTCAGCGAATGGTATTTTTTGGTCAAGAGGAAGAACGACTTGAAGAGGACATCAAACGAACCCTACATCTGAAAACTAAAACTCCCTTAAATTATTCTGAACTCAATGACTCATACTTCACTTACCCCATCCCAACATCTAACTCTGCTGTCAACACACCAGTCTATACAGATGAGAAACTCTACACCCCTGAAGCGCCAAAATCTCAATTTCTATACATTCCCCACAAGGAATTACAGCAAAGGTTTCAAACCTTACAGGAGTTTTGCTTCACTCATCTAATTCAAGGTGACCTTACCAAAGTCTTCCAATCAGAAACTACATCTGAACTCTCTTCACTAGTTCAAGACAATGCCATCCTCCATAGGCGTCTCCAAACAGTATTCAATCTTGATGGCAAGATCATTGACGACTTGTGCAAAGAAAATTTCAAATTGCTTGAACGAATCAAAGAGGTCAAAACTGCATTGGAACCACCTGCTCCATTCACCTTCCCTCCATATGGATCAACAGTTGATGAACGAATCAAAGATTCTAAACATGCGTCTTCATCTTCTCAAAATGTCAAACCTAATGTAAAATATGTTAATAATTCGTCTGTGGTAAATTTAAAACTGAAACAGATTTTCACACCAAAACCGACCTCCACTTCCACTCCTATTCACATTTCTCGTAAGATCATCAACATACCTGAATCCTCAAAAGCAGCTGCTAGTCGACCACGACTCAATTCTAACGTTTTACATTATGCTGCAGATGTGAAGAAGCTCGGGAGTGTGGTGCGTAAAATAAGCACAAACTGGAAGAGAGTCATTCCTAGGTCCAATAGGAAATGTTCAAACTTTAGTCAATCATGTGAACAAATTTTGATGTTTGATTCAGTCTATAATCATTCAAGTTTGCAAGATAACATTGCTACTTCCATGTTTTGTATTAGTGATGGTTGCCTCCATGGTCATTGTGAATTTAACTGTGAATATGATCAATTGCGAAAACAAATTGGAATTAAACCATGTGAGGACTGGACAGACTTTTACGCTAACCAAGTATGTGTTCCATTTATAACCTCAAAAGGAATCGTCATTAATCAATGGATCACAACTCGTCAGTCACATGCACTCAAACGTTTGCACAAATCAAGGCGACTACTGACGATCAAGGAACTGGAAGTCTACAGATGGCAGGGCTATGAAGCATTTAAAAGGGCTTGGATTGCACAGGAAAACACTTGCATTCTCAAAAGCGTTCTCGCAATTCCCCTTCCAAAATCTCCAAATCTTCTAAACCCAAGCCATCATCCATTCAACGAGTAGCAAAACCTACTAATCGCAGTGCTCCAGTTCAGCGAAAGCAAGTTGATGCATCGAGGCCACAGAGAATTCTTAAGAATTCCTCGCAACCATGGATTCGCAAACATAACGCTTCCGCAACTCTACCGAATCCAAAACCTCCGATTCCATCAACTGTCAAACCAACAGTGGTAAAGAAACTTTCTTCTCAGCCAATTTCTTCCAAATCTATTCCTTCACGACAACAGATTAAACCCACATGGGTACTCAAGAATAGATCAGTAGAAGTTTCACCACCACAAGTAGACAACATCACTACTCAATCACTTCTAGGGACTAACAATCAAGGACCCATTCAGATATGGGGACCTAAACGTGATTTATTCTCTTTTTGCAGGTGCCTCACTTGTGGTACCTTGACTCCGGCTGTACCAAACATATGACCGGCAACAAAAGTCTTCTTAAGAATTATGTTCCTAAGTACTCCGGGAATGTACGTTTTGGGAACGACAATGTTGCACCAATAATGGGGTACGGAGACATCGAGAAGAAGCACATCAAGATCAAGAAAGTCTCCTATGTTGAAGGGTTGGGTCATAATTTGTTCAGCATTGGACAGTTCTATGATAAAGACCTGGAGGTAGTGTTCAAAAAGAACAAATGTTCCGTTTTAACTAAAAATGGAGATGAGTTGCTGGCAGGTTCAAGAAAAACTAACCTGTATTCCATTGATTTGGAAAAGTATGACTCTCCTACCTCTGTGTGTCTACTGTCCGAAGCATCTATGGATCTTACTTGGCGATGGCACAGAAAACTCTCTCACCTAAACTTTCAACATATCAACAAACTAGTCACGGGTGACTTGGTGAGAGGCATTCCCAAGTTAAGATTCAAGAAGGATCATCTGTGTGCCGATTGTGAGAATGGAAAGATGAAGAAGGCTTCACATAAATCTAAACAAGTATTTAGCACTACGAAACCTTTGGAACTCCTGTACATGGATCTCTGTGGTCCTATGAGAATCTAGTCCAAGAATGGGAAGAAGTATATTCTAGTCATGGTGGATGACTACTCCAGATATACTTGGGTCAAGTTTCTTCGCTCAAAAGATGAAGCCACTCCAACAATCATTTCTTTCATCAAGCAACAACAGAACAAGCACAGCCAGAGTGTTGTCTCTATCCGGACAGACAATGGAACTGAATTTAAGAACAGTACTCTGAAGAGCTTTTGTGATCTTGTGGGAATCAACCATCAGTTCTCTGCAGCATATACTCCACAACAAAATGGTGTAGCAGAAAGACGAAAAAGAACTTTGGTTGAAGCTGCCCGTACCATGCTGTCATATTCTGGGCTCCCACCTTCCTTTTGGGCTGAAGCAATCAACACTGCCTGCTATACGCAGAACCACTCTTTCATTACTCCATACGAACTGGCCAATGGCATAGTGCCTAATATCAAATACTTTCATGTTTTTAGTAATAGGTGCTTTGTACTAAATGACAAGGATAATCTAGGCAAATTTGCTCCCAAAGCTGATGATGCTATTTTCCTGGGTTATTCTACTGAGTCCAAAGCCTACAGAGTTTTTAACAAACGAACAAAGAGCATTGTTGAAAGTATCAACGTAACATTTGATGATGCATTGAATGTTACAGATTTTCCACCCAAATCAACATAAAACGCTTCTGAACATACTTGTTCAGGACCGGGGCTTCAAAATCAAGAATCAAACAATCCATCCAGTTCAAATACTAATCTTGACTTTATGTTTGATTTCTTAAGATCTGAATCCTTTCCTGTTTTAACTGACAACAGGGACAACACAGGCATACAAACAAGTGTTACTATAACGGCTCCTACGGTCACTGAAATGAATCCTTTTGCTGATCTCTATGCTGAGGATTCTTCTTCTGTTTCTGTCACTTGTCCCCTTGTGATTTCTCAGATTCCTGACCCGGAGAGTCCTCCTGTGTTTGATTCAGACCCTCATTTCTCTCCTGAAGATGAAGAAGAAGCACGACACATACAAGATCTCATTCCTTCATCTTCCACTTCACATGAAATTAAGTGGACCAGACATCACTCTGGAGAGAACATCATCGGAGATCCTTCAGTTGGCATTCAAACAAGATCCGCAACAACAAACGAATGCCAATTCTCGGGTTTCTTAAGCATCATTGAACCCACCAAGACTTGTGAAGCATTAGATGATCCAGATTGGGTAATTGCCATGCAGGAAGAATTACACCAATTTAATCGTCTCAAAGTCTGGCGATTAGTTCCTCTCCCATATGACAAATCTGTTGTAGGAACGAAATGGGTTTACAAGAACAAAAGGGATTCGGATGGAGTGGTTATTCGTAACAAAGCTAGGTTGGTTGCTAAAGGCTACAATCAACAGGAGGGCATTGACTATGATGAAACTTTTGCCCCTGTTGCTCGTATTGAAGCTCTACGGCTATTCCTTGCATATGCAGTCTCCTGCAGCTTCCGTGTCTTTCAAATGGACGTGCAGACAGCTTTTCTTCATGGTGTACTTAAAGAAGAAGTCTATGTCTCACAACCTGAGGGATTCATCAATTCAAAACATCCAAATCATGTCTATATCTTAGATTAGGCCTTGTACGGGTTAAAGCAAGCTCCTCGTGCATGGTACGACGTCTTATCTGAATATTTGATTGGTGAATGCTACTCCAAAGGAAAGACGGATACCACTCTGTTCACAAAGACCAAAGGTCGGGACAAGATTTTGGTTCTGATATATGTGGACGATATCATTTTTGGATCTACAAATCCAAAATACAATGACGAGTTTGCCAAGATCATGGCAAACAGATTTCAAATGAGTATGATGGGAGAGATGTCTTTCTTTCTCGGACTCCAGGTGAAGCAGTTAAGTCATGGCATCTTTATTTTCCAATCCAAGTACATCAAAGATCTTCTCACGAAGTATGATATGATTAACTGCACACCCATATCCACACCCATGGCTGCTAAGGCACAACTTCCGCAGATCTTGATGGTTCTCCTATAGATCTGAAAACCTACCGTGGGATGATTGGATCGTTACTGTATCTTACTGCTAGTCTTCCGGATATCATGTTCTCTACCTGTCTTTGTGCTAGATTCCAGGCGAATCCAAAAGAGTCACATCTTCTGGCAGTCAAGCGGATATTCAGATATCTTAAAGGTTCTATGGATCTAGGTCTATGGTATCCCAAAGATTCAAATCTGGATCTCCATGCTTCCTCAAATGCTGACTATGCTGGTTACAAGATTGATAGGAAAAGCACCTCTGGTAGTGCACACTTTCTGGGTGATCGTTTAGTCTGCTGGGCCTCCAAGAAGCAAAACTGTATATCTACCTCTATAGCTGAGGCTGAGTATGTTGCTGCTGCAATGTGCTGCTCACAGAGTCTTTGGATACGCACACAGTTATCAGACTTTGGACTAAGGTATGATAACATTCCATTACTATGTGATTCCCAGTCTGCCATAGTTGTCTCCTGCAATCCGGTACACCACTCTAAAACTAAACACATTGATATCCATTATCACTTCATAAAAGATAACGTAGAGAAAGGTCTTATTGAGCTCCAGTATGTTCCTACTGAAAATCAGCTAGCTGACTTGTTTACCAAACTATTAGACGAAAGTCGCTTCACTGAATTGGTATCCAAGTTAGGCATGTTCAACCTGAAAATATAACATACCGTTGCTCCATTTTTCCTTTCTTTCTTTTTTTAGGGTAGGTTTTACACTGTGTGTTCTTTGTGCAGCTTCATGATGCAACACTCAAGGAGGAGTGAATTTCTGGTGACACACATGTATCATATGTGTAGGGGGAGAAAAATTATACACATACTGCACATATGTAGGGGATGAGTATACAACTGATACATTTCCTAAATCTTGAGAATTTTTCATAAACAGATGCAAAAGTCTAGGGGGAGTGTGTCAGACAAACATTCAAATCAACCATATCTAGAGAATTCAATTTTTCAAATTTCAAAATTCAGATATCTTGATTTTTCAGAAATTTTCCAAGTGTTGGGTTATGTTTCAAGCAATCGCATTCTATGCTTCAATCGCATGGGATCACTTCCAACTCAATGATAATTTTCTAAGTCTTCGTTCAATAGCATGGAATTCAATCGCATTGATAGGCTATCGTATGGGATTCCAACTCTTGTTACCTATCCTTTAATCGCATGCAATAAACTAACAATAGGCACTAAGGATCAATCGCATGACTTAACTGAACTTCAATCGCATGCGATTGAAATAAGAAAAGGTGAATCGCATGCGATTCAAATGGCTTGATAGAATCTGGATAACTCATATGATAAATCGCATGCGATTCGGATTAGTTGATAGAACTGGACCTAACACCTGAGATGAATCGCATGCGATTAACACACCAAAGTGTGAATCGCATGTGATTGAGCACTTCTATCAGCCGCAATTTTTAACCGTTTAACCACCCAATCACCAACTACCACGTGTTCTTTTTACTTTATAACCGTCCCATCCATCTATCACTCCATTCAAACCGATCAAATTCAAAATCAAACAAGTTTCTCTCGTTTTTGGCTACTTGATTATACAAACTCTCTCGTTACTCTGCCAAAATTTGCAATTTTTATCTCAAAATACTCCTAATCACATAGGTAACAACTTGTACGGTTTACATTTTGAAAATTTTGTGTTAAAAGTAGTGATTTTGGCCCTAGAACAGCCACTTGCGATAGGATCTTTCGGAACTTAAGATGGTGTTTTGGGACACGAAACAAACTTGGTTGCCCAATCCAAGTTTGCGATGGGTGTTTTGAAGAAATTCCAAGTCACACATGTTCCCGAGTTATATGTCCAACAATTTTGGAGAACCTGTGATGCCGACTAAATGAAAGAGGAAAGGATGTCATCTATGCTGAGGTTGACAAATTCCAAGTCAACATTCCACTTCACCGCCTCAGAACAATCTTTTCACTGCCCACTGCAGTCAGTAGACCTCCAGCTACAAAATTTGAGGAAATCCCTGATGAGGAGGCGTGTCTTACAGCCATTAGGGAAATGGGTTATGATGGGGAGCTCACCCATAAGAATCAGTTTAAACGCACCAGTCTACATCCCAAGTATAACACTTTCATGATGGTGCTTCAAAGGTGTCTTACTCCCAAACACTCGGGGTATGAGTTTCCAACAGAGAATCAACTCAAGCTCTTTGTTACTGCAGCCAACCACTTACATGTAGATTATGCATTCCTGCTCTTCCAAGACATCAAAGCTACTATGCTGAGAAAGAATTCTCAAAAGAAGAAGGATGCCAACATGCTGCCATACCACCGCTTCCTGCCAATGATCATCCAATATGTGATGGATCAGAATGCTGAAATTCCTCGCCGGGCAGGTTTACCTTCTATCAACCCTAAACTTTTCATATCCATTAAACCTGCCATTCCGGCCAACTTGCCTGTCCCCAGATCTTTCCCTGTCACTCTATTAGACCTTTGTGAGCAAAATGATACTGTTGTGAGGTATAGGACGAGTGTAGGGATACCTCCCATGGTTGTGCCAGAATCGGCCATACATGCCTAGGGAGGAGTAGAACCTGGTGAGGAATTAGAACATAGGCCTCAGACATCTATGGGAGATGCTGAGAGGGAAGAGCAGAGAGAAAATGAAGAGAGGGGAGGAGAAGCGGGAGAAGGTGTTGAGAATAGAGAGGGAGGGGATGCATATGATCCCACTACTGTTCAAGCCATTGTACAATCACTTTCTCAGACCACCCGAACCCAAGCTGTTCTTTCTGAACTTGGTCTTGACATCTCTGAGTCAACCAATTCTTCTCATGATGAGTCTGCTTCCCATACAGGAGGCGTCCCTGCCTTTGAACCTGTTACATCTCCCATGGGCACCCCTGAGCACCCAATCGAACAACCAGCAGAAAGCACACCCTCTTTCATGAAACTTACTGACCCACATACTACCTCTCCCGACCAGACTCACCCCATTCAAACTACTCAGGTCATCCCTCAACCTGGTGGTCTGGTCATTCCGTTGACTTCACCTGCCCCAACAACTACCATTCCTATCATTCACAATGCCCTCATTGCCTTTGATCATGACATTCCAGTTGTCTCTCCATCTCCTGATATATCTGTTGAAACTGGCTCTGTCACTCCTGATTCTTTACTTGATCCTAATCAATATGCCAGATATGGTCCAGGTAATGGTGAAGAGGAAGATAGTTTAGATAGGAGTTCGAGTGAAAGAGAGGAGGTGAGAAAAGAAAAGCAGAGTGCTGAGGGACCCCTACACCAAGAAATCCGAGAAACCACATCCACTATGGGGCCTGACATTGTTGGGCCTCATATTGAACAAGTCGCGGTTATCCCACCCGTGCAAGTTTTTACCCCACCAAGCCACTACGGTGTCTCTCAACAGACTCCGTCTTTATTGCACAGGGTTATAGCACATACATTGGGTCAACCCCAATTGGGTGTTGGACCTATTGAACAAAGAGGACCGTCTCCCTCGTCCTCGACTCCTTTTGATGCACGATTTGACATACCGCGGATTCCCTCATATATTGACCAACACAGGGTAACAATCGATGCACTGAGCTTGTTGGCTCAACAAGTCTCCTCAACTTCCAGAGGTGGTACCTTTTCAGGTGCCATTCAAGGATTGGAAGGAAATCCTGCTGGAGCCAACATATCTGCTGCTCCAGTAGGTGGTACTGCCTTTGTGGCTGGTACCTCAACCGGAACTCTTCGTGATTCCGGGTTTGTTACACGTGCAGAACTTCAACAACAAATTCAACAAGCCGTGTCACTAATCCACCAACAACTGCTAACGAGAAATCAAAGGTTGGATCGGATTGAACAAGCTTCCCAGGCCCAAGCTCAACAATTGAACAAAATAGAAGAACCCCTTAATGCTAGAACTGCAGTGATAGAACCACAACCACAACCTGATCCATCATCTATGTCAGTTGCTGCCTTAAAGAGCTTGCTATATGTCAGACTTTTGGAACAACAGCCAGAATCAGCTCATGACCAAGACCTTCTGACAACTCTTCGCAATGAACATCGTCCACAGAGAATCTCCATGGATGACTTTCAAGAGTTTCATGAATATGTAAACAACAAGATCGATGGGATCACAAGAGGTTTCTATACTTCACTTTCAAAGGTTACTGACAGGTTGAAACTGCTTGAACAAACCTGTCAGGCTCAGGCTCAGGGAAGCAAAAGGAGACGGGATGATCAAGATCCTGATGATCAACCCGAGGGGGAGAGAGGAAAAGAATGTATATGACATCTCCCTCTGTTGATGCTATTGTACCTGTTCAGGAGACATCTCCCTCTCAGGTTCCTACCATACTTGTTTCGCGTTTGAGTTTATATCTATATGCAGGTATAAGTTCAGCTGGGTACGGGAGTCAACAACAACAAACTACACAACAAGTGGCCGATGAAGTTCCTGAATAACAAACTGATGATGCTAACAAACAGATTGTACTCTATGTACCTCCACAATATGAACCGAGGCCAATAGAACTTGAAGAAGGTGAGATACCTTACGAGCAGTCCCATGCCGAGATGTTTGAGGGATTCTCAGACTCAGAAGGTGAAACAAGGGAATTGTATGAGTCTATGCATACTTCACCTACACGGCATATGGGAGAAGGCAGTTCTGCTCTGCCAGAGGAGGAAGCTGAGGATCCTGAGATGGAAAGACTTTTCAAGAGTATTGATGCATACGTCGAGGTTGCTACACGTCCAGCTTCACCTAGAGTTGTTGACAGATTCTATAACATTCCCGGTGAAAGGGAGCTTGCACTCAAAAAGAAATAAAGGTTAGCAATCTCTAGGAGAAAGCCTAAAAAGAAGAAACCAACTTTTGACGTGTCCAGGGTTCTCAGTGGTCTAAACTTTGAAGTTCATCAACAATTCCCTCCTCCTCCTGGTCAATTTCAAGAATCAGCTGCTGATATTTTGGAGAGAAACAGACAAACAGAAGCAGCTGAAAAATTCAGAAGAGAATCAGAATGGCCCTTGCCACAGAGATTCACAGTGTCACCTGCTCCTCCAGTGCATCGTGAGGATCCAGGACTTGATGCAGGTAACATGTTCACTAGGAGTGATGGCTAACAACCTATATGGAAACCATATTTTGTCAATGCTGCAAATCTTGAAGAAAGAATACCAGAAATATACAGCAGTGAACTGATAGAGGTTATTTCACCCGAGCTGAGGAACATGGATGACAAACAAAGAAGAAGATATGATCTCATACTTACTCGTTCCAAAACCAAACCAGAAGATATCAAATCGGAATTTCCAATAGTTGAACTCCTCAGTGTTTATACCGAAACCAACTTCAACATAAAATATGCTATTTTCCATGTCAGAAGAGCCAACAACCTATCATACTTCCTCACAAAAGCAGATCTGAGGTTCATTAATATTGAAGACATCAGCTTTATATTTGACATTCTGTCTTAGAAAAGAGGAAAATGGCCTGATGAAGAGTTTGGAAGGGTTGCGTTAATGAGGTATATGAGGAATCTTATGGAATATTTTGAGGAACATGATATTCAGCTCGGAGCTGAAAACAACTATCGGAAAGTCAATCTTCTTAAGCCTAATCAAAGCCATCCAGATCTTGAAGAGCTTGAAGAGTTGACAGTTATCTATGATGGTCATACAAACTTCAAAGGTGATCGAGGGGTCGTCTCAAAGAATACAAAAGGCGAAAAGATCTTCATCAGACTTGATGAACTCATGGCGTATTCAGACGGCACTTTGAAAATTCTCCATCATAAGATACATCAGAAAATATGGAATAACTGTGCAGCATACACTGATGAAGAACATGCTCAAGCCTATCGTGCTATAGAAAGGATGAGAACGGCACTGGATAGCAGAAGGCAAATTAGCAAATTGCAAGTGGCATTCGGCATTCGCAACAAATCGGCATACGAATAGATTTATGTATTTATTTGTTGTGAATGATTACACACCTCACTTAGGGGGAGATTGTTAGAATTATTAAAGTGAGGGATGTAATATGTAATTACTCAGAGTTGGGGAAATGCTATATAAAGGCATTTCCCCCCACATTTCAATGTTAAGCTTTGCATCATTTCTCAACTCTTGTGTTTGTGTTATACTTTCTACCTCTCGGCTCACTCTCTCAACCAAACACACACAAACACACACTAATACTCAAAGCATTGCTTCACCCGTATAACATACGGGACCATCAAGTTGCTCAACTATCTTCTCTCTTTCAAGGTAGAGATAAACCTTTTACAACTTCTCTTGATTTAGCTTACAAAAATTACACTTCACTCTTGCAAACAAAGACAATATAATCCTAACTTTACTCTAATTTAGAAGGCTAGAGTTGATCCTCACTTCTCTCTAATTCTATAGGCTAGAGATGATCCTCACACTATTACAAGATGAATATGAAAGTATGGTAGTATATGAACTTTGAAGCTTTCTCTCTTGCTTGAATCTTGATCTTGAAAAGATTGGAATAATATCAAGAACTATGAGCTTACAAGACTTTGAATATTTTCTGTGTTTTTCAGATTGCAACAGATGGTTTGAAATGAAGACTTGATGTTGTTTAAATAGACAAAGCAAGACAAAAGGTGATTTTGTCCGGATGTCCCATGGTCGATCCACGGTCGACCGTGGCATCGTCCGTCAGACGCCTGGACATTTTAAGGTACAAAATAAGAACGTTGCATTTTGTCTTAAAACACACTCAATCTATTTTTAGCATGTAAATATCCGTAAAAAAAACTTTTAAAAGTCCAATGAAGATATGTACATCTAATTTGAATTAAAAGTAAAAGGTGGTGATTAAGAGGTGATACATGCAAGATATGTTGAATATTTGCATGTATCAATCTCCACTTTTACTTTTTTTGTGCATTGGAACTTTCTAGGCAAGATATGGTGGATTGTTTACCATTTTAGGAATGAGTTTATCTTGTTGGTTGCAAGAATTTATTTTGTCAATTTTTTATAAAAGTTTTTATAAAAATAATTTTATAAAAACTTAAACTTGTTTAATTGTTTAATTTGTAAGCTCATATAGTTCAAACGTTTCCTTGTAGATATCTTCGACGATGTCTTCTTCCCAACGCGATCTTGACGATCGAAGCTTGACACTTGGAAGAAGATAATTTGTATACAAATAAATATTTTTATTTATTTGTTTGAGTATATATATATATATATATATATATATATATATATATATATATATATATATATAGACAAAAGTTTATGCGAGAACCGTTATTAGCGCGAGAACCGCGAGAACCAATCTGAGCCGTCCAATTCCCCCTCCTTCAATGTCATTGCCCACCCATGAATTCCTCACATGCACCCTGCCACACCCTATCCCTTCACTCTCTCCATCCATGATACTTCCCATATCCAAGGAACGACTGAGATTGGTTCTCACGGTTCTCGCACTAACAACGGTTCTTGCATGAACCCTCCCCTATATATATATATATATATATATATATATATATATATATATATATATATATATATATATATATATATATATATATATTTGTATATGTGCACATATGTTAATGTTAATAAATACAATTATATAAACAAATTGTATATTTTTGTGTCTAAAAAAGAGGATATATTTTATAACCCTATTTTTCCGAACAAGGTTGATGCCTCACCACCATATGTCTAGTGCTTTAAAACTTTTGCTAGGTGACCATTTGAAACCCACCACACTTATGAGATTGATTATGAAATTCCCATGAGAGCTCAAGTCTAGATTTTAGAGCTTAGATAGGAGTTTATTAAGCCCTTTTGCTCCAGCTAAAAGACTGTTGTGTTCGTTTAGATTTGAGAGTTAGATCCGAGAGAGATTGACATACAGTGGAATAGGTGATGGCCGATAGGATGGTCTTCATAGAAGGAAGTCTCTGGTGTGAACGGTAGGTGTCGTCGCCGGGAGATCCGAAGGCCGATGCAGTGGTCTTCACAGAAGGACGTCACCGGTTTTGATTGTAAATGTCTCTGCCGGTAGATCGGAAGGCCAAAGGGGTGGCCTTCCTAAGAGAGCTCAGATATGATTGTATAATCGACGATGGCCGAAGCGCGGTCTTCACAAAAGAAGTCACTGGAGTTAATGGTATACATGGTCGGCGGTATATCGGAAGGGAAAGGGAGCGTAAACATGAACATATCATTAATGTGCTCTGAGTGATGCTTTGGTGGTCTCATCCACATTAAATGGTGCTCTGGATATAGTTTCCGAAGGAAGAGAGAGGGAGGGAGAGAGAGAGAGAGTATGAGAGAGAGAGAGAGAGAGAGAGAAAAAGAGACACATAGAAAGATTTGTGGATGGTGATTAGAGGTATGGTGCACTGTACATGTAAATTTCCCATACTAACCTTTTGATTTAATTAAGTTTAAAAAAGACAAGTTTTAAATTGATAGGCCTAGAACGGTTCTCGCGGTTCTCACACTAACAACGGTTCTCAAATGAATTTTTCTCTTTGTATAGGTTCGGCGAACCGAAGGGTAGGGGCGGAGCCACCTAGTAACTATTGGGTGACAGCGAACCCACTAATTTTGTAAAAAAACACTCTGTTTAATATGTTAAAATTCATTATCACATGATGACATACATTGATCACATCCTCCTTTCAGAGTTTTGGACATTGGATATTCCTTGGGATTGGAAGCGTATTTCAGTGAAGCATGGTACTTTGGCTATATATTTATCAAAAAGTTAGAGTTTTTTTATTATTTGATTGTTTACTTTGCTTACAGAAGATGAAATTAGACGAAAAATATTGATAAGAGTCTAAAATAAGAGTCTAAAAGGACGTTGCCAACCTCGTGATTATAACTTTTAATGATATTGTAAACCCAATTTTATTTTCTGGATCTGCCACTGCCGAAAGGTATACCCATCCCGCCCCTATCCGCATTTCTAAGTTTGGCGAATCTCTGTTCCCGCCCCCATACTGGTCAACTTGGGGATTCGCCAAATCAAGATCAGAGAAAGGGTTCCTGGTCGGATACATGGGTTTTTTTTGTCATCCCGAGTCGAACATGAACCCAAATATATTTTCTCTCGATTTTATGGTATAGACCAATATGGTTAATCAAATATCGAAAGTGATTTGGATTCAAACGATGAATCATGTGTGATTTTTGATTTAGGTTTATCAACATGGTTAATTAATTTAGGTTCATCGATGTAGTTTCATGGGTTTTTTCTAATGGGTTATGTGATATGTTTCTTCGTCAATAGTTTTCTAAGGGAGAAGATATATGTGACCGGTGGTGTAGCTTTAAGCGACAAAGCTGAGGTGGTGAGGAAGATGAAGTAGTCTAGTAGTTCATCGGCGGTTAGTGGTCGACGGGAAGGAAAGAGGAGGACTAGATTCTTATTGGAAGAACGGGGCAAAAGATGATGGCTTTGGCCGGAGTTGGGGTCGGTGCTTGCGGTGAGGATGAAAGGAATGATGAAAGGGAAGGGGTGGTTACTGGAGAGGGAGAGGGAGAGAGAGAGAGAGAGGTGAGAGGGTGGGGTTTTTTCCTTTTGTGTTAAATTAAAAATGATAATTAATCTAAGAAAAATATTTTAGAAAATTAGGAAAATGAACTAAAATTGATAATAAAGAAAAAATGATCTTTTTGGTTTGATTAGGGACCAAATACATAAAAAGTTTGAGAGGGTGGAACCATTCAGCGCTGAAAATTCAGCATTCAACGTATTTGATTGTTGCCTCTGATTGAAGACTGTGCTAAATGCTTAAGCATAATGATGCTGAATCATTCTACCTTCGATTGCATTCTGAATCATTAAGCACAACGTTTTTTACCCTAATACTGTTTCTTTCACACGTGTTGTAAAACAATCATATCTTATAATATAGTATATCACTATTAAATTTAAAATAAAAATTTGCATCATTCAGAACCTTTATCAAATAGCATGTCCATTCATAGGACGATTCATTCGGAGTCTTTGAGTTATTTAGACCGAAAAATCATTCAGTGCTTAATCATTCTGTTTTAACAATCAACAATTATAAAAATATAAAAATTAGCATCAAAACTGTAAAAACTAACAAATCTTAAAAATTAAAAATACAATTAACTTTATTTTATGTATACATTTAAATTATTAGTTAAAACATAAATTGGGGCTAATTATCTATAAATTCTTGATCCGTTACAATTAGTCCATTGGCCCATGTCCCATTTATATAAGAAAAATCAACTCACATATGTTGAATGCGCCAACAGTGCTGCCAGGAAATCAGGAATAGGAAATAAACAAAGGCCGAAATTTATTTTTTTTTAAACCATTTTGTATATCTAAATAAAGGATAAATGATATGTGATGATGTCACATTCATATTTTTTTAATAAAGAGTAATTCTGTCGTTTTATTATTTGATCATTGAAGATGTATGTAAGTGTAATAACACATAACTTTGTTGGTTTGTTGGTGCTATGTTGTAAGTAAGAAATAAGTTCACCCTGAAATTGAACAATTGAAACATGTTTCATTCATGAAATGAATCATAGTAGTCTATGTATGTTCCACAAGGTTAGGTTCAAAAACCAGCCTATTTAAGATTAAACAAGAGCATGCAAAGAACCCAAAAGCAACCTCTAAAAATTGAAATCGAATGTCGAATACGAAAGATCATAGTCATGTGTGTTAGATTGTTTACTCGAAAATATTGGCATCTAAACTTTTATGTGTATCAATAAAACTCACTCTCAAAATTTCTTCTCGGTCTTTAGTTTGTTTTTTGAAATTAATTTTTCAGTTCTTACTATTGTATTTCATCTTGAATACGTGATCATGTGTTTTTCTTCGCCTGAAAACGTGATTTAAGAGAAGCAAGACCGTACGTGCTTATTCAAACCTTCGTTTTAATCATACTATTTTCAAACGTGAATCAAGCCCAAACACATCAAGACAAATTCCAATCTAAAAAACAGAGGAGAGAATTTACATAATAGTAACCAAGTTTAAAAAGTATTCTAACAAAGTCGTTTATCCTTTTTTTCATGTTGTTAAATAATCCATAAGTAACCTTGATAGAAAATTTTTCAAAAATAAACCCAAAAAGACAGCAAACTAGAAAGAAAATAAAGGTGTATTATACCAATAATATTCACATTCAACATCTTTCTGTTTATAATTACATTACAAACACAAGACCAAACAATAAGATTTGGCTACAATAAAAAGAATAAGGACCTATACATTGACAAAACCAAAATCATAACCAAAACCCCAACTATTAACACACCAATAACACAGTATGCATATATGCTTTCTAACACAAATTCAAGCCAAAAACAAACCCAAAGAACAAATAAAATGAACTTAAAACTTCAAGCAAGAAATACTCATACCATCATATTCTTTTCGTCTTTAGACCCGTTGTTCTTCGTGATTAAGCGGTCTCTACTTCTTTCGTCTCTTTCGTCTCGTTAACGGTCTTCGTGTTGGCGTTATTCTTGCCAATGATGGCTTTCTTTGCTTTTATGAATGATTTCTTCACCTTTCCCATAAGGCTATTTGATTGCTTTGGAGTGGTTTTCTCTTCTTCTTTTGGAGTTGATTTGATTTCTTCTGTTGGTTTCTCGGTTTCTTCTGTTTTTACAGGCTCAAGTGTCAGCTTTTCAGCATCTGTTGCTTCCTTCACAGTTTCGTTTATTGCTCCATTTTCTTTGGTTTGCGTGACTTCCACAGGCTCTTCTTCCTTGGTTTGTTCTTTCTCATTTTCAGTGGTTTTTTCATCTTTTTTCTCATCCTTATCAGTCTCTAATGGTTTTTCTTCGGGAATCTCCACTGATTCAACGGTTTCATTAGCACACTCTACTTCAGGTTCTACTTTCTTTACAGCAATCTCGTCCTTAGGAACCGTGGTTTTCTCTTCAACGATTGGATCATCTAGTTTCTTTTCTTCAATCACATCTTCTTTAACAGCTGGTTCATCTTGTTTCTTTTCAGGAACATCTTCTTTCACAACCAATTGTTCATCTACACACTTTTCTGCAATCTCAGCCACTGCTTCTGCTACTTGTTCTTTCTCTTCAGTCACTTCTTTGTTCTCAGTAGTTTTTACCTCTTCAACCTCGATCTTTTCTTTCGGTTCTTCAACTAATTCGGGTTCTTTTTCAACAACAACCGGGCATTCAGGAGTTTCATCTTCTTTCTTATCCTCAGTTTTTTCTACTTCAACTGCAGCAGGCACCTCAGTTGTCGGCTTTTCTTCTGGTTCAATGATCACT
Source organism: Pulicaria dysenterica (assembly GCA_947179395.2). NCBI lineage: Eukaryota > Viridiplantae > Streptophyta > Magnoliopsida > Asterales > Asteraceae > Pulicaria > Pulicaria dysenterica. Next base: position 56,801,334 of record OX359291.1, on the reverse strand, counting down.
GTATCCGCTTTCTTTTCCACAGCTTCGACAGCCAGGACCTCGGGCGTTGGCTTTACTTCTGGTTCATCAGTCTTTTTTTCTTGTTCAATGTTCACTACATCTGTTTTCTTTTCAGGTTCTTCAACAGCAGGCGATTTGGTTTCGTTATCAAGAGCCATCTCTTCAGTTTTCGGGCTTTCTTCTTCGATTTTAACGGGTTCTGTAGGCAATTCGGGTTCTTTAACAGTTTCAGAAATTTCTGGTTCAATAGTAACAGGTTCAGATTTGTCTTCCTGGATTGTTTCTTCAGTTACACAAGGAGAATCCTTAACTTCCTCTGTGGGTTTACTTTCAATCTCTTTCACTTGGATCTCCTCCTTTACTTCCTGCAATACATTTAGATTTAAAATCCAATTTTTAAACTTTTGTCACTTCTGTTTGGTGTTGCTTATAGCCCAAGATAATGAGTTCGAGTCTCGTAATAATAAAAAATAAATAGATTTAATAGCCGTTCACCTAATAATAAGTTCATAGGTCAAGTTAACATAAGCTAACCTAAAAACCTTTTAGTTTAGTTTTCAATATACCAAAAGCTAATCCTAGTTTATTCTGCAAAGTTGATTACACAGGAAAATACCAGCTACACAAGATGTGCTAATTATTACTTTTGCATAAAGATTTTGCACATTTTTGTGAACTTGCATTTTCTCTTTACAAAATACAGATGACTTGAATATATTTTCCTTTGAGTAATTAGATTTTACAAATTAATACTCAAACACCTTAATTAAAACTTTTTTAACTATGTAGGAATTCAGGTGCAGATCCAGGATTTCAATCGAGTGGTAGCACTGGCTCGAAAAAATAGAACTTTACACTACGAAATGGTAGCACCGCCTTAAAAAATCGAAATTTACACTACGCAGATAAATTTGACTGGTGTCCCGTACCCCCACCGGCTTATCATTGGTCCGCCCATGTGTAGGATAGTGGTAAACATGGTACAGTTTGTCTGATTTACTTTTTCTTGTGTTTTTTTTAAGTGTTTCAAACTTTGGGTAGAAAATAATTACTTTTTAGTATTTACTATTTGGATATTTGGCCATTCTTGGTTACAATTTCATCACCTTGATATGTGTATATTTGTGCTATTTAATTTAAGAGTGATACCAAACCACAAGTTATTTATGTCTTTGTACTTTCTATTGGATCAAAAGAAACTCCTGGTTAACACCTTCTCAATTAAGCTCACTACTACTTGTCAACTCTAATTTAATAATATTTTTAAAAAAACTCATATCTACTTGAAACATTCCTTGCTAGATTCTAATACCAACTCAGAGTACAAAGTATCTTCTCAAACATAAATCCAGCCAAAACAATTCCTTCTAGCATCATCCAAATCAGATCCATATTACATAAGTTCTACTAATCATCAAACTTATACACAAATAGAAACCAAACCCAATCAAGATATAATCATAGAAAACAATATCATCAACACCACACTAAGTTTCATGTGAATTCGAATTTGTACCTCTTTGATAACAGGACTTTCGGATACACTAACGTCAGTAGTAGCCATAAATGAAGACAGAGACAGAGACGAAGACGAAGACGAAGATGAAGATGAAGATTAACAAGATATACTATTGGTTTGGTGAGTTAAGAGAGAATTGAAGAAGATAAAGATAGAAAAGGGAATGATATAGTTGTCAAAAATGGAAAAGAGTGAAGAATGTATGAGTGATGAAGAACCACATCACAAATAGGGAGTGTTTAAAAGCAAACAAGTAATTGTGGAGGAGTGACTGGCATTCACATGATGGTTATCTGTCAATTATGAATGAGTTGGAGTCCTTGAAATTAAATATAAAAAGATAGGGGAAAAAGAGATAAATAATGAGATGTAGTTGTCAAAAGGCAAAGTGACAAGCTTTCCAAGGGACCATCTCATTTAACGACTTTATTTTGTTTTGGTTGTATAGTTGTCTACCTTGTCCACTAGTCATTATTTCTTAACCTACAATCAAATATTTACTTATTAAAATAACTAAAGTATTAATTTTGTATTTTTAGCAAGTTATTTTGTGTTAATTAACTAATCATTTTGTTAGTTTTTTGAGTTTTAGAAATAGTTAGTAAGTTAAATATGATAAACATAAAAAAAGAACCTTTTGTGTCATTTTAATGTTTAATCATTTTATATTATACAATTGGTAGATAAAGTATAAAATAAATTAATCAAAATTATCACTACTTTTCATTTCATTTTAACTTTTTCATCATTCACTGTGTAAAGAAGGATGAACTCTAATAATGTTACAGCTTCACTTATTAATCACTTATTATAAAAAAGGTATCGTTATTTCTACATAGTTATTAGATTAAGAAATATATTATCAAGAAACGATACGAAGGTATATAATTGATAAATTTGGTATATTGTAATTTAATGATTATAAGGATGAAGTAATTATAATAAAATAAATAGATTTTTTTTTTTTGTAAAAGTTGCATACTTTATAGTGTTATTCTGATAAATACTTAAATGTTTGCTTTGTTGATTGTATATGTTTGTCTTCTTATGTTTTGCTTAATGATACGTATATTTGCAATATCTAAAATTCGAATATTTAACCGAATACTTTTTTCTAATTCGATCCCTATAAGCTTTTAAATTAGAATTTTGTTTTGGATTTAATTAAATATTAATATAAAGATGATTATTATATTGTGTCATTGTGACATTGTGGTTAATGACGGTCCAATCATAATCAACATGATTAGTGACAGATTACTAATTTTTTCATAATAATAGACCATTTGAATTTTATTAAGTTGTTGGATGATTAATTTTTTTTGAATCCTTTGTAAATTAAAATTTTTTTATATAATAAAAATATATGTAAATATATAATCTGATTATAATGAAAACTGTAATTAGTTAATATAAAATGTTTCTTATTTAAAAAGAAGAGAATTCAAAAAATAGCAGCCTAAGTCGTGTTATAATTAAGCTAAATCAATGCTACCTCTCAAGTTCCAATGTTCCATCAAATTAATACATCTAAATGTCATATGTTTATATTAAGATTCTACACTTGCCACCAACTTTTGGAATTAGATTGATTTGTAGATTTCAATTCAAGGAAATATATGTTATTAAAAGAAAATAATACCCTATCTTATATCATCTTTTTTGGATTAGAATACCTTTAAAATATAGTTATATTCTAGTAAACGCATGATTGTACTTATGAAGAAACGTAATTTTAGCTTAAAACAAGGTTCTCGCTTTTATGTTTGTAAGAGAATATATAACATGTTATATTTTGCTTCTCCATGTAATAATATGTCCCCACATCTATAGTAACTGACAATTAGTATTTAGTATCATAGTAAATTTGGTTTAAGTTAAGTAGCTTATGTGGGATTTATAAATATCTATAGTAACTGACAATTAGTATTTAGTTTCATTGAAATGGAAACACATGCATGGTTCCCTAATTCCTTTATATATCATATATTTAGTTATCTAATCACTTTGATCGAATAACCAAGTATATGATCATTTTATAGTCATGTCTTGTTGTTTGGAGCATGCTATTCAATTTTGGTTAACTCTGCCACTAGATTGAGTTTGCTTACATTTACACACTCATATACATCAATATAAATAGCATTTTTACCTTACTAGCTAGAAATTAATGCATAACAATGAAATCCATGTGGTGATAGTTATATATTTACATGGTATTATGAATAGAAGGTTACATAGATACTCTACTAAAGGTTATGACCTGGGTATACAATTATATTTAAAATACTATAATCTTTACTAAAATTTCAACTTCATCCTTCTAAGTTATGTCTTGTGGAATCTACGAATTCTAATTTCTCATCTTACCTTTTAATTTTGACACTTATATAAGTAGAAAAATGAGTGTGTAGGACGATATATAGTATAAACATATCAAATATATTCTTGTGAATGGATTATGTAACAGTAAGATTAAATTAAAAACATAAATAAGCATCATAGGAGGAGAGACAAATCGACGAACCTATGACCGAAGATAGGTCATACGTTCTATCTATATACGAGCTATATATTATCCATGCAACACAGTCTATTTTACATCCACACTTCAATTTATATATTTATAACTTATCATTATAACTAGTATAAGTTTTTCAAGTTTATAGCTATATATATCACAAGTGAATTAGTCTATTACATGTTTCTTATTATGTTTTGTTCACTCAAGTCTTAGAAGACATTAGTAACAATATACTTATGAAGTTTTACCTATGAAACCACAATTAATGTAAGCAACTATAATACTATTACCGAATATATGTTTTATTCCATATTGATAACCTGCCACAGACTCGGTTGAATCGGTCAGTTTGTAAAATCAACTATTTGATGTGTATTAAGGGGGTGAAAAAAAGAGTTGCGGGGCTGAGGGAACTAGTGTTGAACTTTACAGGCAGAAATGAAAGTTTTATTTTATTTTCTTGTTTTCTTGTTTAATTGGTTCCTAGTTTACGTGTTAGTGAAAAAAGGGCCTTAGGGTCAGCTAGGGGCCGTATGGGATTCGTTTAGTCGACATATTTATTATGGGAGACACTTTGAATCTTGAAAATCAGGGCACCATTGTTATCTACTTCATGGATATGATCTCAACTAATCTAACTACCAATTTGATTAGCAATCGAGGAACCCTTCAAACGTCAAAAGAATGTAGATAATTAACAAACATGATAATAAAACATAAGATACAACGTGGTTTGGAGTCATGACCTACGTTCACGGGCATGAACATAGACTTCTTTAATTAAATGGAAGTTTTAGATGATGTACATATGACCGAAACCTATGCTTGATATTTATAACCAAACAAGAAAATCCCAAGTAACCCTAATTCTTAATTAGGAAAACATAATAAACCTAATTAAAAAAGAAGTTTAGTTTATAAACATGTATATAACTTTACAACTTTTGCTATTGTATGTACTGAACTTTCAAACTTACCATTTGATGTATCCAAGTTTCAAAAAATTACCACTTAATGTACTTTACCTGATATAGCAGGTAATGTGGTGACATGGCACAAGTTACGCTGACATGGATCCGACGTGGCTTTGATGTGGCTGGTGACTAGTGTTTCCTTTTATAAGAATAAAGAAAATACAGTAATAATAATAATAATAATAATAATAATAATAATAATAATAATAATAATAATAATAATAATAATAAAACTCAATTTCAAAGATTCAAGGTCTTTATCTCAATTTCAGATCTGATGAAAGAGTAAGTCAACGACGGTGGTTTGTGGTTTTGGGGCTTCAATCTGATGAAAGATTCAATGGTCTGTTCAAGATCAACTCAAGATCTTCTTCAAAGATTCAATGGTCTGTTATGGGTTTCATCTCGATGGTGTTTTCCGGTGAAGCATTGCGGTGGTTGAGGGGTTTTCCGGTGAAGCAGGGCGGTGAAGCAGGATCAACGATGGTGGATGGTGGTTTTGGGGCTTCGACCTGGGTTCTCGATGAGGCTTCGATCTGGATGGTGGTTCCTTGTAAGCTTTCATCTTTATCTTGTAGATCTTCTTGGTTCACGATTTCAACTTTATTGTTCCCATATCTATGATTTTGGGTTTTTAACATCTTAGGGTTTATCATCTTCATCTTAGGGTTTTTCTTGCTTCCGATTCATCTGCCACCAACGAAGGTTCTGTTTTACGAATTAGTTTAGGGTTCGATTAATGGTTTCTGTTTTACGAAGGTTCTGTTTTACGATTTTTAACATCTTAGGTTTATCATCTTCAAGGTCTTCAACTTAACGATTTTGGGTTTGTATGGATTTTATATGTAACATATGTATGTTTGTTTCAATCTCTCTTCAAACCATCTGTTGTATGTTTGGTTCGATTTATATGGATTTCATATTTAACATTTGTATGTTTTTTTTCAATCTGTTTAAAATCATGGATGTTCTTGAGGGATGAAGCTTATGAATGTTCTTTAGTGATGAAGCTCATTAATGTTCTTGAAGGATGGATATCATGTATGTTCTTGAAGAAATAGTGAGGTGGCAACAATAATGAGGTGAAAAATGTAATAATATTAAAAATAAATAAAAAAATAAAAAATTACCGGTTACCTCTTGTGCAGGTAACATGATAAATTAAGTGGTAATTTTTTGAAACTTGGATACATTAAATAGTAAGTTTGAAAGTTCAGTACATACAATAGCAAAAGTTGTAAAGTTGGATATACTTTTAGTAACTAAACCCATAAAAAATTTACAGCCGCCACCACAACAAAAAACAACAGTGGGCTGAGTCTACCTGCTCCGCGCCGTGGAGCAGGAGCCGACGCCGTGCACCCTCGAGTGCTCCACGCCATGCACTCTTGTTGCGCCCGTGCACTCTTAATTTTCTTGTTTCAATATCTCCAAGCCATTTTCAAGTCACATTTCAACATTATCAAATTGGTATTGTTCACGAGTCATTGTTCTTTGTCGTTATTGTTCACGCACTCACTATTCATCGGCTATTGTTCGTCATAAGTATTGTTCACGTCTGAAAAAACTTCTCAGATTATCATATAACCATGACGAAACTTATTGATTTGGAAACGAATATGGAGCACCATCGAATAACAACATTAAGATTAAATAAACTAGAGCAAGAATTGGCCGCCATGTGTGCTGAAGCGAACAAGAGACAAGAGATCGCCGATAAGCAGCAAGAAACTATGGACCAACGCAACGCCAAGCTTTTAAAGTTTCCTCTGAAACAAACACAACCACCGACGACCACCTAAACGACCACCAGGACTCCACAAGATATCATTACATCTAAGCCGATCGGTCAATCATATGACATAGTTTTCGATAACATGGATTCTATCACCAGTGTTGGCAAAATCAAGCATTACCAATGATAAGATCAAGATGGCCACAAGTGAAGGTACTTTTTATGTAAGAATTAAATTTATAACGAGAAGTGGGATAACACCAATAATGCTGATATGTAGCGCATCGGGGGCATGGGTTTGTTCAGAAGGTGATTGTGTCTGGTTCCGAGGGCACATTATCGTCTCCGAAAACTATAAATGCCAATACTTCACAGAGACCTACAGTTGGGTTTATCTAGTGGAAAGGTTTTTTGATGTGCAAAGGATGGCAACTTCAGTAGAAAGATTAAGGGCGGTAGTACTTTGCTTAGAGGACAACGTACGCATTAATGTGGTATAGATGGAGCAAAAGTCGAGAACCATTCAGCCATTGAGAAGGGTTGGAGAGGCGACTACTAGATCATTTCCGGCCTTCTCTAGAAGAAAACTTGTATAAGCAATTTATGACGCTTAGCTAAAAAGGGGAGACTCATGAGTATGTAGGGAAGTTCTAAAGTTGGAAGAACCACCCGAAATGAGTGTCACAACCAATTCGTGTGGACTTCAGCAGCTAGTCAAACGTGTGAGCTAGCGAACTCGGTGGTGTCACCAACCAATTCGAGTGGACTTCAGCAGCTAGTCAAACGGATGACAGAGACTAAATTGGAAGATAAACAAGCCAAAGGGAATTTTTTTGATGTGATGAGAAGTTTTCACTAGGACATCGTTACCCCTAAAAGATGCCACATGTCCTACTGGTTGATGATGGGGAGGACAATGAGGACAAAGAGAACGAAAAATTAAACACGTGCATAATATATATATATATATATATATATATATATATATATATATATATATATATATATATATATGGTGGAGATATTAGTCTAATCGATTGCGGGACAACAATTGGTGATGCACCCTTAGAAGCTGAGGGGTGGAATAAAGGGTACCAAGATAGTGGTCTTGATCGATAGCGGGACGACTCACAAATTTTTGTTGCTGCTGCTGGTTGAGTTGTTAGGTCTATAGGTGGAGGAAGATGAAGGACAGTGCGAGGAGGGTAAAAGGTGTAGGATTAAAAAAACTACGTGCTATGTCGGGAGTGGTGTTGTCTTTGGCTAGGGTACAAGTTGTCAATGTATTCTACCCACTAGAGCTAGGGGGTATCAACATGATATTAGGAGTCAAGTCACTAAGGAAGCTGGGTATCTAAGAAGCATCTAGGAAGGATTGACAATATCATTTGAGAACAGTGAAGAAAAGGTGACGCTACATGGTGAGACCGGGTTACATTACACTCAAAAGTGTGGGGTTAAAAGAAATTGTTAGAGATAGAGGCAACCTCCCGCTATTACCAGTTTTCCACGTTGAGGAGAAGATTGATTTCCGGAGCGAGGATAATGATATGTGTGAAGAGGGTGAAAAAAGAGAGATAGGGGGTTGCGGGAACTAGTGTTGAACTTTAGGGACAAAAGTGAATGTTTCATTTCATTTTCTTACTTCCTTATTTTTATTTTTTTCCTAGTTTACACATTAATAAAATAAAAGGGCTTTAGGGTTGACTAGAGGGTGGGATTTGTTTCATTTCTTTCATTGTTCGTCACCTCCAATGTCCATCAACACCACCTAATCCGACCATCTCCACTATTTGCTATCATTGTGAACTATCTACCACCTCTATTGGTCGTTATCACCGTCAGACATCGTCATTCATTGGCCACGTGTATCATTCGATGTTGTCGATAATCTGGTTGGGTGTCAGCTACTGTTGTCCATCCTTGATCAATTTTGCCGAGTGATGTCATCGTCGACAGCCCCATTAAGCCAACGTTGATGGTTGTAGTTGCCGACCATCTATGTGAAAAGGTATTTCTATTTAACTCTTCATAAGCTTTTTGGAATAGCTTTTTTAACACGGTATTATAATAAATTTATTTGATTTTTCATTTTTACCCCTTCTAAACTACCCTTATACCCCTTTGACATGACTCGTAGCCTTTCAAAAAATGTATTGTAACGATTATATTATATTGAAATAGGTTATTTTAGATTCTTTCTGCATATTTTTAATTTAAATGTCACAAAGAATGTTTTTATTGGGTTAACTTTTATAGATGTTCCTATAACATGACCAATCTATGTAAAACTTTGGTATATGTATGGAGAGAGGGGTTTAGTACATAACCAACCTTAGATACAAATCTACAGAAGATATCTTAGTTTTTACATTTGAATGATCAATGGTTAATATTATGACCGAATATGCATTTTATGTAAATCGAATATACAGTTTGTAAAATCAAATATGCAGTCGTAATATCACCATTAGTCATCTAAGTATAAAAATTGAGACTGGTTTTGTAGGTTTTGTATATAATATTGGTTGTGTGTGTATAACCGTACATAGTAGGACAAGATCTTGGAGACAATAACATAGCGTCTTTCTAGGGGTGAGCATGTGTACCGGAAATACCGAACCGTACCGGCACCAAATTAGAGTTTTCGGTCCGGTATTCGGTACTTGAAATATTGGTAAATCGGTATTAGGGACTTGGTATTATCGGTATTCGGGACTAATACCGAACTAACTAGGTAAAATAGGTATTCGGTACCGGTACCGGTACCGTATATAAATACTCGGTACGGTATTCGGTATCGTCTTTAAATCAAATTCGGTATTCGGTAAAATCGGTACCGGTACCGGTCGGTACCGGTATGGTACCATGCTCACCCCTACGTCTTTCTTGGGGAATAAATTATGCTTGGGTATTTTTATTAAAAATATATTTTGATCTCAAAGGGAACATTATAGATTTATTCAAGATCGGTCAATAATAAGTGTTTAGTCCTGCATCTATTTTTGGCACCTATATTTATCTTTGCTATAATACAAGTTATGGAGCTATGTGTCAACATTTATTGCTCTTATATTATACTACATTCTCCTTTTGTTGCTGTTATGTACAACATATTTATCATGTGAAGAAAATATCATTGAACGCTTAGGTAAGGGATCCTTTTTCACCTTTCCTTTTATTATTTGTTGGCAAAGCTTTACAATTATTGATGATTGATGCATGTTCAAAAGTTACTTGACATAGAGTTATTCTTGTGATGATAATGTTTCGGAAGAAGTAACGAGATGTTGTATATTCGTCATTGTGGAAGAAAATAAAAATAAATAATATATAAAAACTAATACTTAAGTATAAATACTTTATATAAAACAAATAAAATCCAAACAATTATGATTGAAGTAATAGCACAATTTTATTTTAAAAAATTCTTATGCATTCAAGACATTTGGTTTGAATTAAAATCAATTTAAGTTGAATATTACGTATAAGATAACATTTAGCATTATTAATCTTTAAAACTAATTTTGTTTAAGGACATTGAATAGAACTATTCTAATTTTTAAGAAATAAATGCTAAAAAACTAACAAATAAATAATTAATAAGAATTTTTTAAAGAGAGATAGAAAAGAACAAATATTCCAAAAAAAAGCACCGGTAAAACTTTCTAATTAGAAACGATATTAAAAACAATAAATAAAAAAAATTAAATAAACCAAGTCTCAATATATAAAAATGAAAAATTAAAACAACACATAATGGATCTAATAGAAAAACAATAATAAAAAACCACATAATACATATATAACTGTTATGAGTGGGTTAATTTTTTTTTTTTTAATTATAACAAACTTGAAAAAGAGGGATAAAAGTGGGTGAAAAGCATGGAAGAATCAAACTCGGATCTTGAGCTTCACACTAAGGCTTAATTAGCACTACATATGTAATAAATTGTGCTTTAAAATAACCTTTTAAATTATACAAAGTATCAATTTCACTATACGACATAAATGCTACTATTCATTCAATAGTAACATTTAATGAAAAGTGTTAATATATAGAGTTAATTTTATGAATGATCATTTAAATAATCATTAATTATAAATTTAGTACTTAATTAAAAAAAATTCTAAGAACTTTTCTTTTAAATAATATTTTGTGATATTTAAAGTCATTTTTAACGGTTTCTACTAAGTAAGTCAAATTGACCATTCTACACTCATTCTCATGTTTTTTTATATATTCTCTTAATAAATAACTCAGTATTATTATATAGTTATTATTAAAACCATTCCCTCCTTTCTCTCTACAATTGTCCCCTCTTTTTTACGTCAATTTTCTTTCTCTTTCCTTCCCTCTCTCAACTCTACCACTGCCTCCCCCATTGTGGTACAACACCACCGCCCCACCTATTCGTCGTCGAAGAATAACACTACCACCATCGCCATCTCTAAACTGTCACCACCATCGTCATGGTCACCATGGACATTCTCTGTAGTGTTTGTTAAAGGTCATGAAGACGAAGATCCGAAGATGTTCTTTACGATTTTTATTGTGTTCTGTTTTCCTAGATTTCGAGTTTCTTATTGGTGGTTGAGCTTTCAAAGAATGATCGTTGAAATCATTGACGGCGAGAGGCGGTAACAATAGTAAAAACCCCTTATCCCCAATTTCGTTTATGTTGTCTTCGATTTAATGGTGGTTGGTGGTAAGGTGGTGGCTCTTGGTGATTTTAGGTGGTGCGTCTTGATTTGGGCCTCTGATTTTAATTTTATAGATTTTAGATGGTGATGGTTGGTGGTGGTGGTATATAGTGGTAACATTCCTTCTTAGTGGTGGTGGTAGGCTTAGAGTGTTTCGGTGGTGGTGTTGATGGCAAATGGGGAGGAGGTGATGGTCGGAAACTAGAAAGAATAAAAGGTAGAATGGTGGGCAGTAGTTCTACGCGGAGGAGTGTATGACTGGTTGTTCAAGTGTGTGTGTATGAGAGAGAGAGAGAGAGAGGGAGAGGAGAGTGTAGTTTTAGTCTTTTTTTTTTTAATTTTAACTAGTAATGACTTGACCTTATAGTTCATAATTGTAACAATTTTGATCTATCATTTGTATAAGAAATACAACCATGTCTCTGCATATCATGATACCATGTTTCTACCATTGCATTTGCCCTTCCCCTCACGTTGACACTTCCACTACTGGTCTGAGTGTTAACGTCGTCTGTCGTCATTTTTTAAGTTCTTTCATTCACATTTTATAATTATTTAATATCTTTTCATTAATGTTTAATGTTTATCATTTTATAAACCACCTCGTGTATCACACAGACATTTAATCTAGTAATATAATGAAAAACAGTAAAAGATAGACACACATAGCTTTATGTGGATAACCCAAACCGGGAAAAACCATTGATGCAATAGACGGAAAGTCAATCCGCTATAATACTGCAATATTTACAAGTTTGAAAAAAATTAAGAATTATAAGTCTTAAATAGTGATATGGATTAGGGTTTAAACCCTAATTTTTCATGCATCGCCGTCAAAGGGAAAAAGAGAAAGAAAATTGTGATAATTTATTATGGTACTCTGCTTGTCAAGTTCGCGATATATTATCTACGTATACGTACATACAAAATAAATTATATAGTACTATAAATAATAAAAAGCAAGTATAATACTAATTATTTGTATTCGCAACCTACTAGCCTTTTTTTACTAGTGATTATAGTCATGTAATGCTGTATAGAAGAATTTTACACTTTTGGAATGGATATGTTTGAAAAGGTAAAAGAGGAGGGTAAGCTCTCCTCTTTCTTCTTATATGAAAGATTGCTTTTTCATAGGAGGAAGATCAACTATTATAAGATTATTTTTGTTGTATAAGTATTATATACCTAAATTTAATCCTAAAAGAAAATTACCCATGTTATACAAATTGGGTCGAACGAACTTTATGAAGTCTCTTAGACAAGGGCATTAGCGGTTGGAAATCGGGAATTGACGTGGGATTCACAATCTAGTCTACGGGAAAGGGCTTAATTCGTGTATGATGTCAAGGCCTCGACGCTCAACAACGTTAAATTCACGAAAAGAAGACAATCGACAAACTAAAATAATATAAGAAGTTGAAGAACAAAAAAAAACATACCAATAAGTTTCATCGGATACAAATGTAGATGCCATCGTTTCATAGATCAAATCCTTCGGTTTTCTGATGTTGTGGCAGTAACGACGAATATCACGATGTCTAATTTATACGTTTATTAAGAAGGTAAACATTTTTATGGTTTGAAACAAATGGTGAAGCAGAAAATTTGAGTGGGTTTTACCAAAAATCGCACCTTAAAAGAAGGGTGACCACAAATCCACTAATGTGTAAATTTTTTATTACGCACAAGTCATTGGGGGATGAGGCCGAATTAAGTGATAAATGAAACATTCAAGTAATTTACAAAAATTATTATTAAAAAATCGTATTTTTAAAATGTATAATGAATCGTATATAATAAATTGGTTATACATAACAATATGCTATATTAATTTGCAGTATTTACAGTTTATCACTTGTACCTGCTTTATATAACCAAAATTTATAGTGTATAAATCATCTACATTTTAAAATTAATACTTTACAAGATGTCGTTTACCTGCCGCGGGTTGTGGCGGATATAAAAATTTATTTCTTATTTATGTAAAAATAATTTGTTATCTAATTTATTAGATTTGGTTGCCTCATCTTCTCCTCATTCATTGATTCACCTTCAATTATTCACTCAAGTTAAAGAATTAACAAACGTCAAAACACTTCAAGCTTTCTTCATACGTGTCAGTGTCAATGCTACTTAAAAAGGAAGTTCAAGATATAAAAGAAAATTTGTTTAAAAAATTAAATGTTTCCTTTATAAGGAGATAGAGAAAGTATGTGTGTATGGAGATCCCTTACACCTTGGGTGCCCTCCCCAATATATAGGGTGGTGTCTAGGGTAAGATGGGTCCAAGCCCAATGGGTATACCATATGTTTGAGCCTTACCTAAGGCCCAAGCATAGGGTACACCAACGTAGATCAACCAAGAAGAAAAGATAAGTTTAGACTCATCAGCTGAGGGATTACAACCATCAGCCGAGGAATAATTTCGATCAACTGAGCAGTAAAAGTGATCAGGTGAGTCTACTACCTTGATCAGCTGAGGCCATCATGCATGAGCTAAGTAACTTTACCTCACTTAGTCTTTTCTTCATAAGCTTGTCACTCTAAATGATCTGCTGAGCATTCTTGATCAATTGATCATTTAGGTTAATTAGCTTACACCTTCTCATAGTTTAATGTTTGATCAGCTGAGTGAACATCAGTAGCTGAGTCTTTCCCATTCCTTAAGCTGAGCAAAATTATGTTTGAAGTTCAGTGTATTTTGTCAGCTGAGTCATGAAAATGTAATATCATTTCAGTATTACTTTGTATTTGTTCTAAGTCAAAGGAAAAACATGTGTTGTTCTATTATGCCTTTATCTCCGTCTTTGTAAACGTCTTAGCACATTTGAATCTACCAAGAGATAAAATGAATTGATCTTATACTCTGGAGAAAGATGCTTTAGAAGAAGAAGATCTTGAAGATTTGGTTCAATAACTCCGTATGACTGGCAACTCCATACTTGGTAAAGTCAGATCAGAAGAAAGTATAGCGTGGTTTAAAGTACATTTATGAAAGGAGAAACTTATATTTCCAAGGCAAAATGTATGGTCTTTAATATTATAATATTGTTAGTGGGATGTACTTTTGTAAAAAAGTACTTTCAGTTAATACATTGCTTGTATAAAGTTCTTTTAATTTTCACTCACTAACTTTATCAATTATAATATTAATATTCTATGTACTTTTGTCTTTTCCCTCCTTTGCAACAACCGGATGCCATAAGTTCTATATATACCATTGCATGTTGGATATGCAAACTTTGGAAATGTGAGAAATTAAGGGAGGATCAAAAGACAAATATGTGCATAAGTCTAGGTACAATTGAATATTTACTAGCATTGTACCCGTGTAATGCGGCGGTGGCGAACAGTTTGTATTCGATAACATGTATTTCAATAATGTAAAAGTATTATACTCACAGCTGTGGTGTGAGCAAATATTTTCTAATCAACAACATATTCATTTTCTTTTAACTTTTTCTATTATCATTAATTCTTCTTTTCCGATAAACTCTTTTATTAATTTTTAAAATAAAATTCGAAAACAATAAAATAAGAAAAAAAGAATATAAAAGTAACTACATAGAAGAATATTCTATTTTTGAAATTTTGTTGGTGTCATGTTTGGTGAGTTGTTAATAGTAATTATCATTAATTGATTGAGGTAATTAAGGAGATAATTGATTGTGTTATTGATTTGAGAGTTTGTACTAATTGCATAACAACATGTACTACTTAAAATTAAGTAGTCTTAAAATTTTTAAGAGAGAGAATGTTTTATAATATAGTATAGATATAGATAAGAATGATATTTTTTTATTTGAATACTTTAGCCTGGATGAAGTTCTGATTTGCTTGAGGACAAGCAAAGTTCAAGTGTGGAGTATTTTGATATCGCGTTTATTAGATATAGATTTTACGCGATAATCAAGGTATTTTTAGCCTAATATTGTTTAAAATATATCAAAAATGTACTTTTTACTTTTCTTTATCATTTTCAAGTTAAAAATGCGGTTTAAGATAAGTTTTGATGATAAATTGAGAGAAACTGAAGAAAATAAGAAAAACTGTCAGCTCCAAGACACCTCCATTGTTTTGACCATATCTCCCTCTTATGAACTCAGATTAAGGTAATTCAAAAAGCCATGGAAACTAGATTAAGAGATTCACAATATCTTTTATAGGGTCATCACCTGAAAAACAAGGTTCGCGATGCGTTGGAGCAGCAAACGCGACACATCGGGCGGATAATCACAAAATTTCAAATTTCAACCAAAGCGTGGCTTACGGGATAAGTTGGTTGGACGCGATGCGTCTGGTACATCATCGCGAGGCGACGGGCCCAGAAAATAGGAATTATAAATAGATTCTTATCCATTCGGTTTGGGGATCATGCATCCCACTTTTTCCAACATTCACCACCTTAAAACACCCCTGAAACATCCGAGAGGAGTTGAGGAGCATTGTCTTGGAGATTGGAACTTATTTGAAGATTTCAGGCTTGGGTTCTTTCGACTTTTATGGTTTATCCTTTCCTTTTAATTATGTTCTTGTTTATGCATGACTTCCAGAGTTCTTTTATGATCATGCTAGGCTAGTTCTTCTATTTTTCCTCCCTAGAGGAGATGATCTCATGTAAAGTTGATTAATTTATGAAATTTGGATACTTTTTTATCATATTATTGTCAAGTTTTGTTTAATCATAGATCATACATGTTTTAGAATTTGTTTTTGGGTTGTTTATAAATTGAGTTTTTATTAAGTAGATGACCAATCTC
Organism: Pulicaria dysenterica; assembly: GCA_947179395.2. Classification (NCBI taxonomy): domain Eukaryota; kingdom Viridiplantae; phylum Streptophyta; class Magnoliopsida; order Asterales; family Asteraceae; genus Pulicaria; species Pulicaria dysenterica. The sequence continues at coordinate 56,785,115 of OX359291.1, read as the reverse complement.
TTGATTAAACTTGAATCATGAGTTTCTATGATCATTAGTATTCATAACTAACGATTGATCAAATCTTAGGGTTAAACACCTAAAGACTGAAGCTTTAATTTGTATTTCAACATGTAATGGCCATTATGTGTTAGTTTAATGTTTTGTTGATCAAACAAACTTAATAAGATTAAAGCTTTTCTTGAATCGAACTTAATTGGCTAATTATAATTTTTAATCACGTTTTTGACCATAAAGGTTATTAATTGGTATAATTATAGAGTTATGTAACTGTATGAAAAGTATAATCAGTTTAGAAATCGATCTATAATATTTAGTATCCATTGTACATAATTTCCTGAATTAATTGACTTGAAAAGTGTGAAATCAAATACGGGGAGGGAAAATCTTCATTATATAAGTTTATCCAACCAAATTTCTTGCTTTTTTATTTCTTTGCATTGCTATAGGTATTATTTAGGTGTATTAGTGTTAAAGTTTGGCAATTGATCAATATAAAGTGCAATTTCATAAATCCCCCTTTTATTGCTTTTGTTTTAGCTTAATATTGAATTAGTATAATTATATATGATAGGATTTGTGTGCATAACCGTCGAACCCTCATGCCACGTCCAATGCCATGAGACACTCAAGGGTCACACCTTTGAGGGAATGTAATGTGAGAAGTAATGCAACCACAAGTGGGAGAACGGTTTAATAACAGTTAGTTATAAATTAGTAATAGTAAGTTATGGTTTTAACTTACTGAGAGTATTAATTACCAAGTTAATTAATTAACAAGAATATATATTTATTAGTTAATAAATATATTGTTAATTAATAATATTCGAGATTAATGATTTAAGTTTAAATTATTAATTTTGGATAAGGATTATATATATATATATATATATATATATATATATATATATATATATATATATATAATAAAGGAAAAAGAAATAAATAAATAAATATATATTATACATTCACATTGGCCGGCGGCCATATGTGATATATATATATATTATTTATTTTCTTTATTATTATTAATATATATAATAACTTGGTGATTAAGTTTTAGTTTAATTCAAATTAGGAAAAGATAAGTTGTTTCCTAATTAAGGTCTAGTCCTATTTAGTATAAATAGGGATTAGAGGTAAATAATTAGACTAATGGAAAAATATATTGTTCAAGTTTATGAACAAGAAAAAACTCTCTCCTCTCTCTCTCTCTCTATGGGTTCCGGCCGAGAACACAAAGGAGAAAAACCGAGTTTCGGTTTTTGGTTCGATCACAAGCTATGGTGATCGTGGTTCCTGGTTTGCTCACCTTTCTAGTGGGATCTCGTTTTTCCTCATCACGGGTGGATTAATACTTGAGCAACCCTAGGTAAGTAAAGGTATGAACTTTATCTTCATCTTCTCGTTCTTAATGATGTTGTTCATATTATTTTTATTTCATACATACATAATGTCGATTTATATATATGTACTTTGTGATAAACAAAGATTCTAACCCTTTAGGGCTTTTGGGTGGTTGATCATTTAAGTTCCGCTTTTATGAATGATTAATCAGTTTTCATCCTTGAGTCGGTTCAAACCAGTTTGAGTTTGAATCAGTATGACACATAGGAGGTGCAATAAAACCCAACAGTGGTATGAGAGCCACGGCTCAGTTTATCACATTTTATTGTATATTGTTTGATCTGTTTATTTGTTCTTGTTCTTATATATATATATATATATATATATACATACGGTATATATCAAGGTAAAGAATTGACCTACGCAAAGGTATTTATCAAGTTTTGATAAATTGAAATATATATGTATATATATTTGCGTAGAAGCTAATAAGTGTTTTGGATAAACACGGTGATTATTAGCTTGTTGAATTTCAAAAACGTATATAATTTTAATGACGGGTTTTTGCGGATTCAAAGTGGTCCATGTGTTAGGACTAGTCCCAGGATGTCATATTTATATATTGAAATTTGATGTCCAATATTAATATATATAAAAGAATTAAGTGTTGAAAATAATAAACATCATATTAGGTAAGTGTTTCTATACTAAGTATCTAATTTTGTTTGCGGGTTAGTGTAAGCAAAAGGTTTATTATTTTAGTCTATTTCTTGGAATAGAAAAGTTTTATACATCTACAATGTTACTAGGTATAGTTACGGGATAATTTTATATATTCAGGAATAAGGAGTTAATCCAGTCCTCCAAGTTCAGGGAATATGATAAAATTAAAAACACTAGACTTGTTTTCAAGGTTTGCGGAAAACAAATCATCTAGCAAAAATGAGTGGGAGCACTAGTTAGTGCATACTTGTATTTAGTTCATAGTAATGTTGATGATTCAAGAAGTGATCCGTGATAAGTCCACTTGAACCAACATAGTAACGCAAGTAGACGCGGTGAATTGAGACGATGGACCAGTATTAATTTTGTATATATTCCAGGAGGGTGAATATGGAGGGTACATTATTAATCCCATTACTTTTCACACATTTTTGTATATTTTGGTAATATCCGTAAATAAAAGTTTTTATTCAAAATCTTGTCCGTGACTACCTATCTTGGTGGGAACCTCGATTAGGGAGGTAATAACGCCATCGTATTCCTTGGTGGAGATTCATAGTGTTTGAAGATAGCTATCAGGAGTGTAGGCCAAGGATGTACGGGTATTCACCGGGGGTGTGAATACTGGATAGTGACATCGTGAAGAATACCGCGTGGTCTTCGAGTCAAAGGTATTCGTCACATAGGTTGTCCTCAAGCCTAAGATATTTGGTTTGGGATGCGTGGACTTCTGGAATTTGGATCGCACCTAACGCTACGCCGTAACAGGGTAGTTATAACGGGCGTATCTGTTGTCAGCGAAAAGCGTGTTGCCAAATGCAAGTATGCGAGAGGCATTCTGCACCTCCTTTTTAGGAGAGATATTTCTGGGCCCCTTAACTGATCTAGACTGTAGAAGTGCATGGCCATGCCCAAACGAACTGATTTGTTCTTTGTCGTTTATCACATAAGTCGAAATCGGATAGTCGAGAAAAATTTCTGAGTGTTAAGAGTTGACTCACACCGTGCTCACACTCACAATCGAAACATCGTGATGCAGAGGGAAAAGCCTAAAGTATACCCGATCATAAGACAGGGGGTTCTTATGAAGTTTTATTATAAAACAGTTAGTTTTATAAATTATAAAACAGTTTGTTTTATAAGGTTTTATTATCACACCTGGGTATAAGAGTTCTTATCGCATAGTTAACCAAAGGACTTGTCTAGAGGTTTCCTTAGGCCAGTGTCATCAAGGTACCCTGGTTGACGGTGAGCACAAGTGGGAGTCTGATAGGATTTGTGTGCATAACTGTCGAACCCTGATGCCACGTCCAATGCCATGAGACACTCAAGGGTCACACCTGTGACGGAATGTAATCCGAGAAGTAATGCAACCACAAGTGGGAGAACGGTTTAATAACATTTAGTTATAAACCAGTAATAGTAACTTATGGTTTTAACTTACTGAGAGTATTAATTACCAAGTTAATTAATTAACAAGAATATATATTTATTAGTTAGTAAATATATTGTTAATTAATAATATTCGAGATTAATGATTTAAGTTTAAATTATTAATTTTGGATAAGGATTATGAATATATATATAATAAAGGAAAAAGAAATAAATAAATAAATATATATTGTATATTCACATTGGCCGGCGGCCATATGTGATATATATATATATATATTATTTATTTTCTTTATTATTATTAATATATATAATAACTTGGTGATTAAGTTTTAGTTTAATTCAAATTAGGAAAAGATAAGTTGTTTCCTAATTAAGGTCTAGTCCTATTTAGTATAAATAGGGATTAGAGGTAAAGAATTAGACTAATGGAAAAATATATTGTTCAAGTTTATGAACAAGAAAAAACTCTCTCCTCTCTCTCTCTCTATGGGTTCCGGCCGAGAACACAAAGGAGAAAAACCGAGTTTCGGTTTTTGGTTCGATCACAAGCTATGGTGATCGTGGTTCCTGGTTTGCTCACCTTTCTAGCGGGATCTCGTTTTTCCTCATCACGGGTGGATTAATACTTGAGCAACCCTAGGTAAGTAAATGTATAAACTTTATCTTCATCTTCTCGTTCTTAATGATGTTGTTCATATTATTTTTGTTTCATACATACATAATGTCGATTTATATATATGTACTTTGTGATAAACAAATATTCTAACCCTTTAGGGCTTTTGGGTGGTTGATCATTCAAGTTCCGCTTTTATGAATGATTAATCAGTTTTCATCCTTGAGTCGGTTCAAACCAGTTTAAGTTTGAATCAATATGACACATAGGAGGTGCAATAAAACCCAACAATATTCAAAATCATACCTATTTCCCTTGAGTTCGACACTCGTACTTATTTTCTATACTATAATACGATTAGGTTCTATTGCCTATTTGTGTTGTATTCGTAGGTAAATAATTCGGATTTTATGAATTTAAAACAGGTACACTATACGCATATCACCGCGCCGTGGTGAGCACTATTCCGTAAAACCCGTAGTAGAGATCTACTTTCCCGGATTGCCGTTGCTATGAACATACGCCGCGCCGAGGGATACTATTTGCGCCGTGACGCGGCCAGCCCTGTTTCTGCATATAAATAACAGTACATTCTTATCACCAGGGGGACATTCAGCTTTCATTTCCTTCATTCTATACAAGGTTCAGAGCTCCGAAAATTTAAGTTTTTAAGTGGTTTTTAAGTTAGGAGTCTTGTAATTTCATAGTAAGGGTTGTACGCTGAGAGTTGCCACGTTTATATACTTTCCAAACACGTCTGAGTTGTTCTTAAATTTTCTAGATCTAGTTGTTGTGATCTCTTTCTGTTGTGAAAGTTATATTCCTTTCAAGAAAGCTTGGATACTAGGATCCTATCTCTCCGCGTAGAGATAGTCGGGTGTTGGTGTTGTATTAACCGTTGGTATAATCTTTCTTCTTCTAATTCTAAATAATGTTTATATATATATATATATATTTCAGTTTGTTTCATTTTCATTATGTGTAACTAATCCTTTTTATTTACCTAGTCATGAAGAATCTTAATTAAAACTTAAGATGCTCTTGTTATATTGATTATGATATGTTGATTTCATTCAATTGGAAAAATGGTTTAATGAAATATCAATCAGTTATTTTAAATATTTGTTTATTAATTTAAGATTTGATATTGTGTGCAGTTGAACGACTCCAAATTTGAAATCTTTTATCACCTTTGAGGGTAATTACTAATTGGATACTTTGAATAACTACCCGCTTGAATTTCTTTTGTGTAACATTATAATTGGTTACATATATTTCATCATCAATTCATGCGATTATTCTACATTGTAAATGTTGAGAAACTATTTGTAAAGTGATTATATATATATATATATATATATATATATATATATATATATATATATAATATTCATGGATCAATTTGATTATGAGTATATATATGTTTGGTATATATATTTGGGACATTTTCATGGACCAAATTGGAATGTTGAAATGATATGTTATATTTCTAACAAATTATATATCATAATATTTATAATTGAAAAGTTTAAATATTCTATGTTTATTGATTCATTTGGAAATAATAATTTCTCTTTTTAAGATCTAAAAGTTTCAGTTTTATTAACTTATAAATTTGATATATATGAGTTAAACCAGATCACATTCTGTATAGAAATTAAATACTCGATATGAAGTTATTATAATATGTCTATAGTGTTAATTACTAAAGTATTGAAAGGGATCCAACTTATTTTTTTAATCTATAAAATGAAATCAACATACTCTGAACTGTATGATATGTATCATTCTTTAGTATTGATTAAGAGGATTCATAGAATAGGTAAATATTCCTTCTTTTATTTGTTAAAAGAATAACCATCGTGTGCATGCAAAACAATAAAAATGATATTTTAGTAGTACTCAAATGCTTACCCGTGTTCGATAAAGCCGGTCTTACCATAAGCCTATAATATCTGCGTGGGTGCACTGCCCATGTGTGTGTTTACGCTATTAAGTAATTCCACAATTTAAACCTAGGCGCTAAGAGTGTGACAAATTAATATATAAAAATATATTCACGTTCGCACACACCAGTATACTTTCTTAGGACAAAGGATGAGACTACATAAAATCAATCATAACTAGGATAGAAAACCAGGAAGATCTAAAAGTGAAATTAATCAGGAGGTCTGATAATTGTTAAAATTTAAAAAAACTATGAGCTAAACATGTTCTGTGAAGAGAACAAAATTGAAAGGCAGTTTAGTGCTCCTAGGACTCCACAACAGAATGGAGTAGCTAAGATAAGAAATATGACACTAGTTAAGGTTGCAAGGACCATATTAGCCGATTCTAAGCTTCCTATCACATTTCGGGCACAGGCTGTAAGCACTGCATGCTATGTTTAAAATAGAATTCAAATGGTCAAATCCCAAGGCAAGACCCGTTTTGAACTCATTCACAAGAGGAAGCCACTCATAATCTTCTTTAAAGCATTTATGTGTCCTTGCTCAATCCTTAATACCAAATACTACATAGAAAAGTTTGATAGCAAGGCAGATGATGGATTCTTTGTAGGTTACTCCACTCAGAGTAAAACATATAGGGTATTCAACAGTTCATCTAGGATCATTGAGGAAAGTGTCAACATTACCTTAAATGAATATACCCCTAATGTAAGTGATATAGGTCCATATTGGTTATTTGATATTGATGCTCTAACAAAAACTTTGAGTTTCAATGTTGAGTTGCCTAAAGGTACAGGTATGCAGGTTGATTCAGTCAAGGAGAATGAGTACATACCAGATTTTGTATTCTTTCCAACTCTCACAGTAGATCCAAGTGAGTTTACTCAACCTTGTGTGACGAGGAAAAGATAGATGATGGATATAGGAAATGGAATGAAAATGATAGTGGAAGTGATGAATTGAGATGTTGACTAAACTATGTTACACTTTGAGGATGGCTATGAGTGTGGTGATAAGTCTTCCTCACCATCCATTGAAGATTAACCAGAGTATAATGACGCAAATCTAGATTCTAATATCCAAGAGGAAACTCCTTAACATTCAGAAAACTTACAAGAATCTCCCTCTTAACTTGGTGGTTGGTGATCCTAGTTCTCGCATGCAAACATAAAGAATGATCAAGTCTGTAGGACTTAAAGATCTACAAACATGATTACTTACTTGCTTTTTATCTCAAATTGAGCCTAAGAAGGCTATTGAAGCTTTGATGGATCCAAGTTGGATAGAGGCAATGCAAGAGGAGTTACTACAATTTAAGTTGCAATAGGTGTGGAGATTGGTAGATCTTCCAAAAGGGCAAAGAGCAATAGTGACTAAATAGGCTTTTAGGAATAAGAAAGATGAAAGAAGGATTCTGGTCAAGAACAAAGCAAGGTTGGTTGCACAGGGGTATACTCAGGAGAAAGGAATTGATTATGATGAAGTGTTTGCTATTGTTGCAAGAATGGAGGCTATCAGAATCTTTTTAGCTTAAGCCTCATTCAAAAGATTCAAAGTTTACCAAATGGATGTCAAAAGTTCATTCCTTTATGGTCAGATTGAAGAAGAAGTCTATGTGTGTCAATCACCAGTGTTTAATGATACCAAGTTTCCAAAAAAGGTGTATAGGCTAGACAAAGCACTATATGGTCTTTGTCACACACCTAGAGGTTTGTATGACACCTTGTCTACCTATTCATTGGACCATGGATTCAAAAGAGGAACAATTAGCAAGACACATTCATAAGGAAAGTCAAAAGAGATATACTACTTGTGTAGATATATGTGGATGACATTATATTTGGGTCAACACAGGATAAGCTTTGCAAGGAGTTTGAAGAGTTGATGCACTAAAAGTTCAAGATGAGTTCTGTGGGTGAACTCACATTTTTCCTAGGGTTACAAGTAAAACAGAAGCATGATGACATTTTTCATTCTTAATCAAAATATGATGTTGATTATCTCAACAAGTTTGGATACAAGGATGTAAATATTGCAAGTACTCTAATAGAAACACACAAACAACTGAATGCAGATTTTGAGGGGAAGGATGTAGATGTTCATCTTTATAGGTCTATGATTGGCTCCCTCATGTATCTTATAGCATCAAGACCTTATATAACTTTTTCCTTGTGTGATAGCAATATTTCAAGTAACCCCCAAGATTTCCCATATGTATGCTGTTAAGAGGATTTTTACATTGTTGAAGGGGCAACCTAAATTAGTTCTTTGGTATCCTAAGGATTCTCCATTTGATTTAATAGCTTATACTGATAGTGATTATGGAGGGGCAAACATAGACTGAAAATCTACTTCTGGAGGTTATTAATTTCTTGGTGCACGGTTAGTTTCATGGCAAATCAAGAAACAAACCACAGTTTCTACATCAACAACAGAAGTAGAGTATGTTTCTGCATCCAGTTGTTGTTCTCAATTGTTGTGGATTCAAAATCAGATGCTTGACTATGGCATAACTTTCTTGCATACTCCTACATACATTGATAATAATAGTGCTATTAGCATTATTAATAATCTGGTAAAACATTCCAAAATAAAGCACATAGAGATTAGATATCACTTTATAAGAGACTGCAATGGAAAGAAGCTTATACATGTTTTGAAGGTACATATAGACAATCAACATGCATACTTGTTCACAAAAGCCATTGATGTGAGTAGATTTACATTTCTAGTGTCTAATATAGGCATTATAAAGTCTGAATAATCTATTTTCTAAGTTGTCATTCATTTGTTATTAACCTATGTGTTTGAGTGTTTCAGGTTAAGGTTAGTGCTGAGAGCTATGTTAATAATATTTCCTATGTTTATGATGTTCATACACTTTTTACTGCTAGTAAAACTATTTTAGTTATCAATATTAATAGTGTTAGCATTATTAATGTTGTACAACATCTTAATGCTGCTAGATTTATTAATAATGCTAGGCTTATTAATATGTTTAACTCTATTAGTGCTGCTATTAGTACTTAGTGCTGCTTTACAAATTTAGTGTTGCTCTACATTTTTAGTACTGTTAGTTATTTTTGTATTGTGATACCTAGTTTCATAGTATAAATATGACTATCACACTTCATTTATTATCATTTGAATAGCCGTTACTATCCCTCATTCTCTCAATGCAATTTCTCATATTTCACAAACCCTTGTTTGTTTTTGAACTCTACGATAAAATATAGTTTCTCTTTATTCACAAACCCTAGTGTATTCCGAATAACTTCACCATGGAAGAGTCACTGTTCGTTGATCAACATAACGTGCTTGCTATGTTGACAAAAGTAAAAGGAGCGGAGGATTTCAATGACATAATTGATTTCTTGAATACCTCTCACATTCGGCGTGGACTGACATTAACCCTAATTGATTTCTTAAATCACTCAATTTTAGAATAGTGCAACATTGGAAGAGATCAATGAGACAAAATAAATCAAAGACACCATTGAAGGGAAAGAAATTGTGATTTCCGAAGAATCAATTCGTATGCATCTTCATCTGGATGATGCCACAAGTATATTTTCTTTGCCTGGTGAGACTTTCTTTGACGAAATTCACAATATGGGTTATGAAGGGTCTGTAACTAAATTTGCTTTCTACAAAACGTTTGTTCTCCCCACAATGGCAATTTTTAATTCATGTCGTTTAAAAGTGTTTATCCTAAAAGAGAACTAGACTATAACAACTGTTTAAGTATGTCTAGCCACATCCCAGAGGTTCAATTTTTCTAAAATGATTTTCAATAGGATGCTATGGAACTTGGATTCAAGATTCATTCAAACCATTCTTGACCAGGAATTGACGAATTTGCCACAAACTGGTGGTGTGTACATCCCTCCCTGTCATACTAAAAAGGTTCTTTCAAACATGAGGAGAGCAGCAAAAGTATTTTCAGGATATGTTATCCGATTGTTCTCTACAATGATGTTGGTGACCCACACAACACAAGGTTAAGGATCAGGGTCAAGGCTCCCAATTATGACCATACCAACTCATCCCCAACCCACACCTATATCACTGGAATTACTCTCCCAGAACATCATTCTAAAGCTAATGCTACCTATACAAAATGTTTATTCAAAGAAAAAGCAAACAAAGAAATCTCCTTCTTTTCTTGAGTCTCCACCCCATGAGCCTATAAGCCCTCTCGTAGAGCACTCTCTATAAGATAATATCCAAAGGGAAACCACTGGAGTGTCTCCCAACTCCAAGGAGGTCAATGAGGAGGAGGATGAGCATGTTGATGATAGGGCTCACACTACTGTTTCTATACCAGGTATGGACTAGGACAGTGTGAACATCTTTAAGATGCTCTCCATGACAACTTTAAGTGAGAAATAGCTTAAAGGTTCCGGGTGCCGGGTGCCAAGGGATCAAGGGGAGAGGTAGTGCTTTTGCTAGGTAGAAGGTTCCTCTTATAATTTCTAAGGATATTTTAAGGATGTCAAAAACATCTAAAGGAATTGAGGATCTTTATAACTTTGATGAATTGATGGTACAATTAACAAACACTTTGTCAATTCAATAGGAGATAGGGAACAAGCAACAAAAGTAAATTGATAGATTGAAGGAAGTGGTTATGAAGCAGCAACAATAGATTGAAAAGCTGAAACAGTTCGTTCTTAAGTTAGGTAAAGAAACAAAAAGAAAAGGGTATCAACTTAGAAGAATTTCAAGAGTTGGTGATGCTCAAAGGGTTATCTCTCCATTTAAATCTCATCATGAGTCTACCAAAAAGGGGGAAAGCCCAAAGTAAGTGGAGGCTGGAGTTGAGGGGGAGAAAGCAACAGAATTTGAAGTGGATATGCTAACAGCGAAAACCACCATACCTACATCACAAACTACACCAATAGTACAAACAAAACCACCAACAACATAAACCTTAACAGAACAAGAAAAAGAAGCCAATGAAGCTTTGACTCAAGTAAAGTTACACTAACCTATTACACAAATAAAAAAGTTAAAACAATTCACCATTCCTACATTAAAGGGTGTGATTATTGGTAAGGTGGAAACAAGAAAAGGAAAGTGAAGTGATTGAAGGGCTAAAGGAGTATTTGGACATAAAATGGTGCATGTGGATCCAAAAGTGGCTAAGGAAAAGGAAAAGGAAGGTAGTTGAAAACCCTGATTCTATTTAGTCTGTCAAGCATATAATCTTAAAAGCTCAAATTGAAAGTGATGCAGAATTAGCAAAAGGCTCCAACAAGAAGAGCTAGAAGAGGCTAAAGCAATTAACCGAGAAGTAAAAATGATGAAAAAGGTTATAGATTCCAAGAAGAAAAAGTCAACCATGACTTAGTCTATCAGAGCTTAAAGAAGAAACATGACAATATTTCTAAGAATTGTGGTCACAAAGTGCATCTTTTGAACATAATGATTTATTGGAAAAGCTTAATATATTTATACAACAAAGAGAAAATTTTGTAGGGAGATGAAGAGAAGGGAGATTAGTTTGAAAGAAAATTAAAAGTTTCTCATGATAAGGTTAAGTTAAAGAAACCATTTTCTGAGGAAGGTGAAGAAGAAGATGAAGAAGAGGAAAAAGAAGAAGAGGACGTGGTTGTTTTGGAAAGAAAATCTTAAGAGGTAAAAGTGAAAAGAGTGGTAAAATCAAGGATTGTTGATCATGATGAGAGAGTTGAATATGATTTTCCAGAGATTGATAAGCCTGTGCATGAGGAAGTTCAAGTGTACAAATAGAAAAAGAACTGAATGAACATAAAGAGAAGATAGAATCATTTATCATTGTTCCAGTTAATCCAAAAAATGTTCAACTTGAGAGATTTAAACACCCAGAGATCATAGATTGTAGAACTATCACTGTTGGTAGTTTGAGCATTATAAAATAGTCAGGAAAGATGGAAGACGGGTAAGATTTTCAAACTTATCAAATAACTCAAATATGCATCAACGTATGATTTGGAAGAAAATGTTTGAAGTAGGGATGAAGTATGGAGATAAGGTTTTGGAAGGTCCTTCTAGCTCAATCCGACTTGTATTAAGTAGTTTATGCATGATGTTTGCTCCTAAAAAGGTTCAAGAAACTATTGATCAAGGGAAACTTTTGATAGTCAGATGGTATTCTCTAACAACTTGAAATGCAAGATATGAGTATTATTTGGTTGATAAAGTATAGTGTTAGACAGATAATCACTTCAACCCAATAATCAAACCTGTCTATTAAAATACATAGGATTTGATGTTAACAAAGTTATACATTCATTTAGACTTAGGATGTTTCAAAATATGTGTTTTTTAAAATAGACTTGAAGAATTTCCTAAGTTTGAAATATCAGTTGAGGATATCAGCCGAAGAAACATCATCTAAGGTCATCCGAGAAGTAAAGACAAGTGTAAAAGACCATCAGCTGAGGAATTACAACCAAAAACTCAGGGATTATTTTGATCAGCTGAGTAGTGAAAGTGATCAGCTGAGTCTTCAAATTGATCAACTGAGGCCATCCTGCATCAGCTAAGTAAAATTTATCTCACTTAGTCTATTTCCTATAAGCTTATAACTTTGAATGATCAGCTGAGAATTATTGATCAACTGATCATCTAGGTTGATAAGCTTACACCTCACCTTAGACTAATATTTGATTAGATGAGCAATTCTATGATCTACTGAGTAGGTGTTGGCAGTTGAGCCTTTTGTTTTGATCAACTGATGATTCCTATTCCTCGCTTATGTTGACCAAACTTACAATTATAGTTTAGTACATTTTCATCAACTGATCAACTCACTATTTACTTTGTATTTGTTCTTAAGTCAAAGGCAGAACATGTGTTGTTCTATTATGTCTTTAGATCCTTCTTTGTAAAAGTATAAGAAACTTTTGAATCAAGTATGAGACAAAGATCTATCTTATCCTCTGGAATAAGAGAAAGATACTTTTAAAGAAGAAGATCTCGAAAATTTGTTTCAACAACTAAGTATGTCTAACAACTCTATACTTAGTAAAGTCAAATATGAAGAAAGCATGGTGTTGTTTAAAGTACAAGCATGGGAAAAGAAAATTAAACTTACAAGGAAAAAGGTATAGGTTTTAATATTATAATATTGTGAGTGAGATGTACTCTTACAGAAAAGTACAATCACTTTATACATTGCTTGTTACAAGTAATTTTACTTTTCATCCGCTAACTTTTCACCCACTAGCTTTCGGGTTATAATATTATTATCCTTAGTCCTCTTTGTCTCCTTCCTCCTTTGCAACTGGACACAAGCTTCTCTATATATAACATTGCATGTTGGACATGCAAACCTTCTTTCCATAAGTTGGAAACTCATCTCATTTGTTGAGAAGTACACATAACTTCAAGTTGTAGATTTAGAAGCAACTTCAAGCTCTTAAGCAAGAAACACAATTTTAAAGTTAGCAATATTTTGTGTAGAATCAAACTTGTTCATGTAGGGATTTACAGGGTACAACAAGCATAGCAGAAATATAAAACAGTAAATCCCTTCCTAAGATCACAACTGGAAATTGTGGGGAAACAGAACAACAAATCAAGATTATAATAGATATATTATGTGTATAAGTCCATAACAGTATAAAAATAAAGATAGAATCATACCCTGAACTGCTACTGCACCCGTGAACCTCAGCTAGACAGCCAAAAACCAATACCCGAGAATAACCGATTCCTGTATCTGTGTACACCACCAAAACCGTATGGTTTTGTATGTGTGTGCCGCCGCCGAAGACCACCTCGCCGCAAAGGGAGGTCGGCCGAGAGGGGATCGCCGCTGAGGGAGGTCCACCTCCGGGCTACCATCGGACTCCGCCTATCGCCGCTGCAGGGCAACCGCCGAGAACCACCGTGGAGGTGGTGGTGTTCGGCCGTGGGAGAGAGAGAGAGGAAAGGGAGAGAGTTTTGTCTTTTTGTGGATATTAACTTAGCTTAAGTTAAACTAAGGTTTAAACCTACTTAAATAGATAATCTCTTGGATCAAAGCCCTTGGACCTTAAAGCCCGGTCCGTGATCAAACACTTTGATCAATCGACAAAACTTTATTATATTAAACTATTAATTAATATACATCCAACCAAAACTTTATTATATTAAATATTTAACTAATATTCATTAATTAATAAACTATTAATTAATATATATCCAACCAAAACTTTATTATATTAAATATTTAACTAATATTTAATATTCCCTTCCAATAATAAATATCAATTTATTATGTCCTCTTTTCCCGATAATTAATCAACTATTAATTATCTTTCTTACACACATCGTATTGTTTTTTGGTTCGCTAATTGGGTGTGGAGCAGTGTGACCCTTTAGTGACTCATAGTGTTTATGGATGTGATGACACGTGTACACTATCCCTGCACACAATCTATCAGTCTCCCACTTGTGCACGATAGTTACACTCCCTTGTTCATCACGGGCCTAAGGAGGTCCTCAGCCAGACACTTAGGTTAACCACGACTATAAGTTCTCTTATGTCCAAAGATTCTGTAATCATTCACTTTGATTACCCGGATTTTCCTTTTGCATTGCGATATCCATTAATGTAGATTTTAGACATGGAGCACGCGATCTATTCTGAAAAATCCAGATTGTGTTTCTTGACTTCTAATGTCGACTAACTGAAGTTACAGAGTTACCAAATGATATCCATCATTCTATCCGAGCGCGGCCACACATTTCATTTAGTCTCAATCCTCAATGGGCCCTGGAATATCTCCTCTCTACAAGAGTAGGTGCAAATCCATCTTGACTGCTTGCATTTGAGCACACGTCTTCCGCTGCACCCATATACGCCCGATATAGTTACCCTATTATGGCGTAATGTTAGAACGTTCCAAAGTACGGAAGTCCTCGTGCCCCAAACCAAATATCTCAGGTCTAAGGACAACTAATCAGCTAACTCATGTCGAAAGGCTCCATGAAGTTAGACTGATGCGGATCACCTCCAATATTCGTACCTCCGATAAATATCAATAAATACTTGGTCACATGACTTGTGCTGTTATTCTCTACACGAATAATCCATCAAGTATTTATAATAGTGTTAGTATCTCCCTAATGTGGCTCCCACCGCATCAAGTAGCTAAGGAGAAAATTTCATATAACGAGACTTGTATATCATGGATAGATAAATATGCTAAAAATGGAGACATTTAAAACGATTATATTAAACCTCCTATTTCCATCATGCAGAAATGTTTAATACATAATCATAAGTCTTAAAAATTCAATCCATACAATTTAATTAAATACTGAAAAACTAGCTGCTAGGTCTAATGTATTGCATTCCTATGGAACTAGCATGTCTCTCATGCTTTTCTCTATCAAGCGCTTTAGTCAACGGATCATCTACGTTGTCTTTTGTCGGTATCTTGCAAATCCTCACATCTCCCCTTCCGATGATCTCTCGGATGATGTGATATTTTCTAAGTATGTGCCTGGTCCGCTGGTGATCTCTTGGTTCTTTTGCTTGCGCTAAAGCTCCTATGTTATCACAGAATATATCAATCGGTCTAGAGATACTGGTAACAACTCTTAAATCCGAGATAAAATTCTTCAGCCAAACCGCTTCCTTTGCCACATCATTTACCACAATGTACTCAGCCTCTGTAGTTGAATCTGGCTTTTTCAAGATACAAATCCACCGTTTAGGGTAAAGACAAGCCCTTACTACGACTTAAAGTCGTCTCTGTACGTCTGGAAGCTCGCATCTGTGTAACCAGTTACACTGATTTCATCCGTGCTTCCTCCAAAGACCAAGAACATTTACTTCGTCCTTCTAAAATACTTGAAAATGTTCTTGACAACCACTCAATGGGCTTCAACCAGATTTTGCTGATATCTCGTAAGGCTTATGGAGTAAGAAACATCGGGACTAGTACATAGCATGGCATACATGATCGATCCTACTGCCGAAGCATAAGGAACTAATTTCATCCTCTTTTACTCTTCTAGAGAAGTAGGACATTGAGCCTTGCTTAATGGTATACCAAATCTCATTGGAATGAAACCTTTCTTGGAATCTTCCATCTTAAAGCGTTTCAACACTTTATCAATGTATGTACTTTGACTAAGTCCGATCATCCGCCTAGATCTATCTCTATAGATCTTAATACCAAGTATGTATACGGCTTCTCCTAGGTCCTTCATCTAGAAACATTTACCTAACCAGGATTCTACTCCTTGTAATACTGGTACATCGTTTCCTATGATCAGTATGTCATCCACATACAGGACCAGGAAGATTTCTACGCTCCCCCACTGAACTTTGTGTAAACACTGGACTCGAACTCACTTTTGGCAAACCCAAATTCCTTGATACGCTTATCAAAGTGCAAGTTCCAGCTTCTAGATGCTTGCTTTAATCCATAAATCGATTCTAGTTAAGGGAAGCGGTTTTGACATCCATTTGCCATATCTCATAATTGAAGTGTGCAGATATGGCCATAAGAATCCTAATAGACTTAAGCGTGGCTACTGGCGAAAAGGTTTCATCAGAATCAATACCATGAGTCTAAGTGTAACCTTTCGCAACAAGCCTAGCTTTGAAAGTATGCACATTTCCCTCCTTATCGGTCTTTTTTTTGAAGACCCACTTGCATCCAACAACTCTACTGTGTTGTGGCAAGTCTACTTGATGGTCCCATGTTTATACGGATGAAGCAATGCTATATGAATAGTGTATTTGTGTGTATGTTCGGTTGAGAGAGAGAGAGCCGAGAGCTAGAGAGTGTGTTGTTCCCAAATTGTGAATAATACTAACTTAAAGAATTATTAAGTGCGGAAATAGTAATTATAAGAACAGAGAGAAATGTCTAAGGTTGTTAGTATTGATATAACAAACTTACAGACTAGAATTTAAGAAGAAAAGACTTCTTAAATTCAATGAAAAACCCAAGGACAAACTTGAGAGAAAACAGACGCACAAAGCTCTTACTATCTGAACATACAGAATGAGCAAGCTCACTCTTCTCAACAAAGAGAAGAGCATTTATACATTTCCCTTATCAATCCTAGCCGTTGAAATAGTGACACACGTCACAATCTTGTAGACTGATAAGTAACAGATTTCCTCATGCAAAACCATCTTGAAAGTGACAGTAGATGACGTCACCGAGGGGACCATTTGCTGAAGACAAACTTCAGTAAACCTTGACTGAAAGTTTCAGTGATGAAACTTTCAGCCCTTCAGATGAACATTATTTAAGTTGATGAGGCAAATCTTCAGATAGCTTCTTGTGCTGAAATCTTCTTTGAAAACTTCAGCGCTGATGGAATCTAAACAAATCAAGACTAACAATCTCCCCCTATTTGTTTATAATCCATCATTATTTACAAAGAATAAACAAATAGAACTATTTACATAAATGAACTCTTATGTACATGATCCAGACTGACTGTTTTTTTTGGATTCTTTTCATTTTTCAAAGTTTTTGTATTTTTCAGATTTACAAGAGTAATAAAAACAAGAATATAAGATACACAGAGAATTAAGAGCTTCTTGAAGGCTTGTGCCCTTGAGTGCTTTCTAGAACATTGACCTTTTCTTCCCATATAATAGTTTCAGGATCTCTAGGCTTCTTGTCTTCAAACAGTTTTACAATCTTCAGTCGAATATTAGCTGTTTCAGGATCCCTTGAATCAAAGTAGGATGAAATAGCTTTCAGATGCATCCAATCAGCATTGTCAAGTTCAGATATTCTCTGAAACCTGGGTCTTTCATAAGCATCTTTGAAGAAAAATCCTCTAGGATTTTCAATAACCTGTTTATCAATGAATACGAAGCCTGGAGGGATTAAAAAATCCATATTTCTACAGTTTGGAAGAACACCGGCGGCCATAAGCTTTATGATCTCTTCTTCAGATCTCATAGAAGACCTTCTTCTTCTTTTCTTTAATGGTTGATCTTTTTCTAGATTTTCAGAGTCACCTTCAGAAGGTTGAAAACGTTTCTTCAGATGATCATAGGACTCTTGTAGATAAGAAAGCCTTCTTTTAACTATCCTAACTAGTTCTGTTAGTTTCAGTTTGTTCAGACACTTTCCAATTTCAACCCATTCAGACAGACTGAATTTTGTAAGATTGGTATTGGAGACATACTGACCCTTGAGGTGATTTTTATTTCTTGCGATCTCTACTATGATTCCACGTTTATCTTTGGTAACCCTGACTGCTGTGATTGGATCAGGATCAACTCTATTCGATTTAGATTCAAACCATTCTTTTTCCTTTTGTTCTCTGACCAGTTTAGCTTTCTCCTTTTTGATTCTTCTTCTTCAACTCCTCGTTCAACAGCAAGTTGAAGAGACTGAAGAGACATTTTCTTTGAAGCTTTTTGATTTTCAGCTTCAAATTCAGCTGTCTTCAAATCTTGTGCTTCAGATAGGCTTTGTAATCTAGCATATTCTTCAGCTATCTGTTTTTCTCTTCTGAACTCTTCCACAGTCATCCCAAAAGAAGCAGCTTCTTCTTCTTCAGTAACCTGATGTTCAGATTTTCCTCCCCATGTGTTGGACGCCTGATTTCTAATAGCCTTCATACTGTCAAACAATAGTTTTTTAGTGTTGATAGCCTTGGGTTTCACGATCTCAGAGCCATCTACAATACCTTTACCTTTATCAGGATTTCTGATAGGTGAGGTAGCTTTCTCACTTATAACTGAAGTGAACTCAGTTTTGGGAATTATCAGCGGGATCTGCTTTAAGTATGTTGGTTTCAGAATGTTGGAGGTTAGTTCCTTTGGACTAAGAACATCAACATTCATCTTTGTTTCAGATGCAGAGACTGAACTATCAGCAGTATGAGGTGCATTGGGATGTATTATCAGGGCTGTTTCAGGTTGAATGAATTTTTGAGGAGAAGATTGAATCATTATATTAACGTCATGTTCAGGAGAAGACCTTTCAGAGAATTTAGTATTGCCTTCATCACCAGGTTCACTAAGAGATTCCTCAAACAATCTATGTAACTCTTCCCTTTCTTTTTCATTTTGATCTCTAATCACTGAGTATTCCTCAATTGTTTGTCTCAGCTGACGAATTTCTTCCTTATCACGTAATGACTCTATTTTTATTTTCTTGATCTGAGCTCTTATAGCTTTAGCCACAACAGAAGATTTCAAAATTTTCTCCCCCTTAGAAGCTGGGGAGGAGACTGTAGCAGCTTCTATTCTTTGCAATCTTGGAACAATGTGTTTGTTCAGTGTGGCTACCATCATACGTTGCATATCTTTCAAAACTACATTTTTGTGATAGGATTGAAGATAGCGTTTGGAAGGATAAGCTTTCAGAGAGTCTCGGAGTTGCGAGATAGTTTCAGTGAATGATTGTAGGAAAGTGACTTGAAATTTGGAAAGAGACTCAGATAGAGATGACTGAGAGGTGGAAAGCTGAGATAACACATCCTCGTAACGTTTATTACCATTAGAAATATAGTCATGAAGTTGTTTGAAGAGAGTGACCCTAAGTTGGTTGTGAAATTGAAACTCCTTGTTTAAGGTACTGATATAATCAACCAAAAGCGCAGTAAGAAGTTTAATTTCATTAGCAAAGTTGACATTAGACATGTGCAGAAAATGGAACCTATGAAATTCTTTGGTGACTTGACTCTGAAGAAGATGAATGGTATCATCAAGCTTTGAGTAGGCATCAAGAACGGACATTGATTCATTATCATCCTCAGTGGGAGAACGCATGATGGGAGGACAAAGGGGTTGTTGTGTCAGCCAGAAAATCATGATCAGTGGAGGAAGAGGAGGTTTCAGATTTGTCAGAACCGTCGTGAGGATCGGTTACTGATTTAGCAGAGAGTACGTGTTTGAGAGAGGGAAACTGAGCATTATATTCAGTGGAGATTTCCTTCCCATAAGCCATCAGTTGATCAAGATGAGTTTGATTGGTAGTGGGAGGAAGATGATTGACAGAATACTCAAAACCAGAAGCAGGATCCCAAATGAGACCTTGTTCTTTGTTTAAATTTTTAAAAGTAATGGGTGGAGATGGGGCAAATTTAGCCATAGAAACATTTGGGTTTAATGAATCATCAGGGGCCAAAATAGTCGGTGCTTCAGTAGTAGTTTTGTGTATAACTACATCTTCATGAGCAAAAGAAATAGCCGTAGGTTCAGTTGGGTTAGCTGAACCATCAGTGGCCAAGGTGGTAGAGAAGGGAATAACTTCAGTATCAGGGATATCTGAAACATCATAAGTCGAGGGTTTCTCAGAATCAGATGGTTTGGCTGATTCATCACGGAGGTGAAATACATCAGACTCAGATGGTTTGAATTCTGAGATATCATGTGTATTGGTAAAATCCATAAGATCAGTTGGGACGACTGATCTATCAAGGGATTGTAGTTGAACTGTAGTTTCAATTGGTGATACTGAAATGTTAGCAGTAATGGTGACATCTGAAGCAGGGGGATGAGCTGCAACTGAAGTGGTGAGAACCTTAGTTGAGGTTGTGATTTTCTCAACATCATTGGTTCTTGGAGCCTCAGAGTGTGAGGGTGATTTATACTCGTCATTGGTAAAGGGTGATGTAGCAACTTTAACAAATGGGTTGACAAATGCATCATCAGTTGCAAAGGCAAACCCAAGTTCAGTGGGTATAGCTGAACTCTGTGCGGGCTGAGATGGTTGTGCTTCAGATTCGGTCTGGTGTTGAGCCGATACATCACTAGTAAATGTGTGGACCAGTAAACTAGTTGGGTCGACTAGAGTACTAAGGGTCTGTGATGCAAGTGAAGATATGTGAGCAGGGGAGAGAGGACTTACAGTGGAGATTGGATCAAATATGATCATCTTGGCTGTTGTAGTAGGTGCTGATCGTTCAATTGAAGAAGTTTTGTGAAGAAGGATTCGAGGTGTTCTCCGTTGAGATTCAGTAGCAGATGTAGGCTGAACAGTAGTGTCAGCAGGTGTTGTTTCAGATGTATTAGGAGAAGAAGGTAGAGTGTTACGCTTCAGTCTTTTTGATTGATGAGACGGACTTGAATCATACGCCCCTTTTGCAGAAGAAGTCTTCTGAAGAAAAACACCGTGTGAAGTAGGTAGAAGGTCAGTAATAGTGACTGAAGCGGGTAACTTGAGAGGCCAACGCTTTCTCTTCTTTGTAGCAGGAATTGGTGTAGCGGAAGGAGCAACAGGCTGTTCAATGGCCTCTGAATCTGAAAGCGGTGCAACAGTTTCAGCAAAGGTTGATGGTCGGACTGAAATAGCAGGAGAATCATCCATACGTGCATAGTCCATCATGTATGGGATCAGCAGAGTCAGTACTGGTCCAGACAGAGTTTGGAAGAGAAGATAACTCAACTGAATGTTTGGCTGAATAGTAGTGTGATCGTCGCAGCAATTGTCAAAACATCAAAGATAGATAACGGGGAAAAGGAATATGGGAATTTCTCTTCTTCATCTTGACAAGTGAGAGAAGAAGATTGAAGACAAAGGAAGCATAGTCTACCTTTGTATCGTTCATCAGTGCATGACCTAGACTCAGCACATTGTCAGCCACTTGATCCATTCCTCCAGTTTTGGCAGTCATACAAAAGGTAAGGATACTGAAGAAACTACACCAGACGGTTGGGAGCTTGTTCTTGACTAGGGTTTTTCCTTTGATGAAGGAAGTTGTAGGTAGCTTCAGATATTCAGAAATAAGATCCTTTGCCGATTTCGTGAAAGGAACACAGGGAGACTCATCATCAGTAGGAAGATGAAGTGCTTTAGCAAGAAGGTATTTATCAATACGACATTTGTGCTTGCCGTTCAGCAGAGTGAAGTAGATTTTAGGATTGTCAGAAGTCTCATCGATGGCAGTAGCTGTCATCCAGAATTCACAAAGATGTTCTTCAAACATGGGAAGTTGGGTGGTCAAAGCATAGTTAAGAGGACAATGGCGGAGAAAGTTAATAAGATTGAAGAATTTGGATTTTGCAGGAACAGGAGAGAGTGACACAGAGATATTGTTGGATTTGTGAACGATTTCATCATTGGAGATGATTGGGACAACTGAAGCAGGTAGACGAACACACAAGGTTGCTGGGCGAGACATGATGATTGAGAGAAGAAAAAGTATGTCGAAGGAAATGAGAAACAGTAGAGAGAAGAATAAAGAAGAGGATAGAGCGTTTTATAGGTTTAGAGAAAGAGAGCGGTTAACGGAGAATAGAGAAAAGAGACGGTGATTTCAAAAAAAAAAATGGGGTCCTAGTTAAATGATATTTAACCGTTGGATGAAACCGCAGAAACTAACCACAGTTAAAATAAAAAAAAACAAAAGGAATATTATTTAAAGAAATGTAAATAACTAAAAATCTTTAAGCAAAATATTTATTGTGGCGAATGTTTATAATTTTTGATTATTAGCAATTAATGATTGTGAACTGAAAGTCTGTTAATCAGGGTATTTCAGTGAAACAACATTAAATGAGAATAACTAAGAATTACATTGACTTATCTGAAGCAAATAAAGTGAAATAAGTAAAATGTAAAGAAGAACACATAACATAATGTAAGAACATCATCCATTAATATGATAGATTCAAACAACAAAGTTACAATGGAGCATACAAGCAAAAATGATCTACGTCAGATAGCCAAAAGAAGATTATTGTATAGTGCATCCATGTCAAAAGAAGATCGCTAAGTTGGTTAATCAAGAAGATTAACATCGATTTGGACTGTTGCTCCAAGCCCAATGTTGTTGATACGAATGGTGATGGTATACATGAATGGATAGTTGACAACGACAAACGTGATCTCCATAAAGAAAGTGGAAGTAAAGAGAGGAAGAAAGGGAGGGAAAATGATGAAGGAAGATGAGAAAGAAGCTGATGAGATTAACAAGGAGATAAGCAAGGATAAATAAAGAAAAGAAGTAATCATTATTTGGTATGAAAACTGAACATGAAATGGCGGCTGTAATAAATGCTACCCCAAATAAAGATAAATCGAGTTACAAAAATGTACATAAATCCAGCCAATATTTTATTAACATAAGGAAAAGGAAGACTTACCTGTCAGCTAAAATTCAGTCAGCTGAAGACTTTCAGTGGAGAAGTTCAGTCGATCATATTTCAGTTAAAAACTGAAACTAAGTCAAAGATTCAGGATACCGAGTTCAGAAACAAGATAATTGAATCGTGCTTCATCCAGAGCTTTTGTGAATATATCAACTAATTGATGTTCATTGGGACAAAGTATAGCTCAATATCATTTTTAGCAATGTGATCTCTGATGAAGTGATGACGAACATCGATATGTTTTGTTCGCATATGAAGCACAAGATTGTTTGAAATGGCTATGGGACTGGTGTTGTCACAGTAGATGGGAGTCTTGACAAAAGAAACACCAAAGTCAGCAAGCTGATGCTGAATCCACAAGATTTGAGCACAACAACTCCCTGCTGAAATATATTCAGCTTCAGCGGTAGATAAAGAAATGGAGTTTTGTTTCTTGCTTTGCCAGCTGACTAATTTGTGTCCAAGCAATTGACATCCACCAGTAGTACTTTTTCTGTCCAAATGACAACCTGCATAATCTGAATCTGAAAAACCCATTAGATCAAAACCTGAGTCTCTGGGGTACCAAAGACCCAGATGAGGAGTACCCTTCAGATATCTGAAGATCCTCGACACAGCAGACATATGAGACTCTTTTGGATTTGCTTGAAATCGGACACATAAACATGTAGAAAACATGATATCAGGTCTGCTAGCAGTTAAATAAAGCAAAGAACCAATCATCCCTCGAAAAGTAGGCAAGTCAACAGCTTTTCCATCAAGATCAACAGTTAACTTGGTTTTGGGAGCTATGGGTGTTTTCATTACTGAACATTCAGTGAATTTGAATTTGGTCAGTAATTCAGAAATATACTTTCCTTGATTGATAAAAATACCAGTTTTAGTTTGCTTAATCTGAAGACCCAAAAAGTAAGTTAGCTCACCCATCATACTCATTTGAAACTTTTTAGTCATGATTCTTTCAAATTCCTTACACAAATTTTCATTAGTAGACCCAAATATTATGTCATCAACATAAATTTGAACAAGAAGCAAATCACCTTTTTCCCGACCAAGAAAGAGAGTTTTATCGATTGTACCTCGTTGGAAGCCCTTTTTGAGAAGATATGCTGAAAGAGTATCATACCAGGCTCGAGGTGCTTGTTTCAATCCATACATTGCTTTGTCTAGCTTGTATACATGATTTGGATATTTGGGATTTTTAAAACCAGGAGGTTGCTGAACATATACCTCTTCTTTTAGTTCTCCATTGAGAAAAGCACATTTCACATCCGTTTGATAAACTTTGAATCCTTTATGAGCAGCAAAAGCAAGAAATATGCGAATTGCTTTCATTCGTGCAACGGGAGCAAATGTCTCATCATAATCTATTCCTTCTTCCTGACAATATCCCTTGGCAACTAATCTTCCTTTATTCCGAATTACTACCCCTGATTCATCTTTCTTGTTCCTGAAAACCCATTTGGTTCCTATCACAGACTGATTCGAAGGGGGTGGAACGAGATTCCAGACTTTATTCCTTGTAAATTCATTCAGTTCCTCTTGCATTGCTGAAACCTAATGTGAATATTTTAAAGCATCATTAACCTTCTTTGGTTCAGTTTGAGAAATGAACTCAGCAAACATACAAAAGCCGGTTGTAACAGATCTTCTAGTACGAACCCCTTCATTTAAATCTCCAATTGCTTGATCAATGGGATGAGCTTTAGTCCATTTGGTGTTAGGAGGTATTGGATTTTGAACTTGAAGTGATTCAGTTTGGGATTCAGGAATGGGATAGTTTACTTCAATAAAAGGATTAGCGGGAACGTCAGTTGAAGATGGAGACTGAGAATCAAATTCAATTAGTGGTACTCGGTGGTTAATGGGTTCAGGAATGGGTGTTTTACAGGATGTGTCCACTGAAATGGGTGTTGGAGTAACAGGAGGTATGCCATTATCATCATAATCATCGCAAGCTGTTTCTGGTGGCTGAGTAGATGAAGTGTCTTCGAATGGAGAGGAAAGCAGTGCATCCCAGTCATCTGAAATTGAAGTCTTTTGATCTGAGTATCTTGACTGAAGATCTAATTCATCAAATGTGACATCCATTGATTCAAAGATTGTATTGCTTTTGTAGTTGAACACTCTATTTGCCTTTGAGATGCTAGAATACCCAAGAAATATCCCTTCATCAGCTTTGGGTGCAAACTTGCTCGGGCGATCCTTACTGTTCAGAATAAAGCATGTACTGCCAAAGATTCTCAAATGACCAACATTTGGAATCTTGTTGTGCAACAATTCATAAGGAGTTTTCGAGTATCGTTTGACAACCAACGATCTGTTTTGTGTGTAACATGTGGTATTGATGGCCTCAGCCCAGAAACGTAATGATATCTTTGCATCAGCAAGCATGGTGCGTTCAACTTCGATTAGTGTACGATTGTTTCTTTCAGCAACTCCATTCTGTTGAGGTGTGTATACAGCTGAAAAATTCTGAACAATCCCATTCTCTTCACAGAAGTCCTCAAGAGTTCTGTTTCTGAATTCAGTACCATGATCACTTTTTAGCTGTTTGACATGAATATCGTACTGACGATTCATTCTTGTGATAAAGCTAATTATGATCTCAGCAGTTTCACTCTTTTTAGACATAAAGAATACCCAAGTGAAACGTGTATATTCATCCACAATTACAAGAGTGTATTTCTTACCACTGAGACTTGGAGTGTTGACTGGACCAAAGAGATCCATATGAAGCAACTGAAATGCTTTGTTGATCTGATCACAGTGCTTTGATTTGTGAACATACTTCTTTTGTTTTCCTTTCTCGCAAGCATGACAAACTTTGTCTTTTACATAACTAATCTTAGGCAACCCTTTTGCTAGTTGCCCTTGTGCAAGTTTACTTATATTTCTGAAATTCAGATGAGACAACCTTTTGTGCCACAACCAATGTAGTTCTTTGACTGACTGTGAGATAAAGCATACATCTGAGGGAGAAGTAACTGAATTAAAATCGAGAACATACATGTTATCTATTCTCTTGGCTTGAAGGACTTCAGTGCCTTCTTTGTTTCTGATAGAACACTTGTATTTCTTGAAAAGAACGGAATAATCTGCATGGCACATCTGACTTATGCTTATCAGATTATGCTCAAGTCCGGTGACATGAGCGATATTCTTGATATGAATAACACCTTTCTTCAATTGACCGTAGGCATCTGTTTTTCCACATTTACCTCCACCAAACATAACTTGTGAACCATCGACTGGAGTAACTTTTGTTAGTAACGATTTGCATCCAGTCATGTGACGGGAGCATCCACTGTCAAGGTACCAGGTGTTATTTCCTTGACCTCCCTTATACATCATAGAGGAATTTCATCCTTCAGCTGAACTCAACCGTTCAGCAGTAGCTAGGTCTTTCTTGAACTGGCTCTCAGTAGCCATTAGACACATGTAAGGCTTAGCACACCCTGAGAATTCTTCAGCAAACATCGCCTTTTCAGACTCTTGATCATCATCAGATGTTTCAGAGTCAGTCCAATTCAATTCTCCAGCTATCATTGCCTTCTCTTTCTTCTTTTCAGTTGAACTTTGATTTTTCAGCTTCAGTGCCTTGTACTTAGACTTGTACTTGTCAGCCTTTGATGGATAACCCTTTGATGAGGTTTTGACAACACAGTTATCAGCAAAGTGACCAAGTCTACCATATTTGTAACATTCCAGCTTTGATTTATCAGCAGTGGATTTGAAGCTTTCTGACCCTTGATAATTAGTTTTAGCCTTGAATTTTAAGAACTTGCTGAAGTTCTTCATTATGAAGGCTCGTTTAACCTTGAAATCTGGATGACCCTATTCACCTTCAGCTTCCCAGTCATTCTCTATCTCTGTGTCAGAATCATCAGAGAATTGTTGAGCTGGTACTTCAGTTTCTGCCACAAGAGCTAAACTCTTCTTAGCAGATCTCTTAAGCTCCAGTTTCTGAACTCTAGTTTGCTCATCATTCAGTAGTATGCCATACCGCTTTCTCATATCCAATTTTTTTAGCTTGTTGTTGGTCCTGAGAACGAGACACATAGTGTCCCACTCACTGGGGAGAGCATCCTGGAATCTGTTGAGAATCTGAATCTTCTCTCTCTGAACACCAGCCTCTAGCATATCATTAAGCAAACAGGTAAACTTGGTATAAACTTCAGTGAGAGTCTCAGATTCTTTAGCACAAAAACTTTCGTACTTCCTGATGACATTCGTTCTTTTGTTCTCCTTCACCTCTTCAGTTCCTTCGTATGCTATGCACAAGGTTTCCCACATATCCTTTGCAGTTTTCAGATTGGAGATGGTATGATAGATATCATTGGGAATTGATATTGCAATGTTGTTTCGAATCTTAGCATCCAAGTTTACCTGTATTCTGTCTTCATCAGTCCATAGGTTTCTTGGTTTTGGAAGAGATTCCAGTAGTTCACCTTCTTCACTCATAAGTGAAATGGTTTTTGGAATGATAGGACCATTTTCTAGAACAGACAGAGACATGGTATCCAGGTTCTGGAGATAGAGAAGCATTCTTCCTTTCCAGCTGGAAAAGTTTTCGGAAGAGAACTTTGGTGGTTTACCAGAAGACCCATTGTCATTGTAATCAACTTTAGACATCTTGGCAGCTCTCAAATTATAGAAGAATTTGAACCTGCTCTGATACCAATTGTTGTTCCCAAATTGTGAATAATACTAACTTAAAGAATTATTAAGTGCGGAAATAGTAATTATAAGAACAGAGAGAAATATCTAAGGTTGTTAATATTGATATAACAAACATACAGACTAGAATTTAAGAAGAACAGACTTCTAAAATTCAATGAAAAACTCAAGGACAAACTTGAGAGAAAACAAACGCACAAAGCTCTTACTATCTGAACATACAGAATGAGCAAGCTCACTCTTCTCAACAAATAGAAGAGTATTTATACATTTACCTTATCAATCCTAGCCGTTGAAGTAGTGACACACGTCACAATCTTGTAGACTGATAAGTAACAGATTTCCTCATGCAAAACCATCTTGAAAGTGACAGTAGATGACGTCACCGAGGGGACCATTTGCTGAAGACAAACTTCAGTAAACCTTGACTGAAAGTTTCAGTGATGAAACTTTCAGCCCTTCAGATGAACATTATTTAAGTTGATGAGGAAAATCTTCAGATAGCTTCTTGTGCTGAAATCTTCTTTGAAAACATCAGCGTTGATGGAATGTAAACAAATCAAGACTAACAGAGTGAATAACACAAACACAAGTAAGTTAAAATGCAAAGCTTAGCTTAGAATTGTAGGGCAAATGCCTTTATATAGCATTTGCCCAACTTTGAGTTTTTTACATATTACACCCTCACTTTAATATTCTAACATTCTCCCCCTAAGTGAGGTGTGCAACGATTCACAACAAATAAATACATAAAATTATTCATAAGCTGATTTGTTGCGAATCCCGAATGCCACTTGCCATTTGCGTATTTGCCTTTTGCTTGCCAGTGTCGTTCTCATCTTCTCTGTAGCATGATAGGCTTGAGCATGTTCTTCATCGGTGTAGGCTGCACGGTTATCCCAAATTTTCTGATGTATCTTATGATGAAGGATTTTCAAAGTGCCGTCTGAATATGCCATCAGTTCATCAAGTCTGATGAAGATCTTTTCACCTTTTGTATTCTTTGAGACGACGCCTCGATCACCTTTGAAGTTTGGATGCCCATCATAGATAACTGTCAACTCTTCAAGTTGTTCTAAGTCTGGATGGCTCTGGTTAGGCTTTAGGAGATTGACTTTCAGATAATTGTTTTCAGCTCCGAGTTGGATATCATGTTCCTCAAAGTATTCCATTAGATTCCTCATATATTTCATCAGTGCAACTCTTCCAAACTCTTCTTCAGGCCACTTCCCTCTTTTGAGAAAGGGTGTCAAAGATAAAGTTGATGTCTTCAATATTAACGAACCTTAGATCTGCTTCATTGAGGAAGTATGATAGGTTGTTAGCTCTTTTGACGTGGAAAATTGCATACTTTATCCTGAAGGTGGTTTGAGTATAGACATTAATGAGTTCAACTATTGGATACTCTGATTTGATCTCTTCTGGTTTTGTCATGGACTGAGTTAGGATGTGTTCATATCTTCTTCTTTGTTTGTCGTCCATGTTTCACAACTCGGGGGAAATAACCTGTATTAGCTCAGTGCTGAATATGTCTTGTATTCTTTCTTCAAGATTGGAAGCATTGACAAAATACCATTTCCATATTGGTTGCTGACCAGCACTTCTTGTGAACATGTTTCCTGCATCAAGACCTGGATCCCCACGATACACTGGAGGAGCAGGTGGCACTATGAAGCTTTGTGGTAAAGGCCATTCTGATTCTTGTCTTGCTTTCTCAACTACCTCTTTCTGTCTGTTTCTTTCTAGTACATCGGCAGCTGATTCTTGAAACTGACCACGAGGAGGAGGGAAACTTTAATGAACTTCAATGTTTACTCCACTGAGAACCCTGGACACGTCGAAGGTGGTTTTCTTCTGTTTAGGTTTCCTTCTAGCTTCCCTTCTAGATATTGCTGTCCATTATTTTCTTTTAAGTGCAAGCTCTCTTTCACTGATGACATCATCAAATCTGTGGATAACTCTGGGTGAAGCTGGACGTGTTGTGTCTTTCACATATTCATCTATATCTCTGAACATATCACGAATTTCAGGATCCTCATGTTCCTCCTCTGGTTGAGTAGAACTGCTATCTCCCATATGCCTTGCAGGTGATGTGTGTATAGACTCATATAAATCCTCCATTTCATCATCTGGGTCACTAGACATTTTAAACATCTCAGCATAGGACTGCTCATAAGGTATTTCACATTATTCAAGATCGATTGGCCTCAGTTCAGATTGTTGCTGAGGTACATAAACTACAATCTGTTTGTCAGCATTTTCTTTTTGTTGTTGTTTATAAACTTCATCGGCCAATTATTGTGCAGTTTTCATATGTTGTTGACTCCCGGACCCAGCTGAACTTGTACCTGCAGATAAGTATGAACTGATTTGGGGAACAGGTACAACAGGCACAACAGGCACATTTGCAACCACAGAGGGAGAAGTCATATATACTGTTCTTCTTTTCTCCCTCTCGGGTTGATCATCAAGATCTTGATCATCCTGCCTCCTTTTGCTACTTTGGGCCTGAGCCTGACAGGTTTGTTCAAGTAGTTTCAGCCTGTTAGTAACCTTCTCCAAAGAGGTGTAGAATCCTCTAGTCACCCCATCTATCTTGCTGTTGACATCTTCATGAAACTTGTGAAAGTCATCCAAGGAGATTCCCTGTGGACGTTGTTCATTGCGTAGAGTTGTCAGAAGGTCTTGATCATGAGCAGATTCTGGTCTTTGTTCCAGAAGTTAAACATACAACAAGCTCTTTAAAGCATCCACATACATAGAGGCTGGATCAGGTTGTGGTTGATGCTTTGACACTGGAGATCTAGCAATAAGGAGTGCCTCAATCCTGTTGAGTTGCTATTGCTGGGCCTGGGAGGATTGTTCTATCCGATCCAACTTTTGATTTTTTGTCTGTAGTTGTTGCTGGATTGGTGCCACGGCTTGGTGAATATAATCCTGAAGCTCTGCACGTGTAACAAACCCGGAATCATGAAGATTTCCGGTTAAGGTACCAGCCACAGAGGTAGTACCACCTACTGGAGCAGCAAGGATGTTGGCTCCAGCAGGATTTCCTTCTAATCCTCTAATAGCACCTTGAGAGGTACCACCTGTAGAAGTTGAGGAGACTTGAATGACGTA
Organism: Pulicaria dysenterica; assembly: GCA_947179395.2. Lineage (NCBI taxonomy): Eukaryota > Viridiplantae > Streptophyta > Magnoliopsida > Asterales > Asteraceae > Pulicaria > Pulicaria dysenterica. Next base: position 56,754,229 of record OX359291.1, on the reverse strand, counting down.
CAAGCTCAGTGCATATATTGTAATTCGGTGTTGATCAAGATAGGCGGAGAACCGCGGTATATCGACTTGTGCATTGAAAGGAGTCAAGGATAAGGGAGGCGGTTCTCTATGTTCAGTAGATCTAACTCCGGATTGGGGTAGACCTAGTGTATGTGCTAAAGCCCTGTGCAATGAAGACGGTGCCTGTTGAGAGACACCGTAGTAGCTTGGTGGGGCAGAAACTTGCACGGGTGGGATCATCGCGACTTGTTCAATACGAGGCCCAACAATGTTAGGCCCCATAGCAGATGTGGCTTCCCGGCTTTCTCGGTTTAGGGGACCCTCAGCACTCTGTTTTTATTTTCTCACCTCCTCTCTGTCACTCATACTCCTAACCACAATACTATCTTCATCTTCACCACTACCAGCACCATACCCCGCATATTGATCAGGTTCTAGTAGATAATCAGGGGTGACAGAGCCAGTTTCAACAGATAGGCTATGAGTTGGAGAAGTAACTGGAATGTCATGTTCTGGGGCTACAATTGCCTTTCTGTTAGTAGAAATGTCATTAGGTTGAGTAGGTTTAGTAGGAGGATTTAAGGTTATGACCAGACCACTTGGTAGAGGAAGGATAGGTTGAACTGCTTGGGTCTGGTCAGGAGAGGTAGTATGGGGGTCAGTTAGTTTCATGAAGGAGGGTGTGCTTTCAGCTGGTTGTTAAATTGGTTGCTTAGGGTGTGCTTTCAGCTGGCTGTTCAATTGGTTGGGAAGCAGACTCATCGTGAGAAGATTCGGAACTTGATGACTCAAAAGCGTCAAGACCAAGTTCTTCTAGTACAGCTTGGGTGTGGGTAATTTGAGAAAGAGATTTGATAATGGTTTGAACGGTGGCGGGATCATATGCATCCCCTCCCTCTCTAATAACTCCACCTTCACCCTCTTCTCCACCCCTCTCTTCATTTTCTCTCTCTACATTCCTCTCAGCATCTTCCACAGATGTCTGAGGCCTATTCTCTAAATCCTCACCGCGTACTACACCTCCCTGGGCAGGTATGGCCGGTTCTGGCACAACCATGGGAGGTACTCCTACACTCGCCCTATAACTCACAAGTATATCATTCTGCTCACATAAATCAAGGAGATATACAGGGAATGGTCTTGGAATCGGCAGATTGGCAGGAATGGCATGTTAAATATGTATAAAAAGCTTAGGAGTAATAGAGGGTAAACCTGCCCAGCGAGGGATTTCAGCATTGTGATCCATCACATATTGGATGATCATTGGTTTGAAGCGGTGGTATGGCAGCATGTTGGCATCCTTCTTCTTTTGGGAGTTCTTCCTTAGCATTGTAGCTTTGATGTCTTGGAAGAAAAGGAATGCATAATCCACATGCAAGTGGTTGGCTGCTGCAACAAAGATCTTGAGCTGATGCTCCGTTGGAAATTCATAGCCTGAATGCTTGGGGGTGAGACACCGTTGAAGCACCGTCATAAATGAGTTGTACTTGGGATGCAAGCCGGTGAGTTTGAACTAATTTTTATGGGTGAGATCACCATCATAGCCCATTTCCCTGATAGCTGCAAGACATGCATCCTCATATGGGTTTTCCTCAAAGTCTGTTGAGGGAGGTCTGCTGCTTGAAGTGGGTAGGTTAAAGATTGTTCTGAGGCGATTGATAGGTATATTAACTTGAAATTCGTCGACCTCAGCATGAATGACCTCATGTCCTCTTTCATTTGTTTGTACATCACATGTCCTCCAGAATTGTTGAACGTAGAGCTCAGGAACATGTGCGCCAGTTGTAGACGGGTTGTACGTCAGGAGGTGGTTTAGTGGGTGTATCTTAAGAATTTCAGTGACAATGGGGTAAGTAGGGTTTTTCAGTTTGGTTAGGTCAATGTAGTGGTTGTTTGCATGAGTCCTAGTGTTAAGGAACTCAGCTTGGGGCATGATCTCCTCAGGGTCGCGTATAGCTTGAGCCATCTTATCTGTGCAAATAGATAAATCAGTTAAGTTTAAGATAAAGAGATATGCATGTTAAACAACGTTCAACTTTGAATTTTTGGTCAAACTTTAGTGATTGAAAGAAAGTTAACCCTTGTTGACCAAAAATACCAAGTATAAAAATTTTGTGAAAAACCCTAACACTGGAAGCTCTATTGTGTACATGCTGATTTTAAGGATAAACAAGTTGTTTTGACACTTTTAATATGACAATTAGACAGTAATAAACAACTTTGTAGTATTTGAGTATAGTCCAAAGATCATCATAACACCCATTTTAAGACCAAAAAATATGAACTTATGATGTATGTTCATAGTCCTCAAGAACACGAAGAACACTTTTTGAGATTTTTGAAATATTTTTGCATCAAAGTGTTCCCCATATGTTTAAAAATCCCTTGAAAGTCTCGAAGATCCCTATCGCAAGTGGCTATTTGAAGGACAAAAATCACCCTTTTAACTCAAAATTCTCAAAATGTAAACCATAAAAGTTGTTACCTTTATTATTAGGAGTGTTTTGAGACTAAAAGTGTAAATTTTGGCAGAGTAACGAGAGGGTTCGTTTATTCAAGTAACCAAGAAAAATGAGAGAACTCTTAATGAAATTTCGAATTTGGAATCGTGTGAAAGAAGATAAGTTATCTGATGGGACGGTTATAAGATGAAAAAGGACACGTGTCATGCGTTGATTGGACCAAAGACGTTAAAAAACGCGGCTTATAGGGGAAATCGCACGGTAAGAAAAGCCCGGCTTATAGAACCATGCTATTGGTCTGAATCACATGCGATTCCCCCTTTGGTGAGTTAATCGCATGCGATTAACCCTTTGGTTGTTGAATCGCATGCGATTGATGGTTTGATAACAAGTGATTCGATTCAACCTTTGATTTTAATCGCATGCGATTGACATGCCAATGCGATTGATGGCAATGCGATTGAACCAAGACTTAGAAAATATAATTTTGTTGGGTTCCAATAGAATCCATGCGATTGAAGCATAGGATGCGATTGCTAGAAACATAACCCAACTTTTTGAAATTTTCTGAAAGTTCATAGTATCTGGATTGTGAAATTTAAAAAATTGAGTTTCCCGGATATCTTGATTTGATTGTTTATTTGACACACTCCCCCTAGACTCATGCATTTGGTTAATGAAAAATTTCAACACTTAGGGAATGTGTCAGTTTTAGACTTCTCCCCCTACACATGTGCAGTATGTGTATGATTTTTCTCCCCCTACACATATGATACATGTGTATCACCAGAAATTTACTCCCCCTTGAGTGTTGCATCATGAAGCTGCACAAAGAACAAACAGTGTAACACCTACTCTAAACAAAAACGAAAGAAAGGAAAAATGAAGCACCAGTGTGTTATATTTTCAAGTTTAGCATGCCTAATTTGGATACCAATTCAGTAAAGCGACTTTCGTCTAATGGTTTGGTAAACAAGTCAGCGAGCTGATTTTCAGTATGAACGTACTGGAGCTCAATTAGACCTTTCTCTACGTTATCTTTTATGAAGTGATAACGGATATCAATGTGTTTAGTTTTAGATTGGTGTACCGGATTGCAGGAGATAGCTATGGAAGACTGGGAATCGCATATCAATGGAATTTTGTCTTACCTAAGGCCAATGTCTGATAACTGTGTTCGTATCCAGAGACTTTGTGAACAGAACATTGCAGCAGCAACATACTCAGCTTCAGTTGTAGAAGTGGATACGCAGTTTTGCTTCTTTGAGGCCCAACAGACTAAACGATCACCCAGAAAGTGTGCACTACCAGATGTGCTTTTCCTATCAATCTTGCAACCGGCATAGTCAGCATCTGAGTAAGCATGAAGATCTAGATTTGAATCTTTGGGATACCACATACCTAGATCCATAGACCCTTTGAGATATCTGAATATCCGCTTAACATGATGTCCGGACGACTAACAGTGAGATACAATAACGATCCAATCATCCCACGGTAGGTTTTCAGATCTACAGGAGAACCATCAAGATCTGCTAATAGTTGTGCCTTAGCAGCCATGGGTGTGGATATGGGTGTGCAGTTAATCATATCATACTTTGTTAGAAGATCTTCGATGTACTTGGATTGGCAAATAAAACTACCATGACTTAACTGCTTCTCCTGGAGTCCGAGAAAGAATGACATCTCCCCCATCATAGTCATTTGTAATCTGTTTGCCATGATATTAGCAAACTCGTCAGTGTATTTTGGATTCGTAGACCCAAAAATGATATTGTCCACATATATTTGTACTAAAATCTTGTCCCGACCATTGGTCTTTATGAACAGAGTGGTATCAGTCTTTCCTTTGGAGTAGCCTTCACCAATCAAATATTCTGATAAGACATCGTACCATGCACGTGGAACTTGCTTTAACCCGTACAAGGCCTTATCTAAGATATAGACATGATTTGGATGTTTGGAATTGATGAAACCCTCTGGCTGTGAGACATAGAATTTTTCTTTAAGTACACCGTTAAGAAAAGCTGTCTGTACATCCATCTGAAAGACATGGAAGATTCTGGAAGCTGCATATGCAAGAAAGATCCTTATAGCCTCAATACGAGCAATAGGGGCAAATGTTTCATCATAGTCAATGCCTTATTTTTGATTGTAGCCTTTAGCAACCAACCTAGCTTTGTTACGGATGACCACTCCATCCGAATCCATTTTGTTCTTGAACATCCACTTAGTTCCAACTACAGATTTGCCATATGGTAAAGGAACTAATCTCCAGACATTAAGACGATCAAATTGGTGTAATTCTTCCTGCATTGCAATTACCCAATCTGGATCATCTAATGATTCATAAGTCTTGGTGGGTTCAGTGATGCTTAAGAAACCCGAGAATTCACATTCGTTTGTTGTTGCTGATCTTGTTTGAATGCCAATTGAAGGGTCTCCGATGATGTTCTCTTCAGAGTGACGTTTGGTCCACTTTATTTCATGGGAAGTGGAAGATGAAGTAATGAGATCTTGTAGGTGTCGTGCTTCTTCTTCATCTTCAGGAGAGAAATGTGGGTCTGAATCAAACATAGGAGGACTCTTTGGATCAGGAATCTAAGAAGTCACAGGGGGACGAGTGACATAAACAGAAGGGGAATCCTCAGCATAGAGATCTGCAAATGGATTCGTCTCAGTGACCGTAGGAGCTGTTATAGTAACACTTGTTTGTACTGCTGTGTTTCCCGTGTTGTTAGTTAAAACAGGAGAAGATTCAGATCTAAAGAAATCAAAAATAAAGTCAAGATTAGTATTTGAACTGGTCGGATTGTTTAATTCTTTATTTTGAAGCACCGGTCCTGAACAGGTATGTTTAGAAGCGTTCACTGTTGATTTTGGTGGAAAATCTGTAACATTCAATGCGTCATCAAATGTTACGTTGATACTTTCAACAATGCTCTTTGTTCGTTTGTTAAAAACTCTGTAGGCTTTGGACTCAGTAGAATAACCTAGGAAAATAACATCATCAGCTTTGGGAGCAAATTTTCCTAGATTATCCTTGTCATTTAGTACAAAGTACCTATTACCAAAGACATGAAAGTATATGATATTAGGCACTATTCCATTGGCCAGTTCATATGGAGTTTTATTAAAGCGTTTATTAATAAAAGAGCGATTCTGCGTGTAGCAGGCGGTGCTGATTGCTTCAGCCCAAAAGGAAGGTGGGTGCCCATAATATGATAACATGGTTCGGGCAGCTTTAACAAGAGTTCTGTTTCTTCTTTCTACAACACCGTTTTGTTGTGGTGTGTATGCAGCAGAGAACTGATGGCTAATCCCGACAAGATCACAGAAGCTCTTCAGAGTACTGTTCTTAAGTTCAGTTCCATTATCTGTCCGGATAGAGACAACACTCTGACTGTGCTTGTTCTGCTGTTGCTTGATGAAGGAAATGATTGTTGGAGTGGCTTCATCTTTTGATGGCAGAAACTTGACCCAAGTATATCTAGAGTAGTCATCCACCATGACTAGAATATACTTCTTCCCACTTTTGGACTGAATTCTCATACGACCACAGAGATCCATGTGCAGAAGTTCTAAAGGCTTTGTAGTGCTGAACACCTGTTTAGATTTATGAGAAGCCTTCTTCATCTTTCCCTTCTCACAGTTTGCACATAGATGATCCTTCTTGAATCTTAACTTGGGAATGCCTCTCACCAAGTCACCCGTGACTAGTTTGTTGATAGTTTGAAAGTTTAGGTGAGAGAGTTTTCTGTGCCATTGCCAAGTAAGATCGGTAGAAGCTTCAAACAGTAGACACACAGAGGTAGAAGAGTCATACTTTTCCAAATCAATGGAATACAGGTTATATTTTCTTGAACCTGCTAGTAACTCATCTCCATTTTCAGTTAAAATGGAGCACTTGTTCTTCTTAAACACTACCTCTAGGTCTTTATCACAGAATTTTCCAATGCTAAACAAATTATGACCCAATCCTTCAACATAGGAGACTCTCTTGATCTTGATGTGCTTCTTTTCTATGTCTCCGTACCCCATTATTGGTGCAACATTGTCATTCCCAAAACGTACATTCCCGGAGTACTTAGGAACATAATTCTTGAGAAGATCTTTGTTGCCGTTCATATGTTTGGTACAACCGGAGTCCAGGTACCACAAGTTAGGCGCCTGCAAAAAGAGAATAAAGCACGCTTAGGTCCCCATATATGAATGGGTCCTTGATTGTTAGTCTCTATTAATGGAGCAGTTATTGGTTGAGGGTTGTTTACTGTTATTGGTGGTGGTGAAACTTCAAGTGATCTATTCTTAGGTACCCGTGTGGGTGTGGTCTTATGACAAGAAGGAATAGATTTAGAAAGAATTGTCTTAGATGGAAGTTTCGGTATCACTGTTGGTTTGACAGTTGATGGAATCGTAGGTTTAGGATTCGGTAGAGTTGCTGAAGCGTTATGTTTGCGAATCCAGGCTTTCGAGACATGCTGAAGAATTCGTTGTGGCCTCGGTGAATCAACTGGCTTATGTTGAACTGGAACTTTGGGAGCAGTAGGTTGTACTACTCTTGGATTGGAGGAGGGCTTTGGTTTGGATTTGACATTTTTGAAAGTTGGATTGCTAGAATGTTTCTGAGAATGCAGGTGTTGTTCGTGAGCAATCCATGCCTTTTTCAATGCTTCATAGCCTTGCCGTTTGTAGACTTCCAGTTCTTTGATCGTCAGTAATCGTTTTAATTTGTTTAAACATATGAATGCATGTGACTAACGAGTGGTGATCCACTGATGAATAATGTATCCTTTTGAGTTTATAAATGGAACACAGATTTGATTAGCGTATAAGTCTGTCCAGTCCTCACATGGTTTAATTCCTATTCGTTTCGTTATTTGATCATACTCATAATTGAATTCACAATGACCATGGAGACAACGATCACTAATACAAAACATTGAAGAGACATTTTTATCATGTAAACTTAAATGATTACAAACAGAATCAAACATCAAAATTTGTTCACATGTTTGGCTAGTGTTCGAACATTTCCTATGTGATCTAGGAATGACTCTCTTCCAAGTGATGTTTATTTTACGCTCTTCACTCTCGAGCTTCTTCACATCTGCAGCAGAATGTAAACGGTTAGTATTGAGTCATGTTCGACTGGCAGCTGCCTTTGAGGATTCAGGTATGTCAGTGTTCATACGAGAAATGTGATTAGAAGTGAGAGTGGATATCCCTTTGAAAATCTGTTTTTGCTTTAGAGATTTAAAGTTTGAATTGTTAATAGATTTTATTTTGGGTTTGACATCTTGAGAAGATGTACACGCATGCTTTGAGTGTTCAATGTGTTCGGCATATGGAGGGAGAGTAGATGGAGTAGGAGGCTGCATCTCAGTTTTAACTAGCTTGATTTGTTCTTGCAATGCAAAATTTTCTTTGCACAAGTCATCATAGATCTTGCCATCAAGATTGAGTACTGTTTGAAGACGCTTGTGGAGGATGGTGTTTTCTTGAACCAATTGAATAGATTCAGAGAGTGGTTCAGAAACAGGAATGGTTTCAGAGATGGTTTCAGAGTTTAAAGCTTCGGTAAGGTCTCCTTGTACCAGATGTGTGAAGCAAAACTCTTGCAGCGTTTGGAACCTTAGCTGTAATTCCTTGTGGGGAATGTAAAGATATTGGGTTTTTGGCACTTCAGGAGCATAAAGTTCCTCATCTGTATAGATTGGAGTGGTGACAGGTGAATTCAGTGTTTGAGAAGGGTAAGTGAAGTATGAGTCATTGAGATCAGAATAATTCAAGGGAGTTTCATTTTTGAGATGCATGGTTCGTTTGACGTCCTCTTCAAGTCGTTCTTCCTCTTGACCAACAAATACCATTCGTTGAGTCAGTCCTTCGCCAAAGAGATTAGCATTGTATAATTGTTTGGCAAACACCTTACTTAGGACATTTGGATTTTCAAAACCAAGTCCATCGAATGTCCATCTTGAAAAAGGTCGTTCCTTTAGTTTGTACAGATAGATGGTTTGTTCACTTTGCCCTCTTTTAATCAGAAGGTCTTCCATTTCTTTAATTTTTAAACAAAGAACGTGTTGATCATTTTTAAGAATTTCTGAATCCTTGTCAGTACCAATACGCTCTGATTTGAGATCATGGATGATGACATTTGTTGTATTGGTTAATTCGAGAAATTCAAATTCTTTCACAACTAGTTGAACTTTAGATTCATCTATGTTTTTCTCTAAGTGTTCAATTGTGGCTTGAGCTTCTTTGTCTTGTGTGTGTATGACCTCTTTTAACACTTGATTTTTCTTAGTTAGTTTTGTCACCTTAAATTCTAACTTTTTCATGCGGTTTAGTATGGTTTGTATATGTTCAAAATTAAAACCCATGTTAGAATTAGAGATAGTGTGTACCTTTCCGCTTTCAACGATCTCCTCCTCAGCATCGGAGAGATCACTACCATCTTCATCTCTACCACTTGTTTCACCATTAGCCATGAAACAGAATTGCGCGTGATCTTCACCATCTAGATCACTCTCAGAGTCTGTGTCTTCCAGGAACTGGTCTTCCTCAATTATAAAGGCATTAGCAACCTGCTTTTGCTTTGACAGGCGATACTTTTGTCTGTAATACTCAACATCTTTGACCTTCTTCTGTGGACAGTTCCTTATCATGTGGCCAGATCTCCCACAGTTGTAGCACTTGAGATCATTCTTCTTTTCCTCCTTTCTCTCATCTCTTGGAAATCTAGGCTTGTCGACAAGAGCAAGCCTTTCTGGTCTTCGAGAGCCAGAAGTAAACCTTTCTGTTGGGAAAATGATCTCATCAGTTAAGATTTGATGAGACAAATTTAAGTTTATAAGATGTGTTCTACGTATAACTTAAACAAAATTATGAAGCTTAGTCAGACTGAACACTTATAGTGTTTCAGACTGAGTATAAGCTAAATGTAAACTGAGCATATGTTTGATCAGTTTATATTATACCTTAGTTAAATTATTAATGTGTTTGATAATCTGTGTATGTCACATAAGGTATATATCGAGTATTCAGCTTGATGTATTTCAAGCTGAGTGACTCAGCTCAGAAGCAGAGTCAGCTCGACAGAGTTACTAAATGTGTTTTATTAAACTCTTTAGAGGTACGACTACGATTCTGAAAAGATTACAGAGCCAAAAACCTCACCTTACCGTATGTGTTACGATTCTTGAATCACTGTTTGTCAGTTCAACGTGATCAAGAAACTCACAGATTGCCAGATCATTCGCGTGTTCGAATTGTCACATTGGTTGTGATATTGGTAAGTAAACATTAGTTGATTCAATCTGTGAAAAATCCTGTTTAGAGAGTCGTCAGTATCTATAATCATAAGTTGATTATAGATAGCTAAGTATGAGAGATTGAGAGATTTATATTAGGTGATTATATATCAAGAGTTGCTTACTTGATAGTTACTGTAATCATCTTCTTATTCAAAGCATTGTAATCATCTTCATATTAATAAAAGCATTCGACTAGTTGTGGTTTGATTTACTGTGTGTAATACTTTTATTTGATTTGTTCATTTTCTGCAGAAAGTGTATTCAACCCCCCTTCTAGACAATGTTGCTTGTTGTTATTCTCACCAAGGGACCAACAACTGGTATCAGAGCAGGCTGAACGATTTCATTAGTTGAAAGTTCAAGATTCTGAGAAAGTTTACAATGTCTACAAGCAACAATTCATCAAACTTTCCACAGATGTCTGCCAAAGGATGTCCCGTATTTGATAGATCTGACTATCCTATGTGGAAATTCAGAGCCATGCTATTCCTCAAGTCTATTGACATTCGTATGTTCGATGTCATTACAAAAGGACCCATCGTCCCCAAGATTCCTGCTGCTGTCAGTGATACGTCTCCTGGCAAAACTGAAAAGGAAACAAGAAAGCCTATTGCATCTTGGACTGATGAAGATTGGAAACTCTTCAATCTGGATGACAAGGCAAAAAGTGTTCTAGCAAATGCACTGACCAACGAAATCTTGCGCACTGTGACTGGGTGTCAAACTGCAAAAGATATTTGGGACACACTGAGTGTTACATATGAGGGCACGGATCTGGTCAAACAACATAAGAGAAGTCATTTGAATAGATCTTATGAAAACTTCTTTTCAAAGAAGAATGAAACCTTGTCAGATTTGTTCACGAGGTTTCACTGTTTGATAAATGACCTACTAAGTGTGGGTGTAAAGAAAGATGAAGCTGAACTTGTGCTGAGATTTCTGGATGTGTTACTAGAGAGGTTTAACGATGTAACTACAACACTGAGGGCTGGAGGAACACTGCATGTGTACAACCTACAGTCCATTTATGGGTTCTTGCTAAATCATGAACAGATCACTGAACACAAGAGAACTTCTCAACAACAACTCAAGGAGTCTTTGGATAAAATTGAAGTTGCATTGGTTGCACAGAAAAAGAAGAAAAGTTCCAAGTCACTGGTTGTTGAATCTGATACTGAGTCAGAATCTCAAGCTGACCACTCAGACTTAGACTCAAGTGATACTGATGATGTTCAGAATATCACTGAGCAAATGGCAATGTTAGCCAGACGTTTGAGAAGAGCTCAAAGGGGAAGAGGTAGATCTAACAGGGGCAAAGGGAAAAGATCCTTTGATCCCTAGAATGCTGTGTGCTTTAACTGTCAGAAGAAGGGACATATTGCTGCTGAGTGCAGATCAAAGAAGGTAGAATCAACATCAGTTGTTGATAAGAATGCTTACAGAGCTGATAAATACAAGAAGAAATATACTCAGCTCAAGAAAGGAAAGCCAGAAGACAAACCCAGTGCAAAAGGACTATATGCTGAAACCTGGGATACAGAATCATCCACCTCAGATGATGATGTATGTCTGATGGCTCAAGAAGATAAAGAGTTGGAGATAGATGAGGTTGATTATGGTTTGTCCGAGTCAACCTTTGAAGCTGACATGAAGAAAGCTGAGGAAAACAACAAACTTAGTGACTGGGAACCTGCTTCCATGTATAAGGTCAGTAATTTCAACTCTTATACTGATGAGGAAAAGGGTCTTGCTTTTGATTATCTGCTGAATGATTTCAAGACCGTCCTTAAGTCTCAAAATGACCTGAAAGATGAGATAACTAAATTGAAGAATGAGATTAAGGAAAATAAGTCTCTCATTGATGTTGGTAAGAAAGCACAATGTGATCTTGAATGTCAAAGACACATTAATAAACTTCTAAGTGAAGAACTTCACGAAGCTAAAGACAAAGGTGACCAACTTCAAAAGGTCACTGAGTCTTGGTGTAAGTCATCAAAGCTTGCTGAAAAGTGCATAAACCAACAAATACCGAAATAGGTAAAGGCTGTACTTGGAGGTGACTATCAAACAGCAGCTTATGTAGCTGATGATGAGATACCAAGTACAGACTCTAAGGAGGATAGACAACTGATTGAGTCTCAGAAGTCAGCCTCAGAGAAGAAACATGGTCAAAACCTTAAAAACAATATATTTGTAAAGGCTAAAGATCATGGAGAAGAGTGCTCAACATCAAAACAGCATGGTAAGTCTGTGCTGGATAGACTAGGCACTCAGTCTGTTCAAAGAACTTCGGTCATAGAAAGGCTTAATCCAAATCCTTTCAAAAGACAAAATTCTCTTTCTGGCTCGAAGAGAAGTTACAAGAACAGAAAGACCACTGTAAGTCAGAGGTCAAAACACGACAATGGTAAGTCCAAAGTTGTAGATCTTGGTAAGCCCAAGAATATCAACAGTGGTAAGTCCAAACCTGTTGAAACTGGTGAGTCCAGCAAACATGACAAAGGTAAGTCCAAAGTCAGTGATCATCAGGTGAATCAACTTGCTAAGAAAGTTGAAAAGTTATCCACAACATATAATCCTAAAACTGACAGTAAGTTCTCAAAAGGATTATTGGACATTCTACCTCCTGTAATCATTGGAAGAAGGAGTTTCTACAAGTGCAGAAGTAGAGGTCATGAGGCTAAGGACTGTGATGTAGAAATCTCAAGGCTTAAACAAGAACAAGCTGATCAGCCTGCACAGGACTCTGCTCCTGCTCAAGCTGAAGAGTCAGTTCAAACCGATGGAGATGCTAAGTGCTCCTCATCAGAACCCACCAAGAGGTGGGTTCCTAAACAAAACTAATGTGTTTAGTTTTCATGTCATGTGCAGGGTTCAAGTAAATGGTACTTGGATAGTGGATGCTCAAGGCACATGACTGGGTGGAAAGGATTTCTTAGTGATTTCCAAGAAGATGAAGGTCCTAAAGTAACATTTGGAGACAACTCACATGGAAGAACTAAAGGCTATGGAAAGATGAAAGCTGGCAAAGTTACATTCCAGAGAGTTGCCTATGTCAAAGGTCTCAAACACAACCTGATTAGTATCAGTCAATTGTGTGATGAAGATAATGTTGTTACTTTTAGGAAGAGAGCAGGAACACTCTATAATGCTAAGGGAAAGCCTGTATTAATAGCTAAAAGAGAAAGAGATGTGTATCTACTTGATATTAATTCTGCTGATCCCTATACTGAAACCTGCTTGTATTCCCATTCTGTTCCTAAGCTGAGTTGGTTCTGGCATAAATGTTTATCTCATTTAAACTTTAAAAATATAAATATGCTATCCAATAAAGAGTTAGTCTCTGGATTACCAAAGATCACATTTGTCAAAGACAAATTGTGCTCAGCTTGTGAACAAGGGAAACACCATAAATGGTCTTTTAAGTCAAAGCAAAATTTTTCAATAACAGACCCACTGCATATGTTGCATATGGATATGTTTGGACCCATAAGTACTCCAAGCTTGAGTGGGAAGAAGTACACACTGGTGATAGTAGATGAGTTCTCACGATTCACCTGGGTAATATTCCTTAAAGCCAAAAGTGAGGCTGCCCTGGAGATAATCAGTTTTATCAAACAGGAAGAGTTGCAAAAAGGTTTGTCTATAAATCAACTAAGAAGTGATCATGAGACTGAGTTCAGAAACTCTACCCTTGAAAGCTTCTGTGAACAAAAGGGAATATTACAAAATTTCTCATCTGTCAGAACTCCACAACAGAATGGAGTTGCTGAAAGGAGAAATAGAACCCTAATTGAGGCTGCTAGAACAATGCTATGTGAGGCAGGATTGAAACTCTATTTTTGGGATGAAGCTGTTAATACAGCCTGCTATACCCAGAATAGATCAATCATTGTCAAAAGACATGGAAAGACATCTTCTGAGATGTATAAGTCTAGAAAGCCCAATATAGGTTATTTCCATATCTTTGGTTTAAAATGTTATGTGCTGAATCAAAGAGATCAGCTCCATAAGTTGGAACCTAAAGCTGATCTTGTAATATTCGTTGGTTATTCCTCAATCTACAAGTCTTATAGAATATATAATACAAGGAGAAAGGCAATAGAAGAATCAATTCATGTCTCTTTTGATGAAGACTGTTTTGATCAAGCTGATAAGAGTCAAGCTGACTTGGTCAGTCTGAGTGAGCTTGAAAGGCCTAAGGAAACCAACTTATCAAATCCTATGTATGTCATAGGAGATGATAGTGATGATGATGTGTGTTCATCAAAGAAATCATCACAAAATCCAAGGGATTCTCAAGCTGAGAAGGATGATGAGTTCGTCAACCCCTTTGGAGCTGAAGTCACTCAAGCTGAGAATCTCAGTGATCATCAGTTTGTTGACAATGCTGCTGTTGAGACTGAGGATGTGTGTTCACCTCAGAGTTCTCAACAACACTCAGATTCAGAACCAGACTCTCCAACTACAACATTTAAATTCCTCAAAGATCATCCTCAAGATCAAATTATTAGAAATGTCCAAGAAAAGGTCATGACCAGATCTAAGGCTACAACTAATTACGCTGCACACTTTGGTTTTCTATCTCAAATGGAACCAAAGAAGACTGTGGAAGCCTTAGAGGATGAGGATTGGATTGAAGCTATGCAAGAGGAATTAAATGAGTTTGAGAGAAATAAGGTCTGGAACCTTGTCTCTCCCCCAAAGATCATTCAATTATATGCACTAAGTGGGTCTATAGAAATAAAATGTACAAGGATGGAGTGATAGTGAGGTACAAAGCCAGGCTGGTAGCACAAGGATATAAGCAAGAGGAAGGAATCGATTATGATGAAACCTTTGCCCCTGTTGCTAGAATTGAAGCCATAAGGCTGTTCCTGGCTTATGCAGCATATAAAGACTTCAAAGTCTATCAAATGGATGTGAAGAGTGCTTTCCTAAATGGAAAACTTCAGGAGGAAGTCTATGTGAAACAACCTCCTGGCTTTGTAAGTTCAAAGTTTCCACATCATGTCTATAAGTTAGACAAGGCTTTGTATGGTCTTAAACAAGCTCCAAGAGCTTGGTATGATACACTGTCCACCTATCTACTATCCATGGATTTCACCAGAGGTAGTATAGATAAGACACTCTTTATTAAAAAAAGTAAAGGACAGGTGATTCTTTTACAAATCTATGTGGATGACATCATTTTTGGTTCTACCAAAGAATCTCTGTGTGAGTGGTTCTCCAAAATAATGTCACAAAAGTACAAGATGAGTATGATGGGTGAGATGACATATTTCCTAGGCCTGCAAATTCAACAAAATCCTGATGGAATATTCATCAATCAAAGCAAGTATGTTATTGATTTGATAAAGAAATATGGTTTTGATTCAAGTTCAACCATGAAAACACCTATGTCACCAGCTGTCAAGCTGAGTAAAGACTCAGATGGAAAGTCTGTGTGTCAGCCTATCTATAGAGGAATGATAGGTTCATTGCTCTATTTGACAGCTAGTAGACCTGATATTATGTTTGCTACATGTGTTTGTGCAAGATATCAGGCAGATCCTAAAGAATCACATCTTCAAGCTGTGAAATGGATCTTTTGGTACCTTAAAGGTACACCAAATCTAGGTCTTTGGTATCCAAAAGACTCTGGATTTGAGTTAGTTGGTTTTTCAGATGCTGACTATGCTGGGTGCAAGTTAGACAGAAAATCAACTACTGGAGGATGTCAAATGCTTGGATGGAAGTTAGTCAGCTGGACTAGTAAGAAACAGAACTCAGTGGTACTTCCACTGCTGAAGCTGAATATGTTGCAACAAGTAGCTGTTGTGCTCAAATCCTATGGATGTAGCATCAGCTTCAAGACTTTGGCATGAGTTTCAAGAAAACTCCTATCTTCTGTGATATCCAAAGTGCTATAGCCATCACTTACAATGCATTCATCCACTCAAGAACCAAGCACACTGAAATTAGACATCACTTCATCCGGGACATCGTGGAAAAAGGTAAAGTAGACATTAAATTTATTTCCACTGATGACCAACTAGCAGATATCTTTACTAAACCACTTGATGAGAAGAGGTTTATGTATCTGCTAAGTAACTTGGGTATGCTCAACCCCTAGCTAAGTGTCTAGAATCCGAGTTTTCAGTTTGATAATGACTAAGTGTCTTAAGCTGAGTGCACAGTTTATGAATAAGTTTTCATAAACTGAATCTTATCAAGCTGAACAATGAGTTCTTTTGTTTGGTGAGTTCCAAACACATTTCAACTACTTAGTGTAGTTATGATACAGTTTGAGTCAGTCTCAAACATATATGACTAAGTGTCACTGAGTCTGAGCTATGTGCTTAACTCAAACTGTGGGATTGGTTCACACGTTTGGTTGGTTCCAAACATTCTTTAACTACTCAGTGTAGTTAAAAGGTTCGTTTGAGTCAGTCTCAGACGAAAATGACTTAGTGTCATTACCCATGAGCTGTGTGCTCTACTCAAGCTGAGTTTCATTCTCAAGCTGAGTGCACATTTCAAGCTGAGTGCTTGAGTTAAACTGAGTAATATGTTTACTCAGCTTGGTGTGTCCAAACTCATGTGTTATTTACTAAGTGTGATTAATTCATGACCACTACATATTTGAGTCAATCTCAAATCGCGTATTATACTAAATTGTGTATAGGTATAATACATCAGTGTGTATAATCTTATTGTACGTCAATATTATTATATTACATTAGTATCCGTTGGAAGATGATTAGTTCTACCCGCTTACTGTTACATCAAAATTTTATGGCGTAACGGATCAAAAGGGGGATTTCTAACGGTAACTTTTCTCTCTCCTTGGAAAGTTATATATACCGATCAAGTTCGGTTTAGAGGGTTTACGCTGACAATCCAGACTTCTCATCCTCTCAAATACCTTCCCTCTTTTTTACTAAGTGCATATTTTCAGTACCATCGATCTCAAAACCCTAAGTCGCTCAGTGCGCTATAGACAATCGCTCAGTGCGAATTTCAAAGTAACTACTCTGTGTAATCAAAATTTCATCGATGGAAGGAACCATTCTAGTTCTAGGTGATCGAATGGTCAGAGGAGCTGCGTTTAGAAACAATGGATTGCCGCTGATAAAAATCAACAATCAGCGCGCTTGCCTGGCAATCCCTCTACGCAAGATTAACAGAGGATATGAACCATGGGTCAATTACATTCATAAATTCCTATTGGTTTTTGCTTTCACCATAGCACCTCTGCACATAGTTCCTCAGCACTTGCTGGAATTCTTGTATTCGTGTACTTACGATCAAATCAATGACGAAATAAGAGGCACGATGTTGAGTGGAGAGAGAACCATTACTCTCATAGCTAACAGGCTAAGGGAGATTCTTCGTCTTCCTCAACATGATGAATTCGAGCCTGCTGTGACGAGACAAGTGGCGAGGTCTGTTCTGCCCCAGATGGGTCACCCTCAAACTGAAGGGGTGATCAAGAAGGCCACTTTCCCAACCGGATGGGGTTTTATGGTGTCCACTGTGTTTCGTTCACTTGGTACCAAGGTTGGAGGACTAAACCAAATCAATGAGTTCGAGATGCAGTTGCTGGACAACATGTTCTTTGGAAGAAATATCGATTTTGCACAGCTCATCTTCAATGAGCTCAAGGTCCCAGTGATGAAGGCCACAAGAGACCTTCATGTACATTTCATAAGGTACCTGTCCTTAGCATTTGAACCTGAGCTAGGGACAACACTCTACGAAGCCAATCAGGAGCTATCGCTGGTGCCAACACTCAGCCCCAAGATGTTCAACAACGACATCTTCCCAGAGCAAGAGGGACTGAGTGAGCCCATGCTGTTAATTGCTGAGGCTTCGTCATCTGAGAGTGAAGCTGAGGGATCAAATCAAGGGGGAGCTTCTCAAGCTGACACGGAGGTTTAAGCTAAGCACTCTGCTCAAGCTGAACCAGCTTATTCAGAAGCTGCTTCAGGTAAAACCTCTCCTCTCTCACCCTCTTCTCACTTTTCTCCATCTACATTTGGAGATAAGACTGCAGTGGAACCAACTCAGTCTAACCCATCTCCTTCACCTTCTTTCCATCATAAATCCCAATCTGAAGCCACCCCTAGTATGCCCACTGCTGCTAGGGAGAATATCCTAACATACCACCGAAAAACTGCCATTGGTGGTGTCACATCTAAAGGCATCACTGGAGCTGAGATCACACTGATCTCTCCACAGGCAGGAGTTGAGGGGGAGACGCCTTTTCTTAAGGTGTCAACCTCAAGGCTCATTCTAACCTAACAGCCAATACAGGGTGTGGTGTCTACTCAGCCCACACTTACTCGAGCCATGGGAGAGCCTGTTACTGTGCCTGAGCTGACACACTCAAGTAACATTGAAAATCTGACCAATCCCCAGGGTCAATAACCCCTCTAAACCAATTAGCCAACCACCAACCCATACATTTCACATCTCGAGCCCAATAACTTCTCTTCACTTCTCACACCCTCTTGCACGACCTGTCAATGTTTCATCCTCAAACCAGGGTGATTCATAGGGTCAAGACTCTGGTGCAAATGAATTTGAAAGTAAACACCAATCTTTGGATGATGCACCTAAAGACTCTCCTCAAAATGAAACTGCCTCCTCAGACATCCAGTAGCTTAAGGACTACATTGCTGCTCAATTTGGTCTGTTCCACCTAAAGGAGAAGAAACATAAACGTCAAATCTGTTAGAGGCTTGCCAAGCTGACAGAGGATGTTAAAGAGATTGCCTCTGCAGTTGCTGTACTCCAACAACAAAGGACTTCAAACCCTATTGATGATGACAAAAAGGGGGAGAAGGTTCAAGCTTATACTGAAGCTGAGCTAGTTTGAGCTGAAGCTGAAGCTCTTCTAGTTCTAGCTAAAGGAGCAGAGAGGAAGACTCAGACTGAGGGGAAGTTGGAAATAAACAGAGAGGAACCTGCAGCTAAGAGACAAAAGGTAGAAAAATTTGAACTTGAAGCTGACAGTATTTCTGAGTCTGAGGAAGAGACAGAAGAAGAAAAAGCTAAAAGAGATTTAATAGAGATGCTTGAGCAAGAAGAAGAAAATGAGCTTGGGATCTCTGTAGCCGAGCTAAGAAAGAGAAAGGAGGAAGAGATAAAGGACCAAGAAAAACAAAAGGAAAGAAAAGCTTTGGCTCAAGTTGAAGCTACATACACTGGTCCAAGACCTGATCTAATTCCATACTCAGATGCAGAACTTGAGTAATGACCTTGAGTAGAGCAAATGGAGCTGTCATTCTCACTTTTGAGCTTAGTGACAAATCAATAGTGGGAATGGACCTGAGATACGCTCACAGGATGGGCTACATTGAATGGCAAAGGATAATGATGCTGCTCAAGAAATTTAAAAGAAGTCAGATAAAACAAGAAATTCTATCTGAAGTCTCCAAGTTGATTGCTAGAGCTGAAGAACTAAGGTATGTCCCAGTTCCTGGTCTGCAGTGGGAAAATTTGTTCGACATGCCTGTAGGAGTAGAATTCAGAGAAAATCAAAGCATCAACACTCCTATTCAAGGCTTCATGTTTAAGGATCAGGCAGGTAATCCCAGTTTTATTAAGCTAAATGAGATTTGTTATCTAAAAGCTGAGGATGCCTTGAGAATAAGAAACTGTTGTGGTAATGAGGAGTCAAATCAGTTAATAAAGTATAGGCTGAACAAACGCATTAGAGTACAACAGAAGGAACTTCAGGAAAACGATGAAGCTGAAAGATTGTTAGATGAGATCAATAAAGAAATCATCATCTGGGAGCTTCTACATCCTGAGTTCATTAGATAAATTAGATTAGTTCTAATTTTGTAAATATTAGATTAGTTCTAATATTTTTGTAAGAACTATGTGTGCATGATCTAAGTGATCAACAACTTTTATATTATGATTACTTCAATTAATACAAGTATAAAGTTTGATATGTTCAACTGTGTTGTGATGTGTTCCTATTCATAAGTCTGATAAGTTCAGCAAAAATGAATAACAGATAAGTTCTTATTCATTTATGTAATTAGTTGGTGTGTTCAACTCAAAAGTTGGTGTGTTCCAATTTAAATTGATAAGTTCAATTAAAATTGATATGTTCAGTAAATATTTGATCAGTTCAAATAATAAAATCTTAATAAGTTTTAGATTTAAAACATAATTCTGTTAAACAAACTTAAGAACTGTTTGATGGTTTTGTCATCATCAAATAGGGGGAGTTTGTTAGGAAAATGATCTTATCAGTTAAGATTTGATGAGACAAAGTTAAGTTTGTAAGATGTGTTGTACGTATAACTTAAACAGAATTATGAAGCTTAGTCAGACTGAACACTTATAGTGTTTCAGACTGAGTATAAGCTGAATGTAAACTGAGCATATGTTTGATCAGTTTATATTATACCTTCATTAAATTATTAATGTGTTTGATAATCTGTGTATGTCACATAATGTATATATCGAGTATTCAGCTTGATGTGTTTCAAGCTGAGTGACTCAGCTCAGAAGAAGAGTGAGCTCGACAGAGTTACTAAATGTGTTTTATTTAACTCTTTGGACTTCTAAGGATGAGTTAATAATTATACGTGTAAGTTCATGTTTGAATTCGGGTTTGTTCTCGAAGAACTCAGCTTGATGAGTTTCAAGCTGAGTAACTCAACCTGACTAAAGAAGTCAGACCAAGAGAATTTAAATGTGTTTTAAATTCTGTTTTAACTCTCTATATCTACGGTGCGGATAAGAAGACTCCAGAATCAAGATTGAAGATTGAAGACTCAAGGGAAGAAGATTCAAGATTCCGAGTTATCCGATAGTTAGTTAGCAAATTAGGATTAGTCCAATTTGTTAGGAACCGTAGGAACAAGATTATCAATACTTATCTCCTGATAAGTTTAGAGGTACGACTACGATTCTGAAAAGATTACAGAGCCGAAAACCTCACCTCACCGTATGTGTTACGATTCTTGAATCACTGTTTGTCAGTTCAACGTGATCAAGAAACTCATAGATTGCCAGATCATTCGTGTGTTCGAATTGTCACATTGGTTGTGATATTGGTAAGTAATCATTAGTTGATTCAATCTGTGAAAAATCCTGTTTAGAGAGTCGTCAGTATCTATAATCATAAGTTGATTATAGATAGCTAAGTTTGAGAGATTGAGAGATTTATATTAGGTGTTTATATATCAAGAGTTGCTTACTTGATAGTTACTGTAATCATCTTCTTATTCAAAGCATTGTAATCATCTTCATATTAATAAAAGCATTCGACTAGTTATGGTTTGATTTACTGTGTGTAACACTTTTATTTGATTTGTTCAATTTCCGCAGAAAGTGTATTCAACCCCCTCTTCTACACACTGTTGCTTGTTGTTATTCTCACCAAGGGACCAACACTTTGTCTGTTGTTGGTTTTATTGAAGCGATTTCTGAAAGTTCTATCAACAACTGAGAGGGCGTGAATAGCAGCTTAAACTGAGTCTTCATCATTATCTTCTGGTTCTGATTCACTAAGAATCATTTGCTTAAACTTCATGTATTTGGATGAAGATTCCCTTGGAATTCTTTCAGCTGCCACTAAAGCTAAAGGATCTGCAGTTGGCTGCTTATGGAGAGACTTCAGAATTTCATCTTGGTTTTGATTGAGGTCTTCAAATATGTTGTGAAATGTGACTGTAGTGAGATCTTTGTTGATTTGTTTGTACAATCGAACATATTCCTTCCACTCAGGACCTAGTGACTTCAGAAAAACACAGTTTAAGTCTAGGTATGTTCGGATGATTTAATTTTACCTCATCTCATTCTGCAGCTTGCAAAATCTACCATAAGTTTCAGAAAGAAGTTCATTCTCTCTGACACAGAAGTCATGATAGCTGTTGACTAGTTGGGTACTCTTGATATACTCTCCTTGCTCAGTACCTTGCAGCTGTTTCTTTATCTCATCCCAGATTTCCTTAGTAGTGGCTAAGCTATCTATCTTTGTATAGATCTCTGAAGAGAGTCCTTGCTTTAGATAGTACTTAGCCAGTCTCTCAGCCTTCTTTATCTTCTTTTCTTGAGCTGTTAGCTCATCAGCAGTCTTTTCCCTCTCATGACGGAGAATGACGGGATTGTTGTTCGGATCAGCCTCAACAACTTTAATAAACTTTTTGTTCCCATTCATGATGCAGTCAATCATCATTTCTCCGTGGGTTTCATTGTGTTCTAGGAAGTCCATGAACCTTCCCTTCCAAACATTGTATTCCCCCCGAAACAAAACAGGAGGTTTTGTATCAGTACCGATGGACATCATTTCATTTGAACTAGACATTGTTTGAAGTTTGATTAAAGAAATGATCATTCACTTGTTATGTATGGATTGATTGTTCGAAAGCTTGATTAGACAAAATGAGGAGTTAATTCACTTTAATTCAACTTTGAATTAGATCTTGTAAAGATTAAATTCAGCTTTGAATTATGTAGAATTGAGTTAATTTAATTCAACTTTGAATTATATCTGAGTTTGATTAAATTCAATTTTGAATTAGAATTTTAAGTTTAAGTCCGATTGTCCTCTTTGTTTAAAGTCTTCTGAATGATTCTATCACTTGTCCAATAATTCAAGGTATTCGATAGCGTGCGATTAAATAAGGTAACCCTTGAAATTTAAGCGAACTTCTGGATAGTGAGTGAATAAGGTAACCAATAGAGTGCGATTGAATCCCCAATCGCATGCGATTCTCTGAACCCGGCTGATAGCTTCAATAGCAACACTAGTAATTTCAGTTCAGTGCAGCTGATAGAAACCTTAGAATCACCCCAATCGCGTGCAATTACTCTGAACCTGGCTTATAGCTTTGAAAGTAACACTTGATAGATTCAACTTGGATAAACTCTATAAGCTGCGTAACAGGTCAATTGCATTGACCAACAACCTAGCTTATAGACCAGGATATGTCACAATCAGATCTGATTGTCTTACCTCTAATGATGCCTACCCACTTGTACCTTGATTGGCATGGGTAGTACTTGAGTTACCTTGACTTTCACTTAAACTTGGAAGAATAAATAATTATTTTTAATTAAAACCAAAATTCTTCTTCTTTAAGTCTGCATTTATACTTCAAGAACACCATAAATGCATGAATTCCAAAAAAATTAATGCCATGAAATCGAGTGTTTAATGAACTTTTGAACCTTTTCCTTTAAAAATACCACTCGGTTTTGAAGTTTTCTTCAAGAAAGCCGTATAAAACAGTAGAATATTTCGAACAAGACCCGGTAAGATGATGAAAACAGTAGAGTTTTATACCTTGAATGTGTTCGAATTTCCGGAAGTGTTTGAACCTGTACCTTTCTTGAATAACCTTGTTGTTGAATGCTTTGTTAAACCCGAATGCTTTTTCTTCACTTTGAACTTGTACTTTTCGAGATTTCCTTTGATGTTTTCGAACAATCACGAGCCAAAAACAAGTTTGGCTCTGATACCAAATGATGGTCCCGTGTTTTTACGGATGAAGCAATGCTAGATGATTAGTGTATTTGTGTGTATGTTCGGTTGAGAGAGAGAGAGAGAGAGCCGAGAGCTAGAGAGTGAATAACACAAACACAAGTAAGTTGAAATGCAAAGCTTATCTTAGAATTGTGGGGCAAATTCCTTTATATAGCATTTGCCCAACTTTGAGTTATTTACATATTACACCCTCACTTTAATAATCTAACACTACTAACTCTCAAACTTGGTTTTCATACATGGATTGCATCTCTTCTTTCATGGCATCTAGCCATTTGTCATACTCACTGCCCGACATAGAATCCTGATGTGTGTTTTACGTACTAGTTTTTATTTATAAAACGGTGTTAAATTGTACCAAAAACGACACGAATAGGCAAGTGTACCTAATTGGTTTTTATAGTATAATAGTAAGCACGGGTGTCGAACTCTTGGGGAACGTGAGTGATTTGACAGGATTATAATGATTTAAATATTAAACTAACTAATCTAAACTACTAAAAAGCAATTAAATCTAAACTAATGACAAGAAAGTAAATAAAGCAATAAAGGGGCGATTTGTGATAAAGATATGAACTTGAAACCAACTCAAACAACTAAATACTTAAAAGCACTAAAAGCATGCAAAAAGAGCAAGGAAGCGAATAACTCGGAGAATTAAATAATAGTGAAGATGTTCCCTCCCTAGATTCAACTCAACCCTTTCATGGCAATAAATTCATGGTAAGATAAGCTAAAGATACTTATAATATTCATGCATCGATTTCTAAAGTGATTACAATCTTGGTCCAATCATAATCGTCTAATTACCCTAATTAATTACCTTTATGGTCACAAGTGCAATTAACTAGTTAAATTAGCAAATTATTCGATTAACAGGTTAAGCCATAATCTTAATGCTTGTATGATCAACAAAACATCAAACTAACATTTAAATGGTCATTATATGGACATCACATGCAAAAGACTCTAACTTTAATTGCTCAAAACATAGGATTTGTCAATCACTATTCCCTAATCATCTATTGGTCCTAGACAATCAAGATTCAAACTTTATGATTCAAGTGGTCTCTCAAAACATAAAATCAGATTCTAAGAAATCAAGAAAGATTTATAAACATGGATAAACATAGATTAGGAAAAACCAAGAACAAACATGAATTAAATATCAAAAACCATGAATTAAACTAAGCCATTACAAGAGTTTCATCTCCTCTAGGGAGGAAAACAGTAGATCTAGCCAAGATTCAACATTCTATACTTCTGGAAATCAAGAACTAAGAAGAACATGATGAAGTAGAATGAAAGAACCCGGAAAAGCCGAATGATTACGCCTTTAATCTTCAAAATAAAGCTCCAATGCTCCAAAGCCTTGCTCCAAGTCTTCTCTGCTTCTTAATGGTGTTCTCTGATGATTTAGGGTCCAAAAATCAGAACCAAAAGCTTGCTCCAGAATGAAACACAAATATCGAATTTATAGAAGCTGGCCAGCGGGATCGCGCCGCGATCCACGACTTCGCGCCACGACGGTGGTGAAGTTAGCGGCGCTACGAGGTAATTCCGGGCAGATTTTGACCTTTTTCAAACTTTGATCTCTATCTTGTTTTTTATCCAACTTTCTTCATCCTTATCACCATATATCCGATTTTCAACCTAAAAAATAATATTTAAACATATTAAATATATATTAAACATATTTTCCATATTTTTTATTAAAAACAATTAATTATCACATTAAATTTATATCTAAAAACTGCGATATCAAAATACCCCACACTTGAACTTTGCTTGTCCTCAAGCAAATCACAATTTTATCCAGGCTAAGGCATTTAAATAGATAATATCATTCTCATAGATACTAAGTACAGCTGAAAAATGTCAACACGTTTGATTAGACACAAGCCATCGATTACACCTAGATTTATGCATATACCAGTGTTGTGGCCCTCTCTTAACTTCTCACCATCCCAAATGCATTCTCTTTTTATCAATAACCAACCCTTAATTAAAGAATCTTTTATGGTTAATTTACCTCTTAAGATTCCCCCAACCTCAAGACTTATCGCAGATTTCTCAATTTTACTTGACACATGCTTTTATTATTGCTCATATAAGTCTATGACTTTCGATGGAACCCCTGTAGCGAACTTTCTGCCCAACCGATCCCAAACCAGTTGACTTTAGGTGATTAGGTGAAGAACACCCCTCAGAGCTTACTTGTTCGAGTCCCAAAGGCCACATGTTTGACTTATACTACTAGCCTTTTGGCTTTATTGTTGCTCTATTTTTTTTTCTTTTCTACTTTTCTCAATATAGTAGGCACATGATTAGTAAAAGAGGAAATTGACACTCAGCCTATTTTTGTCGAGCATAGATTCAGAAAGGGCTTAACCATTTATTAAAATTCAAAAATTAAAAGTTGGTTACTATAAATGGAAGTTTCTCTGGAACGGTGAAAAACCACTAAATACTTTGCATAAATACCAAGTATAACCTCTGAACTTGTTCACAAATCAAACATTTGCCACCTTCAACCAATACTTAACACTTACTTGAATGACATTAAAAATTTAAAAATTATAGCCCAAATACCATCATAATTTAATAAGGACAAATTAAGTTTAAGCTAGGAATCTTTTTCTAACCCCCTACCCCACACTTAAATCGTACAATGTCCCCGTTGTACATAAAGATAAAATCAAAACTAGGGTAGTAAAAGGTTAGAGAAAACTCCCTTCGGGTATTCACATGGAGCAATAAAAGATAATACTGAGCAAAAGCCAGCATAAGCGCATACTCCATAACCACCTGCAAGAAAAACACTCGGAGCAAAATGATAAGACAGATCAAGGCAAAGAATCAAACAACTAAAACACACAAAAAGAAAAACAAACCTAACTCACTTTCGTAGGAATCACGGTCGCATTTAGCGTATGCAACAAGTCTTTAAACCCCTCGGTAGCCCGAGTGGACGAGTTGTAGTCTCGTGAGGGTTTCTAGACAACACACCCACAAAGTTGGAACGAAAAACCTAGACTAAACACGGGTTGCCTCCCGAGAAGCACTTGTTTTTGAAGAGTCACTAGCTTGACTCCCAACCCCACACGTAGGGTTTTGGCCCGGAGAGGCCTTCATCCTCACCTCCCCTCTCATCGGTGCCTCCTTCCGAGTAGTGTTTCACTCGGTTCCTGCTAACTCTGAAGGTCCTCCCTTTAGGATCAAGTAACTTAATAGTGCCATTCGGGAATACCTCCTTCACCTCATAAGGTCCGTACCACCGGGTCTTCAGATAACCCGGACACTTTTTCAACCTTGAATTAAACAGCAGAACTTTATCCCCAGGGTTGAAGCACTTACTCCTCTTCTCATGAGCCTTTGGTCGGTCTTTCTCGGGGTCGAGAAGACTCTCTTCTTTCGGTTTTGAGCGCTCGGCCTCCTCGGCTCTCTCCTCAAGCAGCTTCTTGTTTCGAAGATTATCGGAAACTCCTATAAAGAAGGCAGAGTCATCGAGACATTTAGAATATCTCACAGACTTGTTAAGTCCAAAAGTGATGGCATCGCACCCTACCCTGAGCGTCAATTATGACTCGTGAATGTCAACTAGAGCTCTAGCTGTACTCAGGAAAGGTCTGCCCAGAATAATAGGGACTTGATCATCTTCTTCCATGTCTAAAACAATGAAGTCCGTGGGGAAGATGAATTTATCTACCTTCACTAATAAATCCTCAACTATCCCTCGCGGGTGAGTGACGAATTTATCTGCCAGATGGAAGGACATGCGAATGGGCTTGGGCTCAGGCAGGCCCAGTTTGGCAAAAAAAAGAATATGACATAAGATTCATTCTTGCGCCTGAATCAGCCAACGCTTGAGTGATGGGTAGGTTGCCAAACTGGCAAGGCAGAGTAAGACTCCCGGGATCAGTCATTTTCTTCGGGATCTTTCGGAGCATGGCTGCTGAGCACTGATCGTTGAGCGTGACGCTCGAGACCTCTTCAAGTTTCTTACGGTTAGTAAGAAGGTCTTTCATGAATTTCGCATACTTGGGCATTTGAGCCATAGCATTAACAAAGGGAATGTTGATATGCAAAGATTTCAAGTGCTCGAGGAATTTCCGATATTGCTCATCCTCATAGTCTTTTCGGAGACGCTGCGGATAGGGTATCGGTGGACGGTATGGTTTCACGGGAGGTGGAACAGGTGGATTAGATGGAGCAGCAGAAGGTGCAGGTGGAAGTTCAGGAGCTACATCCTACTCTTTCTCTGGCTCAGGCTGCGGAGGCGGCGGCACCTCGGAATCAGTGTTAAGACTACTAGGTGATGGATCATGGAGTGTGTGATTGTTCCTAGTAGATACTTCCTTAACGTCGGCTTTCGGATTGGTCTCGGTGTTGCCTGGAAGAGTCCTAGGGAAGCGGTCTTGGAGAACCCGAGAGATTTGCCCGATTTGGGTTTCGATGTAATGGATGGAAGCCTGCTGATTCCTAAGTGCTGCCTCAGTAGTGGATCCGATCCTCTTGACTAGCTCCTCGGTTCCTGGTGCCTCTGATCGGACGCTGCTGCGAAGCGATTGAGCATATCCTCAAAATTAGGCGTCTTTGTCGGCTCCTTCTGTTGTTCTCGCTGATAAAGTCCCGGGCCGTGCTGCCTATATTTCGCCTCCATCTCCTTACGGTACTCAGGATAGGGTTTCCACTGAGGTTTCCGGTAAGGGACATGCTTGCTTTCTATTGGAGGATCATACCCTTGCGTGTTTGAATAACAAGCAGATTCTTTGAGATTTCCTTCCTCGTTATATGGACAATCTCGCGCAAGATGGGGACCGCTAAAGTTGTCACAACCGACTTGCATGGCGTGCATGTTTTGTTGTACTGCTTTCATATCCCACCCTAATGCATCCAGCTTGGCATTAAGGGCCGCCATGTGGTCCAACCGGTCGGTAGGGGAGGAAGTGTTTTTGCGATGGGAAGCGTCCCTCGCAGAATGCCACTAATGGGAGTGTTGAGCCAACTCCTCAATGATGGCATACCCCTGAGCGGGGGTTTTCTTCGGTATTGGTCCTTGAGAATCGACCATTTGTCTTGTGCAGACGTTAATACCATTGTAGAATGTTTGGACAACCTGGTGAGGATTGAGATCGTGCTGCGGGCAGTTTTGCAGCATCTCCTTGTAACGGTCCCGGGCTTCATAAAGAGTCTCGTTCTCATATTGCGTAAAATTTTGAATTTTTATTTTCATTTTGGCAATCTTAGAGGGAGGACTAAACTGCTTTATGTATTTTGTTTTGAGCGCTTCCCATGTGCGGATGGGTGGCTCGGATCTTAGCCAACGTTTGACTGCACCCTGGAGTGTTATCAGGAACACTCGCAGCATGATGGCATCTTTCGTTACTCCCGGAATGTGGAAGTAATCGGAGATTTCGAGAACGGACTCAACATGCTGGTTGGCGTCTTCATAATCCTTTCCGGTGAAAGGAGTCTCACGCAAGATATGGAGAAACTTCCCCTTGATCTCAAAGTTTGTTTGCTCGAGAATTGCAGGGCGGTGAATACCGGCGGTGTTTCCTTCGTGAAGATGACTCGTATACTCCTCGTGGACAAATTTGCCAAATCTTCAGCCATTCTACGTAAGCGTTCTCTCCCACGTGCGGCTCGCCTCAAAAGATTGAACTCGCGCTCCTGTTCTTCAAATGGTTCAACTAGCTCGGACGACCAAGCGCGGGACATACACTAAAAGCAGACCTAAGGGGTGTCTAAGGAGCAGAAGAACTACCCTAAACAGGCCCGGAAAAACAGAAACTAAACCTAGAAACAGAAAGCGAGAAAAACAAAAAACGAGCAAACTGCCAGTGGCGATAGCGCCGCTAACCTTAAAGGTTAGCGCCGCTAACCGCAGCAGTTAGCGCCGCTAACTAACAAACAGCGAACAGAAACGAGCTAACACTAAGCAAACAGAAAGTTTAATAATAAATTACTATAATAATATCAAATGCAACCGTCCCCGGCAGCGGCGCCAAAAACTTGATGTGCGTTTTACGTACTAGTTTTTTATTTATAAAACCGTGTTAAATTGTACCAAAAACAACAAGAATAGGCAAGTGTACCTAATCGGTTTTTATAGTATAATAGTAAGCACGGGTGTCGAACTCTTGGGGAACGTGAATGATTTGACAAGATTATAATGATTTAAATATTAAACTTACTAATCTAAACTACTAAAAAGCAATTAAATCTAAACTAATGACAAGAAAGTAAATAAAGCAATAAAGGGGGGATTTGTGATAAAGATATGAACTTGAAACCAACTCAAACAACAAAATACTTAAAAGCACTAAAAGCATGCAAAAAGAGCAAGGAAGCGAATAACTCGGAGAATTAAATAATAGTGAAGATGTTCCCTCCCTAGATTCAAGTCAACCCTTTCATGGCAATAAATTCATGGTAAGATAAGCTAAATATACTTATAATATTCATGCATCGATTTCTAAAGTGATTACAATCTTGGTCCAATCATAATCGTCTAATTACCCTAATTAATTACCTTTATGGTCACAAGTGCAATTAACTAGTTAAATTAGCAAATAATTCGATTAACTGGTTAAGCCATAATCTTAATGATTGTATGATCAACAAAACATCAAACTAACATAGAAATGGTCATTATATGGACATCACATGCAAAAGACTCTAACTTTAATTGCTCAAAACATAGGATTTGTCAATCACTATTCCCTAATCATCTATTGGTCCTAGACAATCAAGATTCAAACTTTATGATTCAAGTAGTCTCTCAAAACATAAAAATCAGATTCTAAGCAATCAAGAAGGATTCATAAACATGGATAAACATAGATTAGGCAAAACCAAGAACAAACATGAATTAAATATCAAAAACCATGAATTAAACTAAGCCATTACAAGAGTTTCATCTCCTCTAGGGAGGAAAACAGTAGATCTAACCAAGATTCAACATTCTAAACTTCTGGAAATCAAGAAGTAAGAAGAACATGATGAAGTAGAATGAAAGAACCCGGAAAAGCCCAATGATTACGCCTTTAATCTTCAAAATAAAGCTCCAATGCTCCAAAGCCTTGCTCCAAGTCTTCTCTGCTTCTTAATGGTGTTTTGTGATGATTTAGGGTCCAAAAATCGGAACCAAAAGCTTGCTCCAGAATGAAACACAAAAATCGAATTTATAGAAGCTGGCCAGCGGGATCGAGCCGCGATCCCCGAATTTGCGACGCGACGGTGGTGAAGTTAGCGGCGCTACGAGGTTACTCCGGGCAGATTTTGACCTTTTTCAAACTTTGATCTCTATCTCGTTTTTTATCCAACTTTCTTCATCCTTATCACCATATATCCGATTTTCAACCTAAAAAATAATATTTAAACATATTAAATATATATTAAACATAATTTCCATATTTTCTATTAAAAACAATTAATTATCGCATTAAATTTAAATCTAAAAACCGCGATATCACATCTCTATATATATATATATATATATATATATATATATATATATATATATATATATATATATATATTTGTGTGTGTGTGTGTGATGCTAAATAAAGAGGTTTGATAATAGGAAATTATTGAACAGAGAAAAACCACGATTTATGACAAACTAGAGTACAATTTCAGTTTGTTAGTGGTATTAGTTAAATTTTTTATAAATTTAATGTTTTGTCAAGATTATAAGTTTCAAACTTATAAAGCCATTTTGTGTACCTAGTATAGGTACGCATATAAAGCTTATTTTTAAAACAGATGTTATTAAAAATGGTTTTTCAAAGACTGTAAAACTAAGTTTTTCTTTTAAACTTAATTATAAAACCCAAGAAAAATCATAGATCAGTGTGCTACCCATCTAATGGTACATCTTTGCTGGTAAACGGTACTCGGGTATCAGAAGTGCCCAAACCTTGAGCATCCGGGTTCAAACCATTGCGGCAAAGTGTATGAAAGATTCTGTTATAATCGGGAGTCCCGGCCAGAATTCATACTGTCTTAGGTGGTGCGATCTATTTTGGTGATAATCGGGAGTCCGGACCCAAAATGCACTAGAGTAGAGTTAAACATACTACATTTTATCTAAGTGCTCTACGAGGTTCTAGGAGTCGTATTAGATAGGTACGATTGGTAAAGGGAAATTACCTACCATAAATAGCATGACTTGACGGGAAGTGCCCCAACCTTGCGTCAAGTATGTGAAATATGGATCCTATGTCTGATATATATTATTTAAGGGTTTATTAATATATGTTAGAATAGTTTATTTGCAATTACTAATTAAACCGAGTTTTAATTTGTAGATGGAAACCAACGTTACCAACACTAAGAACCTCTCACTTCGCTCTATCCTAGAGAAGGATAAGCTCACCGGACCAATCTTTCTCACATGGGAGCGAAATCTCTGGATCGTGCTAAGGCACGAGAGAAAGTGGTACGTCCTAGAACAACCTCTAGGAAATCCCCCTGGCAACAACGCTAGGGCAGATGTCAGGGAGGCTTCTCAAAAGCGCTCTCATGACGCCCTTGATGTTAGTTGCCTCATGCTTGCAACAATGAGTTCAGAGTTGCAGCCGAGCATGATGGAGACTCCTGCTTATGACATGATCTACCAATTGAGGGATATGTTCTAGGAGCAAGCCCACACGGAGCGTTATGATGCCAATAGAGCATTTAACTCGTGCAAGATGGCAAAGGAGACGTCGGTTAGTACCCATGTCATGAAAATGAAAGGGTATATGGACCACCTAGAGAGACTTGGGCACCAAGTACCGCTGCAGCTAGCAACGGATACGATACTCAACTCGTTGTCGGATGACTATAAGCATTTTATAGTTAACTACAACATGAACAACATGGAGAAATCCGTGGCAGAGCTGCATTCTATGCTTAAGACTGCGGAGCAGAGTATCGGGACCAAGTCTAAGGACGTTCTCCTAGTGGGCAATGGTGGAGGCAAGAAGAGGAAGGGGCGCAACGGAAAGGGAAAGGGTAAAATCGAGCCCAGCCAAAATGCACCCAGGGCTAGTGACAACAACAAGGGCAAGAAGTCAAAGCCAAATAGAGCAAGGACTGAGAATCGTTGCTTCAAGTGTGGCGAGGTCGGACACTAGAAGAAAGATTGTCCGAAGGTTTACGAAGCAGGAGGCAAGACTAGCTCCTCATGTAACGTGTGATTAACTTTTTTGTCATTTTCCACTTGTAAAGTTTTTACGAGTATTCTAATATCTTGCAATCGTTTATTGCAGGAGGTAATGGAAAGTGAAGCAGCCCAGCATTAAAGATCCCACGTGCTTTTTCGGAAAAATAATAATTCATTATTTCAGTTATTAAACTTTTATTCAAGGTTTTTGGATATTGTTGGCATGGTTTTTCATACTTTTGGATGACATTATGTTTTTAAGTCTTTGAATTATTGAATTATTTAGCTCATATCCATTCACGTATGTTGATGAATCAAGTTAGTCCAGTTGTGACTAAAGATTACTAATAAGTCAAGCTTTGGCTTAATGGATGATTCATAGTGATCTTATGCATTAATTGTTGTAGTTACATAAATGCTAGTCTAACTATATAAATACTTAGATAAACAAAGTCGTGTTTATGAAATTAGAAAGTTTTTCTAATTTACAAGTATTTAAAAATTTTATGAAAAATTATGTTCAAAGTTTTGAACATGTTGAAACAAGAAATAATAGTTGTTATTTCTAGATAAAAGTTTTTGGATAAAACATTTAAGATAGTATAAAGTGATTATGATAGTTATTATGATCAAGACCCTTTTATACTAAATGTTTTAATTAAAGAAATTAAAATACCTTTACAAGTGTTTTATACTTGTAATTGTGTTGGGTATTATGAAACCACATTCCGTAATTGGAAAAATGGATATATGAGAAATCCACGTTTTGGTTTCATAAAACAATTAAATTTCTTACAAAAACTAAGTTTCAAGAGCAAATATTTAAAACACAAGTTTTAGGCATCTTACTCAATGGTTAACTAAGACCAAAAGGGTGTTTTGAAGTGATGCACTTTTTCATAAAAGATAGTGGGAGCATCTGACTAGTATATTTATCAAGTTATGAAGTTTGATATAACTAGTATGATAAATATAAGAACGAACCTTTTTTTTTAAGTATATAATTATTGGATGATTTTAGAAGTTTTTCTAAAAAAGTAAGTTCTTGAAGAAGGACTAATCCGAGGAGCGCGTGGCTTATTGAAGGGTACTCAATAAAGATGTCATTGCAAGACTTTAAGTCAAGTTATGACTTAAATAAAATTACATATGCTTAAAATGGTTCAAAGAGTCAGAATAATTAATATTGGTAGTTGATTAACGTTAGAAATGATAAAATAGGATATTTGATATCCTTAGTAATGAAATTGGATAAGTGTTAGTATACACAAGAAATCTAATCTCAAGTTTACAAGTATGTGTAAATGGATTTATCATTTCAAAAGATATGAATCTAGTAATATTTAATACACCTACGATTGTAATTAAATTTTTAAATACAAAGAGATTATTTTATAGACTCAGAAACTAAGGGGTTATTTCCGGTTCTCCATGTTTAAGGAATTTATAAAGTAAGAAAGTCTAGAATTGTTTTTAGGTTGCAAAAACAAATTTCTAGCAAAACAAAGAAAGAGTGCTTCATGGTACTAGTCTTGAGGTTTTAGGTTTATAATTATATTATTTTTCTTTGTAATATGTGATAAGTTACAATGTAAAATAATAAGTAATTTCAGATAAACGCTGGAATCGAGTCAATAAAATGGTAGAAATTATGCATCTTTATTCCAGGGAGGAATATGGAGGGTGCAGAAATTAGTTTCATTGTTCTTCACCATTTTGTATGTTTTGGTTCATCCAGGAATAAACTTGGTTTATTCAAAACATTATCCGTGGCTACTTATCTTGGTGGGAACCTTGATAGGGTTGTAAAGTCATCGTAATTTTAGGGTAGATTCGAAGGTATATTGAATATAGCTGCAAAAGTCTTCTGTGGACCAAAATTGACGGATATTCGTTAGGGTTACGAATATTGGATTGAGCCACCGTGAAAAATACTTCGTGGATTCGTGTCAAAATTATTTATCATATAGGTTATCCTCAAACCTGAGGTATATGGTTTGGGATGCGGTAACCAATGTCTTTTTAGTGTGTTCTAACGCCACGCCGTAACAGGGTGGTCATAAGAGGCGTGTCTAGATTCAGTGGGAGCCGTATTGCTAAATAAAAATATGCAATAAGGCATTTGCACCTCATTTTTAGGAGAGATATTCTGGGCCCCTTGACTGATTTAAAAACTGGTAAGTGCACGGCCGTGCCTAAACAAACCGATATGTTCTTTGTCATTTATCACGCAGTTTTGAAATCAAGGATGTCATGAAATAATTCTTGAGATTTTGAGTTGACACTCTCCATGCTCATGCTTAAAATTGAAATATCGCGTTGGAAAGGGACAAACCTAAAAACCATACCCATTTATAAACAGGTAGTTTATGATAGTTAATTGATGAACATTTAGGTTATGATAGATTGCTCATAAACAGTTGATTTATGAGAATTTACTTTATCACTTGTTACTTTGGGGTATAAGAGTTCTTATATCACTTGTTACTTTGGGGTATAAGAGTTCTTATGACCTGGTTATCCTAAGTGTCTGGCTAGGGACCTCCTTAGGCTAGCAATGTACAATAACTATTACTTATCTTGCACACGTGGGAGTCTGTTAGATTATGTGCAGAGATAATTAATGGGTACATTGTGTCCAATGTTATAAGAGACTAAAGGGTCACACTGTTACATACCCAAATTAGAACAGTTTGGAATTTACGAGTATTTGTGTGAAAATAATTAATCAGTTGAATTAATTATTTAAAGTGAAATAAATAATAAATAGTTATTTCTTATTTAAAGGGAAATTAAATATTAAGTTTTAATATTTAATGTACCAGTTAATTAATAGTTAATTAATTAACTAGAAAAGTCTAGGGGGTCAAAGTGCAAGGAATGAAAGTTCAATTAAAGACATGGGCTTTAATTGAACGGGCATGGGCTTGGATAAGGTTTAAAAGTATTTAAACCTAGAAAAAGCTTATTTTATATATAATAATAAGAGTGATTTAACTTGCAACAAGGAAAAACCTTAGCCTCCTTCTCCCTCCCTCCCTGCGTCGACTTCGAAGAACACCCCAAGGGGGTTTCGGTTTTTGCGTCGATCACACACACACACAGACGCACGGTTTCGTGTGTTGTTCGGGTTATTCAAGTCGCAGTCTAGCAGCCAGTTCGTGGTGGTGCAGTAGTGGTGGACTAACATTAGAAATTTCAAGATCAAAGAGGTAATTGTTTCTAACCTTTTTATCTTGATTGTTCATGAGAAACTAATAATATCATCAGTAAGATCCTAACCCTCTCAGGGTTTAGGGGGTTGTGTTCAATCCAGTTTCGCTTTAGGATTGAACCAGTAGGATCAAACCCACGATTGGACCAGTTTGTGTCATAGGTGGTTTGGTTAGGTCAAAAACCCTTCAGGTTTATGATTATGTATTAAACATTTCTGGGTGATGGAAGTAGGAGGTTTAATATAATCATTTAATTATCTATGTACTTTTAGCATATTTGTTTATCCATGATATACAAGTCTTGGTATATCAAAATCACTCCGTAGCTACCTAATGCGATGGGAGTCACATTAGGGTGATACTAACGCTATTATAAATACTTGTTGGTTTATTCGGGTAGATAATAACAGCACAAGTTATGTGATCAAGTATTTATAGATATTTGTCAGGGGTACAAATATTGGAGGTGATCCGCATCAGTCTAACTTCATGGAGCCAACGCCATGAGTTAGCTAATTGGTTGTCCTCAGACCTGAGATGTTTTGTTTGGGGCACGAGAACTTCTGTACTTTGGAACGTTCTAACGCTACGCCGTAACTGGGTAGTTATAACGGGTGTATCTGGGTGCATCGAAAGACGTCAAGCAGTCAAGATGGGATTTGCACCTTCTCTTTTAGAGAAGAGATATTCCACGGACCCTTGACGGTTGAGAGTCGTGGCCGCGCTAGGATAGAATGATGGATATCATTTGGTAACTCCGTAACTGCAGTTGTCAGGATCGGATATTACCAAATATCAATAACAAGAATTATCTTTGAGAATTAAATCAGAGTTGTATAAAGATAATCTTTCAGTTTGATCACAATCAACTAAGAAGTTGCGGAATCACACTTAATTTATGTTTAAGGTTTAACACAAGAACAATTCAATTAATCAACACAATAAAATACTTTCAAACACCAGATGTATTAAAAACCGATTACGATTACAATAATCACCAACACCTCTAATCTAACTCTTTTTTTAGACGAAGAACACAACTTGTTCTTAGGTTTCAATGAAACTTAGAGGCTAACACACTTTCTGAAAGCAAATTAACAATAAACTATGAATGCGTAGAATAATCAAATCAAGAAGTGCTTCTAATACGATATTCTATTCCAAGTATTTATAGACTCTTGATCCTCCTTGAATAGTTGACAGTTAGGTAATCTTCTATCTTCCGAGATAATCTTGATAATCTTCAAATTTTGATAAAGATATACTTCAGATCCACGAAGATAGTGATTTCCATGATTAGCTCAACAGAAACTGTTTGTTGAATGAAACAGTTCTGGTCTTCTTCTAACAGTCTTCTCTTCAAGGTCTTCTAATAGTTGTAAACACTTGAACTAACAGTTCTGAACTTTGTACTAACAGTTGTAATGCTCACAGCAACTGTTAGTCACAACTGTTTTCATACTTCACTTAACAGTTTGCAACTGTTTTCCCAGAATTACTTCTAACAGTTTTCAACTGTTTTCACAAATTTCCTCTAACAGTTTTACCTTTGCATGTCCAACAGTTTCCATTACTTAGCCAATTTTCCAACAATCTCCCCCTAACTTAAAGTATTGAACAATACATTTAAGTTGTTTGTTTTAAGGGTTCAACCATAGAAAAATTAACATAAGCAAAGAAAATATTAACATTAATTATGCAAAGTCAAACTGTTACAATCAAAACATAAAAAGAAAAATTACTTTTTACTTGACTGAATGAGCTCCAACCTTTCCTTCACCCTCTTCATCAGATCCTCCTTCATGTTCGCAGGGCCAAAGAACTTTGCTTTCAACATATACATAAGCTTTATTTTACCATGATCAACAAACTCAAAATCAAACCACTGAGTTTGTCCCTTTCCCATCACCATATGATATACTCTTGACTTGTCATATACTTTCATAGAAATTATTGGGAAGGCTTCATCAATTATCAATATGGGCATTATTCCCAGTGGATTGCATATACTTGTTAAGTGCCTCATCAAAACTCTGATTTCAATTTCTGCATCTCCCCCATAGTGACTTATTCCATATGCATACATCTCTTGAATATCCCTTCTAGTCACACTTCCATTAGATGCAAGAAGCTAGCATAGCTTTCTATTGGCTCTACTTCTCTTACAATGGTCACCCTTTTCTTCCCAGTTTCAATCCTTAGAAGTTCGAATCTCCACTCAGTGATGTGAGATTTTTGGCCTCGTTGCTCTGCCACAAGTTTATCTATTCTTTCTTCAACATCCACCCTGAGTCTGTCTTGTAGGATGGTTTGAACCATACCAGCTTTAGTTTGAACTGTTTGGGATTGTTGAGACAGTTGAGGTTGAGCTGTCTGCTTTTTCTTCTCAGCTGCTGGCTTAGGAGGTGGAACTGGTTTCTTCCTTACAACTCTTTTTCTTTTTACTCCCTTACCAGCTTTCTTTTCCTTTTCTTCTTCATCTATTTCAGTAGTGAATTCATCAGCAAGCTGTTGAGCCAATTCAAGATCTTTCTGTTCTTGTTGCTTAAGCTCAACATCCAGCCTTTGTGCTAATTCATGATCATGCTCTTCTTCTTGTTCTTTGGTGAGCTTTAGCTTAGGAATATCAACCACAACCTCCTTTCCCTTACCTAGCACAGGGGGCATCCTTTCATCTTTTTTCCTTCAATAATTGCAATGCCTTTAAACCCTGGCTTAGGTGCAAGTGGTTCCAGTTTTGAGACTTTGCCATCTAACCACCCATCATCTATCTTTTGAGCCATTTTGAATATGCTGATGTTAAGTGTTTGAGCACCTATTTCAATCAGATGATTCTGCTTAACCTTTGATCATGTTTTAAAAACATCTGTTGTTGGATAATCTCCTGTCATAATCATTTTGTTTATCAAAACTCTGTCAACTGCTGACAGCCTTTCTTCTTCTTCAACTGTTTGAGAACTAGCAGCTGTTTGTTGTTGAATGGGAGCAACTGTTGTCTCTGGAGCTGCAACTGTTTGAGTATCTGGTGCAACTGTTTGTTCAGTCTACACAACTGTTTCAGCAACTGTTTGTTGAATCACCACTGGCTTTAAAGATTTCTCCCCCTTTTTGATTGGAACTGTTTGAGAAGGGGTTCTGGCACTTGTTGTGGACTTTTTGAGCACTAGATCATGGGCTTGAAGGACATCAGTAGCCTTCTTCAATGTATCTGACAGAAACTTGATCTGTTTGTCTTGCTTGATAATGAGCTCATTGTGCTTGGCCAAGAGCTTGTCTTGTAAAGAGTTCCTCTTCTTGAGATAAAGGAAAGAAGCAAAAAATGGTACAAGTTCTGGATTCGTCAATGCTTTAAGTTTCATACTTGCCTCAATATCAGCCAGTGTTGCCACTGTGAACATATCATCGGCAGATAGAACTGGTGGGTCACTCCTTGAAGTTCCCTCACCAGTACCCCTTTTTTCTTGGTACTGGGGATTTCCTGAAGCTGTTTGACCAGCCTCTGTTGCCGTGGTTGAGGTCTTAGCAATGTTAACACTGGCCTGCTCATCCCTTGCGGATGAAACAGTAGCATCAGCCTCAAGAACCACATGATCACCCTCTAGTGGAGTGATCACCTCCTCATCGTGCCTCGGAGACAACACTATGGTTTCCCTTTGAATATTCTTCACAGGTGAATGCACCTGTGTAGGGTTAACATTTTCGGGATTGGAGACGGTGGTGGAAGGAGCACCAACAGTTCTCTTTTTCTTTGTAAACGTTATGAGTGTGGGGGCTTGTGTTGTAGCTTGAGACAAGGTAGCAGAGGGGGATATTTGAGTATCATGAGCTGTGGGTTCTAGAGTTGGAGGTGTAGCAATAAGTGGGGCTTCATGCTCAACTCTAGCAGCTCTGTTTCTTGAAAGAAACTCCACCATTACAGAGAGTGGTGGAGTTATGGCACCAGAGAAGCTTTTACCATACCATTGAAGATCAGTTTTGAAAAATTAAAACAACGATTGTTGGCTAAACAGATTAGAGCCAAGGCGATGTTGCTTCCGAACTCATTCCATCCAGTTCGTTTGGGACTGATACACTGCTGAAGAGTATGAATCAGATACTTCCAGTGTGCGCAAAATTGCCCCTTATAGAAGGTACCCTTTCCCCTAGCGCCCTCATACCCAAGTTTTACCAACTCAGCATGCAAAAATTCTAGTGAGGCAGAATCAGAAAACTCACCATTGCGATCATTGAGTTGAAGATGTTGGCGTATGGTATCCTCATAGATTGAAACAGCCAAACCATCAACATTTGAATCAATCCATTGCACTCCATCAGCTTCTCGGAGTGTAGCATGTTTCCAAAAGTGGTCGATATGAGAAGTGTAGATGGTTGGATTGATGGTGAGAGCAGTGTGGAGAGTTGACATTGATAGATAGTCAATCATGTCATGGAAAGCATTGAGATCAGCAGGTTTCGAGAGGAAGGCAAGCAAGTTGTGTTCTTTGACAAACGGAAGGGGAGCCATTGCGATTTGAGAGAAAAATTCTAGGGTTTTAGCGTTTGATCGATGTTCAGTAAGCGTAAATAAAACTGTGAGGAGGGAATGGCTTATATATGTTTCGAATATTAAATGCAATTCAAACTTTCTCAGAGTTTCTGCAAAGACTAAAATACCCTTTGAACAAAACTAACAGTTGAAGGAAATAATGAGCTAACAGTTGAGAACTGGTTTTGTAATAAACGTCAACTGTTATTGAAATGAAGTACTCCCCCTTAAATGAACATTCCATGTGTCTAACAGTTGTGAACACCATGTACTAACAGTTGAAAACTGTTAGTTGTATCACATACAGCTGTTCCCTGAACACTTACTCAAACAGTTGTTAGACAATAAAACTAACAGTTGCAAACTGTTAGTGAGAAAACATAGATAAACAAACAACTGTTATTCCATGTTAATCATTCCAATATTGGAGATCAAAAAGTTGAACCTGCTCACATCAAAAGCTTTAGTGAACATATCAGCTAACTGAGCATCAGTATGGACTTTCATAACTTGGATTAACCTTTTCTCATTGCAATCTCTAATGAAGTGAAACCTGATCTCAATGTGCTTTGTTTTAGAATGCTTCACTAGATTGTTGACAACGCTAATAGCACTTGTGTTGTCAACATAAATAGGTGTATTCAAGAAAGACATACCATAATCCAGAAGCTGATTCTGGATCCACAACACTTGTGAACAGCAGCTTGATGCAGCAACATATTCAGCCTCAACTGTTGAAGTTGAAACTGTTGTTTGTTTCTTGCATTACCATGAAACCAACCTTGAGCCAAAGAATTGGCATCCTACAGAGGTTGATTTTCTGTCCACATTAGCTCCACCATAGTCACTATCAGAGTATGCCACCAAATCAAAAGGTGAATCCTTAGGATACCAAACACCCAGTTTTGGTTGGCCTTTGAGATATCTAAAGATTCTCTTTACAGCAAATAGGTGTGACATCTTTGGACTGCATTGAAACCTGGCACAAACACACACATCAAACATTATATCTGGTCTAGAAGCAGTTAAGTACATTAAAGAACCTATCATAGACCTATACAAATGTATGTCTACATCCTCCCCCTCAGGATCTACTCCCAACAGTTTGTGTGTTTCCATTGGAGTACTTGCCAGCTTCACATCTTGATAGCCAAACTTTTCCAAAATGTCTTTGACATACTTTGATTGACTGAGAAATATACCAGTTGGATTCTGCTTCACTTGTAGTCCCAAGAAAAATGTGAGTTCTCCCATGGAACTCATCTGAAATCTCTTATGCATGATGACTTCAAACTCCTTGCACAGGCTGTCATCAGTGGATCCAAAGATTACATCATCAACATAGATTTGAACAAGCAAAATCTCTGTTTTAACAACCTTTGTAAACAATGTCTTGTCAATGGTGCCTCTCTTAAAACCATTCTCAAGCAAATATGATGATAATGTCTCATACCAAGCTCTAGGAGCCTGATGCAATTCATACAATGCTTTATCCAATCTATATACCCTGTCAGGATACTTTGAGTCTTCAAAACCAGGTGGTTGACACACGTATACCTCCTCATCAATAGTTCCATAGAGAAAAGCTGACTTGACATCTATTTGATACACTTTAAATCCTTTATAGCTTGCAAAGGCAAGGAACAGTCTGATTGCTTCTATCCTTGCAACAGGTGCAAAGACATCATCATAGTCTATACCTTCCTCTTGTGTATAACCCTGTGCAACAAGTCTAGCCTTGTTCTTGATTACAATCCCTCTCTCATCCTTCTTATTTCTGAACACCCACTTGGTGCCAATAGCTCTTTTGCCTCTTGGAAGTTCAACTAACTTCCAAACTTGCTGAATTTGAAACTGTAAGAGCTCTTCTTGCATTGCTTCCACCCATGAAGGGTCTTTTAAAGCCTCTACTGCTTTCTTTGGTTCTATCTGAGATAGAAAGCAGGCATTCACAACAAATTGTTCAAGATTCACATCACTATTTTCACTTTGCAGCATACCTCTAGTTCTGACAGGAGTGATGGGA
Organism: Pulicaria dysenterica; assembly: GCA_947179395.2. Lineage (NCBI taxonomy): Eukaryota > Viridiplantae > Streptophyta > Magnoliopsida > Asterales > Asteraceae > Pulicaria > Pulicaria dysenterica. The sequence continues at coordinate 56,712,030 of OX359291.1, read as the reverse complement.
TCACATATAATCTACTTTATTGGATGATCCTTGTGAATTCTTATGGTAGGGATGTTTTCTTCAGTCAGTACATTCCCTAAATTAGACAGATCAATCTCAGATTCACTCTCATTACCAGAAGAATTACATTCCTGATCTGCAACTGTTTGATTAATAGATTCATTATTTTGTTGGAGAACAGGAGATTCCATATCCCTTGAAGGTTCAACATCATCATTCATTGGACTAACAGCATTGGAAGAGTCATTTTGAAACAAAGGAATTACTACAAAGTCTTCAGTGGCTTTGTTTTCACCAACAGTTGTTGGACTTGAGCTAACAGTTTCAGAACTGTTTGAGACAGTTTGTGGATTTTCACTAACAGCTGTAGGAACACCTGCAACTGTTTCTATAGAATACTAAAAAGAAAGAGATTTAGACAATGCATCAATATCAAATAACCAATCAGGACCATTATCTGCAATATTGATCCTATTCTCATTGAAGGAGAAATTCATACTCTCTTCTATGATCCTAGTGACATTGTTAAAAACTCTGTATGCTTTAGTCTGAGTGGAATATCCTACAAAGAATCCTTCTTCTGCTTTACTCTCAAATTTGCCTAATTGTGACTCAGAACCATTGTCAGATCTAATGACTTTCACCTTCAAATCAGATTGATTTTCAATTCTAAGAATAAGAGACTTAACTAACTCAGTAGTTTCATCTTTAGTTCTAAGAAATTGAACCCAAGTAAATCTGGTGAAGTCATCAACTATGACTAAATAGTAAGCTTTCTTCCCTATACTGACCACAGATGTAGGACCAAAAAGATCCATATGCAACAGTTGTAAAGGTGTAGTAATGAAAGAAACTTCTTTGGGCTTATAAGAAGTTTTGTGTTGCTTGCCTTTGAGACAGGCTACACAATGATCATCACATGAGAATTCTTTTTGGGGCAAACCTCTTACCAGATTGTTTTTAGCTAACAGATTCATGGTGTTAAAGTTCATGTGACACATCCTTCTATGCCAAATAGCAGACTCATCATGAGATGCCTTTGAGAGTAGAAAACTTAATACATTCTGTTTAGCAACCTTTTGTGTATCCAGACAGTATACATTATCCTTTCTAGGTGTTCTTAAGAGAACATCCTTTTCATCCACTTTAAAATCTTTTGGAAAGATAATGCACTCTGTGTCTGTGAACAGGACTTTGTTTCCATGATCACAGATTTGAGACACACTTAACAGATTGTATTTGAGTTGTTCAACAAAGAAAACATCATTGAAAGTAAGTGTACCTGCCTCTACAGCTCCCTTACCAATGATTCTTCCTCCTTTAGCATTTCCTCCAAATGCTACATATCCTCCATTGATTTTTCTAAAATCCTTCAAACAGTATGGATTTCCAGTCATGTGCCTTGAGCATCCACTATCCACATGCCAAATTGATCCATGATCGGCCCTATGAATGCTCTGCACAAATAAAATTCAGTCAGTAGCAGGAAGTACCCAGGCCATACAGGTCTTGGGTACACCATTCAAGTCATAATATTTAAACAGAGTTTGAATCTTCTTGATTTCATCCAAATTAGACTTCTTTATTTTGTGTGAAGAGTATTTGGTGAGAACATGTGGTTTCCAACTGTTGTGATTAACAGTTGAGACTTTTGAACAAACAGTTTTTGAATTTGGTAAAAAAGTTGAGTCAGTTTGTAAAACAGTTTGACTTTCAGATTGATTAACAGTTTTAACCTCTTCAGAAACTGTTTGTTTCTGCAATTTCACCCATGCCAGACTAACAGTTTTTGGTTTTGGCTTAACAGTTGTAGAACTGTTAGTTGATTTTGATTTAACAGTTGTAGAACTGTTAGCCTATTTTGGCTTAACAGTTGTAGAACTGTTAGCCTGTTTTCTGGTACTTGGCCTCTGTGTGCTATAGATCTGTGGATTATGATAACAGTTGTGAACCAAGTGATTTGCTCTCCCACATATATAGCACATTTTGGTTTTCACAATAGGCAAACCAGTTCTTTATGACCAAAACTGGTTTCTATTTCTTTGATTTCCTCTCACTGGTGCTGAAGGAGGAAATTTCTGAACACCATGCTGTTTGCATGTGCATACAGGCACTTCAGTATGCCTTTTCACATATTTGGATTGAGATTGTGCTTTTGAAGCTTCCTTCTTTGGCTTCTCAACTTGAAATTCATCAACCTTCTCTTTTCCTTTTGACTTAACACTAACAGTTGAGATGTTTGGTTTAAAACTGTTTGGGTTCTGTTTGGAACTGTTAGTGTAATGTTGGGGACTGTTTGCAACAGTAGTGGAACTGTTGATAGAATAAACTTCTTTGAAAGGTTTTGTTTCACTGATGAATGGTTCAAATGAGGCTTTAACAAACGTCACAGGTTTTAAAGAGGATTTTGGTGCTGTAGGTTCACAACAGATGTGATTTTCAAATGGAATAACCTCTTCCTTCTTCACAATTCCCTCATTATTGTCATCACTCACTTCATACACAACTCCTTCTTCACTTTCAAATTTTGGATCAGCTGACTTCAACTCTGCTTCTAATGGTTCATTGACATACCTATCAGCTACATCAGACATGGGAGTTATGTAGTTGTGATTGTATGGAGGTGGGGTCTGTTTGTATCCTAAACCTGTTTTAACCTTGTCTCTGATTTGTGATTTTAACAAGGTTTCAAGCTTAAGATTTGTTGCTTTGAACATACTCAAATCCATATCCACACCATCCAATTTTTTTGTTAGCTCATCTATCTTACTCTCTTTTTCACTCATCTTTTTCTTAAGATTATCAATTTCTTCTTGAAGCTGCTCCTTCTCCCACTTATGATACTTCCTATCATAGTACATTTGCAGTTCCTTTGCCTGATAATCTTTGATTTTCTTTTCAAAGCTTTCAATGACAGCACTAGATTCATATCTTCTCTCCTCCATTCTGCTCAGAGCAGCACACACCTTTTTGTTGTGCTCCCTAAACCTTTTTACTATAGCTCTACATTCACCTGGGCATAGTTTAGAAGATACCTGTATGTCTTCTGATTCTGGTGAATCCAGTTTGATGGAGGAGTCAGTCAATGCCATCAATACTTTATTGTGAGTGGCTTCCTCTGCTTGATCATTCCAATCAAATCCATGGCCTTCTTGTGAGACCAATGCTGATGAAGTTTGGTTTGATCTTTGTCCTTGATTCTGGCCTTGTCCACCAAATCTGCATTCCCTTGCAAAGTGACCAAGCTGTTGACATTTGAAGCATCTAACTTTTGATTTGTCAAACCCAGCCTTGCCATCAGCCCTGAAGTTCATGTTCTGCCTTCCAGTTCTTTTGATGAATCTTTTGGCTCTGACAGTTAACATGGCCATCTGCCACTTGAGATCCATCTCCTCAAGATCATCTGGATGCACTTGCTCAAGATCCTCATTGGTGAGAGTTGAATGTGCATGACTAGCAAGAAATGCTTTAAGCACTACATCATGAGTGTTTACATCTAGTCCAACAGCAGAACTAGTACCTGCACAACCATCAATAGAATTAGTTAAAGAATGGTTTGAGTCCATACCTGAGGATGACAGGAGAGCAGCATTGTGGCTAGGGGTAACAGACTTTCTTTTTCCCTCTATCTCTCCCTCAAACACAATCAAATTGTTGTAAAGATCATCTAACTCTATATCTTCCAGAGAATCCTTAGTTCTCCATTGTGCAACATAAACTGTCCACTCTTCACCTAAGGACCTAAGGAACTTCCTATTGATCTCATCTTGTTCTAGTCTAACCTTTGCACTCTCAAGTTGACTAACCAGCTTATAGAACCTATCAAAGATTTGATTTATACTCTCATTCTTCCCACTAGTAAAGTTCTCATAAGCCTGTTTCAGAAGATCCCTTTGGTTCCTTTTGGAACTTGCATTCCCTGTAAACCTCTTCTCTAATGCATTCCACAGTTCATGAGAATCATCAAACTTCTTGAACTAATGCTGGTATTCATTAGGAATAGCAATCTGAAGAATGCTGAGAGCTTTCATCTCAATCATCCTCTCTTTCTTTTCAGCATCAGTTTTTGGTGGTGGTTTCTTCTTTGGTTTTCCTGTTTCATCTAAATCAACAGCAGTAATGGGGTCCTTTTCTATGACTTCCCAAACAGCATAGTCCATTAATTGAACATGCTGCTTGAGTCTTAACTTCCACATCTCAAAATCAGTTGGTTTGAGCATGAGAACTCGAATGTTTGACCCAGATCCAGTGTTATCAGAAGATCCACCAGACTCCATTGCAGTAATATGAATGAAAAACACAAGACAAGATTTAAATAATAAAACACAGCAGATTTGTGAAAAACCTTCAAATAGTGATCAAAGGAGCCTTAATGAAAAGGCTCTGATACCACTTGTCAGGATCGGATATTACCAAATATCAATAACAAGAATTATCTTTGAGAATTAAATTAGAGTTATATAAAGATAATCTTTCAGTTTGATCACAATCAACTAAGAAGTTGCGGAATCACACTTAATTGATGTTTAAGGTTTAACACAAGAACAATTCAATTAATCAACACAATAAAATACTTTCAAACACCAGATGTATTAAAAACCGATTACGATTACAATAATCACCAACACCTCTAATCTAACTCTTTTTTTAGACGAAGAACACAACTTGTTCTTAGGTTTCAATGAAACTTAGAGGCTAACACACTTTCTGAAAGCAAATTAACAATAAACTATGAATGCGTAGAATAATCAAATCAAGAAGTGCTTCTAATACGATATTCTATTCCAAGTATTTATAGACTCTTGATCCTCCTTGAATAGTTGACAGTTAGGTAATCTTCTATCTTCCGAGATAATCTTGATAATCTTCAAATTTTGATAAAGATATACTTCAGATCCACGAAGATAGTGATTTCCATGATTAGCTCAACATAAACTGTTTGTTGAATGAAACAGTTCTGGGCTTCTTCTAACAGTCTTCTCTTCAAGGTCTTCTAACAGTTGTAAACACTTGAACTAACAGTTCTGAACTTTGTACTAACAGTTGTAATACTCACAGCAACTGTTAGTCACAACTGTTTTCATACTTCACTTAACACTTTGCAACTGTTTTCCCAGAATCACTTCTAACAGTTTTAAACTGTTTTCACAAATTTCCTCTAACAGTTTTACCTTTGCATGTCCAACAATTTCCATTAATTAGCAAATTTCCCAACAACAGTTAGTCGAAATCAGAAGTCGAGAAACATAATATGGATTTTCAGAATAGATCACGTGCTCTATGTCTGAAATCCACATTACGGGATATCGTGATGCGAAAGGAAAAGCCGTGTAATCCAAGAGGGTGATTACAGAATCTCTGGACATAAGAGAACTTATAGTCATAGTTAAACTAAGTGTCTGGCTGGGGACATCCTTAGCCACGTGATGGACAAGGGAGTGTAACTATCGTGCACAAGTGGGAGTCTGAAAGGATTATGTGCAGGGATAGTATACACGTGTCATCACATCCGTGGACACTATGAGTCACTAAAGGGTCACACAGCTGCACACCCAACTCATGAGTCAGGAATAACTCAATCTGTATAAGATGGATAATTAATAGTAAATTAATTATCAGAAAAGAGGGAAATAATAAATAGGTACTTATTAAAGGGAGAAGGAATATTAAATATTATGTTAAATATTTAATATATAAAGTTTAGTTAGGAAATTTCTAATTAACAGTTGTTTAATTAATAATAACTGAACTTGGAGGGCCTGTTATGTCAAATGATTAAATTTATAGATTTGGATCGGGCTTTAAGGTCCAAGAGCTTGGGGCCCAAGAGAATATCTATATAAGAGGTTTAAACCTTAAGTTTAAACCTAATTGAAAAGTTAATCCTAATCTTTAAAACAAAAGAAAACGCTCTCCTCTCTCTCTCCTCTCCTTCTCGTCGGCCGAACACCCACCTCACGGTGCTTCTTGATTTTTCGGCGGCAGCTCACCGGCGGACACCGGCGGCGGCGCACGGCAAAGCACGGTGGCCAGCGGCGGCGCACTGCAGGCTAGCGGCGCTAACCCTCAACGTGGAACCCCTTTTGCGGCGGGCTTCTTGGCGGTTACGGTTTAGACAAAAACCATGATCGGGTTTTTGTCAGGTAAGGTATACACACACAAGGTTATTCAGTTTGGCGGTCAAGCAGCCAGTTTAAAGGGTGCAGTAGCTGGGTATCTCCCTATAGCGGTTTTAGGGTATAACTTTTATCTTTTAGATAAACCTGTATTTAAACCTGTGAATTTTACATGTTCTACTTATATCTGGTATATGATTTCTGAAATTGTTTCCCCACCTGATCCAGTTGGGATCCTGGGAACGGGATTTACAAGTTTGTATTTTATTCCACTGTGCATGTTTGTGTAAGATTATGTGCACATATAGATAAGACGTGTCATCGTGTCCAATGCTATAAGACACTAAAGGATCACACTGCTACACATCCAATTAGAACCAATTGGATTTTATCAAGTTATGCGTGGAAATAATTAATTAGTTAATTATTTATTAAGAGGAAAAATAATAAAAGTTATTTATTATTTTTGTTAGGACATAAATATTGTATAGAATAGAAGATTACATTTTAGTTGAAGTTTGTATTGAATATACAAACTAGAGAGACCAATATTATAAATACCCTTAGGGGTATAAATACTAATGACTAATTGTCATTAGTATGTTCTTTGGTTTAATCTCATTCTTAAATATGTGTTTACATGGTGTAATTACTTTCTCTCTACATTCAAGATCACTTGCCATTGATCTTCATGAGATTACTTGATACCTGAATCACTTGGGACAAACAAGTGGTATCAGATGATACCTGAATTACTTGAGTCTATATCATGTCTAGGGGGAGTAAAGATCTATCATATGAAGATATGGAAACAATCTGAGCTACATTCTAGGGGGAGACAAAAAGAAGATTTTTCCCATAACATCAAAAGTGTTTATGCTTCCGCTGTCAAAAGCTCAAGATAAAGCATTGTTTCAGACTGATGTATTTGGTGGGACGCTACATCCAAAACTGCTTATATAATCTAAGGAAAACTTAGGTTACTGGCGTGTACACTCCTATTTCAATACAAAGGGGGTGAATGTAAATTCATAAATTGTATAGAAATAGGAGTTTCTATGTAATATAGTCATGGAGTATATATAGGGATATGACTATTGTAATAGCTAAGGTTTTGCTCATAATGAAAAAGAATAACTATGTGTTTTCTAAGGTGTAAACCTTATTCTCTCTAGTTATTAATTTACAAACCTTCATCTATCCTACATAATACATGAACCACTTGTTATATGGGACTAACAATTTTAAAAGGAGTAATTAATATTTAGTTTAAATATTAATTGGACCAGTTAATTAATAGTTATTATTTAATTAGAAGGTCAAAGAGTATGTTTTGCAATAAGCTAATAGTTTAATTAAAGTTAGACTTTAATTAAACGGGTTTGGGCTTAATAAGGCTAATATATATATATATATATATATATATATATATATATATATATATATATATATATATATATATATATATCTTATTAATCCTAAGGGAATCACATAAGAGACACTAATTGCAACAAGAAAAAACCCTAATCCTCCCTCTCTCTCTCTCTCTCTCTCACACACACACACAAAGTTGGCCGAACCAAACACCCCCCCTAGGGTGTGATCGGCGATAACACACACACATAAGAACTTGGTTTTGATCGTTTGGTGAAATCCATAAGCGGTTTAGCAGCTTGTTCGAGGTGGTGCATTAGCGGTGTTCTACCTTTAGCTATGTGGGATCAAGTTTTGATCATCATAAAGGTATAACCCTTAATCCACTTTTTGTTTCTGTTTCCGTCATGAATTAGGTGAGATCACTGCAAGGGGGTTTTTATTGTTTATTCCGCTGTGCATGTTAAATCTGTTTTCTACCCATTAAAACCCTTCAGTTTGTACCCTGCAAATCCCTTCACATCCAAAAACTCAGATTCTGTAGAGAGTATCAGAATTGACATGACGTCAGATTTATCCAAAAGATACTTATAATATGTATCATACTATTAATCCTGAGCCGAATAGTCGGGTCGTGCTAGAGGAGGTTTGTCAATTGTGTACAGCTTTCCATGTGCCCTTAGGATATTCCTAAAGTGCAACTTCCAAACCATAAAGTTTGGACCTGAAAGCTTCCACTTTTGCATGATGAGGCTAAGAGACTCCTCAGGTGAACAAAACAGTATAACAGATAAAATTGACATCTACAGTAAAAAGCAAGAAATAAACGTTTCAGCAATTAATTCCTCTAAAATAATTTATATCCCTTTAAATAAATTTATTTTAGAACAGGATCCATATTTCACACGTGTCGGTGCACCGTTTGGGCACGACAACACCGACCCCGTGTTATTTCTGGTGGGTATAAACCATACCGATCGTGTTTAAACCAAAACACGACTCCTATATCTTTGGGATATTGAATGAAACAAAAATTCGTACATATTTAGTCCTCCTAAGTGCACTTTGGGCCCGTCATATCAAGGAATCACCAAAATAGACCTCACCATCTAAGACGGGGTGAACTCTTGCCCGTCACATCAGGAAATCGCAGTCTTTCACCCCCTCCCCACATCGGTTTGAACCACGGTGTGCACGGTTTGTGCACGACAACACACCAAGGTACTGGGAGTAGGAAAGGTGTACCATTAGATGGGTAGCATTACTGGTCTAAGATTTTGAAAGGGTTAATTTGTTTCAAAAATATTTTGCCGGTTTTAACCGTTTTACAAAACTTGTAAAACAATTACCTTTGTAAGTAAAAAAAAACTTTTTCATCTTAAAAATATACTTTGTATACGTATATGGTTTTAATGACGTGCGTGCACTATATAATAATTAAATCACAACAACGCAATTAATAATAACAATAATAAGCCAACACACATAACGCCTTTTGACTATCACTGGTACTTCTTTAAAATCAAGTACCCCTGTGGTCAAACCCTAAGTGGATCACTAACAACACACATGGCATCGATAGTCTTGATGCTCCCACTGGCTCCAGCATCCATGGCATCCTCTTTCCTCGTCTTTCTCCTTGTCTTGATCGGCTTCAATGTTACATTTACAAATATCAAACTAACCTATTACAATTTTGATAAAAAAACTAATGCCCTATTACATAATAATTCAAAGGCACGCAGGCCCGCTAAAACTAGTACTTTTACAAAATTGAATAGGGGTTGTAAGTGGCACACAGGCCTCCCCATACCGGATAAATAATAAATGTAAACCAACCACAAACAAGTAAATAAACAACCACAAGATGATCCACTAGGTTTTAGGCGTTTGGCTTAAAAATAATAAACAACCAATTACGTATCAAAAATTAAATAATAATAATAATACACGCATTACAACCATAATACAAATATATAATTCGGGGTTGATACAAACTTGAATCTTTAACTCCAAAACACAAACTGGTTTTGTGTTAATACCCACCATCCAACCTGGGCCTCAAACTTAGGCCTTTTGTTATATATCTCAAACTGGATAAAAAAGAAAAATACCACATAGGTTAAACGTCAACATTATTAAATATATAATAATAAAGCTGGAAACGTGATTTAAAAATTCAAAAACTTTGAACTTTTAATATCCATAAGTTTCACACAATTTATACAGATATAAATGAAACATGTAAACTGGAAACTTTAATTGGTTAAAAGTCAAAACTTTGACCTCTTTCCAAATACCAAGTTTCTCACATAATATATGTATAAATATTAAAACAAATAATCTGTAAAATTTAATTGGTTAAAAGTCAAAAACTTTGACCATTGGCCAAATACCAAGTTTCACGCAGTTAATATATAAACAATTAACTTGGAAACTTTAAATGGTAAAAAGATCAAAACTTGATCCTTAAATCAAAACCAAAGTTTCACACAAATATATAAAATATATTTAAGCAGTATAACTGAAAAACTGATTAGGTACCAGATCAGAAACTTAATCTTAACCACAATATCAGTTTTATCACATATATATAAACAATATATAATCATGATTAACTTGTTCCCCACCGAGCCTAGAAGAAGACTTTGATACCACTATTGGGACTTACAGGGTACAACAAGCACAGCGTAAATATAAAACAGTAAATCCCTTGCCAAGTTCACAATTGGATTAGGTGAGGAAACAGAACAACAAATCAAGATTATAACAGATATATTATGTGTATAAGTCCATAATAGTATAAAAATAAAAATAAAATTATTCCCTGAACTACTAGAAGGGGATACACAGCTATTGCATCCAACCCATGAACCTGGCTGCTAGACCGCCAAAAACTAATACCCGAAATAACCGATTCCCTTATCCGTGTACACCACCAAAACCGTATGGTTTTGTGTGTGTGTGTGCCACGCCGCCGGGCTACCGTCAAACACCGCCTATCGCCGCCGCAGGGCAACCACCGAGAATCACCGTGGAGGTGGTGGTGTTCGGCCGTGGGAGAGAGAGAGAGAGAGAGAGAGAGAGGCAAGGGAGAGAGTTTTGTCTTTTGGTGGCTATTAACTTAGATTAGGTTAAACTAAGGTTTAAGACTACTTAAATAGATAATCTCTTGGATCAAAGCCCTTGGACCTTAAAGCCCGGTCCGTGATCAAACACTTTGATCAATCGACAAAACAAACTCTCTAGTTTTGATTTATTAATTAATAAACTATTAATCAATATATATCCAACCAAAACTTAATTATATTAAATATTTAACTAATATTTAATATTCTCTTTCAATAATAAATATCAATTTATTATTTTGTATTTTCCCGATAACTAATCAACTATTAATTATCTTTCTTGTAGATATCGTATTGTTTTCTGGTTCGCTAATTGGGTATGCAGCTGTGTGACCCTTTGTGACTCATAGTGTTCATGGATGTGATGACACGTGTAAACTATCCCTACGCATAATCTATCAGTTCATGTGTTGAACTTCCTATACATTAGTTGTTAGGAATAGCTTAGTCTATGTGTTAGACTAATTGTTGCTACCTTTTATTGATATGAAAAGTGAGGGTGCAATATGTCAATATTGTAAACTTAGGCAAATGCTTAAAAAGGCATTTGCCTCCTTTATTCTAATTAAGCTTTGCATATTTTACATCTCTAATGTTTGTGTTTGCTCTCTACATCTCGGCTCTCTCTCTCTAACTCAAACACATACATACACAAATAAGATCTTCATCTAGCATTGATTCATCCTTAGATTAAGGGACCATCAATTGGTATCAGAGCCAAACTTGTTTTTGGCTCGTGATTGTTCAAAAACTACAAGCTCCATATCGAAGATTTCAAGCTCAAGATGAAGAACAAGCATTCGGTTTATTCAAAGCACTAAAACCTACGGTTTCTTCAAGAGAGTTTCGAGTTCAAGTGGTATACCGACGTGAACACAGTGATCCCCAAGGGTAGAACACATTTAAGTTATTAACAATAATTTTTTCTACCATTTATTTGGGTTATTTCAAGGGTAACTACTATTTTATTGAGCTTTCTTGAAGAAAAGATCAAACTGAGAAGTGTTTTATAAGTAAAAAGTCCAATGGCTCATTAAATACCCACTTTTCGTCATTTAATTTTGTGGGTATTTGAACATTTAATGGTGTTCTTGACACTGGAAGTACAGTCTTGAAGAAGAAGAATTCAGGGTTTGATTTTTAAATTTATAAATTTGTCAAAGGTTAATTGTTGTACAAGGAAAATCAAGTACAACCCATACCAATCAAGGTACAAGTTGGTAGACACTATTCACAGTAAGGTCATCAGATCTGATAGTGACTGACCCTATCTACCGCATCCATGAGGTATGCGATTGGTATAGTGTGCGGCTTATATATAACCTCCAAGCTAAAACTCCCAAGTGTTACTCAGCTATCAGCCGCATTGGGTCAATCGCATGCGATTCGGTGTTTTCTAAGTGGTGTTCTATCAACGCATTGACCTAATCCGTGTGATTCAAAGGTTCTTGGTTACTTGGTTCTCTAACACACCAAAGGCAATCACATTCAAATCCCTGACTTGATCAGTATTCGATTGGCATTACTAACTGATTTGTTTCTAAGTGTTTGGTGCTACATGGATCAATCACATTCTATTGGTTACTCATTTACTCACAACCAAGTCGTTACTATGTCCATTTGTCTTCAAGTGATATTATCAATCACACTGAACCATTCGCACACCTTGAATCTATTGGACAAGTGTTGAACTTTTGGGACTTGACTTATTGAACAAGAGGACAATCGAACTTTAAACTTTAAAAAGCTAATTGAAAATTGAATTTAATCTAAACCAGATCTAATTCAAAGTTGAATTAAATTAACTTATTTCTATCTAATTCAAAGTTGAATTTAATCTTTCCAATATCTAATTCAAAGGTGAATTAAATTGACTTAATTCCTCAATCATCACCTTAAAGTTTAAAACAAGCTTGAAAAGAATCTTATTCTTAATAGTCAACAGAAGTTTTCAAACAATCAAATCATCAAAACAAGTAAACGATTATTTCTTACAAAACATTCATTATGTCAAGTTCACTTGTAATGATGTCCAATGGTACCGACATAAAACCTCCTGTTCTGTTTCAAGGAGAATACAATGTTTGGAAAGGAAGGTTTATGGACTTCCTGGAGCACAATGAGGTATATGGGGAGAAGATGATAGAGTGTATCCACAATGGAAACACAAAGTATATGAAGCTTATAGAAGCTGACCCAAACAACAACCCTCCCATTGTCCGTCATGAAAGAGAGAAGACAGCAGAGGAGCTTACAGCAAATGAAAAGGAAACCAAAAAGGCTGAACGATTGGCTAAGTACTATCTCAAGGATGGACTCTCCTCAAAGATCTATACTAAAATAGATAGCTTAGCCACTGCCAATGAGATATCGGATGAGATCAAGAAGCAGTTACAGGGCACTAAACATGGAGAGTACATCAAGCGTACTCAATTAGTCAACAGTTACCATGACTTTAGTGTTCGAGAAAATGAGCTTCTTTCTGAAACATATGGAAGATTTTGCAAACTGAAAAATGAGATGAGGTCCAATCAAATCTTCAGGACTGACTTAGATCTGAAATGCGTCTTTCTTAAGTCACTGGGTCCGGAATGGAAGGAATATGCCAGACTGTTCAAGCAAATCAACAAGGATCTTACCACAGTCACCTTCCACAACATATTCGAAGACCTCAATCAGTACCAAGATGAAGTTCTAAAATCTCTCCCAAAACAGCCAGTTGTAGACCCTCTGGCCTTAGTTGCAGCAGAATGGATTCCAAGAGAATCATCGTTAAGATCTGTAAAGTACAAGCAAGTAATACTGAGTGAATCAGAACCTCATGATGACGATGAAGACTTTGTTAAAGTTGCCATCCATGCTCTCTTGGTTGTTGGCAAGACTTTCCAAAACCGTTTTAACAAAACCAACAACAAACAAAGATTTACCTCGGGCTCCAGAAGACCAGAAAGGCTTGCTCCTATTGACAAGCCCAGATTTCCAAGGGAAGAGAGGAAGGAGGAAAAGAAGATAGACTTAAAGTGCTACAACTATGGGAGGTCTGATGGCTACTGGTGAAGCAGGTGATAGTTATGAAGATGATGGTGATGATCTCTCCGATGCTGAGGAGTAGATTTTGGAAAGCGGAAAGGTACCTTCTATCTCTAACTCTAATGTGGGATTTAATTTTGAACATATCCAAACCATATTAAACCGCATGAAAAAGTTAGAACACAAGGTGACAAAACTAACAAGTAAAAATCAAGTGTTAAAAGAGGTCATTCATACACAAGATAAAGAGGCACAAACTGCAATTGAACACTTACAAAAAGATATAAATGAATTAAACGTTCACTTAGCTGTGAAAGAATCTGAACTCCTAGATTTAACCGATAAGACAAACATCATCATGCACGATCTCAAAGCAGAGCGTGTTAGCGCAGAAAAGGATTCATAAATTTTTAAAAATGAACAACGTACTCTTTATTCAAAAATCAATGAAGTTGAAGAACTACTGATCAAACGTGGGCAAAGTGAACAATGAAGGGTTTTTTAGGGTATAAAAACATATCTTAATAACATGCACAGCGGAATAAAAACAAAACTCCCTCTAGTGATCTCATCTAACTCGTACAGAAACTAAAGAGAAGTAGAGGATAAAAATTATACCTTTTGCAACAATCTTGAAACTTGATTCCAGAATGCTAAAGGAAGAACATGTTGGAGAATGCCCACTGACGCACATACGCCAAATGATCGCTACCGATGATGTATGGGCCTATCAGGTCACACGACAGGGGTTGATCCTGACAACAACCTAAAAGGTGAGGGTGAGAAACAATAAATAATGATAGTTGGTTTTCTGGACTAGGTTAGTGGCGCTAACCATGATTGTCGCGATCTTAGCCGCGTTAGCGGCGGTAAGTTTGGGCGGTTAGCGGTGCTAACCCTACCTGACAGAAACAACTTTATTCTTTTCACCTCTTATCTCCACCAATGCATGGCAAGGCCATGATTGGATTCTGGCCGACCTTCGGGAGACCTGGGGTCGACTTGGGTCTATATAACTCTCACTATTTCTCTCATTCACTACTCTTGGCTAAGGCAACAATACACACATATACACATATCTTGTGGCTTATTCTTGTAAGAGAAAAGAGAGAAAGAGGTGAGAGTTCCCTGGAGAGATCTTTGGGTTATTGTTCCAGAGAAGTATCTTCATAAGGAGAAGGATACTTTGGAGTGCTAGTACACTTGGGTGACATTATCTCTTGGGGTGGACTTGGATAGCTCAAGAAGAAGAAGGATCAAGCTTTGAGCCTAGCATTCAACTACAATCCAGAGACATCAAGGGTATAACTTCTCTTTCTCTTCTGGCTTTAGATGCATTACTTGTTGTAGAGTTTGGTACACTATGGGGTTCACTTTGTGTTTGTTTTAATCTTTAAAATTAGATTTTGTACTTGCATGCTTCCGCTGAGCTCAACCACGAACCCCAACAGAGCACCGCTACTGCACCACCATGAACAGGCTGCTAGACCGCCTAAGGATTTCACCAATGATCAAACGATGCCCGTATGTGTGTGTGTGTGTTACGCCGCCGACCCCTAGGGGTATCCTCGGCTTCGACGTCGACTAGAGTGGGAGAGGGAGAGACTAGGGTTGTTTTCTTTTTAGTAAAATTATCTCTTATGTGATACTAAGGATTAATAAGGTGTTTATATAATAAACCTTATTAAAGCCCAAGCCCGTTTAATTAAAGCTCAACTTTAATTAAACTATTAGATAACTACAGAAAACACCCTTTAACCTTTCTAACTAATTAATAACTATTAATTAATTGGTCCTGTTAATATTTAATCTAAATATTAACCTCTCCTTTAAATAATAAATAACTATTATTATTATCCTTCTCAATAATTAATTATCTAATTAATTATTCCACACATACAAAACTTGGTAAAAATCCAAATGGTTCTAATTGGGTGTGTATCAGTGTGATCCTTTAGTGTCACATAGTATTGGACACGATGACACGTGTTATCTATCTCTGCATATAATCTAACAGACTCCCACTTGTGCAAGATAAGTAACACTCCTTGTACACCGTTGGCCTAAGGAGGTCCCCTGCCAGACTCTTAGGTTAACCAGACTATGAGATCTCTTACATCTAGAGGTATAATCCACCCCTTGGATTATCTAGGCTTTTCATTTTGCATCGCGATATTCCGTAATGTGAGTATTAGACATGGAGCAGTGATCTTATTCTAAATACTCAGATTTTCTCTACTCTGATCTCGACACTCTGCAGTTACGGTTTACCGAATGAAACATATCATTCTATCCGAGCGTGGCCACGCATTTTCAGTAGTCTTAATCGTCGAGGGGCCCTGAAACATCTCTTCTGAAAAGGAGGTGCAAATCCCATCATGACTATTTGCAATTTGAGCACATGGCTTCCGCTGCACCTAGACATGCCCCTTATGATCACCTTGTTACGGCGTGACGTTAGAACACTCTAAAGTAAAGAAGTTACCATGCCCCAAACCAAATATCTCAGGTCTACGGACAACCTATCAAATTTACTTATGATGACGCTCCATGAAGTAAACTCGATGCGGATCACTCCCAATATTTATCCCCTGATAAATATTTATGAATATTTGGTTACAACCTGGTGCTTTTATTCATCCCCGAATAAATAATCAAATATCCATAATAGCGTTACCTCCCTAATGTAGCTCCCACTACATTAAGTAGCTACGGGCATTTAGACAATTCATCACTCGACTTGTCAAGGATAGGTTAAAACATGCTAAAAATAGACAACTAGAAACAATTATGTAAATACCTCCTATTTCAATCCCATGAAATGTAAATACTTAATAAAACAGTCTCAAGTTACATCTATAGTAATAATCAAAAACTCGAACTAGCTGCTATGTTCTAAGTACTGCATTCCTATAGAACTCGTATGCCTCTTATGCTTAGCTCTAGCTAGCGGCTTCGTCAACGGGTCAGCAACGTTGTCGTCCGTCGGTATCTTTTGTAGTCGAATATCATCTATTCCAATAATCTCTCGGATGAGGTGATATTTCCGTAGTACGTGCCTAGTCCGCTGATGATCTCTTGGCTCTTTAGCTTACGCCACAGCCCCTAAGTTGTCACAAAATATATCGATCGGTCTAGACATACTGGCAACATCTCTAAGATCCGAGATAAAATTCTTCAGCCAGACAACTTCCTTTGCCGCATCACTTGCCGCAATATACTCTGCTTCTGTAGTCGAATTTGCTATTGTATCTTGCTTCTGATTTTTCCAAGATATGGCTCCTCCGTTTAGGGTAAAGACAAATCCTGATTGCGAGCTAAAGTCGTCCCTGTCGGTCTGGAAACTTGCATCAGTGTAACCGGTCACACTGAGCTCATCCATCGAACCTCCGTAAACTAAGAATATGTCTTTTGTACATATCAGGTACTTGAGAATATTATTGACAGCTACCCAATGAGCTTCACTAGGATTTTGCTGATATCTACTCGTGACACTAATAGAATAGGCAACATCGGGCCTAGTACATAGCATGTCATACATAATTGACCCTATTGCCGAAGCATATGGAATCAATTTCATCTTGCCCTGATCTTGACTAGACACAGGACAATGAGCCTTGCTCAAAATCACGCCAGATTGCATAGGAATAAATCCTTTCTTGGATTCATTCATCTTGAATCTTTTCACGACTTTGTCTATGTATGTACTTTGACTAAGTCCGATAAGCCGCTTAGATCTATTTCTATAGATCTTTATACCTAGTATATAAGCAGCTTCTCCCAAGTTTCTCATCTAGAAACATTTACCTAACCAGGATTTTACTCCTTGTAACACTAGTATACTGTTTCCTATTAGCAGTATGTCATCCACATACAAGACTAGGAAGGTTACCACACTCCCACTGAATTTAATGTAAACATACGACTCGAACTCACTTTTGGTAAAACCAAACTCTTAAATATGCTCATCAAAGTGTTAGTTCCAGCTTCTAGATGCTTGCTTTAACCAATAAATGGATTTTAGCAACTTGCATACCTTATTAGAGTTCTTTGGATCCGCAAAACCATCCGGTTGTATCATATATACGTCCTCTGTCAACTTCCCGTTAAGGAAGGCGGTTTTGACATCTATCTGCCATATCTCATAATCAAAATATGTTGATATGGCCATAAGAATTCTAATAGTCTTAAGCATTGCCACTAGGGAAAAAGTTTCATCATAGTCAACACCAAGAGTTTGTGTGAAACCTTTTGCACTAGCCTAGCTTTAAGGTATGCACCTTTCCATCCATGCCGGTCTTCTTCTTGAAGACCCATTTGCATCCAACAGCTTTACTATGTTGAGGCAAATCTACTAACTCCCAAACTTGGTTGTCATACATGGATTGCATCTCTGCCTTCATGGCTTCTAGCCATTTCTCAGATTCTAAACCTCAAGCAGCATCTTAGTAGGTGGTGGGTTCTAAAAGATCCCCTTCATCTTGAGAAACAAGGAATCCTAGATACGTATCTGGCTCATGACAAGGCCTACTAGATCTGCGAAGGTCTTGTGTTTGCACTTCCTCCTCAACCACAGACTCGGGTGAGATTCAACAATTCTTTGTTGAACCAGGGGTTCGATTATCGGTGGTGGTGTTATCTCTTCCTCTTGAATTTCTTGAAGCTCTATTTCTATTTTTGGAGTTTCTGAGTTTAGAAACTTCTCTTCTAAGAACACCACGTTACGAGCAACAAAAACTTTGTTATCATCTGGGTTATAGAAATAGTATCCCATGGTTTCCTTGGGATAACCCATGAAGATACAATTTTCTGATTTGGGATTGAGTTTATCCGAGAATGTTCGCTTAACATACACCTCACATCCCCAAACCTTGAGAAAAGACATTTTGGGCTTTTTCCCTGTCCATACCTCGAACGGTGTCTTTTCAACCGATTTAGTCGGAACCCGATTCAGCATGAACGCCGCTGTCTCGAGTACGTGCCCCCAAAACGACAAAGGCAATTAACTTCGACTCATCATTGATCGTACCATGTCAGGCAATGTACGATTCCACCTTTCTGACACACCATTCATCTGAGGCGCATACGGAGGTGTGAGTTGTGAAACAATCCCACATTCCTTCAAATGATTGTCGAATTCTTGACTCAGATATTCACCACCTCTGTCGGACCGAAGCAGCTTTATCTTCTTGTCCAGCTGATTTTGTACTTCATTCTCAAACTGTTTGAACTTGTCAAAACTTTCCGATTTAAGTCTCATAAGATAGACATAACCGAACCTACTGAAGTCGTCAGTAAAGATAATGAAGTACCGGTATCCTCCTCTAGCCTTTGGAGTAAAGGGTCCACACACATCTGTGTGTAATATCCCCAGTAACTCACTAGCCCTTTCATTCTCACTGTTGAAAGGCTGCTTTGTCATTTTACCAGACAAACAAGATTCGCAAATATCATATGACTCAAAGTCAAATGGTTCTAGAATTCCGTCATCTCGGAGCTTCTCTATGCGTTTCTCGTTTATATGTCCTAAACGACAATGCCAGAGATAAGTTTGATTCAAGTTACTCTTGGATCTTTTACTTATATGATATATGTCTTTATCATCGTTATCTAGATTTAGCGTATATAGACCATTTTGTGGAATAGCTTTAAAATATAAAACATCATTTTTAAAACAAGAAATCACTTTACTATTCATAACATAGTTAAAACCACAGTCTATAAGCAAATCAAACGAGATAACATTTTTGATAAGTCTAGGAACATAATAACAGGGTTTTAGTTCTAAGACCATGCCCGAAGGCAAACTAAGACAATATGATCCTACAGCTTCTGCACCAACCATGGAGCCTTCGCCTACCCGCATGTCCATATCTCCTTGTCTTAGCTTCCTACTTCTATTGAATCCCTGCAAATGATTGCATATGTGATGACCACATCCGGTATCCAATACCCATGATTCATAAGAAGTAATAAGACAATCTATCATAAAGTTACTTGAGTCATTGGGCGAACCAATGTCCAACTGATCTATGTCGAGTGAGTGCTCGCATGAATCCTTGTTGCCACAGTCTGAGCAACAAATCTCTCCAAGTTCTTCCAACCAGTCATCTTCTTGCATAGGGTCCACAACTGTTGACTCTAGCTGCTTTGGATTCAACTCATTTCCGATGCACATAATGATCTCGTGCAGCTCCGCGACGGTCATCTCAAAATCACCGAGGACGTACATTACCCTTCTCTGGTAATAGTCCGATAAAGAACCAAACAAGAGCATAACTAACTCATGTGGTTTTGACTTTGACCCAAAACTTTCAAAGCAATCCAAGAGCCTTCTCATGTTAATAAGATGATAGCTAATCGGCTGGTTTTCTTTCATTTTCGCTGAAAGAATTTCCTTCATCAGCAAGATGCGACATATTCGTTCACTGTACTTGAACTTACGCTCCAGTCCCTGAACGACCTCAAAAGATGGCTTCTCCCGGAGATCATTCGTAAACTCGGATGAAGCTGTGAGAACTAGAATCGACATAACGTCGGATTCGTCAGCCAGATACTGATAGTAAGCATCATACTCACTATCCTCGGCATCTACCCCTGGTCGTTCTGGAGGCAATGTCTTTATGATGTGTAGCTTTCCCTATGAATCTAAAACATTCTTTAGATGCATATTCTAAACAGCCAAGTTTTGACCTGAAAGCTTCCACTTTCCGGCGATGAGGCTTAAAGATTCCTTAGGTGAATAAAACGGAATAACAGATAAAATAGACATCTACAGTAAAAGAAAAGATAAAACCGATTCAGTAATATGATTATATCCTCTAATAATTGTTACCTTTTAAAAAATAAATGTTAGATCTTGAAAAAGTGAGGGTGTAAAATGTAACTTCCCCAAGGCTATAAAAAGGCTTGGTGCAATTAATGAATTAAGCTTTGCACTCATATTCTCACAAATTCCAAGGTGTTTGTGTGTGTTCTTCTCTGCCATCGCATTGCTTCTTCCATACATAGGGACCATCAATTGGTATCAAAGCCAATTCTTCTTTGAAATTGGTTCGTGATTCAAGCTTCAATCATTAGCAATCATCATCTCAATCAAATCAAGTACAAATGAAGAACTCTGCACCGATTTCAGCGCTGTAAAAGGTAAAACTCTTCCTGTTTTCGTCTGGGTTCGATCATCTCGAAATCTATGATTGTTTGATTGAAGAAATGTGACTATATCATTGGTGACTCATTGATCAATCATTGGCAAAAGGTACTTCATATTCGAATCAAAGTTTTCTCTGTTTACTGTTCATCTGAAGGTCTGAAGTTTCTGATTAAAACTCATCATTATTCTTCTTCAATCATTGGATAAATGGGTGCAATTGATTAGTAATCATTACCTACTATAATTTCCGTCATTATATCAATTGTCAAATCAACTGTTTTTGGGAAAAGTGAAAATTTGGAAATGGAAGTCTCTGTTAAAGCGTGAATTTGGATTTTACATTCTTAGTTTAGAGAACAGTTTTAGAATTCAATTTGATTCTGTCACAATCGCCAATCATTATTTTGTACTTTGCAAGTTATTTTGAAAAGAATGATTGGATAATCATTGCTTTCTGAAACTTTAAAGTTTGAGCTGAAGAACACCAAGAACATTTCAGATCTGAGATTTCAATCTATTGATTTGAAAAACACCTACGAAAAGGTGTTTGTAGGTGAAATTTTGTTGTGATTGGAAAGTTTGTTACTGATCGTTGAGGGTAGGGGTAACAGACAAGTTCGATTACTGATCTACTGCGATTACTGACCTACTCCGATTGCATTGAGTTCGAATTGTTAATTGTGCAAGTATTATTGATCAAATTAGAATCGTAGCCAAATCACAATCATTCGCATTGACTTTCTAGTTTGACTACGATTCACGATACTAGATACAAATTTCAAGTGGGAATTCAGAGATTCACATTCAATTGTTGCATTCGATTTTTTAGTCTGCCTTCAGTTTGAAATTAGTTAAATTGCATTCAAGTGGTGAATTCGCATTCGATTGAGGATTCGCATTCGATTGATTGTATTCGCAGTCAATTGATCAAAGTTGGAAAACCAGATTGCATTGATTGGATTTGCATTCGATTAAGAAATTCGCATTCGATTGGAAGATTCGCATTCGATTATTCAGATTGCATTCGATTTCATCAAGGTTTACAATTTCAAAGAAGAATCGATCATCATGTCTAGTTCAAATGAGATGCTTGTGATTGGCACTGATACAAAACCCCCGGTTTTGTTTAGAAATGATTATCATGTGTGGAAGGGAAGGTTTATGGACTTTCTAGAACACAATGACACATATGGTGAAGCTATGAGGGATTGCATTGAAAATGGTAACAAACAATTTCTTAAGGTCATTCCTGCAATTCCTGATAATAATCCGGAAATTTCTGCTGAGAGAAAAGAAAAATCATTTGATGAGCTCACTGCTCAAGAAAAAGAAATCAAAAAGGCTGAAAGAATGGCAAAGTATTATCTCAAGCAAGGGTTATCATCTGAGATATATACCAAAGTGGATAGTCTTGAGACAGAAAACAGATCTGGGATGAGCTGAAAAGACAACTTCAAGGTACTGAACAGGGTGAATATATCAAGAAGACTCAATTTGTGAATAGTTTCCATGACTTCTCTGCAAGGGAAAATGAACTACTTCATGAGACTTACAGTCGTTTCTGCTGACTGTTGAATGAGTTAAGATCCAACAAGATTCCCCGATCAGATCTTGATCAGAATTATGTATTTCTGAAATCTCTGGGATTGAATGGAATGAGCATGTGAAGTTGTACAAACATGTGAACAAAGATCTGACACAAGTAACCTTTCATAACATCTTCGAAGATCAGAATCAGTATCAGTCATAAGTCTCGAAGTTTTCCTCTAAGGTGTCTCCTGCTGATCCTCTAGCTCTGGTAGCTGCTGACAAACATCCAAGAGATCACACAAGATCTACGAAATTTAAACATGTTGTTTTTAGTGAATCGGATCCTGAAGAATCAGATTCAGACTCTGTGGAAGCAGCTATTCAGGCTTTATCATTTGACACTCAAACCTTCAAGAATCGGTTTAAAAAGACCAACAACAAGCAAAGGTTTACTTCTGGATCACGGCGTCCTGAGAACTACAGGTCTGTTGACAAACCAAGGTTTCAACGATAAGAAAAGAAGGTGGAGAAAAGAGGTGAGATGAAATGCTACAACTGTGGAGGATCAGGACATCTTATCAGAAATTGTCCTTAAAAGAAAACCAAAGATGTTGAATACTACAAACAGAAATATCGACTGTCCAAACAGAAAAAGGCTGGAAAAGCTCTCATGGTTGAGGAGGATCAATTTCTATCTGATACAGATTCTGACAGTGATGTTGAAGCTGAAGAGCATGCTCATATCTGCTTTATGGGAAAGAATGGAGAGTCATATGAGGAGAATAACCCTACTTTTGACAAGTCAGACTCAGAGACTGATCAGGTAAATACTAACATTGATTTTCTTGCAAGTTTTAACAATGCTCATGTTCAAACCATTCTTAAAAAGATGAAAAACCTAGAATCAAGTGTTAGTAATCTGAAAAGTAAAAACAAGTAATTCAAAGTCAAGATCAAGAGGTACAGGGTATAATTGATCAACTTGAAAAGGATTTACAACTGTCAAAAGATCAATTGAAAACAACAAGTTCCAAACTTTCTGATTTAACAACTGAGACACAAACTATCATTCACGATCTTAAGGCTGAACGTGTTAGTGCTGAAAAGGATCCTGAGATCCTTCAAACTAAAAATTTCGAATTTTTCACTAAAATAAAACAGCTTGAAGATTTTATTATTAAAAGGAATCAAAGTGAACAAACAATTTTCTTGTACAAACAAAAAGAAAGACCTTACAGCCGTTGGATGTTTGAAGGCTTAGGATTTGACAATCCTCATGTGTGGAATAAAGTCACGTGCAAAGAACTGTTCAATGTGGATCTGTTCAATCTTGGTCTTACAGCAAGAATGAAGTTTGTCAGCCAAGAAGAAGCACAAGCTGAGGAGGAGGTGAAAAGAAGTGTTCAAGAGCATGCAGAAATATCTTTTGATTACACTGCTTTGAATGCATCATATAACTCTGATTTTCCAACAACCTCAAGTTCCAAACTCACTTCTTCTGTGTATACAGATGAAGAGTTGTATGCACCTTCTGTTTCCAAACCTCTGTTGGAGTATATTCCTTCTCTTGAGTTAATAAACCAATTCTACACTCTTCAGGAATACTGCTTCACTTCTCAAATAATCAATGATATCTCTTCTTTGGTTCTCTCAGACCCATCAAATTCAGTTCCTCTTCATTCAACAGTTTCTGTCTCATCCAATTCCGATTCTTCTCTTCATATTGAAATTTTCACTCTTTCACGACAAGTTGATAAATTGAAATTGGCAAACGAAGTTCTTCGCTTTGAGCTATCCCAAGTTCTGAATAAGGATGAAGAAATCATTGATAGACTGTGTGTGGAGAAATTTGAACTTAAAAGTCTAGTCAAAAAGCTGAGCTCAACTCCAAGCACAAATGAGGATTACGATGCCCAAGATTTTTTTTATCAACTTTCATCCATGACAGATCATGCACCATCCACTGTGATATCATCAGTTCCACAAGTTGCTCAATCAGTTACACCAGTAACGTCTGTTCCAACCTCAAGTGTTAAAAATAAATTAAAACAGGCAATTCACACGTGCACTTACTCATCATCTCTTTCAAATGAGATACCAGAATCTTCTGCTGCAGCTGCTCGTCGTCCTAGAGCACAAACTAATGTGTTTATTGTACCTGCAGATGTGAAGAAAGCAGACGTGAAGATTCAAATAAAAGCAAAATGAAAAAGAGTCATACCTAAGTTGAATAGGATATGTACCACATCTTCTTCAGTCTGTGAAAACATTTTAATGTTTAGGAAAATATGTTTATCTTTCAATGAAACAGAAAAAGTTGCTTTAAATATGTTTTGCATGAGTAATAGTTGTATGCATGGTCATTGTGAATACAAATGTGAATATGATCTACTCAGAAAATCTTTAGGATTCAAACCATGTGCTCATTGGTCCGATTTTTATGTGAATCAAGTTATCTTTCCATTTTTGAATTCCAAAGGAGCTGTTTTACACATTTCAATCACCAAACGTCAAGCATGTGTGTTTAAACAGTTAAACAAGTCTCGCCGGTTACTCACCGTACGTGAACTGCAAGCATATCAAAATCATGGGTATCAAGCACTCTATTCTGCATGGCTTGCACGAGAACAAGAACTCAAGCACAGATCCCGTTCCAAACGTACATCAGTTTCAACGTCCCCAACATGGGTTCCGAAGAGGTCTATTTCTGTTATATCCAACTTACAACATTCATCAGAGGCAAAGAAGTTCAACTCTGCTTCCAAGCATTTTGCTTCCAAGTGGATATCCAAATCCGTCGCTTCCGCAACATGTGCAACTCGTATAACTTCTACACCTCCTTCAACCTCTTCTAATCGTCAAACTGTGAACTTGCAACCAAAACACAAACAGATTAAATTAGATAAACAGTTAACTCAAATATGGATTCCGAAGAAATCATCAAGCAATGTAAACTCTGTTGCATCACATACACGTCCAACTCCTTCCATAAGAACTGACAACTCAGGACCCATTCTAAAATGGGGAACTAAATCTTCTTTGTTTTCATTTTGCAGGCACCTGATCTATGGTACCTGGACTCCGGGTGAATAAAGCACATGACAGGCGACAAAAGTCTTCTCAACAATTATGTTTCTAAGTACTCCGGAAATGTAAGATTTGGGAATGACAATGTCGCACCAATTTTGGGGTACGGAGATATAGAAAGAAAGAACATCAAAATAAAGAAGGTTTCCTATGTAGAAGGACTGGGTCATAATCTCTTTAGCATTGGGCAATTCTGTGATAAAGACTTAGAAGTGGTGTTCAAAAGGAATTCATGTTCAGTATCTACCGAGTCTGGCGATACTCTTCTCTCGGGATCAAGAAAATCCAACTTATACTCCATAGATCTGAACAACTATAATTCTCCCACTTCCATCTGTTTATTGTCTGAAGCGTCTTCTAACCTAACTTGGCAATGGCAAACAAAGATGTCTCATCTGAATTTCAAGAATTTCAACAAATTGATCACCAATGATCTGGTTAGAGGCATGCCAATGTTAAGGTTCAACAAGACTAATCTGTGTGCAGACTGTGCTAAATGCAAATTGCGGAAGTCGTCTCATTTCAGTAAACAGGGGATGAGTACCACTACGCCACTTCAATTGCAACACATGGATTTGTGTGGTCCGATTAAAGTTCAGTCTCGGAATGGGAAAAAGTATATCTTAGTCATGGTGGACGACTATTCCAGATATACTTGGGTCAAATTCTTGTGCTCAAAAGATGAAGCTGCTTCAATTATCATCACCTTTCTTAAGCAGCAACAAAACAAGAACAATCAGAGTGTTGGTGCCATTAGATCTGATAATGGAACTGAATTCAAGAACAACACTCCGAAAAGTTATTTGGACCTTGTGGGAATCACACATCAATTTTCAGCCGCATACCAGAATGGTGTGGTGGAACGATGCAACAGAAGTCTGGTTGAGGCTGCTCGTACTATGCTGTCTTATTCTGGACTCCCACCTTCCTTCTGGGCTGAAGCGATCAGCACTGCCTGCTATACGCAGAATCGTTCTTTTATACATAAGCGTTTAAATAAAACTCCTTATGAACTGGCGAATGGGATTGTACCTAATATCAAATATTTCCACATATTTGGTAATAGGTGCTATGTGCTTAATGATAAAGCTAACCTAGGAAAATTTGCACCAAAAGCAGATGAAGAAATTTTCCTTGGTTACTCACAAGAGTCAAAAGCATATAGAGTTTTCAATCAACGAACTAAAACTGTACAAGAAAGCATAAATGTTACATTTGATGATTCATTCAATGTCCTGTCAGTACCACCTGTACATTCAAAGATCGCTTCTGAACATCTCTGTTCAGAACAGGGTCTTCAAATTCAAGATACAAACATTGCAACCAGTTCAAATGATAATGATTTAGATTTCATGTTTGATATCTTTACTTCTGCATCTAATCCTGCTCAATCTGTTTCCAGGACTGAACCTGTTCCCTAAGAGAATGTTACTCTTACTCCTCCAATAGTAACAGCATCGAATACCTGTATTGATTTTCCTCTTGAAGATACATCCTCTGGTTCTATTACACGTCCTGTAGTAGCTCCTCCCGACATGGAATTTGAGAGTCCGCCGGTTTTTGATATAGACCCAAACTAGACTCTAGAAGCTGCGGACCAATTACCTTCATGGGAACAATTCTTTCCTTCCGCTTTAACTCCCACCGAACCCAAATGGACGCGACACCATCCTACATATCAAATTATTGGAAATCCAATTGATGGTGTTCGTACCAGATATGCAACAGCCAACGAATGCTTATACTCCACCTTTCTAAGTATCATTGAACCAACAAAGATTTCTGATGCACTGAATGATCCAGATTGGGTTATAGCTATGCAAGATGAGCTTAACCAATTTGATAGACACGCAGTTTGGCGATTGGTTCCTCTTCCACATGGTAAATCTGTGGTTGAGACAAAGTGGATCTTCAAAAACAAACGAGATTCTGATGGTGTCGTTGTTCGTAATAAAGCTCGACTAGTGGCAAAAGGCTATAATCAACAATAAGGCATTGATTATGATGAAACTTTTGCTCCTGTGGCCAGAATTGAAGCTATTCGCTTATTTCTTGCATATGCCGCCAGTCGCAGTTTTAAGGTCTTTCAGATGGATGTGAAAACTGCCTTTCTCAATGGCATCCTTAAGGAAGAAGTTTACGTTTCCCAACCGGAAGAATTTGTTAACCCTCATCATCCAAACTATGTCTATATTCTGGATAAGGCATTATATGGTCTCAAACAGGCACCTCGTGCATGGTATGATGTCTTATCTGAATATCTTCTCACTGAGGGTTACACTAAAGGAACATCTGATACTACACTGTTCATTAAGGCCAGAGGCAAAGATAAAATTTTGGTGCAGATATACGTTGATGATATTATCTTTGGCTCAACCAATCCCAAGTACAGTGATGAATTTGCTCATACCATGACCAATCGTTTCCAAATGAGCATGATGAGGGAAATGTCCTTTTTCCTTGGTCTACAAGTGAAACAACTGAGCAATGGGATTTTTATCAGTCAATCAAAATATATCAAAGACTTGCTCCAAAAGTATGACATGCTCACCTGCTCAACCCTGTCACCTCCTATGGCTGCCAAAACAAAGTTATCTGCTGATCTGGCTAGTCCATCTGCAGATATGAAGACATATAGGGGTATGATTGGTTCATTATTGTACTTGACGGCGAGCAGACCCGACATTATGTTCTCAACTTGCTTGGGTGCTCGCTTCCAG
This sequence comes from Pulicaria dysenterica, assembly GCA_947179395.2. NCBI lineage: Eukaryota > Viridiplantae > Streptophyta > Magnoliopsida > Asterales > Asteraceae > Pulicaria > Pulicaria dysenterica. The sequence continues at coordinate 56,683,892 of OX359291.1, read as the reverse complement.
GCCAACCCCAAAGAGTCATATCTACTAGCAGTCAAACGGATTTTTCGGTATCTCAAAGGAACTATGAACCTAGGTTTATGGTATCCTCGTGATTCAAATCTTGACTTGCATACGTACTCTGATTCGGACTATGCCGGATCGCTTAGTCTGCTGGGCTTCGAAGAAACAGAACTGTGTCTCTACATCCACTGCTGAAGCTGAATATGTTGCGCAGCTATGTGTTGTTCGCAGAGTTTGTGGATCCGGAAACAGTTATCAGATTTTGGCCTTCAGTATGACAAGATTCCACTGTTCTGTGACTCGCAATCTGCCATTGCCATTTCATGCAATCCGGTACACCATTCTAAAACCAAACATATTGACATCAGATATCACTTTATTAAAGATAATGTGGAAAAAGGACTCATTGAACTCAGGTATGTTCATACTGATAATCAGTTGGCTGACTTATTTACTAAACTATCAGATGAAACTAGGTTTCTTGATTTAGTATCTAAGCTTGGCATGCTTAATATGCATGTATGACATACTCCTTATGCTCTTTCCTTCTCTTTATTTTTGGTTTTTGAATTGGTATTACACAGTTTGTTCGTTTTGCAGGTCTTTATTCAAGAAAATAAGGGGAAGTGTCTATATCTTTATACATACTGCATATGTGTAGGGGAAGAAATATAGACATTTTAGAATACATGACCTTTTGTCTCTCACTCAATCTATATCTTTGAAAAACCTGAAAATTTTGATGCACAGATTGAGGGGGAGTTTTTACTATGTATTTTACAAATAAAGGAAATAGGAAATTAAAAGGAAAATAGGAAATTAAAAAGAGAAAATTGGAAATTTGGAAAAATAAAATTACAAGTCACAAATGCGAAGATTGAAAAATGGATCGCATTCGAATTATTGATGTAATTCGTAAAAAGGCCATTCGCATGCGATTCCCACATTCGCATGCAATTCTGTGCGTTGAAGTTCCAGGCCTCAAATGGAATCACAATCGCATGCAAACCACAAGTACACTCCTTTTGCTAGACACGATCGCATGCGATCCTCACAATCACAATTCACAAGTATGCTCAATTGGGTTGACACGATCGCATGCGAATCTCATTCACATGTAAATCTTCAGTTACCCTAGAATACATTCGCATGCAATCCCTTCATATGGTTCAGTACTTGGACAACACTTGATCGCATTCGATCCACTCATCTCACATGATCGCATGCGATTCCTTCAATAGGCTACATTCGCATGTGAATCCTTCACAAAGTTACATTCGCATGTGATTCCTTCACTAGGATACATTCGCATGCGAATCTCTTCACAGTTACCAAGGGGATACTGTCACCGTCTTAAAGAACCACTCAGCAGCTGACACGTGTCTTGTGCACAGTGACTTTTTGCTTTCCACCCTCCTACTTCATCTTCCCCAAGTCATTTTACTTCTTTTTCACCATTAACGACCTATGTTCTCTCTCTCATACGATTGCAACCAAACCTTGTCAAAATTTGTAATTTTTACATCATTCGAACCGCACGAACAAGGTGAACAATCCTTTCGGTGGAATTTCATTAACTTCAAGTTTTAATCGAGTTTTTCAACAAAAACATATTCGAACCTTCGAGGGTTTCACGTACTGTTTTTATGATTTTTGACCACTCATTTGACCTCGATTGCTACAGTTACTTTGGTCATAGTTACTTAGATTTTCACGAGGATTTTGGATCTACAAACAGAATTTTAAAATTCTAACTTTTGTTCTTCGTGTTCTTCGCAGTTATGAGTATACACTATAAATTTGAATTTTGGTCTTTTACTAGGTGTTAGGGATACTTTTTGCCTATACCTCAGTATAATAAAATTGTTCATATGCATGAAATCATTGTATATGGAAGACCAAATTTCATTTTTCAATCATTCAAACACCAGTTATACAATGGATATCTCAGTGTTAGAGTCTTTGATGAAAATTTTCAAAAGTTAATAACTGAGTGTCTGTGGTCAAAGTATGTCAACTTAGCATCAAAAGGACGAGTTTGATCTAAGTTTGATCATTTTCTCATGAGTATTTGAACTTATTACTGTTTAATTGTATTACAGATTTAACCTGATTGATTGTTTTGAGCAGACAAATGGCTAACATGGAAGGTGACACTACATCACATGTTCATTCTGTGGCTCCAAGTCAGCCTGCTCAAAACCTAAAACCAGATGAGCTCTTAATGCCTAGAGCAGAATTCTTATCAGTCACATCCCATGAAAACAATCAGTTTATAGACCTAGTCACCTTGAAAAACCCTAACCACCCAATTCTTACTGAAATCCTTCGTGTTCACCCCTTACATCATGTCCTTACCTATAACCCTACTACAACTGGTACTCATGTCCCTGAAGTATATGCTCAACAGATTTGGAAAACTTGCTTTATACATACCAGTCACACTGGCACTGTTTCTATTTGAGCATATGTTGATGAGTTCACAATTTCAGTCACAGTGGCTAGACTTAGAGAGATTTTTCAACTTCCCTCTGCTGACAGTCGTCCACCAGCAGTCAAATTTGAGGATATTCCTGATGAGGAAACTTGCTTAGCTGCCATTCAATCCTTTGGTTACTCTGGTCCATTGGAAAAGAAAAGCCAATTCAGGAGAAACAATCTACATCTGATGTATAACATGTTTATGACCATACTGCAGAAGTGCTTAACTGCAAAACATACAGGATATGAGTTTCTCACAGAAAATCAGATGAGAACCTTTGTGGCTGCAGGAAACCACCTCCATGTGGATTATGCTCAACTACTGTTCAATGATCTCAAAGCAACAATCATACAGAAGAACAGTCTGAAAAAGACAGGGGCAAAATTCTTACCGTATCTGCGGTTCATTCCAATGATTATTCAACATGTCATGAATCAGAATCCGGCTATTCCTCGGAGAGCAAGTTCACCTTCTATTGCCCCCAAAGCTTTTAATGTTATAAAACCTGCTATTCCTGTTCCATTACCAGATCCTCAACCATTTCCTGTTTCCTTGCTGGATCTTTGTGAGCAAAATGACTTAGTAGTCACTTATAGGACGAGTGTAGGAATTCCTCCCCTGGTTAGACCAGAGCCGGTCCTACCTACCCAGGGAGAAGTAGCACCTCGTGAGGAAATAGAGGATAGGACTCAGTTATCTACGGGAGATGCTGAGAGGGCTGTGCAGAAAGAAAATCTTGAGAGGGGTGGTGAAGTTGGTGAGGTGGATACACATAGAGAGGGAGTAGATACTTTTGATCCAGCTGATATTCTTGATTATGTTAAGTCTTTGACTGTTCCTGCTAATGATCAATCTGATGCATCCACTGAACAAATAAATCTTTCTAGCTCAGATTCTGATGGTACTACTTCTGTGTCAAACACTGTCACCACTCCTCCTATTCAACTTGTATCATCTCCTGTCCGCACCCCAGACATACCAATTGCTCATACTTCAGAGAGTACCCCTTCATATATGAGACAAACTGATCCTCTTGAACATTCTCCTATTGTCAGTACTCCTGTGTCAACTGCCGATGTCACTCCCATAGCTCAAACTTCTGTCAATCAGGCAAATCTTAATATCATTCTGACTCCAACTCCATCCAGAGTAACAGTTCCTCAGTACACTCCAATCACTCAAATTGCACCTGAACATGATCATGTACCATCTTTTGAAATTGCTTCTGTTTCCACTGATACTTCACCATTATCTCAAAATCAGTATGCCGGTTATGTTAATGAAGAAGAAGATGATGTGAGTAGTAGTTATGTGAGAATAGAAAATGAGAGAGTTGAGAGTTCACCACACCAACAAAGCCGGGCAACCACATCTGTTATTAGACCTGACACTGTTAGGTCTGATATTGAAATAGACACGGCTATCCCAACCGTGCACATTCAAACCCCACCCAGCCACTTAGCAGGTCCTCAAAGACCTTCTATTTCATTGCACAGGGATTTTGCACATAATCTACGACCATCTCCCTCGGAGATGGGACGTATTGAAACTAGAGGACAGCCTCCCTCATCCTCGCCCAGTCTTTCAGAGCACATCAATTATCCGCGAATATCCGCATTTCTTGATAGACACAAAGACACAATTGAAGCACTGGTTACACTGATCAAAAGTGTTCCCGGAACATCCCTAGGTAATACTATTGATAGTATTATTCGAGGATGGGATGGAAATCCTACTGGAGTCAACCCCACAACAGCTCCTTTAGGTGGGCCAACCTCTGTGGCAGGACCCTCAACGGGTATCTCACGTGATACCCGGTTTGTTACATAGTCTGAACTTAACGATGCAATTCAACAGGTTGTGGCACCCTTGTAGTCTAAACTCAATAGCATTGACTCAAAACTTAACCGTTGGTTCTCTGATATTAATGCTATATTTGATGAGATCTCAGCCCAACTAAGAGCTCCCGACACTGCATGTAATGTTCAAGCTAGTACTTGAACTCGAAGGCGTGACGATCAAGATCCTGATGATCGCCCAGAGGGGGAGAAACGAAGAAGGTATTTGGGTACGAGTGCTATTGTTCCATTCACTCCGTAGAGCCAAACTTTTCCAGGTAAAGGTATTAGTAGAGATCAAGGTGGTGATTTTCAGGCCGATGACGTTCTTAAACAACAACAGATGGTTATCTTTGAACATAGGTCTAATGTAAATGAAGAGGGGGAGATAGAACTAAGTAGTGAAAAAACTGAAGAGGTAACTCTTGAATCTGATACGGAAAATGTACAGGTTTGGTATGGTGATGCTGGGATTGGAATGGAAGTTAATGATAGTTCTGATGAAATTGATAAAGAAATTGATGAGTATGTTACATCTGTAACAAATCCTGAAGCTCAATATACACAAGTTGTCAGAAGGTTTGAGGATTATCTAAACCAGCTGAGATTGAGAAAAGAAGAAAAGGGAAACAAAAGATGACTTGGGCTAAAAGGAAAACTTTTGATGTTTCAAAAGTTCTAAGTGGGGTAAACTTTGAAGTCCATTCTGTTTTTCCACCCCCAACAGGACAGTTTCAAACATCTGCTGTAGATCTACTTAGACAAAAACAAAAAGAGGAAGCATCCAGAGAGTTTGTCAGAAATATTGAATGGCAAGTGCCACCAAATGTATCTGTGCCTCCTACTTCTTCAGTGTATACAGGTACTCTGTCTCTTGATAGAAGCAACATGTTTACAAGACTTGCAAGATTAAATCCAATCTGGAGGGATAACTCTGTGAACGGTCCATATCTCGAAGACAGAATTCAAGAGATTTATGTGAATGAACTTGAAACGAGGACACCTCCAGAGTTGAGACATTTGATTGAAAATCAAGTAATAAGATATCAACACATGTTGGAAAGGTTCAAAACTCCAAAAGAGCAGATTATCTCAGAATATCCGATAACTAAACTTCTCAATATCTACAGTGATGATGGATTTGGTCATACCATTGTTTGGTTCGAGGTAGAAAGGGCAAATGGTCAGAAGTTTACATTCAATGAGGCAGATCTAAGATATATTCAACTTCATGACATCAACTTCATCTATTTGTACCTGTCGGAAAAACAAGGAAAGAAACCAAATGAGGTGTTTGGCCGTTCTGCACTGATGAAGTATATGAGAAAGTTAATGGAGTTCATTGAAGAGCATGATATGCAACTGGTAGCTGAAAATAATCTGGAAAAAGTTAATGTGCTGAAACCTCAACAGATTCATCCTAACTTGGATCAGATGGATTTATTAACTATAGTCGATGCTGATCACAAGTTCTTCAACGGTGAACCAGGTGTCGTCTTCAGAAATTCAAGAAAAGAGAAAACATTTGTTCGTATGTGTGATCTCTTGGGTTATTCAGATGGCACACTGAGAATCTTATATAATAGTCTTGAAATGAAGAACGCAAATGTTGGAGCTTCTATCACTGAAAAAGAGAGACAGCGTGTTTGGCTTCGCATTGAAAAAGTTAAGAAAACACTGGAGAGCAGGAGGATCATTCGCAAATGGCAAAGTTATTTTGGATTACGCAATGCTGTTCCATAATTGTTTTTATCTTATGTAATTCAAAATATTTGTAATAGGTACACCCCTCACTTAGGGGGAGATTGTTAGATCTTGAAAAAGTGAGGGTGTAAAATGTAACTTCTCCAAGGCTATAAAAGGGCTTGGTGCAATTAATGAATTAAGCTTTGCACTCATATCCTCACAAATTCCAAGGTGTTTGTGTGTGTTCTTCTCTGCCATCGCATTGCTTCTTCCATACATAGGGACCATCAATACATTATTAGACTAGGATCCATATTTCATATTTCCCGATGCAAGGTTTAGGCACTTCCCGCCGGGACAATGCTATTTCTGGTAGGTAAACCTATACCAATCGTATCCTACCTGGACACGACTCCTAGATCCGCGGGACATCGGCTACAAGAACCGTGCATGTTTTAGTCCCTCTAGTGCATTTTGGGCCGGGACTTCCGATTATCACCAAAATAGATCGCACAATCTAAGACAGTGTGAACTCTGGCCGGGACTCCCGATTATCGCAGAGTCTTTCACACCCTTCCCCGCAATGGTTTGAACCCGAATGTCCAAGGTTTGGTCACTTTCGAAACCCGAGTACCGTTTAACAGGAAAGGTGTACCATTAGGTAGGTAGCACACTGATCTAAGATTTTTCTAAAAAGGATTTCAAAAGTTTTTAACGAGAAAAACTTCTTGCCAGTTTTCTTTTAAAAAACAACTGTTTAATAATTATCTATTATTAAATCCCTTGTTTTATTTTATCGTGAGAATCACAACCACGCATATAAATAATATGTAAAGAAGTAAAACAACCACAATCAAACTATGCCTTAGCCTTGCCCGCAACTAATGTCAGTTTCGTGAGCCACACGAAAAACCAGACGGTCCAAAACCTATGTGGAAAAACAACACACATGGCATAGCATTCTGAAGCTCCCACTGGCTTCTGCATCCAATCCTGCTTTTTGCTCCTTGCTCCTTTGAATCAGCTTCAAGTCTATTCTATACTATTCTATTTAAAACTAAAAACTAGAAAAATAAAAATTACAAGGTAATCAAAGGCGCGCAGACCCTCTATTCTAGTACTTTTACAAAAAGAATAGGGGTTGTAAGTGGCACGCAGGCCTCCCTACACCATAAAATAGAAAAACCAATCACAACCACAAGTGCCGAAAAATAAAAGCAATCCACAAGGTCTAGGGATCGGCTATGGCATCCCAAACATGTATTAAACTAATACATACAAGCAACTGATCTCTAATTATCATATCCTGATTAATTAACTTGATTTCAACTATCTGTTAAAATCACCTGGTTCAATAATTGTCATGTATATAGATTAATTATTGTTATGCGACTAAAATAATTAATTTCAACCAATACTTGATTATTGCAAAAATAATCATGATTAAAATTAAATATTTTAAACATAAGTTTTACAAAATAAAAAAACTTATAGATTCCTTTTAGTTTTAATCCTGTTTGGTGTTACCCAAAACAAAAAAACTAAAAAAATACCTTTGGGCCACAAAACTGGGCTAAAAGAGATTCGGTGGGCCGACCTCGCACTTGGGTTGATTGGACCTAGGCCGTAGGCAGCTAGCCGCCGTTGGGCCGCCCCCACGTCCTCACTGCCGCCACCGGATTTCTGGCCGCCGACGTCCACCTGCTGCCGACGCACCTGGTGGCAGCGCAGAGGGCAGCCGACACCGACCAACCAGCCGAAGCTGACCCACCGATGCCGCCGTCCTTGATGGTTCCCGTCGCAAGCCTCCGCCGTACACGGTGGTTCCACCGCCGCCGATCTCATTCCAAACGCAAAACAACATAACAAATAATAACAATTTTAAAATCTAAACCTTATCCTCCCTTTTTATAATAACTAATTTGTTATCCATTTTAAAATTCAAACTTGATTTTAAAATTACTTGGATAAACCAAAAAGTTAATCATTGATAAAAAGAAACCTACCTAGTTTCCTACGAGGTTAGAAGTGGCTCTAATACCACTAAAGGGTTTTGTAGGGTATAAAAACATATCTTAATAACATGCACAGCTGAATAAAAACAAAACCCCCTCCAGTGATCTCATCTAATTAGTACAGAAACTAAAGAGAAGTAGAAGATAAAAATTATACCCTTTTAAACAATCTTGAAACTTGATTCCAGAATGCTAAAGGTAGAACACCGCTACTGCACCACCACGAACAGGTTGCTAGACCGCCTAAGGATTTCACCAATGATCAAACGATTCCCGTATGTGTGTGTGTGTTACACCGCCGACCCCTAGGGGTATCCTCGGCTTCGACGTCGACTATAGAGGGAGAGGGAGAGAGTAGGGTTGTTTTATTTTTAATAAAAGTATCTTTTATGTGATTCTAAGGATTAATAAGGTGTTTATATAATAAACCTTATAAAGTCCAAGGCTGTTTAATTAAAGCCTAGCTTTAATTAAACTATCAGATAATTACACAAAACACCCTTTATCCTTTCTAATTAATTAATAACTATTAATTAATTGGTCCTGTTAATATTGATCTAAATATTAACCTCTCCTTTAAAGAATAAATAACTATTATTATTTTCCTTCTCAATAATTAATTATCAAATTAATTATTCCACACATACAAAACTTGGTAAAAATCCAAATGGTTCTAATCGGGTGTGTAGCAGTGTGATCCTTTAGTGTCACATAGTATTGGACATGATGACACGTGTTATTTATCTCTGCACATAATCTTACTAACAAACCATCTTTCTGTATAAAGAAAAGGAACGCCCTTTTTCAAGATGGACATTCGAAGGACTTGGTTTTGAAAACCCAAGTGTCCTAAGTAAGGTAACTGCCAAACAGTTTTATAATGCAAATTTATTTGGCGAAGGACTAACTCAACGAATGGTATTTGTTGGTCAAGAGGAAGAAAGACTTCAAGAAGATGTCAAGCGAACCTTTCATATCAAAATTGAGATTCTCTTCAACTACTCTCACCTCAATGACTCATACTTCACTTACCCCCCTCCAATACTGAATTCTACTATCACCTCTCCAATATACACAGATGAGAAACTTTATGCTCTTAAAGTACCAAAACCCAAATTTCAATACATTCCCCACAAGGAATTGCAAAGAAGATTCCACACCTTGCAAGCGTTTTGCTACACACATCTTGTATTATGAGACATTGCCAAAGCTTTCCACTCAGAAACCACACCTCAAACCATCAAAGTGTCTGACCAATCACCTAAGCTTACACAATTAGCTCAAGAAAATGTAGTCCTTCATAAGCGTATCAAAACCATTTTTAATCATGATGAAAAGATAATTGACAACTTGTGCAGGGAGAACACAACATTGAAAAAACGCATCATACAGATAAAGCAAGAGATGAAGGCTCCTACTCCATTCACCTTTTTTCCATACGCAGAACGAATTGAAGATTCTAAGAATGCGTCCACATCTTCCCAAGATGTCCAACCCACAATAGAATCTGTTAATAATGCTCCTTTGGTAGCTTTAAAACAAAATCAAGACGATTACTGACGATTAAAGAACTGAAGGTCTACAGATGACAAGGTTATGATGCTTTCAAAAAGGCATGGATTGCTCAAGAAAAACACTTTCATTCTCAAAAACGATCTCGCAATCATCCTTCCAAACAAGCACAAGCGTCTAAACCCAAGACTTTATCTCATCAACGGGTAGTAAAAATAACGCTTCCGTAACTCTACCAAATCCTAAACCTCCAACCCTATCAACTGTCAACCCAACGGTGGTACCAAAAATCCCATCTGAGTCAATTCTTTCTCAATCTATTCTTTCTCGACAAAAGATAAAACCTACATGGGTACCTAAGGATAGATCATAAGGATTTTCTCCACCACGAGAAGCAACAGCCAATCCTCAACCAATTATAGGAACTAACAATCAAGGACCCATTTATATATGGGGACCTAAACGTGCTTTATTCTATTTTTGCAGGCGCCTAACCTCTGGTACTTGGACTCCGGTTGCACCAAACACATGACTGGCAACAAGAGTCTTCTCAAAAATTATGTTCCTAAGTACTCCGGGAATGTACGTTTTGGGAACGGCAATGTTGCACCAATAATGGGGTACGGAGACATAGAGAAGAAGCATATCAAATCAACAAAGTCTCCTATGTAGAAGGGTTGGGTCACAATCTGTTTAATATCGGATAATTCTGTGATAAAGATTTGGAGGTAGTGTTCAAGAACAAATATTCAGTTCTAAATGAGAATGGAGATGAACTACTGGCAGGTTCAAGGTAATCTAACCTGTATTCCATTGATTTGGAAAATTACAACTCCCCTACCTCTGTTTATCTACTGTCCGAAGTTTCATCGGATCTTACTTGGCAATAGCATAGAAAACTCTCTCATATGAACTTTCAAAATATAAACAAACTAGTCACTGGTGACTTGGTGAGGGGCATTCCCAAGTTAAGATTTAAGAAGGACCATCTGTGTGCAGACTGTGAGAAGGGTAAGATGAAGAAGGCTTCCCACAAATCAAAACAGATGTTCAACACATCCAAGACTTTGGAACTACTACACATGGATCTCTGTGGTCCCATAAGGATTCAATCAAAAAGTGGGACGAAGTATATCCTAGTCATGGTGGATGACTACTCTAGATATACTTGGGTCAAGTTTCTGCGATCAAAAGATGAAGCTACACCAACGATCATTTCCTTCATCAAGCAACAGCAGAAAAAGCACAGTCAGAGTGTTGTCTCCATCCGTACAGACAATGTAACTGAATTCAAGAACAGTACTCTGAAGATCTTTTGTGACCTTGTTGGGATCAACCATCAGTTCTCAGCTGCGTACACTCCACAACAAAATGGTGTCGTGGAAAGATGAAATAGAACATTGGTTGAAGCAGCCCGTACCATGTTATCATACTCCGGGCTACCACCTTCCTATTGGGCTGAAGCAATCAGCACTGCCTGCTATACGCATAACCGCTCTTATATTAATAAACGCTTTAATAAAACTCCGTATGAACTGGCCAATGGTATAGTGCCTAATATCATATACTTTCATGTCTTTGGTAATAGGTGCTTTTGTTAAATGAATAGGATAATCTATGAAAGTTTGCTCCAAAAGCTGATGAAGCTATTTTCCTAGGTTATGCTACAGAGTCAAAAGCATACAGAGTTTTAAACAAAAGAACAAAGAGCATTGTTGAAAGTATCAATGTAACATTTGATGATGAATTAAATGTTACAGATTTTCTACCCAAATCAACAGCAAACGCTTCTAAACATACTAGTTCAGGACCGGTGCTTCAAAATAAAGAATCAAACAATCCTTCCAGTTCAAATACTAATCTGGATTTCATGTTTGATTTCTTTAGAACTGAATCTTATCATGTTTTAACTGACAACAGGAACAACACAGAAGCACAAGCAAGTGTTACTCTAACGGCTCCTATGGACACTGAGACGAATCCATTTGCAGATCTCTATGCTGAGGATTCTACATCTGTTTCTGTCACTCGTCCCCCTGTGACATCTCAGATTCCTGATCCAGAGAGCCCGCCTGTGTTTGATTCATATCCAATTTTCTCCCTAGAAGATGAAGAGGAAGTATGACACTTACAGAATCTTATTCCTTCATCTTCTACTTCTCACGAGATAAAGTGGACCAGACATCACTCTGAAGCAGATATTATAAAAGACCCTTCTGTTGGCGTTCAAACTTGTGCAGCAACAGCTAATGAATGCCAATTTTAGGGTTTTCTGAGCATCATTGAACCCACCAAGACTTCTAAAGCATTATATGATCCGGATAGGGTAATTGCAATGCAGGAAGAACTACACCAATTCGATCGTCTAAAAGTATGGAGATTACTTCCTTTTCCTTATGGCAAATCAGTGGTTGGAACTAAATGGGTGTTCAAGAACAAACGGGATTCTGATGGAGTGGTCGTCTTTAACAAAGCAAGATTGGTTGATAAAGGCTACAATCAGCAAGATGGCATTGACTATGATGAAACATTTACCCCTGTTGCTCGCATTAAAGCTATCATATTATTTCTTGCATATGCAGCCTCTCGAAGCTTCCGTGTCTTTCAAATGGATGTGCAGGCCGCTTTACTAAATGGTGTTCTTAAAGAAGAAGTCTACGTCTCACAACCTGAGGGCTTCATCAACTCGAAACATCCTAATTATGTCTATATCTTAGATAAGACCTTGTACGGTTAAAACAAGCTCCACGTGCATGGTATGATGTCTTATCTGAGTATTTAATTGGTGAAGGCTACTCCAAAGGAAATACTGATACCACTCTGTTCACAAAGACCAAAGGCAGAGACAAGATATTGGTACAAATATATGTGGACGATATCGTATTCGGGTCTACGAATCCAAAATACAGTGACGAGTTTGCTAAGATTATGGCAAACAGATTTCAAATGAGTATGATAGGGGAGATGTCATTTTTCCTCGGACTCTAGGTGAAGCTGTTAAGTCATGGATGTTTCATTTGCCAATCCAAGTACATAAAAGATCTTCTTATGAAGTATGATATGATTAACTGCTTACCTATATCCACTCCCATGGTTGCAAAGGCACAACTATCAGCAGATCTTGATGGTTCTCTAGTAGATCTCAAAACATACCGTGGCATGATTGGATCGTTACTGTATCTTACTACAAGTCGTCCAGACATCATGTTTTCTACTTCTCTATGTGCCTGGTACCAGGCGAATCCTAAAGAGTCACATCTCCTGGCAGTAAAGAGGATATTCCGATATCTTAAAGGATCTATGGATCTTGGTCTATGGTATCCCAAAGATTCAAATCTAGATCTCCATGCTTACTCAGATGCTGACTATGCCGGTTGCAAAATTGATAGGAAAAGCGCCTCTGGCAGTGCACACTTTCTGGGTGATCGCTTAGTTAGCTGGGCCTCAAAGAAACAAAATTGTGTGTCTACTTCCACAGCTGAGGCTGAGTATGTTGCTGCTGCAATGTGTTGTTCTCAAAGTCTCTGGATACGTACACAGTTATCAGACTCATGCCTGAGGTATGACAAAATTCCATTGCTATGCGACTCCCAGTTTGCTATAGCCATCTCCTGCAATCCGGTACACCATTAAACATATTGATATCCGTTATCACTTCATAAAAGATAACGTAGAGAAAGGTCTTATTGAGCTACAGTATGTTCCAACTGAAAATTAGCTAGTTGAGTTGTTTACCAAACCATTAGACGAAAGTCGCTTTACTGAGTTGGTATCCAAGTTAGGCATGCTCAACTTGAATATATAAAATACTGTTGCTTCATTTTTTCCTTTCTTTCCTTTTGTTTTGAGTAGGTATTTCACTATTTGTTTCTTGTGTAGATTACTGATGCAACATTCAAGGGGGAGTGACTATCTGGTTGTACACATGCTGCATATGTGTAGAGGGAGAAAATCATACACATACTGCACATGTGTAGGGGGAGCAAAATATTACAATAAACACATTCCCTAAGTTTTGAAAATTTTCATAAATAACATGCGAAAGTCTAGGGGGAGTGTGTCTACCAAAAAGACAAATCAAAGTATCTAGGGGGAGTGTGTCTACCAAAAAGACAAATCAAAATATCTGGGGAAATCATTTTCTTAATTCTCAAAATCCAGATACTTTGAATTTTCAGAAAATATTCAAGTGTTGGGTTCAATTGAACACAATCGCACACTATGCCTCTATAGCATGGGATTTCTTGAACCCAACAAACCGAATTTTATAAGTCTTGGTATACCAAGATAGGTCAATCGCATGGACGACTATCGCATGGATTGACACTTGAGCCATGATTCTCAAGTTAATCGCATGTGATAAAAGGTCATTAGATCGAACATGAGATGTGAAACTAAGGTCAATCACATGCGATAGACCACCAAAGATCAATAGCATGGACCTTCAAGAACAAACTTGAACAAGTGCTCAATCGCACGCGATAGGAAAACCAAAGGCCAATCGCATGCGATTCATCAGTGTTAGCTTTTCAGATAGAATTCAAGGCCAATCGCATGGTTCTATCAGCCGCATAGAATTACCATGCGATTGCCTCTATCAGCCAGGTTTCTTACATGTGTCACATTTACTTTATAACCGTTCCATCCATCCCATCAGTTCATTCACTCGATCAAAATTCAAAATATACAAACTCTCTCGTTTTCGGTTACTTGATTTCACGAATCTTCTCGTTACGCTGCCAAAATTTACACTTTTAGTCTCAAAATACTCATGATCATATAGGTAACAACTTGTATGGATTACATTTTAAAATTTTTGAGTTAAACTAGTGATTTTTGGCCCTAGAACAGCCATTTGCAATAGACATGTTTGAGACTTTGGATGAATGTTTGGGACACAAAACGAACTTGTTCGGTAAATATTAGTTTGTGATGGGTGTTAGGATCATATGGGGAACACTTTGATGCAAAAATATTTCAAAAATCTCACAAAGTGTTCTTCGTGTTCTTGAGGTGTATGAACGTGTACTTATAATTCACTTGTTGGTTCTAAAGATGGAGTTATGATGATTTTTTGACTATACTCAAGTACTACAAAGTTGTTTGTTGCTATCTAATTGACATATTACAAGTGTTAAAACAACTTTTTTATACTTAAAATCATCATGTACATAATGAAGGTTTCAGAGTTACGGTTTTATCACATTTTTCAACTTGATAGTTTTGGTCAAAATTGGTCAACTTCGACTCATTCACTGACATTTGACCACAATTCAAAGGTTTTACAAAGTTGAATGATGTCTGTTTGCATATCTTTATATTTTTTACTTAACCATGTTATTTATTTATGCAGATAAGATGGCTCAAGTAGTACTACAACCTGAGGAGATCATGCCCCAAGTTGTGTTCCTAAGTTCCAGGATTCATGACAATAACCATTACATTGACCTTACCAAATTAAAAAACCCTACCTACCCCATTGTAACTGAAATCCTGAAAGTACATCCTTTAAACCACCTTCTTACATACAACCCATCCACCACCGGCACACATGTACCTGAGCTCTATGTCCAATAATTTTGGAAAACATGTGATATTCGTACAAATGACAAGGGTATGAAGTCATCCATGCTGAGGTTGATGAATTCACAATTGATATACCTATCAATCGCCTTAGAACCATTTTCAGACTGCCAAAAGCTAACAGCAGGCCTCTGGCCACAGCTTTTGATGACATCCCAGACGAGGAGACTTGCCTTGTAGCAATCAGGGCAATGGGATATGCTGGATAGCTCACCAGGAAAAATCAGTTTAAACGCACCAACCTGCATCCAAAATACAACACATTCATGATGGTGCTTCAGAGGTGTCTCACTCTAAAGCATTCAGGGTACGAATTTCCAACGGAGCATCAACTCAAAATCTTTGTGGCGGCTGCCAATCACTTGCATGTAGATTATGCATTCCTGCTCTTCCAAGACATTAAAGCAAAAATGCTTAGGAAAAATTCTTAAAAGAAGAAGGATGCCAATTTTCTGCCATACCAACGATTCATACCCATGATCGTCCAATACCTGATGGATCAAAATGTTGATATTCCCCGCTGGGCAGGTTTACCTTCTGTTACTCCTAAACTTTTCATTTATATCAAGCCTGCAACCCCGGCCAATATGCCTGTTCCTAAATCATTTCCTATATCACTCCTTGACTTATGTGAGCAGAACGAAATTATTGTGAGCTATAGGTTGAGTGTAGGATTACCTTCTCTGGTTGTGCCAACACCGGCCATACCTACCCAATAAGGTGTAGTACCTGGTGAGATGATAGAATCTAGGACTCAGACATCTATGGGAGATGCTGAGCGGGTCGAGTTAAGAGAAAATATCGATGAGAGGGGTGGAGAAGAAGGTGAAGGTGGTCAAGTTAGAGAGGGAGGGAATACTTATGATCCCACCACCATTCAAACCATAACCTAATATATTTCTCAAATCACCCAAGCCAAAACTATCCTTGCAGAACTTGGTCTTGACATGTCTGAGTCATCCAGTTCCTAATCTTCCAGTGCTGACTCTGCCTCTCAACCAGGTGGTGACCCTTCTTTTGAACCGGTCCAATCTCCCATTGTTGGCCAAATGATCTCATTAGTTGAAATTTGATGAGACAAAGTTAAGTTTGTAGGATAAGTTCTAAATACAACTTAAACAGAATTATGAAGCTTAGTCGGACTGAACACTTACAGTGCTTCAGATTGAGCACAAGGTGAATATAAGCTAAGCATATATTCGATCAGCTTATACTATATCTTAGTAATATTATCAAGGTGTTTGATAAGCTGTGTATGCACCTAAGATATAGGTTGAGTTTTCAGCTTGATGAGTTTCAAGCTGAGTGACTCAGCGTATATACTGAGTCAGCTCAACAGAGTTGCTAAATAAGTTCTAGCTAACTTTTAGGACTTCTAACGATAAGATGTTTGTTTTCGGGTTTATTCTCGAAGAACTCAGCTTGATGAGTTTCAAGCTGAGTAACTCAGCTCGACTAAAGAAGTCACTTTAAGAGAATTTAAATGTATTTTAAATTCATCTTTTGTCTCTCTATATCTACGGCAAGGATAAGAAGATTCCAGAATCAAGATTGAAGACTCAAGATAAGAAGATTCAAGATTGAAGATTCCGAGTTATCCGTTAGTTAGTTAGCAAATTAGGATTAGTTCTAGTTTGTTAGGATCCGTAGGAACAGGATTATAAATACTTATCTCTTGATAAGTTTTAAGGTACGACTACGACGACGACTACGACTACGAGTTACAGAGCCAAAACTTAAGTCTCACCTCAACATTGATCGTATGTGTTACGAGTCATGATTCATTGTTTGTCAGTTCAACGTGATCAAGAAACTCACAGATTGCCAAGCTATTCATGTGTTCGAATATTCACATTTGTTGTGAAATTGGTAAGTATTCAATCTGTGATTAAATCCTGTTTAGAGAGTTGTCTGGTATCTATAATCATAAGTTGATTATGTATAGCAAAGTTTGAGAGATTGAGAGATTTGATTTACATTAGGTGTTTACATATCAAGTGTTGCTTACTTGATAGAGTCTGTAATCATCTTCTTATTATTGAAAAGCAAAGCATTCGATTGTGTGGTTTGATGTGTGTTAACACTTTTTATTGATTTGTTCAATTATCCCCAGAAAGTGTATTCAACCCCCCTTCTACACATTACTTGCTAGTTGACCTTCTCACTAAGGGGCCGACAACTGGTATCAGAGCAGGCTGAACAATTTCATAAGTTAAGAGTTCAAGATTATGAGAAAGTACACAATGTCTATAAGCAACAATTCATCAAACTTTCCTCAGATGGCTGCTAAAGGATGTCCCATCTTTGATGGATCTGATTATCCTATGTGGAAATTCATAGCCATGCTGTTCCTCAAGTCCATTGACAATCGTATGTACGATGTCATCACAAAAGGACCTATAATTCCCAAGATTCCTGCCACTGTCAGTGATACATCTCCTGACAGAATTGAAAAGGATATGAGAAAGCCTGTTGCATCCTGGACTGAAGAAGATTGAAAACTACATTATTTGGATGACAAGGCAAAGACTGTTCTGGCAAATTCCCTGGCCAATGATATCTTGCATACAGTGACTGGGTGTCAAACTGCAAAAGAGATCTGGGGTACGCTAAGTATTACATATGAGGGCACTGATCTGGTCAAGCAGCAAAAGAAGAATCACCTGAATAGATCTTATGAAAACTTCTTTTCAAAGAAGAATGAAAGCTTTCCTGATCTATTCACAATGTTTCACTGCTTCATAAATGACATGTTAAGTGTAGGTGTTAAGAAAGATGAAGCTGAACTTGTGCTAAAATTTATGGATGTGTTACCAGAAAAGTTCAATGAAGTAACTACAGCACTAAGGGCTGGAGGAACATTACACATGTATAACCTACAGTCTATATATGGGTTCTTGCTCAACCATGAACAGATCACAGAGCACAAGAGAACTTCTCAACAACAACTAAAGGATTCTATTGATAAAACTGATGTTGCTTTAGTTGTACAGAAAAAGAAGAAGAATTCAAAAGCCTTTGTTGTTGAATCTAAGACTAAGTCAGATTCTCAAGCTGATCATTCAGACTCTGACTCAAGTGATGCTGATGATGTTCAGACTATCACTGAGCAAATGACTATGCTAGCCAGACATTTGAGAAGAGCTCAAAGGGGAAGAGGAAGATCTGATAAGGGTAAAGGAAAGAGTTATTTTGATCCCAAGAAAGTTGTGTGCTTCAATTGTCAGAGGAAGGTGTTAGATTATATGCAGAGATAGATAACATGTACCATCGTATCCAATGCTATGTTACACTAAAGGATCACACTGCTACACACCCAATTAGAACCATCTAGATTTTATAGTGTGTAAGAATAATTAATTAGTTAATTAATTATTAAGAGAGAAAGAAATAATAAATATTTATTTATTATTTAAAGGAGAAGTTAATATTTAGTTTAAATATTAACAGGACCAATTAATTAATAGTTATTAATTAATTAGAAAGGTCAAAGGGTATTTTCTGTAATTACTTGATAGTTTAATAAAAGTTGGGCTTTAATTAAACGGGCTTGGGATTTAATAAGGTTATGTATATAAATACCTTATTAAACCTTGGAATCGTTAATTAAGAAAATTACAAGTCAAAAGAAAGATAACCCTATTCTTCTCATCTCCTCTCTCTCTCTCGATCGGCGTACAAGAGCCGAGAACCCCAAGGGTTCGGCGACGCATATACACACATACGGGATCTAGTTTTGATCATCGGTGAAATCTTTGGCAGTCTAGCAGCCTGTTTGAGGTGGTGCAGTACCGGTGTTCTACCTTTAGCAATCTAGGATTGAAGTTTCAAGGTTTAGGCTGCAAAGGTATAATTTTAATCCTCTACTTCTCTTTTAGTTTCTGTACTAGTTAGATGAGATCACTGGAGGGGGTTTTGATTATTTCCGATGTGCATGTTTTTATGATATGTTTTTATGCCCTACAAAACCCTTCAGTGGTATCAGAGCCACTTCTAAGCTCGTAGGGAACTAGATAGGTTTCTTTTTATTCTGATGAAATAGGTTTCTTTTATTCAGAAAAAAACTTGTTGATTATCCAGGTTAATAGGAATCAAGTTTTGATTGTTATTGGATTAATTAATTAGTTTTGGATAAAAGATTGTTAGATTAAATCTAATTTTTTTTATTGTTGTTATTTGCGAAAAACCGACAAATCTGAACCACCACCATCATCGGCGGCGGCCTTAGGCGGTGGCTGCAGTCGGTCGGCAGCGTCCCAGTCGTGGGCGTTTGCTGGTCGGCGGCGGTCCCGAGGGGAGGCGGCAGTCGCCAGTCATAGCCGACAGCTGTCCCAGGTTGGGGCTGCGGTCTTCGACGAAAGCCAGCTTCGGCGGAAGTCAGCGGCAGCGGCGGCAGTAGTTAGCGGCGGCAGTTAGTGGCGCTAAAGGCAAGTGGGCCACAGCCCATAAGCCACGGCCCAAGGGCTGGCCTGCTGCGATTTTTTTGGTCCGAGAGGGCTACGGCCCAACTTTTTGGTTCTCGGCCTGTTTCCAACTCTTGACCCATTTTCATGTATGTGGTCCAGTTAGCAGTTCGGGTACCCATGGTTTATGTGGAGTTAAAATATGGTTATTATTTTAATTTCAAGTTTAAAATATTATTTATGTTTTTGATTAAAATATCAAGTATGAAACTTAAAATATATTTTTGTTGCGAATGACAGAAAAAACAATATAAGGATTTTAACAGGTTGTTAAGATCAGTATATTCATCAAGATGAATAATTGGAAATCAGTTGTTGTTTTTACTTTCATGTATTAGTTTAATATATGTTTGGGATGCCATAGCCGAGCCCTTTTTTTCAACCTTGTGGATTGTTTGTTTTTTTTGCACTTGTGCTTGTGATTGGTTTTATTATTCTATGGTGTGGGGAGGCCTGCGTGCTACTTACAACCCTTATTCTATTTTTTAAAAGTATTAGATTAGCGGGTCTGCGTGCCTTTGAAAATCTTGTATTTTATATTTCTAGTTTTTAGATGATTAGAATAGATATGAAGCTGATACAAGAACCAAGAAGCAAGGAGCAGGGAGCAGGATTGGATGCTGGAGCCAGTGGGAGCTTCAGAATGTCATGCCATGTGTGTTGTGTTTTTCCATTTAGGTTTTGACCGTCGGATTTTTTTTCGTGTGGCTCACGAAACGGACATTAGTTTAAGGGCAAGGCTAAGGCATAGTTGTTTGTGGTTGTTTTATTTCTTTACATATTTTATATGCGTGGTTGTGATTCTCACGATGAAATAAAACAGGGGTTTTAATAATAGTTAATTATTAAACAGTCGTCTTTTTTAAAGAAAACTGGCAAAAAAGTTTTTCTCGTCAAAAACTTTTGAAATCCTTTTTAGAAAAATCTTAGATCAGTGTGCTACCCACCTAATGGTAAATCTTTCCTGTTAAACGGTACTCGGGTGTCGGAAGTGACCAAACCTTGGGCATTCGGGTTCAAACCATTGCGGGGGAGGGTGTGAAAGACTCTACGATAATCGGGAGTCCCGGCCAGAGTTCACACTGTCTTAGGTGGTGCGATCTATTTTGGTGATAATCGGGAGTCTCGGCTCAAAAAGCACTAAAGGGACTAAACATGCACGGTTCTTGTAACTGATGTCCCGCGGATCTAGGAGTCGTGTCCAGGTTGGATACGATTGGTATAGGTTTACCTACCAGAAATAGCATTGTCCCGGTGGGAAGTTTCCAAACCTTGCATCGGGAAATGTGAAATATGGATCCTAGTCTAATAATTTATTGTTTAAAAGGTAATAATTATTGGAAGATATAATCAATACTGAGAGTTGTGTTCAATATAGTCCATATAAAAAATATAATCCTAAATTTTAATATTTAATCACATGTGATTCAATATAAAATTACATGTGATTCACTATACAATCACATGTGATGATAAAATCATTACATGTTAATTACGAAAATGCCACTTTGCCCAAATTTTTAAAATTCAATCTGGACTATTGATAGGGCTGATACAAGGGCTAAGATTAGTCCCTCAGGACTATGCAATAAGTATGGACTATATTGAACATTTCTCTCAATACTGAATAGGTTTTTTATCTTTTCTTTTTTGTAGATGTCTTTTGTATCTGTTATTCCGTTCTATTCACCTAAGGAATCTCTAAGCCTCATCATCGGCAAGTGGAAGATTTCAGGTCCAAACTTTGCTGTTTGGAAGATGCATCTAAAGAATGTTTTGGATGCACAGGGAAAGCTTCACATCATAGAGATATTACCTCCAGTGCGACCAGGGGTAGATGCCCAGGATAGTGAGTATGATGCTTACTATCAGTATATGGCTGACGAGTCTGACGTTATGTCGATTCTCATTCTCACAGCGTCATCCGAGTTTACGGATGATCTCCGTGAGAAGTCATCTTATGAGGTTGTTCAGGGACTGGAGCGTAAGTTCAAGTATAGTGAACGGATATGTCGCATCCTGCTGATGAAGGAAATTTTTTCAACAAAAATGAAAGAAAACCAACCGATTAGTGATCATCTCATTAATCTGAGAAGGCTCTTAGATTGCTATGAAAGTTTTGGGTCAAATTCAAAACCACATGAGCTAGTTATGCTCTTGTTCGGTTCTTTATCGGACTATTACTAGAGGAGGGTAATGTATGTCCTCGGTGATTTTGAGTTGACTGTCGCAGGGTTGCACGAAATCCTTCTATGCATCAGCAATGAGTTGAATCCAAAGAAGCTAGAGTCAACAGTTGTGGACCCTATGCAGGAAGATGACTGGCTGGAAGAGCTTGGAGAAAGTTGTTGCCCAGACTGTGGCAGCAAGGATTCATGCGAGCACTCACTCGACATAGATCAGCTGGACATTGGTTCGCCCAATGACTCAGGTATCTTTATGATAGATTGTCTTATTACTTCTTATGAATCATGGGTATTGGATACCGGATGTGGTCATCACATATGCAATCATTTGCAGGGATTCAAGAGAAGTAAGAAGCTAAGACAAGGAGATATGGACCTGCGGGTAGGCGAAGGCTCCATGGTTGGTGCTGAAGCTGTAGGAACATATTGTTTTTGTTTGCCCTCGGGCATGGTCTTAGAACTAGAATCTTGTTATTATGTTCCTAGACTTATTAAAAATATTATCTCGTTTGATTTGCTTATAGACTATGGATTATATTATGTTTTGAATGAAAGGTTATTTCATGTTTCAAAAATGATATTTTCTTTTTTTAAAGCTATTCCAGAAAATGGTCTACACACGCTAAATCTAGATAACAATAACATCTATCATATAAGTAAGAGATCCAAGAGTAACTTGAATCAAACGTACCTCTGGCATTGTCGTTTAGAACATATAAACGAGAAACGCATAGAGAAACTACGAGATGACGGAATTCTAGAACCATTTGACTTAGAATCATATGATATTTGCGAATCTTGTTTGTCTTGTAAAATGACAAAGCAGCCTTTCAACAGTGAAAATGAAAGGGCTAGTGAGTTATTAGGGATTATACACACAGATGTGTGTGGACCCTTTACTCCAGAAGCTAGAGGAGGATACCGGTATTTCATAACCTTTACTAACAACTTCAGTAGGTTCGGTTATGTCTACCTCATGAGACTCAAATCTGAAAGTTTTGACAAGTTCAAACAGTTTCAGAATGAGGTACAAAATCAGCTGGACAAGAAGATAAAGTCGCTTCGTCGGATCGAGGTGGCGAATATCTGAGTCAGGAATTCGACGATCATTTGAAGGAATGTGGGATTGTTTAACAACTCACACCTCTGTATACACCTCAGATGAATGGTGTATCAGAAAGGAAGAATCATACACTGCTTGACATGGTACGATCAATGATGAGTCAAAGTTCACTACCATTGTCATTTTGGGGGCACGCACTAGAGACAGCAGCGTTCATGCTGAACCGGGTTCCGACCAAATTGGTTGAAAAGACACCGTTCGAGGAATGGAAGGGGAAAAAGCCCAAAATGTGTTTTCTCAACGTTTATGGATGTGAGGTGTATGTTAAGCGAACATTCACAGATAAACTCAATCCCAAATCAGATAAGTGTATCTTCGTTTATCCCAAGGAAACCATGGGATACTATTTCTATAACCCAGATGAGAACAAAGTCTTTGTTGCTCGTAAAGGGGTGTTCTAGGAGGAGAAATTTCTTAACTCAGAAACTCCAAGAAAAGAAATAGAGCTTCAAGAAATTGAAGAGGAAGAGATAACACTACTACCAATAATTGAACCCGTGGTTCAACAAAGAATTGTTGAATCCCAACCCGAGTCTGTGGTTAAGGAAGAAGTGCAAACACAAGACCTTCGCAGGTCTAGTAGGCCTCTTCATGAGCCAGATAGGTATCTGGGATTCCTAGTTGCACAAGACGAAGGGGATCTTTTAGAACCCACTAGCTACCAAGATGCTGCCTCAGGTTTAGAATCTGAGAAATGGCTAGAAGCCATGAAGGCAGAGATGAAATCCATGTATGACAACCAGGTCTAGGAATTAGTAGATTTGCCTCAACACAGTAAAGTTGTTGGGTGCAAATAGGTCTTCAAGAAGAAGACCACATGGATGGAAAAGTTCATACTTTTAAAGTAAGTCTAGTGGCAAAAGGTTTCACGCAAACTCATGGCGTTGACTATGATGAAACTTTTTCCCGAGTGGCAATGCTTAAGACTATTAGGATTCTTATGGCCATATCAGCATATTTTGACTATGAGATATAGCAGATGGATGTCAAAACCGCCTTCCTTAACGTGAAGCTGACAGAGGACGTATATATGATACAGCCAGATGGTTTTGCAGATCCAAAGAACCTTAATAAAGTATGTAAGTTGCTCAAATCCATTTATGGATTAAAACAAGCATCTAGGAGCTGGAACTTACACTTTGATGAGCGTATCAAAGAATTTGGTTTCACCAAAAGTGAGTTCGAGTCGTGTGTTTACACTAAATTCAGTGGGAGCGCGGTAACCTTCCTAGTCTTGTATGTAGATGACATACTATTAATAGGAAACTTTATACCAGTGTTACAAGGAGTAAAATCCTGGTTAGGTAAATATTTCCAGATGAAAGACTTGGGAGAAGCTGCTTATATACTGGGTATAAAGATCTATAGGAATAGATCTAAGCGGCTTATCGGACTTAGTCAAAGTATATATATTGACAAAGTCGTGAAAAGATTCAAGATGGATGAATCCAAGAAAGGATTTATTCCTATGCAATCTGGCGCGATTTTGAGCAAGGCTCAGTGTCCTGTGTCTAGTCAAGATCAGGACAAGATGAAATTGATACCATATGCCTCGGCAGTTGGTTCAATCATGTATGCCATGCTATGTACTAGGCCCGATGTTGCCTATTCTATCAGTGTCACGAGTAGATATCAGCAAAATCCTGGTGAGGCCCATTGGGTAGCCGTCAAGAATATTCTCAAGTACCTGAGAAGGACAAAACACATATTTCTAGTTTATGGATGTTCGATGGATGAGCTCAGTGTAACTAGTTACACTGATGCTAGTTTCCAGACCGACAGGGATGACTTTAGGTCGCAATCAGGATTTGTCTTTACCCTAAACGGAGGAGCCATATCTTGGAAAAGTCATAAGCAATATACAATAGCAGATTCTACTACAGAAGCAGAGTATATTGCCGTAAGTGATGCGGCAAAGGAAGCTGTCAGGCTGAAGAATTTTATCTCGGATCTTAGAGTTGTTGCCAGTATCTCTAGACCGATCGATATATTATGTGACAACTCAGGGGCTGTGGCACAAGCTAAAGAGCCTATAGATCATCAGCGAACTAGGCACGTACTCAGGAAATATCACCTCATCCGAGAGATCATTGGAAGAGATAATATTAGATTGCAAAAGATACCGACGGATGACAACGTTGTTGACCCGTTGACGAAGCCTCTAGCTAGAGCTAAGCATGAGAGGCATGCGAGTTCTATAGGAATGCAGTACTTAGAACAGAGCAGCTAGTTCATGTTTTTTGATTATTACTATAGATGTAACTTGAAACTCTGTTATTATGTATTTACATTTCATGGGATTGAAATAGGAAGTATTTGCATAATTGTTTCTAGTTGTCTATTTTTAGCATGTTTAAACCTATCCATGACAACTCAAGTGATGAATTGTCTAAATACCCGTAGCTACTTAATGTAGTGGGAGCTACATTAGGGAGGTAATGCTATTATGGATATATGATGATTTATTCAGGGATGAATAAAAGCACAAGGTTGTGACCAAATATTCATAGATATTTATCAGGGGATAAATATTGGGGTGATCAGCATCGAGACTACTTCATGGAGCATCAACATATGTAAACTTGATAGGTTGTCTTTAGACCTGAGATATTTGGTTTAAGGCATGGTAACTTCTGTACTTTATCATGTTCTAACGTCACGCCGTAACAGAGTGATCATAAGGGGCATGTCTAGGTGCAGCGGAAGCCATGTGCTCAAATTGCAAATAGTCAAGATGGGATTTTCACATCCTTTTTAGGAGAGATATTTTCTGAGCTCCTCGACGATTAAGACTACTGAAAATGCGTGGCCGCTCTCGGTTAGAATGATAGGTTTCATTCGGCAAACCGTAATTGCATCGTGTCGAGATCAGAGTCAAGAAAATCTGAGTATTTAGACTAAGATCCCTGCTCCATGTCTAATACTCACATTACGGAATATCACGATGCAAAAGGAAAAGCCTAGATAATCCAAGGGGTGGATTATGTCTCTAGATATAGGAGATCTCATAGTCTGGTTAATCTAAGCGTCTGGCTAGGAACCTCCTTAGGCCAACTATGTACAAGAAATGTTACTTATCTTACACAAGTGGGAGTCTGTTAGATTATGTACATAGATAGATAACATGTACCATCGTATCCAATGCTATGTGACACTGAAGGATCACACTGCTACACACTCAATTAGAACCATCTGAATTTTATAGTATGTAAGAATAATTAATTAGTTAATTAATTATTAAGAGAGAAAGAAATAATAAATATTTATTTATTATTTAAAGGAGAAGTTAATATTTAGTTTAAATATTAACAGGACCAATTAATTAATAGTTATTAATTAATTAGAAAGGTCAAAGGGTATTTTCTGTAATTACTTGATAGTTTAATTAAAGCTGGGCTTTAATTAAACGGGCTTGGGCTTTAATAAGGTTATGTATATAAATACCTTATTAAACCTTGGAATCATTAATTAAGAAAATTACAAGTCAAAAAGAAAGATAACCCTAATCTTCTCCTCTCCTCTCTCCCTCGATCGGCGCACAAGAGCCGAGAACCCCAAGGGGTCGGCGACGCATACACACTCACACATACGGGATCTAGTTTTGATCATCGGTGAAATCTTTGGCGGTCTAGCAGCCTATTTGAGGTGGTGCAGTAGCGGTGTTCTACCTTTAGCAATCTAGGATTGAAGTTTCAAGGTTTAGACTGCAAAGGTATAATTTTAATCCTCTACTTCTGTTTTAGTTTATGTACGAGTTAGATGAGATCACTGGAGGGGGTTTTGATTATTTCCGCTCTGCATGTTTTTATGATTTGTTTTTATGCCCTACAAAACCCTTCAGAAGGGACACATTGCTGCTGAGTGCAGAGTGAAGAAGGAAGAATGAGCTCCAGTAGCTGATAAGAATGCTTATAGAGCTGACAAGTATAAAAAGAAATATACTCAGCTCAAGAAAGCAAAGCCAGAAGACAAAGGACTCTATGCTGAAACCTGGGATACAAAATCATCTACCTCAGATGATGATGATATATGTCTAATGGCTCAAGAAAATGAAGAGTTTGAAATTGATGAAGTTTATTATGGTTTGTCCGAGTCAACTTTTGAAGCTGACATGAAGGAAGCTGAAGAAAACAGTAAACTTAGTGACTGGGATCCTTCCTCCATGTACAAGGTTAGTAATTTCAACTCTTACACCGATGAAGAAAAGGGTCTTGCGTTTGATTATTTGCTAAATGATTTCAAGACCAGCCTTAAGTCTCAAAATGACCTCAAAGCTAAGATAGCTAAACTGAAGAATGAGATTAAGGAAAATCAATCTCTCATTGATGTTGGTAAGAAAGCACAGTGTGATCTTGAATGTCAAAGATACATCAATAAACTTCTAAGTGAAGAACTTTAGGAAGTCAAAGATAAAGCTGACCAACTTCAAAAGGTCACTGAATCTTGGTGTAAGTCATCAAGGCTTGCTGAAAACTGCATCAACCAACAAATTCCGAAACAAGTACAAGCTGTACTTAGAAGTGACTATCAATCTGCAGCTCATGCAGCTGATGATGATGAGATAGCAAGTATAAACTCTGAGGAGGATAGACAACTGATTGAGTCTTAGAAGAAGTCAGCCTCAGAGAAGAAACATGGTCAAAACCTTAAACAAAATATGTTCTAAAGTCAAAAGATCATGGGAATGAGTGCTCAACATCTAAACAGCATAGTAAGTCTGTGTTGGACAGATTAGGCACTTAGCCTATTCAATGAACTCCAGTCATAGAAAGACTTAACCCAAATCCTTTCAAAAGGCAACATTCTCTATCTGGCTCAGAGAGAAGTTACAAGAATAGGAAGACCACTGTAAGTCAGAGGTCAAATCACAACAATGGTAAGTCCAAAGTTGTGGACCTTGGTAAGTCCAAGGAGATCAACAGTGGTAAGTTCAAACCTGTTGAATCTGGTAAGTCCAGAAAGCATGACAGTGGTAAGTACAAAGTCATAAAAAAGAAGTTTGTTAGTCAAACCTATGAACAGAAGGATAACAAACCAAGATCTGACAAAGGTAAGAGTCCAAAGTCAGTGAACATCAAGTGAATCAACTTGTAAAGAAAGTCAAAAAGTTATCCACAACATATAATCCTAAGGCTGAGAGTAAATTCTCACAAGGATTATTAAACACTCTACCACCTGTAATCATTGGAAGAAGGAGATGCCACAAGTGCAGAAGTAGAGGTCATGAGGCAAAGGACTGTGACATTGAAATCTAAAGGCCTGAACAAGAACAGGCTGATCAGCCTATACAGGACTCAGCTCTTGCTTAAGCTGAACAGTCAGTTCAACAAGATGAAGATGGTAAGTGCTCAACATCTGAACCTACTATGAAGTGGGTTCCTAGAAAAAACTAATTTGTTTAGTTTACTTATCATATACAGGGTTCAAGTAAATGGTACTTGGATAGTGGATGCTCAAGGAACATGACTAGGTGGAAAGGACTTCTTAGTGATTTCCAGGAAGATGAAGGTCCTAAAGTAACATTTGGTGACAACTCCCATGGAAGAACTAAAAGCTATGGGAAGATGCACGCTGGCAAGGTGACTTTCCAGAAAGTTGCATATGTCAAGGGTCTTAAACAAAATCTTATCAGTATCAGCCAGTTGTGTGATGAAGACAATATTGTTACTTTTAGGAAGAAAGCAGGAACTATATATAATGCTAAGGGTAAGCCTGTATTAATAGCTAAAAGAGAGAGAGATGTGTATCTACTTGATATTAATGCTGCTGATCTGCATACTGAAACCTGCTTGTATTCCCAATCTGTTCCTAAGCTGAGTTGGTTGTGGCATAAAAGATTATCACATTTAAATTTCAAAAATATAAATATGCTATCCAATAAAGAGTTAGTCTCTGGATTACCAACGATCACATTTGTCGAGGACAAATTGTGTTCAGCTTGTGAACAAGGGAAACACCATAAAGGGTCCTTCAAATCAAAGAAAATTTTTTCAATAACAGACCCATTGCATATGTTGCATATGGATCTATTTGGACCCATAAGTACTTCAAGCCTAAGTGGCAAGAAGTACACACTAGTGATAGTAGATGAGTTCTCACGATTCATCTGGGTTCTATTCCTTAAAGCCAAAAGTGATGTTGCACTGGAGATAATAAGCTTTATCAAACAGGAAGAGTTGCAAAAAGGTAAGTCTGTAAAGCAACTCAGAAGTGATCATGGGACTGATTTCAGGAACTCAACCCTAGAAGGATTTTGTGAACAAAAAGGAATACTACAAAATTTCTCCTCAGTCAGAACTCCTCAACAAAATGGAGTGGCTGAAATGAGAAATAGAACCATAATTGAGTCTGCTAGAACAATGCTATGTGAGGTAGGATTGAAACTCTATTTCTGGGATAAAGCTGTTAGTACAGCATGCTATACTCAGAATAGATCAATCATTGTCAAAATACATGGCAAAATAGCATATGAGATGCATAAATATAGAAAGCCCAATATAGGTTACTTCCATGACTTTGGTTCAAAATGATATGTGCTGAATCAAAAAGATCAGCTCCATAAGTTGGAACCTAAAGCTGATCCTGGAATATTTGATGGTTATTCCTCAATCTCCAAGTCTTACAGAGTGTATAATACACGGAGAAAGGCCATATAAGAATCAATTCATGTCTCATTTGATGAAAATAGTTTTGATCAAGCTGAGAAAGGACAAGTTAACTTGGTTAGTGTGAGTGAGCTTGAAAAGCCTGAGGAAACCAATATGTCAAATCCTATGTATGTCATGGGAGATGATAGTGATGATGATGTGTATCCATCAAAGAAATCATCACAAGCTCCAAGGGACTCTCAAGCTGAGAAGGATGATGAGTTCATAAATCCATTTGGAGCTGAAGTCACTCAGACTGAAGATCTTAGTGATCATTAGTTTGTTGACAATGCTGCTATTGAGACTGAGGATGTTAGTTCACCTCAGAGTTCGCAATATCACTCAGATCCAGAACCAGATTCTCCAACTACAACATTTAAATTCCTCAAAGATCATCATCAAGATCAAATCATTAGAAATGTCCAAGAAAGAGTAATGACAAGATCAAAGGCTACAGCAAACTATGCTGCTTACTTTGGTTTCCTATCTTAAATGGAACCAAAGAAGACTGAAGAAGCCTTAGAGGATGAGGATTGGATTGAAGCTATGCAAGAGGAATTAAATAAATTTGAGAGAAACAAAGTCTGGAGTCTTGTCCGAGCCCCCAAAGATCACACAATTATAGGCACTAAGTGGGTCTATAGAAACAAAATGGAGAAGGATGGAGTGATAGTTAGGAACAAAGTAAGGCTGGTAGCACAAGGGTATAAGCAAGAAAAAGGAATCGATTATGATGAGACCTTTGCTCCTGTAGCTAGAATTGAAGCCATAAGGCTGTTCTTAGCTTATGCAGCATATAAAGACTTCAAAGTCTATCAAATGGATGTGAAGAGTGCTTTCTTAAATGGAAAACTTCAGGAGGAAGTCTATGAGAAACAACATCCTGGCATTGTGAGTTCAAAGTTTCCACATCATATCTATAAGTTAGACAAGGCTTTGTATGGTCTTAAACAAGCTTCAAGAGCTTGGTATGATATACTGTCCAACTATCTACCATCAATGGACTTCACCACAGGTAGTATAGATAAGACACTCTTTATTAAAAAGAGTAAAGGACAGGTGATTCTTGTACAAATCTATGTGGATGACATTATTTTTGGTTCTACAAATGAATCTCTGTATGAATGGTTCTCCAAAATTATGTCACAAAAGTACAAGATGGGTATGATGGGTGAAATGACATATTTCCTAGGCTTACAAATTCAACAAAAGCCTGATGGCATATTCATTAATCAAAGCAAGTATGTTCTTGATTTGATAAAGAAATATGGTTTTTATTCTAGTTCAACCATGAAAACACCCATGTCACCAGCTGTCAAGCTGAGCAAGGACTCAGATAGTAAGTCTGTATGTCAGTCTACCTATAGAGGAATGATTGATTCATTACTCTATCTGACAGCTAGTAGACCTGATATCTTGTTTGCTACATGTGTTTGTGCAAGATATCAGTCTGATCCTAAAGAATCACATCTTTAAGCTGTGAAAAGGATATTTAGGTACCTTTAAGGTACACCAAATCTAGGTCTTTGGTATCCAAAGGACTCTGGATTTTAGTTAGTTGGTTTTTCATATGCTGACTGTGCTGGGTGCAAGTTAGATAGAAAATCAACAACCGGAGGATGTCAAATGCTTGGAGGGAAGTTAGTAAGCTGGACTAGTAAGAAACAGAACTCAATGGCTACTTCAACTACTGAAGCTGAGTATGTTGCAGCAGGAAGCTGTTGTGCTCAAAGCATGTAGATGCAACATCCGCTTCAAGACTTTGGTATGAGTTTCAAGAAAACTCATATCTTTTGTGATAACCAAAGTGCTATAGCCATCACTTACAATCCAGTCTTCCACTCAAGAACCAAGCACATTGAAATTAGACATCACTTCATCCGGGACATAGTGGAAAAAGGTAAAGTTGACATCAAATTTATCTCCACTGGTAATCAATTGGCAGATATCTTTAGAAAACCACTTGATGAAAAGAGGTTTATGTATTTGCTAAGTGAATTGGGTATGCTCAACCCCTAGCTAAGTGTCTAGAATTTAAGTTTCAGGTTGACAAAGACTAAGTGTCTAAAGCTGAGTGCACAATTTATAAATAAGTTTTCATAAACTGAATAACTTGTCAAGCTGAATGATGAGTTCACACGTTTGGTGCGTTCCAAACATAAGTTTAACTACTCAGTGAAGTTAAATTATATATTTAAGTATGTCTCAAATATAAATGACTAAGTGTCATTGAGTCTGAGCTATGTGCTTAACTCAAGCTGTGTGATACACGTTTGGTGAGTTCCAAACATGTTTTAACTACTCAGTGTAGTTAGAATATGAGTTTGAGTTAGTCTCAAACCAAAATGACTAAGTGTCATTGAGTCTGAGCTATGTGCTTAACTCAAGCTGTGTGATTGATTAACACGTTTGGTGAGTTCTAAATATGTTTTAACTACTCAGTGTAGTTAGATTATGAGTTTGAGTTAGTCTCAAACCAAAATTACTAAGTGTCATTGATTCTGAGCTGTGTGCTCTACTCAAGCTGAGTGTCAATCTCAAGCTAAGTGCTCAAATCAAGTTGAGTGCTTGACTAAAGCTGAGTGATTAGTTTACTCAGTTTGGTGTGTCCAGACTATGATTTAATTACTATGTGTTATTAAGTCATAAGTCGTTATGTATGTGAGTTGGTCTCAATACATGTTTTACCCTGATTACGTATCAGTGTAATACAACAGTGTAAATAATATTGTAGTAAGTCAATAATATTATTTTACATATTTCACCATTGGGAGATGATAAGTTTCATCTCGATTACTGTCACCTGGCGCCGTAAATTTGCTATATATAACGGATAAAAAGGGAACTCCAACGGTAACTTTTCTCTCTCCTCGGAAAGGTATATATATCGACCATAACCGATATTCAGAGCTTTACGCTTACATTTCTAAACTTCTCTTACACTCGAATACCTTTCTTAAAACACCTATCTTTCTTTGTGCAATCATCCGTTCATATTCAAACCATAAATTGCTCAGTGCAATTTTCAAAACGCTCAGTGTGAATCTTAATTTGTTCAGTGCAAATTCAACAGTTACTCAGTGTAATTCATCAATGGACGGTACCACTCTAGTTCTCAGTGATCGGATGGTACGAGGTGCTCAGTTTAAGAACAATGGAGCGCCGTTGATCAGAATCAACAATCAACGGGCATGTCTTGCAATTCCAGCAAGGAAACAAGGCAAAGGATATGAGGCATGGGTAAACTACATTCATAAATGCCCCCTGGCATTCGCTTTCTCCAGAGCACCACTCCACATTGTTCCACAACACCTTTTAGAGTTCTGGTATACTTGTACTTACGACCAGAACAGGGGAGAGATCACAGGCACTGTTCTAAATGGGGATATAACAGTTGTCCTTTCTGTGCAGCGGCTAAGGGAAGTTCTTCAACTTCCTGTCAATAACGTGTTCGAAGCTGCAGTCACAAGACAAGTGGCAAGGTCAGTCCTACCCAACATGGGTCACCCACAGACTGAGGGTGTTATGAAGAAGGCCACTTTTCCCACTGGATGGGGCTTCATGGTGTCGACTGTGATTCGTTCACTTGGCACTAAGATTGGAGGCATGGATCAGGTGAATGAGTTCGAGATGCAGCTACTCTACAACATGTACCATGCCAGAAATCTAGACTATGCACTGCTCATCTTCAACGAGCTCAAAGACCAAGTGGTGAAGACACCAAGGGATCTCCATGTACCATTCATATGGTACTTATCGTTGGTGGCGGAAGCTGAGTTGGGAGAACGGCTATATGAAGCTGGACAGGATGTGTTCTCTACCCCAGCATTCAGCTAAAAGATGTTCAACAATGACATCTTCCCAGAGCAGGAAGGTCTAAGTGACCCAATGCGATGGATACCTGAGGGAGCTTCTTCTAACAGTAAAGCTGAGGAGTCAGATCAATGGGGAGCATCTGGAGCTGAATCAGATCATCGAGCTGAGTAACCTGCTCAAGCTGAGCCTTCCTCTCCCTCTGGTTCTAAGTCATCTTCAGAGTTTGCATTCGTTGCAAGACCAAGAGAAGGTATAACTCCTCCTCTCTCAACTTCTTCTCACTTTTCTCCATCATCATTTGGAGATAAGACTGTGGTAAACCCAACCCAGTCTAACCTATCTCTTCCACCTTCCATTCAACTCAACTCTGAAGCCACCCCTAGTGTACCCACTGCTACTAGGGAGAAAATCCAAACTTATACCCGTAAAACTGCCAAAGGTGGTGCCACTCCTATAGGCATCACTGGAGCTGAGATCACATTGATCCCTCCCCAGGCAGGAGTTGAGGAGGAAACGCCTAGTCTTAAAGTGTCAACCTCGAGGCTCATATCAACCCTACAGCCTTATTCGGGTGTGGTGTCTACTCAGCCCACACTCTCCAGAGCCATGGAATAGCCTGTTACTTGAAAGAATGACCAATCCCCAGGGTCAATCACCCCCCACCAAACCAATAAGCCAACCACCTACCCATACACTTCATGTTTCTAGCCCACTTACTTCTCTTCACTTCTTACACCCACCTACACGACCTGTCAATATTTCATCTCCATACCAAGGTGATTCACAGGGTCCAAACTCTGGTGCGCATGAGTTTGAAGGTATATACCAACCCTTGAATGATGCACCCAAGTCCGAACCTTCTCAAGCTGACTTGGTTGATTTGATAAATTTCTTTAAAGGTCAGTTTGATAAATTGCACCTCAAGAGAAAGCAAACTAAGAAGAATATGTTGATGATTCTGGATTCTCTGGATGAGGAGGTGCTGAAATTGAAATCTACCGTTGCTGCCCTTCCAACAACAACAACAGACTTCGACCCCTGTTGATGATGACAAAAAGCGGGAGAAGGATCTAGTTGAAGCTGACGCTGAGTTAGTTCAAGCTGAAGCTTTACTGACACTAGCAAAAGGAGCAGAGAGGCAAACTCAGTTTGAGGGGGAGCTGGAACTAGAGAAAGAGGAACCTGCAGCTAAGAAGCAAAAAGTGATAGTGTTGGTCCCGAATCAATACTACAACAACAAATGTTTGTAAAAGGGGGGGTTGAATACAAACTTTAGCAAATTAAAATTTAAGAGACACACGGTTTACTTATATATAATTCTTATTGATGTGAACCAAGAATTACATAAACTAGATGCGGAAAATCTAAGTTCAACAAAAGGTGGCAACTAAATTTGTCTAACACATAGACTAAGCTAATCTTAAACAACTTATGTCTAAGATGTTCAACACATGAACAAGTTTGTTATACTGAAAATAAAATGCTATCTCTTCTAATTCTCAACAAATGAGATTTCAGTATTCAACTCTCTATTTCGCATACTTAGCATGTTTCCATGCATGAGTATATATAAGCAAATTGGTGTCCGGGTTGATGAAGAGAGAAGGAGGCAAAGGTACTTGGTTTAATAATATTATAATAGAGAAAGGTAGTGGGTGGAAGGTAAGTTAACTTTACACGCAAAGTGCGTAAAGTAAACATACTTTTCAGTAAGGAGTTTACCCACTATCTATTAATATATTATTAAAGTACTACCTTTATGTCTTGGGAGATTAAACTTCTTTCTCCATGCTTGTGCTTTAATCAACATCATGCTTTCTGAAGATTTGACTTTACCAAGTATAGAGTTGCCAGCCATACTTAGTTGAAGCAGCATATCTTTGAGATCTTCTCTTCAAAAGTATCTTTCTCCTTTTCCAGGGGATAAAGATCTATCCTTTTTGTTTCTTTGCAGATACAAAAAGTGCTAAGTACTTTTACAAAGAAAGATCTAAGGCATAAAAAGAACAACACATATTCTGCCTTTGACTAAAGAAAATATTACATAGAAAAGCTATTAACTGAGATATAGAATAATAACTCAGCTAACAGACACTGAACTGCAAATGTAATTTTGCTCAGCTAAGGGTAAATGTGAAAGACTCAGTTGACTAGATTTGCTCAGCTGATCGAAATACTCAGCTAACAATACAAATCAAAGTAACTAATAAACTGATCAAACTAAACTGTCAGCTGATCCCAAGGGCTCAGCTAATAGTTTGAGTATGATCAGGTTATGAAGAAAAGATTGGATAAGTAGTAAATACCTTATCTAACAGATGGGAGGCATCAGCTGATCAATATGATTTTGTCAGCTGATCTTTGATTGCTCAGCTGATCTTGAAACTTTCCTCAGCTGATGGTTTTGGACCATTAGCTAATCCATTGTAGATCCTCAGCTGATGCTTCTTGACTGATCTTTTTCTCTCAGCTGATCTTCCTGAAGCTTGTCCTTTAGCTGATACTCAGTGTTCAGCTGACACTTGTTTTCTTCAGCTGACACATCTTACATACAATTTTCTTTAAGTCTAACATGAAAAAACAACACATGTTTTTCATTTATCTAAGTCTAAACTGAATAAGTGATTTTGTTAACATCAAATCCTATTTTAATTAATAGACAAGTTTGATTTAGGTTTGATATTGCTATCTCCCCAACAATCTCCCCCTATTTGATGATGACAAAACCTTATTTTGTTTAAGAAGAATCAGTTTGACTAGGATTTGTAAAGATATAACTTTTAAGTGCAAATTGGTTACCTAGCTATCTGTTTTTGGTAACTCTTTAATATATGTTCCCTGATATTCTGTTTTTGGGAATCTTTTCATTTATGAAGTACCATTGTTTTGTTTTTGTGGTATCTTTTCTATCCTTTTTCTGTTTTTAGGATTTTTTATATTTTCTATATTTACACTATGTGAGCTATCTACTAAGAGTCATCTATACTAGCATTATAGCCAAGTAGTCCATGATCAAAGTTTCAAGCTTGATTATAGAACAAAGTATTTACATTAGAGTTTGTATAATTTTAACATTAAGCTAAATTACAGAAGATGAACTATTCTAAGAAGTTGAAATTACATCTCATCTAATTATGAAGTTTCAGTTTTCTTCCCACCAAGGTTCTTCTTTAACATACAGAAGTATGTCCAGAGGATTTGCAGCCAACAACTCTTTAGCTCTTGCTTGAATCAGACTTTCAAAGTGATCACTTCCTGTCTGTCCCCTT
Organism: Pulicaria dysenterica; assembly: GCA_947179395.2. Taxonomy (NCBI): domain Eukaryota; kingdom Viridiplantae; phylum Streptophyta; class Magnoliopsida; order Asterales; family Asteraceae; genus Pulicaria; species Pulicaria dysenterica. The sequence goes on along the minus strand of OX359291.1, from coordinate 56,647,272 downwards.
GTTGAAGTTGCAGCTTGAAATATTAGCTCTCTAGGGGCTCTTCCTAAATCAGATTCTCTTAGGAATTTCCAAATACCAGCTCTGTTCTTGAAGAACATCCCTCTTTCAGGTTCATTTATGTATTTAAACATTTCTGGTTCGATGTTGGAGGGCAGAGCAGTGTTCAGACTTTCATAAGCAGCCAGGTAAGGATGATCAGGATTAAGTATAATCTGTTCAACAGGCACAAAAGCTTTGGAGGATTTCTTGAAGGCATCCTCAATCACATTCTGATCCAGTATTCAAGTTTGTTTATGAACCTTGTGGCAATTTCACTTTTGGATTTAAGGAAGTGGTACAGAGTCTCAATCATCTCAGTGAAGGAGAACAGTTCGCAGTGATGAAGGTATGCATTCTCATGTGTATGTCTTTCATCTTTTCTTACTATTCTCAGATATGGACCTTCATCTGTACCCTTATATGGAGTAACTCTTGAGATGAGATTTGGAAACTTCCTATCTACCAAGTTCTTCTTGTTTTCCAAGAGCTCTCTGGTCTCCCTTTCTGATTGCTGAGTTGTAACCCCAAAGTTGAACTCATGCAATGCTTGAATGGCTTCTCTGTGAGTTCTTCCTCTTTTAGGAACTTTCTTGGTAGTAGGATCATCTTGCTGTGGTGCAGCTTGTGTTGGATGTGATTGCGTAGATAGCATGATTAATTCTTCTTCTTGTAATTCTCTCAACTCATCATCAGTAGCACCTATGATGGCAGCAAGGTCTTCAGGAGTTGTGAAGTCCTGGTGTCTTTCCTTGGCTTTGAGAACCTCTTCAATTAAGGTGCCAAGTGCAGCAGCTAGCTCACTTAATTTCCTAAGATTCTCATCATCTTGAGTTAGCTCTTCCTCTCTTCTTTCTTCTTCTTCAATCTCCTCAGCAGACATTATTTTCTTTCCTTTTCTCCTTGATGTGCTACTGGGAGTTGGTTGACTTGATTGTACTGGAAAGGAAGCTTGGACTGTTGGAGCTTGAGTTGAGAGGCTCTGCTTTTTCAAGTTGAGCAGAGAGGACAGAGGCACCCTATCTTCATCATCATCATCAGAATCTTCTGATGGCGCATTGATTGGTGCACAAGATTCATCTTATCTGGGCTTTTTAGCACTCTTCCTTCTAGCCATTTGTTTAAGTATTCTTTTTTGCCTCTGCTCATCTTGAGCAGGTTGCTCCCCCTTAGATAAATTCTCCCCCTCAACATTTGATTTCCTTTGAGTTTCTGTTTCATTGGGGGTATCCACATCCTCTGCTTTTATTGCCTAAGCCTCAGCTGTATAGGCATCAACAGCTACTCTAATGGTATCTGGGGAAGGTTCTCTAACTGACTTCTCCCTCTTTTTTTCATCAACAGATGAAAAAGGAAAGTTGTCAGAAGGCTTGGCAACAGAAGGTGGGATAAAATAGTAAGGAGATGGAGAAGGAGTGGAGGTAGAGGTAGTAGGAATAGGAGGTGGGGTGAAGTATGGAGGTTGTCTTAGGCTTAGGATAGCATCAGTAATTTTGGTGAATTCTTGAATGGTTTCACTGTGCCTTTGGCGAGAGGAGAGGCTTAGATGTGTGACATCAATAGCTATGGTTTGGAGAATAGAAGGGACTCTAAGAAGAGAGTCAGGAATGGTTACTGAAATGTTAGGATGGGAAGGTCATAAGGTTTGGAGTTGGGAAAGAAGATTAGAAATAGTTTGGTTTAAGGAAGTGATGGTTTGGTTTGAAATGGGAGGTAAAGGGGTGGTTGAAGGGTGAGAAGTTTGGGATAAGAGTTGATCCAATTTATGAAGAATGGGTGACAGATCAACTGGGGCAGGGGTGGGTTGGGGTTGGTATTGGGTAGCTTTAAGTGACTCAACCTCTTGGGTTAGATGAGAGATTTGAGTTTCTGTTTGGGTTTGAAAAGAGGTAAAGGAGGCTTGAAGACTATCCATCTTTTGAGAGATAGATAGGAGGCTTTGAAGTATTTGAGGGGAGTGTTCAGAAGAAGTAGATGGAATGGGTTGGATAGGAATTGATTGAGATAAGGTACCAATATCAGGAATGGATTGGGGTCCCTCACCTAGACCTTGGTATATAGGCCTAAGATCACTGGGAACAGATTTGGTGCCCTGTGCTAATGGTTGGTTTATACCACTAGTATTGACAGGCAGTGCAGTAGCATGTGTAAGAAGTGAATCAAATACATGTGCAAGCATGTGAGTATGAGCGAGGGTTGCACTCAGTGGGGTATCCCTTATTACAGTAGTAAGCTGTTATGAACTTACTAAGGGTATGGATACACTCAATGTGGGTATAGACACAGTATGACCTTGGGAGGAGGTAGGTATTACAATGGCAGCACCCTGTTGGGAACATCCTTAGCATCAGGATTAATAGGCTCACCGTATGTTGGTTCATCATCAAATGATCTTTCCTCTCTAATACTGGCTTCATCATGAGTATGAGCAGTGGAGTGCTCATAATTTTCAGTAACCGCATCTGGGGACTCAGAATCATTAGCCAATTCTTCATTAACAGGTTGAACAGCCCCTTCTTCTTCAACCACTACATCCTCTTCATCAGCTGCAATATCAATCAGTTCTTGCATTTGTGCAGTGATGGCAAGACCTTGCTCTTCCCTTATCAAATGGAATATCCTTTGACCCATTTGAGGAATAGGCATTGTATCTAAAACAGCAGCTATCCCAATATATTGTTCCCATTGAAGATGATGACGTACAAGCAAGCTTAAGTACCTTATATAAGGAACAATAGTCCTTGTTGATTTCTTTGCTGTGCCAAGAGTGATTTTATCCACCATCTCTGAGAATATGACTTGAGCAAAGTCAATATTCCTCCCTGTGACTAAGGCATGTAGAACCATTAGTTCTGTTTGGTTCATTTGATCAAAACTTCCAGATTTATGACCAAAGCACCGAGTGATTATACTTGCCAAATACTTCCATGGGTGTCCCAGCACAGACAACTTATACAGACCATGGGTAACAGCCTCATTGTAGCCAATCAGGGGTAAAACTTCCAGAACTTGATCTATTTGAGCAAATGGTTGATACGGGGCCAAGTTAGGCAGAGAGATGGCTTGTCGAAGAGTATTGACAGTAACATTGGTGTTGATGATGCCATTGAGACAAGTACAGGTGATTAGGTCTTGAGCAGGATGGTACCTTGCAGTGTACCACATCTCACCAATGATGTTTGGGAAGATAAAGAAAGGATGAGCAGAGAGACAGGGAAACAGGGGATGAGCAGTTATGAATGCTACCATCGGTTCATATCCCTGGTTTGCCTTGTTCGAGGGAATGTCGGTGTTGATGATAAAGTTGTTTGGACGAATGGTGATTTCAGAGTTTACAGGCACGTTCTCACCAGCAACAGCATTTGGAGTAGAAGCAGGGTTGAAGGACACCATGATTACAGAGTGAAGAAACTGTGAGTAGAGAGAGCTTAGGGTTTGTAATTTTGAAGAGAAGAAGAGTGTTTAGGAATTTTGAAAGCACAAGAAATGAAAAACCGCTCGAAAACACCTTTATATCTTCCTTGGAAACCTAACTGTCACCAAAATATATTTCAAAAAGTAACTGTCACTTCCGCAAAAAGGTGATAAACGGAATAGATAATAAATACACAGACAATTAATGGACAGTTAAAAGAGATTAAATACTACCTAGTACCATATTAAATACAAATGAGAAATTAATAAAATAAGTGTGTGGACACAGAATTTTTGACTTTTGAAAATCATCAGCTGACAAAAGAGAGTGTCAGCTGATCCATGTTGAGATAAAATAAGTGTCAGCTAATGAATGCAATTAGCTGAGCGTCTAAGTCTTAACTAATGGCTGATAAGCTGAGATATAGTATCAGCTGATGGTTGTCAGCTGACAGAATATCATTAGCTGGTTTACCATTAATAAGATATGAAGAAACTTAGATAAGTACTTCATTTTACACACAACTGAAATTAATTTCTCACACTAAATTAACTACCTAAGAAAGGAATATGTTACAAATTTAACATGCCAAGTTTGGATATTAGGAAGTTGAACCGAGACTCATCCAAAGGTTTTGTAAAAAGATAAGCTAACTGAACATCAGTACTTATATAGTGTATTGAAACTTTCTTTTTCTGCACATTATCTCTATGAAAATGATGTCTGATTTCAATATGCTTGGTTTTAGAATGCAAAACCGGATTGTTAGAGATAGAAATGGCACTAGTGTTGTCACACAGGATTGGTGAGTTTTCAAACTGTATGTCATAATCAAGTAGTTGATTTTTCAGCCATAGTAGTTGAGCACAACAGCTTCCAGCAGCAATGTATTATGCCTCAGCTGTTGAAGTTGACACAGAGTTCTGTTTCTTGCTTGACCAGCTAACTAATCCTCTACCTCACAGCTGAAAACCACCAGATGTACTCTTTCTGTCTAGTATACAACCTGCAAAATCAGAGTCAGTGTATCCACCTAACTCAAAATCAGAGTCTTTGGGGTACCAAAGACCTAGATTAGGAGTTCCTTTGAGATACCTGAAAATTCTTTTGACTGCAGCTAAGTGAGATTCTTTGGGATCTGCTTGGTATCTAGCACCAAGACATGTTGAAAACATAATATCTGGTCTACTTTCAGTGAGGTATAAAAGAGATCCAATCATACCTCTATAAGCTGTAATGTTCACTGATTTACCATCTGTGTCCTTTCCAAGCTTTAAGGCAGTGGACATGGGTGTTTTTATTGAAGAACAATTTTCAAACTCAAATTTCTTAAGTAAGTCATTTACATACTTTGTTTGATGAATGAAAATTCCATCAACCTCTTGTCTAATTTGAAGTCCAAGAAAATAGTTTAGTTCACCCATCATGCTCATCTGATAGTTATCAGACATGAGTTTTGAAAACTTTTTACAAAGATTCAAATTTGTAGACCCAAATATTATATCATCTACATATATCTGTACAAGTATTACATCACCCTTGAATTTCCTTATAAAAAAAGTGATATCTATGCTTCCTCTTATAAAGCCTTTGGTGGTTAGAAAAGAAGAGAGGGTATCATACCAGGTTCTTGGAGCTTGCTTTAGACCATACAAAGCTTTATTTAGGAAGTATACATGTTCTGGCTTGCTTGCATCCTCAAAACCTGGAGGTTGTTTGACATATACCTCTTCCTTCAATTCTCCATTGAGGAAAGCACTCTTAACATCCATTTGGAAAACTTTAAAGTCTTTGAAGGCAGCATAAGCTAGAAACAGTCTTATGGCTTCAAGTCTTGCAACAGGGGAAAAGGTTTCATCATAATCAATACCTTCTTCTTGGCAATACCCCAGTGCAACTAACCTTGCTTTGTTACTGATGATCAGCCCTTGTTCATCCATTCTGTTTCTAAACACCCACTTAGTACCAATGATGGATTTTTCCTTCGGTCTTGGCACCAAAGTCCATACATTGTTTCTTGTGAATTCTACCAATTCTTCTTGCATGGCACTAATCCAATGAGGATCATTTAGAGCTTCATCAACCTTCTTTGGTTCAATCATAGAAACAAAACCTGTGTATAAACAGAAATTACAAGCTTTTGATCTAGTTAGTACAAGTGCTTCTATGTTACCTATGACCTAATCTTTAGGATGATCCTTATAGGCATTTTAGATTCTGGGAGAGTTTGGATTATTTTGGATTGTTGGAGTGAAAATTCTTTGGTTTGGATCAGCTGATGAGACTTCTGGTTAATCAGCTGATAGAATTTCAGGAACGTTATCTGATGAAACTTCTACTGATGAGGGAATGTTTGATATGGAATTAGATTCCATTGACGTTGAATCATGATTCTCATCATTCAGTAAAAGTGTGGATTGGTTTAGGATTGTACATGCATTGGTTTGATGTAAATTTGGAACAGTTTCATCTAAATCCTCTACATCAGCTGATGGGAGTAGATCAGCTGATACTGGAATGTTGTCTTCAGTATGTAGCAGATCATTAAATTTCTCACCTGTAGATGGATTAGTAGAACAGGAAGCAACAAAGTCATTTTCATTAAAACTTACATTGATTGATTCTTCTATGACCTTTGTTCTGAGGTTGTAGATTCTGTAAGCTTTGGAGATCACATAATATCCAACAAAAACACCTTCATCAGCTTTTGGTGCAAACTTCTGCAATTGATCTCTCTGGTTCAGAATAAAACACTGACACCCAAAGATATGCAGAAAACTGTTGTTGGGCTTCCTTCCCTTGAGCACTTCATAAGGAGTCTTATTGTGTCTCTTGATGACTAGGCATCTGTTCTGAGTGAAACATGCACAGCTGACAGCTTCAGCCTAAAAGTTGAATCCTAACCCACTCTCACACAACATGGTTCATGCAGCTTCTATTAATGTTCTGTTTCTTCTTTCAGCTACACCATTTTGTTGTAGAGTCCTTGGTGCAGAGAAGTTTTGAGATATGCCTTTATCATCACAGAACCCTTCTAGAGTTTGATTTCTAAACTCAGTTCCATGATCACTTCTGAGCATCCTTACCATATTACCATTTAGCACTTCCATCTTCTTTATGAAGCTTATTATTTCTTCAGCAGCCTCACTTTTTGCTTTTAGGAAGATGACCCAAGTGTATCTTGAGAATTCATCAACCATCAACAATGCATACTTGCTTCCACCAAAACTAGCAGTAGCAACAGGACCAAATAGATCCATGTTCAACATGTAGAAAGGTTCAGTAATGGAGAAGGCTTGCTTAGATGGAAAAGAAGTCTTGTGCTGCTTTCCCTTCTCACAAGCAGAACAAGGTTTAGGCTTAACATACGTCAGTGAAGGTAGTCCTGACACTAGTTCACCCTTGCTCAGCTTGTTTATATTTTTGAAGTTTAAGTGAGAAAGCCTTTTGTGCCATAACCAGTTTGTGTCAATTACAGACTTTGTATACAAACAGGTTAACTTGGATGGATCACCAGAGGACATATCAAGAGTATATACATCCTTGGTTCTCTTTGCACAAATAATTGCTTTACCTTCTTGATCTAAAATGGAACCACCTGTCTTTGTAAAGAGGACTTTATGATCACCATCACATAACTGACTTATGCTGATGAGATTGTACTTAAGCCCTTTAACATATGATACCTTAGACAAGGTTAAGTTCCCATTATGAAGTTCTCCGTAGCCTTTTGTTTGCCTACAAATGTTATCACCAAAGGTCACTCTTGGACCTTTTTCCTTCTTGTAGTTACTAAGCAAAGCTTTACAACCTGTCATGGTCCTTGAACATCCACTGTCAAGATACCATGTGTTCAGACCCTGCATAGATGTGATTGAAAGAAGGTTAGTGACACTTGGGCATCCACATTTAAGTGGACCCCTGTGGATTGCACCTAGCCATCCACTTTATATTAGGTTGTTTATGAATGAGAGAAACAACTGTGTTATCATAATCAGTCCGCTGTCTTGAGTTACCTTCAAGAGAACATTTACTTGCCTTATGTTCTTTGCTCCCACATTTATAACATTTTTGATTTTTGGAGCCTTTAACATGTTTTGGTAATTGCCTAAGAGATGTTTAACTGTTTTCTTATGACTATGGGTCATCAGCTGATAGATTTCACCATTCAGTTGTTGCAACTAATTCTGTAAACTGATAAGGTCTTTGTTTACAATCACCTTAGGTTGACCCTTAGTTAAAATAAGTTTTTGATCAACTTTAGGTATGACAGACTTAGACTTTTTGTAAACAAAAGGTCCTTTTCCCTTGGTTTATCCTATTAAAAGAGTTTGAAGTGATGTTTGATCAGCTAAACAAACAGAAGAGGATCCATGATCAGCTGACAGGATATCAGCTGAGCAGTTATCATCTACTTTTTGATCAGCTGATGTAATATCATTAGCTAAAGAATTTTCAGTCAGCTAAGTTCCTAAATTTAATGTATAAGCTTTCAAGGTTTGACAACAGAATGTCTTTTTGGTATCAACAAATGATTCCATTCCTTTACTTACTTCCTTTACAATTAAATTTTCAGTACTTTTGCTTTCTGTCAAAATAATAGAACTCGAATCAACTTTTGAAGTGGTTGAGTCTTTTAGCTGAGTACTTTTACTTTTGACAAATCTGTTAGTGATAATACTTTTTCCCTTTACAATCTTTTGAAAGGTAAGAGGTAAAATATCAGCTTTTTCTAAGATATTTATGTTCTTGCTAAAATCAACACAGTTAGCAGCTTGGGAATAATTTCCACCAATAATAGCTTGAACTTGTTTTGGAATCTGCTCTTTGACACACTGAGTGGTCTTCTCAGCAGATACACACCAAGATCTAACTACTTTTTGAAGGTCATTAAACTTTATTGTTGCTTCTTTGGTTTCTTTTACCAAGATCTGATTAAGTATCTTTTGATTAGCTAAATCATCTTCCAGTTTTGTCATTTGTTTCAGTTTCTCATCTTTAAGACTTAATCTCTCTTTTAGTGATTCTATTTCTAATTTTAGCTTTTTTTCTATTTGAATATTTGACTGAAACTCAACACACAGATAATCAAACATAGTGTTCTTTTCATTATCTTCATAGTAATAAATTTTCCAACCTGATCCATAGAAGAAGGATCCCAGTCAGGAGAAGTACAAGCTTTAGCTGCTTTCTTCATGTCCTCATCAAAGGAACTTGTACTTGCAGTGTTAGCCATCAAACTGAGCTGAGCTGTGAGGACCTCATCTTCATCACTTGAGAGATCTTCCTCAGCCCAATCTTCTTCTTCAGCTACCAACACCCTGTTCTGAGCTTTCTTCTTATTCTTGTCAAGAACTGCAGCAAGAAGCTTCTTATACTTAGCTTCATAATCAATCTTGATGTCTAAGCTTGAGGAACCCTTGAAGCCTGTGTTTCCTCTGGACTTAAACTCACTAGCGTAGTGACTAGTCTTGCCACAAGAGTAACAACCTTCAGAAGCCTTTGGTTTTGACATGGCTCTTTCTCCTTTGAAGGGTTTCTTCTCAAACCTCTTGACACCCTTTCTTTTCAAGAAAGGTTTGAACCATTTAACCAACATGGCAGCCTGCTCAACAGCAGCTTCAATGTTGTCCATGTTCTCCAGAACTTCATCCCCATCAGCCACTTGCTCTTCATCAGAAGACTCCTCCTCTTCCTCCTCATCACTGGACTCATCCACAACTGCAGCAAAACTCCTAGATCTTGTATCCTTAGACACAAGGGCAGTAGTTGGAGCTTTTGCAGCCTCCTTCATATCCTTGGTAGAGAGTTTCCTTTGTTTCACTGATTGTTCATGATTCATAAGGTTTCCATATAAACCAACCAGTGTAATCACCATGTTTAAGCATAGTGATAAAATTATCCCAAGATTCTGGGAGAGAGTCTAGAAACTTGTTTACAAGTTCCTTATTGCTCTTGGGAACATCTGCCCTTCTTAAGTCATTAATAAGGCAGTTGAACCTAGTGTAGGTCTGAGTAAGACTTTCACCTTTATGAGCAAAAAATAACTCATATTCTCTAACCAGAAGGAGTTACTTGTTCTCCTGCACTTCTTCAGTGCCTTCATATGCAACAGTCAAAGTGTCTAGCATCTCTTTTGCAGATTTGCAGTTAAGAACTTGATGATAGACATCATTTGGTAGTGCAGAGACTAAAGTTGTTCTTGCTTTAACATCAAGATTAACAAGCCTTTTGTCTTCATCAGACCACTAATTGATAGGCTTTATAATCAGTCTTTCAACAGCAGGAACTTAATCAGTTGTTTCAGTCACTTGAATTGTTGAGGAAGGAACATAAGGACCTTCAGAAACAGTTTTAAGCATCACATCATCAAGGCTTGACATATAGAGAAGAACTCTACTCTTCTAGAGAGAGAAGTTCTCTCCATCAAACATTGGACACCTTGTGAGTGAGCCATTGTTGGAAGTATTGTTAGAAGCAGCACCAGGAGTGGCTATTTTGTAGTGTGGGGTAGAAGCAGTTGAAGAGTAAGCAAAACAGATCTTAGATATGAGTTATCTAGCCTGCTCTGATACCAGTTGTTGGTCCCGAATAGATACTACAACAACAAATGTTTGTAGAAGGGGGGGTTGAATACAAACTTTAGCAAATTAAAATTTAAGAGACACACGGTTTACTTTTATATAATTATTATTGATGTGAATCAAGAATTACATGAACTAGATGCGGAAAATCTAAGTTCAATAAAAGGTGGCAACTAAATTTGTCTAACACATAGACTAAGCTAATCTTAAACAACTTATGTCTAAGATGTTCAACACATTAATAAGTTTATTATGCTAAAAATAAAATGCTAACTCTTCTAATTCTCAACAAATGAGATTTCAGTATTCAACTCTCTATTTCGCATACTTAGCATGTTTCCATGCATGAGTATATATAAGCAAAGTGGTGTCTGGGTTGATGAAGAGAGAATGAGGCAAAGGTACTTGGTTTAATAATATTATAATAGAGAAAGGTAGTGGGTGGAAGGTAAGTTAACTTTACATGCAAAGTGTGAAAAGTAAACATACTTTTCAGTAAGGAGTTTACCCACTATCTATTATTATATTATTAAAGTACTACCTTTATGTCTTGGGAGAGTAAACTTCTTTCTCCATGCTTGTGCTTTAATCAACACCATACTTTCTGAAGATTTGACTTTACCAAGTATAGAGTTGCCAGCCATACTTAGTTGAAGCAGCATATCTTTGAGATCTTCTCTTCAAAAGTATATTTCTCCTTTTCCAGGGGATAAAGAGCTATCCTTTTTGTTTCTTTGCAGATACAAAAAGTGCTAAGTACTTTTACAAAGAAAGATCTAAGGCATAAAAAGAACAACACATGTTCTGCCTTTGACTAAAGAAAATATTACATAGAAAAGCTATTAACTGAGATATAGAATAATAACTCAGCTAACAGACACTGAACTGCAAATGTAATTTTGCTCAGCTAAGGGTAAATGTAAAAGACTCAGTTGACTAGATTTGCTCAGCTGATCGAAATGCTCAGCTAACAATACAAATCAAAGTAACTAATAAACTAATCAAACTAAACTGTCAGCTGATCCCAAGGGCTCAGCTAATCGTTTGAGTATGATCAGCTTATGAAGAAAAGATTGGATAAGTAGTAAATACCTTATCTGACAGATGGGAGGCATCAGCTGATCAATATGATTTTGTCAGCTGATCCTTGATAGCTCAGCTGATCTTGAAACTTTCCTCAGCTGATGGTTTTGGACCATCAGCTGATCCATTGTAGATCCTCAGCTGATGCTTCTTGACTTATCTTTTCCTCTCAACTAATATTCCCGAAGCTTGTCCTTTAGCTGATACTCAGTGTTCAGCTGACACTTGTTTTCTTCAGCTGACACTTCTTACATACAATTTTCTTTAAGTCTAACATGAAAAAACAACACATGTTTTTCATTTATCTAAGTCTAAACTGAATAAGTGATTTTGTTAACATCAAATCCTATTTTAATTAATAGACAAGTTTGATTTAGGTTTGATATTGCTATCTCCCCAACAGATAGAATCTGAAACTGAAGCTGACAGTGTTTCTGAGACTGAGGAATAAACGGAAGAAGAAAAAGCCACTAGGCTTATGATTGAAATGCTCGAACAAGAGGAATCCAATGAGTTACGCATTTCACTTGAAGAGCTGAGAAAAAGAAAAGACAATGAGGCAAAGGAGCAAGAAAAGGAAAAAGAGAGAAAAGCTTTGGCTCAAGCTGAAACTGACTACACTGGTCCGAGACCTGATCCTATCCCATATACAGATGTAGAAATTCAAGAGTGTTGTTTCAGAAGAAGCTCAAGCGGAGAGATCAGAGGCATGACTTTGGGCAAAGTAAATGGAGCCATCTTTCTCAACTTAGAATTTGATGATAAATCTACAATGGGAATGGACCTGAGATTTGTTCACACGATGGGCTACTTAGAATGGAAAAGAATTATAATGGTGCTCAAGAAGTTCAAAAGAAGTCAGATCAAGCAAGAGATCTCTGCTGAAGTTTCTAAACTGATTAATAGAGCTGAGGAGCTGAGATATGTTCCAGTTCCTGGTCTGCGATGGGAGAAATTATTTAAAGTACCTGAAGGTGTGGAGTTCAAAGAGAACCAAGCTATTGATGCACCTGTCAGGGATTTATGTTTAAGGATCAGGCAGGCAAACCTAGCTTCATCAAGCTAAATGAAATCTTCTATCTAAAAGCTAGTGATGCCTTACACATTCGAAGTTGTCTTGGTGATGATAGTTCTAATCACTTTGTGAGATATAAACTGAACAAAATCATTAGAGTACAACAAAAGGAACTCAGAGGGAGTGTAGAAGCTGAGAAGTTGCTAGACGAAATCAACAAAGAAATCATCAACTTGGAACTTCTACATCCTGAGTTCAAAAGATAAATAGATTAGTTCTATTGTATATATTAGATTAGTTCTAATTTTGTAAGCACTAAGTGTGTATGATCTAAGTGATCAAAAACTTGTGTATTGTGATATGTTCAATAAATACAAATATTAGTTTGATATGTTCAACTGTGTTATGATATGTTCATAAACATTAGTCTGATAAGTTCAGCTTGAATGAATAATTGATTAGTTCTTATTCATTAAGATGTTTGGTTGGTTTGTTCAACTTAAAGTTGGTTTGTTCAACTTAAAATTGATAAGTTCAATTGATAATTGATAAGTTCAATTAATATTTGATTAGTTCAAATACAAGATCTTAATGAGTTTAAGATTTAATATATAATTCTGTTAAACAAACTTAAGAACTGTTTGATGGTTTTGTCATCATCAAATAGGGGGAGTTTGTTGGTCAAATGATCTCATTAGTTGAAATTTGATGAGACAAAGTTAAGTTTGTAGGATAAGTTCTAAATACAACTTAAACGGAATTATGAAGCTTAGTCGGACTGAACACTTACAGTGCTTCAGACTGAGCACAAGCTGAATATAAGTTGAGCATATATTCGATCAGCTTATATTATATATTAGTAAGATTATCAATGTGTTTGATAAGCTGTGTATGTCACCTAAGATATAGGTTGAGTTTTCAGCTTGATGAGTTTCAAGCTGAGTGACTCAGCGTATATACTGAGTCAGCTCAACGGAGTTGCTAAATAAGTTCTAGCTAACTATTAGGACTTCTAAGGATAAGTTAATTAGTATACATGTTAGTTCATGTTTGTTTTCGGGTTTGTTCTCGAAGAACTTAGCTTGATGAGTTTGAAGCTGAGTAGCTCAGCTCGACTATAGAAGTCAGTTTAAGAGAATTTAAATGTGTTTTAAATTCATCTTTTATCTCTCTATATCTACGGCAAGGATAAGAAGATTCCAGAATCAAGATTGAAGATTGAAGACTCGAGATAAGAAGATTCAAGATTCAAGATTCCGAGTTATCCGTTAGTTAGTTAGCAAATTAGGATTAGTTCTAGTTTGTTAGGATCCGTAGGAACTGGATTATAAATACTTATCTCCTGATAAGTTTTGAGGTATGACTACGACGACGACTACGACTACGAGTTACAGAGCCAAAACTTAAGTCTCACCTCAACATTGATCGTATGTGTTACGAGTCTTGATTCACTGTTTGTCAGTTCAACGTGATCAAGAAACCCACAGATTGCCAAGCTATTCGTGTGTTCGAGTATTCACATTTGTTGTGAAATTGGTAAGTATTCAATCTGTGATTAAATCCTGTTTAGAGAGTCGTCTGGTATCTATAATCATAAGTTGATTATAGATAGCAAAGTTTGAGAGATTGAGAGATTTGATTTACATTAGGTGTTTACATATCAAGTGTTGCTTACTTGATAGAGTCTATAATCATCTTCTTATTAATGAAAAGCAAAGCATTCGATTGTGTGGTTTGATGTGTGTTAACACTTTTTATTGATTTGTTCAATTTTCCGCAGAAAGTGTATTCAACCCCCCTTCTACACATTACTTGCTAGTTGACCTTCTCACTAAGGGACCAACACCCATGGGCACCCCTCACAGACCAATTGATCAACCAGCAGACAGCACCCCTTCCTTCATGAATCTCACTGACCCACATACAACTTCTCTTGACTTGACCCACACTGCTCAAACTATCCTTTCATTCCTCAAGCAGGTGGTCTCGTCATTACTCTAAACCCTCCTACCCAAGCTACTAAAATCCCTGTGGTTAGAAATGCATTAGTAGCTCCAGACCATGACATGCCAGTTGTTACTCAAACTCTTGATCTATCTTTTAAAACTGGCTCTGTCACCCCTGCTTCCTTATTATCCCAAATCAATATGCAGGGTATGGTCCTGGTAGTGGTGAAGAAGGAGATAGTTTTGTAATTAGGAGTGCGAGTGAAAATGAGGAGGTGAGAAAAGAACATGAGAGTGCTGAGGGACCTCTAGCCCTAGAAAGCCGGGAAGCCACATCTACTATGGGACCTAACATTGTTGGGTCTCGTATTGAACAAGTCACGGTTATCCCACCCATGCAAACTTTAACCCCACCTAGCCACTACGGTGTCTCTCAACAGGCATCGTCTTCATTGCACATGGCTTTAACACATACTCTAGGTCACTTCCAATCATAAAGTAGACGTATTGAAACTAGAGGACCGCCTCCCTCGTCCTCGACTCCTTTAAATCCACAATTTGATATACCGCGGATTTCCGCTTATCTTGACCAACACAGAATCACAATTGATGCACTGAGCTTGTATGTTAAACCAGTCTCCTCAACTTCTATAGCTGCTACCTCTCAAGGTGCCATTCGAGGATTAGAAGGAAATCCTGCTGAAGCCTACATCCAAGCTGCTCCAGTAGGTGGTATTGCCTCTGTGGCTGGTACCTCAACCGAAAGTCTCCGTGATTCCGGGTTTGTTACACATGCAGAACTTCAAGACACTATTCAACAAGTCGTGGCACCTGTCCAACAACAATTAACAAATACAAATCAGAAGTTGGATAGGATTGAAGCAGTCCTTGCTGCAAGACCTCAAGCTCCTGAACCGCAGCCACAACCTGATCCATCAAGCATGTCTATTGATGCTCTGAAAAGCCTTCTACATGTAAAGCTTCTTGAACAAAGACCCGAGTCTGCTCATGACCCAGATCTTCTAACAACACTTCAAAATGAACAACGGCCACAGGGAATCTCCTTGGCTGACTTTCAAGAGTTCCAAGAAGATGTCATTAGTAAGATGGATGGGATTTCTATACAACTATGGAGAAGGTAGCTGACAAGGTGAAAATGGTGGAGGAGTCCTGTCAGGCTCAAGCACACAGCAGTAAGAGGAGGTGGGATGATCAAGAACCAGATGATCAACCCGAGGGGGAGAAAGGAAAAAGATTATACATATCCTCTCCCTCTGTGGCTGAAACAGTACCAATTACTTGATTAAGTTCCTTATTATCTGTAGGTACTAGTTCTACCGGTCAGCGGCAGAAACAACAACAAGTGGCTGATGAAGTTTATGAACAACAACAACGTGAAAATGCTGACAAACAAATTGTACTATATGTACCACAGCAAGAATCTAATCAGAGGCCAATTGATCTGGAAGAAGGTGAAATACCTCAGGAGCAGTCCCATGTTGAGACTGAGTGGGGGGTGGATCTTAATGCAGACTCGGATGATGAAATGACCGTTCTATATGGAAACTTGCACACATCACCTACCAGGCATGTGGAAGAAGGTGAAGCTGCTTAGGAAAGGGAGCTCCAATCTGATATGTTTACTGACTATAATTGGGAACAGACTGAGGAAGCTCAACCAGTGGAGGAGAGAGAGGATCTAGAGCTAGACAAACTCTTCAAAAACATAGATGACTATGTTGAGATTGCAACATGCCCAGATTTCCCCCAGAGTGGTCCGCAGGTTTGATCATGATATCAGTGAAAGAGAACTTGCAGCTAAAAAGAAAGAATGGGCTGCAATTTCAAGAAGTGAAGCAAGAAGGAAACCTAAAACGAAGAAAACTACCTTTGATGTATCTCGGGTCCTCAGGGGTATTAATATAGAAGTTCATGAACACTTTCCTCCTCCTCCTGTTCAATTTCAAGTCTCTGCAGCTGACATCATTCAAAGAAACATGCAAGAAGAAGCTGCAGAGAAAGCTAGAGAAGATTTAGACTGGCCATTGCCACCTAATTATGTAATTCCTTCAACACCTCCAGTGTATACCGGTGACAAAGGCTTAGATAGCAACAATATGTTTACAAGAACTGCTATGTAACAACCGGTTTGGAAAAGGTACTTCGTTAATGCTGCTCGTCTTGAAGACAGAATTCCAGACATCTACAGCAACGAAGTTATCGAGCTCACACCTCTAGAGCTGAGGGGTCTAGATGAACAACAGAAAAGAAGATATGAAAATATCTTAAATGCTACAAAGACCCCAAGGACGATTGTCACCTCTGATTACCCAATTGTTGGAGTTTTGAACGTCCTTGCAGGGGTTTCCTTTAAGTATAAGTATGTAGTCTTCGTTGTGAAGAGGGCTCAATGTGAAAAGGTTCAACTGAATGAAGCTGATCTGAGACATGTGAAGATTCATGAAATTACATTCATCTATGACACATTGTCTCGGAAGAAAGGGAAAACTCCGGACGAGCAATTTGGGAGATCTCAACTTATGCGATACATGAGAAACTTCATAAGCTTTGTTGAAGATCATGACATGCAGCTTGGTGCAGAATACAACTATCTCAAAGTCAACCTTCTAAAGCCAAACCAGAATCATCCTGATCTTGATCAATTGGAAGAGTTGACTGCTATCTATGAAGGTCATCCGAACTACAAAGGAGATAGGGGTGTAGTCTTCCACAATGAAAAGAAACAGAAAATATTTGTAAGAATGGAAGAGTGCATGGCCTACTCAGATGGTACCTTGAAACTTATGCACTATGCTTTGCATGAAAAGGTGTGGGCTGCTCGTAATAAATTGACTGAAGAGTATCAAAGAGAAGCCTTCAGATCAATAGAGCAAATGAAGAATACACTGGAAAACAGGAAACAAATGAGGCAATGGCAGGTGGCCCTCGGGATTCGCAACAAGTCAAGACATGATGTTTAATTTTTATTTCTTGTTGTGAATCATTGCACACCTCACTTAGGGGGAGAATGTTAGATAATGAAAAGTGAAGGTGCTATGTCAATATTGTAAACTTAGACAAATGCTATAAAAGGCATTTGCCTCCTTTATTCTAATTATGCTTTGTATATTTTACATCTCTCTTGTTTGTGTTTGCTCTCTACATCTCGGCTCTCTCTCTCTAACCGAAACACATACACACACAAACAAGATCTTCATCTAGCATTGCTTCATCCTTAGATTAAGGGACCATCAGATTTTCCTCATCTAGTTTATGTATTGATTCATATCAATAAGAATTATATAAAAGTATAAATATGTGTCTTTAATTTTTAAAAGCTAAAGTTTGTATTCAACTCTACAAACATTTGTTGTGTAGTATCAATATGGGGCTAACATATATAAACATGGAGCACGTAAGATGATGACCATGCTTGGTGCAAAATTGAATGCAGATGGTGCTTCACCCATGGCACAAGCATTGGTTCAAATTATTCTTAAATAGCTAGATCAGCTAACACAAAAGCATACTTCTAAGTGATTTTGGTAGTATCATGATGAGATAGATCAATAATGAAGATTAGAAGAACTTAAATACTTTTTAAGAGTTTAAGTTATGGGGAATTGATGGGTCTAAATTCTGCCAAGTCAAGTTAATGCTTCTCATAATTTAAACTTAAGACTGCTAGCACAAAGTTAGTATTGTAGATTGAAGTTACTATTGCTAGTAGAAGTTAAGACTGTTGAAGTTAATACTGATTGACGAAGTTAATATTGTTCTACAAAGTTAATACTACTTGATCATGTTAAATATTGTTAGAGTTCAAAGTTAATGTTGTTGAATATTAATGCTGCTTATTGACAAAAGGAAAGTCTTCTACAATTAATGAAAGATTCGTGATATCAAGGAAAGATTTGGATTTCTTGAAGATAAAGACACAGAGAAGATAAAATATTTTTTTTATTGTCTTTGTAATATAGTATATATAGGAATGTCGAATTAAGTTAAACATAGTTTTTCCTTCTACAATTTGTATTTTTTTAGCCTCAAAGTCGTATGTGATCCTTGCATTAGAGGAGTTTTATATGTCTGTTATAAAAGACCAATCGAGGCTTTGTTTGATTGTAATCGTTTGATACAAGTTATTAATACATATTACTTTTGTTAGTCAATTTCAGAGTTATTGTGTTCTTGTTTAAATATTAAGGTGTAATTCTATAACTTTCTTAGTTCGAATTACTTAGTATATTCACTCTCACAACTGATTTAATCTAATTTAAAGCTTGATCGTTTTGCTGCTTATTAATTATTTCGTTTGCCGTCGCAACGTCACTAGAAACGCAGCCGTAAATTATGTTCTATGATACTTGAAAAGGCGGCTGTATGTTTTTTTGCTAATTAATTGTGGCCGTCGGTTGATATGAGAAAAATGTGTATTGTTTTTTCTTTTCTTTTTCCCAGCCGCACATTTTGATGTTTGTACATAATAGTATAACATTAATTATCAAACGACTTGTAACTTAGCAGTATAAGATGTTAGAATGTATATCGATTGATGATTATAGGTTCAAGCCCCGTTATGGACAAAAAGTGTTGGTTTATGACATATTAGTGTGTGTATATGTGTTCAGTTGTTAAAAAAAATTAGCAATACACAATAATTAAGACTTTTATATCTTAGTATAATCTTCTAATTTCATACGCAAATTAAAATGTATAATAGTTTAAACAAATATTTTTTCACCACGCAGATGGGCCCAAGCCCCATTTCTCTTTTTCTTTTTTTTAATAGTGCATAAGATATTGGGCTCCCATTTTAATCGAATATACAGGCCATCATCATTCTCCTTCAGTTTCTTGATCACTTAATTATATTAATTCTTTGAACCCATCATTTTTAAACTTGTCAATTTTAATTACTCTTATCATTCTTTTTTATCCTTACCAGTAAACTATCTCGATAAAATCATTTCTCGACTTAATTCAGCAACGTTTACATGATTTCTTCACATTCAAATATCTTCTATTTGAAATAGTCAAATTTGGATTTAAGATTATAATTTGACTCGAAAAAACATAGATAGTGTCATGAAATAAATATATATTATATGTTAAATATCAAGTATATATTTACAAATGAATAATCATGAGCACGTAGGTCTGCTAAAAGTAGTACTGTTACAATATTAGAATTAGGGTTGTACATGACACACAGGCCTCCTTACATCAAGATAAAACCAAACAATAAATATAAACTCAACTATAAGGTCTAGGGCTCGGCTACGCATCACAAACCAAAAAAACTGATTTTTTATATCAAGTTAACAAACGAAGGAAATTCGATTACTTCAACTAGACAAGTTAAAATGCTAAATTAATAAAAAATATAAATTGCTAACTTTTCAAACAAATCGCGACTTAAATTAAAATAATTGATTTTAAGTTTTTCTTTTGGATAAAATAACCAATAACTTAAAAATAAAAAATTTAAATCTTTAATATGTCAAACCCTTTCACATATATTTTCTGGGCCAAGCCCACTAAATCCAAAAATGAAAAACTTGAACCAAGATGTGACGGGCCTTAACTCAAATTGAGCCAACACCAACCGGGCCTTTAATCGGACGAACCACAACTGGGCCGTCGTACAAGCCCATGGGCTAGTAATATCCATGTTGGGCCGCCCATGACTCACATTCGCCGTAACAAGGAAGGCTTTGAGTCGGGCACCAAGCCACCCTGGCAGGATACACTCAGCTACGGCTACGCCACCGTACCTCGAACTGGGCAACGGGTCAGGGCAAAACGCCCCAGGCCAAGCTACGACTTAGTAACTATAGTGGCTAACTAGACTATGGGTCAAGTCAATCTAGGCGATGGTCAGGCTACAGGTCGGCTGCCGCTAGCCCCGATCAGGTACAATTCTGGGTTCTGACCACCGAGACAACCACCAAACAAAGTATTTCCGGTCACCCTTTATGCCGGCCAATTGCAAGAGAGAAAAAAGATCAAACTTTATTTAAATAAACAATTATACAACAACCTTGATTAATACAAATCAAAACTTTTTAACTTTTTAATCAATGTTTAATCAAAAAAGTTTAAAACCTAAAACATATAGATTACACTTTGACAAGATACAAGAAACCTACTGTTCCTTATTGAGAATAAAAGTAGCTTTGATACCATAGAGCACTTTTACGGATACAAAACAATCAATTAAGTTGCACAACGAAATGTAAATTATTAATATATTATAAAAACCCCACCAATGATCCAATTTATTCAATAAGAAAACAAACGAGATAAGGATAAAGATTATACCTTAAGGGACACAAAACTCCAATCTTTTCTTGGAATGCTAACAGGATTTACAACGCTACTGCACCATCACAAACCATGTTGCTAGGTTGCACAAGAAATCAAAACGAAATGTGTATGAGTGTGTGTATGTTCGACAAACACAAAAGACTAGAGGCATTGTGTGTTTGCGGCCGTGGAGTCGCAAGAGAGAGAGAGATGGGAGAGATTAGGGTTCTTTATTTCTGTACTGATTCAACCTAGATTTGTTTCTATTTATAACAAATTATGGTCCAAGCCCATTAAAATTAAGCTCATCTTAATGACTTTTAAATCTATACAAAACTAATTTCCTGTGTTTGAAAATTTTAAGTAATTATCACAAACCTCTAGATTACTTATACACTTATTAATTAATCCACTATTAAATATTAAACTAATATATAATTAACCTTATAAATAAATAAATAAACTTTTTAATATTTATTGACCTCTTAATTAATCCAAGTGATCGATTAATTAGCTTCACACTATCATTGATGATTTTTCAAGCATGGTTCTAGTTGGGCGTATAGCTGTATGACCCTTGGTGTTTTATAACATTGAACAAATGACACGTGTTATATGTCCCATGCACCTACACTAACACCGTCCCCATCTCCGTCCCCGTTAAAGATATTCGGTTTTCCTCGTCCCTGTTCCCATCTCCGATTATCATCCCTAACCCACCATGTATATCTTGATTTTCGATTTTTCCCCACAATTTTTGGTTTTTTTGCCATTAGTAATGGTACCTCCTTTGGTCCAATGAGACTGCTCCCTTTTGTATGTTTTGTTAATTCGGCCCAAAACTTGTCAACAGGCAACCCCAATTCCTCTTGGGCTCTCGGTTTTTTAATTAAAACAATCAACCTCCTCCTTAAGTAAACGATAGATATATTTGTAAACAACCGGAATATGTCATACATATTTTTTTTAAACGCCAAAACACACACACACACTCTCTCTCTCTTTCTCTCTCTCTCTCTCTCTCTCTCTCTCTCTCTCTCTCTCTCAAGCATATAACTATCAGATACATCATCTTAACATCTTGTTACCGCTAAAATAAAACCCTTTTAGTAAAATGTTGTACATTATTTTTTTTATTCATAGGTTTAAGAATATTATTGTGTAAACCCATAAAATGTGTGGTGTTTACAAATACTCTCAAATAACCAAAACCTTTTTTCTTCTTTTTTTTTCTCTGTTACAATTATCATGACTAAAAAGAGATTGTAATCCATTATTTTAGTTTAATAAGTAACATACTTTTTTTCTATGATCATAAGAAACAATCTCTCAACCAAATCTAGAGAAACCTCAAAACATCACCCATATGAATACTAAGTCCGGAGTCTCAAAATAATTAATAAACTAGTAATAAATTGTTAAAATGCATTAAATATTTATACCATTGTAAAAAATATAGATTGTATTAAAAAATAGGTGGGTTCGGTTTCAAAATGGTTTGATTTTTGGTTAAAATCGAAACCGAACTGAACCCATTGGATTTTGTAAATTCTAAAACATAACCGTTGGTTTCGTACCGGTTTTAGTTTTTCTGGTTCGTTTTCGCTGGTTTTAACGATTTGGATTCGCTTTTTCGATTTCTATGCTCACCCCTATGACTCCAAACAATGAGGAGTTGTCTTTTAGGACCATGTCGAATGACAGAATAAATTTTCCATCTTACTTTATTTTTCATCATCTATCATTGGTTAGTGTATTTCTCTGCGGAGTTTTAAAACACGTGTAGTAAGCCATAATTCACTATAAACATAAATTGAAAGAATAAGATATCACATATAAGTCATATTTATAAATCTTGCCAACATTAATAGTTTTCTTCAAAATTAATAAATACGATCAAAACATATAGCACATGCTTGTTATATTTGGTGTTGAAACCATTAGAAAACACGAGTGGTGTAGATATGCTCGTGATACTCGAATTTCTTCGTCGTTGGTGGCTATTAGAGATGGTTTGTTACCAGCTCGGCGAGCTCATAACCATTTCTCTTTAAAAAGTTTTCTTACAATCATATCTAAATTAATATAGGGGTTTATTACAGTCTAGCTGTTAGACCGGCCGTGTTATATGGATCCGAGGACATGATCTTAGATAAGGTTTCATGAATAAGGAAGATTACGATTCAGTGTTAGGAAGAAGCAAGTTTACACTTTACAAAATAGGGCTTAGGATAAGGACCGAGTTTGTAGTTTTAAATTATTTTCCAACTAAGAAATTATGCGTAACATTTGGAAAATTTTCGGACTTAACTTGTTAGTAGTTCCCAAACACATAAAGGTGAATATATATTATCTTCTATATATTTTATATATTTGTCCCTTACTCTTCACTTTTGTTAAATTTTACTACTACATATATTATATTTACTCGTATTTCTTTTATCTTTTACTTTTATTACGACTTTTATTATTATTATGATTTATTAATTTCTATTCTACGCTGTCAGATGTCTTTCACAGGAAACAATCTCTCTACCTACAGGTAGAGATATGATTGTCTACATTCTACCTATTTCATATCACGCTGCAGCAGAATTGAGTACTGTTGTTGTTGCTGTTGTGATTAATGGTATGGATGATGATCTGATAGTTAGCCATGACAGTCGTTAGTAGGATTGTTAGTCATGAAATACTCATATATTAAAAAAATTGCTATGATACACAATCATGACACTTATCTCAGTCATTACTGCATGTGTTTTTTTTTTTAAATTTAACTTTTAATAGTTATTTTTTAAAACGTGAAACACGCACGCCTAAGTTACACATATATTCACAAATTTAATTATAGCTGTATGAACACACATTTTTGCTAGTTTTAATGTAAAAACTGTGTTCAATAAAGTTCATATAAAAAATATAGTCCTGAAATTTTAATATTCAATCACAAGTGATTCAGCATACAATCACATGTGACAGTAAAAACATCACATGTTAATTACGAAAATATCACTCAGCCCAAAATTTTAAATTCAATCTAGACCATTGATTATCCAAATACTAAAATTAGTCCCTTAGAACTATGAAAAATGTATGAACTATATTGAACATTTCTCTTTAATATAATAATATATTCTAGGAAAGTTGTTCAACTCAAAAGGGGGCCGCCATCCCTTGACCTTGCTCGGTATTTAATTAATTACAAATAAGTATGCATTTAATATCTTTTAAACTTGTATTAGTTTATATTAAAAACCTTTTTAATCATCAATAAACCAATATTAACTATAATATAGTTAATAACAATAAAATCACCTAATTAATTTAAATTATGGGGAAATGAAGAAAACCAGGGTGAGTGGTAGTTACTGTTTTATACTTGGCATCATCATTAATTTGGTTGACAAGACAAAAGACAAAAGATAAACAAGATTATTTATGATTTAACAAGCACTTATGAGATATGCATGTGGTTTTGTTTCCTTTACATCTTATTGCTACAACAAGAACCTCAAATCAGTCTCCAAGGCAGGAAGGGTTTGGACTTTATAGCGTATGATTGTTTTACTTTCATCTTTTTCTAACAAAAATTATTAATATATGTATTTAATAACTTTAGTATAAAAATCATTTGATGATTTCGTGGGTAAACTACTTGTCTTTATAAGAAAGGTTAAGGATCCGAGTCTCACTAGGTTTCAAACACTAATCTTCATAAGAGAGGTTAAGAGTCTGAGTCCCACTAGGTTTAAATCAGAGACGGCCACACGATACTTAGGAGATGGTCACGATTAAACTAGTTATACTACATACATCTGAGCAAGTGCCAAATGCTCAACACCCTCGAGAGAAGCCTAACTGAGAAAAACTCTTTTTTAAAATAATTTTCGTATGAAACGATAAGGCAAAACAAGAACCGTAAGATGAGAGAAAATGACTTAAATTACCTATTTAACATAGAGTTTGCTGTTTAGTTTCTGAAAATGCATCAAAGTTTTCATGTTTTACTATTGTGTGCATTTAATTTTAAAATTACCATTTAACATACCGAAGTTTCAAAATATACGTTTAGTATATTGTGAAACTTGTTTGGTAGGTAACATGTCATATTCTTATTTTAATTTATTTTTAATATTAAATTATATTAAAAACTACTATGTAATGTACCAAAGTTTTAAATAATCTATCATTTAGTGTATTGAAAAACATGATGAGTTGCTAGTAACCTACTATCAAAGGTCATGACACACTAAAAGGTAGTTTTTGAAACTTCCGTATGTTAAATAATAATTTTTAAAGTTAGATACACACAATAGCAAAAAGTGACAACTTCAATCCATTTTCGAAACTAAAACCTTAAACATATTTTGAAGTTAATAAATCCGTTTCATTTCAGAACAAAATGAATTTAGCAAGCATCATATTAGTTTTAACACATAAGTATGTACGTGTATGGTTTGAAAAATGATATATCTTCCTACTATTTATTTCTACTTTATCCTCCTACTTGATCACAACAATTTGACATGTGTAATCCATAAATTCACTTGTGAGTAAGAGGATAAGTAGGAAGAAATAATAAAGATATATCACCTCTCATACGGTTTTGTAACAGAGGAAGGAAAACTCCTTACAAAATTTAGTAAATATGTATATTGTTGTGATGTCTTAATTTCCAAAGCACATTTTTCTAATAAATTAAATAAACTTTCATTTTCAATAATAACATAACACTTTGGACCTCTAAACCCACACGCATGTAGTATAATCTTAAAACAATAATCGGTTGAAGCAAATTATATGTTACACATAAAATATCGATATCGTTTCATTCATTAGAACATTATCATCGAGTCAAAGCTACCAACCACGGGCTAGAACATTTTATTAATCTATCCCGGAGGTACCGACACTACCTACAACAAGCCGCAAACAATATACTTAGTGAGCAATATCATACATATACGTAAGCAAACTATTGATCTGCATAATCAGATAACTCATACACGTATCAGATACACGCTAATCTGAATCCTAGTATCGTGTCAATTTGATATTGCGTTGGGTTGTACAGAGGTTAACATCTTATGGCATTTTCGTGCGCACATGACAAAATCTATGTGCATGCGTGTATACAATTACACAAGCATCTAAACATATATATATATATATATATATATATATATATATATATATATATATATATAGGGAAGGGTTCATGCGAGAACCGTTGTTAGTGCGAGAACCGCGAGAACCAATCTCGGCCGTTCCTTGGATATGGGAAGTTTCATGGATGGTGAGCGTGGAGGGATAGAGTGTGGCAGGGTGCATGTGAGCAATTCATGGGTGGACAATGACATTGAAAAAGGGGGAATTGGACGGCTCAGATTGGTTCTTGCATTAAGAATGGTTTTCGCATGAACTTTTTTTTCTCTCTCTCTCTATATATATATATATATATATATATATAGAGAGAGAGAGAGAGAGAGAGAGAGAGAGAGACAAAAGTTTAAACGAGAACTGCGAGAACCAATCTGAGCCGTCCAATTTTCCCTCCTTTAATGTCATTGCCCACCCATGAATTCCTCACATGCACCCTGCCACACTTGAACCCCTCCACACTCTCCATCCATGAACTTCCCATATCCAAGGAACGACTGAGATTGGTTCTCGCAGTTCTCGTACGAAAAACAGTTCCATTGAGAACCGCGAGAACCAATCTTAGCCGTTGATTTGATAAGTGGAATTCATGGATGAAGAGCGTGGGGGAATCAAGTGTGGGAGGGTGTATGTAAGGAATTCATGGGTGGGCAATGACATTGAAAGAGGGGGAATTGGACGGTTTAGATTGGTTCTCGCGGTTCTCGTAATAAAAATGGTTCTCAATGGAATTAGATCAAGTTTCTTTTATAGTTTGATGATCTCAACGTATCTTCTTGCCAGTGATAAGATATAGGTTGCTTATATCTATAGCATTCTGAATCATTGTTGGATCCTTTATTTTAAGGAATTAGTCCATGAAGGATGGATTAGTAGATGTTTGGTGAACAAGGGGATCCCTAAGCTTAGCAAGTCTAGAGGTTGTTGTATCTTTTTAATTAGCACTAGTAGATATAGTTTGTGTTGTTTGTGATAGATTGTGTGCAGGGATAGTGTACACGTGTCATCACATCCATGGACACTATAAGTTACTAAAGGGTCACACAGCTACACACCCAACTAATGAACCAGAAAACAATACGATGCGTGTAGAGATTATAATTAACAGTTGTTTGATTATAGAAAAAGAGATAAATAATAAATAGATATTTATTAATGAAAAAAAAGAATATTAAATATTAGTTAAATATTTAATAAATAAAGTTTCGTTGGAAAAATATTAATTAATAGTTGATTAATTAATATTAACTAAACTAGAGGAGTTGTTTTTGTCTAATGATCAAAGTTGTTGGTCAATGGACCGGGGTTAAGGTCCAAAGACTTAACTCATTTAAATGTATATTTAAATGGGATTAAACCTAGTTTTTCAAGTTAATCCTCATTCGAAACAAAAGCTACAAAAACAAAACACCTCCTCTCTCTCTCTTGCTATCTTTCGGCCGAAACCCACCACCACCGAATCGGTGGTTGACGGCAGTCAATCGGTGGCGCCCTGCGGTGGTCGGCAGCCACCTCCGGTGGACTACGGCGGTGCCCTGTGGAGGCACTATTTCCGGCGATCGAACCCTAGACCGAGGCAGGCCTTTTGCGGTGGCTTGCCTTCTCGGCGGCGGTAGGGTGAGGCCAAAAGCCGGTGGCTTTTGGTGGTTTACACACACACACACACACGGGACTTTTCTCTCGGGTATTGTTTGAAAGGCGGTCTAGCAGCCAGTTCAAGGATGCAGTAGCTGTGTATCCCCCTTCAGCAGTTTTAGGGTATATTTTCTATCTTTTAGATAATAACTGATATGAGACATATATAATTCATGATATATCTGTTTTGTATGATTATTGTTCGAGTTTCCCCACCTGATCCAGTTGGGATCCTGGGAACGGGATTTGCAAGTTTATTTTCCGCTGTGCTGTATTGTACCCTGTAAATCCCTACAGTGGTATCAGAGCTTTCTTCTAGGCTCGGTGGGGAACAAGTAAATCATATTTATATCATATGTGCGAAAATTAGTATTGTGGTTAAGATCATGTTTCTGATCTGTTACCTGATCAATTTTCCAGTATTGCTGACTAAATATATATTTTATATATTTGTGTGAAACTTTGATTTTGTTTTAAGGATCAAGTTCTGATCTTTTTATCATTAAAGTTTCAAGTTTATTGTTTATATATTAAACTGCGTGAAACTTGGTATTTGGTCAAAGGTCAAGGTTTATGACTTTTTACCAATTAAAGTATCCAGATTATCTGTTTTATAGTTATACATATATTATGTGAGAAACTTAGTACTTAGCAAAAGGTTAAAGTTTTGACTTTTAACCAATTAAAGTTTCCAGTTTATATGCTTTATTTATATCTGTATAAATTGTGTGTGAAACTTGTGGTTATTAAAAGTTCAAAGTTCTTGGATTATTAAATCAAGTTTCCAGCTTTATTATTATGTATTTAATAATATTAACGTTTAACCTTGTGGTATTTTTGTTTTTATCCAGTTTGAGATATTTAACAAAAATGCCCAGTTTTAGGCCCAGTTTGAGGTCCAGGTTGAATGTTGAGGATTAACACAAAACCAGTATGTGTTTTGGTGTTAAAGATTCAAGTTTTGAATCTACCCGGAATTATATATGTGTATGATGGATTATAATGTGTGTATTATTATTATTTAATTTTTCGTATGTAATTGGTTGTTTATTACTTTTATGCCAAACGCCTAAAACTTAGTGGATCATCTTGTGGTTGTTTATTTTATTGTTTGTGGTTGGTTTTACATTTATTTTTATCCAGTGTGGGGAGGCCTGCGTGCAACTTACAACCCCTATTCATTTTTGTAAAAGTACTAGTTTTAGCGGGCCTGCGGGACTTTGAATTATTATGTAATAGGACACTAGTTTATCAAAATGGTAATATGTTAGTTTGATATTTGTAAATGTAATATTGGAGCCAATCAAGACAAGAATCAAGATAAGGATCAAGACAAGGAGATAGAGGATGCCATAGATGCTGAAGCCAGTGGGAGCATCAGCATCAAGTTCATGCAATGTGTGTTGTTTATGATCCACTTAGGGTTTGACCACAGGGGTACTTAATTTTAATTAAGTACCAGTGATGGTCAAATGGCATAATGTGTGTTCGTTTATTATTATTGTTATTATTAATTGCGTGGTTGTGTTTAATTAACTATTATATAGTGCACGCTCGTTCACTTAAAAAAAAGTGATAGTTTACAAGTTTTGTAAAACGGTTAAAACTGGCAATATGTTTTAAAACAAATTAACCCTTTCAAAATCTTAGACCAGTAGTGCTACCCAAACCCCTTTGATGCAATAGTAGTTGAGTCAATAGAGGAAGACAACTGGATTGATGAGCTGCAAGACGTTTGTTGCCCAGTTTGCGGTAGCAAGGATATTTGCGAGCAGTCACTCGACATTGATCAGCTGGACGTCGGTTCTACCGATGAGTCAGGTATCTTTACGACAAATTTCTTAGTTACTTCGTTTGAACCATGGGTACTCGATACCGGATGTGGTCATCACATTTGCAATCATGTTAATTCATTAATTGTATAGAAATAGGAGTTTCAATGTAATATACTCATGGAGTATATATAGGGATATGACAATTGTAATAGTTAAGGTTTTGAGCATAATGAATGAATAAACTAGGTGTTTTACAAGGTGTAAATCATATTCTCTCTAGTTTATCATATAAAACCTTCATCTATCCTACATTGATACATGAACCACTTGTTACCAAGGCCTAACAAGTGGTATCAGAGCCAAGGGAGTGATGATTTGATTATGAATTCAACAACAAAAGTCGAATATTTGAAGATTTTGAAGAAAAAGTCACTATTCATTCGGGTTTTTGCAAATTCATTAAATGGTGATGTTTTTGATGTTGTGGGGATTGGAATAGGTTTGTTTTTAATGATAGAATCAATGAAAATCAATCAGACATCAATTCGAATACATATCAGTGGCCAATTTGAAGATTTTTGAGATTTTGGGTTTTTGAAGTTCTTGAAGAAATTTGATCAAATCTGCTTGTTTGATCGATGTTAATAATAATTGATGATTGAGAAGTGTATTTTGGGGGTATATGAACTGATCTGGGTAAGAAATTTTCAGATTTGAGCAAATTTTAAGATTTTTTGAATCTGAGCGGGTTGAATTGAAGCATTCGGTTTTACAGTGTTGAAGCATTCGGTTTTCCAGATTTGAATCAACCGGTTTTATGAAAAACCTCATAAAAGTGACTGGTTTTATGAAAAAAACTTAACAAAAGTGATTGATTTTCTGAAAAACCGAACAAAAGTGATCGGTTTTCTGAAAAAACGTATATAAGTGCATTCTTCTTAGTGATCGATTTACTAAGTGCGGTTTCTTCAGTTGATCGGTTTTTAAGATATCCGGTTTTTGAGATATTCGTTTTTTCACATGGATTATTGTTCGGTTTTCAAGCTATCCGGTTTTGCAAGATGATCGGTTTTCCAGTATACACATTGTCCGGTTTTTGGTGTATTCGGTTTTCAATTTATCTGGTTTTACACACATTCTGATTATCCGGTTTTACACTCATTTTCCGAGATTTTTAGGAATTCTTATCATTTTTGCCATAGCAATATTCTTCAATTTTAAAAATTTTCAGCTCGACCCGGTTTTACAGCTCGACCCCAGCCAGGTTTTTAGGATTTCTAATCATTTTTGCCATAGCAATATACTTCATTTTTGCCATAGCAAGATTTTTAGGATTTCTGATCATCCGGTTTTACAGCTCGACCTCAGCCAGGGGTTGCACCCCTTGGACCCCGCGATCAGGGGCGCTGCCCCCGAACCCCCGTCGTTGTTATGACTGAGTTATCTTGTCACCTTGATTCCTAAGACAAGTTTTTGGATTTTTTGGCTGAGTCAAGAGTTCTCAAAGTGTTAGTTATCATTCTGATGTTTCTAGATTTGGGTCATATTCTGTTTTCCCGTGAACCATGTGCTTAATTTCTAGTACCCTTATGTCTAGTCATCCTGCCCTTTCCTAACTGATTTTTGGTTCTTCTTTCTTAGTGTCACCAATTTTTGGCCTCAAAACCAGATTTTGGCCATCCATCCCTTGTTTATTTTAGATCTTGGTTATCTTTTATCAGTCATTTCTGAAGACCCAGATCACAGTGTTTGTGAAATTGTTTGAAGGATTAACCTAAATCAAATTTCTTCAAGTTTTTCAGAAGATTTTGTATTACATGCGAATGCTCATTGCATATCAATCTTTTGGTGCTCTTGAATAAGGATGAATCTGACTCACTGATTATTATATCAAAGTGACCTACCCTCTTATGTGTACCCACGTTTATTTGCATCCGTATGTCTTCCAAAATCTTTTTAGGACTTGCGGTGATCTGGTCAAGGTTGATTACACGGTATTGAGAGACTTACTTGTCAACATTAATCTCCAATATCATATTACATCCAACACAGAATTATAAATCTTCAAGAATTCAGATCAAATCATTACCACTCCTCAACGATCAGAGTGGTTGAAGTATCTATTCAAGTCACGGATTGTTTGAAGATTATTTTGACTTGAAGTGTAGGATCCTCCCCACCCCTCTTTCATGTCTATTACAACTGAATCTCATGGTGATGTCTTTTATGCATGATGCTCCTAAAGTATTATAATCATCATGAGAGGGAGAATAAAAAGTGAAGAAATTTTACATTGTTGATTCAGTTGTTGAGGGGGAGTAAAAGAACATATTGAAAAATAATTGTGTCAACTCAAGGGGGAGAGAGAGAAAGAAACATCAGTCTATGTCATGTCTAGGGGGAGTAAAGATCTATCATATGAAGACATGGGAACAATCTGAGCTAAATTCTAGGGGGAGACAAAAAGAAGATTCTTCCCAACACATCAAAATTGTTTATGCTTCCACTGTCAGATGCTCAAGATTAAAACTTGTTCCAGACTGATTCTTATGGTGAAAACCGCTACATCCTAAACTGCTTATATAACCTAAGAGAGGATGCCCATGCCTTGGGTTACCAGAGTTTCACTCCTATTTCAATAGAAAGGGGGAGAATGTTAATTCGTTAATTGTTTGATCGTGCATTCAGTCCCTTTCAGATGACTAAAGCGTGAGTGCTAGTATGTGAATCTTCTTTGTGTAATGCTCCGTCCTACAAAACCGATAATACCTTGGGTTAAAGGAAGATGGGGAGGGTTCCCCGTATTCCTCTCCGATGATAAAGTCAGTAATGCTCTTTGAGAGTGTTTTAGGTTGAAGATAAAGTATGTAAGTTGTGTAGTGTTAATATGTGCATGCGTTTTTATATTAGAAAGGTGCGTACCTGGACCTTTGGATGGATGTACAGGTGTCAAAGATCAGCTAATGGTGGTGATTGCACGTACTTAAGGATCTTCTGGAAAGATCCTTAAACGGTACCAAAGTCTGCCGGTTGTACTTATTTGTCGGACATTCCGTACTTATCATTTAATGCGATTAGATAGGTGAGTCTGCTTCTTAGAGATGTCTATTTTGCCTATCTGAAGTGGAAGGACAAGTACACCCCTGGTGAGGTATGCCTCTAGGGGTCTGTACTTCTGGAGTATTAGGGGAGCGATCTTCGCATGGGTCCAGGGGACGGTCGTGCTCCAGGGGTATTGTAGGTACCAAAGTACTTATGTTTTGGACCCAACACCATTAAGTCCCCCCAGTCTGATAGTATAGTATCTTGTGCTATGCTGTTAGACTCACTATTTTAAATTACCTCTTCCTCTGGAGCTCTTCTTTCTGGAGTGGGTATTCCCTTAAAAAAAGTAGATTGTTCCTCTGTCGTGTTAGTTATTAATGGGTGCGTTACACTCGAGTAGTTCTACGCGCCGCCCGCCTTTCCTGACCCGATAGGTGTTCATTGCCTATAACTGTCTTTACAAACCGTCTTGACACGTGTGTGGCCCAGATTTAATCCGTTTTTGGAGAGTGGCCCTATATATTTCCCTCATCCCACTCAAATCACTTTCCTCTTCTTTTTTGAAAATGTTCCTTGGCGTCTCTGGAAATTCTCCCCTTCGATAAAAATTCCAGCCGTTGCTCTTCTTCGTTTGTTGGCGACTCGCACTAGTGCGTTATGAAGAAAGGTTTGTAGTTCCTTCTTCCTTATTTCTTTTGCGTAGCTTCTTTTTCGTCATTGTGTAGTTGCTGTAAGTGTTTGTTATTTTCTTTAAGTTTAATCATGGTGGTTCCTGGCGTCGATCAGACATATTGTAGTATGTATGGTTCTCAGTTTCAATCCATATGTCGTGTGGTTCCGAATATTTCTGATTACGATCCCGTAAAGCCTGCCTACGATGACGTGTTGGTTCGACCACCACCAGGCAAGGTTGGGGTTTATTGCCATTATCTGGAAATTAGCAACATTCGATTTCATTTGCACCACTTTTTGATTCGGTTTTTTTCATTTCTACACATTGGCCTTTGTCAACTCTATCCCCTTGCAATGCGCAAGGTTACCAATTATATTGCCCTTTGTGCCGGTTTTGGCCGGAGGCCTAACATCGCATGTTTTCTCCATCACTATAAGCCCATGAAATGTGGGAGTTGGATGACCTTTGAACCACGTAACAAGGGTCGTGGTGTGCCTCTGTTTGATGAACCTCGTACTTCGTTGAAATATTGGCGAGAGAAGTTTATCTATGTTTCTGACCGGATTATTCCTCCCCAAAATATTGCTTTAACCGGTTTTCGCGAAGAGCTCCCTGCATATATCTTTAAACTTCCTCATGACCAACACATGGACATGGAGCTTTACTCTCAATTGGAGGGGTTACGGGTGAAAATTCAAGAGTTCCCGGAACCTATCATGGTGTTGGCTGGTCTCAGCCAGAATTGGGATGATCCTCAGAGGGTTCCTGTCATTTTGTGTGAGCGGGAGGGTAATGTTTCGCTACTCTCTTACTTTGTCTTTTTAGCGTGTTGTAATTTATTGTGTTTTCTTTTGCTTCTGTCTCGCAGAGATCTCTTTGACGCGCTATCTGACCCTAGGGTCTACCACTGGTACAAGTGTTGGAAAACGAGACATGCCTTCCTCTCCCTCTTCGGCTGTTCCAGAGGGTGATGACCAGTTGGACTTGTCTCTCCTGGATGCTCAAAATCAGGAGCCTCAGAACCTTGTTGCAGGTCATTCGTTTCCTGCCCGAGATGATGCTGCTCCAAAAGTACATGCACTGGAGAGTTCTACTGGTACTTTTATCTTTTGCTCCCTAAGGTTTACCTTGTGTTCTTTTGTGCTCATCTCATATTCTCCTTCAGAAGATACGTTGGATGACAGACCACTGATCGAGCGCTCTTGTCGTTACCTTAAGGTTCCAGATTTGGGAAAGAGGAGGACTCGCTCTTCTGCTGCTGTGGCTGCCAAAGCTATTTAAGCACTTGATAATCCCCCTGTGAAGAGGCGCCTGGTTGTTAAATGCCGCACAGATGCTACCTCTGGATCAGAAAAGGATATCCTGCCTCTCCTTGAAAGATCTTCGCCTCCTGGTCATCCCCCTACTGGTTCAAGTACTGGTGAGGGTATTTTTGAAGGTCTTACGGATACCTGGTATCCAGGCTGGTCCTTTCCAAGGGAGGCCCTGGGGGATGATCCTTCCCATCAACGCGACTTCTTGGAGCATATCTGCCCTCCCGCTCTTGCCAGTAACCTAAGATCCATGGGTTGTGACCGCTTTCTTTCTCATGTGGACAACTCTTTTTTCAATAGCATAACATTGCTTCCAGAGTTACGTTATCGGTTTGTTGCTAGCGAGGATAGTGTCCGGGGTATGAGGGACCAGATTCGATCTTTGGAAGATGACATCTTGAAGCAGGCGGAGCGGGAGCGGGCGATGGAAGATGATCTGACGAAGAAGGTCTATGAAGTGGGGGAGCTAAGGGGTTTGTTACAGAGCTCCTCCGAACGTGAGATGAAACTGTCTGATGACCTTCTTTCCAAAAATAGGTGTTTGAGTCAGGCAGAGCGTGCTTTGTTGGATGCCTAGAAGGAGGTCGGGGAGTTAAAGGTTGAGAAATTGAAATTAGAGGGGTAGGTGCAGGAAAGGAGGAACGTTCAGGGCTTGTTTCCAGAGTTTGTTAGGACTTTCTTGGGGTCCGACCAGTTTGCTCTCCCAATGGGTCTGGTGATGCAGGCCTGTGTGCGGCTTGGGAAGCATCTTGCCAGTGTGGACCTTCGCGCCAAGCTTCCTGATGCGGATCCTTCTGTGTTCGTGGATTTGAATGATGATGCCGAAACCCAGCTTCAGAAGGCTGACACGGCCGTTAAAGATGCTCCCTTTCCCTACCTTGATCTAATAGGGAAAGGTACTGACCTGTCTGCTCTGGAGCTCCAGAAGATTGATCCTTAGTAATGTTGGTGGTTTCCTCCATTATGAACTTGATGCTTTAATTTCTATCATCTGTAATAACTTTTAGATGGTTTATTTTGTTTGAACAATGTTTGTCAGGGTCGCTATACCCCTTGGAGCTTTATGAGGCTATGCCTCATGTCTGAATATTATGTTTATGAATATTATGCTTTTGTATGCTATGTTTTGTCTCATATAGATGTTCCTGTTCGAAATATGCCCACTAATGCGCATACGCCATATCGACCGCTGCTGATGATGTATGGGCCTATTAGGTCATATACCGGGGACTAACCTGACAACAACTAAAGTAAAGGGACCAAATATGGTAAAAGACAAAAGTTGACATTTCAGGCCACGTTAGCGCCGCTAACTTTAAGGGTTAGCGCCGCTAAACCCTAAAGGTTAGCGCCGCTACGGCTGCATGTACTTTGTGTCATATCACTGACGGGCCGCGTTAGCGCCGCTAACTTTAAGGGGTTAGCGCCGCTACGGCTGCATATGCTTTTTGTCAAATAACCTCAAAAGCTACCCAATGCAAGGATGACATCTATTATTGTCTTTGGCCGGTTTATAGAGGGAGATGACGGATCTGGAGACAGTAGAACAAGTGAGAGATATAGTCTTATGCTCTCAATTTTTCTCTCTTGGCCAAGATACACAAAAGTTCAAATATACTCTTCAGTTGTGAGTGCTTAAAGAGAGTAAGAGTGTGTATGGTTCCAGAGATCTATCTTGTTGTTGTTCCTAAGGTTATATTCAAGTTGAAGTATCACAAAGGTTTGCTAGCACTTGAGGTTGGCGTGTTACCGGGGTATACTTCAATAGTTGATCCATGTTTCGTTCTTGGAGCATCACCACCATGACACCTATCATTTCTGGAGCTTAGGAGAAAGGTATAACCACCTCTTTCCTTTACATGTTGCATTTCTAAACGTAGAGTTTGGTCCTCTTTTGGGATTTCTTGTTTTTGTGCTTTGATGGCTTGTACATTGGGCTTTATTTCTTATATTTTGCTTCCGCTGCTAGCCCACGAAATCCCAATAGTGGTATTAGAGCCACATCTGGAAATTTGGCATTTTGTCTCGGGAATTTTTTCCAGATTATTATTTGGTAATTTTGTTACCATTTTGTTATGTTTGGTTGTATGTGGTTGATTTGAAATTGGTAAACCTTGTCTTTGACCTTGTGGTTGACTTTGTGTGTTTGGATGCATTTGGTGATTTTATATCACATTTGGCTGTAATATTTATTAAAATGGATAAATTTGTAATAATATTGTGGCTTGCATGCCATTTCATTTATCCGTGTAATTGTAATAGATAAATAGGAAATTATTGTGGCTTGTATGCCATTTCAATTTCTATTGTATGTATTGTACAATTTGGATGAAGACACACATATGATGTCAAAAGGAGATGGAGGATGTCCATAGAAGCCGGTAAAATCTATTGGAGATGGCGGTTCTAGTGGGAGCTCGCATCGGACGCCTTTTGTCGTTAGATTGACCATGTTCTACCCGTTTTGGCTCACGGGAAGAACGCATAGGAATTTTGGCAAGGGTTACCAATTTATTTCATTTATATGCGTGTGATGTGATTTTATATCTTGCATGGTTTGCTTAGGATTCGCATGGTAGATAATTTTTCGAAATTAATAAAATCACAAGAGATTTGGTAAAAATGGTTTGCAACTCTCGCGCGCGCTCACATACAAGATTAACTCACCTATTGAAAATAGGTTTTGTCACTAAACAAGTTAATCTGTAACCAAACCGGAAACAAAAGCCCGTTTTCTAAAAACGTAAATCTTGCACCATCCGTTAGTCGATACCAACCGAATCTAGCTTTATGGGTTCTGGTTGTCGATCTTAGCACGAGCCAACTCTCATAAAACTGTGTGGAAGGTGAGTGTGGAAAATGCACAATTTTAATTGTCGAGCTTAGCACGAGCCAATCTTGGTGGGTTTGACATCGTATGTCTTGACGGACGATTTACAATTGCAAATTAAAATCCTTGAGTGATTGTCGAGCTTAGCACGAGTCAACCAAGAATTTTAATTTGGAATTGGTGTAGGTAGGGATCAAACATGCCAAACGACTGATGGTTGTCGTAGGATCCCACAAGTGTCTAAGAGTTGCAATAGAGATTGCAATCGGTAAAATAGTTATCGGCCTAAATAGCTCCATGAAGTGATCCGCGGAAAACCCGTCATGAATTGGAGTGAAATATGGTTCTTAGCCCTTGTTAAAATATTTTTCTACACGATATGGGTAATTATTTTAACGAGGATAAAATCAAACTAACTAGTTCGTGTACTCTCTTATTATATATAGGATGTCGAATAATAACCACACTACGTCGAACTTTTCACTTCGTATGTTCTTACAAAGGGAGAAACTCACGGGAGTGAACTTTGTTGACTGCCTTAGGCAATTGAGGATTGTCCTACATTCCGAGTCTAAGTTGCACATCCTTGAGGAACCCCTTCCTGAACCACCTGCTATTGATGCGGCATGGACCATCCGATACGCGTATGAAAAGCGTGTTCGGGATGCGCACAATGTTGCTTGTCTCATGTTATCAAGTATGAGCTTGGAACTCCGAAAGCATTTTGAGCACATGACTGTGTATGACATGATTAACAAGCTGAAGGATACATTCAAATAATAAGTTAGGCAAGAACACTATGAGTGTGTTAAAAGTCTAGCCGGTTGTAAGATGCGGGAAGACGGGAGTGTTAGTGCCCATGTTTTGAAGATGAAATCATACATGGACCAAATGGAGAGGTTAGGATTTCCTGTAGGGAGGGAGCTTGGTGTGAGTTTCATACTTCAGTCTCTACCCGCATCATATGAAAAGTTTGTCAAGGACTATCATATGCATGGAAAGAAAATATCTATAGATGAATTGCATGGAATGTTGAAGGCTGTAGAATCTAACATGTCCAAGCATGCATCATCCTCATCCACTCTCGTTCTTGGTTCTAAGGAACAACATAATATGAGGAAGAAGAAATCGATTCCATCCGAAGAGATTGGAATATCCAAGCTTGCTTCAAGTCTTGAGTCTATGGACATAGATGATGTGGCTAAGGAGACTCAACCAGGGATGGTTTGCTACTTCTGTGGAAGATTTGGGGATTGGGGCCGTCATGCCTGCCCTTCATGCCGAGAGGATATAAAACTTCTCAGAAAAGAGAAAGTTAATTTTCCTACTTGAGGTACATTCATGATTATACTTCATTGCTATTCCTTAATAAGCTGGGTTGTTTACCCAAGCTATAAGACTCACATTTGTCACAAATTTATTTTGTTGCAAAGTGTAGGTTTGTTCATTGCAAGAAGGAAGAGCTTGAAGAACCGGATCTCTGAAGAAGAAATTTTGTTGATTGTTTTCTACAAGAGAATTGGGAGTGTTAGTCTCGCCATTATTTCCGGATTAATTATTACTTTTGTATTAATGCCCTGCGTGGCAAGACTTGCTTTGTTGTATGTTCTTTTGAAGATGATGGATGTTTTTGTATCTTGTATTTTTTTGATTTTTCATATTGATGGTTTCATTTCAAATTCAATCTATGTCAATGCTTATGTGTTATTTTTGACCATTTATGGTGCTCAAATACACATTTGGTGACGATGGATATGACTTGGAATTTAAACAATTTTGAAAAATTATTTTGAGATGTTTTATCAAAACTTATCCATATCATAACATACATAAAGACTCGTTATAAGTAATAATTCAATCATCAATAATTGATTCTTGGATCCAAAAGTGGTTTGGATATATGAGCTCTATGACATAATCAAACTTGACCAAGTAAACAACATTTACATCGCTTAGATCCATGTGGTTAGGATCTTTGTAAAAGTTTAGCCTCGGGCTAAATGAAAGATGTAAATATTGTTTAATGGACTAGGGTGATTAAGAAATCCTTCACCAGTATTGGTAGGAAGGATTATAACTTGTTGAATTTTGATCACACTTGTGTGGATAATCCGTTCAAGTATGTCATTTAGAGTGACACTAGAAAAATTCTCCATCACCATCTTTATGATAGTTGTTGAGAGAATGTTTACTAGAGAAAAGGCTTGTGTCTGAAACCTAGTGGTGTTCAGAACTAACCTAAAGAAAACTAAGAATCAGTAAGGGCATATATATATATCAAACTCTTAGATCCAGTAAAGATGCTAAGTTTTCTTATCTATATTGGTTTAAATATGAAATGGATCATGGGTATAACCCATAATTCGTTTTCTTTAAGAGACACATTTGTACATGGTGTCACATTAAAGAAAACCGGATATCTTTGTTGATGATCTGGTGAAAGGTAGGCCTAAAATATGTATTCAATGTAATTGGTATACATTAATTTTATGAACCAAATCCTCAATCTAAAACCCAACATGATGGTCATCTAAGCATCTAATGAGATTTTGACTAGAAAGAGTTCTTTGCTTGTCAATCTCATAACTCATAATTATCCAGTCTACATTCAGTGAGAGATGGATGAATTATAAATTAAGTTGATGCCTATATATATTTAAGTAGTTCATCTAAGTTTTGGGTAATTGTTTCTTGAAAATTTATGGGAACCATGTTTGGTTGCTAAAAAGGAAGAAGACAATATCCAATAGCATTCCAGTGGAAGAACGTAAAACTTAAATAAAAGACCTAATGTTGACACTAGCACTTAATCAGCATAGAGATGGTGGTAAAACCTGACAATATCCATTGCTTCTTTAAAATCTGATGGATGTGAAGAAGGCTGTTTAGATATGATGTTGTCATATTTTAGTAACAGAAGCTTGATGGTGAATCATTGTGAGGTCACCATTCAGCGGAAACATAGTGGGACCCAGAGTTCACTAGTGAATATAAGAAGGGAATGATATACATAGATGTAACCCATTTGCTGCATCCAAGTACTTGACTTGGGTTAATCCCACACCAAAGGTGTTATCTAAGAA
This sequence comes from Pulicaria dysenterica, assembly GCA_947179395.2. Classification (NCBI taxonomy): domain Eukaryota; kingdom Viridiplantae; phylum Streptophyta; class Magnoliopsida; order Asterales; family Asteraceae; genus Pulicaria; species Pulicaria dysenterica. Next base: position 56,607,370 of record OX359291.1, on the reverse strand, counting down.
GGGTGTAGGGAATAACATATATGCAATCATAGACAACTTCAAATATCGACTAGAGACAAAGTGTTTCATATTGATTATATGGAAACATGTTCTAGTGACTATGTTGAAGATGACTTGGATAAAGTGAAATATTGTTGTCACCTTGTGGAAACAAGTTAGTTCACTTGGATGTAAAAGATCTGCATCCTTCATAGGATTAAGTTGAGGAGATGTTTGAGGCACTTTCCGAGGGTCTTACACATCCGTAATATCCAGATTAAGTTTGGATTAAGTGACGCATTGTTGTCGCTTTGGGGAAACAAGTAAGTTCACATAGAAATGAAAAGACCTAAATCCTTCACAGGATTAAGTTGAGGAAATGCTTAAAAGCATGTTCCGAGGTCTTACACATCCATTATATCCAAGTTGTGTCCATGACTGAAGTCGACAAAACTTGCATCTTGTGGCTGTAATCTTGCTTTACGAGAAAGTCAAAAGAATGAGTTTTCTAGAAAGCATAGATTAAGCCAGATTAACTTGTCAGGGCTAGTGGGAGCTTTATGTGTTCCTAGTAAAATATACTCAAATGAAAATAATGTCCTAATTTAGGTTTGTTTTCAACCTATTGATGGAATTATTGTTCTACGAGTACAAATAGAGGATATGGAGTAAAGTAGATTCTAAAATTCAAGAAATACTGAAGTATGTTCTTGATGTTCGACGAAAATAGAGTTGTCTTGAGTAAGTTTTACTGCAAGCCTATCTATACTAATAAGACTGTCGATATTAACCGAAGTTTTGGATAAACAAATATGTGGTGTAGATACGACATTTAAATTCCAATGAGTGTCATTGACCCTATTGTGTACTTCGGTAACATTAAGGGTATGTCGACTCTAGTAAAAGTGAGTGTCAGTGACTCTATTGTGAACTTCGGTTACATTGAGGGTATGTCGACTCTAATAAACATAAGTGTCATTAATCCTATTGTAGACTTCGGTAACATTGGGATATGACTACTATGGTAACATTATGTATGATCACTTTGATAAACACTATGCAAGTGGTTTAATAATAGAATACAAAGAGTACAAAGGGATATTGCGTGAATGATCCCATTGTTAAGCTGTTGTCATATACTAGTGATGATTTTCATACTAGGTATAATAGCATTGTTTATGCTAATGACTAGGCTTTAACACCGTTTTAGTAAATGTTTGATTTACTTATAAGCTTTGGGAACTGTAAGCAGTACTGCTAACCGATGATTGTATCGATATATAGTGGAGACTATATATACGCTTGATGCGGTTACCTTCATTGGTCTTTACTGTGTTCCATCTTAGCATGTTTAACTACTTCCCAGAATGTTTATACATTCTAAATCTCCACAGCCAGTCATTCTTCAAGGGAAGGAAGCTTGAGTTAAGGCTGAGGTTAGGTGTTGGTTATGCATTGATCAAGGATTGAATGCATGAAACGAAAAAGTAACCTGTACTTGAAAGGAGTTTCAAGTGACTAGAAGACCCACACCTGAGTTCACTTCATGGATCATGGTCACAAGTGACTCGGAAGGATAATATCATTACGTCCTTCGACCTGAGATGTATGAATTACTATAGCATGAAACTTTCTTACTTTAGCTATTTCAAAACGTAGTTCGTAACTGGCTATTATAAAGGGAATAGTTAAGTAAGATAAGGTTCACGCGATGGGATTGTACAGTCAACGGAATTTGTTCCTCTGATATGAGAGATATCCCTGGGCCCCTCGTTGATTGGGAGCTGACACCAAAACTAGCATGGCCATGCGCAAAGGAATATTGATTGAGAATCAGATATGTCCTTAAATTTTGGTCACCACCAATCAAGATCGAGAAACATAATCGTGAACGATCTGGAGATTGACATATTAATCCATGTCTCGTGTTCACAAGGATATCGCGAACAATAGGATGTTTGATCACTTATCTATAGGACCACTACGTTCTAGTAGGTTATGGTTTTCTGCAAGGAGACGGAACCCATACTGACTTGGGGGGATCGATGCTTTGCTAGAGGCCGCTCTTTGTCTGTGGTTGCATGGGTACGGTGCATTATGTGCAAGTGAGAGTTGTTAGAAATATGCCCACTAATGCACGTACGCCATATCGACCACTGCTGATAATGTATGGGCCTATTGGGTCATACACCGGGGACTAACCTGACAGCAACTAAAGTAAAGGAACCAAATATGGAAAAATACAAAAGTTGACATTGCAGGCCGCGTTAGCGCCGCTAACTTTAAGGGTTAGCGCCGCTAAACCCTAAAGGTTAGCGCCGCTATGGCTGCATGTACTTTGTGTCATATCACTGACAGGCCGCGTTAGCACCGCTAACTTTAAGGGGTTAGCGCCGCTAAACCCTTAGGGTTAGCGCCGCTACGGCTGCATGTGCTTTTTGTCAAATCACCTCCAAAGCTAGCCAATGCAAGGATGACATCTATTATTGTCTTTGGCCGGTTTATAGAGGGAGATGATGGATCTGGAGACAGTAGAACAAGTGAGAGATATAGTCTTATGCTCTCAGTTTTTCTTTCTCGGCCAAGATACACAATAGTTCACATACTCTCTTAAGTTATGAGTGCTTGAAGAGAGTAAGAGTGTGTATGGTTCCAGAAATCTATCTTGTTGCTGTTCCTAAGGTGATATTCAAGTTGAAGTATCACAAAGGCTTGCTAGCACTTGAGGTTGGCGTGTTACCGGGGTATACTTCAATAGTTGATCCGTGTTTCGTTCTTGGAGCATAACCACCACGACACCTATCATTTATGGAGCTTAGGAGAAAGGTATAACCACCTCTTTCCTTTATATGTTGCATTTCTAAACATAGAGTTTGGTCCTATTTTGGGATTTCTTGTTTTTGTGCTTTGATGGCTTGTACATTGGGCTTTATTTCTTTCACTTTGCTTCCGCTGCTAGCCCACGAAATCCCAACAGTTCCATCATGACTTCGTAATTTATACTCTCCGAGTTAATTCCCAGGAGTTGCCTGAGTTTTCTTCGTGGAGGTTAACTCATGGCTGGCTGGGGCTTTGTGTCCCCAGTCAACACAGTACGCCCCATTGGTGCCCTTCTATATTTTGAGGGTATTCCCCTGCGTGCAGGGGAATGTTGTGCCCTTGTGCTTGCTATTTTAATGTTTGTGTAGAGGATTTAGACTTGTGTCTTAAAATTTGTCATACTAATAGAGCAAAGCGTTCATGAAATGTTTGGATATCTGGTACTGTTATAATAGGATTGTTATACATGAAACTTGCGTAAGTTAGACGAATGCTAGGTACGGGGTATAGGTTCCCCTTCCATGTTTTCCAATGTATAAGCTCTTGCTCTGTTTGCTGTGATGACCTTGTAGGGTCCTTCCAGCTTTGGACCTAGCTTTCCTTGGTCCTCTTGTCTACTCGCTTCGTTTTTCCTCAGGACCAGGTCTCCTGGCCTAAATGTCCCCGGTCGGACTCTTCGATTGTAAAGCTGGGCCATCTTAGCCTTCCTCTCCGCCTCTCTAAAGGCTGCCATTTCTCTTCTTTCTTCCAACAGGGACAAATTGATCAGGAGCTCTCTTTCATTTGTTTCCTTACTGAAATGGGCTGTCCTGTGGGTTGGCATTGTTACTTCCGGAGATAGGACAGCCTCAGTACCACACACTAAACTGTACGGTGTTTCCCCGGTACTCTGCTTCAGGGTTGTCCTGTGTCCCCAGAGGACGTTTGGCAATTCTTCTGTCCAACCGGCTTTGGCTTTTCCCAATCTCGCTTTGATTGCGTGTACTATGTCTCTGTTTGTAACCTCTACCTATCCATTGGCTTGAGGGTGCGCTACCGAAGTAAAGCACAGTTTCACATTGAGTGCTACACACCATGATTTAAACGGATCCTCTTCAAACTGCTTTCTGTTGTAGCTTACTATCTCATGAGGCACGCCAAACTTGCAGACTATGTTATCCCAAACGAATAACTTAATCTTCTTGCCAGTGATTGTGTTCAGTGCCTTGGCTTCCACCCACTTGGTGAAGTAATCTATCGCGACAACCAAGAATTTTACCCCTCCAGGGGCAGTGGGGAAGGGACCTACCAGGTCTATTCCACACTTGTGGAAGGGCCATGCCCCTCTGACCGATATTAAATCTTGCTTTGGCGTTCTTGACAGTGGGGCATGTATTTGACAGGACGGGTATTTGAGCAGCTCTCTTTCTGCATCCTTGTACATGGTTGGCCAAAAGTACCCTATTCACAAGGCTCTTGATACCACGGACCTTGGACCTACATGAATTCCACATGTACCTGCGTGTAGATCTTCTAATACTTCCTTTGCTTTGTTGGGGGATGTTAGATTATGTGTAGAGATAATTAATGGGCACATTGTATCCAATGTTATACGAGACTAAAGGGTCACACTGCTACACACCCAATTCAGAACAGTTGGTTTTCACCATTAATCTGTGTGGAAATAATTAATCAGGTTAGATTAATTATTAAAGAGAAAAAGGAAATACTTAATCAGTTAGATTAATTATTAAAGAGATAAATGAATAATTAATCAGTAGTATTAATTATTGAAAAGAGAGAAATAAATAATTAATCAGTTTGTATTAATTATTAGAAATGAAATAAATAATAAATAGTTATTTATTATTTAAAGATAATTAAATATTAAGTTTTAATATTTAACGGACCAGTTAATTAATAGTTAATTAATTTACTAGTAAAGTCCAAGGGGTCAAAGTGAGAAAAGATGAAAGTTTAATTAAAACCAGTGGGCTTTTAATTAAACGGGCTTAGGTCCATCTAATCCTTATATATATCCTTAAGCCTTAAGGATTAAGATATGAGACAAAATAAGGATTAAGTGAGATTAACCCTAGCCACCACAACTCTCCCTCTCTCCCTCGTCGATCTCACACTCTCTCGGCTCTCTCTCTCTCGACGATCGCAAACGACAAAGAACACAAGGTGTTCTCGTTTTTGCCTTGTGTCGATTCACGCATATACACAAACAATCAAGGTATCGAATGTTGAAGTTCGGGTGATCCAGGAGCGGTCTAGCAGACAGTTCGAAAGGAGGTGCAGTAGTTGTGGACTTGCTTTAGCAATCCCATTGTTTTCTGATCAAGTATATTTCTTGTAACTTTATCTGTGGATTGTTGTTTAGAAACTATGTTTGATCATTAGTTTTAAAGATCCTAACCCTTTTTGGGATTTAGAGGGTTGTGTTCAATCCAGTTCCGCTTTTAGGATTGAACCAGTGGAATGAAACCCATGTTTGACCTGTTTGAGTCATATGGTGGTTTGGTCAGGTTCAAAACCCTTCAGTGGTATCAGAGCCAGGTTCTATGATCCATAGTTTCTAGTTTTTATCTGTTTTAGATTAAGGTTTTATTCTTGATTCTCTACTTTTTCTTGTGTTTTTCGAAAATCAAGTAGGTAACAAAACAGTTTGTTTTGTTATCAGGTTTATCCTATTAATCAGAAAATTCAAACAGTTAGTTTGAATGGTTAAAAGGATTATGATTTTTGAATAAGAATGAGTTTGAATTAAGATTAAATTAAACAGTTTGTTTAAGTTGGTAAAAACGTAGTTAATCTAATTAGTTGGTTTGTTTGATAGTTATATGATATTCTTCATCTTGTTTCTTCTCCTCTGTTTTTCAAAAACCATAAAAGAATAAAAAAAAGTTTTCTGTTTTTTATACAGTTGATAAAATGTTTGATTTTAAACAGTTAGGTTTAAACTAGGTTTGTGTTTAAACGGTTAAAAAGGATAAAACCTTTTTATCTAAAACTTTATCTTAACCATTAAATTTTGAACTTTTGTTTAAAAAGGTTGAAATCAAGTTTTAGGATAATTAGTTATTAATAAAACAAGTTTTTGTTGAAATTAATAATTAATAGTTTTTGGTTTTTGAATTAAATCCAGTTTTTTTAATCAGTATATTAAAAGAGTTAGTTAAAAAGGATTTGAAATTTTTTATTAATCGGAAAAATGGGAACTAAGATCATCGCCGCGTTAGGAGGTAATCGTTAGCGGTGCCAAGGTCAGGCCGGCCTAGTTAGCGGCGCTAAGGCCCAAGTGGGCTTCGGCCCAAAGGGGTTTCGGCCCAAGTTATGTGCTTAATAGCACAATTTATGTTTGAACAAATCAGGTTATGTGCTTAATAGCACAATTTATTGTTTATATATTATAACTGCGTGGTTGACTTTTATATATATATATAGTGCTTATTCATAATTGCGTGGTTGTGATATATATATATATATATATATATATATAGCTATAGTTTTGCCGACTTAGGGCTCGTTTTTCCTTTTTCTTCTTAATCTTTTGGTTTTGGGAAGGCCTGCGTGCCGATTACAATCCCTTTCTTATTTGTAATATTGTACTGGTTCGGGGAGGCCTGCGTGCCATTTACAACCCCATTCAATATTGTATTTGTAATAGATTAGTAATAGTTTAATCCCTCAACCAAGATGAACTCAAAGAAGGTGATCAAGTAAATGGTGTTCTATACGCGAAGCACTGACACTTCGGGGAGGTGTCAAGGCTAGTGGTAGCAGCATGTCAAGAAAGGCGAATCCAAGTCACTTTGTCCTTAGGTTTGACCTTAGGATTAGTTGGAAAAACTATAGGTTTCATATGCTCTTTATTATTTGCGTGGTTGTGATTTTATTTACTGTTTTTCATATTTGCATATGATGTGTGTGATGGTAAATAAAAAGGGATTTAATAACAGGTTATTATTAAACAGTGAAAAACCACATTTAATGACAAACTAGAATACGACTACAGATTGCTAGCGTGTTAGTTAAATTTTTTAATAAATTTAAAGTCTTGTCAAGGTTATAAGTTTGGAACTTATAAAGGTCGTTTTGTGCACCTAGTTTAGGTACACATATAAATCGTATTTTTAAAACAGATAGTTTTAAAATGGTTTTTCAAAAACTGGAAAATTAAGTTTTAACTTAATTATAAAACCCAAGAAAATCTTATATCAGTGTGCTACCCACCTAATGGTACATCCTTGCTGTTAAACGGTACTCGGGTGTCGGAAGTGCCCAAAACTTGGACATCCGGGTTCAAACCATTGCGGGAAGGGGCATGAAAGTTTCTGCGATAATCGGGAGTCCCGGCCAGAATTCATGTTGTCTTAGGTGGTGCGATCTATTTTGGTGATAATCGGGAGTCCCGGCCCCAAAAATCACTAGAGTAGAGTTAAACATACTAGATTGGGTCTAAGTACTCTACGAGGTTCTAGGAGTCGTATCAGCTAGGTACGATTGGTACAGGGTGTTACCTACCAGAAATAGCATGACTTGGCGGGAAGTGCCCAAACCTTGCGTCAAGTATGTGAAATATGGGTCCTAGGTCTAATATATATTATTTATGGGTTTGATGATATATGATTAGAAAGTTTATCTGCAATTACTAATTAAACCAACCTTTTAATTTGTAGATGGCAACCAACGTTACTAGTACTAACAACCTCTCTCTCCGCTCCATTCTTGAGAAGGACAAGCTTGTCGGTCCTAACTTTCTCACATGGGAGAGAAATCTCCGGATCGTGCTTAGGCACGAGAGAAAGTGGTATGTCCTAGAACAACCTCTAGGAAACCCTCCTGCCAGCAACGCTAGGGCAAACGTCAGGGAGGCTTTTCAGAAGCGCTCCAATGACGCCCTAGATATTAGCTGCCTCATGCTCGCAAATATGAGTCCAAAGTTGCAGTCGAGCATGATGGAGACTCCTGCCTATGACATGATCCACCAGCTGAGGGACATGTTCCAGGAGCAAGCTCGCACAGAGCATTTTGATGCCACCAGGGCATTTAACTCGTGCAAGATGGCTAAGGGGACCTCGGTCAATAACCACGTCATGAAAATGAAAGGTTACATGGACCACCTAGAGTGACTTGGGCACCCAGTACCGTTGCAGCTAGCAACGGATACGATACTCAACTCGTTGTCAGATGACTATAAGCCTTTTATAGTCAACTACAACATGAACAACATGGAGAAATCCGTGGCTGAGTTGCACTCAATGCTCAAGACTGCTGAGTAGAGTATCGGGACCAAGTCCAAGGACATTCTCATGGTGGGTCATGGCGGGCATAAGAAGAGGAAGGGGCGCAACGGAAAGGGAAAGGGCAAGGCCCAGCCCAGCCATAGTGCACCCAGGGCTAATAATGACAACAAGGGAAAGAAGCCGAAGCCGAACAAAGCAAGAACCGAGAATCGGTGCTTCAAGTGCGGTGAGGTCGGGCACTGGAAAAGAGATTGCCCGAAAGGTCACGAGGCAGGTGGCAAGACTAGCACCTCAGGTATCGTGTAAACAGATTCTTTATCACTTTCCACTTGTAAAAGTTTTTTACAAGTATTCTAACATCTTGCAATCGTTTATTGCAGGAGGAGATGGAAGGTGATGCGGCCCCGCATGAAGAAGATCCCACGTGCAGCTGACGGATATTATTAATAATTTTATTTCCTAGTTTATTAAACTCTTTAAGTTTATTTTGAACAATTTTTATATTGTTTTGTTTATGGAAACTTTTGGTTTGAGTTTATGGAAATTTTTAATTCATATCCGTGCACGTGTTCTTACTTTATGAATCAGGGTTAGTCTAGTTGCGACTAAAAGAGTACCAGTAAGTCAAGTCTTGACTTGATTGGTGATTCATAATAATCTTATGCTATGATTTGTTGTAGTTATATAAATGCTGGCTCCACTATTCAAATGCTAAAATAAACAAGTGTTGTTTATAAAATTAGATAGTTTTTTCTAATTCAACAAGTATTAATGTCTTCTATGAAAAGTGAATGAACAAGATGGAAATAATAGTTATTATTTCTAAGTAGTTTTTGATAAAACATTTAAGATAGTATAAAAGTGATTATGGTAGTTACTATAATCAAGGAAGTTTTATACTAAATGTTTTTTGAAAGAAATTTAAAGTGCCTTCGCTAGTGTGTTTACACTCATGGCAAGTTTAATGAAACAACTTTCTGTAATTAGAAAGATGGATATATGAAGATCCAAGTTCTTGGTTTCATAAAACAAATTTCTTACAAGAACTAAGTTTTAAAACATGTGTTTAGAACACAAGTTTTAGGCATGATAGTCAAGGATTGACTAAGGCCTAAAAGGATGTTTTAAAATAGTGCACTTTTTCATAAAAGATAGTGGGAGCATCTGACTAATGTTTTTATCAGAGTTAATATTCTTTAACCAGTATGATAAATATAAGTTTGAACTTTTAGAGTATATAATTATCGGATGATTTTAGAGGTTATCTAAAATAATAAATTCTTGAGAAAGAACTAATCCGATGAATGCATGATTTATTGAGAGGTACTCAATAAAGATATCATTGCAAGATTTTTAAGTCAAGTAATGACTTAAATAAAAGTTATACTCATTAAGTTCAGTAAGTCAGCTTAATTAGATGTTGTTGGGTAGTCAACGTTAAAAATGATAAAATAGGATGTTCTTTAACATTCTTAGTAGTGATATTAGATTAGTGTTGGCATATACATGGAATCTAATCTCAAGTTTCTTACAAGTAGATGTAAGAAGGTTTATCATTGAAAAAGGATAATAAAATCCAGTATATCTACAAGTGTAATTAAAGTTTTAATTACAAAGGAAGTTATTTTGTAAAATCAGAAACTTTGGAGTAATTTCCAGTTTCTCCAAGTTTAAGGAATTTTATGAAATAAGTAAGTCTAGAATTGTTCTTAGGTTGCAAGAACGATTTCTAGCTAAACCAAGAATGAGTACTTCAGGGTGCTAGTCTTGAGTTTTAGGTTTATAATCATATTATTTTTCTTTGTAATCTGTGATAAGTTGCAATGCAGAATAATAAGTAATTCAGATATACACCATGAATCGAGTCAATGAAATGGTAGAAATTATGCGCCTTTATTCCAGGGAGGAATATGGAAGGGTGTAGAAATTAGTTTCATTGTTCTTCACAATTTTGTATGTTTTGGCTCATCCAGGAATAAACTAGGTTTATTCAAAATATTATCCGTGACTACTTATCGTGGTGGGAACTATGATAGGGCTATAAAGTCATCCTAATTTTGGGGTAGATTCGAAAGTACGTCGAATATAGCTGCAAAAGGTTTTGCGGACCAAAATTGACGGATATTCGTTAAGATTACGAATATTGGATTGAGCCACTGTGAAAAATACTTCATGGATTCATGTCAAAAGTATTTATCACATAGGTTATCCTTAAGCCTGAGGTATTTGGTTTGGGGTGCTGTAACTGTTGTCTTCTTAGCTCGTCTTAACGCCACGCCGTAACAGGGTGGTCATAAGGGGCGTGTCTAGATTCAGTGGGAGCCGTATTTCCAAATGCAAATATGCAAGATGGTGATTGTAACTTCTTTTTAGAAGAGATATTTTCGGGCCCCTTGACTGATTAGAGAAACTGGTAAGTGCACGGCCATGCCCAAACGAACTGATATGTTCTTTGTCGTTTATCACGCAGTTTTGAAATCAAGTATGTCATGAACAAATTTTTGAGTCTCTGAGTTGACCTCCTCCATGCTCATGCTCAAAAATGAAAAATCGCGCTGCAAGGGACAAACCTATATATATATATATATGCAAGTTTGTATATATAAAAACGTACCCATTCATGAACAGGGAGTTTATGATAGTTCAGTTTATAAACAGTTAGTTTATAATAGGTTACTTCTAAGCAGGTTGCTTATGGAATTTTATCACAAGTTACTTTGGGGTATAAGAGTTCTTATAACCTGGTTACCCTAAGGGTCTGGCTAGGGACCTCCTTAGGCAAACAATGTGCAGTAACTATTACTTATCTTGCACAAGTGGGAGTCTGTTAGATTATGTGCAGAGATAATTAATGGGCACATTGTATCCAATGTTATAAGAGACTAAAGGGTCACACTACTACACACCCAATTCAGAACAGTTGGTTTTCACCATTAATCTATGTGGAAATAATTAATCAGGTTAGATTAATTATTAAAGAGAAAAAGAAAATAACTAATCAGTTATATTAATTATTAAAGAGATAAACGAATAATTAATCAGTAGTATTAATTATTGAAAAGAGAGAAATAAATAATTAATCAGTTTGTATTAATTATTAGAAAGGAAATAAATAATAAATAGTTATTTATTATTTAAAGAAAATTAAATATTAAGTTTTAATATTTAACGGACCAAGTAATTAATAGTTAATTAATTGACTAGTAAAGTCCAGGGGGTCAAAGTGAGAAAAGATGAAAGTTTAATTAAATCCAGTGGACTTTTAAATAAACGGGCTTAGGTCCATCTAATCCTTATATATATCCTTAAGCCTTAAGGATTAAGGTATGAGACAAAATAAGGATTAAGTGAGATTAACCCTAGCCACCACAACTTTCCCTCTCTCCCTCGTCGATCTCACACTCTCTCTCGGCTCTCTCTCTCTCGACAATCACAAACCACAAAGAACACAAGGTGTTCTCGTTTTTTCCTTGTGGCGATTCATGCATATATACAAACAATCAAGGTATCGATTGTTCAAGTTCGGGTGATCCAGGAGCGGTCTAGTAGCCAGTTCCAAAGGAGGTGCAGTAGTGGTGGACTTGCTTTAGCAATCCCATTGTTTTCTGATCAGGTATATTTCTTGTAACTTTATCTGTGGATTGTTGTTTATAAACTATGTTTGATCAATAGTTTTAAATATCCTAACCCTTTTTGGGGTTTAGAGGGTTGTGTTCAATCCAGTTCCGCATTTAGGTTTGAACCAGTGGAATCAAACCCAGGTTTGACCAGTTTAAGTCATATGGTGGTTTGGTCAGGTTCAAAACCCTTCAGGGGATAAGCACCTGAACCACGGCCCCCAAAGGACTTTCTGTATAAGTTGCCCTGCTGCAGGGCATACATTATTGCCTTCATGCGTAGCTTCCAGGCCTGGTTTTCATCTTCTGGTAACATTCCATCCTTGAGATAGGATACTATAGGGGTTATCCAGCTTTCTTCATCCTCTTCTACCTCCATGGACTTGTTTTCCCTGGTCGTTGATTTTTCTGCGAGGACCTCCACAACACCTCTTTTGTCAGATGTTCGTAGGCCAGTACTGCCAACTTGCTCAGAGCATCTGCTTTTTTATTCTGACTTCTGGGGACCTGTGTTATACACCAGTGATTGAATTGCTTTAGGTGTTCTCAAACTTGATCAAGGTACAATTTCATGCTTGGGTCCTTTGCTTCAAAAATACCCTTCACCTGGCTGGCCACCAGTTGTGAGTCCACATAGGGGTTTAAGTTTTTGACCTCTAGAGAGCTTGCCAGCCATAGGCCAGCGAGGAGTGCCTCGTATTCTGCCTCATTTTTTACGCCGGGAAGTTGAACTTTGAAGCGTAAGTATATTCCTTTTCCTCAGGGGGAGGGCTAATCAAAATTAAACCTGCCCCGGCACCTTCTTCACTTGAGGCTCCATCTGTGTATAAGGACCATTGACTTGCTTCTGTTTCTTTTGGGAGAGGGGTGATCTCCCTTTCACTTGCTTCTGCCCCGTCTATTTCTACTAAAAAATCAGCCAGTACTTGCCCTTTGACTGCTACCGTTGGTTTGGACGTGATTTCATGCTCTCCCAGCTCCATGGCCCATTTAGCTAATCGGCCCGATACTGTAGGCTTGTACAAGACCTTTCGTATTAGGGCGTTGGTGTATACCACAATTGGGTAGGCTTGGAAATACCTCCGAAGGCGTCTTGCTGTGAACACTAGTGCCAGAGCTAGCTTTTCTATCCTGGGGTAGTTGACCTCTGGACCTTGAAGTGCCCTAGTGGTGAAGTAAATGGGTTCCTGTTTGGTGCTCCTTTCTGCTAGCAGAACAACACTTACTGCTTTGTCAGACACTGCTAGGTATAGAATTAGAACTTCTCCAGCTTTTGGTGAACACAAGGTGGGTAGGTTGCTGATGCTTTTCTTTACCTCTTCGAAGGCTTCTTCAGCTTCCCTAGTCCATTGAAAGTCCTCTTTCTTGACACATCCTTTCAGTATTGTGAAGAAAGGCATGGACTTATCAGCTGCCCTGGACATGAACCTGTTCAGTGCTGCTAGACAGCCATTTAGCTTCTGAAGTTCTTTCTTGCTCCGCGGTATTTTCATGTCTAGGATAGCCTGGACCTTTATCGGGTTTGTCCTTATCCATTTTTCGGTGATGACATGATCCAGGAATTTCCCTTCCAGGACCCCGAATGAACATTTTCCCGGGTTTAGCTTCATGTTAATTTTGTTCAAATTATCAAATGTTTCCTGGATGTCTCTGAGCATTGTCTCCTCTGATCGACACTTGATGACCATATCATCAACGTATGCCTCTAGGTTTCACCCGATCTGGTCACTGAAGGCCTTATCTACGAGTCTTTGGTAAGTTGCTCCTGCGTTCTTAAGACCAAAAGGCATCTTTTTGTAACAAAATATGCCTATGTCTGTGTGGAATGCAGTCTTGTCCTCGTCTTCTTCGCCCATTTGAATCTGGTGATAGCCTTTGTATGCGTCCAAAAAACACTTGATTGGGAAATCTGCTAGACTTTCTACTTTCCATGAGATTTCAGGTAAGGGGTAGTTGTCCTTTGGGAAGGCCTTATTGATATCTTTGAAGTCTATGCACATTCGCCATGACCCATCTCCCTTCCTTACCATTACAGGGTTGGCGATCCATGTCTGGTATCGCACTTCCCGTAATATTCCTGCTTCTGTCAGTTTCTTCACCTCTTCACAGGAAGCTTGGCTTCTCTCTGGAGCTAGCCCTCTCTTCTTCTATCAGCGGGCTCCCATCCAAAAACAGATATGTTGTTACACAATTGTTATATCAGTTGAGCCCTGATGAGCCTTGAGATGTTTCTTCCTATGGTTACTTTCTGCTCCGGGAAACGAGGGTTAACCAGCACCTCAGTGGGGTGGTTGTCCCATAATTCATACCTGGGTTGAACTTCGGCGCACATACCCCATTTGGTAGATAAGTTTCTTAAGGTTCTTGTGCCTCCACTCGTAGGGAAGAGGACCAGTCCATGGATGGTGGATACGATGGCCCCGAGCTTTCTCATGGCAGGGTGCCCCAGGAGTATGTTGTGCTTTGATGGTGCCTTCACTATCACAAAATCCAAGTCTGCAGTGGCTGTCTGTGGGTAGGTCCCGATGATTGACCCAGCTGAACTTGTACCTGTAGATAAGTATGAACTGAGACAGGGAACATGTACAATTGGTACATTTGCAGCCGCAGAGGAAGAAGTCATATATAGTCTTATTCTTTTCTCCCCCTCAGGTTGATCATCAGGATCTTAATCATCCCGCCTCCTTTTACTTCCCTGAGCCTGAGCCTGACAAGTTTGTTCAAGTAGTGTCAGCCGGTCAGTAACCTTTGATAGTGAAGTATAGAAACCTCTGGTGATCCCATCTATCTTGTTGTTTACATCTTCATGAAACTCTTGGAAGTCATCCATGGAGATTCCCGATGGACGCAATTGGTTGCGAAGAGTAGTCAGAAGGTCTTGATCATGTGAAGATTCTGGCCTTTGCTCAAGAAGTCTAACATACAGCATGCTCTTTAAGGCATCCATTGACATAATAGCATGATCAGGTTGTGGTTTTGGCTCTGGAATTGGAGGACGAGCAGCAAGGAGTGTTTCAATTCTGTTTAGCTGTTCAGCTTAGGCCTTGGAGGCTTGCTCAATCCGATCCAACTTTTGATTAGTCATCTGCAGTTGTTGGTGGATTATTGACACGGCTTGTTGAATTTGTTGTTGAAGTTCTGCACGTGTAACAAACCCGGAATCACGAACAGTTCCGGTTGAGGTACCAGCCACAGAGGCAATACCACCTACTGGAGCAGCAGGTATGTTGGCTCCAGCAGGATTTCCTTCCAATCCTCGAATGGCACCTGAAAAGGTACCACCTCTGGAAGTTGAGGAGACTTGTTGAGTTAACAAGCTCAGTGCATCAATTGTGACTCTGTGTTGTTCAAGATAAGCGGAGATCCGCGGTATATCAATTTGTTCACGAAAAGGAGTCGAGGACGAGGGAGGCGGTCCTCTTTGTTCAATAGGTCCAACACCCAATTGGGGTTGACCCAGTGTGTGTGCTATAACCCTGTGCAATAAAGACGGATTCTGTTGAGAGACACCGTAGTGGCTTGGTGGGGCTGAAACTTGCATGGGCGAGATCACCACGACTTCTTCAATATGAGGCCCAGCAGTGCTAGGCCCCATAGCAGATGTGGCTTCCCGGCTTTCTGGGTTTAGGGAACCCTCAGAACTCACTTTTTCTTTTCTCACCTCCTCTCTATCACTCACAATCCTAACAACAAAACTACCTTCATCATCACCACTACCAGAACCATACCCCACATATTGATCAGGTTGAATGAGAGAGTCAGGGGTGACAGAACCAGTTTCAACAGATAGACTATGAGTTGGAAAAGTGACTGGAATGTCATGCTCTGGTGCTATAATAGCCTGGCCAGTGGTAGGAAATTCAGTAGGTTGCAAAGAGATGACCAGAACACTAGGTTGTGGAGTGACCTGAGCAGGTTGAATGGGGTGTGTCTGGTCAGGAGAAGTAGTATGAGGTTCAATTAGCTTCATGAAAGATGGTGTGCTTTCAGATGGTTGGTCTATTGGTTGCTCAGGGGTGCCCATAGGAGAAGTGATAGGTTCAAAAACAGGGACACCACCTTGGTGGGAAGCAGACTCATCAAGAGAGGATTCAGAACTGGATGAGTCAGGAATGTCAAGACCAAGTTCTTCTAGTACAGGTTGGGTGCGGGTGGATTGAGAAAGAGAATGAACAATGGCTTGAATGGTGGCGGGATCATATGCATCCCCTCCCTCTCTAATCTCATCACATTCACCCTCTTCTCCTGCCTTCTCTTCATTTTCTCTCTGCTCTTTCCTCTCAGCATCTCCCATAGATGTCTGAGGCCTATGTTCTAACTCCTCACCAGGTTCTACTCCTCCCTGGGCAGGTATGACCGGTTCTGGCACAACCATGGGAGGTATTCCTACACTCTCCCTATAACTCTTAACAATATCCTTCTGCTCACAAAGGTCTAAGAGAGATACAGGGAAAGGTCTGGGAATAGGTAGATTAGCCGGAATGGCAGGTTTAATGTTTATGAAAATCTGAGGAGTTATAGAAGGTAAACCTGCCCGGCGGGGAATGTCAGCATCCTGATCCATTAAGTATTGGATGATCATGGGCAAGAACCGGTGGTAGGGCAGCATGTTTGCATCCCTCTTCTTCTGAGAGTTCTTCCTGAGCATAGTGGCTTTGATGTCATGGAAGAGAAGGAAAGCATAATCCACATGCATATGAGTTGCCGCTGCTACAAATATTTTAAGCTGATTCTCTGTTGGGAAATCATAGCCTGAATGCTTTGGGGTGAGACATCTTTGAAGCACAGTCATGAGAGTGTTATATTTTGGATGTAGACCTGTGCGTTTGAACTGGTTCTTTAGAAGGAGCTCACCATCATAGCCCATCTCCCGAATAGCAGCAAGACAAGCTTCCTCAGTAGGAATTTCCTCAAAGTGTGTTGCTGGAGGTCTGCTATCTGCCCTTGGGAGTCTAAAGATTGTTTTGAGGTGATTCAAAGGTATATATGTTGTATATTAGTCAACCTCAGCATGAATGATCTCATGCCCTCTTTCATTGGTTCTGACATCACAGGTTTTCCAGAATTGTTGGACATAAAGTTCCGGGACATGTGTGCCAGAGGTGGATGGGTTGTATGTAAGGAGGTGGTTCAGGGGGTGTATCTTTAGTATTTCAGTAACAATGGGGTAAGTAGGGTTTTTAAGATTGTCCAAGTCAATATAATGATTGTTGGCATGTGTCCTGGTGCTAAGAAACTCAGCTCTGGGCATGATCTCCTCAGGGTCGAGGACAGCTTGAGCCATCTTATCTGTGCAAACAAATAAAACATTTTAGTTTCAGATAAGGATAACTGCATGAAAACAACATTTAGCTTTGAATGTTGGTCAATCTGTAGTGAGTGTGATAAAGTTGATCAATATGGACCAATGTTGACCAATTGAAAAAGTGTTGAACCCTCATTGTGTACAGGATGATTTTCATTATAAAAAAGTTGTTTTGATACTTTGAAAGTGTCAATTAGATCGTACTGAACAACTTTGTAGTACTGGAGTATAGTTAAAAAATCATCCTAACACCCCTTTTTGAGCAAAAAACCAAATTGTTATTGTATGTTCATACCCCCCAAGAACACGAAGAACACTTTTCGAGATTTTTGAAATATTTTTACATCAAAGTGTTCCCCATGTGTTAAATATACCCATCGCAGACTTGGTTTGATCAAATGAGTTCGTTTCGTGTCCCAAAAATCATATCAAAGTCTCGAAACTCCTTATCACATAAGGAAGTTCAAAGGCCAAAAAATACCCTTTAAAATCAAAATTTTCAAAATGTAAACCGTACAAGTTGTTACCTTTGTGATTGGGAGAATTTTGATATAAAAAGTGTAAATTTGGGCAGAGTAACGAGAGGATTTGTATGCTAAAGTAACCAAGAAAACGAGAGAATCACACTATGAAATTTTCGAAATTTGAATCGTGTGAAAGAAGCTTGGTAACTGATGAGACTATTATAAGTTGAAAATGGACACGTGTCACTCGCTGATTGGACTAAAAACATGTAAAAACACGGCTGATAGGGTTAAAACACCCGGCTTATAGAAATTCCCAATCGCATGCGATTGATGTGAATCGCATGCTATTAACTCATTTGTGAGTTAATCGCATGCGATTAAGCCTTTGAATGTTGAATCGCGTGCGATTGATTGTTTTTTATTCCAATCGCATGCGATTGACTCTGAATTCATTTCATTTTCCAAGGCACGCAATTGACTTCCCATGCGATTGAACCGATACTTGAAATTGAATGTTGAATCGCGTGCGATTGATTGTTTTTTATTCCAATCGCATGCGATTCACTCTGAATTCATTTCATTTTCTAAGGCATGCAATTGACTTCCCATGCGATTAAACCAGTACTTGAAAAATTAATTTTGTTGGGTTTCAAGTGATTCTATTCGATTGGTTGAAAAATTAATCTTGGAAAATTTCTGAACAAATCAAGATATCTGAATTTTGAGATTTTGAAGAGATGAATTTCCCAGATATTTTGGTTTGAATGTTCGTCTGACACACTCCCCCTAGACTTTTGCATCTGTTTATGAAAAACTTTCAAGATTTAGGGAATGTGTCAGTTGTATACTTCTCCCCCTACACATGTGCAGTATCTATATGATACACTTCTCCCCCTACACATGTGCAGTATGTGTATTATTTGTCTCCCCCTACACATATGAGACATGTGTGTGATCAGAAAGTCACTCCCCTTTGAGTGTTGCATCAAAAAGATTCACAAAGAACAAACAGTGTAACACCTACGTACTCTAAAAAATGAAAGAAAAGGAAAAATGAGGCAACAGTGTGTTATATTTCAGATTTAGCATACCTAACTTGGAAACCAATTCAGTGAAGCGACTTTCGTCTAATGGTTTGGTAAACAAGTCTGCAAGCTGATTTTCAGTTGGAACATACTGGAGCTCAATTAGACCTTTCTCTACGTTATCTTTTATGAAGTGATAACGTATATCTATGTGTTTAGTTTTAGAGTGGTGTGCCGGATTGCAGGAGATAGCTATGGCAGACTGGGAATCACATAATAATGGAATGTTGTCATACCTATGGCCAAAGTCTGATAACTGTGTTCGTATCCAGAGACTTTGTGAACAGCACATTGCAGTAGCAACATACTCAGCTTCAGCTGTAGAAGTGGATACACAGTTTTGCTTCTTTGAGGCCCAATAGACAAAACGATCACCCAGGAAGTGTGCACTACAAGAGGTGCTTTTCCGATCAATCTTGCAACCAGCATAGTCAGCATCTGAGTAAGCAAGAAGATCCAGATTTGAATCTTTGGGGTACCACAGACCTAGATCCATAGACCCTTTTAGATATCTGAATATCCGCTTAACTGCCAGAAGATGTGACTCTTTAGGATTCGCCTGGAATCTGGCACAGAGACAGGTAGAGAACATGATATCCGGATGACTAGTAGTAAGATACAGTAACGATCCAATAATCCCACGGTAGGTTTTCAGATCTACAGGAGAACCATCAAGATCTGCGGATAGTTGTGCCTTAGCAGCCATGGGTGTGGATATGGGTGTGCAGTTAATCATATCATACTTCGTGAGAAGATCTTTGATGTACTTGGATTGGCAAATAAAGCTGCCATGACTTAACTGCTTCACCTGGAGTCCGAGAAAGAATGACATCTCCCCCATCATACTCATTTGAAATCTGTTTGCCATGATCGTAGCAAACTCATCACTGTATTTTGGATTTGTAGATCCAAAAATGATATCGTCCACATATATCTGAACCAAAATCATGTCCTGGCCTTTGGTCTTTGTGAATAGAGTGTTATCCGTCTTTCCTTTGGAGTAGCCTTCACAAATCAAATATTCAGATAAGACGTCGTACCATGCACGAGGAGCTTGCTTTAACCCATTTGCACATCCATATGAAAGACACGGAAGCTTCGTGAGGCTGCATATGCAAGGAATAGCCGTATAGCTTCAATACAAGCAACAGGGGCAAAAGTTTCATCATAGTCAATGCCCTCCTGTTGATTGTAGCCTTTAGCAACCAACCTAGCTTTGTAACGAATAACCACTCCATCCGAATCCCTTTTGTTCTTGTAAACCCATTTAGTTCCTACAACAGATTTGCCATATGGGAGATGAACTAATCGCCAGACTTTGAGACGATCAAATTGGTGTAATTCTTCCTGCACTGCAATTACCCAATCTGAATCATCTAATGCTTCACAAGTCTTGGTGGGTTCAATGATGCTTAAGAAACCCGAGAATTGGCATTCGTTTGCTGTTGTGGATCTTGTTTGAATGCCAACTGATGTATCTCCGATGATGTTCTCTTCAGAGTAATGTCTGGTCCACTTAATTTCATGTGAAGTGGAAGATGAAGGAATGAGATCTTGTATGTGTCGTGCTTCTTCTTCATCTTCAGGAGAGAAATGTGGGTCTGAATCAAACACAGGAGGACTCTCCGGGTCAGGAATCTGAGAAGTCACAGGGG
Source organism: Pulicaria dysenterica (assembly GCA_947179395.2). Lineage (NCBI taxonomy): Eukaryota > Viridiplantae > Streptophyta > Magnoliopsida > Asterales > Asteraceae > Pulicaria > Pulicaria dysenterica. The sequence goes on along the minus strand of OX359291.1, from coordinate 56,587,211 downwards.
GACAAGTGACAGAAACAGAAGAAGAATCCTCAGCATAGAGATCAGCAAAAGGATTAGTTTCAGTGACCGTAGGATCCGTTATAGTAACACTTGTTTGTATGCCTGTGTTGTCCCTGTTGTTAGTTAAAACAGGAGTAGATTCAGATCGAAAGAAGTCAAACAAAAAATCAAGATTTGTATTTGAACTGGATGTATTGTTTGATTCTTGATTTTGAAGCGCCGGTCCTGAACAGGTATGTTCAGAAGCGTTTATCTTTGATTTTGGTGGTAAATCAATAACAGGCAATGTATCATCAAATGTTACATTGATGCTTTCTATGATGCTCTTTGTTCGTGTGTTTAAAACTCGATATGCTTTAGATTCAGTGGAATAACCTAAGAAAATAGCTTCATCAGCTTTAGGAGCAAACTTTCCTAGATTATCTTTGTTATTTAGAACAAAGCACCTATTACCAAAGACATGAAAGTATTTGATATTAGGCACTATGCCATTTTCCAGTTCATAGGGAGTTTTATTAAAACGTTTATTAATGAAAGAGCGGTTCTGCGTGTAGCAGGCGGTGCTGATTGCTTCAGCCCAAAAGGAAGGTGGGAGCCCAGAATATGAAAGCATTGTGCGGGCAGCTTCAACCAAAGTTCTGTTTCGTCTTTCCACTACACCATTTTGTTGTGGTGTGTATGCAACAAAGAACTGATGGCTGATCCCTACAAGGTCACAGAAGCTCTTCACAGTACTGTTCTTAAATTCAGTTCCATTGTCTGTCCGGATAGAGACAACACTCTGACTATGCTTGTTCTACTGTTGCTTGATGAAGGAAATGATTGTTGGAGTGGCTTCATCTTTTAAGTGCAGAAACTTGACCCAAGTATATCTAGAGTAGTCATCTACCATGACTAGAATATACTTCTTCCCATTCTTGGACTAGATTCTCATAGGACCACAGAGATCCATGTGCAGAAGTTCCAAAGGTTTCGTAGTGCTAAATACTTGTTTAGATTTATGTGAAGCCTTCTTCATCTTTCCCTTCTCACAATCGGCACACAGATGATCCTTCTTGAATCTTAACTTGGGAATGCCTCCCACCAAGTCACCCGTGACTAGTTTGTTGATATGTTGAAAGTTTAGGTGAGAGAGTTTTCTGTGCCATTGCCAAGTAAGATCCATAGATGCTTCTGACAGTAGACACACAGAGGTAGGAGAGTCATACTTTTCCAAATCAATGGAATACAGGTTAGATTTTCTTGAACCTGCCAGCAACTCATCTCCATTTTCAGTTAAAATGGAACATTTGTTCTTTTTGAACACTACCTCTACGTCTTTATCACAGAACTGTCCATTGCTAAACAAATTATGACCCAACCCTTCAACATAGGAGACTTTCTTGATCTTGATGTGCTTCTTCTCGATGTCTCCGTACCCCATTATTGGCTCAACATTGTCGTTCCAAAAACGTACATTCCCGGAGTACTTAGGAAATTAATTCTTGAGAAGACTTTTGTTGCCGGTCATATGTTTGGTACAGCCGGAGTCAAGGTACCACAAGTGACGCACCTTCAAAAAGAGAATAAATCACGTTTAGGTCCCCATATCTGAATGGGTCCTTGATTGTTAGTCCCTATAAGTGATTGAATTGTGATGTTGTCTGCTTGTGGTGGTGAAACTTCTACTGATCTATTCTTGAGTACCCATGTAGGTTTAATCTGTTGTCGTAAAGGAATAGATTTGGAAGAAATTGGCTGAGAAGAAAGTTTCTTTACCACTGTTGGTTTGACAGTTGATGGAATCGGAGGTTTTGGATTCGGTAGAGTTGCGGAAGTGTTATGTTTGCGAATCCATGGTTGCGAGGAATTCTTAAGAATTGTCTGTGGCCTCGGTGCATCAACTTGCTTTCGCTGAACTGGAGCAGTGCGATTAGTAGGTTTTGCTACTCGTTGAATGGATGATGGCTTGGGTTTAGAAGCTTTGGAGATTTTGGAAGGGGAATTGCGAGAACGCTTTTGAGAATGCAAGTGTTTTTCCTGTGCAATCCAAGCCCTTTTAAATGCTTCATAGCCCTGCCATCTGTAGACTTCCAGTTCCTTGATCGTCAGTAGTCGCCTTGATTTGTGCAAACGTTTGAGTGCATGTGACTGACGAGTTGTGATCCATTGATTAATGACGATTCCTATTGAGGTTATAAATGGAACACATACTTGGTTAGCGTAAAAGTCTGTCCAGTCCTCACATGGTTTAATTCCAATTTGTTTTCGCAATTGATCATATTCACACTTAAATTCACAATGACCATGGAGGCAACCATCACTAATACAAAACGTGGAAGTAGCAATGTTATCTTGCAAACTTGAATGATTACAGACTGAATCAAACATCAAAATTTGTTCACATGATTGACTAAAGTTTGAACATTTCCTATTGGACCTAGGAATGACTCTCTTCCAGTTTGTGCTTATTGTAAGCTTCACACTCCCGAGCTTCTTCACATCAGCAGCAGAATGTAAAACGTTAGAATTGAGTCGTGGTCGACTAGCAGCTGCTTTTGAGGATTCGGGTATGTTGATGATCTTACGAGATATGTGAATAGGAGTGGAAGTGGAGGTATGTTATGGTGTGAAAATCTGTTTCAGTTTTAAATTTACCACAGATGAATTATTAACAGATTTTACATTAGGTTTGACATTTTGAGAAGATTAAGACGCATCTTTGGAATCTTCGATTTGTTCATCAACTGCTGATCCATATGGAGAGAAGGTGAATGGAGCAGGTGGTTCCAATGCAGTTTTGACCTCTTTGATTCGTTCAAGCAATTCGAAATTTTCTTTGCACAAGTCGTCAATGATCTTGCCATCAAGATTGAATACTGTTTGGAGACGCCTATGGAGGATGGCATTGTCTTGAACTAGTGAAGAGAGTTTAGATGTAGATCCTGATTGGAAGACTTTGGTAAGGTCACCTTGAACTAGATGAGTGAAGCAATACTCCTGTAAGGTTTGAAACCTTTGCTGTAATTCCTTGTGGGGAATGTATAGAAATTGAGGTTTTGGCACTTCAGGGGTGTAGAGTTCCTCATCTGTATAGACTGGTGTGTTGACAGCAGAGTTAGATGTTGGGATGGGGTAAGTGAAGTATGAGTCATTGAGATCAGAATAATTGAAGGGAGTTTCAGTTTTCAGATGTAGGGTTCGTTTGATGTCCTCTTCAAGTCGTTCTTCCTCTTGACCAACAAATACCATTCGCTGAGTTAGTCCTTCGCCAAAGAGATTTGAATTGTATAGTTGCTTGGTAGATACTTTACTCAGGACCTTTGGGCTTTCGAAACCAAGTCCATCGAATGTCCATCTTGAAACAGGTCGTTCTTTTTATTTGTATAAAAAGATGGTTTGTTCACTTTGCCCCCTTTTAATGAGAAGGTCTTCCAATTCTTTTATTTTTAGACAAAGAAGTTGTTGATCAATTTTAAGAATTTCAGAATCCTTTTCCGAACCAAAACGTTCTGCTTTAAGATCATGTATGATGGTATTTGTTGTATTGGTTAATTCAAGAAATTCAGATTCCTTCACAGCTAGTTGAACTTTTGATTCATCTATGTTTTTCTCCAACTGTTCAATAGTAGCATGTGCTTCTTTGTCTTGTGTTTGGATGACCTCTTTTAACACTTGATTTTTCTTTGTCAGTTTGGTCATTTTTAATTCTAACTTTTTCATGCGGTTTAATATGGTTTGGATATGTTCAAAGTTAAAACCCATGTCAGAATTAAAAATAGAGGGTACCTTTCCACTGTCAACGATCTCCTCCTCAGCATCAGAGAAATCACCATCATCTTCATTTCTACCACTTGCTTCACCATTGGCCATGAAGCAGAACTGAGCATGATCTTCACCATCTGGATCGCTCTCAGAGTCTGTGTCCTCTAGGAACTGGTCTTCCTCTACCATAAGTGCATTCCCAGCCTGTTTTTGCTTTGATAGGTGATCCTTTTGTCTGTAGTATTCAGCATCTTTGACCTTCTTCTGTGGACAGTTCCTGATCATGTGTTCAGATCTCCCATAGTTGTAGCATTTGAGATCATTCTTCTTTTCCTCCTTCCTCTCCTCTCTTGGAAACCTAGGCTTGTCAATAGGAGCAAACCTATCAGGTCTTCTAGATCCGGAAGTGAACCGTTGTCTGTTGTTGGTCTTGGTGAACCGGTTCTTGAAGTTCTTGCTGGCAACTGTGAGTGCTTGAAATGCAGCTTCTACCGAGTCATCATCATCATCTTCATGGTCAGATTCACTGACTATCACATGTTTGAGTTTGGCAGACCTTGATGAAGATTCTCTACGGCTCCTGTCAGCTATAATCAAAGCAAGAGGGTCAGCAACTGGTTGTTTCGGGAGAGATTGCAAGATTTCATCTTGATACTGATTGAGGTACTCATAGATGTTGTGGAAGGTGACAGATGTAAGATCTTTGTTGATCTGCTTGTACAACTTAGCATAATCCTTCCACTCAGAACCTAACGAATTCAGAAAAACACAGTTCAAATCAAGGTCAGTTCTGACAATTTGATTAGACCTCATCCCATTCTGCAATTCGCAGTATCTGCCATATGTTTCAGATAGAAGCTCATTTTCACGGGCCTTGAAATCATGGTAACTGTTGACCAGTTGAGTACGTTTGATGTACTCTCCCTACTCAGTGCCTTGAAGCTGCTTTTTGATTTCATCCCAGATTTCTTTGGCAGTACTCAAGCTGTCTATCTTCATATAGATCTCAGACGAGAGACCTTATTTCAAGTAGTATTTGGCCAGTCTCTCAGCTTTCTTTGTTTCCTTCTCAGTAGCAGTCAGCTCATCATTGGTCTTTTCCCTTTCATGTCTGAGAATGGGGGGATTGTTGGTTGGATCAGCTTCAACAGTCTTCGTGAACTTGGTGTTTCCCTTGTGGATGCATTCTATCATCTTATCACCGAATAGTTCGTTGTGCTCAAGGAAGTCCATGAACCTTCCTTTCCATACATTGTATTCCCCTCGAAACAAAACAGGAGGTTTTGTGTCGGTACCAATGGATATCATCTCATTTGTACTTGACATGATTAGTTAGTTTTAAAAGAAATGATCGTTCACTTGTTAAGTATGGATTGATTGTTCAAAAACTTGATTGATAAAATGAGGATCTAATTCTCTTTAATTCAACTTTGAATTAGATCTTGTAAAGATTAAATTCAACTTTGAATTATATAGAATTGAGTTAATTTTAATTCACCTTTGAATTATATCTGAGTTTGATTAAATTCAATTTTGAATTAGAATTTTAATTTTAAATCCAATTGTCCTCTTTGTTTAAAGTCAAGTTCAAATGGTTCTATCACTTGTCCAATAGTTCAAGGTATCGGATAGCGTGCAATTGAATAAAGTAACACCTGAAAAATTAAACTTCTGGAGTGAATATGGTAACCAATAGTGTGCGATTGAATCCTGTAACACCAAACAGAAATTGTTAATCACAATAGAATGCTATTCAAGTTTACTGAATAGCGTGCGATTGTCTTGGATGTGTATGGTGATCAATAGTGCAATAGGAACAAAACCCTTGAATCGCACTGGACAATGGAATGCGATTGATGACAACACTTAGAACTTAATTCTTAGTGTAGCTTATAGAACCATTAAAGGTACTCCAATCGCATGCGATTCACTTTACCCGGCTGATAGCTTCAATAGCAACACTTGATATTTTCAGTTTAGTGTAGCTGATAGAAACCTTTGAATCACTTCAATCGCGTGCGATTCACAGTACCCGGTTTATAGCTCTTAGAGTAACACTTGGTGATTCTTAGAACTCTATAGGCCGCGTAAACAGGTCAATCGCATTGACCACACAACCCGGCTTATAGACCAGGATATGTAACAATCAGATCTGATTCTTACATCTAATGATGCATACCCACTTGTACCTTGATTGGTATGGGTAGTACTTGAGTTACCTTGACTTACACTTAAACTTGGAAGAATTAATAATTATTTTAAATAAAAAAAACAGAATTCTTCTTCTTCAAGTATGCATTTATGTCTCAAGAACACCATAAATGCATGATTTCCAGAAAACTTTAATGCTATAAAATCAAGTATTTAATGAACTTTTGAACCTTTTCCTTTAAAGATACCACTCGGATTTGAAATGTGATTCAAGAAAGCCTTATATAACAGTAGTATACTTCGAACACAGCCCCGTAAAATGATGAAAACAATAGATTTTTATACCTTGAATGTGTTCGAACTTGTAACTTTCTTGAATAACCTTGTTGTTGAATGCTTTGTTAGACCCGAGTGCTTGTTCTTCACTTTGAACTTGGATTTTTTGAAATCTTCTTTGATGTTTTCGAACAATCAAGAGACAAAAACAAGTCTAGCTCTAATACCAATTGATGGTCCCGTATGTTTACATATGAAGCAATGCTAGATGATAATCTTTCAAGTGTGTGTTTGTGTGTGTATTTGGTTTGTAGAGAGAGATCCGAGAGAGAGTAAGAAACACACAAACACAAGTAAGAGAATATGCAAAGCTTAACATTGAAATGTGTGGGTAATGCCTTTATATAGCATTTCCCCAACTTTGAGTAAGTACATATTACACCCCTCACTTTAATAATTCTAACAGTGGCTCTGATACCACTGTTGGCGTTTCGGGAACGATCAGCGGAAGCAAGGTACATGATCAAAAACATGAAGTACAAGTCAACATAACATAAAAACCAAGAAACCCCAAGAAAGTGGACCAAACTCCATGACATGAAACGCATCATGTAAAACAAAGGAGGAGGAGATTATACCCTGATACAATCTTCTGGAGTTGTAAGAAACGGTAGATGATCGAGAAGACTAAACCTAGCCTTCCTCTATCGGTAATCCACCCCGGGTATATGCCAATCTCCACGTACTAGCGAGCCTCGATGATCTTCACTTCTGGAAATCACATAGGAACAACAACCATGTACACTCCTTGTTTAGCCTCTTCCAAGATGACACCAAAAACCCTTTGGTTAACACCTCACAAGAGAGAGTTTTGGTATATTGGTGTATCTCCATTCAAATGGCAAGAGCTCTCTTTCAAAATGCATTTACTACACATATATGATCTGTTCTAGACCACTTTCAAGCCCCAAGGCCGGCTAATGACCTTCCATGCTTTGATTGGGGAGAATGGAGGTGCATGCAAAAGTTGCATGCAATCTGACAAGAGTTAGCGCCGCTAACTTTTAGAGACAGCGCCGCTAACTCTTAAAGTTAGCGCCGCTATCCTTAAGGAGATAGAGCTGCTAACTTTTAAAGTTAGAGGCGCTAACTCCATCAACATGCCAACTACTTGCAATTTGACCAAATTAGTTCTTCCACTTAGGTTGTTGTCGAGATTGATCCTCGGTGTGTGACCCAATAGGCCCATACTTCATCGGTAGTGATTCATATGGCGTACGTGCATCAGTGGGAATATCCCAACACCATCTCCCACAGCGTGAATTTTTCCTTCCTGAATTACGTACCCTCACAGGTGTGAGCCTTGAGTGTTTTATGGCATTGGGCGTATCATCAAGGTTCGATGGTTATGTACAAAAATCATATCACACTCTCACTTGTGCTTACTATCAACCCGTGGTCTTGATGATACTGGCCTAAGGGTGCTTCTAGACAAGTCCTTAGGATAACCAAGCACATAAGAACTCTTATACCCAGGTGTGATAATCAAAACCTTATAAAACAAACTGTTTCATAACTTATAAAACTAACTGTTTATAATCAAAACTTCATAAGAACCCCCTGTCTTATGATCGGTACTTTAGGTTTTTCCCTCTGCATCACGATATTTCGATTGTGAGTGTGAGCATGTAATGAGTCAACTCTGAACACTCGGAACCATTTCTCGACTATCTGACTTCGACTGAGTGATAAACGACAAAGAACATATTAGTTCGTTTGGGCAAGTCCATGCACTTCCACAGTCTACATCAGTTAAGGGGCCCGAAAACATCTCTCCTGGAAAAAGGAGGTGCAGAATGCCTCTCGCATAGTTGCATTTGGCAACACGCTTTCCGCTGACACCAGATACGCCCGTTATTACTACCCAGTTACGGTGTAGCGTTAGGTGCGACCCAAATGCCAGAAGTCTACGCATCCCAATCCAAATACCTTAGGCTTGAGGACAACCTATGTGACGAATACCTTTGACTCGTTATCTACGCGGTATTCTTCACGATGTCACTATCTGATATCCACACCCCTGGTGAATACTCGTACATCCTTGGCCTACACTCCTGGTAGCTTTCTTTAATCACTATGAATCTCCACCAAGGATTACAATGACGTTATTATCTCCCTAATCGAGGTTCCCACCAAGATAGGTAGTCATGGACAAGATTTTTGAATAATAATCCTATTATACATGGATATTACCAAAACATACAAAATATGTGAAGAGTAATGGGATTAATAATGTACTCTCCATATTCACCCTCCTGGAATATAGTACATAATTAATACTGATCCACTGTCTGAATTCACCGCGTCTATTTGTATTACTATGTTGGTTCAAGTGGACTTATCACATATCACTTCTTGAAACCACAACATTACTATGAACTAAAATGACCATACACTAACTAGTGCTCGCACTCATTTTGCTAGAAAAATTGTTTTCCTTAAACCCTGAAAAACAATTCTAGCCTTTCTAATTTTATCATATTATGTAAACTCGGAGAACTGGATTAACTACTCGTTTCTGAATTTATAAAATTATTCCATAACCACACTTGGTTATATTGTAGATGTATAGATACTTTTCTATTCCAAGAATAGACTGAAATAATAAACCTTTTTGTTTACACCAACTTGTAAACAAAAATAGATATCCAGTGCATAAACACATATCTAATAACCTGTTTATTATTTCCAACACTTAACTCTTTTTAATATGTTTAATATTTATGACATTGAATTTCAATATATAATTACGACCTCCTGGACTAGTCCATTTACCCGGACTCATTTTGAAACCTCAAAAATTCCCGCCATTAAAATTATATACGTACTTGAATTTCAATAAACTAATAATTTCCATGCTTTTCTAAGTATTTACTCGCTTCTACGCAAATATACATACATGTATATCAATTTATCAAAAACCTGATAAATATCTTAGTGTAGGTCAATTGCTCCCACTGACTATTATGAAAACACAGCTTACTTAAAATACCTTATTGACTTGCTCAAACTTGATACAAAAGTCATAAAACTGATTTTAAGTATAAATCTAAAACTCAGATTTCGAACAAGAATCTTAAAGTTAATGAAACCTTAAAATTGGATTTTTCTAATATCCACCATTTCCTATTACGGAAGTTGGTTTGTAAACAAACTTTATATTACCACAAGTATGAAACACTTGTATAGATTCTTATTTAAATACATATGAGTTCTTCTTGATTATAATACCTATTACAATCAAACTCACCCTTTACTATGGTTTTATTGTTATTAATAGTACTTCTATTTTTCTTATTATTATTATTTATTTTATTTTATTTTATTTTCATTTTTATTTTATTATGTTATTCTTGTTTTAGTATTTTATTATTATTATAGTATATTATATTTTTATGTTTATTCTTTTCTTTTTCATTTCTTCTTTTTTTCTTCTCTTTGTACTGCTTCCCTCTTCACATCTGCCGGAGGTCGTTTCTTGGAAGCAATCTCTCTACCTTCGGGTAGAGGTATGATTGTCTACATTTTACCTCCCCCATACCCTGTCTGTAGCGGGATTGGGTATTGTTGTTGTTCTTGTGTGTACAATCAAACTCATAAATGCATTACGTTTAAACATAGCCTTAGAAATAATGACGATTATCTCAACTGTTTAAATCTAGTTCAAAACTTGAACTTGTTTTCATAGGCACTTATAATTACTTGATTAGATAGCCTTTCTAATATATATAACACTAGTTGTGTTATTTCAGTAATTCCATAAGTTATAGTCAAGCAATAATATTAATCATATAACTCAAATGGCAACCAATGCATACGGACTAACATACTAATAAGTCAAAAACTTTAACTTTTTAGTCATCCTCTAGTCATACTTGACTAGATGTAATCATAAGGTGCGCGCAAGGATATATCAACCAATAATTCATAATAGTTTAAATAAAATGACTTGAAAGAAACCATTATATATTTCAAAATCAAATCTTTAAAAATAGGTAAAATCATGAATTATAAATATCCTTCTTCCGCACGCATCGTCCTTTAGCATTCCAAGGCATCCATTTGCTTCTCATTTACGTATTTGCAATAAACGATCGCAAAAGTCAAATACACCACTTATTTACAATAAGTTGAAAGCAAAATACTGAAGTTAGTCAACGAAAGTACCTGTGGCGTTTCCACCACCCTCGTGACGTTTCGCGCAGTTGGCCTTGTAATGGCCAATTTCACTACACTTGAAGCACCGGTTCTCGGCCCTTGCTTTGTTTGGTTTAAATTTCTTGACCTTGCCTTTGCCTTTGCCATTTTCCTTGGCCTTGGTTGTTGATGGTCTTGGCTCGGTTTTACCCTTACCACTGCCATTGCGCCCCTTCCTCTTTTTCACAGCTCCACTTTCCACCACTAGGATATCCTTGGACTTATTACCCAGATTTGACTCCGCTGTCTTAAGCATGGAATGCAACTCAGCAAAGGATTTCTCCATGTAGTTAATGTTGTAGTTCATAATGAACGGCTTATAGTCGTCAGACAACGAGTTAAGAATCAGATCCGTTGCAAGCTGCAATGGAACCGGGTGTCCGAGCCTTTCCAGGTGGTCCATATACCCTTTCATTTTCATGACATGGGTGCTAACCGGAGTGCCCTTGGCCATATTGCAAGTATTGAGAGCCTTCGTGACATCGTAACGTTTTGAACGAGCCTAATCTTGAAACATGTCCCTTAGCTGACGGATCATGTCATAGGCTGATTTATCCATCATGCTTGTTTGCAACTCTGGACTCATAGTCGCAAGCATGAGGCAGCTTACATCTAGCGCATCGTTGACACTCTTCTGGTAAGCCTCCCTAACATCTGCCCTTGCATTATTGGCCGGGGCATTCCCCACCGGCTACTCCAGGAAGTACCATTTCCTCTCGTGCCTGAGCACAATCCGCAGATTGCTCTCCTAGTTGAGGAAATTAGGTCCCGTGAGTATCCTTTTCTAGGATGGAGCGGAGTGAGACGTTGTTTGTGTTGGTAATGTTTGTCATCTACAATTTCATCATGTAGTCCAATTAGTTACACAAATAAGACTTTGCTAAATACAAATTCATAAAAACCCTTAAATGATTAAGTACTAGCCCTAGGATCCTTATTTCACATGTGTTGGTGCACGGTTTGGGCTCGACAACACCAACCCCATGCTATATCAGGTAGGTAGGTTCCTTTACCAATCGTATCTAACTTGATATGACTCCTAGACCTTGTAGAGATTTTTAGATGAAACTATCTAAGTATAATTATCTCTACACTAAGTGCATTTTGGGCCCGTCACATCAGGGAATCAACTTGCAAAGAAAGTTGAGAAATTATCCACAATCTATAATCCTAACACTGAGAGCAAGTTCTCAAAAGGATTATTGGATAATCTACCTCCTGTAGTCATTGGTAGAAGGAAGTGCTACAAGTGTGGAGGTAGAGGACATGAGGCCAAGGACTGTGATGAAACGGCTAAGTGCTCATCATCTGAACCTACTACAAAGTGGGTTCCTAAACAAAACTAATATGTTTAGTTTTTCATGTGCAGCGTTCAAGTAAATGGTACTTGGACAGTGGATGCTCAAGGCACATGATAGGGTGGAAAGGACTTCGGAGTGAATTCTAGGAAGATTAAAGTCCTAAAGTAACATTTGGTGATAATTCCCATGGAAGAACTAAAGGATATGGGAAGATGCATGCTGGCAAGGTTACTTTCCAGAAGGTTGCATATGTTAAAGGTCTTAAACACAATCTGATAAGTATCAGTCAATTGTGTGATGAAGACAATATTGTTACTTTTAGGAAAAAAGCAGGAACAATATACAATGCAAAGGGTAAGCCAGTGCTATTAGCAAAGAGAAAAAGAGATGTGTATCTACTTGATCTCAATTCTGCTGATCCCAATACTGAAACCTGCATATCTAGGTTGTCACATTTAAATTTCAAGAATATAAATATGTTATCCAACAAAGAGTTAGTCTCTGGATTGCCAAATATCACGTTTGTCAAAGACAAATTGTGCTCAGCTTGTGAACAAGGGAAACATCATAAAGGGTCATTTAAATCAAAACAAAACTTTTTAATAACAGACCCATTGCATATGTTGCACATGGATCTATTTGGACCCATAAGTACTCCAAGCCTAAGTGGCAAGAAGTACACTCTAGTGATTGTTGATGAGTTCTCTAGATTCACCTGGGTAATATTCCTTAAAGCCAAAAGTGAAGCTGCCCTGGAGATAATAAGTTTTATCAAACTGGAAGAGTTGCAAAAGTCTGTTAAGCAACTCAAAAGTGATCATGGGACTGAGTTCAGAAACTCAACCCTAGAAGGCTTTTGTGAACAAAAAGGAATATTGCAAAAATTGTCCTCAGTTAGAACTCTTCAACAAAATAAAGTTGCTGAAAGGAGAAATAGAACCTTAATTGAGGTTGCTAGAACAATGATGTGTGAGGTAGGATTGAAACTCTATTTTTGGGATGAAGCTGTCAGTACAACATGCTATACTCAAAATAGATCAATCATAGTCAAAAGACATGGCAAAACTGCATATGAAATGTATAAATCAAGAAAGCCCAATATAGGTTACTTCCATGTCTTTGGTTCAAAATGCTATGTGCTGAATCAAAGAGATCAGCTCCATAAGGTGGAACCTAAAGCTGATCCTGGAATTTTTGTTGGTTATTCCTCAATCTCCAAGTCTTACAGAGTGTATAACTCAAGGAGAAAGGCTATAGAAGAATCAATTCATGTCTCCTTTGATGAAGACAATATTGATCAAGCTGACATATGTCAAGCTGACTCAGTCAGTCTGAGTGAGCTTGAAAAGCCTGAGAAAACCAAGATGTCAAATCCTCTGTATGTCGTAGATGATGACAGTGTTGAAATTTGATGAGACAAAGTTATGTTTGTAAGATATGTTCTAAATGCAACTTAAACAGAATTATGAAGCTTAATCAGACTGAGCACTTATAGTGTTTCAGACTGAGCATAAGCTGAATATATGTTGCGCATATATTCAATCAGCTTAGACTATATCATAGTAAGATTATCACTATGTTTGATAAGCTGTGTGTGTCACCTAAGATATAGGTTGAGTATTCAGCTTGATGTGTTTTGAGCTGAGTGACTCAGCTTATAGACTGAGTCAGCTCAATAGAGTTGCTAAGTAAGTTCTAGCTAACTCTTATGACTTCTAAGGATGAGTTAGTTATTATACATGTTAGTACATGTTTGATTTTGGGTTTGTTCTCGAAGAACTCAACTTGATGAGTTTCAAGCTAAGTAACTCAGCCTGACTCAAGAAGTCAGTTTAAGAGAATTTAAATATGTTTTAAATTCCTTTTTAACTCTCTATATCTACGACATGGATAAGAAGATTCCAGAATCAAGATTGAAGATTGAAGACTCAAGATAGAAGATTCAAGATTCAAGATCCGGGTTATCCGTTAGTTTGTTAGCAGATTAGGAAAAGTTCTGGTTTGTTAGGATCCGTAGGAACAGGATTATAAATACTTATCTCCTGATAAGTTTAGAGGTACGAGTACCGAGCAAGACTCTATTCTCACCTCAACCTATTGATCGTATGTGTTACGAATCTTGATACACAGTTTGTTAGTTCGACGTGATCAAGAAATTCACAGATTGCCAATTGTTCGTATGTTCGAATCTTCACGTCTGTTGTGAAGTTGGTAAGTATTCAATCTGTGAATAAATCATGTTTGGAGAATCAGTTCGTATCTATAATCATAAGTTGATTATAGATAGCAAATTTTGAGAGATTGAGAGATTTGATTTACATAAACATATAAAGTGTTGCTTACTTGATTGTTCCTGCAATCATCTTCTTATCAATGAAAGCATTCGATTTCATGTGGTTTGATGTGTGTTAACACTTGTTAGGACCGTAACCAGGGAACCGTCCAACGATATTGTCTACTTTGGGTTTCCCCTCACGGCTTTAAAACGCGTCATTTGGTAAGAGTAAGATCCACCCTCCTTATAAGGAGAATAAATTTCCCTTGCCTCACCAATGTGGGATGCTCCTGCATTGCTACAGGAGTGGTGGGTTTAAGAGTCGCTGATTTGACCGGCTTGAGGGAACGCTGAGCCCCATAAACCCAACATTCCCCCCCTCCATTGGTGCGGCCTCCCGACTCTGATACCAATTGTTAGGACCGTAACCAGGGAACCGACCAACGATATTGTCCGCTTTGGGTTTCCCCTCACGGCTTTAAAACGCGTCATTTGGTAAGAGTAAGATCCACCCTCCTTATAAGGAGAATGAATTTCCCTTGCCTCACCAATGTGGGATGCTCCTGCATTGCTACAGGAGCGGTGGGTTTAAGAGTCGCGGATTTGACCGGCTCGAGGGAACGCTGAGCCCCATAAACCCAACAACACTTTTTATTGATTTGTTCAATTTTCCGCAGAAAGTGTATTCAACCCCTCTTCTACACATTACTTGCTTGTTGATCTTCTCACAAAGGTACCAACAACTGGTATCAGAGCAGGTTGAACGATTTCATAAGTTAAAAGTTCAAGATTTTGAGAAATTATACATTGTCGACAAGCAACAATTCATCAAATTTTTCTTAGATTGCTGCTAAGGGTTGTCCCGTATTTGATGGATCTGATTATCCTATGTAGAAATTCAGAGCCATGCTTTTCCTCAAGTCCATTGACAATCGTATGTACGATGTCATAACCCGTGGACCAATCATCCCCAAGATTTCTGCTGCTGTTGGTGATAAGTTTGCTGAAAAGACAGAGAAAGAAGTCAAGAAGCCTTTGGCATCCTGGACTGATGAGGATTGGAAACTACATTCCCTGGATGACAAAGGAAAGAGTGTTTTGGCTAATGCCTTAACTAATGAGATCTTGCACACAGTGATTGGGTGTCAAACTACGAAAGAGATCTGGGATACTTTAAGTATTACATATGAGGGCACAGATTTTGTCAAGCAGCAAAAGAAAAATCATCTTAACAGATCCTATGAAAACTTCTTTGCTAAGAAGAATGAAACCTAGCCTTATTTGTTTACAAGGTTTCACTGCTTGATTAATGACCTGCTAAGTGTGGGCATTAAAAAGGATGAAGCTGACCTAGTGCTGAAATTTCTGGATGTGTTACAAGAGAAGTTTAATGAAGTGACTGTAGCACTAAGGGCTAGAGGTACATTATATATGTATACCCTACATTCTATATATGGGTTCTTGCTTAGTCATGAACAGATCACAGAACACAAGAAATCTTCTCAACAACAAATGAAGGATTCTCTTTATAAACATGACACTACATTAGTTGTAGAGAGAAAGAAGAAGAGTACAAAAGCCTTCATTGCTGAATCTGAGACTGAGTCAGACTCTCAAGCTGACCACTCAGGCTCAAACTCAAGTGATACTGATGATGTAAAGACTATCACTGAACAAATGGCCATGCTTGCCAGAAGACTGAGAAGAATTCAAAGAGGAAGAGGAAGATCTGACAGGGGTAAAGGAAAAAGTTCGTTTGATCCGAAGAAAGCTGTGTGCTTCAACTGTCAGAGAAAGGGACATATTGCTGCTGATTTTAGAATGAAGAAGGATGAAACAGCTTCAGTAGCAGATAAGAATGCTTATAGAGTTGACAAGTATAAGAAGAATTATACTCAGCTCAAGAAAGGAAAGCCTGAAGACAAGCCCAATGCAAAAGGACTTTATGCTGAAACTTGGGATACATAATCATCTACCTCAGATGATGATGATAAATGTTTGATGGCTCAAGAAGATGAAGAGTTTGAATTAGATGAAGTTGATTATGGTTTGTCTGATTCAACTTTTGAGGCTGACATGAAGGAAGCTGAGGAAAATAGTAAACTAAGTGACTGAGATCCTTCGTCCATGTACAAGGTTAGTAATTTCAACTCTTACACCGATGAAGAAAAAGGACTTACATTTGGTTATTTGTTAAACGACTTTAAGACCAGCCTTAAGTCTCAAGCTGAAATCACTAAGCTCAAGAATGAGATTAAGGAAAATCAAACTCTCATCACTGCTGGAAAGAAAGCACAATGTGATCTTGAATGTCAAAGACACATTAATAACCTTCTGAGTGAAGAGCTTCAGGAAGCCAAGGATAAAGCTGACCAACTTCAGAAGGTCACTGAATCCTGGTGTAAGTCATCAAGGCTTGTTGAACAGTTCTTCAACCAGCAGATCCCTAAACAAGTAAAGGCTGTACTTGGAGGTGATTATCAATCCGCAGCTTATGCAGCTGATGATGATGAGATAGCAAGTACAGATTCTGAGGAAGATAGACAACTGATTGAGTCTCAGAAGTCAGCCTCATGAGAGAAACATTATCCAAGCCTAAAATACAATAAGTTTGTAAAGGCAAAGGATCATGGAAATGAGTGTTCAACATCTAAACAGCATAGTAAGTCTGTGCTTGATAGATTAGGCACTCATCCTATTCAAAGAACTTCTGTCATTGAAAGGATGAATCTAAATCCTTTCAAAACACAACACTCTCTATCTGGCTCAGAGAGAAGTTTCAAGAATAGGAAGACTACTGTAAGTCAGAGGTCATATCACAACAATGGTAAGTCCAAATTTGTTGAAATTGCTAAGTCCAAAGAACTCAACAGTGGTAAGTCCAAAGCTGTTGAAACTGGTAAGTCCATGAAATATGACAATGGTAAGTCCAAAGTCATTGAAAAGAAGTTTGTTGGTCAAGATTCAAATCAAAAGGATAATAAACCTAGATCTGACAGAGGTAAGTCCAAAGTCAATGAGGATTAGGTAAATCAGCTTGCAAATAAAGTTGAGAAGTTATCCACAACCCATAATCCAAATACTGAGGGTAAGTTCCCTAAAGGATTATCGGTTGATCTATCTCCTGTAGTCATTGGTAGAAGGAAATGCTACAAGTGTAAAGGTAGAGGACATGAGGTCAAGGACTGTGATAGTGAAATCTTAAGGCCTGAAAAGGAACAAGTTGATCAGCCTACACAGGACTCAACACCTGCCCAAGCGGACCAGTCAGTTCCACAAGATGAAGCTTCTAAGTGCTCATCATCTGAACCTACTACCAAGTGGGTTCCCAAACAATACTAATTTGTTTAGTTTTCTTATCATGTGCAGGGTTCAAGTAAATGGTACTTAGATAGTGGATGTTCAAGGCACATGACTGGGTGGAAAGGACTTCTAAGTGAATTCCAGGAAGATGAAGGTCCTAAAGTAACATTTGGTGATAACTCCCATGGAAGAACTAAAGGATATGGGAAGATGCATGTTGACAAGGTGACTTTTCAGAAACTTGCATATGTTAAGGGTCTTAAACCCAATCTGATAAGTATCAGTCAATTGTGTGATGAAGACAATGTTGTTACTTTTAGGAAGAAAGCAGGGACTGTATACAATGCTAAGGGTAAGCCAGTGCTAATAGCAAAGAGAGAAAGAGATGTGTATCTACTTGATCTTAACTCTGCTGATCCTTACACTGAAACCTGCTTATATTCCCAATCTGTTCCTAAGCTGAGTTGGTTGTGGCATAAAAGGTTGTCACATTTAAACTTCAAGAATATAAATATGCTATCCAATAAAGAGTTAGTCTCTGGATTGCCAAAGCTCACATTTGTCAAGGATAAATTATGCTCAGCTTGTGAACAAGGGAAACACCATAAAGGGTCCTTCAAGTCAAAGCAAAAAATTTTCAATAACAGACCCACTACATATGTTGCATATGGATCTGTTTGGACCCATAAGTACTACAAGCCTAATTGGAAAGAAGTACACTCTGGTGATAGTAGATGAGTTCTCATGATTCACCTGGGTAATATTCCTTAAAGCCAAAAGTGAAGCTGCCCGGGAGATTATAAGTTTTATCAAACAGGAAGAGTTGCAAAAAGGTAAGTTTGTTAGGCAACTCAGAAGTGATCATGGGACTGAGTTCAGAAACTCAACCCTAGAAGGCTTTTGTGAACAAAAAGGAATATTAAAAAATTTCTCCTCAGTGAGAACTCCTCAACAAAATGGAGTTGCTGAAGGGAGAAACATAACCTTAATTAAGGCTGCAAGAACAATGCTATATGAGGCAAGATTGAAACTCTATTTTTGGGATGAAGCTGTAAGTACAGCATGCTAGTCATAGTCAAAATACATGGCAAAACTTCTTATGAGATGTATAAATCAAGAAAGCTCAATATAGGTTACTTCCATGTCTTTGGTTCAAAATGCTATCTGCTGAATCAAAGAGATCAGCTCCATAAGTTGGAACCTAAAGCCGATCCTGGAAATTTTGTTGGTTATTCCTCAATCTCCAAGTCCTACAGAGTATATAACTCAAGGAGAAAATCTATAGAAGAATCAATTCATGTCTCATTTCATGATGACAGTATTGATCAAGCCGATAAAAGAGAAGCTGACTTAGTCAGTCTGAGTGAGCTCGAAAAGCCGGAGGAAACCAAAATGTCAAATCCTATGTTTGTCATAGATAATGACAATGATGATGATGTGTGTCCATCTAAGAGATCATAACAAGCTCCAAAGGACTCTCAAGTTGAGATAGATGATGAGTTCATTAATCCATTTGGAGCTGATGTTACTCAGACTGAAGATCTTAGAGATCAACAGTTTGATGACAATGCTGCAATTGAGACTGAGAATGTAAGTTCACCTCAGAGTCCTCAATATCACTCACATCCAGTACCACAATCTCCTACTACAATATTTAAATTCCTCAAAGATCATCCTCAAGATCAAGTAATTGGTAATGTTAAAGAAAGAATGATTACCAGATCGAAGACAACAACAAACTATGCTGCTTACTTTGGATTTTTATCTCAAATGGAACCAAAGAAGACTGAAGAAGCCTAAGAGGATGAAGACTGTATTGAAGCTATGCAAGAGGAATTAAATGAGTTTGAGAGAAACAATGTGTGGAGTCTTGTCCCAGCCCCCAAAGATCATACAATTATAGGCACTAAGTGGGTCTATAGAAACAAAATGGACAAGGATGGAGTGATTGTTAGGAACAATGCTAGACTGGTAGCACAAGGGTATAGACAAGAAGAAGGAATAGATTATGACGAGACATTTGCCCATGTTTCTATAATTGAAGCCATTAGGCTGTTCTTAGCTTATGCAGCATATAAAGACTTCAAAGTCTATCAAATGGATGTTAAAAGTGTTTTCCTAAATGGAAAACTTCAGGAGGAAGTCTATGTGAAACCACCTCCTGGCTTTGTAAGTTCAAAGTATCCACATTATGTCTATAAGTTAGACAAGGCTTTATATGGTCTAAAACAAGCACCAATAGCTTGGTATGATACATTGTCCAAATATCTACTATCAATGGACTTTACCAGTGGTAGTATTGATAAAACACTATTCATTAAAAAGAGTAGAGGACAGGTGATTATTGTACAAATCTATGTGGATGACATTATCTTTGGTTCTACAAATGAATCTCTGTGTGATTGGTTCTCCAAAGCTATGTCAAAAAGGTACACGATGAGCATGATGGGTGAAATGACATATTTCCTAAGCTTACAGATTCAACAAAAGCCTGATGAAATATTCATTAGTCAAAGCAAGTATGTTCTTGATTTGATAAAGAAATATGGTTTTGATTCTAGTTCAACCATCAAAAACACCCATGTCCCTAGCTGTCAAGCTAAGCAAAGACTCAGATGGAAAGTCTGTTTGTCAGTCTACCTATAGAGGAATGATAGGTTCATTACTCTATTTGACAGCTAGTAGACCTGATATCATGTTTGCTACATGTGTTTGTGCAAAATATTAGTCAGATCCTAAGGAATCACATCTTCAAGTTGTGAAAATGATCTTTAGGTACCTTAAAGCTACACCAAATCTAGGTCTTTGGTATCCAAAGGACTCTGGATTTGAGTTTGTTGGTTTTTCATATGCTGTCTATGCTGGGTGCAAGTTAGACAGAAAAGCAACAACAGGAGGATGTCAAATGCTTGGAGGGAAGTTAGTAAGCTGGACCAGTAAGAAACAGAACTCAGTGGCTAATTCAACTGCTGAAGCTGAGTATGTTGCTGCAGGTAGCTGTTGTACTCAAATCCTGTGGATGCAACATCTGCTTCAAGACTTTGGTATAAATTTCAAGAAAACACCCATATTTTGTGACAACCAAAGTGCAATATCCATTACATATAATCCACTCTTCCACTCAAGAACCAAGCAAATAGAAATTCGATATCACTTCACCAGAGACATCGTGTAAAAAGGTAAAGTTGAAATCAAATTAATCTCCATTGATGATCAATTAGCAGAGACTAAGTGTCTTAAGCTAAGTGAATTGGGTATGCTCAAACCTTAGATAACTCTCTAAAAATTAGGTTCAGCTTGATAAAGACTAAGTGTCTTAAGCTGAGTGCACAATTTATAGATAAGTTTTTATAAACTGCCTACCTTGTCAAGCTGGGTGATAAGTTCACACCTTTGGTATGTTCCAAACTTGTTTTAACTACTCAGTGTGGTTAAAATATAAGTTTGAGTCAATCTCAAACAACAAATGACTAAGTGTCATTGCTTCTGAGCTGTGTGCTCCACTCAAGCTGAGTGCTTGACTTATGCTGAGTGATAAGTTTACTCAACTTAGTGTGTCAAAAACCATGTTTTAATTATTATGTGTTATTGATTCATGCGTAGTATATTTGAGTCAGTCTCAAATTACATTTTACAACGATTATTGGTGTAATTCAACAATGTTAATAATATTTTTGTAAGTCAATGATGTTATTTTACATAGTTATCCGTTAGAGTTGATGTGTTTCTACTCTATTACTGTTACATCAAGCCGAAATTTCGTTAGAGTAACGGATAAATAGGGATTTACAATGGTAACTTTTCTCTCTCCTCAAAAGGTATATATATATCGGTTGTAACCGAAATGCAGACGTTTACGCTTCCTAAACTTCTGATATTCTCTCTATACCTTACAACCACCTATTTGCTAAGTGCAATTCACCGCTCTATCGTTTGTGAAACCCTAAATCGCTCAGTGCGAACTACATATTTACTCAATGTTAATCAACATAATCTACAATGGACGGAACCATTCTTAATCTAAGTGATCGAATGGTAAGGGGTGTTGCATTAAAAAATAACGGATTGCCGCTGATTAAAATCAATAATCAACGAGCATGTCTGGCAATCCTTAGTCGCAAGAGGAACAGGGGATACGAAGCATGGGTGGATTACATCCGCAAATGCTCACTAGAATTCGTTTTTACTGGAGCACCGATATATGTGGTTCCTCAGTGTTGGGAAAATGATCTCATTAGTTAAGATTTGATGAGACAAAGTTAAGTTTGTAAGATGTGTTCTAAAGATAACTTAAACAGAATTATGAGGCTTGATCAGACTGAACACTTATAGTGTTTCAGTCTGAGCATAAGCTGAATATAAGCTGAGCATATGTTCGATCAGCTTATATTATATCTTAGTAAGATTATCACTATGTAAATCACTACAGTTTGGACTTTTAGGATTGATGATAAAGTTGATGTAGGGGATCTTCTCTGCCTTTGAAGTAGTCTAGTAAGGGTTACATCATCATCATCATCATCATCATCATCATAATCATCACTATCATTATGAATAAAATTTACAGGATCTCCTTCAACTGAGCATCTTGGCCATTTAACTAAAGAGGATGGGCAAACTTGATAGTGATGATTTCTTGAGGTTTCTTACCCTAACCGATTACAAGAAGAAGAACCCTAACCGAACCTTCTGAAGATGAAGATGAAGCTCTCCCCGGATCTGGGTCATAAAAATCGATGGGTTTCGTACCCTTCAAGAACCGGATAGGTTTCGTAAGTCGGTGGTGGCGGTGTGCCGGATCTGGTGGGTCGTAAAATCAGAACCCTCAAGAAATCGGAACCCTTCAATAACCAAATGAAGCAGTGAATGTGGAAGTCGGTGGTGACGGTGGTGCCGGATCTGGTGAGATCTGCTGTGTGATGGATCTCAAGAACAAAGAATCAAGAAGTATCCACATTGTTCTGTTGGGAGATGGATCTCAAGAACAAACCCATATCTGTTGTGTGATGGTTCTGCCATGTCACAATTAAGATGGGTTTCTTCAAGATGAAGCACTGAAAATGGGTTTCTTCACATCATTATCAAAACAAAACCAATGATGTACCTTTTGATGAAGATTTGATCTCTGAACATGGATCTTGTTATTATTATTATTATTTAAATTAATAAAATAACTTTTCTTTTTTTTTTACTTATTTTAATCCATTAAAAATCCAAGTCATATGTCATTAATCTGCCACATCAGCAAAATATGTGCCATGTCACAATTAACTTGTTACACATCATCAAGTTGTAGGTAACAAGTAAACTAGTACATAAAACAGTAACTTTTTTAGGTTTGATATATTAAATGGTAAGTTTGAGAGTTCAGTACATACAATAGCAAAATGTGTCAACTTGGATACATTTTCGCGAATTAAACCCTAAAATTTAATAATAATAACCAATAAGCAAATAAACAACCCACAAAGTCTAAGGTTTGGCTATGCATCCCAAACAAGCCAGAAACAAACAGCTACTTTATCTTTTTGAAATTGATGAGTAACTTGATTCTAAACTAACTAGTGTAAAAACTACCGGATGTACTAATAAAATTTTCAATTCTTAAGTTACGATCAAAACTAAAAGTTAATATTTTTAAGTTAACCTTGATTATAAAATCATAACTTCAAATATTAATACGAACTTTGAATCCAAAAACGTGAATTTACTAAGTTCAAGATCCCTCACCGGGGGATTCACACTTGTCTATTCGACTTGGGCCAAGTCGAATAGACGAGTGTGAATCCCCCGGTGAGGGATCTTGAACTTAGTAAATTCACGTTTTTGGGCTAACTTCACAAAAAATAACTTGGGCCGTGACCCTTGCCACCGATAAAGCAACCGGGCCGGAGCCCTTTTCTCGTCAAACCGTACAACTTGGACCAAATCCCAGCCTCATCATGCGATCAGCCTTGTCCAATTGAACCAGGCCATGGCTCGCCATTCTGGGATTGTAGCATGACTGTGGTCCGAAGCCCACTCCGGCCTTATTTCCTTTGGTTCCAATCAATCAACAAACAATAACAAAAAATAAAAATTTAAATTTCCTAACAAATTTAAAAATACAAAGATCATCTATTTTAATTTTCAAAATATATATAAACCTGTTAATAATTGTATAAGATAAAAACAAAATATTTTTAATAGTAATATAATCAAGATACAAGAGATCTAAACTATTCTTTATTATGAACAGAAGTGATTCTCATATCACTGTTGAATTCATGGAATCATGGGTTTATAACAACAATCTATCCGGCTACCAAATTCTTCCCTTTCAACTTTTATTATAAACATACTAATATTCTAAGATGAAGCATGAACGGCCAAAGTCATAAGCACATGGTATGCTAGAACTTGTAGTGTTTGTCTTTATCATATTTATTAGGTTTGTATTAGCTTATGATGAAAAAACATATTCAACGACGAATAATGCATATATCAAACATTTAGTATATTATCAATATTATTGATATTAATTTCTTATCCAAAAGAAACATACTTATATTATAATCAATAATTTTCCAGTTAGTTGTTCCAATACTTTTAAAAGTTCACACAGATGAGCAAGCATACATGTTTAATGTGAAAATATCGCAAAAAAACGACATTCATTTATTTACCAGTTAAACACACACACTCATCTAATTCTACGACAATTGTTCACTAACGGGATTTAAACCCACAATCTTAAGGTTGGGAAGCATCTTTTCCAAACTCCGTTACCACTATACCAAGGCCGTTTGGTAAAAAAAATGGCATTCATTTGATGGCTTTTTGAAAGTCATAGTGGACGAGCAATTTGGTAACAGTGGAAATTAAGGAAATTTGATTGCTAACTATAATATTTACCCTCACTTTTATAGTCCTACTTCACTAAGAGATTTTGTATTGAATAGATTGGATCACCAATAATGTTTATTGTTAAATTCATTAACTTTAATTCTGCTATGCATGATTAATTGTTTTTCTCTTAAATTGTAATTGTCTAGTTGAAAGATGATTCTTATACATATTCTTATAAGAAAGGGTTATTCTATTTGAATCGCTTGTAGATATAAATTAATCAATATAATGTGATATATGTAAGTGTATGATCTGTATTGAAAACTGTAATTTATTAGTATTACATGTCTGGTATTGGAGAGTGAGGGAGTTCAAATAGTGTATCTCGATCATAAGAAATTTATATATATATATATATATATATATATATATATATATATATATATATATATATAAAATACAATATCTTTACAATTATCTTACAAGTTGGTGAAAAATATATTTTATATGAATAAATTAATATGTGATGTAAAAAAACCACTTCTCTTGTCTAGTTTCTTACTACACTTCTTAATTCAAAAAAATCACATAAAATTAAGTTTGTATTACAGAAAAATTATGACTACACTGTAATTTGTCTAAATAGACTATCATGATTGCGAGTAGCGGACAATAAAGAGTGTTGATTAGATTTCAGCTAGTTGCAACAACAAAAAATGATATTTTCAACGATATTTATTTATTTTTTCTACTTTATCATCTTATATTACAAGATAACATGTAAAATTTATAAATTTTCTTCTTAATTTATCTTTTGATTCATTAATTTTGACATTTATATTAAATTTGTAAATAGAAGAAAATATATGCAGTATATATCACCTCTCTTGTAACAATTACCGGTGTTACATTCATTTTCATATGAATCGTGGAAATTCTTGCACTTATAAATTTTATTAATCAATATAAGATGCAACACCGATAAAGTTATGTTAGAAGTTAATAAATCATATATTTTATTAAATGAATTTATAAATAAAACATCTCGCATTAATTTGATTAGTGTATCCAACGGGATCAACATGCTAAACCGAAGGGAATTTGTTTAGATTATATTGATAAATGAGTTAGTCTTGATGGCTGATTAATATAACACCGAGTTTCTATATTTGTACAAACATATATATATATATATAGGGGAGGGTTCCATCGAGAACAAAAAAAAATGCGAGAACTGATCCCCATCTTTTTAAAACTAAAATATCTACCAAACGCCAACATATAAAATTATGAAAATTATACCAAATTAACGATAAAAATATGCTCTTTAATATGGCATCCATATTGCTATATTTTTTTCAAGAAAAAAAATTTGTTACATATATGTAACATACCTTATAGTACTGATTACAAATATGTTAAATACTGATTACATATATGTAACATACCTTATAGTGATAAAATAAAAACCCGGAAAAAACGAATTTTTTTTGTTGAAAAAATATAACAATATGAATGTCATGTTAAATAACATATTTGGTATAATTTTCATAATTTAATATCTTGGCGTTTGGTAGATATTTTACGGTTTAGATCGGTTCTCGCAGTTCTCGCATTTTTTTTGGTTCTCGATGGAACTTCCCTCTATATATATATATATATATATATAACCTAAGGATACACATAGAACCTTACTTAAACATAGAACCTAAAGAACCACTTTAGGTGATGACACGTGGCCTCCCCCTCCCTTCCAACAAACTTTAAAAAAAAAACCTCCTCAATCTTTAAATGATCATAACTTATTCGTTTTTAAGAATTTTAACAAAAAAAGTATATCGTTAGATTCAGTTTTTCGTCCTCTTTCAAACAAGACCAGGCTTGATATATTTCTGAAACTTTTTTTTTTTTTGAAAATGCAAATTTTTCAAAATGTTCATTTTCACCTGGGTTTCATTTGAAAATGCAAAAATGCAAAAACCGAAAATGCAAAAATCGAAGATGCAAGTTATGCATATTCTTCCAAAAATGCAAATTTTGAAACCAATACTGAAAATGCAAACAAGAACTAACTGAAAATGCAACCCAAAATGCAAAACAAAATTTGCATTTTCATAAAAAAATTTGAAAAATATGGCAAGAGTGGTCTTGATTGAAAGAGGATTAAAAAACTAAAATATTGGTATAATTTTTTTTTAAATTCACAAAACTTAAAAAGTT
Organism: Pulicaria dysenterica; assembly: GCA_947179395.2. Taxonomy (NCBI): domain Eukaryota; kingdom Viridiplantae; phylum Streptophyta; class Magnoliopsida; order Asterales; family Asteraceae; genus Pulicaria; species Pulicaria dysenterica. The sequence continues at coordinate 56,560,856 of OX359291.1, read as the reverse complement.
ATGAAAATTTAAAGTTTTGGGGGGTATTTTTTTATTAAAAACGTGGGTTTGTTGGGAGATTATTACAATTATGTCATCCTTAATCTCAACCATTGATTTTGATGATCTAATAGTCCAGATTGGCTCTATGGTTCTATGTTTAAATAATGGTTCTATATTGATCCATTTTATATATATATATATATATATATATATATATATATATATATATATATATATATATAAATATATATATATATAGACAAAAGTTCATGCGAGAACCGTTGTTAGCGCGAGAACCGCGAGAACCAATCTAAGCCGTCCAATCCCCCCTCCTTCAATGTCATTGCCCACCCATGAATTCCTCACATGCACCCTGCCACACCTCATCCCTCCACGCTCTCCATCCATGATACTTCTCATATCCAAGGAACGGCTGAGATTGGTTCTCGCGGTTCTCGCACTAACAACGGTTCTCGCATGAACCCTCCCCTATATATATATATATATATATATATATATATATATATATATACTACTTTATAATTCATTTACATGTTTTTACTGAATCTCTTAAAAATTCAGTCTTTTGAAATTACTATAATACCCTGCCCAGGAAAAGTTTAAAAGTTTGGCTGGAAACGTTGATATGTTACTGTATATTTAGGAAATGATTGAACAAAATAAGAAAATTAAAAGGAATTTGACAGCTTACCATAACTGAGGATATTTTAATTGGAAAATTAATAGGAAATTCTGAGAATTAACAAAGGAAACGTTACTGCATATATATTTAGGATACATTACTACGATTTCCATAATTAGGCTATACTGACAGCTTACAATAATAATAGGAAATTATGGCAATTGACAGCTAAAATTAGGATATATTTTTTGCACAGTAACAGTAACCATTATATATACGTACGGAGTCCTGATGGTCCCGTATTATGATACGGATGAAGCAATGCTTAGAAGATTGTTCTTCTAGTGTGTGTTTGTGTGTTTGTATACGGTTTGAGAGAGAGAACCGAGAGTAGGAGTAGAGAGAACACAAAACACAAGTAATGAGAATAATGCAAAGCTTACTTAGAAATGTGGGGGAAATGCCTTTATATAGCATTTCCCCAACTTTGAGTAATTACATATTACACCCCTCTCTTTAATATTTCTAACAATCTCCCCCTAAGTGAGGTGTGTAAACATTAACAACAAATAAATACATTAATCTATTCATAGGATGATTTGTTGCGAATCCCTAATGCCACTTGCCACTTGCGTATTTGCCTTCTGCTTGCCAGTGTCATTCTCATCCTTTCTATAGCACGATAGGCTTCAGCATGTTCTTCATCAGTATAGGCTGCCCGGTTTTCCAAAACTTTCTGATGTATCTTATGATGGAGAATTTTCAAAGTGCCGTCTGAATACGCCATGAGTTCATCAAGTCTGATGAAGATCTTTTCGCCTTTTGTATTCTTTGAGACGACCCCTCGATCACCTTTGATGTTTGGATGCCCATCATAGATAACTGTCAATTCTTCAAGCTTTTCTAGATCTGGATGACTCTGGTTAGGCTTTAAGAGATTGACTTTCAGATAGTTGTTTTCAGCTCCGAGTTGCAGATCATGTTCCTCAAAGTATTCCATTAAATTTCTCATGTATTTCATCAGAGCAACCCTTCCGAACTCCTCTTCTGGCCACTTTCCTCTTTTCTGAGAGAGGGTGTCAAAGATGAAGCTGATGTCTTCAATACTTACAAACCTTAAGTCTGCTTCGTTGAGGAAGAATGACAGGTTGTTTGCTCTTCTGACATGAAAGATGGCATACTTTATTCTGAAGGTTGTCTGAGTATAGATATTGATAAGTTCAACTATTGGATACTCTGATTTGATCTCTTCGAGTTTTGTCATGGACTGAGAGAGGATGTGTTCATATCTTCTTCCCTGTTTATCGTCCATGTTCCGCAACTCAGGGGAAATAACCTGTATTAGCTCATTGCTGAATATGTCTGGAATTCTTTCTTCAAGATTAGCAGCATTGACAAAATAAGGTTTCCATATAGGTTGTTGGGCAACACTTCTTGTGAACATGTTGCCTACATCAAGTCCTGGATCCCCACGATACACTGGAGGAGCAGGTGGCACAATGAAGCTCCTTGGCAAGGGCCATTCAGATTCTTGTCTTGTTTTCTCAGCTGCCTCTCTCTGTTTGTTTCTTTCAAGTACAACAGCAGCTGATTCTTGAAACCGACTAGGAGGAGGAGGGAAAGTTTCATGGACTTCAACATTAATCCCACTGAGAACCCTGGACACGTCGAAGATAGGTTTCTTTTGTTTAGGCTTTCTCCTAGCTTCCCTTTTAGAAATTGCTTCCCTTTCTTTTCTTCTAAGTGCAAGTTCTTTTTCACTGGGAATATCATCAAATTTGTTGACAATTCTAGGAGAATCTGGACGTGCAGCAAACTCGACATATTCATCAATGCCTTTGAATAGTCTTTCCATTTCAGAATCCTCAGTCTCCTCCTCCGGTTGAGCAGAACTACCTTCCCCCACATGCCTTGCAGGTGATGTGTGAATAGACTCATATAAGTCTTCCACTTGTTCCTCTGAGTCACTAGACCAGTCAAACATCTCGGCATGGGGCTGCTCGTAAGGTATTTCACCTTCTTCAAGATCACTTGGCCTCTGTTCTGATTGTTGCTGAGGTACATAAAGTACAATTTGTTTTTCAGCATTTTCCTTTTGGAGTCGTTCATAAACTTCATCGGCCAAATGTTGTTGTTGTTGACTACCAGACCCAGCTGAACTTGTACCTGCATATAAGTATGAACTGAATTGAGGAACAGGTACAACTGGTACATTTGCAGCCGTGGAGGGAGAAGTCATATATAATCTTCTTCTTTTCTCCCCCTCGGGTTGATCATCAGGATCTTGATCATCCCGTCTCCTTTTGCTCCCCTGAGCCTGAGCTTGACAAGTTTGTTCAAGTATTGTCAACCGATCAGTAACCTTTGATAAAGAAGTATAGAAACCTCTGGTGATCCCATCTATCTTGTTGTTTACATCTTCATGAAACTCTTGAAAGCCATCCATGGAGATTCCCGATGGATGCTGCTCGTTGCGAAGAGTAGTCAGAAGGTCTTGATCATGTGCATATTCTGGCCTTTTCTCCAGAAGTCTAACGTACAACATGCTCTTTAAAGCATCTACAGACATTGTGGCAGGTTCAGATTGTGATTGAGGCTCTGGAACTGGAGGACGGGCAACAAGAAGTGTTTCAATTCGGTTTAGCTGCTCAGCTTGGGCCTTGGAAGCTTGCTCTATCCAATCCAACTTTTGATTTGTCATCTGCAGTTGTTGGTGGATTGGTGACACGGCTCGTTGAATATGTTGTTGAAGTTCTGCACGTGTAACAAACCCGGAATCATGAAGACTTCCAGTTGAAGTACCAGCCACATAGGCAGTACTACCTACTGGAGCAGCAGGGATGTTGGCTCCAGCAGGATTTCCTTCCAATCCTCGAATGGCACCTGAAAAAGTACCACCTCTGGAAGTTGAGGAGACTTGTTGAGTCAACAAGCTCAGTGCATCTATGGTAACACGGTGTTGATCAAGATATGCTGAAATCCGCGGTATATGAAATTGTGCACGAAAAGGAGTCGAGGACGAGGGAGACGGTCCTCATTGTTCAATAGGTCCAACACCCAATTGGGGTTGACCCAGTGTATGTGCTATAACCCTGTGCAATAAAGACGGAGTCTGTTCAGAGACACCGTAGTGGCTTGGTGGGGCAGAAACTTGCACGGGTGGGATCACCGCGACTTCTTCAATATGAGGCCCAGTAGTGCTAGGCCCCATAGTAGATGTGGCTTCCCGGCTTTCTGGGTTTGGGGAACCCTCAACACTCATTTTTTCTTTTCTCACCTCCTCTCTATCACTCGCACTCCTAACTACAAAACTATCTTCATCATCACCGCTACCAGCACCATACCCCGCATATTGATCAGGTTGAATGAGAGAGAGTCAGGGGTGATAGAACCAGATTCAACAGATAAGGAAAGACTTGGCGAAGTGACTGGAATGTCATGTTCAGGAGCAACTATGGCCCTGTGAATGATAGGAATGGTGGTTGCTTGGGCAGTTGAAGTCAAAGGAATGACCAGACCACCAGGTTGTGGAATGACCTGAGTAGTTTGAACGGGGTGAGTCTGGTCGGGAGAGGTAGTATGTGGGTCAGTAAGTTTCATGAATGAGGGTGTACTTTCTACTGGTTGTTCGATTGGTTGGTCAGGGGTGCCCACAAGAGATATATCAAGTTTAAAGGAAGGGGCACCTCCTTGATGGGAAGCAGACTCAGCTAGAGAAGAACTGGATGACTCAGAATCGTCAAGTCCAAGTTCAGTAAGAACGGCTTGGGTTCGGGTAGATTGAGAAAGAGATTGAACAATGGCTTGAATGGTGGCGGGATCATATGCATCCCCCCCTCTCTAGTCTCAACACCTTCACCCTCTTCTCCACCCCTCTCAACATTTTCTCTCTCCACTCCCCTCTCAGCATCTCCCACAGATGAATGAGGCCTATTCGCTCTATCCTCACTTGGTGCTACTCCTCCTTGGGTAGGTATGGCCGGCTCTGGCACAACCATGAGAGGTATTCCTACACTCTCCCTATAACTCTTGACAATATCATTCTGCTCACAAAGATCTAAGAGAGATACAGGGAAGGGTCTTGGAATAGGCAGATTGGTCGGGTTAGCAGGTTTAATATGAATAAAGATTTTTGGAGAAATAGAAGGTAAACCTGTCCGACGAGGGATATCAGCATTCCAATCCATCACATATTGGATGATCATTGGTATGAAGCGATGGTAAGGCAGCATTTTTTCTTCTTTCTGCTTTTGGGAATTCTTCCTTTGCATAGTGGCTTTAATATCCTGGAATAGCAGAAATGCATAATCTATATGCAGATGGTTGGCTGCAGCAACAAAAATCTTGAGTTGATACTCAGTGGGGAATTCATAACCAGAATGTTTTGGGGTGAGACACCTTTAAAGCACAGTCAGCAGGGAGTTGTATTTTGGATGTAAGCTGGTTCTTTTGAACTGGTTTTTCTTTACAAGCTCACCATCATAGCCCATAGCCTTCACAATGGCTAGAAAATCTTCCTCAGTTGGTATGTCATCAAAAGCAGTGGCAGGTGGCCTACTGTTAGCTCTTGGAAGTCTGAAGATGCTTCTTAGGCGACTGACAGTAATTTCAACAGTGTACTCGTCAACCTCAGCATATATGACTTCTTGTTCCCTGTCATTGGTACGGACCTCACAAGTTTTCCAGAATTGTTGGACATAGAGTTCAGGGACATGTGTGCCAGTGATGGCAGGATTATAGGTTAAAAGGTAGTTCAAAGGGTGGATTTTCAGAATCTCAGTGATGATTGGGTAGTTAGGATTTCTGAGTTTGGTGAGGTCAGTGTAATGGTTGTTCTCATGAGAGTTTGAATTTAAGAACTCAGACCGATGCATGATTTCCTCTAGGTCAACAATAGCTTGAGCCATCTTATCTGCACAGATAGGTAAAAAATTTAAGTCGCAGATAAAGAGATATATCAGTTGACCTCACTTATCTTTGAAAGGATTGGAAATGTGATCAAATATAAGTGAAAGAGTCAAGATTGACTGACATTTGATCAAACTTATAAAGTTAAAAAAAACTTTGCTAACACCCTAAGTCAGAAAATTCCACTGTGTACACGATGATTTTGTGCATAAAAAAGTTGTTTTGATACTTTCAATATATCAATTAGATACTAATAAACAACTTTGTATTACTGAAGCATGGTCAAAAAATCATCCTAACACCTCTTTTCAAGCCAAAAAACCAAATTGTATGTGCATGTTCATACCCTCCAAGAACACGAAGAACACTTTTCGAGATTTTTGAAATATTTTTACATCATAGTGTTCCCCATGTGTTCAACATACCCATCGCATACTTTGTTTCATCAAACGAGTTTGATTTGTGTCCCAAAAAGTCCTTAAAAGTCCCGAAACCCACTTTCGCATACAGGTGTTCTAAGGCCAAAAATTACCCTTTTAACTCTAAATTTTCAAAATGTAAACCGTACAAGTTGTTACCTTTGTGATTTGGAGTATTTTGATATAAAGAGTGTAAATTTTGGCAGAGTAACGAGAGGATTCGTATGCTAAAGTAACCAAGAAAATGAGAGAAAAACTTTAGAAATTTTAGAGTTTTTGAATTGTGTAATGGAAGCTTGGTAACTGATGGGACGGTTATAAGTCAAGACTGGACACGTGTCATGCGTTGATTGGATGGTTAAACGGTAAAAAACGCGGCTGATAGAAGTTTTGAATCGCATGCGATTAACTCTTTGGTGTGTTAATCGCATGCGAATCACTCTATGGTTAATAGCATGCGAATCACTTTGTTTATCAATCGCATGCGAATCAACCTGTTTATCAATCGCATGCGAATCACCCCTTGCATGCGAATCAACCTTTGTTTATCAATCACATGCGAATCACCCCTTGCATGCGAATCAACCTTTGTTCATCAATCGCATGAGAATCACCCCTTTCATGCGAATCAACCTGTTTATCAATCGCATGCGAATCACCCCTTGCATGCGAATCAACCTTTGTTTATCAATCGCCTGCGAATCACCCATTGCATGCGAATCAACCTTTGTTCATCAATCGCATGAGAATCACCCCTTTCATGCGAATCAACCTGTTTATCAATCGCAGTATCTGAATTTTGTGATTTGAAAATTTAGTTTTTCAGATATGGTTGATTTGAATGTTTGTATGACACACTACCCCTAGACTTTTGCATCTGTTTATGAAAAAATTCTCAAGATTTAGGAAATGTATCAGTTGTATACTCCTCCCCCTACACATGTGCAGTATGTGTATAATTTTTCCTTCCCCTACACATAGGATACATGTGTGTCACCAGAAATTCACTCCCCCTTGAGTGTTGCATCATGAAGCTGCACAAAGAACAAATAGTGTAACACCTACTCTAAACAAAAAGGAAATGAAAAATGGAGCAACATTATGTTATATTTTCAAGTTGAGCATGCCTAACTTGGATACAAATTCAGTGAAACGACTTTCGTCTAATGGTTTGGTAAACAAGTCAGCTAGATGATTTTCAGTAGGAACATACTGGAGCTCAATTAATCCTTTCTCAACGTTATCTTTTATGAAGTGATAACGGATATCAATATGCTTAGTTTTAGAGTGGTGTACCAGATTGCAGGAGATGGCGATGGCAGACTGAGAGTCGCATAAAAGTGGAATTTTGTCATACCTGAGGCCAAAGTCTGATAACTGTGTGCGTATCCAAAGACTTTGTGAACAACACATTGCAGCAGCAACATACTCAGCCTCTGCTGTTGAGGTGGATACACAGTTTTGCTTCTTGGAGGCCCAACAGACTAAACGATCACCCAGAAAGTGTGTACTACCAGAGGTGCTTTTCCTATCAATTCTGCAACCGGCATAGTCAGCATCTGAGTAAGCATGTAGATCCAGATTTGAATCTTTCGGATACCATATACCTAAATCCATAGAACTTTTAAGATATCTGAATATCCGCTTGACTGCCAGAAGATGTGACTCTTTAGGGTTTGCCTGAAATCTGGCACAGAGACAGGTAGAGAACATGATATCCGGACGACTAGCAGTGAGATACAGTAACGATCCAATCATCCCACGATAGGTTTTTAGATCTATAGGAGAACCATCAAGATCTGCTGAGAGTTGTGCCTTAGCAGCCATGGGTGTGGATATGGGTGAGCAGTGGTAACACCGTGATTTTCAAATTTTCCGACTTTCAAAAACTTTTTAAATAATAACGAATACTTGCAACGGAAGTCCTAAACCATATGTGCAATAAAAACAAACCGATAAAAATCACAGTGTCACACCATAAGTCTTGGTCATACCCGTTACATAAATCAATCAAATGAATTAAATAAATAACGAATGTCCAAGTGGTATCTCATCTAGTAGTCAACTACCCAAGCACCCCTTCTCACAAGCCGGAACTCCTATACCACCTGCACGAGTACATGACACATTTCAAGAAACAAGTGTCAGCTTACGCTTCGTGAGTCAATACGAGTTAGAATATGAAACCATAAAACGTTAGCTTAAATCGAATATATGTTCAATAATTAATTAACCACGCCTGACCCATTTTGTATTTGACCCGAACCCGTAACCAAAATCATGTACCACATACCGGGTCAAATATAAATCATATCAATAATAATCATTATATAATCATATCATATTCATCATCATAATCGTAGTCAGATCATGTATAATATCATAGTCATCATATAATCATAATAATCACATAATCATATCAAATTCATCATCATCGTAATCGTGATCGTAATAAACCCACAAGGAAACCCCCAAGTTCGCTAATCACGTGCCCGGCCAACCTATGTACCATGTGGGGCGCGACTCCCACCCAAGAACATAAATCCCGAGAGTATCGCCGCTTTCGCTACTCCGACGGTGCGTGTACAAGTACCGCGTTGTCGTTCAGATGTAAGTACAAACGGAAACCCCCGTTCGTCTCCTCCTTACACCCACGTGATGTTTGATCAAGCCCCCCGTTCGGCCAACACCACTCCAGCATACAGGCACACAAGGCACCTATACACCATGTCCCGCCAAGGTCATCTAGAAAACCCGGCAGCGTCGTATATGGCTAGCACTTTATCCTAGAAGGTCCCCGTTTCCTACTAGGTCCACTTATCCGCAAATGAGCAATTAGGATTGCTACCCCCCGTCCACTAAGTTCAATCCACAACCGTATAAAATTCATAGCATGCAAGATACTAGATTATAATCAAGTAAGTAACCACGTATACATATCATATCAAATAAAGTGAATCAAATACCCACGTATGAACCACATACCACGAATTAATCATTAAAGTTAAACTTATAAAACCTTTCAAAAATGGTTTTGTCATTGTACTCGGTTTTAGAAAACTATTGAACTCACCTGAAGTCCCGAAAATAGCAGACAATGAATATGAGTAAGAACGAAGTCACGAAACAACCTACAACACATTATTAAACATAAGATCAACATAGTCACTTAGATCCCGACCCGACCTAATTTACATTATTAGACCCCGTTTATATATTTCATGTCGTTAACTACTTCTACACATACGTAGGCTTTCCCGTCACAAAACATGCATGCAAATAGTTATGCTTAATTCGTCACAATAACCATGTACACACAAACACACATGATAGTGTCGCTAACCGTCATGCACACACATACCCATTTGTCATAATTGCATTAACACCACACATACCTCTTAGCGACAAGCATACTTCCACACCACACGTACCCTTTTGTGACAACTCAACTAAACTCACACATGTATACTTTCTTTTCTCATGCATGGCAATACACACTTCTGTCATTTGCTAACTTAATCACATATATATTCTTATGCTATTCATGACTTAATACGCATACATACACACCTTCGCATGACCATTTGAATAATTTAATAACAATACATTGTTTTATTATACTTGCTATTCCAAATACATAGATTTAAGTACCACCGTCAACAACAATTAATTGAAAATCACCTCTATTGGCCGACTCTTAACCCGTAGACCAAGATATCGGACACCTAAATCCACTTTAATGTACGTAGTTATCAATAAGATGAAGTTTAAACATGCTATCGACAAACCCCAATTGCGAACAATACCCGTACCTGACTGTTCTAAACACTAGAAACTCAAATGGAGTTCTTGAGGTACTTACCTTACGTCAAAAGAAGGTTGAAGAACACGAGGACCAATGACGCAGTCGAGTTTCTTGATCAAATATCTAATCGCTACGTACTCTTTTTTTTTCTCTATTGCTATATTCTTCCGCCCTCACGCACGGAAGTTTCTTAATGCCAATAGAAGTAGGGTTTTGCTTCTTATAATATCCCCTATACGGCTATACCTCAGGGCCCAAGTAAATATGAACCCAATACCCATGTTGCCAAATATATATTTAAACATTAGGTTGATTAATGTTTAATATTATTTACGTGGGCTACTAGGATTTTAATTCTATCTATTTGAGTAACAATACAAGATTTTATTTTCTATAATAATAATAATATTTAGAATTTCCGGTCGTTACAGCAGTTAATCATATCATAGTTCGTGAGAAGATCTTTGATGTACTTTGATTGGCAAATAAAGCTGCCATGACTTAACTGCTTCACCTGGAGTCCGAGAAAGAATGACATCTCCCCCATCATGCTCATTTGGAATCTGTTTGCCATGATTTTAGCAAACTCGTCACTATATTTTGGATTTGTAGATCCAAAAATAATATCGTCCACATATATCTGAACCAACATCTTATCCCGACCCTTTGTCTTTGTGAAGAGAGTGGTATCAGTCTTTCCTTTGGAGTAGCCTTCACCAATCAAATATTCAGATAAGACGTCGTACCATGCACGCGGAGCTTGCTTTAACCCGTACAAGGCCTTATCTAAGATATAAACATGATTTGGATGTGTTGAATTGATGAAACCCTCAGGCTGTGAGACATAAACTTCTTCTTTAAGTACACCATTAAGAAAAGCTGTCTGCACATCCATTTGAAAGACACAAAAGCTTCTAGAGGCTGCATAAGCAAGAAATAGCCGTATGGCTTCAATTCGAGCAACAGGGGCAAATGTTTCATCATAGTCAATGCCTTCCTGTTGATTGTAGCCCTTCGCAACCAACGTAGCTTTGTTACGGGTGACCACTCCATCCGAATCCCGTTTGTTCTTGAATACCCATTTAGTTCCGACAACAGATTTGCCATATGGAAGAGGAACTAATCTCCAGACTTGAAGACGATCAAATTGGTGTAATTCTTCCTGCATGGAAATTACCCAATCTGGATCATGTAATGCGTCACAAGTCTTGGTGGGTTCAATGATGCTTAAGAAACCAGAGAATTGTCATTCGTTTGATGTTGCGGATCTTGTTTGAATGCCAACTAAAAGATCTCTGATGATGTTCTCTTCAGAGTGATGTCTGGTCCACTTAATTTCATGGGAGGTGGAAGATGAAGGAATGAGATCTTGTAAGTGTCTTGCTTCTTCTTCATCTTCTCTGGAGATATTTGGGTCTGAATCAAACACAGGTGAGCTATCTTGGTCAGCTATAGAAGCAGTCACAGGGGGCTATGTGACCGAGACAGATGTAGAATCTGCAGCATATAGATCAGCAAATGGATTTGTCTCAGTGACCGTATGAGCTGTGATAGTGACACTTGTTTGTGCAGCTGTGTTGTCCCTGTTTTCAGTCATAACTGGGGAAGATTCAGAACGAAAGAAATCAAACATAAAGTCAAGATTAGAATTTGAACCGGAAGAAATGTTTGATTCTTTATTTTGAATAACTGGTCCTGAACAGGTATGTTCAGAAGCAACTACTGTTGATTTATGTGGAAAATCTGTAACATTCAATGTATCATCAAATGTTACGTTGATACTTTCAACAATGCTCTTTGTACGTTTGTTAAAAACTTTGTAGGCTTTGGACTTAGTAGAATAACCTAGGAAAACAGCATCATCCGCTTTGGGAGCAAATTTTCCTAGATTATCCTTGTCATTTAGTACAAAGCACCTATTACCAAATACATGAAAGTATTTGATATTAGGCACTATGCCATTGGCCAGTTCATATGGAGTTTTATTAAAGCGTTTGTTAATGAAAGAGCGGTTCTGCGTGTAGCAGGCAGTGCTGATTGCTTCAGCCCAGAAGGAAGGTGGGAGCCCGGAATATGTAAGCATTGTTCGGGCAGCTTCAACCAAAGTTCTATTTCGTCGTTCCACTACACCATTTTGTTGTGGTGTGTATGCAGTAGAGAACTGGTGGCTAATTCCGACAAGGTCACAGAAGCTCTTCAGAGTACTGTTTTTGAATTCCGTTCCATTGTCTGTCCTGATAGAGACAACACTCTGACTATGCTTGTTCTGCTGTTGTTTGATGAAGGAAATGATTGTTGGAGTGGCTTCATCTTTTGAGCGCAGAAATTTGACCCAAATATATCTAGAGTAGTCATCCACCATGACTAAAATATACTTTTTCCCATTCTTGGACTGGATTCTCATAGGACCGCACAGATCCATGTGCATGAGTTCCAAAGGCTTCGTAGTGCTAAATACTTGTTTAGATTTATGAGAAGCCTTCTTCATTTTTCCTTTTTCACAATCTGCACACAGATGATCCTTCTTGAACCTTAACTTCGGAATGCCTCTTACCAAGTCACTAGTGACTAATTTGTTAATATTTTGAAAGTTCAGGTGAGAGAGTTTTCTGTGCCATTGCCAAGTCAGATCCGTAGATGCTTCGGACAGTATACACACAGAGGTAGGAGAGTCATATTTTTCCAAGTCAATGGAATACAGGTTAGAGTTTCTGGAACCTGCAAGCAACTAATCTCCATTTTCAGTTAAAACTGAACATTTGTTCTTTTTGAACACGACCTCTAGGTCTTTATCACAGAACTGTCCAATGCTAAACAAGTTATGGCCCAACCCTTCAACATATGAGACTTTCTTGATCTTGATGTGCTTCTTCTCAATGTCTCCGTACCCCATTATTGGTGCAACATTATCGTTCCCAAAACGTACGTTCCCGGAGTACTTAGGAACATAATTCTTGAGAAGACTTTTGTTGCCGGTCATATGTTTGGTACAGCCGGAGTCAAGGTACCACAAGTGAGGCCCCTGCAAAAAGAGAATAAATCACGTTTAGGTACCCATATCTGAATGGGTCCTTGATTATTAGTCCCTAGAAGTGATTGAGTAGTGATGTTGTCTGCTTGTGGTGGTGAAACTTCTACTGAGCTATTCTTGAGTACCCATGTGGAGTTAATCTGTTGTCGTGAAGGAATAGATTTGGAAGAAATTGGCTGAGAAGAAAGTTTCTTTACCACTGTTGGTTTGACAGTTGATGGAATCGGAGGTTTTGGATTCGGTAGAGTTGCGGAAGCGTTATGTTTGCGAATCCATGGTTGCGAGGAATTCTTAAGAATTCTCTGTGGCCTCAGTGCATCAACTTGCTTTTGATGAACTGGAGCACTGCGATTAGTAGGTTTTGCTACTCGTTGAATGGATGATGGCTTGGGTTTTGAAGGTTTGGAGATTTTGGAAGGGGAATTGCGAGAACGCTTTTGAGAATGCAAGTGTTTTTCCTGTGCAATCCAAGCCCTTTTAAATGCTTCATAGCCCTGCCGTCTGTAGATTTCCAGTTCCTTGATCGTGAGTAATCGGTTGGATTTGTTTAAGCGTTTAAGTGCATGAGCTTGACGAGTGGTGATCCATTGATTAATGATGTAGCCTTTTGAATTTAAAAATGGAACACATACTTGATTAGCATAAAAATCAGTCCAATCAGCACATGGTTTAACACCTAAAGACTTTCTCAATTGATCATAACAACAATTAAATTCACAGTGTTCATGAGTACAACCATCACTTATACAAAACATGGTAGAAGCAGTTTTGCCTTGTGAACTGGAATGATTACAAACAGAATCAAACATCAAAACGTTTTCACAGACAGGTTTCAAATTTGAAAACCTCCTAGTGGATCTAGGAATAGCTCTTTTCCATGATGTATTTATTTCAAACTTCTTGGTTCCAGCCTTCTTCACATCTGCAGCAGAGGATAAAAGATTAGAATGAAGTCGTGGTCGACTGGCTGCAGCTCGTGATGATTCAGGTACGTCTAAGTGCACACGAGAACTGTGATTAGAAGTGGAAAGTTGCTTTTGTTTGTAAATCTGTTTAAGTTTAAGATTTGTTACCGCAGTATGATTAACAGATTTTACTAGTTTGACATTTTGAGAAGATGTAGACACATGTTTGGAACCTTCAATTCGTTCATCTAATATGATTTCCTATGGTGAGAAGGTAAATGGAGTGGGTGGTTCCAGTGCAGTTTCGACCTTTTTGATTCGTTCAAGCAATTCAAAATTTTCTCTGCACAAGTCGTCAATGATCTTGCCATCAAGATTGAATACTGTTTGGAGACGCTTGTGGAGGATGGCGTTTTCTTGAACTAGTGGAGAGGGTTCAGATGTGGTTTTTGATTGGAAGGCTTTGGTAAGGTCATCTTGAACTAGATGAGTGAAGCAAAACTCCTGTAAGGTTTGAAACCTTTGCTGTAATTCCTTGTGGGGAATGTATTCAACAGTGGGCTTTGGTGAAACAGGAGTGTTGAGTTATTCATCAGAATAGACAGAAGATGAAACATCAGTATCAGATGATGACGTGAGACAGGTGAGGTATGAGTCATTGAGATCAGAGTAGTAAAATGGAATTGCAGTTCTGAGATTAAGGGTTCGTTTGACATCTTCTTCAATACGTTCCTCTTTTTGACCAATAAAAACCATCCGTTGGGTAAGGCCTTCACCAAACAGATCAGCATTATATAATTGTTTGGACGTAATCTTTCTCAATTTGAAGCCCAGCCCATCGAAATTCCATCTGGAGAAAGGACGTTCCTTTTCTTTGTATTGAGAGATGGTCTGTTCACTTTGATCACGTTTGGACAGAAGATACTCAAGTTCATTGATTCTAGAGTAAAGAGTACTTAGTTCATTCCTAAGTTCATTTTTGAGAATTTCTGAATCCTTTTCAGCACATACACATTCTGCTTTAAGATCTAGTATAGTGCTATTTGTCTTATCGGTTAATTCTAAGAATTCAGATTCTTTCACAACTAATTGAGACTTAAGGCTAATTAAGTCGTTGTCTAACTGTTTAATTACTATTTGTGCCTCTTTATCCTTGTTGCGTGAAACATCTTCTAGAACTTGATTTCTAGTGGTTAACTCTATTACCTGATTTTCTAACTCTTTCATTCGGATTAATATGGTTTGTATGTGTTCATGTTTAAAACCCATATTATAGTTAGAGTTAGAAGATACCTTCCCGCTTTCCAAGCTTTCCTCATCTGAATCAGAGAGATCATCACCATTATCATCCTCTCTACTTTCTCCACCATTGTGAGCCATTAAACAGAACTGTGCATGATCATCACCATCCAGATCACTATCTGATTCTGTATCATCCAAGAACTGATCTTCTTCTACTAGCAGCGCGTTCCCAGCCTGTCTTTGTTTGAACAGACGGTACTTCTGCCGATAGTATTCTGCATCTTTGGTCTTTTTCATGGGGCAGTTCCGGATTAGATGCCCTGATCTTGCACAGTTGTAGCACTTGGGGTCGGTTTTCTTTTCCTCCTTCTTCTCATCCCTCTGGTACCTTGGCTTGTCAATAGGAGCAGCTCTTTCGGGTCTCCTTGAACCTGATGTGAACCGTTGTCTATTGTTAGTCTTGCTGAAACGTTTCATGAAGTTCTTGTTGGCCACTGTGAGAGCTTGAAATGCAGCTTCTATTGAATCGTCATCATCATTATCATGATCAGAATCACTGAGAACCACTTGTTTAAGTTTCAAGGATCTTTATGATGTTTCCTTATGGATTCTGTCAGCCACCACCAAGGCAAGAGGGTCAGCAACTGGTTGTTTAGGGAGAGATTGCAAGATTTCATCTTGATACTGATTGAGATCTTCGAAAATGTTGTGGAAGGTGACCGATGTAAGATCTTTATTAATCTGTTTGTAAAGTCTGGCATAGCCTTTCCACTCAGAACCTAATGAATTCAGAAAAACACAGTTCAAATCAAGGTCAGTTCTGACAATTTGATTAGATCTCATTTCATTTTGCAGCTTGCAGAATCTCCCATATGTTTCAGAGAGCAGTTCATTTTCTCGAGCCTTGAAGTCATGATAGCTGTTGACTAGCTGAGTTCGTTTGATGTATTCTCCTTGCTCAGTGACCTAAAGTTGTTTCTTGATCTCATCCGAGATTTCCTTGGCTGTGCCCAAGCTATCTATTTTGAGATAGATTTCTGATGAGAGGCCCTGCTTGTGGTAGTATTTGGCCAGTTTCTCGGCTTTCTTTGTTTCTCTTTCTGTAGTGGTCATCTCATCATGAGTCTTCTCTCTTTCATGTCTGGAAAATATATTTATTGAAACTGGAAAACTATATATTGTAACCAATATACATTTCGAGTATTTAACAAATCAGTATACATTTTGAGTAATAAGTATTTAACAAATCAAATACTGAAAAACTATATATTGTAACCATCACCTGATTTTGATCGACATTCATTGTTGCTTTGGTGTTCATATCTGTGTTGATAACTGCAGAGTTTTGAAGAAATTGGATGGAGTATCGATGAAAATGTATTGCAATGGACTCCGTACGTATATATAATGGTTACTATTATTGTGCAAAAAATATATCCTAATTTTAGCTGTCAATTGCCATAATTTCCTATTATTATTGTAAGCTGTCAATATAGCCTAATTATGGAAATCGTAGTAATGTATCCTAAATATATATATGCAGTAACGTTTCCTTTGTTAATTCTCAGAATTTCCTATTAATTTTCCTATTAAAATATCCTCAGTTATGGTAAGCTGTCAATTTCCTTTTAATTTTCCTATTTTGTTCAATCATTTCCTAAATATACAGTAACATATCAACGTTTCCAGCCAAACTTTTAAACTTTTCCTGGGCAGGGTATTATAGTAATTTCAAAACTCTGAATTTTTAAGAGATTCAGTAAAAACATGTAAATGAATTATAAAGTAGTATAGATATTGGAGCTGAGAGTGACAAAAACTAGATTAATGTGTTGAAACACAATCAGATGCACTCAAAACTCGATCAAATGGAAATGTTGCAGGTTGTAGAAGATTTTAATGATCATTATGAAGGTGATGAGGGGTTCATATGCCAGAACCATAGTAGACAAAAGATCTTTATAAGAGTCTATGAACTCAACGCTTATACTAATGGAACCTAAAAATTTGGCATGTTAGATTTCATGAATACTCAGAAAAAAAATACAATGCCATTGGAAAAACAAGAACAAATGGGGAGAATAAAAAATAAAATGATTGAAAAGAGAGCTGAATGGAATATGATCAGGTCATGGAAATCATTTATGATTTTTAATTGTAAATTTCATTTTGGTTATAGAAATATTAAGGGAGAGAAGTTAGGTCTTTATTTAGATATCTAGAAGTAGGAATTCGACTTGCCAAGTCAAATTCACTTAGACAAGCCGACTAGTTAGCTTCGAGTCTATATATAGGCTAACTTGTCTTCTTTGTAACAATGATTCTCTATAATCAAAATATCATTCCAATAGTGTAAGTGAGTGTATTCATAATTCTCTCTCAACCTTCATCGTTGATCTTCATATCTAACATCAATTCATCTATGGAATTTATGATCACTTAATAGACTTGGACCAAACATATGTAAGTAGTGAAAGGGATGATAAACGACAAAAAATGATATTTTGATCTTTATATTTGACCTGGAGTTGTTTTGTTGCAGTAAGATGAATAGAGATCCCAACAATAGAGCTGTGAATGAGGAAAGAAATGAAGAAACCTGGATACGAGTCTATGACTGTCGTAGGAGAAGTCAAAGATAATATATCCCTTTATGGGGAAAGGCGTGGAGCCATACCTATGAGACACCTTAGGTACGTAAAGTAAGATGAATTCCGCATATGTTTTAGAACGAATATGCTACCCATCATAGCGAATATGAGGAGTGAGATGAGAAGTATTCTTCGGGAAGAATTTCACGTGTTGGAAGAAAAACTAGTTACGGAAGTAAGGAAAAAGAAAGTAGAAACTTAGCTTGAAGGATCGAGGGCAAGAATAGTATGTGAAACCTGTAGCAAAAACCATGTCGTGGAATGTAGGTATAAGAATCAGGTATGTTATACATGTGGAGCCTCATGACATTATTATAAATATTGTGTAGGGAAGTATTGTGATGAATGTAATCAATATGAACATGAATCTTCTGAGTGTCCTACCTAGTTAGAGTAACTAGTGATAGAGATGTTAAATAAACTATCAGATTGAAGTAGAAGGTTCCTTCTTAAGTGTTATGTAACTTATGCAGACAATAGTGTGCACTTTTCTTTTATGCAATATAGACTTTGTAGTTAGTTGAATTAAAGATAACATTTGGTGTTAGTTGTTGAATTAGCAACGACTAGTGCATCTAAATTGTGCCCTGAGATGATTCCAAGTTGGGGAGTTCAGTGTAAGAACTGAAATGATTAACCGTGTTAAGACAATGGTGTAAATCACCATGATAGGTGGTAAAGTGAATATGAAATGAGATAGATAATATTTGGAATAATAATAAATTAAACATTACTATTAATAGGTAAATATGGAGGTTCAATCCTCTTTCATTGTTAACTGCTTTTGCTCAGCTAAAGATTGACCAAACCAGGACGTATTGATGTAGAGATATCGATCAAATAGACATACGTGTCTAAATTAACCATGTTATCAGAATTAATGCTAAAAGTCATACTTTACATATTACAGGTAGACAAAGAATGACATAGTGACACTATAGAAATGCAGTTGAAATTGATTTCAGGACTGTGATATTGGTAGGCCTTGACCCTCGGATATTATCTATTAGAGAAATCATGATGAAAACCATATCGTAGTTCAATGGATAGTTGGGTATGATTAATGTTGTAGTGTATAGATGAACAAACTCTTCTATATGTAAGGAATAAGAATGATCAGATACTTATATCCTCTAGGGTACCATTAGAGAGTGTATACCACTTGAAGCATATAAGCGTAATTGTTTCTGGCAGAGTTGAATTGAGAGAGTTGTATTGGTATCCACGAACAGTAAACCGAAATAAGTGTTGTCGGTATTCTGAGTATGTAAGAGTTTCAACTTTTGAAGTTATTATAGTTTTGAGGCAACCAGCGGTGGCGTGATTCGGGGACGAAATCATTTCAAGTAGGGGAGAGTTGTAACATCCCGAAGTTTATATGGATAATAAAAATAGTTGTGCAATTAAAGTTGAGGAATATAAGTAGAAGTTATGAATTATTAAATGGTTTTACAAAAAGCTTCCAAATTTATCCCCATTAGGATTTTCGAACATCATATGGATAAGTTGTATGTTGGAAAGGGGAGTGGGATACTTGCTAGGTAGGGGACCACAACCTTGGAGGCGGCAACCCCCCATTTTTCCCTATCTTCTTTTCCTTCTTATTCTTCTTCTTGTTTCCGTTTTCTTGTTCTTTCCCTTTTCCATTTTCTTGGATTGGGGCTTAAGCAGGAAAGAAAATCACATACATATTCAGGAAATTATGTCAAGGATTGTAAGTGATTTCTATATTTATGTTTTGAAGAGGTTAATTGATTTGGTTTAGTTAAAAGATGATTTATAATCAAAGGATGTTATTGGGATGTTTATTATAGTTAGTCGTGACTAGGGATTGATTAAAAACTGTTGGAATTATTATGGTAATGGATTAAATGACTTTTGGTTGGAGACCAGTAAGTTTCCTATCAAACTAGTGTTGCAAGTAAAAGGGCACGGGCGTGCCACTCAAGAACAAGGCGCGCCTTAGGCCGTACCTGAGGAGGCACAGGCGTACATCTAAAGAGTACGGGCGTGCCTAACCCTAGATAGGTTCGGGGTTCTTGTTGATCACGGGCGTATATGTGAGTGGGGGTACGGGCGTGCCTAGGAAGGCACGGGCGTTCCTTTTCCTTGTGTACTGTTTAGAAGATGTGTTTTGAATAGGTATTGTATTATGAATTAGTATGATGTATGTAATCTTAGGTATTTGCAAACCTAAGGAAAAGATAAGGAAACACTGAATGTGTTGGGCTATAGGTGAGTACCTCAATTTGATACTTGGAGATATTAATTACTTACGATTGTACATAGTCAACCTAATGTGGAAATCATTACTAGATTATGCAAATATGTGATATCAAGTAGGTTGTTATTAGTTATACATAGGAATACATACGTACCAGATAAAGTTTAAATAAATATGAAATACATAACTGAGATATATATTATGTTAAAGTTGTATGTCCTGGTTTTATATTGTATAATAGAAATGTGTAAAAAAAAAAGAGTAATAACCACCATTAAGATAAATAAAGAGAAAGAGACATAATTAATTACCAACAACTTAGTATTATGTTAAAGGGTGTCGATGATTAACGATGTAAATTACATTTTAAATGGCAGTTGTTGGTTAATAAATAATAATGCAGTTAGGTGGTATTATATGATTAATAAGAATGTGATTCGTTACAAGGATATATGTTTTGATTGCATGCTTATACATGTTATAAGTTATTGACTCTGATTGTACATGCAATAATCGTGATAGTTTTAATGTATACAATTTGGCCTTGGGGAATCACGGCTGATGTGATCGGAAGAGGTCACATATGTGGATGAGGTAGTATACTGGTTCTTGCGGTAGTAGACTACATACAACAACTAACCATTTGGGGTGTTGCTAAGATGGTGCATATTGTATCAGTAGATATCGATACGTGTGTGACAATAATATGATGCCTACGTAATACCCCGGTAGCAAACAGGTAAGTTATGTGATGTCATGGGTGAGAGAGCCTTATGTGACTCATACGTGATGCACTGTGACAGAGTACATTTATTTGTTAATTATTATCATTTGAGTATTTTGTAGGGTTACTTACTAGGCTTTTAGCTCATACTCTCCGTTGTCTACCCCTTTTCAGGTTTTGTAGCAGACGAGGCTTCCACGTGGACATGCTATGTGTTTTGTGCAACATCAAAGGAAAAACTGTTTTTGTTTGACCTTTTCTGGTTGTTGCCTTGATTTTATAAAGTTTTTGTTATATCCTTGTTGCACACTTTAAAAAAAGGGCATTACAGCTTGTCAATGATTTAGCTCAGGTAACTTGTTATTTGCTTTTACCATAGTTCATGAGTTGCAAAAATACACTAAACATCTTATTACGTATGAGATGCTTGTGCAGCTAAGTGACATGTTCCAACAACAAGCTAGAAAGAGCAATTTGAGACTAGGAAGGCATTGTTGATAGCAAGCTCCGTGAAACAAAGATATAAGCTAATAACTTGAGAGCTTAGGATTTCCCTTAAGTCAATTGTCAGTTACCAGCAACATCCTGAAGTCATTTACTAGTTCATATGAGTAGTTTATTTTGAACTACACTATGTATAATATGGAAAAGTGCAACAATGATCCATGTGTCATATTGAAATCCGCAAAATTAACATGTCGAAGTCCAAATCTCCTAGCACTACTCCTCTTGAAGAAGAATTAAACTTCTAAGAAGGGTAAAGAGAAAGAGAATATTGATGCAACCAGCCATTACCCTAAGACTAAAGGAAAGGGTAACACCAATTTTAATATCCCAATATAACAGAATCTAATAATGGTATAAGTTACAAATGCAAAGAGGCCGAACACCCAAAGAATAGCTCCATCAAATTAATGGAGGAGTTGAAGAACTATAAAGCCAATGAGTCTTGCACTTTAGATATGTTCCTGCACTTTGTCAAGACAATTTCAAGTTTGATTTTGATAATGGTTTTATTTCTACTTATGAATAGGGCATGTTTCATTTTATAGCTTATCCTTTTAATGTGTATGAAACAAGTGCATGTGTAGAAAGTAGCAAGGGTTCAATGTTAAATGTTGCTAATTCCAAAGATTGTCTGATAAATCATATCTATCACATTTATTCTAACTTGAAACTTTTTTAAACCCAAGACAAACTAGTGTCGTACCCATTTATTGTCTGACTAACTTTATTAATAAGTAATCCATACATATTAGTTATAGACTTAATAATTTAAAATTAAATTTTATATATTTATGTAATACCACATTGTATCTTCAATTTAATGAAATGGTTTTATTTTTCAATTCCTTTCATTCTAACTACATAGTTATATAAAAAAACATGTGCATATTCCTAAAGGATCTGCTTCCTCAACACTATGTTCTAACACCTTAAGAACCACCGTTGTCTTAGCCAATGTGATGATAATGTTACTCCCACCTTTGGTGGCAATGACCACTTTTGGGTTGCACAACATCAACTTTTCAATAAAAACCTGATAAATCGACAACCGTTGTATACAAATTCAAGATTGTGATATTTTGTTACACATGTTCAACTTATGTAAGTATTTTTAAATATTCATTTAAATGTTAACTAAGTCATCATAGTATACTGAGTTTAACATATGTGACCTTTTTTTTTTTAAATCATAAAAATATTAAACAAACAGGAACATATAATTTACATGAAGTAGAGAGCTGCCCCAAAAAACAACAGTATAAATGCACAAACAAAAAAAGAAAGCCACAAAAGGAAAACTGTCTCAAGCCCTACATAGCAACGAAACTAACAAACTAGAGGGATTTAAAACCCAATCTGACCAAAGCAACCTTCTCTTTTTCTTCACCTTACCCTTTAGCCAATGGAAGATCAGAATTTGAGTATCATAAAAAACATCTTGTGGACTTTTATTCTTACCTGTAAACACAAGATCACTTCTATTCTTCCAAATACCTTAAGCCAAAGCTTTAACTGCATCCGAACACCTTTTTTTTTTGCAAATCAGCCCATGTATCCAAGAAGAGATCACATATATCTTTTACTTTTGAAGCAGGCCCAACTGCCAAACCCCACCACTTGAATAAAAGAAACCACACAACTTTCATTTTGATGCACTGGACCAAGGCATGATCCACATCCTCTATAGCTTCATTGTATCTAGGGCATAATAGAGAAGGGATATAAATCCCTTTATCGACGAGATTAGAAAGAACCGGTAACCGAGCTTTGAAAACTCTCCAAATAAAAACATTGATCTTACTAGGAAGCAGATTCGACCATTCTGTCTTCAATGCCACCTTATGCGTTCGAATATTTTTCTCTTCAAGACTCCTTCTCACATCATTAACTGAATACGAATCATTTTTTGCCTTTTTCACCCAAGACCATCGATCAACAACATATTCCTGAAGAACCACTTGATCCAGCATAGATTTAATTAAAAGACCTTCATTTTTGGCTCGGCCATGACACAAACTTAAGAAACTAAAATCCCACTTCCAAATATGACCCTCCTAATGACCAAAATCTCTCACTTTAATATCTTTTTTTAACTCTAATATATAGTTTAGGAAACAACTCTGATAGACACACTTGTCCAACCCAACTATCTTGCGAAAATCGAGTATTTAACCCATTGCCTAACTTGACCCTAAAGAAAGATGATAACTGAACACAAACAGACTAACTCACGCACCGCCTTGACAATACCACCCCAATTACGGACTCTTTAACTAACGAATCAAACTCAAACCCACCAGATGACCCATATAGACTCCATATGTCTCGAACCCATAACATCTGACTATTAACTTAAATCTTCCAAAACCATTTTCTCAACAAACTCAAGTTAAAGTTATATAGTTTACCCAAATTTAAACCCCCACCCTCAAAACATTTTGTTATAGTGTCCCAATTAACCCAAGATATTTTATTATTATTTCCGTACCCACCCCAAAAGAAGGAACGACTCACCCTCTCAAGCACACGAAGCATACCAACTGGAGCTCGAAAAATCGAGAAGAAATACAACAGGATGTATGATAAAACCGATTTGATAAGTGTCACACGAACTCCAAAAGAAATCAATCCTTTCTTCTACGATGCCAAACGTGACTAGAATTTTTTGACCAGTGTCTCCCAATAAATTTTATTTCTCATTTTTATAATTACCGGAACTCCTAAGTACTTAACCATATTTTCCCCCATTTTGCAACCAAACCTACTTGCCACCTTCGTCCTCCAACACAACCGTATTATCTACACCAAACCCAACTAAACTATTTTTTTATAGAAAACATAATATATGACCTCTTACTTTAAAAATTAATTTTTTATAGAAAACATAATAATATAGATGTGAAATTAAATAGAATGTATATACTTGTTACTTTTATATATTTTTTGTAACAAAAAACTTTTGAACATAAAAGATTAAGTTTTAAAAATATTAATGTAATTTGACTTAAATAAGTATTGGTTGATATAATGTTTAAGTCGTATCATATATACTTGCTGTTATCAATTTTTCTCGATAGGTTTTATATGTTTTTCTATAAAATCTTAAAGTTAAGATGATAAAATATGTGAAAATAGTATTTTTCACGATTGGTTGGTTTCATAATTGACCATGATATTACTTTAACTAATTGTTCAAAATGAAAACTCTAACGGGAGTAACCGTATTTAATTTTAATCATTCATCATTATGACAACTAATTATGGGAGGACATCCTGTCACAATCTTTTTATTACTTGTTTTTTAATAATTTTATAAGTATATTAATTGAACTATGAACATGTGGTTATATTTTACATACTTAAATTTTCATATACGTTCCAAAAGAATTGATGAGATTTTCTACATGTTTACTTCCTTAATTAAGCTTTAGTTAACATGTGGTTATATTTTACATACTTAAATTTTCATATACGTTCCAAAAGGATTGATGAAAATTTTCTACATGTTTACTTCCTTAATTAAGCTTGAGTTAAATAACTATATTATATACAGGAGTAATATATGGGTTAGTTTAAAGATTATAAATATTAGGTATATAAAAATAAATTAAATAAAACACCAGAAAAATGAGAATTAAAAATATAGTGACAGACGGTGTTAACACACAAACCACCAGTCGAAGCGTCGGCGCAAGAGGTATTGAAGACTTGACGGTAGAAATGTGACATAGTTAAAAAGAAATAAACTATTATAGAAATCTTTAAAATGATAAAAATATAAAATTAAGTATTTTGTTTATATATAATATATGAAATGTTAACATGATAAATTTGATATTAGTAAATTTGGATGGGCAATATAATATTTTATTATTTAAGAATCACATATAAAGTTGTTTCTCGTAATTTTGATTTAAATTAAATTTTAAATTTAATCTAAATTTGACCTAAGAAAGTTATAATTAAATTTTAAAATTTATCAAAATGTATGATTAAGATTGTATTATTAAAATTAATTTAGTAAATAAACGTACGATAAATTTGATTCAAAATTAATTTTTATTTATATTAGAAAACTACTTTCTGTTTGTCTTCTCATATTAAGAATCTTGAACAATCAATTACAACAAAGTATACAGGCATAAACGTAGTCAACTATCATCGGATCTATACGGATTTATAACACAAACATGTAAATAAACTAGGTTAGTTCATCCATGTGGTGCAGTGACGATTTAAAACACAAGTATTTCATAGAAAGAAAAGAAAATCGTGGCCATAATTGGACTTAACACTTTTAAAGATAACATATTTAAATAACAACACCCCAAGTCTCCCCAACCTATCACTACCCACCCTACCAACTACCATCACTCCCTTTACCATCGCTCACCACCACCGCCGACCATCACCTCCCCGCCGCCACCCACTGTCATTGCCGACCATCATCGCTCCCACCGCTATTCACCACTGTTGCTAGATTACTGTTTTTTACTATTTTGAGCAACAACAAATTAGTCGAGATATTTTCTTTTCTCCACAAAAGGTTGTTTACGCCGGGCCAACCCTACACCCGGGATCCTTTGGATCCAAACCAACTCTTCCCCAAGGACCGACCCGCAGACAATGAGCACTTGTCTTGGCTGCCTGAGTAAGGGGTCGAGATTAAACCCGAGACTATTTTCCACAAAAGTTTCCCTTACCGGACTCACCAAGCATTTGCGGTAGGGGAATATACCACCTCCAAGGTATTTACCAAGGGTGGAACCCATGACCTTAAAGACGATATGTGCCCTAACCACTAGGCCACCTTGGTAGTGAGATATTTCCTTTTCTAATCAAGTAATTAAGATATCAAATAAGAAAACTACTGAAATTTAAAGTGCGATGTCGATATAAGTTATGAAAACTAACTAAAAAAAGAGGAAACTCATAATATATTAAAATGTATAGCTTCTTGGCCATCAGTTTTGCGAATAAGGTGGTATGGTGATACAAATAATTAAATGGACATGCAAGACATATAGGTATTTATATAGTTTTTATATTGTATAAACATTTACTGGGACACAAAAACTGGCCTTCTAATCGAGTTAACCAGTCCATCTTTATATGCTGCATTAGGAAAATTGAGATGTCAGGATTATATATGTACATTTTTTTTAAGTTTGTAAGGTTCCAACTCAAAATATGAGTTGAGTGGGCCAGATGTATTATTATTATACACATTACAAAGTTACTTCCGTCTAATGTGAGACATTACTCAACACGCTCAATCACGTGTTGAGTTGAAGGTTTCTACTACACAATTAGAGGCAGCCGGCCTTAATTATTTATTTTAGGTAGTTACCGAAATTAGATTATTTCTCTAATTAGGTTTAGTCTATAAATAATTCTCATTGTACTTGTAATTCTTTGAGAACCTAATAACATACGAAACCCTAGTTGCCGCCCGTGGACGTAGGTTGATAGCAATATTAACCAAACCACGTAAAATCTCTCATGTTCTTTATTTTTCTTTCGGTTTTACTTTCGGCATGTGTAACGTTTTAACCTAACAATTGGTATCAGAGCTTTCATGCTCTTGATCTGTTACACCACATCGCTGCCACCACCTGCCTGCCTGAGCAGCCGGCGCTGCTGACCCTGTGCTTCTCAATCGCCGACGACAGCAGGAAGTTCAGCAGTCTGCTGATTTCTCGATCGCCTACAGGAACAACACAGGTTCTGTTTTTTTTTCTTGATCGCTGTTAAAATTGAGACTATTGTCTCTGGTTATCTAGTTTGCGACAAAAAGGGGGCTATTTTTCTCTCGAACAGGGGGTATTTTTCTTTGCCAGAAAATGTTTTTTTTTGCAGTCTCATCTCGGTCAGATTAGCTACTTGTGTTTCGATTTTTTGAGATTGATTGCTAAGAATAGTGTGCAATAGAACAGCCGTCAAGTTCAGGTAGCCGGCCATTGCTGTGTTTGAACACTATTTTCAATCTTTACTTGATTTAAAACACCTGTAGTGTAGTTTGGAGTAATGGCTGAGGAAGGAAAATACAAGATTGAGAAGTTTGATGGGCAAGATTGTGAATGGTGGAAGATGCAAATTGGAGACTTGTTGTGTCAGAAAGACCTACATCAAGCCTTGATAGGAGAAAAACCAGAAGATGAAAGATGAAGAATGGACTGCTCTTAACAGAATAGCCCTAGCTGTTATAAGATATTCTTTAGCCAAGAGTGTGGCCTTTAATATCTTGAAGGAGACTACTGCGTCTGGTTTGATGAAAGCTTTGTCAAACATGTACGAGAAACCTTTTGCTTCAAATAAGGTATTTCTGATAAGACAACTAGTAAACACCAGAATGAAAGAAGGTGCGTCTATTACCTCTTATATTGATGATTTTAATACCATTACTTCCCGGTTGTTATCTATTGATATCAAATTTGAAGATGAAGTCCAAGCTTTACTCTTGTTATCCTCGTTACCGGATAGTTGGTCAGGAATAGTCACAGTTATTAGTGGTTCATCTGGAACCTCTAAACAAACTTTTGAGGGCATTCTTGATTTCATCCTAGGAAAGGATATAAGGAGACGAAGTTCTGGAGAATCATCGAGTGCTTTGCTTAGCACTGAGGGAAGGGGTAGAAAGAAAGAGAGGGGTAATGTAGAGGTAGATCCAAATCAAGAAAAGAAGCCAGTCAAAACCTAGGAAGGATATTCAGTGTTGGAACTACAAAGAAATGGGAAATTTTAGAAATCAATGCCATAAACCATCAGATAACAATAAAGAGGTAGCTGCTGGAACTGACGGTTCAGAAGATGCTCTTATCCGCTATGTTGAGAATACACCAGAGTCGTGGATTATGGATTTTGGTGCATCATTTCATGCCACTTACAGCACGAAGTCAATAAAGAGTCTACAAACACGTAACTTTGGTAAAGTTCGTTTGGCTAATAATCACACTTTGGATATCACAGGGATGGGTGACATAGACTTAAAGAATTCATCCGGCACCACATGGACATTGAAGAACGTTCGGGTTATTCCTAGTCTAAGGAAAATGTTGATTTCCATCGGGTAGTTGGATGACGAGGGATTTCATGTTCGGTTTTGTAAGGGACAGTGGAGAGTTTCTAGAAAATCTAGTAATCGTCAGAGAAAGAAAAAGGGAACTTTATACATTGTTGAAGTATTTGATAGCGGGATAAATACAGTGACTAGTGAATTGAAACCATCCAAGTTGTGGCATCAACAACTTGGTCATATGAGTGAAAAAGGTATGAAAATGCTTGTTGCTAAGGGAAAGCTTCTAAATTTGAAGAAGGTGGATTCTGAGTTCTGTGAACCTTGTGTGCTTTGCAAGAAAAAGAAGTTATCTTTTGTGAATACGGGTCAGACACCGAAAACTCAGAAATTGGAGCTTGTTCACACGGACGTTTATGGACCGACACCAGTCTCTTCTTTGGGATGATAAATTACTATGTGACCTTCGTTGATGATTCAACACACAAGGTATGGGTTTACTTTCTTAAAAAAATTTGAAGTTTTTAATACTTTTAAGAACTGGAAAACTGTTGTTGAATTGGAATCTAATTTAAAGGTAAAATGCTTGAAGTCAGATAACGGTGGAGAATACATAAGCACAGAGTTCATTGACTATTGTGCTGAACATGCTATTCGGATGATAAAGATAGTTCCAGGAACTCCTCAGCAGAATGGAGTGGCAGAAAGGATGAACAAAACCCTGAATGAGTGAGCCAGAAGTATGAGACTTAATGTAGGGCTTCCAAAGACATTCTCGGCTGATGCAGTTAATACTGTAACTTATCTTATCAACCGGAGACTATCAGTACCATTGGGCTTCAAGACACCAGAGGAAGAATGGAAAGAGGAAGAAGTTTAGTATGATCATTTTAAAGTATTTAGGTACAGTGCCTATGATCGGATGAAAGATGGCGAAAAGTTAGATACAAAAGCAAAGAAATACATCTTCAATGGTTATGGAGTGGACAGTATGGGCTACAGGCTTTGGGTTTTGAAAGCAGAAAAGTAGTCAGAAGTAAACATGCAGCTTTCAATGAGGCCGAGCTTTATAAAGACTGGAACACAGTAAACTCAAAGGGTCAGAAAGAACAGGTTGAGTTTGAAAGTGATGTCATCAAAACCAGAGGATCAACAGATACTCAGGATAGTGGGAGTAGTGAGACTGATTTCCAACATGAATCATCTACTGACGAGTCTGATCAAGAAGACCTTTCCAGCGGTTAGAGCTCAGAAGATGAAGAAGGGTCGTCTTCTCCGGTACAATTTATACCAGTTGCATCACATTGGGTTCTGAGATCTACTAGAGTTTCTAAACCTCCAGAAAAGTATAATCCATCAGTCAATTATCTTCTTTTTACTGAAAATGGTGAACCTAAAAGCTACACTAAGGCAATTAAGTAGAAAGATTCGCTTCAGTGGGAGCATGCAATGAAAGAAGAAATGAGTTCTTTAAACAAAAACAAAACATTGGTCTTAACCAAGCTTCCGCAAGGTAAAAAGGCCTTACAAAATAAATAGGTATTCAGAATCAAGGATGAGCATGATTGGTCTAAACGGTATAAAGCCCGTTTAGTGGTCAAGGGTTTTCAGCAGAAAAAGGGGATTGATTATAATGAAATATTTTCTCCAGTGGTGAAAATGACAACCATCATATTGGTCTTATGTATTGTAGTTGCAGAGGGCTTACATCTAGAGCAGCTAGATGTTAAGACAACATTTCTACACGGTGATCATGATGAGGATATCTATATGGTACAACTTGAGGGATATCAAGTTGCTGGTATGGAAAATTGGGTCTGCAAACTGAAAAGGAGTTTGTATGGTGTAAAACAAGCACCCAGGCAGTGGTACTTTAAGTTTGATGTCTTCATGGAGAGGAACGGGTACAGAAAATGTGAGATGGATCATTGCTGCTATGCGAAGAAGTTCAAGGGCTCATATATCATTATACTGCTCTATGTAGATGATATGTTGATTGCAGGTGCAGACATGAAAGAGATCAGCAAGTTGAAGAAATAAATGTCTGAAGAGTTTGAGATGAAAGACTTGGGTCCAGCCAAACAGATACTCGGAATGAGTATTGTCAGAAACAAGAAAGATGGCTCTTTGACACTATCCCAGGAGAAATACATCGGGAAAGTGTTAGAGAGATTCAAGATGAATGATGAGATGACTAAACCAAGAAACAAACCTTTGGGAAGTCATTTTAAGCTTACCAAAGATTAGTCGCCTAGATCAGAAGAAGAGAGAGCAGAGATGGCTAAAGTTCCTTATGCATCTGCCGTTGGTAGTCTCATTTATGTTATGGTATGCACGAGACTAGATATTGCTCATGATGTAGGGGTTGTTAGTCGCTTTATGTCAAATCCGGGGAGAGAACACTAGGAAGCTGTTAAATGGTTACTCAGATATTTGAAGGGTACTTCAAAGTTGGGGTTATGTTTCAGAGGTAAAGATGCAGTTCTCAGAGGGTATACTGATGCTGATTTGGGTGGTTTTAAAAAGACATTCAAAAGCACTACCAGGTACATTTTTTACAGTAGGAGGAACAACAGTTAGTTGGATGTCCAAAGTTTAGAAACATGTGGCCTTATCTACAACAGAAGCATAATACATGGCAGTTGCTGAAGCCAGTAAGGAGCTAGTGTGGTTGAAGACTTTTCTTGAAGAACTTGACAAGAAACACACTAATTACTCTCTATACTGTGATAATGAGAGTGCGGTAAAACTTTTGGGATGAGATATAATTTTGTCAGGGGATAATTAGTGATGGCATGATAAACTTGAAGAACATCTAAGGAGCAAAGAATCCAGCAAATGTGTTCACTAAGTCGGTGACGCTGGATAAGCTGAAGTTCTGTGTAACTTCAGATGGCCTTCAGGAATAGTGTTGAGAAGGCTGGTGGTAACTAGGGGAGCTTAAGATTGGTTGATGACTACATAAGTACAGAGGAACGTAGTTAAGCGTGTTTCGAAGCCTCTAAGTGGGAGATTGTTGAGTTGAAAGCTTCTATTACACAATTAGAGGTAGCCGGCCTGAATTATTTATTTTAGTCAGTTACGGAAATTAGAGTATTTCTCTAATTAGGTTTATGATGGTCCCGTATTATACAGATGAAGCAATGCTAGAAGATTATCTTATTAGTGTATGTGTTTATGTGTGTTCTATTTAGAGAGAGAGAGCCGAGAGCTAGAGAGCAAAACACAAACATAAGGAAGTTGGAAATGTAAAGCTTAGATTGAAAGAGTGGGGCAAATGCCTTTTATAGCTTTTGCGCAAGTTACAATATTTACATATTAGCACCCTCAATTTTTATAATCTAACATTCTCGCCCTAAGTGAGGTGTGCAATGATTCACAAAAAGAAATAAATACATCTATTCATAAGCTGATTTTTTGCGAATCCCAAAAGCCACTTGCCACTTCCTGACTTGTCTTCTGTTGGACAGTGTAGTCTTCATCTGTTCTATAGCGCGATAGGCCTGTACATGTTGATCGTAAGTGTAGGCTTCACGGTTATTCCATACCTTCTGATGAATCTTGTGATGAAGGATTTTCAATGTGCCGTCTGAGTAGGACATACGCTCATCAAGTCTGATGAAGATCTTTTCTCCTTTAGTGTTCTTGGAGACGACTCTTCGTTCACCCTTGAAGCTTTCATGACCTTCATCAATCACAGTAAACTCTTCAAGCTTTTCTAAATCTGGATGACTCTGGTTAGGCTTGAAGAGATTTATTTTCCTGTAATTGTTCTCAGCTCCAAGTTGCAGATCATGCTCCTCTATAAATTCCATCAGATTTTCAAGTACTTCATCAAAGCAGCTCTCCCAAATTCTTCTTCTGGCCACTTTCCTCTTTTCTGAGAAAGAGTGTCAAAGATAAAGCTAATGTCTTCAACTTTAACAAACCTAAGATCTGCTTCGGTGAGGAAGTATGTTAGGTTGTTTGCTCTTTTGACGTGAAAGATGACATACTTCATATTGAAAGTGGTTTGAGTGTAGACATTGATGAGTTCCACAATTGGATATTCTGATTTTTTCTCTTCTGGATTTGTCATAGATTGAGTGAGGATGTGTT
Source organism: Pulicaria dysenterica (assembly GCA_947179395.2). NCBI lineage: Eukaryota > Viridiplantae > Streptophyta > Magnoliopsida > Asterales > Asteraceae > Pulicaria > Pulicaria dysenterica. The sequence goes on along the minus strand of OX359291.1, from coordinate 56,528,702 downwards.
CGTATCTTCTTCTTTGTTTATCATCCATGTTCCGCAACTCGGGGGGAATAACCTATATTTATTTGCTGCAGAATATGTCTTATATTCTTTCTTCAAGATTGGCATCATTAACATAATAGTTTTTTCATAAAGGTTGTAGGCCTGCACTTCTAGGGAACATGTTGGTTGCATCCAGACCTGGATCTCCACGGTACACTGGAGGAGAAGGTGGCACTATGAAGTTTGGTGGTAAGGGCCATTCTGATTCTCTTCTTGCTTTCTCAGCTGCTTCTCTTTGTCTGTTTCTTTCCAATACATCAGCAGCTGATTCTTGAAATTGACCATGAGAAGGAGGGAAAGTTTCATGAACTTCTATGTTGACTCCACTGAGGACCCTTGATACATCAAAGGTAGACTTCTTCCATAGGCTGTATTCTTGCCTCTCTTCATGAAATTTCAGCCCATTCTTTATTTTTGAGTGCAAGTTCTCTTTCACTAATATCATGATCAAACCTGCGTACCATTCTAGGTTAATCTGAGCGTGTAGCAATCTTAACATATTCATCAATACCTTTGAAGATTCTTTGGATTTTAGGATCCTCAAGTTCCTCCTCTGGTTGAGCTTCTTCTGTTTGATCTAAATCGAAATCATTGAAGATGTCAAACTGAAGCCCCTCTTCTTGAGCAGTACTGCTTTCTCCCTCATGCCTAATTGGTGATGTGGGCATATACTCGTACAGATCCTCCATTTCATCTTCAGAGTCTGTGAATAGCTCAAACATCTCAGCATGGGACTACTCATAAGGTATTTCACCTTCTTCAAGATATATTGGCGTCGGTTCAGATTGTTGCTGGGGTACATAAAGTACAATATGTTTGTCAGCATTGTCGTATTGTTGTTCATGAACTGCATTGGCCAATTGTTGTTGTTTCAGCTGCTGGCTAGAACTAGTACCGGCAAATAATAAAGAACTTAGTACAGTAACTGGTACAGTTGCCTTTGTAGCCACAGAGGGAGAAGACATGTACAATCTTCTTATTTTCTCCCCCTCGGGTTGATCATCGGGGTCCTGATAATCCCGTCTCCTTTTGCCACTCTGTGCCTGAGCCTGACAGGTTTGTTCAAGGATAGTTAGCCGGTCAGTAACCTTCTCTAATGAAGTATGGAAGCCTCTAGTCACCCCATCAATCTTGCTATTAACATCTTCATGAAACTCTTGAAAGTCATCCAAGGAGATTCCCTGTGGATGTTGTTCGTTGCGTAGAGTTGTTAGAAGGTCTCGATCATGAGCAAATTCAGGCCTTTGTTCCAGGAGTTTGACATACAGAAGGCTTTTCAAAGCATCCAGACATGGTTGCTGGATCATGTTGTGGCTATGGCTCAGGAGCTGCAGGTCTGGTAGCAACGAGTGCCTCAATACTATCCAACTTTTGATTTGTTTCAGTGAGTTGTTGTTGGAGAGGTGCCACGACTTGTTGGATAGTTTCCTGTAGTTCAGCATGTGTAACAAACCTGGAATCACGTAGACTTCCGGTTGAGGTACCCGCCACAGAGGGAGTACCACCTACTGGAGCAGCATTGATGTTGGCTCCAGCAGGATTTCCTTCCAATCCTCGAATGACACCATGGGAGGTACCACCTCTGGAAGTTGAGGAGACTTGTTGGACGTACAAGCTCAGTGCATCAATTGTAACCCTGTGTTGGTCAAGATAAGCGGAGATCCGTGGTATATCAAATTGTGCATTGAAAGGAGTCTAGGACGAGGGAGGCGGTCCTCTATGTTCAATAAGTCTAACCCCCGATTGGGGTTGATATTCTGAAAGTTCAGGTGAGAGAGTTTTATGTGCCATTGCCAAGTAAGATCTGATGATGCTTCAGACAGTAGACACACGGAGGTAGGGGAGTCGTAATATTCCAAATCAATGGAATACAGGTTAGATTTCCTTGCACCTGCCAGTAATTCCTCCCCATTCTCAATTAGCACAGAACATTTTTTCTTTTTAAATACTACCTCCAGGTCCTTATCACAGAACTATCAGATGCTAAACAAATTATGACCCATTCCTTTAACATAGGAAACTTTCTTGATCTTGATGTGCTTCTTTTCTATGACTCAGTACCCCATTATTGGCACAACATTGTCATTCCCAAAACGTACATTCCCGGAGTACTTAGGAACATAATTGTTGAGAAGACTCTTGTTGGCAGTCATATGCTTGGTATAACCGGAGTCCAGGTATCACAAGTTAGGCGCCTGCAAAAAGAGAATAAAACACGTTTAGGTCCACATATATGACTGGGTCCTTGATTGTTAGTTCCTAGAAGTGGTTGAGTATTAATTATTTCAACTGGTGGTTGTAAAACTTCTAATGATCTATCCTTAGGTAACTAAGTGGGTTTAATCTTTTGTCGAGAAGGAATAGATGGAGACAGAATTGACTTAGACTGAAGTTTAGGTACCACCTTTGGTTTGACAGTTGATGGAATCGGAGGTTTTGGATTCGGAAGAGTTGCGGAAGCGTTATGTTTGCGAATCCAAGCTTTTGAGGAATTCTGAAGAATTCGTTGTGACCTAGGTGCATCAACTTGCCTTTGCTGAACTGGAGCCTTGGGAGCAGTAGGTTGTACTACTCGTCGATTGGTGGATGGCTTGGGTTTGGAGGTTTTGGCATTATTGGAAGGTGGATTGCGAGATTGTTTTTGAGAATGCAAGTGTTTTTTGTGTAACACCGTACTTTCTTATACTACCTTGAAATACGCGCGGAAGCTAAAACACATTTCTAATATAATATAATTAAGAAAATACAACTTTAATCTGTTTGATTTACGAAACATCATATACAGTGTTACTAAAATAACAGGCTCTTTACAAAACTACAGATATCACAGTAATGATCAGTCCCAAAATTCCAGTTTCATCTCTTTCATCCACATACCAGGTTTATCCTGTAAAAGATTACAACAGTGGGGGATTAACATAAAGCTAAGTGAGAGAATAGATATCACAAACAGACAAGGCATAAGCCCAAAACAACAATGCTCAAACAACAAGAGAACCGGCGGTCTTGCGGGACCTTCAACCAATGCCGGCCAAAGAAAAGGTTTACCGATAGCCAAGTTACAACAGACAACAATAATAGCACTTCTTGATTACAACAAATGCAAATCAAGACAACTACTAATACTGTATATCTCTAAACATAGGCCCAGCTGAATAATAACCGCCAAGCTGATCTCACAACAACGTCATGTATATATACAGAAAAAGAGCAAACAATCAGGTGATATATCTCATACATCCAAGATATATATCCACTCACCGATATCTTCAACAGTTCAGGCAACTCAGTCTTTTCTTACTACTGAGTCTTGTAGACCTGAACAAACAACTAACAGTCAGTATTTGCTTAATCAACACACAAAAAGCACAATACTATAATCAAACACATATGTACATACAATCACAAGTACATATCAATTCATGTTTATACAATCAATATACCACAATTCACTATTACTCTTTACTTCCTGTAATTTAGTGAATTCATCCAACTCCTTAGCTTAGGCAATTTATACATCCTTTTCATAAGTCAAGGCAACAAGCTCATGTTTTATCTTTAAAACATCCATGAATTGATCTTTCATAACACAACCTTCACAAATTCCGAGCATAGGTATTGTTTGAATTCCGATTGTGTCCAAAATCCGATTAGATCAAATCCGATAGGGTCAAATCCGATAAAACATGAAATCCGGTCATCTCAAATCCGATAAAGGACAATTCCAAAAAAACATAGAATCCGATAGACTTGAATTCCGATTAAAATTCCAAATCCCATAGTATCGGAATCCGAGTAAAGGCAAATCCGATCAAGTCTTACAATCCGATAAAACATCAAATCCGAGTAACATGGAATCCGATAAAATCTAACAATCCGATCGACTTAAAATCCGATAAAACATACAATCCGAGAATCCAACAATCCGATAAAAGCTAATCCGATAAAAAGCTAAGGCAATTGTTTCAGTTTCTCGGATTCTCAACAATCCAATTACATTTAATCGGATTTCTCCCAATCCGATCCATTCAAACACCAAATCCGATCGATTCATACTTATCAAATCCGATAAAATCAAAAATCATCCTTAACTTCAATTTAATTCTGATTTTAAGCATGCAACAACATATATGTTTCCAGATTTGAATTCTAACATGTATTGTTCATCACAACATCATAATCTAACATACATGCAACCTAAAATCATCAATTCATCATATATATGCCTTTAATCGGATTTCACATATAAACTCAAATAATTCCGAAATTAATTGACAAATAACATATGATTCTAACCTCTTAATGATTCAAGATACTTCAGTAATCAAATTGCACAATAAGGATCAACAAAATTCCAAATTCTTTTCTTCTTCTTTGTTCTCTCGGCCGAAGGTATACACACACAAAACACTTTCTATTATTTGCATGTAATGAACAAAGAATTGGTGTGTTGGTGGCCTATACTACCACAATCGGCCACCTCACCATTCCATTACCAAACAATATAATTAATTAATTATTTATTTAACAAATAATCACATTTTAATTAAATCCAATTAATTAAAACACATAAAAAATTAATCAAACAATTAATTAAAGTAATCCTACTTAATTACCTTAATCCTGCTAGGCCGGTAAGGAGGGTGTTACAAATTTCCCCCCCTTAAAAAGATTCGGTCCTCGGAATTTGATCGCGCTCAAACAAGGTTGGGTAACGACTCCTCATATTATCTTCGGTTTCCCAAGTTAAGTCAGAACCTAAACTGTGTTTCCACTTCACTAAGACCATCGGAATCTGCTTATTTCTCAACTTTGTTACTTTACTATCCAGTAACTCAACAGGTTCCTCAATCAACTTCTTGTTAGAATCCACACGCAGATCTTGTATTGGCAACACCTGAGTCTGGTCTTCTACATTACACTTCCTCAGATAGCAAATGTTGAACGTATCATGAATCCCTGCTAATTCATCAGGAAGATCCAAAACAACCGTCTGATCATTCATTACTTTACGATTTATGAACGGACCAATATATCGAGGAGCTAACTTTCCACGTTTCCCAAAGAGTATCACGCCCTTCCATGGAGAAAATTTTAAGTAAACTCGCTCACCCTCAACAAAAGTCACTGGTCGACGACGCGGATCTGCATACATCTTTTGTCGATCTCTTGCAGCTTTCAACTTTTCTCGAGCCACTGCAACTTTATCCGCTGTGATCTGAACAATATCTGGCCCAACAAACTGTTTCTCTCCTGCCTCTAACCAACAAGTAGGAGTTCTGCACGGTCGCCCATATAACATATCATACGACGGCATTCCGATGCTGGAGTGGTACGAATTGTTGTAAGCAAACTCAACCAGCGGTAGATGCAAATCCCAAGAACCTCCAAATTCTAACGCACATGCCCGAAGCATATCTTCAAAAGTGTGAATCGTTCTCTCTGATTGGCCATCTGTCTGGGGATGGTAAGCTGTACTCAAATGAACTCTTGATCCCAACTCTTGCTGTAATCTGTTCCAGAAATTCGACACAAACCTCGAATCCCGATCTGACACAATAGACAAAGGAACTACATGTCTAGATATAATTTCATCAATATACAGCTTAGCTAACTTACTCAAATTTGCAGTCTCAGCAGTAGCAAGAAAGTGTGCACTCTTGGTTAATCTGTCAACAATAACCTATATCATATCGTTTCCCTTCTGAGTCTTTGGAAATTTCGTTACAAAATCCATTGTCATATGATCCCACTTCCATTCAGGTATTGCTAACTGTCTCAGAGATCCATACGGCTTCTGGTGTTCGGCTTTCACTTGTGCACATATATGACATAATTCCACAAATCGTGCAACATCTAACTTCATAGTAGGCCACCAATAAAAGGTCTTCATACTCTGATACATTTTGGTGCTACCAGGATGAACAGACATTCTGGATTTATGAGCTTCAGTCAAAATCAATTCCCGCAGACTACCAAACTTTGGCACCCAAACACGATTCTGATACATCTTCAACCCACGTGAATCGGTTGTTAACTCATGCTGTCTCTTAATCATCAACTCATCTTTCAGATTTTCTGCTTTCAGTGCTTCCAATTGTGCAACCATCAACTGATCTATCAAATCTGACTTAATCTCTAACTGCATAAACTTTACTGTTTCTGCAGAACCTTTCCGACTAAGTGCATCAGCAACCACATTAGCTTTCCCGGGGTGATACTGAGTATCGCAGTCATAATCTTTAATCAGCTCTAACCATCGGCGCTGTCTCATATTCAATTCCTTCTGTGTGAACACATACTGCAGACTCTTGTGATCAGTGCAAATCGTGCACTTTGTACCATACAGATAATGTCTCCACAGTTTTAAAGCAAACACTACCGCTGCTAACTCTAAATCATGAGTCGGATAATTCTTCTCGTTGGGTTTCAAATGTCTGGAAGCATAAGCTATCAATTTACCCCTCTGCATCAGTACACATCCTAACCCAGCATGCGAAGCATCACAATATACCACAAAATCTTCAGATCCTTCAGGCAACGCAATACCAGGAGCCTGACACAGAAGTTGCTTCAAAGTCTGAAAAGCATTCTCCTGAGCCTCACTCCATTGAAACTGAACATCTTTTCTGGTTAGCTTAGTTAACGGACCCGCTAATTTCTAAAAGTCTTTAATAAACCGTCTATAATAACTTGCCAGACCAAGAAAAATTTTAATCTCTGTCGGTGTCTTTGGAGCGTTCCAATTCATCACAGCTTCTATCTTTGACGGATCTACTTTGACTCCGTCTCCACAAATTACGTGACCCAGAAACTTGACTTAACGCAACCAAAACTCACACTTAGACAACTTGGAATACAGTTTGTGTTGCTTGAGAATCTCCAAAACTTGTCGCAGATGTTGATGATGCTCATTCTCTGTTTTAGAATACACCATGATATCATCAATAAACACGATGACAGACTTATCCAGATTTGTTAGTCAAACCGAACGGCATAACAAGAAACTCATAGTGACCATACCGCGTACGAAAAGCTGTCTTCGGTATATCCTCTTCGGCCACTCTCACCTGATGGTATCCCGACCTCAAATCAATCTTCGAGAAGTACGAAGCTCCCTGAAGTTGATCGAACAAATCATCTATCCTTGGCAACGGATACTTATTCTTGACAGTCCTCTTATTCAAATCTCTGTAATCTATACACGTACGCAGAGTCCCATCTTTCTTTTTCACAAACAATACCGGTGCACCCCAAGGCTAAGAGCTTGGACGAATAAACCCCTTGTCTAACAGTTCTTGTATCTGAGTCATCATCTCTGTGATTTCTGAAGGAGCTAATCTGTACGGAGCTTTCGCAATAGGTGTACTACCAGGTATCAGATCAATTTTATATTCAACATCACGAACAGGCGGCAATCCTGGCAGATCATCAGGAAATACCTCCGGATACTTAGAAACCACATGAACATCGGTAACCGGACGCTTCTCTTTCTTCACGTCAATAGCATAAGCTAGAAAAGACGCACACCCTTTGGCTAAAGATTTTCTAGCCTTCATGTACGAGATAATCGGAAAAGACGATGGAGATCTATCCCCACGAGCCACGACATGCGACCCGTCAGCCAGAGGAATAGTGATAAATTTCTTATGACATTGGATACTAGCCCTATGAAGACTCAACCAATCCATGCCTAACACTAAATCAAAACCAGGTATAGGAATCACCAAGCAGTCTACAGGGAAACTACTACCATCAATACTAACCCGAACTCCCATCACAGAAGTGGTCACAGGTACTACACTACCATCCGCTACTTCTACTTCTAAAGGAGTATCATTCACAGAAACAGATAATTTCAACTTGTCACATAGAGTCATAGATATAAATGACCTATTTGCACCAGAATCAAACAATACACGTGCAGGCATAGAGTTAACTATGAACATGCCGGTAATCACATCATCACTGCCTGTAGCCTCCTTGGCAGTCATCTTAAATGCTCTACCTTCGGCAGAAGGTACATCCTTTCTCTTATGACCTGCAGAAGACGATCCCCCGGTGATATTTACCCCAGCCCCGGTCCCCGTGGTCTTGATCTTGGGACAGTTTCCCGCTCGGTGCCCTTCCTCTTTGCAGTTCCAGCAGACAAAGGTATTATAGTTACAAGCACTATATCATGACCCATCTCACCTCACCTCAAACATTTATGTGTTTGCGGTGTACACTGTCCAACATGACGAGATTTACAACCATGGCACCATAGTTTGTTATGAAAAAACCCTTATCCCTTTGGCCTCTGATCCGACTTTCCGTGATGACTCTGCCCTTTTACTTTACCTTGGTTCCCGCTGGAGCCTCCACCAAACTTGTTAAACGACCCTCTGTTCATCTTTTTACGATCCTAGGCATCTGACTCTGCAGATCTGGATATTCAGGGAATAAGGCCTTCACAAAATGTTGGATTTGTGAATGCTCACTGGGCACCCACTGCCTTGCAAACCTCAAAGTCTCCTGAAATTTGGTAATCAACTCATCAACAAGCATCTTATCTGTCTGTGCAAGATCCAGGAATTCCCTCTGAATTTTCTCCATATTAAAAGCGTTGCAAAATTGTTCACTGAACTTATCCTGGAATTGCTCCCAGGTAATGACATTCACAATCTCTCTCGGTAAATGTGCAGTCAACGAATCCCACCAAGTCAAGCCCTGATCCTTGAGACGTCTAGTTGCGAATTTGACCCAATCTGACTTCTCACAGTTACTTGCCTCCAAAGTCTTCACTATATCTTTCAACCAGTTTAATGTAACATTCGGGTTCGAACTTCCCGAATATTCAAGTGCTTCACGCGCCACAAAATCCTTGAATTGACATTTTTGTTTGTTTTCTTGTTGGGGAAACCAGGGAATAAAGACTGTTTGTGGTTGGGGTTGACTTGACACTCCCTGAGGCATCTGAAAAAATGGATAAGATCCATATGGGGTCGACACCGTGCTCACAGGTACAGTAGTATATACAGGTGGTGGTATCGGTTGAGTAACAGTGGCTGTTACTTAAGGCATCTGTACTGTGGTGGTTGGTTGGGAAGTTTGTGTTTGGTTCAACTGTTGCTCAAACTGTAGTATACGGTGTCTCTGAGTCTGTAAAGTATCTTCCAGCTGCAACACATAATCCTGATTAGCAGACTCCCCGTGATGAGAAGTACCCGCTCTGTGTTGCTCATTCGCAGCAGTAGATGAAACATTGTTATGCTGTCTTCCAGGAGACTGTGGGGTAAATACCGGGATCTCGTTGTTATTAGCCATAATATGTTCTAAACAACATCTCACCAGTTGTCAGATTATATATCGTTAGTACCACATCATATTCTCTATAGCTACCTTACTAATTACCCACCCTGGAAATATTGGACTAACCAGAGCCTCAGTTCGAGTATTGCACAATTCAACAATGCAAATCCTCAAACCAGGGCTCTAATACCAAACTGTAACACCGTACTTTCTTATACTACCTTCAAATACGCGCGGAAGCTAAAACACATTTCTAATATACTATAATTAAGAAAATACAACTTTAATCTGTTTGATTTACGAAACATCATATACAGTGTTACTACAAAAACAGGCTCTTTACAAAACTACAGATATCAGAGTAATGATCAGTCCCAAAATTCCAGTTTCATCTATTTCATCCACATACCACGTTTATCCTGTAAAAGATTACAACAGTGGGGGATTAGCACAAAGCTAAGTGAGAGAATAGATATCACAAACATACAAGGTGTTGTTCCTAAAATTATGAATAATACTAACTTAAGGAAATATTAAGTGCGGAAATAGTAATTATAAAAACAGTAAGAAATGTCTAAAGTTTGTTAATATTGATATAACGAACTTTACAGACTAGAATTTAAGAAGAACAAACTTCTTAAATTCAACCAACACTCAAGGACAGACGTGAGAGAATACAGACGCACAAAGCTCTTGCAATATCCGAACAGACAGAATTCGCAAGCTTACTATTCTCTATTAAGGGAAGAGCATTTATACATTTCCCTTATCAATCCTAGCCGTTGAACTAGTGACACACGTCACAATCTTATAGATTGATAAGTAACAGATTTCCTCATGCATAACCATCTTGAAAGGGACAGCTGCCGATGGGACCATCTGCTAAAGATAAACTTCAATAGACATCGACTGAAAGTTTCAGTGATGAAACTTTCAGCCCTTCAGATGAACCTTATTTGAGACGAGAGGCAAATCTTTAGAAATCTTCTATTGCTGAAATCTTCTTTGAATACTTCAGCGCTGATGGAGTGTAAACAAATCAAGACTAACAATCTCCCCCTATTTGTTTATAATCCATCATTATTTACAAATAATAAACAAATAGAACTATTTACAAAAAGGAACTCATATGTACATGATCCATACTGACTGTTTTTGGATTCTTTTCATTTTTCAATGTTTTTGAATTTTTTCAGATTTACAAGAGTAAAGAAAACAAGAAAATAAGGTACACAGAGAATTAAGAGCTTTTTTAGGGCTTGTGCGTTTGAGTGCTTTCTAAGACCTTGGCCTTTTCTTCCCATATATCATTTTCAGAATCTCTAGGCTTCTTGGCTTCAAACAGTTTGACAATCTTCAGACGAATGTCTGCTGTTTCAGGATCCCTTGAATCAAAGTAGGATAAAATGGCTTTCAGATGCATCCAATCAGCATTGTCAAGTTCAGATGCTCTCTGAAACCTGGGTCTTTCATAAGCATCTTTGAAGAAAAATCCACTAGGATTTTCAAGAACCTGTTTATCAATGAATACGAAGCCTGGAGGGATTGAACAATCCATATTTCTACAGTTTGGAAGAACACCAGTAGCCATAAGCTTTATAATTTCTTCTTCAGATCTCCTAGAAGACCTTCTTTTTCTTTTCTTTAATGGTTGATCTTTTTCTGGATTTTCAGAGTCACCTTCAGAAGGTTGAAAACGTTTCTTCAGATTATCATAGGACTCATGTAGATAAGAAAGCCCTCTTTTAACTGTCCTAACCAGTTCCGTTAGTTTCAGTTTGTTCAGACACTTTCCAATTTCAACCCATTTAGACAGACTGAATTTTGTAAGATTGGTATTGGTGACCTATTGAACCTTGAGGCGATTTTTATTTCTTGCTATCTCCACTGTGATTCCACTTTTATCTTTGGTAACCCTGACTGCTGTGATTAGATCAGGATCAACTCTAGTCATTTTAGCTTCAAACCACTCTTTTTCTTTTTGTTCTCTGATTAGCTTAGCTTTTTCCTTTTTGATTCTTTCTTCCTCAACTTCTTATTCAACAGCACGTTCAAGAGACTGAGGAGACATTTTCTTCTTTGCCTTTTGTTGTTCAGCTTCTAGTTCAGCTGCTTTCAAGGCTTCGGCTTCAGATAAACTTTGTAATATGGCATATTCTTTAGCTCTGTCTTTTTCTCTTATGAAATCTTCCACAGTCATCCCAAAAGAAGCAGCTTCTTCTTCTTCAGTGACATTAAGTTCAGTTCTTCCTCCCCCTGTGTTGGATAACTGATTTATAATAGCCTTCATATTGTCACCCATTAGCTTTTCAGCGTTAATAGCCTTTGGTTTTATGATTTCAGTGTCATCTGGAATCCCTTTACCTTTATCAGGATTTCTAATGGGTGAGGTAGCTTTCTCACTGAGAACTGAGGTGAACTCAGTTTTGGTAATTATCAGCGGAATCTGTTCTAAGTATGATGGTTTCAGAATGTTGGAGGTTAGTTCCTTTGGACTAAGAACATCAACATTCATCTTTGTTTCAGATACAGAGACCGAACTACCATCAGTATGAGGTGCATTTGGAAGAATTATCAGGGAAGTTTCAGGTTGAACAATATTCTGAGGGGAGGGTTGAATTATCATGTTGAATTCACGTTCCGGAGTAGACCTTTCAGAAAATTTAGTGTTACCTTCATCACCAGGGTCACTAAGAGATTCCTCAAATATTCTGTTTAACTCTTCCCTTTCTCTTTCATTTTTATCTCCAATCACTGAATATTCTTCAATTGTTTGTTTCAGCCGACAAATTTCTTCCTTATCTCTTATAGACTCTGCTTTCCTTTTCTTTACCTGAACTTTTATAGCTTTAGCCACAGCTGAATGTTTCAAAATTTTCTCCCCCTTAGAAGCTGAGGAAGAGACTGTAGCAGCTTCTACCCGTTGTAGTCGTGGAACAATATGTTTGTTCAGTGTGGCGACCATCATACGCTACATATCCTTCAGAACTACCTTTTTGTGATAGGACCGAAGATAGCGTTTGGAAGGATAAGCTTTCAGAGAGTCTTTGAGGTGCAAGAGAGTTTCAGAAAATGACTTTAGGAAGGTGGCTTGAAATTTGGACAGTGACTCAGAGAGAGAATACTGAGAAGAGGAGATTTGAGATAACACATCCTCGTAACGTCTATTACCTTTGGCAATATAATCACGAAGCTGTTTGAAGAGAGTGACCCGCAATTCATTGTGAAACTGAAATTCCTTATTTAATGTGCAGATGTAATCAACCAAGAGTGCAGTAAGAAGTTTAATTTCCTCAGCAAAGTAAACATTGGACATATGCTGAAGATGGAAATGATGAAACTCTTTGGTGACTTGACTCTGAAGAAGACGAAGAGTATCATCAAGCTTGGAATATGCATCATGAACAGACATAGAGTCATCATCAACCTCATGGGGAGAACGCATGAAAGCAGGAGACAAAGGGGTTGTGGAATCATCCAAAAAATCATGATCAGTGGACGAGGAGGAAGAGTCAGATTTTTCAGAACCGTCGAGAGGATCGGTCGCTGATTTGGCAGAGAGTATATTTTGGAGAGATGGAAACTGAGTTTGAAGTTCAGTTGAGAAGTCCTGCCTAGAAGCCAGTAGCTGATCAAGACGAGATTGATTGGCAGTGGGAGGAAGAAGATTGACAGAGTACTCAAAACCCGAAACAGGATCCCAAATGAGACCTTGTTCTTTGTTTAAATTTTTAAAATTTATGGGTGGAGGTGGAGCAGATTTAGCCATAGAAACATTTGGTTTAATAAATCATCAGGGGCTAAAAGTGTCTGTTATTCAGTAGTAGTTTTGAGTATAACTACATCTTCATGAGCAAAAGAAATAGCCGTAGGTTCAGTTGGGTTAGCTGAACTATCAGTGGCCAAGATGGTAGAGAAAGGAATGACTTCAGTGTCAGGGATATCTGAAACATCATGAGTCAAGGGTCTCTCAGAATCAGATGGTTTGGCTGATTCATCACGGAGGGGAAATACATCAGGCTCAGATTTTTTTGGTTCTAAGAGATCATATGTATTGGCAAAATCCATAGGATCAGTTCGGACTACTGAACAATCAAGGGATTGTGGCTGAACGACGATTTCAGTTGGTGATACTGAAGCGTTAATTGTGGTAGCATCGGAAGCAGGGGGATTAACTGCAACTGAAATGGCGAGAACCTTAGTTGAGGTTGTGATTGTCTCAACATCACTGGTTCTTAGAGCCTTAGAGTGTGAGGGAGATTTACACTCGTCATTGGTAGTGGGTGATTTAGCAACTTTAACAAATGGGTTGACAAATGCTTCATGAGTTGCAAAGGCAAACCCAAGTTCAGTTGGTATAGCTGAACTCTGTACGGGCTGAAATGGTTGTGCTTCAGATTCGGTCTGGTGTTGAGCCGATACATCATGAGCAATTTTGTAGACCAGTAAACTAGTTGGGTCGACTAGATTACTAAGGGTCTGTGATGCAAGTGAACCAATTTGAGTAGAGGAGAGAGGACTTACAGTGGAGATCGGATTCAGAATAATCAATTTGGCTTTTGTTGTTGATGCGGAACGTTCAATAGAGGAACCTTTGGGACGAACAAGTCGTTGTGAGTCAGACGCAGTTGCGTCAGTAGGTGTTGAGTCAGAGAAAGCAGTAGAAGAAGATGGAATTGGGCGCTTCAGTTCTTTAACTTTGTAGCAGGACTTGAATCAGATTGTCCGTGTACAGTAGAAGACTTGTGAAGCAGGTGCTTCCTTTTCTTTGGAGCAGGTGAAGGTGCAACTGAAGGATCAGCAGGCTATTCAGGAGCCTCTGAATCTGAAGGCTTAGCAAGAGTTTCAGCAGAAGGAGAAGGACGAGCTGAAATAGCAGGAGAGGCGTCCATCCTAGCACAAACCATCATTGCTTCAGTAAGTGGAATGTGATCAGCAGAGTTGATACTGGTCCAGACAGAGGGAGGCAGAGAAGACAACTCAACTAAATGTGTGGCTGAAGTATAATGAGAGCTTCGGAGCAGTAGTTGAAACAGTAGGGATAGAAATCGAGGAAAAGGAATGTGGAGATTTCTCTTTTTCATCTTGACTTAGGTTAGAAGAAGATTGAAGACAAAGGCAGCATAGTCGACCTTTGTGTCATACATCAATAATAAGATCCTTTGCTGATTTTGTGAAAGGAACACAGGGAGACTCATCATCAGTGGGTAGATGCAGGGTTTTGGCAAGAAAGTATTTATCAATACGACATTTTTGCTTGCTGTTCAGCAGAGTGAAAGCAATTTTGGGGTTTTCAGAGGTCTCATCAATGACAGTAGCAGTCATCCAAAACTCACAAAGATGCTCTTCAAACATGGGAATTTGGGCGGTTAGAGCATAGTTGATCGGGCAATGACGGAGAAAGTTTATAAGATTGAAGAACTTAGATTTGGAAGAAACAGGAGATAGGGACACAGAAATGTTGTTGGATTTGAAAACAATTTCATCATTGGAGATGATAGGTTCAACGGAGGCTGGAATATGAACACACAAAGATGCTGAGCGAGACATGATGATTTGAGAAAAGAAAAGTATGTCGAAGGAAAATAAGAAACAGTAGAGAGAAGAAGGAAGAAGATGATAGTGCGTTATATAGGTTTGAGAGGTAGAGGGCGGTTAACAAGGAAAAGAGAAAAGAACGGCGAGTTCACGAATAGGTTCAATTTAATTAAAATGTAACCGTTGGATGAAACCGCAGAAACTAACCATAGGTAAAAAGAGAAAGCATTAACCGATGTAAATTGCACATGTTTATAATTGTTATTTATTAACAATTAACAATTGTTATCTGAAAGGCTGTTAATCAGGGTATTTCAGGGAAACAACATTAAGTGAAAATAACTAAGAATTACATTGACTTATTAAGAAAAACAAACAATAAATAATATGAAGAAGCAACGAAGAACACAGAACAACTCATAGAAACTTCATCCAATAATAAGAAAGATTAAACAATACATTTACAATGGAGCATTCAACAAAACAAAAAAAATTAGCTAAAGCCAATAGCTAAAAGAGGATGAATATGAAATGCTTCCACGCCAAAAAGAAAATCGCCATAGTTTGTTAATCAAGAAGATTAACAGCGATTTGAACTGTTGCTCCAACTCCAATATTGTTGATCCGAATGGTGATGGTATACATAAAAGGGTGATTGACAACGACGAAAGTGAGTTCCATGAGTGAAGATTACGAAAAGAGAAAAAGGGAGGGAAGAAGATGAAAGAACTGAGAATGAAGTGGAGTAGATTAGCAAAGAGATAAGCAAGGATAAATAAATAAAAGGAAGTAATCATTATTTGGATGGATACTGAACATGAAAAGACGGCTGTAATAAATGCTACCCCAAATAAAGATAAATTGAGTTAACCAAGCGAATAAAAATCCAGCAGATATTTTATTAACAAAAAGGTAAAAGAATACTTACCTTGCAGCTGAAGATATTCAGATGAGAAGTTCAGTTGATTATGTTCAGTAGACCATGTTTCAGCAGAGGAGTTCAGTTGACTATTCTTCAGTCAGTAGTTCAGCATGCCAAGTTCAGAAACAAGAAATTTGAATCGTGCTTCATCCAGAGCTTTGGTAAAGATATCAGCTAATTGGTGTTCAGTCAGAACAAAGAACAGCTCAATATTATTTTTAGCAATATGATCTCTGATGAAATGATGACGGACATCGATATGCTTGGTTCGCATATGAAGCACAGGATTGTTGGAGATGACTATGGCACTGGTGTTGTCACAGTAGATAGGAGTCTTGACTAGCGAAACACCATAGTCAGCAAGCTGATGCTGAATCCATAAGATTTGAGCACAACAACTCCCTTCTGAAATATATTCAGCTTCAGCAGTGGATAGTGAGATTGAATTTTGTTTCTTGCTTTGCCAACTGACTAGTTTGCGTCCGAGCAGCTGACATCCACCAGTAGTACTCATTTTGTCTAAGTAACAACCTGCATAATCAGAATCTGAAAAGCCATTAGATCAAAACCTGAGTCTCTGGGATACCAAAGACCCAGATGAGGAGTACGCTTCAGGTATCTGAAAATCCTTGAAACGGCAGACATATGAGATTCTTTTGGGTTTGCTTGAAATCGGGCACATAAGCATGTAGTAAACATAATATCAGGTCTACTAGCTAGTTAAATAAAGCAAAGAACCAATCATTCCTCGAAAAGTGGGCAAGTCAACTGATTTTCCATCAAGATCAGTAGTTAACTTGGTTTTGGGAGCTATGGGTGTTTTCATTACTGAACATTCAGTGAAATTGAACTTGTTCAGTAATTCAGAAATATACTTACCTTGATTGATAAAAATGCCAGTTTCAGTTTGCTTAATCTGAAGTCCAAGGAAGTAAGTGAGCTCACCCATCATACTCATTTGAAACTTGTTGGTCATGATTCTTTCAAATTCCTTACACAAATTTTCATTAGTAGACCCAAAAATTATGTCATCAACATATATTTGAACAAGAAGCAAATCACCTTTTTCACGACCAAGAAAGAGAGTTTTATCAATTGTACCTCGTTTGAAGCCCTTTTTAAGAAGATATGCTGAAAGAGTATCATACCAGGCTCGAGGTGCTTGTTTTAATCCATACAGTGCTTTGTCTAGCTTGTATACTTGATTTGGATATTTGGGATTTTCGAAACCGGGAGGTTGTTGAACATATACCTCTTCTTTCAGTTCCCCATTGAGAAAAGCACATTTGACGTTCATCTGATAAACTTTGAATCCTTTATGGGCAGCAAAAGCAAGAAATATGCGAATTGCTTCCATTTTTGCAACAGGAGCAAATGTTTCATCATAATCGATTCCTTCTTCCTGGCAGTATCCCTTGGCAACAAGTCTGGCTTTGTTTCTACCCCTGATTCATCTTTCTTGTTCCTGAAAACCCACTTGGTTCCTATCACAGACTGATTCAAAGGAGGTGAAACGAGATTCCATACCTTATTCCTTGTGAATTCATTCAGTTCCTCTTGCATTGCTGAAACCCAGTGTGCGTCTTTTAAAGCATCATTAACCTTCTTAGGTTCAGTTTAAGAAATGAACTCAGCAAACATGCAAAAACCTGTAGTAACAGAACTTCTAGTACGAATCCTGTCATGTAGATCTCCAATGACTTGATCGATAGGATGAGCTTTAGTCCACTTGGTATTAGGAGGTAAAGGATTGTCAGCTGGAGGAGGTTCAGTTGTAGTTTCAGAAATAGGAGAGTTTATTTCACGAAAAGGATCAGTGGAAACTTCAGTCATTGAAGGAGACTGAAATTCAATTTCAATCAGTGGTACTTCGTGATTAATAGGTTCAGGAATGGGTGTTTTTGAAGAAGTGTTTGTGGAAATGGGTGTTTAAGGAGCAGGAGGTATGCCATTATCATTAAAATCATCGTATACTGTTTCTGATTGCTGAGCAGCTGAACTGTCTTCAAATGGAGAGGAAAGCAACTCATCCCAGTTTTCTGAAGATGCAGTATTTTGATCTGAGTGTCTTGACTGAAGATCTAACTCATCAAAAGTGACATCCATTGTTTCAAAGATTGTATTGCTTTTGAGGTTGAATACTCTGTATGCCTTTGAAATGTTGGAATACCCAAGAAATATTCCTTCATCAGCCTTGGGAGCAAACTTACTTGAATGATCCTTACTATTCAGAATAAAGCAAGTACTGCCAAATATTCTCAAATGACCAACATTTGGAATTTTGTTGTGCAGCAATTCATAATGAGTTTTCAAGTGTCTTTTAACTACCAGAGATCTGTTTTGAGTATAACATGCTGTATTGATGACCTCAGCCCAGAATCGCAACGATATCTTTGCTTCAGCAAGCATAGTTCGTGCAGCTTCAATTAGTCTACGATTCTTCCTTTCAGCAACTCCATTCTGTTGAGGTGTGTATGCAGCTGAAAAATTCTGAATGATTCCATTTTCTTCACAAAAGTCTACAAGAGTTCTATTTCTGAATTCAGTACCATGATCACTTCTTAGCTGTTTAACATGAATATCGTATTGACGATTCATTCTTGTGAT
This sequence comes from Pulicaria dysenterica, assembly GCA_947179395.2. Classification (NCBI taxonomy): domain Eukaryota; kingdom Viridiplantae; phylum Streptophyta; class Magnoliopsida; order Asterales; family Asteraceae; genus Pulicaria; species Pulicaria dysenterica. The sequence continues at coordinate 56,510,305 of OX359291.1, read as the reverse complement.
AAAGCTAATTATGATCTCTGCTGTTTCATTCTTTTTAGACAGAAAGAATACCCAAGTGAAACGTGTATATTCATCCACAATCACAAGAGTGTATTTCTTACCACTGAGACTTGGAGTGCTGACTGGGCCAAAAAGATCCATATGAAGTAATTGGAATGCTTGATTGATCTGATCACAGTGCTTTGATTTGTGAACGGACTTCTTTTGCTTTTCTTTTTCACAAGCATGACAAACTTTGTCTTTCACATAATTAATCTTAGGCAATCCTTTTGCTAGCTGCCCTTGTGCAAGTTTACTCATATTCTTGAAATTCAGATGGGACAATCTTTTGTGCCACAACCAATGAAGTTCTTTAATAGACTGAGAAATGAAGCATACATCTGAGGGAGAAGTGACTGAATTAAAATCGAGAACGTACATGTTATCTATTCTCTTGGCTTGAAGGACTTCAGTGCCTTCTTTGTTTCTGATAGAACACTTGTATTTCTTGAAAAGAACAGAATAGTCTACATCACACATCTGGCTTATGCTTATCAGATTATGCTCAAGTCCAGTGACATGAGCGATATTCTTGATGTGAATAACGCCTTTCTTCAATTGACCATATGCATCTGTTTTTCCACATTTTCCTCCACCAAATATAACTTTTGGACCATCAATTGGAGTAACTTTTGTTAGCAATGATTTGCACCCAGTCATGTGTCTGGAGCATCCACTGTCAAGGTACCAGGTGTTTTTTCCTTGACCTCCCTACACAAGGAAACAAAGAGTTAAATCAATTTGTGAACCCACCTGCTGATGGGCTCAGAGAAAGTATTACAAGTAGCAACAGGAGTATTACATATTTTGGCTTCATGACCTCTAATACCACATTTGTAACACTTACGTGTAGATTTGGTATCCTTATGATGTTTGGCACTATCTTTTTGAGAACTAGATCTTGTTAATTCTTTCAACTGAACCATCATGATCTTCAGTGTTGATTCAAATTTTTGAAATTTTTTCAACCTTTTTGACTTTGGTTTCTCATACTGAGCATTCTGTGTTTCAGATCTTTTGAACTTTTGACTGTGTTTTGAATGGTTAGATTTAAGTGAGGTTTCAGCTTTCAGAGGTTCAGTGATGATGTGAACTGAAGGTGATTCAGTTTTGACCAAAGCTCTGGGTTTAGGTTCAGTGGAATTGGAAAGTTTAGATTCAGTCTTCAATTCATAATCAGTAATCACAGAAGGTTCAGATTCAGTGGATTTGGAAAAATCTTGCTGAGGATCATTCTGATTCTCAAAATTATCGGAGGGCAACTGTATGTTTCTAATTTCAGAATTTGTCACCTCATTGAATACAAGAACATTGCTGACTGCCTTAGTAAATCTTTTATAAAGCATATCTGAGTTTCCTATGTTTTCACATGTGAACTCACTGAAAAACATTTCATCAACAGTTTTACACTTTTTGCTGAATGAGGCAGCTTCTTTGATTTTTCCTAACCCAACTCTTTCTCTCTGAATGATCATTTGATGATTGATACTTTCAAAAGCAAGTTTATTTGGACTAAGTCAGAGATCAATGATGGACTGACGATCTTTGAGTTTTTCGTTTGTTAAAGAAAGCTCAGTTTTAGCCATTTATAGTTCATTTGCTAATAACTCTAGATGAGATTTCAAGGCACAGGACTCTTGAACAAGAATATCATTCTCAGTTTCAGTTTTCTGGATTTGGATCTGTTGATCAGAAAAGATTTTCTTGATTTTGTTTTGTTCATTATGAGAAGAAATTAAATCAGACACCAAGTAAGCAAACATATCATTTTTCTCATTAGAATCATAATTCTGAAAGTTTGATACCTTGTACATCATAGAGGAATTCTAGCCTTCAGCTGAACTCAATCGTTTAGCAGTAGCTAGGTCTTTCTTGAACTGGCTTTCAGTAGCCATCAGACATATGTCGGGCTGAGCACATCCTAAAAATTCTTCTGCGAACATAGCTTTTTCAGATTCGTCATCATCATCAGAAGTGTCAGAATCAGTCCAGTTCAATTCTCCAGCTATCATAGCCTTTTCTTTCTTCTTTTCAACCGAACTTTGATTTTTCAGCTTCAGTGCTTTGTACTTGGACTTGTACTTGTCAGCCTTTGACGGATAATCCTTATTTGGAGTATTGACAACACAATTTGCAGCAAAGTGGCCAAGCCTACCACACTTGTAACATTCCATCTTAGATTTGCCAGCAGCAGATTTGAAGCTTCCTGAACCTGGATTATTGGTTTTAGCCTTGAATTTTAAGAACTTATTGAAGTTCTTCATGATGAAAGCTCGTTCAACCTTGATCTCTGGATGACCCTCTTCATCTGCAGCTTCCTAGACATTCTCTGTCTCTGTGTCAGAATCATCGGAGTATTGTTGAGCTGGCACTTCAGTTTCTGCCACAAGAGCTAAGCTCTTCTTAGCTGATCTCTTCAGCTCCAGCTTCTGAGCTCTAGTTTGCTCATCATTCAGTAAAATACCATACAGCTTTCTCATATCCAATTTTCTCAGCTTGTTATTGGTCCTGAGAACTAAACACATAGTATCTCACTCACTCGGAAGAGCATCCAAGAATCTGTTGAGAATTTGAATTTTCTCTCTCTCAACACCAGCTTCCAGCATATCATTCAGTAAACAAGTGAACTTGGTGTAGACCTCAGTGAGAGTCTCAGAATCCTTAGCACAAAAGCTTTCATACTTTCTGATGACATTCGTCTTCTTGTTCTCTTTTACTTCTTCAGTTCCTTCATATGCTATACATAGAGCATCCCACATATCCTTTGCAGCTTTCAGAGTGGAAATTGTGTGATAGACATCATTTGGAAGTGAGATAGCAATGTTGTTTCGAAGCTTTGCATCCAAATTTACCTGTCTTCTGTCCTCATCAGTCCACAGGGTTCTTGGTTTTGGAAGAGATTCCAGTAGTTCACCTTCGTCACTCATGAGTGAGATGGTCTTTGGAATGATAGGACCGCTCTCTAGAACAGACAGAGACATGGTATCCAGGTTTTCAAGATAGAGAAGCATTCTTCCCTTCCAGCTAGAAAAGTTATCGGAAGAGAACTTTGGTGGTTTACCAGAGGACCCATTGTCATTATAATCAACTTTAGTCTTCTTGGCAGATCTCAAATTATAGAAGAATTTGAACCTGCTCTGATACCAATTGTTGTTCCCAAAATTATGAATAATACTAACTTAAGGAAATATTAAGTGCGGAAATAGTAATTATAAAAACAGTAAGAAATGTCCAAAGTTTGTTAATATTGATATAACGAACTTTACAGACTAGAATTTAAGAAGAACAAACTTCTTAAATACAACCAACACTCAAGGACAGACTTGAGAGAATACAGATGCACAAAGCTCTTGCAATATCTAAACAGACAGAATTCACAAGCTTACTCTTCTCTATTAAGAGAAGAGTATTTATACATTTCCCTTATCAATCCTAGCCGTTGAACTAGTGACACACGTCACAATCTTATAGATTGATAAGTAACAGATTTTCTCATGCATAACCATCTTGAAAGGGACAGCTAATGACGTCACCGAGGGGACCATCTGCTGAAGATAAACTTCAATAGACATCGACTGAAAGTTTCAGTGATGAAACTTTCAGCCCTTCAGATGAACCTTATTTGAGACGAGAGGCAAAACTTCAGAAATCCTCTTTTGCTGAAATCTTCTTTGAATACTTCAGCGCTGATGGAGTGTAAACAAATCAAGACTAACACAAGGCATAAGCCCAAAACAACAATGCTCAAACAACAAGAGAACCGGCGGTCTTGCGGGACCTTCAACCAATGCCGGCCAAAGCAAAGGTTTACCGATAGCCAAGTTACAACATACAACAATAATAGCATTTCTTGATTACAACAAATGCAAATCAAGACAACTACTAATACTATATATCTCTAAACATAGGCCCAGCTGAATAACAACCGCCAAGCTGATCTCACAACAACGTCATGTATATATACAGAAAAAGAGCAAACAATCAGGTGATATATCTCATACATCCAAAATATATATCCACTCACCAATATCTTCAACAGTTCAGGCAACTCAGTCTTTTCTTACTACTGAGTCTTGTGTCCACCTGAACATACAACTAACAGTCAGTATTTGCTTAATCAACACACAATAAGCACATTACTATAATCAAACACATATGTACTTACAATCACAAGTACATATCAATTCATGTTTATACAATCAATATACCACAATTCACTATTACTCTTTACTTCCTGTAATTTAGTAAATTCATCCAAATCCTTAGCTTAGGCAATTTATACATCCTTTTCATAAGCCAAGGCAACAAGCTCATGTTTTATCTTCAAATCATCCATGAATTGATCTTTCATAACACAACCTTCACAAATTCCGAGCATAGGTATTGTTTGAATTCCGATTGTGTCCAAAATCCGATTAGCTCAAATCCGATTGGGTTAACTCCGATAAAACATGAATTCCGGTCATCTCAAATCCGATAAAGGACAAATCCAAACAAACATGGAATCCGATAGACATGAATTCCGATTAAAATTCCAAATCCCATAGTATCGGAATCCGAGTAAAGGAAAATCCGATCAAGTCTTACAATCCGATAAAACATCAAATCCGAGTAACATGGAATCCGATAAAATCTAACAATCCGATCGACTTAAAATCCGATAAAACATACAATCCGAGAATCCAACAATCCGATAAAAGCTAATCCGATAAAAAGCTAAGACAATTGTTTCAGTTTCTCGGATTCTCAACAATCCAATTACATTTAATCGGATTTCTCCTAATCCGATCCATTCAAACACCAAATCCGATCGATTTATATTTATCAAATCCGATAAAATAAAAAATCATCCTTAACTTCAATTTAATTCTGATTTTAAGCATGCAACAACATATATGTTTCCAGATTTGAATTCTAACATGTATTGTTCATCACAACATCATAATCTAACATACATGCAACCTAAAATCATCAATTCATCATATATATGCCTTTAATCGGATTTCACATATAAACTCAAATAATTCCGAAATTAATTGACAAATAACATATGATTCTAACCTCTTAATGATTCAAGATACTTCAGTAATCAAATTGCACAATAAGGATCAACAAAATTCCAAATTCTTTTCTTCTTCTTTGTTCTCTCGGCCGAAGGTATACACACACAACACTTTCTATTATCTGCATGTAATGAACAAAGAATTGGTGTGCTGGTGGCCTATACTACCACAATCGGCCACCTCACCATTCCATTACCAAACAATACAATTAATTAATTATTTATTTAACAAATAATCACATTTTAATTAAATCCAATTAATTAAAACACATAAAAAATTAATCAAACAATTAATTAAAGTAATCCTACCTAATTACCTTAATCCTACTAGGCCGGTAAGGAGGGTGTTACATTTCGTGAGCAATCCAAGCCTTTTTGAATGCTTCATAGCCCTGCCGTCTATAGACTTCCAGTTCTTTGATCGTCAGTAATCGTTTTGATATGTTTAATCGTTTGAGTGCATGTGACTGACGAGTGCTGATCCATTGATGAATGATATATCCTTTGGAATTTATAAATGGAACACAGATTTGATTAGCGTAAAAGTTTGTCCAGTCCTCACATGGTTTAATTCCACTTTGTTTTCTTAATTGATCATACTCACAATTAAAGTCACAATGACCATGGAGACAACCATCACTAATAACATTGAAGAGGCAAATTTATCATGTAAACTTAAATGATTACAGACAGTATCAAACATAAAAATTTGTTCACATGTTTGTCTAGTGTTCGAACATTTCCTAGATGACCTAGGAATGACTCTCCTCCAAGTTATGTTTATTTTACTCTCTTCACTCCCGAGCTTCTTCACATCTGCAGCAGAATGTAAAACATTAGAATTGAGTCGTGATCGACTAGCAGCTGCTTTTGAAGATTCAGGTATGTGAGTATTCATACGAGAAATATGATTAGAAGTGGAAGTGGATGTCTGTTTGAAAATCTGTTTTTGCTTTAAAGTTTTCAAAGTAGGATTGTTAACAGATTTTATTTTGGGTTGGACATCTTGGGAAGATGTAGACGCATGCTTAGAATCTTCAATTCGCTCTACGTATGGAGAGAAAGTGAATGGAGTAGGAGGCTGCATCTCTTGTTTGACTTGGATGATGCGTTCTTTTAATGCTGTGTTTTCCCTGCACAAGTTATCTATGATCTTTTCATTATGATTAAAAATGTTTTGGATACGCTTGTGAAGGATGGCATTTTCTTGAGCTAATTGAGTGAGCTCAGTTGATTGGGAAGAAATTGAGATTGTTTTAGGTGTGGTTTCGGAGTGGAAAGCGTTGGCAATATCTCCTTGTATCAGATGGGTGAAGCAAAACTCTTGCAAGATTTGAAACCTTCGCTGCAATTCCTTGTGGGAATGCATAGAAATTGTGGTTTAGACACTTCAGGAGTATACAGTTCCTCATCTATATAGATTGGAGTGGTGACAGGTGAATTCAGTGTTGAAGGTGGGTAAGTGAAGTTTGAGTCATTGAGGTTTGTATAATTGAAGGGAGTTTCAGTTTTGAGATGTAAGGGCCGTTTGACATCCTCTTCAAGTCGTTCTTCCTCTTGACTAACAAGTACCATTCGTTGAGTTAGTCCTTCGCCAAATAGATTTGAATAGTATAATTGCTTGGCAGATACTTTACTCGGAACATTTGGGTTTTCAAAACCATGTCCGTCGATGTCCATCTTGAAAAAGGTCGTTCCTTTTGTTTATACAGAAAGATGGTTTGTTCACTTTGCCCTCTTTTGATTAGAAGGTTTTCAAGTTCTTTAATTTTTAAACAAAGAATATTCTGATCATTTTTAAGAATTTCTGAATCCTTTTTTGCACCAGTACGCTCTGCTTTGAGATCGTGTATGATGATGTTCGTTTTATCAGTTAATTCAAGAAATTTAGATTCTTTCACAGCTAATTGAACCTTAGATTCATTTATGTTTTTCTCTAATTGTTCAATTGTAGCTTGTGCTTCTTTGTCTTGTGTATGAATGACCTCTTTTAACACTTGATTTTTCCTTGTTAGTTTGGTCACCTTAAACTCTAACTTTTTCATGCGGTTTAATATGGTTTGTATGTTCTCAAAATTTAAACGCATGTTAGAGTTAGAGATAGAATGTACCTTTCCGCTTTCAACGATCTCCTCCTCAGCATCGGAGAGATCACCACCATCTTCATCCCTATCACTTGTTTCACCATTAGCCATGAAACAGAACTGTGCATGATCCTCACCATCTAGATCACTCTCGGAGTCTGTGTCCTCCAGGAACTGGTCTTCCTCCACCATAAGAGCATTCCCATCCTGCTTTTGCTTTGACAGGCAGTACTTTTGTCTGTAGTATTCAACATCCTTGACCTTCTTTTGTGGACAGTTCCTGATCATGTGGCCAGATCTCCCATAGTTGTAGCACTTCAAATCAGTCTTCTTTTCCTCCTTCCTTTCATCTCTTTGAAATCTAGGCTTGTCAACTGGAGCAAGCCTTTCTGGTTTTCTAGAGCCAGACGTAAACCTTTGTCTGTTGTTGGTTTTGTTAAAGTGATTTCTGAAAGTTCTACCAACAACTGAGAGAGCATGGACGGGAGCTTCAACCGAGTCTTCATCATCATCATCATCATCATCTAGTTCTGATTCAGTGAGAATCACCTGCTTGAACTTCATGGATCTTGATGAGGATTCTCTTGGAATTCTGTCAGTTGCTACGAAGGCAAGAAGTTCTGCAGCTGGTTGTTTCGGGAGAGTCTTCAGTATCTCATCCTGGTATTGATTGAGGTCTTTGAATATGTTGTGGAAGGTGACTGTGGTAAGATCTTTATTGATTTGCTTGTACAGTCTAACATATTCTTTCCATTCTGAACCTAGAGACTTTAGAAAAACATAGTTTAGATCTAGGTCAGTTCTGATGATTTGGTTAGACCTCATCTCATTTTGCAGTTTGCAAAATCTACCATAGGTTTTAGAAAGAAGTTCATTCTCTCTAACGCTGAAGTCATGATAGCTGTTGACTAGTTGGGTACGCTTGATATATTCTCATTGCTCAGTACCCTGCAACTGCTTCTTTATCTCATCCCATATTTCCTTAGCAGTGGCTAAGCTATCTATCTTGGTGTATATCTCTGAGGAGAGTCCTTGTATCAGATAATACTTAGCCAATCTTTCAGCCTTCTTGATCTCCTTTTCTTGAGCTGTGAGCTCATCAGCAGTCGTTTCCCTCTCATGACGGAGAATGGCGGGATTGTTGTTTGGATCAGCCTCAACAACTTTGGTGAACTTTTTTTTCCCGTTCATGATGCAGTCGATCATCATTTCTCCGTGTGTCTCATTGTGCTCCAGGAAGTCAATGAACCTTCCTTTCCAAACATTATATTCGCCTCGAAACAGAACAGGAGGTTTTGTATAGGTACCAATGGACATCATTTCATTTGAACTTGACATTGTGAGAGTTTTAATAAGAAATGATCGTTCACTTGTTATATGAATTGATTGTTCGAAAACTTTACTGACAAGAGAGAATTATATTCTTTTCAAGTCAGTTTGGAAAAATTTCTTGGTGATGATTGAGGAGCTAAGTCAATTTAATTCAACTTTAAATTAGATCTTGTAAAGATTAAATTCAATTTTGAATTAGATAGAGTTAAGTAAATTTAATTCACCTTTGAATTATATTTGAATTAGATTAAATTCAATTTTGAATTAGATTTTTAAGTTTTAAGTTCGATTGTCCTCTTTGTTCAAAAGTCAAGTCCCAATGGTTCTATCACTTGTCCAATAAATTCAAGGTATGTGACTGGTGTTATGCGATTGGTAGAATCCCTTGAAAATTGAGCAGAGTAACTTCTTGGCAGTGATCAATAGGGTAACCAATAGAGTGCGATTGATCCTTGTAGCACCAAACGCTTAGAAATAAACAGTTAATACAATCAATCGAATTCTTATCAAGTAACTGATTCGAATGCGATTGCCTTTGGAGAGTTTGATATCCAAGTAACTAGGAACTGTGAATCGCACGGCCCAACAGAATGCGATTGATGAACCAATACCTAGAATTGCACAAATAAGTTTGTACGGCTCATAGATCTCTTCGGAACTCCTAATCGCATGCGATTACCCTTAACCCGAATGATAACTTTCATAGTAACAATTAGTAAAATTCAACTTTGAAGGACTATAAGTCGTGTAATCCTTCTAACTGCATTGACCACAAACCCAACTTATAGAATCTGATGTGTCCCTATCATATCTGAGGACCTTACCCCTTATGGTGTCTACCCACTTGTACCTTGATTGGTATGGGTAGTACTTGAGTTGCCTTGTTCAACACTTAATCTTTGAAGAATAAATAATTATTTTTAATCAAAACCGATTTCTTCTTCTTCAAGACTGCATTTAAGCTTCAAGAACACCATAAATGCTTGAATTTCCAGAAAATTAAATACCAAAAAGTCGATCATTTACTGAACCATTGAGCTTTTTACTTGTAAAACACCACTTGGTTTTATGTTCTCTTAAATAAAACCGTATAAAATAGTAAATTCCTTTGAACAAAACCCGAAGAGATGGTAGAAAAAATATAGATTATACCTCCGATGTGTTCTACCTTTGGGAAATACTTGAACTCGCACCTTTCTTGAACTATCCGTGTGGTTGTATGCTTTGTAGAACCCGAATGCTTGTTCTTCACCTTGAGCTTGAAATCTTCAAATTTTTCTTTGTTGTTTTCGAACAATCACGAGCCAAAAACAAGTTTGGCTCTGATACCAATTGATGGTCCCGTATTATACGGATGAAGCAATGCTAGAAGATTATCTTGTTAGTGTATGTGTTTGTGTGTGTTCTGTTTAGAGAGAGAGCCGAGAGTTAAAGAGCAAAACACAAACACAAGAAAGTTGGAAATGCAAAGCTTAGATTGAAAGAGTGGTGCAAATGCCTTTTATAGCATTTGCCCAAGTTAAAATATTTACATATTAGCACCCTCACTTTTTATAATCTAACAGTTTAGTCTATAAATAACCCTCATCGTACTTGTAATTCTTTGAGCACCTAATAATAAACGAAACCCTAGTTGCCGCCCGTGGACGTAGGTTGATAGCAATATTAATCAAACCATGTAAAATCTCTCGTGTTCTTTATTTTGCTTTTGGTTTTACTTACTGCGTGTGTAACGTTTTCACCTAACATCACGCGGGTATGTCGTTTTTTTTCCGCTTCTAACACGTGATACTTATGGGTTACGTTGAGTCTGTTTGGCTTTTAACCAACTACGGGTGAACCTTGTTCTAATACTATGTAAGTTTGTGAGGTTTCAACTCAAAACCAGTTGGCCATGAGTTGAGTGGCCCAAGATTCTTATTATGCATATTATAAATTTATTTTTTGTTCGATATGGGACATTACTCAACAATTTTACACTTGATACGGTTTGAAGAACCCAGATCGCAACCATATGCAATGCCACTCATAGGCGGAGACGTGATGGTGGTGGGTGTTGGTGGCGAGACAGTGGGTGGTTGGGGTGTGGGTGTCGTTGGAGACGATCATGGGCGAGTGGTGGTGTGGTAAATTATAAGGATGATAGTGGTTAGAAAGAAAATTTAGGTTTTTAATATTTAAACGGATTGACGTGAAAGGATCTTGGATCAACCCACGTAGTAATTCAAATAATAGGTCAATCTATTGGATATCTTATTAGGTCGATAGTTCCAATTTTACACATACTAGATCATATAAATCTAGTAGTTCGGGTACTACTAACAAGGTGGCCTAGTTGTTAAGGCACATGTCCTCCTAGAGGTCATGAGTTCTACCCTATGTAAACACCTTGGAGGTGGTATATTCCCCTAATGCAAATGCTTGGTGGTCCGTTAAGGAAGACTTTGTGAAAAATAGTCTCGGGTTAAATCCCGACCCCTTACTCGGACAGACAAGACAGATGATATAATTTTGCATTTTTATATAATTTTGCATTTCTAATTTTTGTTTTTATGATTATGTTTTGATTAATTGATCTGTTCTAGTATAGGATGGTTCTAATATCCTGATTTTTACCTTAGAAGAATACCATAGGAATGAATAGAAAATCAAAATTCTATTTGTAATATTTTTAACTATAAAGCCTATTTTTTTATAAACTCATACAAGACCTTTAAAATCTTGGGATCGACTCTATCTATTTAAACTATAAACTAGTGTTAACCATCATTAAGAGCAAAAGGTGAATTAATATTAATTAAATTTATGAATATCTCTAAGTAATACACCAAACATCACGGGAACCAAACATCACGGGAATCATACGGTGATTTTGTAATTCTCGGTAGTTATTAAAATTACATGCAACAAATCGTCTCTATTGCGTCAGAAATTACTGACAATTTATTGACAAAGTTTTTTTTTTTTGAACGGCAACAAGAGCGGGCATGGACAGGAGCTTGGGCATTGTCATCACCCCCGCCAAACACGCCAAAAATTTATAAATAACTAAAACTAGCGAGAAGCTAGCGCATTACACAAGGTTCAATTTTTAAATAGTTTATATTAAATAGTTTATATTGTATTTTTAAATTACATGTTTTCAAGCGTCGCTATTACGTCAGAAATTACCAACGATTTTCTGACAAAAATACTAATAAATATAAAATTTTACTTATTAAATAGTTTATATTGTTTTAAAACTACATGTTTTTAATTTGTCACTATTACGTCGGAAATTACCAACGATTTTCTGATATAAATTTCAAAATATATAATTTACTGACTTTTAAATAGTTTATAATGCTATTATATAAATATATATCCTGGCTATGTTGTCAGAATTTACCGATGATATTCCGATGAAAACCTAAAAAACTTTATAACCCACTAATTACTAAATTGTTTATATTGTTTTCTAATTAAATTATATAAATTATCGTTGTTATGAAAAAACTAGATAATTATATTTTGCTAATTATTTAATTGTTTATATTTGTGTTTTAATTATATATTGTTTACGTTGTCACTAATTCGTCGTTGTTACAAACGATTTTCTGACGAAATAAATTATCTTATTACTTTCTTAAAAGTGTAGCTATTTGCACAAATTTGACATCATTTACCCCCAATTCCCACCCGTTCAATTATTGTTGAAAAAGGGTTTAAAAAGCAATGCTGATTTGTCGATATTTCTATTGTGGTTTTTAGCTTATTCTCGTCGCAAAATTGGTGCAGTTTTTGTCGGTGATTGCGACAATTTTCATATCGTAGCAACAATGGTCGCTATTTTGTTGGAAATTTTGACGATTTTGTAACATAATTTGTAATACATCATTAAATACGAAGCCTTAATTTTTTTAATTGTTTCATAGAATATTTATATAAACCGTTGCTAAGTCGTCGGAATTTCTAACCATTTTCCGACAAAAATTATAGTTAATTATTAAATATATAATATTATATTGTATTTAATTATTTTTAAAATCCTTTTATACAAGGCGTCGGTATTTGGTCGAAATTTTCAATAATTTATTGACGAAAAAGATAATATAATATTAAATTATAATTTTTAATGTTTCGGTCGTTATTTTGACGGTAAACTGTAGTAATATAGCTACGTTTTTCCAACGTAGATAGTATTGTCGCAAAAGCGATGCTAAATTGTTGCTAGAGGTATTGTGGTTTTTAAGTTATTTCAGTCGCAATAATGTCTTAAATTCGTTAGAAATTATTGACGGTTTTGAGTCGTCGGAAAAAAATGTCGAAAATAGACACATTTCTAGTAATGATTGCCTTATTCATATAAATGAGCATGCGGGCCTGTCCTTGAGCGCAGAGTTGATCCGGCGTAAACAACTTTTTTGTGAAAATCTAGCAGTTCGGGTTGGATTCAGGATTTGCCTATCACTCTAGATAGAGCTAGAGAACAAGAAAGAGGTGTGTTCAAGTCTGAATAATTAATATTTTCTGTGCAAGAGTTTGCTTTTGTAACATGAATATTTATTTATATAATTTTTTATTAACTATTCTACGGCACTAAACGAGTGACGTGTAATAACCACGTTCATTAAAATTAGAGAAATATCAAACTTTGATAAAGATTGAATATGGGTCATGTAAACTTAAATATCTCATTTAATTAAAGATAGCAGGTATTGATAAAAAATGTGATTAATAGTTTAAGTCTTATGGTAGATAATAGATTTAAGAAAAGAATTAATGTGTGTTTATGCTTTTAGAAAAATATAAAAATTGTAAATTTTCTTGACTAAAAATGTTGAAAATTTGTAATTTTGTATTATGTTTACATGAAATTTGGCATAGGGAGAATGTAATAGTTTGCATGCTAGAGATGACCCTTGCCCATAAGGGGAGGTAATTTGTAATGTTTAATTTGCTTTTTAGTAATGTGCCTGTTAACACTTTGAGTTAAAGCCCTATAGTTGTTAAACTCTATATTACATGTTATTTTTGTGATTCTCAAATGGTAATTTACATATTCCGCTTCTTAGCTCAAACTCCTATTAACTAGCGATGTTTATCGCATCGAATCTTGAGTTTCTCGAGTTATTTAAATCCGGTTGTTCGTGTTTTACATATTCCTATTCGTTGCTCGAACTCCTATCAAGTATTATCATCATTATGGACGGTGTTATTAGGGGGGGCCAAAACGAATGAAAAATAGCAAACAAGTTGAGTTTACTTCTACCTTCAAAAGGAATAAAATCAAAAGCATAATGATGAGTTTAAAGATGATTCAAGGGAATGCCGACTGGTGACTATTTTGAAAACTTTATTATACAAATTTTTTTTTCTGGAAGGCAAAATTTATTAAAAGCCAAAAGGTCTTAAAATTTGACATATTAAAATACATAACAGAACAAAAAATAATTAGCCTACAACATTGTAATTAAACAAAAGAGATCAAACGCATAGAGCATGGCTCACCCAAAAGCATGATCTGGAGCCTGCGCAACGATTAATGTCCAATTTCACCTTCAAAGAAGCCTGGCAAAAATCCAAAATAAGGCGTGCCCATAGAGTTTTGTCAGTAGCATAAAATTATCAGTTGTTATGTTTCAAAACTCAGCTAGTTATAACGTGTTAGAGTTAAGTTAGGTAACACGTTGAAACCAGTAAATTAACCAAATTTATCATCACATTTAACGAAACCATATCCAAACCTTAAAAACCTACAAAAATTTAAACCTAAATAAACCATCTATCGGGGAGATAATCATTTCAAATCAATAATCAAATCCGTCTATTGAAATACTTGGGATTTGATAATAATAAAACCATACATTCAGTTAGATTGTGTTGTTCTAGTATGTCTTAGAAGTTAGATCTTATATATGTAAACCTATTTGCACTTTCAGAACCAGGGGAAAGGAATGTGTCACTTGTTAAATTTGTACCACTAATGGGACAAAAATGATAGAACTTTACATCTAAAAAGGTTAAAGTTACTTTCGAAGAAAAGATATCGAAAATTTGCTCATTACCTGAGGTATGGCTGATAACTACAAAATTGGTAAAGTCACATCTGAAGAAGCATGTTGATAAAAATACAACCATAAAAAGAGAAGTTTTGAGTTACGAGGAAAAAATGTATGACAAATAATATTATTATATTAGTAGTGGGTTGAAGTTTCACAGAAAAGTACATTTACTCATTCATACTTAATTAGAGTAATATTACTTTTCAACCACTTACTTTATATTATAATATTATTTTTCTTATGCCACTTTGTTCCCCTACACCTCTTCGAACCTGTTTCGAGCTTCTATAAAAAGATATGAACTCAACATGCATACTCACGGAATTACACTCACAAAAATATCTCTCAAAGAATAAGCTTCAAGCTTTTAACCAAGAGCAGTTTCAGAGTTAGCACAAGTGTAGAAAAACACGTCTATGTGTTGAACCTCTTATTCATTAGTTGTTTTAGAGAAGCTTGTCTATGTGTTAGACACTTTAGCTGCAACCTTTTTATTGTATTTAAAGTTACCACTTCCTTGTACATGTAATTTTTGATTCATATCAATAAAAATTATATTAAAAGTATTAATGTGTGCATTTAAAAATAAAAAACTTAAGTTTGTATTCCACCCCTATTATATAAATATTTATTGTTGTGTACTTAATATCGGACTAACATCATCTGACAACTTACAATAAACAAATTTGTTTATTAAACAAACCTCTTTTTTATGTGTTAGAGAGGTCGACAGTTAGCTAATTGTCAAACACGCACATGCAAGAAGTTGAGATGTTGCAAGGGCAACCCTGGCTACCATATAGGTCTACCGTTGAATCCAAAGTGCAACAATATGTTGAGTAATTAGGAAAACATCCTCTTCCTTACCCTTCTCCTTCTCCAAATCTTGAGCATGAACAACCATATTGCACTATTGCCCAACCGACCATAGAGTAGTAATAAAAACTGCCATGCAGACTTGGTATAAGACAACTAACGAGGTTGAATTGTTTTCAGCATCTCAATCAAATGCAACCGAGGAAACTTCAACCCTAACGAATTAAGGTTATTTATGGTGCATTACAACATACACATGACGCTTCGTTTCCCTTCACCGGCTGGGAGATCTGAGTAAGATCGGATGCTAAGGAAGTAGAACATCAAAGACAAGTATTAAGTAAGCTCATATCATCAACATCTTACTACATTATCAATTTTAAATGTTTGGGTTATTAAGGAACGATGGATGGTGATGAATAGAGAAGGAGTGATACATGAAATATTCATGTAAAAAAATATCTACAAGGTAGGAGGTATGTCTTTGTTAGATACAAAAATGACGGAAAATATTATCAAAGGTTTTCATGACTTGAAGGGTTATGGTTAGTTGCGAATAAGGTTTTGGTTAGGCATGCAAAGAAGAGAGCTTCGAGGGAAAGAAAAATAAAGTTTCAGTGTTTTTTTTAAGAACTTTCCAACAATGAGTAGGGTGCATGTCTATTGGGATTAGGAATGTTCTAATCAAAGACACGTTGCAACAAAAGATGGAAGTGTTGGGTGTCGTTGGCCATCTTACCCGCGCGGCGGAAGCGTGAAAAACAGATTTCCGGGTATAAAAACAAGATGTCATCAAGACCCACTAATGGTGGAACTCTACATAAAGATAAAGCAACCAAATAAAAGAGATGGGATAGGAAATATACCATGCTCCAGCTTCTGATTTCTTCATATTGGGATGAACTCCAAGTCACAAGAGAGCAACTCTCTATTGATAGTCCACACCAAGTTTGTTCGATCCTCAAATGCTAGTAAGCCAAGTTATGATCTTCAAGACTTGAAATCATTCCTTGGTACAACTCACAACTTCCAGAAGTAGTTCAAGAACATGCTTGAATTTCTGGACATCTCCATGAACTCACAAAGGAGCTCCAATGGACTCATATGCACTATCACATGCCTTATAGCAGAGCCATAAGTCGTCCATAATAATTACTAGGTGACCCAATACTTGTTCCTTAAGCCAAGCAAAGAACAACAAAGTCAAGATTCTGTCAGATAGATTACGCGCCGCGTAATCCTAAACCTTACGCGTCGCGTAACCCTTACGGCCGTAAGCAAAATGCCATGCGGCCGTAAGGCCCCTTTTTCCATATTTCAGTTTCTCTCATTTGCGTTGTGTGCTGTCGGGATCAATCATTGGCGTGTGACCCAATAGGCTCGTGTATTATCAGTAGAGTTACTAATCTACGTGTGTTAATGGGCATATTATCCAACAGACTCCCACTTGCACATGACACAGCGTATCAAGAAGTAACACAGACAGAGAGCGGCCTCTAGCAAGACATCTCTGCCCCCAAGTCAACGCGAGTTATGTCATCCCAAGACAAGTACCAAATCACAACCCTATAGGTTTGATATGGCCCTATAGATAAGCGATCAATCATCCTTTTGTTCACGATATCCGTGTGAACACGAGACATGGTTAAATGTCAATCTCCTGATCGTTCACGATTATGTTTCTCGATTTCGATAGATGGTGACCCAAAATCTAGTTGCAATCGATCAAACATCATTGCAACACGAGCCCGGCCGTGCATTTTACGTCTGCTCTCAATCATCGAGGGGCTCATGGATATCTCTCTAAAACTAGAGGAACAAATCCCTTTAACTGCATTGCTCCGCCACATACCCCATACTTTACCTAAAAGCTCCCTTTATAACAGCCAGTCACGAACTGCGTTAGAAAGTAATCAAAACAAAGCAGGTTCATGCTTAGGAACACATGTATCTCCAGTCTAAGGACGAAATGATATGATCTTTCTGAGTTACTCATAACATAAACCATGAATTAAGCTCAGGTGTGGGTCGTCCAATCACTTGAATTAGTCAAGCACAGGCGAAGTGTTGCGTCTCTTTTATCCAATCCATTATTGGATAGCGACCAACCACTTCCCTCAGTCTTAATTCAAACTTCCTCCCCAATGAAGAATGACCGACTGTGGACATTTAGAATGCAAAATCATTCTGGGAAGTTATTAAACATGCCAAGATGGAACACATTAAAGATTCATGAAAATACCCGCCCATGGCGTATTATTAAATCACATTTAATAATCGATATAATATGATATACAATACTGCTTAATGTTCCCAAAGTTTAGTATATCAATATATAAGTAAAATAAACTTAAGTCACGTCCTTTTGCAAAAGGATTTGCATGTAGGCGCTAGTATGACAACCATCATCAGCCTATGACTTAAGCTTAATTAAACAGATCAGTCATAATGCTATCCGTTTGTACTCTCATGAAGACCATACCTCCAAACACAACCAAACAACTCATAAAGTGTTTGTTGACGAGACTATGGTCCTTTGTCCAAGTCCGAGTACCTTCATTGCTTCAAAAGAACTCAATAAGGTAAGTGACACTAAGGACAATGGTTCTTGTGCAAAAGCCATTATACCCTCATTATCACAGAAGATCCAAATAGGGTCATCAATGTTTTGAGAACCATTCTTACTAACAACTACACATAAAATAGGATCATGTACTCCGATCTAAATCGGCAGATATCCTTTATAGAAATTAGCACTGGAGTAATAAATTACTCTAAGCTTTATCTTTCCATAAATTTTCCAAGAACATGTCTCAATATTTCTTGTACTTCATAATCAATATTATATATATAATAACCATTGTGGACGAATAACTCCTGAACTAAGCTTTTGAACCAAGCATAGTCGGGACATTTTCTCCAATATAAAGTATATACAAGTATATGATTATAACAATGCTCCCACTAGCCCTGACATTCATACAGGTATAATCCTTGCTTTTGAAAAATCACATATATGATTTTCATATCAAAGCAAAGGTTCCAACCCTGAGATGCTTATTTAAGTCTATCAATAGACTTCCATAATTTGCAGACTCTACAAGAATACTTGTGCTCTTAGACTTCACAAGGATGCTTGTGATTGTAGACAATACAAGGATACTCTTGATGTAAGAGACCTCCAGATAGTGTTTTAAGCACTTCCTCATAAAAATTCATGTTAAGGAATGGAGTCCTTATATCAATTTATCATAGCCATAAAAGGGCAGTGATATCTTATAAGTATCTGAGTAAACTTCAACATAACCATTGGAATAAAGTTTCAAGATGATACCAACCTTATGGTCAATCATCGAGAACACTTCTCAACTATGCGTTAATTGAAGTTGTCTACAAAACAACTTTTGACATAACCACTGAAAGAAAGTTTCTATATGATACATTCCAGTTGGTCAATCATCAAGAAAACCTTTCCAATCAGTCGGTATTCAAAATGGTCTACAAATTTACTCTTCGACATTACCACTAAGAGAAAATTTCTAGATGATACCTCCTTCATGGTCAATCATCGAGAACACTTCTATTAGTCGATATTCGAAGTTGTAATCAAATCCATGATGGTTTCTTTCATAAAGAACCATATACACTCTATGGGTTTCCACCCTGGTATAGGATAAAAAACAAGTTTCAAACTTGAATATCGTCAATGGATTACATCTCACATTCATTGTCTCTTTTCTACTAGCAGACACTACGCCCACTACGCTTCTAGTAGTTGATGAGTTATCATCAAGTCGTCTTCCTTAGATATAATAAACTATATCTTTCTGATCTTATGACGACATATACCAGTCTAAGAGGAAATGACTATATGTCAGGTTCTCCAGCCTTCTCATGCTGAATTTTAATCATTTATGATTATTTGCTAGTCCCAACATTAGGTTATTCCATTCAAGGTTTACTTTTACTTCTACAGACATCCATGGATATTAGTTTTGAAGAAAAGAAACTTTTTCCCATAAAACACTTTGTTTTTATAAAAACAAATATCCCATGGTCTTAGAAGAATACCTAATGGAGTAACACCTCTAGATTCCAGATTCCTTCACCTCACGTACAAAACGCAGGTTTAGACAATGCAGACTTTGAGATAGACAAGCAAATATACTCTTTCTAGTCTCATCCCCTAAGGTATAGTCTTAACCCTCTTTGTTGGTTTAAGATTAAGAACATAGCCCGCCACTTCTTTAGATACTTCAAACAATTGAATACTAAAGTGGAACATATCAATTACCAGACCATATCAAGAATGTCCGGTTCTTCCATGATATGACCCATTATACAATGTGTTATAGAAGGAGTGAATTATATGACAAATCCATAATTCAATTGATGGTAATAGAATTTTAGAGCATATTAACTCAATCTACACAGTCTACACAAGGATTAACTCGGCTAAAGCTCGACAATCAACCTTTGTGTAACTTGAATCGAGTATCATATTTCTTTATCTATTTAAAATCAGGCACTTCGTTATGGTGTGTCTCTAACACCTATAAGGTTTCAAACACATAGTCTATCAATGATTTGACATATCCATTTCTTCTACCATCATCGGTAAATATAACGAAGTATTTGGATTTTATACCTTATGATTTGCTTGAACGGTCTACACGCAAGAGTGTGTACGTAATCCAACAAGCTATCAATCCTCTCACATACAAAAGTGAAGGATGTATAATTAAATTAACCTAATAAATAAGATTTGTTAGTCAACATTTGACCCATGATCAAACGATTCCAAATTCCTTACCACACGGAGTTTGGTGATACAAATCTTGTTTATATGGTTAAGTCAACTATGTCATAAGGATAACTTATCCAAATTATTCATGATCATGATATTACTTCTTAAGCATAAGATTAATATAAATGCCTTGACATGTATAAACTTTGAAACAATTATATGGTTCAAAATAATATACATCGTCCAACAAATGGCATAATAGATATAATGTTTCTAGCCACGAAAAATGCAAAACAAATATCTATTGAAGTAATATATTAGCTAGAGGGATAGGCAAGTGTCATACTTCCAATCCTTTCAATAGAAACAACTATCTTGTTTTTCTATTTGAAGTCCAGCTCTCCATGCCTTATATACCTACTTCCCTTTTAATACTTATACTTTGCAGCAAATAAATTTGCAACAAATTTAAATATTATAGCTAGCGTTCAAAAACCTAACCTATAGAAGTAGCATTAAAAACAATGGAGTTTAATCATGAATGTATCTTAAGTCAAAAACCTAAAAGAGTCTTTAACCCATCTAGACAAAATGGTGGTGCTAATTTCTAATCTTATCGTGAAGTAGCAAACTACCCCTTATGGAGTCTAATCACCATAGGCGCAATCATATTGCCCTTTAAGTCCAATATAATGGAAGGCTTGATTAAAAATGAAAAATTCCATTAAAGGTCAATTTCTATTTCATTGATTATTTGTTCCTTAGTAGCCTTATTTGGGAATATATGAAGTAATCTTCATTGGTCATGTTTAGACTTTGCAGTCTCTAATCATACCATGAAGCTCTATCAAAGAGTTCTTCATTCGGTCCATGTACGTCTTAATAATAAGGACATAGACACATTTATTCCCACCTTCTTGCATCCGACAACCGACTTAGGTCTAGACACATAATCCTCTCTTGTGTCTACGATACGCATTGCGCGCATCTAATGACCTAGTTCGCATTGGTAGCAAGTGGCTTTAAAAGGTTTTCTCAATAATGTACAACTTTGTCTCAACCAACAATGTTAGACAATTAAGTTTACATGTATGAGTTTATCCTTTATTAGGAACCGACGGAGTATTAATTTTGATGTGGTGTTGTTAACGTGTAAGTTATCTTTAGAGTACACAATTTGGTTAATATTGAAATGATCCTCGTTAAAATATTTTACCCATTTGATTTATAAAATCAAAATTTTAACAAGGGCTAAGAATCATATTTCACCTTGCACCGTGACGGTTTTTCTGTGGATCACGTGACAAAGCTATTTAGGCCGGTACAAATTCACCGATTGTAATCCATTGTTACAACTCTTAGTTCCATGCGGGATCCAATTTGACAACCATGGTTTCAAATTTGGCATGTTTGATCCCTCCACACCAACTTCAAACTAAGATTTTAAATAACTCGGCTAGAGGTCGACAATTATTCAAAATATTATTTTGAAATCATAAATCAACCGTCAAGATACACGGTGGTACTCTTGCCCAACGATTGACTCGGCTAGAGCTCGACAATCAACCTTGCGAGTTGCCACACGCGCCTTCCACACAGTCTATACAAAGATTAGCTCGGCTAGAGCTCGACAATCAACCCTTGTATAACTAGATTCGGGCGGTGTCATCTTATGGGTGGTGTGCAATTTACATTTAGAAAACGGGATTTAGTTTTCCGGTTTAAAAAACCATTTGAGCGGTTAGATTAACAAATAAGTGACAAAACGCATTTTTTCACTTTGAATTATAAGCCATTGTTATATTCTCCCTCGTTAATCTTATGCGCGCGCGAGTTTGCTAAACCAATGTTAAAAACTCTTGAGTTTTATTATTGTCAAAAATTGTCTAGTATGCAATCATATAATCCATGCATAAACAATAAATAATAAAACAACCACACGTATATATAATAGTTGATAACCATGCCCCTAAAACCTATGCGTTTTTCCCGTGAGCCATTACGGAAAAAAAACGAAGTCATCTAAGGACATATCCTTGACTTGGATGTGCTCCCAATAAACCCGCTACCTCCATTGGGCCTCTCGGATTCATGTTTGCCAAGACGTCTCTCCAAGGACTCCCGATGGTTGCTTCCATATTACAATTACATAGAAAATAAAATAAATGACATACAAGCCACAAATCCTATTTTCTAGTACAAAAATAAATAACATGGAATTTAAATTAAATTAATTAATTATTACATACCATGTGACATTTAGTCACCAAATAAATGAATAACTAATTTAACACAACCAAACATCCACAAGGTCTAGGGCATTGATTGGTTACCAACATCACATGAACAACATGAACAACATGGTGTGCCACACAAAACCATGAAAACTTATGTATCTTGATTAAGATTATTTCTAAAAACTCAAGGCACTAAATAATCCCATGTATATATGTATTAGTAACAACAAACCATTTTTGACGAAACATATTCATATATATATAATGTAAGTATATGCAATTACTATTTTTATGCCAAAAATAATAATATACATATAAATACACCAACCAAGATACAAGGCATCTTAATATACCAAAAAAATAATTTCTGGAACAAAAATCACAGAAACCATTTTTGGATGCCAAAAACCAAACTGCAAAAACTGTTTTATAATTTTTTAAAAATCTGTCAGATCCATTTATACGCCGCGTAACCCAAGCGGTTCCGTGCCGCGTAATCCACCTGACAGCAAATCCAGTTTTTCGATTTCGGGTTTTTCAGGCCACCAAGGTGCAATACCTATGTAGAGATGGCTCTGATACCACTGTTGGGTGTCGTTGGCCATCTAACCCACGTGGCGGAAGCGTGAAAAACAGATTTCCGGGTATAAAAACAAGATGTCATCAAGACCCACTAATGGTGGAACTCTACATAAAGATAAAGCAACCAAATAAAAGAGATGGGATATGAAATATACCATGCTCCAGCTTCTGATTTCTTCATGTTGGGATGAACTCTAAGTCACAAGAGAGCAACTCTCTATTGATAGTCCACACCAAGTTTGTTCGATCCCCAAATGCTAGTAAGCCAAGTTATGATCTTCAAGACTTGAAATCATTCCTTGGTACAACTCACATGCTTGAATTTCTGGACTTCTCCATGAAGTCACAAAGGAGCTCCAAGAACAAGAGAAGAGAAAGAGAGAGCCTTGCTTCATTTCTTGGTCAAGGAAGTATGTAAAAACCCCTATGGACTCATATGCACTATCACATGCCTTATAGCCGAGCCATAAGTTGTCCATAATAATTACTAGGTGAGCTAATACTTGTTCCTTAAGCCAAGCAAAGAACAACAAAGTCAAGATTATGTCAGATAGATTACGCGTCGCGTAATCCTAAACCTTACGCGTCGCGTAACCTTTACGGCCGTAAGCAAAATGCCATGCGGCCGTAAGGCCCCTTTTTCCAGATTTCAGTTTCTCTCGTTTGCGTTGTGTGCTGTCGGGATCAATCCTTGGCGTGTGACCCAATAGGCTCATGTATTATCAGTAGAGTTACTAATCTACGTGTGTTAGTGGGCATATTATCAAACAGGAAGATCGTATATGGAGGTGCTCACTTAAACCTAAAGATGAAATTTGGATACAATAGAAATGGGTTATTTTAGCTTTAGGATTTGAAGATAATTGACACAAAACTACCTAAGTATGTGCCGTGAAATGGCCGGGACGCTAAAGTTTAGAAGTGGATAGCTTCGTCTTCGATACTAGTGATAAAGATAAATAATGCCTGTGTTTGGCTTTAGTGCAAGAAACTAGTTATCCAGATCATATCCCACCTATGACTAATGATGTTTTCAAAGTCAAAAGAGTCAAATGTAATACGACAACAATGGGTGGAAAAAAGGTGTTGATATCTTTTGATGATAAAGAGACTATGGACTTCTTTTTAGATATGTACTAGGATGAAGATGATAGGTATCTTAGAAAACAATCAGTGTGTTAACGAGCAAATACCTAAACAAGTTTAAGCCATCCTTGATAAGCAAACTATTCAAAAATTGCAAGTACTAGTATTTTCTAGAAAAGGTTAATATCTTACAAAATGCTTTCCTGAAATCCAGGAAAGGAAAAGAAACATTTTCTAATAGATTAGTTAAATCTCATAATTCTCATTGGAAAGACACTACCATTCTTTCCACTAACCATAATTCTATGAAACTGTCAAAATGTAATAATATTGATGTTGAATAGCCAAATCAGATTAAAAGAGTAAAGGTGAGTAATCGTGTACTGATACCTAATTAGTTAATAGTGAGTTCCTTTGACTTAGTCGAACAGGGAACAAATAATGATTGCTCAGCTGATACATGTTTAGCTGATCATTCCTTATCTGATCACTGTGCAAATCAAGAAAAATATTATTATCACTATTTTGGAAGTACAGTTAATAAAATAACTTTGCTAAACCTACCACATTTAAAATTGGTTCTAAGACCAGTATGTAAAGAAAATAAAGCTTGTGACTGTTCTAGACATATGCGGAAAATGATCATAACATTGAATTCCCCTAACCAAATATAGTTCAAATGATGTTATAAGGAAAGCTAAGTTTATTTCACACGGATCCACTGAAAATTAGATGTCTAAGTGTAACTAACTTCTTCTTATACCTTATTTATGCCGGGAAATAAAACTTGGTACCTTGATAGTGGTTAGAACCATGACTGACCACAAAAGTCTGCTCAACAAATATAAAATGAAAAAGGGTTCTATGATTAATTTTGGAGGTGATAATATGGTCGGCTATGTTGATTTGCACAAACTGGAATGTTAAGTTGTCCAATGTATCGTATGTTGAACGCCTTAAATATAATTTCATGAGAATAAGTCAATTGTTTGATGGAGATAATAAGGTCCATTTCACCAACACGGGAAGTTCCATTCTAGATGAAGAAGAACACTTTGTTAAGTGCCAAAATGGTCAAGGATATCTGCTTCCTGGATATGGCATCAACAGACCCAACCAAGGAAACATGTCTTTATACAAATAACAGTGTTAATGTGAATTGGTTGTGGCATAAAAGGTTGTGTCACCTTAATTTCCAAAATATAAATAAGCTTAGCAAGAATGATCTTGTGTCAAGCCTGCCTTTCCTAACCTATAGTAAACCCAAACCTGGCTCGTCTTGTGAAACGCAAAAAACACAAGACTTCATTTCCGTCAAAATAGTGTTTTTCTATACACCAACCATTATACATGCTTCACGTAGATCTTCTTGGCCCTATTGCTACTTGTTGGTCCCTTGGTGAGATAAACAACAAGCAATTGTGTAGAAGGGGGGGTTGAATATACTTTCTGCGGAAAATTGAACAAATCAATAAAAACTGTTACACACATCAACTTGAGTAAAATTGAATGCTTTCATTAATAAGAAGAAGATTACAAAAACTTATCAAGTATGAAACACTTGATGTATAAACACCAAATACAATTCAAATCTCTCAATCTCTCAGACTAATTGATCAAACTTGCTGTCTATAATCAACTAATGATTATAAACACCACATAATTCTCTAAACATGATTTACCACAGATTGAATAATTACCAACTTCACAACGAACATGAAGATCAAACACACGAACTCTTGTTGGCAATCTGTGAATGCTTGATTATGTTGATCAACTTACAATCAATGTATCAAGTATGGCGATGCTTTTTACCTCTCTCCTGATTAAGAGAATTTATAGTCCTATTCTACGTATCCTATCAAACTAATATTATTCTAATTTGTTAACTAACTAGCGGATAAACCGGACATCTTGAATCTTGAATCTTGAATCTTGAATCTTCAATCTTGATTCTGGAATATTCTTATGCACACCGTAGATAGAGAATAATATAATTTAAAACAAATTTAAATTCTATTAAACTGACTTCTTTTGTCAGGCTGTGTTACTCAGCTTGAAACTCATCAAGCTGAGTTCATCGAGAAGTAACTCGGTATTAAACATGTACTAACATGTATAAGGACTAACTCATCCTTAGAAGTCATAAGAGTTAGCTAGAACTGACTTAGCAACTCTGTTGAGCTGACTAAGCCTAAAGGCAGAGTCACTCAGCTTGAAACATATGAAGCTGAATATTTAACCTATACCTTAGGTAACACACAACTTATCAAACATATAGATAAACTGGCTAAGATATAGTCTAAGCTGATTAACTATAATGCTCAGCTTATACTCAACTTATGCTTAGTCTGAAACACTATAAGTGCTCAGTCTGACCAAGCTTCATAATTCTGTTTAAACTATATTTAGAACATATCTTACAAACATAACTTTTTCTCATCAAATCTTAACTAATAAGATCATTTGACCAACAAACTCCCCCTAATTGATGATGACAAAACCATCAAATAGTTTTTAAGTTTATTGAACAGAATTATGTTTCTAATCTTAAACTTACTAAGATTTTATTTTTGAACTATTCAAATTTTAATTGAACTTATCAATTATAAGTTGAACATACCAACCAATCATATTTATGAACATGAAATCAACATATTGTTCATTCAAGCTGAACATATCAGACTAAAAAATATGAACATATCATAAACATTTGAATATATCAAATAATACTTGTATTCATTTAACTTGAACTTATCAGAATACAAATATGTGATCACTTAGATCATGCACACTTAGTGCTTACAAAATATTAGAACTAATCTAATAGTTATGCTCAGGATGCAACTCTTCAAACTCTTTAATTTCCTTGTCAATATCTTCAAGAAGTTCTTTCAGATTTGGCAAGTGTTGAATTTCATCCTTTTGTGATCTGATTGCTCTGTTTATTCTATATCTGAACCTACTGGTTTGTTCAGCTTTATCCACTATTAGTCTCAAAGCTAACACTTGAGCTACCTTACAAATATATAGTGCTGCATCAGACTGGAAGCATTGATTACCATCACCATCTAAGTACATATATCCTTTCTGAGGCTGTTCAACATAAGTGTTCTCTTGAAACTCCATGCCTTCAGGAAGACGATAATCATACTTGCTCAATATTGCTAATCCAGCTGGCTTTGACAACTTCTTCTTTCCAATCTTGTGAAAGGAAGTGAGTAGGGTTCTTATTTCAGATCTAGGTATGGCTTCAATCATATCAGCTTTTGCTAGAAGCCTTAAAATCTCATCTTTTACTTGGTTTCTAGCAAAGGATTTTTCTATCTGCTTGATGAGTATGGCTATTTGTTTCCATTCAGAATATCCTAGTCTATGAATCAGATTTAGATCCAGGGAAGCTGTTTCACCATTTTCTAAGACACACTCTAGAATAACAATCCCTTGGACTATGCTCAGCTTGAGTGACTTAATCCGAGAAGAAAAGTATGTCTTGACATAACACTGAGTAATGTCCTCTACTTGAGTTTCAATAGGAAGCTCTACTTCTTCTACTTCTTCTTCCGTTAGCTCTATAGGCAGTCTGAGTTTGACTAACTCCTCATTCTGCTTTCTAATCTGTTCAGCCCACGCCTGCTCCCTTATTAATTTCTCGTTCTGAATGTTTGCTAACTCAACTTGTACATTCTGCTGTCTTCTTCTTAGTTTTTCAACAGACATCCCAAGCTGATCAACATCTTGTTGTTCTATTCTCTCAATAGCCATTTGAGTAGCTCTTTCTTTCAAGGTTATATTGCATGTGGAATCTGAATCTGAATCTGATTCACCAAGAATCATTTTTCTCCTTTTACTTTTTCTTGGGACTTCTATATCTTCTGAGCTGACTGTTTGAGGTATATTACCTTTAGCTTTTGCAGTAAGCTCAACTTCAGTTTCTGTTTCTTTCTCTTTCTCCCCCTCAACCTGAGATGGCCCCTTTGTGGTTTCAGCTAGAACTGACTCGGCCTTTTCTTGAATCTTCTCCCCCTTTTTGTCATCATCAATAGGGGTTAAAGTCTGTTTTTATTTTAGAGCAGCCACCACAGATTTAAGTCTAGTCACTTCTACTTCCAAAGAATCCAATGAGGATAACAAATTCTTCTTGGTTTCTCTCCTCTTAAGATGCAATATATCAAACTGACTTTGAATTAGACCCTTAATTTCATCCACATCAGCTTTAGTAGGTTGGGATTTGGGTGCATCTTCTAAGAATTGGTGTCTACCCTCAAATTCATTTGCACCAGACTGTGGACCATGTAATTCACCTTGGTATCTAGGTGAATCATTGGCAGGTCATGTAGGAGAGTGTGAGAAGTGAAGAGAATGTGTTTGGTTCAAAGTGTGATGAGAATGGATTGGTGGTTGGTTAGTTTGGTGAGTGGGGGGTAGTTGACCCTGGGGATTGGTCAAATCTTCAATGTAACCTGAGTGTGTCTGCTCAGGCACAGTAATAGGCTCTCCCATGGCTCTGGAGAGTATGGGCTGAGTAGACAACACACCCTGGTTTGGTTGTTAGGTTAGATTGAGCCTCAAGGTTAGCACCTTAAGAGTAGGTGTCTCCCCTCAACTCCTACTAGTAGAGGTATCAGTGTGATATCAGCTCCAGAAGTGTCTTTAGGTGTGACACTACTTTTGAAAGTTTCTCTTATATAGGTTTGGAAAGTATCCTTGGTAGCAGTGGGCATACCAAAGTTGGCTTCAGATTGGAGTTTTAAATGGATAGAAGGTGGAGGAGATGGGTTAGACTGTGTTGGGCTGACCACAGTCTTATCTCCAAATGATGATGGAGAATAATGAGAAGAAGATGAGAGTGGAGGAGTTATACCTGTGTGGGGTTTACCAACCGATGGAGACCCTGAAGATGGATGAGAGATGGATGGAGATGTAGTAGACTCATCCTCAACTTCAATAGTTTCAAGCTCAGCTTGAGCAGGTTGCTCAGCTTGAGCTTCTTGGTCAGCTTGAGCTGCGCCCTCTTGATCAGACTCCTCATCTTCACTCTCTGAAGATGCTCCTTCAGCAATCCATTGCATGGGCTCACTAAGTCCCTCTTGCTCTGGAAAGATGTCATTGTTAAACATCTTTGAGCTGAGTGCTGGTGTTAAGAACAGATACTGTCCAGCCTCGTAAATTTCACTCTCCAGCTCAGCTTCAAGCACCAAGTACAGGTACCTTATGAATGGCACATGTAGGTCCTTTGGTGTCTTCATCACTTGGACCATGAGTTCATTAAAGTTCAGCAAGGCAAGATCCAGATTCCTTGCATAGAATATGTTGTACAACAACTGTATCTCGAACTCGTTGACTTGGTCAAGTCCTCCAACCTTGGTCCCTAGTGAACGGATCACTATAGAAACCATAAAACCCCATCTGGTTGGAAAGGTAGCTTTCTTAATGAAACCCTCGACTTGTGGGTGACCCATTCTTGGCAAAACAAATCTTGCTACCCGTCTTGTCACGGTAGGATCGAAGACTTCATTTTCAAGGTGGTGTAGAATCTCCCTTAGCCTTTGAACCGTAATTATTAATGTTCTCTCCCCATTCAGAACAGTTCCTCTGATTTCTCCCCTATCCTAGTCACAGACACATGTATACCAGAATTCAAATAGGTGTTGACGAACGACATGAATTGGTGCCCCGGAGAAAGCAAATGCCAATTGGCATTTTCGAATGTAGTCCACCGAGGCTTCATAACCTCTGCCCCGTTTTCGCTCAGGAATAGCGAGGCAGGCACGTTGATTGTTGATTTTTAATCAACGACACTTTTTTGTTCTTAAATGTAGCACCTCGTACCATTCGATCACTAAGATTGAGAATGATCCCGTCGATCGTAAAATAATTAGATTTGAATTTGATTCACACTTAGTAATATCGTATTTCGCATTGAGCGATGAGGGTTTCAAGTTTGGATGAATGTTTAATTTCCCGTAGCAATTGAGGTGTTTGGAGAATGTGTATTGAGTATTGCAGAAGTAGAAGGATGAGAGAAAGTAAGCGTAAACTTCTGAATTTCAGTTACAATTGATATATATACCTTATTGAGGAGAGAGAAAAATTACCATTGGAAATCCCTTTTTATCCGTTACACTAGCTAACTAATATCTAGAGATAAGCGGGATACATATGAAACTTATCATATCCAACGGGTAATTTGGTAAAATAATACTTTTGACATACAGAATTATTATTCACACTGTTACATTACACCAATACATAATCAGTATAAAAATATAATTTGCGACTGACTCAAACATAATACTTCATGAATTAATAACACAAAGTAACTAAAACATGGTTTGGACATACCAAGTTGAGGAAACTTATTACTCAGCGTGAGTCAAGCACTCAGCTTGACTTTAACACTCAGCTTGAGATTAACACTCAGCTTGAGTTGAGCACACAGCTCAGATATAGTGACACTTAGTCATTTTTATTTGAGACTAACTCAAACTTATATTTTAACCACACTAAGTAGTTAAATCATGTTTAGACATACCAAACGTATGAACTTATCACTCAGCTTGACCAAGTGAACAGTTTATGATAACATATCTATAAACTGTACTCTCAGCTTAAGACACATAGTCTTTATCAAGCTGAAACTCAGTTTTAGAAACTTATCTAAGGGTTGAGCATACCCAATTTACTTAGCAGATAAGAAAACCTTTTCTCATCAAGAGGTTTTGTAGTTGATCATCTGTGGAGATAAAATTTATTTCAACCTTACCTTTTTCCATGATGTCTCTTATGAAGTGATGTCTGATTTCTATATGCTTTTTTTCTTGAGTGGAAGACTGGATTAAATGTTATGGTTATTGCACTTTGGTTATCACAAAAGATAGGAGTTTTCTTAAAATTAATACCAAAGTCTTGAAGCTGATGTTGCATCCACAAAATTTGAGCACAACAACTTCCTGCAGCAACATAATCAGCTTTAGTAGTTGAAGTAGCCACTGAATTATGTTTCTTACTTGTCCAGCTTACTAACTTCCCTCCAAGCATTTGACATCCTCCTGTTGTATATTTTCTGTCTAATTTTCACCCAGCATAATCAGCATCAGAAAATCCAACCAATTCAAATCCAGAATCCTTTGGATACCAAAGACCAAGATTGGGTGTACCTTTAAGGTACCTAAAGATCATTTTCCTTAGGATCTGCCTGATATCTTGCACAAACATATGTAGCAAACATTATATCAGGTCTACTAGCTATCAAATAAAGTAATGAACCTATCATTCCTCTATAGGTTGACTAACATACATACTTTCCATCTAAGTCCTTGCTCAGCTTGATAGCTGGTGACATGGGTGTTTTCATGGTTGAAGTAGAATCAAAACCATATTTATTTATCACATCAAGAACATACTTGCTTTGATTTATGAATATTCCTTCAGGCTTTTGTTGAATCTGCAAGCCTAGGAAATATGTCATTTCACCCATCATACTCATCTTGTAACTTTTTGACATTGCTTTGGAGAACCATTAACATAGAGATTCATTTGTAGAACCAAAGATAATGTCATCCACATGAATCTATACAAGAATCACCTGTCACTCTTTTTAATAAAGAGTGTCTTATTAATACTACCTCTGGTGAAGTCCATTGATAGTACGTATTTGGATAGTTTATCATACCAAGCTCTTGGAGCTTGTTTAAGACCATACAAAGCCTTGTCTAACTTATAGATATGGTGTGGATACTTTGAACTAACAAAGCCAGGAGGTTGTTTCACATAGATTTCCTCCTGAAGTTTTCCATTTAGGAAAGCACTTTTCACATCCATTTGATAGACTTTGAAGTCTTTATGTGCTGCATAAGCTAAGAACAACCTTATGGCTTCAATTATAGCAACAGGGGCAAATGTCTGATCATAATCTATTCCTTCTTCTTGTCTATACCCTTGTGCTACCAGCCTAGCTTTGTTCCTAACAATCACTCCATCCTTGTACATCTTGTTTCTATAGACCCACCTAGTGCCTATAATTGTATGATCTTTGGGGGCTGGGACAAGATTCCATACTTTATTTCTCTCAAACTCAGTCAATTCCTCCTACATTGCTTCAATCCAGTCTTCATCCTTTAAGGCTTCTTTAGTCTTCTTTGGTTCCATCTAAGATAGGAACCCAAGGTAAGCAGCATAGTTTGCTGTTACCTTTGATCTGGTGGTCACTCTTTCTTGAATGTTAGCAATCACTTGATCTTGAGGATGATCTTTGAGGAACTTAAAGGTTGTAGTGGGAGATTGTGGTTCTGGACTTGAGTGATATTGAGGACTCTAAGGTGAACCTACATCCTCGGTCTCAATTGCAACATTGTCATCAAACTGTTGATCACTAAGATCTTCAGTCTGAGTAGTATCCTCTCCAAAAGGATTAAAGAACTCATCTTCTTTCTCAGCTTGAGAATCTTTTGGAGGCTGTGATGATCTTTTAGATGTACAAAGATCATCATCACTGTCTTCATCATCTATGACATACATAGGATTTGACCTTTTGGTATCCTCCGGCTTTTCAAGCTCACTCAGACTGACTGAATCAGCTTGAACTTTGTCAGCTTGATCAAGATTGTCTTCATCAAAGGAGACATGAATTGATTCTTCTATTGCCTTTCTCCTTGAGTTATATACTTTGTAAGATTTGGAGATTGAGGAGTAACCAACAAAAATTTCAGGATCAGCTTTAGGTTCCAACTTATGGAGCTGATCTCTTTAATTAAGCACATAGCATTTTGAACCAAAGACATAGAAGTAACCTATATTGAGATTTCTTGATTTATACATTTCATATGCAGTTTTGCCATGACTTTTGACTATGATTGATCTATTTTGGGTGTAACATGTTGTACCAACAGCTTCATCCCAAAAATATAGTTTCAATCCTGCCTCACACAGTATTGTTCTAGCAGCCTCAATTAAGGTTCTATTTCTCCTTTCAGCAACTCCATTTTGTTGAGGAGTTCGAACTGAAGAGAAATTTTATAATTATCCTTTTTGTTCACAAAAGCCTTCAAGGGTTGAGTTTCTAAACTCAGTCCCATGATCACTTCTGAGTTGCTTAACAGACATACCTTTTTGCAACTCTTCCTATGTGATAAAACTTATTATCTCTAGGGCAGCTTCACTTTTGGCTTTAAGGAATATTACCCAGGTGAATCTAGAGAACTCATCAACTATCACTAGGGTGTACTTCTTGCCACGTAGGCTTGGAGTACTTATGGGTCCAAACAGATCCATGTGCAACATATGCAATGCGTCTGTTATTGAAAAGTTTTGCTTTGACTTAAATGACCCTTTATGATGTTTCCCTTGTTCACAAGCTGGGCACAATTTGTCTTTGACAAATGTTATCTTTGGCAATCCAGAGACTAACTCTATATTAGATAACATATTTATATATTTGAAATTCAAATGTGATAACCTTTTTTGCCACAACCAACTCAGCTTAGGAACAAATTGAGATTATAAGCAGGTTTCAGTATAAGGATCTGCAGATTTGAGATCAAGTAGATACCCATCTCTTTCTCTCTTTGCTATTAGCATTGGCTTACCCTTTGCTTTGTAAATTGTTCCTACTCTCTTGCTAAAAGTAACAACATTGCCTTCATCACACAATTGACTGATACTTATCAGATTATGTTTAAGACCTTTAACATATGCAACCTTCTGTAAAGTAACCTTCCCATATCCTTTAGTTCTTCCAGGGGAGCTATCACCAAATGTTACTTTAGGACCTTCATCTTCCTAGAATTCACTTAGAAGTCCTTTCCACCCTGTAATGTGCCTTGAGCATCCACTGTCCAAGTACCATTTACTTGAACCCTGCACATGAAAAATAAACATATTAGTTTTATTTAGGAACCCCCTCTAAAGTGGGTTCAGATGATAAGAACTTAGCCGATTCATCTTGTGGAGCTGACTGGTCAACTTGAGCAGGTGTTGAGTCCTGCATAGGCTGATCAGCTTGTTCTTTTTCAGGCCTTAGAATTTCACTTTCACAGTCTTTGGCTTCATGTCCTCTACCTCCACATTTATACCACTTTCTTCTACTAGTAACTACAGGGGGTAGGTTATTGTTAGATTATGTGCATAGATAATTAATGGGCACATTGTATCCAATGTTATAAGAGACTAAAGGGTCACACTGCTACACACCCAATTCAGAAAAGTTAGATTACACCATAAGTCTGTGTGGAAATAATTAATCAGTTAGATTAATTATTAAAGAGAAAGAATAAATAATTAATCAGTTAGATTAATTATTAAAGAGATAAACAAATAATTAATCAGTAGTATTAATTATTGAGAGATATAAATAATTATCCAGTCTGGATTAATTATTAGAAAGGAATAAATAATAAATAGTTATTTATTATTTAAAGAGAATTAAATATTAAGTTTTAATATTTAACGGACCAGTTAATTAATAGTTAATTAATTGACTAGTAAAGTCCAGGGGGTCAAAGTGAAGAGATTGAAAGTTTAATTAAAACCAGTGAGCTTTTAATTAAACGGGCTTAGGTCCAATCTAATCCTTATATATATCTTAAGCATTAAGGATTAGATACAAGTGACAAGGATTAAACCTAGCCACCACCAACTCTCTCTCTCTTACTCTCGATCTAGCACCTCTCTCTCTCTGTCGATATCTCTCTCTCGGCTCTCTCTCTCTTCGACGATCAAGAAGAAACACCAAGGGTGTTTCTCGGTTTTGGTGATCGACGCAAAGGATACACACACACTCTCTCGGTTTCGAGATTTGAAGCTCGGGTGATCCTGGAGCGGTTTAGCAGCCAGTTCAATCGGAGGTGCAGTAGTGGTGGACTATCTTTAGCAATCCTAAAGGTTTTGTTCAGGTATATTTTTTGTAACCTTTTCTATGGGTTGTTTGTAAGAAACTATGTTGATCATGTAAGTTTTAAAGATCCTAACCCTTTTGGGGTTTAGAGGGTTGTGTTCAATCCAGTTCCGCTTTTAGGATTGAACCAGTGGAATCAAACCCAGGTTTGACCAGTTTGAGTCATACGGTGTTTTGGTCAGGTTCAAAACCCTTCAGTGGTATCAGAGCCTCGGCTCTATGATCCATAGTTTCTAGTTTTTATTTGTTCTAGTTTTAAGGTTTATTCTTGATCTTCTACTTGTTCTTGGTAATTTCGAAAATCAAGTAGGTAACAAAACAGTTTGTTTTTGTTAGCAGGTTAAATCTTATTAATCAGAATGTTCAAACAGTTAGTTTGAATGGTTAAAAGGTTTATGATTTTTTGATAAGGATAGTTTTGAACAAATGTATTAAACCTAGATAATCTAGTTAGTTGGTTTATTTGATAGATGTATGATCTACTTCATCTTGTTTCTTTCTCCACAAGTTTTCGAAAACCATAAGGGGATAAAAACAATTTTTCCGTTTTTTATCAAGTTTATAAAAGGTTTAATTTTAACCAGTTAGGTTTAAACCAGGTTTGTGTTTAAACGGTTAAAAAGGGATAAACCTTTTATCTAAAACTAGATTTTAACAAGTTTTAAACTTTTTTTTTTAAAAGGTTCAAATCATGTTTTAGGATAATTAGTTATTAATAAAACAAGTTTTGTTGATATTAATAATTAATAGTTTTTTGGTTTTAGAAATTAAATCCAGTTTTAATCAATATATTAAAACAGTTAGTTTTAAAAGGTTAAAAGGATTTAATATATATATTAATCGGAAAACACGAATCGAGAACATCACCATGTCACGGTGCTGGCTAGCGGCGCTAAGGCCAGCGGAAGCATGGTGGGCTACGGCCCAGAACACCACGGCCCATGTAGCCTGCGGCCCAGTTGGGGTTCGCGGCAAGGGTTAGCGGCGCTAAGGGCCAGTGGGCCTCGGCCAAGTGAGGTCCTCGGCCCAGTGAGGTCCTCGGCCTAGTGAGGCTCTCGGTCCAATAGGGCTTACGGCCCCGGTGATTTTGGTCCAGTGGGTCTTCGACCCAAGAGGGTCTCGGCTTGGTAAGTTTTCTCGGGTTGACGAGAGATGTTGGCCCAAGACAGTTTTTCCGGATTAACACAAAAGGATTATTAATTTTAAGTTATAAAACTAATAAAGATATTATATAAACTAGAATTATATATATATATATATATATATATATATATATATATATATATATATATATATATATATTAATTAGTTTAGTTAAAATATGTATATATGAATTTAGATATTTATTTATTATGACTAGTTTTAAGTCATTTTTGAATAAAATCTAAAAGGGCAAAGTTTATATAATAAGATGGAGAAACAAATAAGATAATATTTAAATGACCAAATGATGTCGGTTTTAAGTTTTTGGAAAACTAGTAATAAAACTCGACGTGAGAATTTCATTCAAGTTTTGAATGAGATCAATTTTTTAAGTTTTTGTTGAAAAACTATTTTGGTCAAATTAAACTAGAAGATCATAATTCTCATTTTTGGTTAATAGGTATTAATCAAAAGGATAAATGAGAAAGTTTAGACAAATCAGATTGTGTGCTTAACAGCACAGTTTTATCCTTTTATATTATAACTGCGTGGTTGACTTTTATATATATAGTGCTTATATATAATTGCGTGGTTGTATAGCTATAGTTTTGCCGACTTAGGACTCGTTTTTCCATTTCTTCTTTTATTTTGGTTTTAGGAAGGCCTGCGTGCCAATTACAATCCCTTTCTTATTTGTAATATTGTACTGGTTCGGGGAGGCCTGCGTGCCACTTACAACCCCATTCAATATTATATTTGTAATAGATTAGTAGTAGTTTAATCCCTCAACCAAGATGGACTCGAAGAAGATGACGACGTATATGATGTTCGATACGCGAAGCACGGACACTTCGGGGAGGTGTCAAGGCTAGTGGGAGCATGAAGTCAAGAAAGGCGAATCCAAGTCACTTTGTCCTTAGGCTTGACCTTAGGATTAGTTGGCAAAACTATAGGGCTTTATTTGCTTACTCCTTTTATCTGCGTGGTTGTGATTTATTTACTGCTTTTCATATATATGTATGGTATGTATATACATGCGTGTGATGGTAAATAAAAAGGGGTTTAATAACAGGTTGTTATTAAACAGTGAAAAACCACGTGTTAATGACAAACTAAAATACTACTACAGGCTGTTAGTCGTGTTAATTAAATTTTAAAATTTAAAAGTTTTTGTCAAGGTTATAAGTTTGGAACTTATAAAGGTCGTTTTGTGCGCCTAGTTTAGGTACACATATAAATCGTATTTTTAAAACAGTTGGTTTTAAAATGGTTTTTCAAAAAAACTGGAAAATTAAGTTTTTAACTTAATTATAAAACTCAAGAAAAATCTTAGATCAGTGTGCTACCCACCTAATGGTACACCTTTACTGTTAAACGGTACTCGGGTGTCGGAAGTGCCCAAACCTTGGGCATCCGGGTTCAAACCATTGCGGGAAAGGGCATGAAAGATTCTGCGATAATCGAGAGTCCCGGCCAAAATTCATGCTGTCTTAGGTGGTGCGATCTATTTTGGTGATAATCGGGAGTCCCGGCCCAAAAAGCACTAGAGTAGAGTTAAACATACTAGACTGGGTCTAAGTGCTCTACGAGGTTCTAGGAGTCGTATCAGTTAGGTACGATTGGTACAGGGTGTTACCTACCAGAAATAGCATGACTTGGCGGGAAGTGCCCAAACCTTGCGTCAAGTATGTGAAATATGGGTCCTAGGTCTAATATATATTATTTATGGGTTTGATGATATATGATTAGAAAGTTTACTTGCAATTACTAATTAAACCGGATTTTAATTTGTAGATGGCAACCAACGTTACCAATACTAATAACCTCTCTCTCCGCTCTATCCTTGAGAAGGATAAGCTCACCGGATCCAACTTTCTCACTTGTGAGAGAAATCTCCGGATCGTACTGAGGCACGAGAGAAAGTGGTATGTCTTAGAACAACCTCTAGGAAATCCCCCTGCCAGCAATGCCAGGGCAGAGGTCAGGGAGGCTTTTCAGAAGCGCTCTAATGACGCCATGGATGTCAGCTGCCTCATGCTCACAACTATGAGTCCAGAGTTGCAGTCGAGCATGATGGAGACTCCTGCCTATGACATGATCCGCCAGCTGAGGGACATGTTCCAGGAGCAAGCCCGCATAGAGCGTTATGATGCCACTAGGGCATTTAACTCGTGCATGATGGCTAAGGGAACCTCGGTCAGTGACCATGTCATGAAAATGAAAGGTTACATGGACCACCTAGAGAGACTTGGGCACCCAGTACCGTTGCAGCTAGCAACGGATACGATACTCAACTCGTTGTCAGATGACTATAAGCCTTTTATAGTCAACTACAACATGAACAACATGGAGAAATCCGTGGCTGAGTTGCACTCCATGCTCAAGACTACTGAGCAGAGTATCGGGACCAAGTCGAAGGACATTCTTATGGTGGGGCATGGTGGACGTAAGAAGAAGAAGGGGCGCAACGGAAAGGGAAAGGGCAAGGCCCAGCCCAGCCAGAATGCACCCAGAGCTAGTAACGACAACAAGGGCAAGAAGCCAAAGCCAAACAAGGCAAGGACCGAGAATCGGTGCTTCAGGTGCGGCGAGGCCGGACATTGGAAACGAGATTGTCCGAAAGGTCACGAGGCAGGAGGCAAGTTTGGCTCCTCAGGTATTGCGTGATCAGCTTCTTTGTCACTTTCCACTTGTAAAAGTTTTTTAAACTCTTGCAATCGTTTATTGCAGGAGGAGATGGAAAGTGATGCGGCCTAGCAAGAGAAGATCCCACGAACAGCTCAAGAATATTATAAATAATTTTTATTTCCTAGTTTATTAAATTCTTTTTAAGTTTGGATATTTTTTATCTTACATGTTTATGGAAACTTTTTTTGGCTTTGAGTTTATGGAAATCTAATTATTTGGTTATATATATCCGCGCACGTATTCTTAGTTTATGAATCATGATTAGTCCAGTTGTGACTGAAAGAGTGCCAATAAGTTAAGTGTTGACTTGATTGGTGATTCATAATAATCTTATGCTGTGATTTGTTGTAGTTATTATAAAATGCCGACTCCACTATTTAAAATACTTAAATAAACAAGTGTTGTTTATAAAATTAAATAATTTTTCTAATTTAACAAGTATTTAAGTTTTTAGTTAAAAAAAGTGAATGTTCAAGTCTTGAACTAAATAGAAATGATAATTATTATTTCTAAGTACAATAGTTTTTGATAAAACGTTTAAGAAAGTATAAAAGTGATTATAATAGTTATTATAATCAAGGAGTTTTATACTAAATGTTTTAAGGAAAGAAATTTAAGATGCCATTATGAGTGTTTCATACTTGTAATCATAGTAAGTTTAATGAAACCATTTTCCGTAATTGGAAAGATGGATATATGGGAGATCCAAGTTCTTGGTTTCATAAAACAAATTTTTTTCAAAAACTAAGTTCTTTAAAACATGTGTTTGGAACACAAGTTTTAGGCATGGTAGTCAAGGATTGACTGAGGCCTAAAAGGATGTTTTAAAGCAATGCACTTTTTCCATAAAAGACAGTGGGAGCATATGACAAATGTATCTATCAGAGTTAATAAAAGGTTGTTGTTAACCAGTATGATAAATACAAAATCGAACTTTTAGAGTATATAGTTATTGGATGTTTTTAGAAGCTATCTAAAACAGTAAGTTCTTGAGAAAGAACTAATCCATGGAATGCATGATTTATTGGGAGGTACTCAATAAAGATATCATTGCAAGATCTCGAGTCAAGTTATGACCTGAAATTATATACGTTCTAAAATGTTCAGTAAGTCAGCTTAATTAAATATTGTTGGTTGGTTAACGTTAGAAATGATAAAATAGGATGTTCTTTAACATTCTTAGTAATGATATTAGATTAGTGTTTGCATACACAGGGAATCTAATTTCAAGGTTCTTACAAGTAGGTGTAAGAAAGTCTTATCGTTTGAAATGGATAAATCTAGTAAGATTTAATTAATCTACAAATGTAATTAAAGTTTTAATTACAAGAAAGTTATTTTATAAAATCAGAAACTAAGGAATTATTTTCCAGTTTTCTCCAAGTTTAAGGAATTTTATGAAATAAGTAAATCTAGAATTGTTCTTAGGTTGCAAGAACGATTTCTAGTAAAACCAAGAAAGAGTACTTCAGGGTACTAGTCTTGTGTTTTAGGATTATAATCATATTACTTTTCTTTGTAATATGTGATAAGTTACAATGCAAAATAATAAGTAATTCAAATAGACACCGTGAATCGAGTCAATGAAATGGTAGAAATCATGCACCTTTATTCTAGGGAGGAATATGGGAGGGTGTATAGATTAGTTTCATTGTTCTTCACAATTTTGTATGTTTTGGTTTATCCAGGAATAAACTAGATTTATTCAAAATATCATCCGTGACTACTTTTCGTGGTGGGAACTATGATAGGGCTATAAAGTCATCGTAATTTTGGGGTAGATTGGAAAGTTTGTAGAAAATAGCTGCAAAAGGTTTTTGCGGACCAAAATTGACGGATATTCGTTAGGTTTACGAATATTGGATTGACCCACTGTGATTAATACTTCGTGGTTTCATGTCAAAAGTATTAATCACATAGGTTATCCTTAAGCCTGAGGTATTTGGTTTGGGATGCGGTAAATACTGTCTTCTTAGCTAGCTCTAACGCCACGCCGTAAGAGGGTGGTCATAAGGGGTGTGTCTAGATTCAGTGGGAGCCATATTTCCAAATGCAAATATGCAAGATGGTAATTGTACCTTCTTTTTAGAAGAGATATTTCCGGGCCCCTTGACTGATAAGAGAAACTGGTAAGTGCACGGCCGTGCCCAAACGAACTGATCTGTTCTTTGTCGTTTATCACGCAGTTTTGAAATCAAGTATGTCATGAACAAATTCTTGAGTCTCTGAGTTGACTTTTTCCATGCTCATGCTCAAAATTGAAATATCGCGCTGCAAGGGACAAACCTATATATATGCAAGTTTGTATATATAAAAACGTACCCATTCTTGAATAGGGAGTTTATGATAGTTTAGTTTATAAACAGCTAGTTTATAACAGGTTACTTCTAAGCAGGTTGCTTATGAAGTTTTATCACAAGTTACTTTGGGGTATAAGAGTTCTTATAACCTGGTTACCCTAAGTGTCTGGCTAGGGACCTCCTTAGGCTAACAATGTGCAGTAACTATTACTTATCTTTCACAAGTGTGGGTCTGTTAGATTATGTGCAGAGATAATTAATGGGCACATTGTATCCAATGTTATAAGAGACTAAAGGGTCACACTGCTACACACCCAATTCAGAACAGTTGGATTACACCATAAGTCTGTGTGGAAATAATTAATCAGTTAGATTAATTATTAAAGAGAAAGAATAAATAATTAATCAGTTAGATTAATTATTAAAGAGATAAACAAATAATTATTCAGTAGTATTAATTATTGAGAGATATAAATAATTATCCAGTCTGGATTAATTATTAGAAAGGAATAAATAATAAATAGTTATTTATTATTTAAAGAGAATTAAATATTAAGTTTTAATATATAACGGACTAGTTAATTAATAGTTAATTAATTGACTAGTAAAGTCCAGGGGGTCAAAGTGAAGAGATTGAAAGTTTAATTAAAACCAGTGGGCTTTTAATTAAACGGGCTTAGGTCCAATCTAATCCTTATATATATCTTAAGCATTAAGGATTAGATACAAGTGACAAGGATTAAACCTAGCCACCACCAACTCTCTCTCTCTTACTCTCGATCTCGCACCTCTCTCTCTCGGTCGATATCTCTCTCTCTCGGCTCTCTCTCTCTTCGACGATCAAGAAGAAATAACAAGGGTGTTTCTCGGTTTTGGTGATCGACGCAAAGGACACACACACACTCTCTCGGTTTCGAGATTTGAAGCTCGGGTGATCCAGGATCGGTCTAGTAGCCAGTTCAATCGGAGGTGTAGTAGTGGTTGACTATTTTTAGCAATCCTAAAGGTTTTGTTCAGGTATATTTTTTGTAACCTTTTCTATGGGTTGTTTGTAAGAAACTATGTTGATCATGTAAGTTTTAAAGATCCTAACCCTTTTGGGGTTTAGAGGGTTGTGTTCAATCCAATTCCGTTTTTAGGATTGAACCAGTGGAATTAAACCCAAGTTTGACCAGTTTGAGTCATAAGGTGTTTTGGTCAGGTTCAAAACCCTTCAGTTATCCAATAATCCTTTTGAGAATATGTTTTGAGTTTTAGGATTAGAGGTTGTGGATAATTTTTCAACTTTCTTTGCAAGTTGATTCACCTGATGCTCATTGACTTTGGATTTACCTTTGTCATATCTAGGCTTATTATCATTTTGATGAGAAGTTTGACCAACAAACTTCTTTTCATCTCTTTTATTGACTTTGGACTTACCTTTGTCATGTTCTCTAGACGTACCATTTTCAACAACTTTAGACTTACCATTATTGTTGTGATATGACCTCTGACTTACAGTTGTCTTCCTATTCTTGAAACTTCTCTCTGAACTAGACAGAGAATGGTGTATTTTGAAATGGTTTGGATTTAACCTTTCAATAATAGGTTTTCTTTGAATAGGCTGAGTGCTCAATCTATCATGCACAAACTTACTATGATGTCTTGAAGTTGAACACTCATATCCATGATCCTTTGCTTTTACAAACTTATTGTATTTAAGACCTTGATCATGTTTATTTTCTGAGGATGACTTATGAGACTTAATCAGTTGTCTATCTTCCTCATAATCTGTACTTGCTATCTCGTCATCATCAGCTGCATAAGCTGCAGATTGATAGTCACCTCCAAGTAAAACTTTCACCTGTTTAGGAATCTGCTGGTTGATGCACTTTTCAGCAAGCTTTGATGACTTACACCAAGATTTAGTGACCTTTTGAAGTTGGTTAGCCTTATCCTTAGCTTCCTAAATTTCTTCACTTAGAAGTTTGTTAATGTGTCTTTGACATTCAAGATCACATTGTGCTTTCTTTCCAGTAGTAATGAGAGTTTGATTTTCCTTAATCTCTTATTTAAGCTTAGCTATTTCAGCTTTGAGGTCAGCTTGAGTCTTAAGGCTGGTCTTAAAGTCATTTAACAAATAATCAAACGTAAGACCTT
Organism: Pulicaria dysenterica; assembly: GCA_947179395.2. Lineage (NCBI taxonomy): Eukaryota > Viridiplantae > Streptophyta > Magnoliopsida > Asterales > Asteraceae > Pulicaria > Pulicaria dysenterica. The sequence goes on along the minus strand of OX359291.1, from coordinate 56,467,112 downwards.
TTTCTTCATCGGTGTAAGAGTTGATATTCCTAACCTTGGACATGAAGGAAGGATCTCAATCGCTTATTTTGCTGTTTTCCTCAGCTTCCTTCATGTCAGCTTCAAAAGTTGATTCAGACAGACCATAATCAACTTCATCTATTTCAAACTCTTCATCTTCTTGAGCCATTAGACACTTGTCATCATCATATGAGGTAGATGATTCTGTATCCCAAATTTCAACATAAAGTCCTTTAGCATTGGACTTGTCTTCAGGCTTTCCTTTCTGAGCTGAGTATATTTCTTCTTGTACTTATCAGCTCTGTAAGCATTCTTGTCAGCTACTGAAGCTATTTCACCCTTCTTTACTCTACACTCAGCAACAATATGTCCCTTCTTCTGACAGTTGAAGCACACATCTTTCTTGGGGTCAAAAGAACTCTTTCATTTGCCTCTATCAGCTCTTCCTCTTCCCCTTTGTGCTCTTCTCAATCTTCTGGAAAGCATAGCCATTTGTTCAGTGAAAGTCTAAACATCATCAGTATCACTTGAGTCTGAGTCTGGGTGGTCGGCTTGAGAACCTGACTCATTCTCAGATTCAACTATAATGGGTTTTGAACTCGTTTTCAGCTTTTCTGAAACTACTGCAATTTCATTTTTCTTAAGAGAGTCCTTCATCTGTTGTTGAAAAGATTTCTTGTGTTCTGTGATCTGCTCATGATTAAGCAAGAATCCATATATGGACTGTAGGTTGTACATATGTAATGTACCTCCAGCCCTTAGTGTTATGGTCAGTTCATTGAATTTCTCTCGTAACACATCCAGAAATTTCAGCACTAGGTCAGCTTCATCCTTTTTAATGCCTACACTTAACAGGTCATTAACCAAGCAGTGAAACCTTGTAAACACATCAGATAGGGTTTCATTCTTCTTAGAAAAGAAGTTTTCATAAGATCTGTTAAGATGATTCTTCTTATGCTACTTGACCAGATCTGTACCCTCGTATGTGATACTTAGAGTATCCCATATTTCTTTTACAGATTGACACCCAGTCACAGTATGCAAAATCTCATTGGTCAGAGCATTTTCCAGAACACTTTTTGCTTTATCATCAAGAGAATGTAAATTCCAATCATCTTCAGTCCAAGATGCCAAAGGTTTCTTGACTTTTCAGACTTGTCAGGAGACTTATCACTGACAACAGCAGGATCTTGGGGATAATTGGTCCATGGGCTATGACATCATACATTCTGGTGTCAATGGACTTAAGGAAAATCATGGCTCCAAATTTCCACATAGGATAATCAGATCCATCAAACATGGGACAACCTTTAGTAGCCATGTGAGGAAAGTTTGATAAATTGTTGCTTGTCGACATCTTACTCTATCTCAGAATCTTGAAATTCAACTTATGAAAGATTTCAGCCTGCTCTGATACCAGTTGTTGGTCCCTTGGTGAGATAAACAACAAGCAAGTATTGTGTAGAAGGGGGGGGGGGGGGGGTTGAATACACTTTCTGCGGAAAATTGAACAAATCAATAAAAAGTGTTACACACATCAACTTGAATAAAATTGAAATCTTTCATTAATAAGAAGATGATTACAATAACTTATCAAGTATGTAACACTTGATGTATAAACACCGAATACAATTCAAATTTCTCAATCTCTCAAACTAATTGATCAATCTTGTTGTCTAGAATAAACTAATGATTATAATCACCACATAACTCTCTAAACAGGATTTATCACAGATTGAATACTTACCAACTTCACAACGAACGTGAAGATCGAACACACGAACTCTTGTTGGCAATCTGTGAATGCTTGATTACGTTGATCAAGTTACAATCAATGTATCAAGTATTGCGAGGCTTTTTACCTCTCTCCTGATTAAGAGAATTTATAGTCCTATTCTACGTATCCTAAGAAACTAGAACTTATCCTAATTTGTTAACTAACTAGCGGATAAACTGGACATCTTGAATCTTAAATCTTGAATCTTGAATCTTCAATCTTAATTCTGGAATATTCTTATCCGCACTGTAGATAAAGAATAATATAATTTAAAACAAATTTAAATTCTATTAACTGACTTTTTTCGTCAGGCTGTATTACTCAGCTTGAAACTCATCAAGCTGAGTTCATCGAGAACTAACTCGATATTAAACATGTACTAACATGTATAAGGACTAAATCATCCTTAGAAGTCATAAGAGTTAGCTAGAAATGACTTAGCAACTCTGTTGAGCTGACTCAGCCTAAAGGCATAGTCACTCAGCTTGAAACACATTCAGTTGAATATTTAACCTATACCTTAGGTAACACACAACTTATCAAACATATAGATAAACTGGCTAAGATATAGTCTAAGCTGATCAACTATAATGCTCAGCTTTTACTCAGCTTATGCTCAGTCTGAAACACTATAAGTGCTCAATCTGACCAAGGTTCATAATTCTGTTTAAGCTATATTTAGAACATATCTTACAAACTTAACTTTGTCTCATCAAATCTTTACTAATAAGATCATTTGACCAACACTACTCCAAGTATTGGTGACAGCTAGATGCTCTAATCATGGTGAATGAATACTTAAGATATGCTTTGGTGTTCTTCTTAAAGAGCAAGATTGATCCTGCTAATGAAATCATCTGTTTCATCAAAAAGATGGATGTTTAAATGGTCAATTGGTGAAGCAACTAAGGAGTGACAATGGAATAGAATTTAGAAATCAGACTCTATAAAGTTCTTGGGATGAGAAAGGGGTATCACAAAACTTCTCTGTTGTAAGGACTCGGCAGCAAAATGGTGTAGTAAAGGAGAAACGGAACCTTGATTAAAACTTCCAGAACCATGCTATGTGAAAGTGCGCTTTGCTTCCACTAGTACAAATTTGCGATTTGGTCACACATAGTCAGAATTAATCGGCCACACATTCGAATATTTATGTTATTAAAGAAACGAAAATTAGTTTCCCGTTATTAGTTAGCGATGACCATTCGGAAATGTATCGCCACACTTTCGAATATTTATGTGGCTAAAGGTTATAGCTATATTTTGGCCGATTATTTAGCCACATATGAAATTGGAAAGTGTGACAAAATTCCATATATAGTCACACAATTGATTTATTATGACAAACGTTTGTCACACACTTGAATTACTGTGACAAAATGCCATATATGGTCACATGAAGTAATTGTTTATGTGTCTAAATCATAGATTCGAATTTGTCACACATGTGTTAAGTGTAGCCAAAATCCGGTACATATGGTCACACAACTTATTATGTGTGTCTAAAGTTTACTGGGTGTTAACTCGCCAAAACCTAGTCACATTTCTAGCACGATCATGTGTGAGTATATGGCTTTATAATAGCTACACCATATCACAAATGTGTATCTAAATGCTGTTTATGGTCACATTGAGTGTTTGTGTGTCAAAATCATGAGTATATATGGTCACGTGAAGTAATTGTTTATGTGTCTATATCATAGAATCGAGTTTGTCACACATGGTTTACGTGTAGCCAAAATACGGTACATATGGTCACATAAAATATTATGTGTGTCTAATGTTTACAGAGTGTTAACTCGCCAAAAGCTAGTCCATTTATTTCTAGCACGATCATGTGTAACTGTTAGATCTTAAAAAGTGAGGGTGTAAAATGTAACTTTCCCAAGGATATAAAAGTCCTTGGAGCTATCAATCGAATTAAGCTTTGCATTCATATTATCTCAAATCTCAAGGTGTTTGTGTGTGTTTCTCTCTGCCATCGCATTGCTTCATCCATATTTGGGACCAACAAGTGGTATCAGAGCCAATTTTTCCTTTGAAATTGATTCTTGAACATTGTGCCAATCATTTGCAATCATCTTCCCAATCAAATCAAGTACAAATGATTAAGAATTCTGCATCGATTTCAGCGCTGTAAAAGGTTCAAGTCTTCTTTGTTTTGTCTGGATTCGATAATCTCGATATCTATACTTGATTGTTTGAATAACAATGGCTCAATCATTGGTAATTCATTGATTAATCATTGCTGAAAAGGGTAATTCATCTTCAATCAATGTCTCTCTGTTTACTGTACGTCTGAAGATTCAAACTTTTTTTTTGTTTGAAATTCAACATTATTCTTACTCATTAATAATTGAAATGATGATTAAAGTTGATTAGCAACAATTATCTGCTGTACTTTTTGACTCACACAAGTAGTCACATCATCTGTTCTTGGGAAAAGTGAAGTTTGGAAAAATGGAAGTTGCAGGTTGACGTAAATTTGGTGTTTACGAGTTTGAATTAGTGAATTGTTTTTAAATTCAAATTGATACTATCATGGTTGCCAATCATTAATTTGTACTTTGCAAGTTGTTTTGAAAAGAATGATTGGGTAATCATCGATTTCTAAAACTTTGAAGTTTGAGCTGAAGAACACCAAGTGTTAGACATATTAAAGTGAGGGGTTTAATATGTAATTACTCAAAGTTGGGGAAATGCTAAATAAAGGCATTTCCCCCACATTTCATTGTTAAGCTTTGCATATTTCTTACTTGTGTTTGTGTTCATCTTCTCTCTCGGCTCTCTCTCTCTAACCGATTACTAAAACACAAACACACACTAGTAGATTAACATCAAGCATTGCTTCATCCGTAAACCTTACGGGACCAACAATTGGTATCAGAGCCAAACTTGTTTTTGGCTCGTGATTGTTCGAAAGAAGAAAACAAAATCTTGAAGATTTCAAGCTTCCAAGAAGAAAAAGCTATCGGTTTCACAAAGGTTCAAGAACTTCATCTTTCTTCAAGAAAAACTCAAGCTCAAACAACTTCTAAAGGTAGAACTTGTTAAAGGTATAAGCTACATCTTCATTAACTTTCCTTTGAGTTGTTTCTATATTTTTACAAAGTTTACAAAACATTCTTTGAAGAAAAACACAAACCGTGGGAGTTTTTTTATATACATTAGGTCAAGAAGGTCATTAAATACCCACCTTTTTAAACAGTTAATTTTTCTGGGTATTTAAGCATTTATGGTGTTCTTAGTCTGAAAGTACAACTTGAAGAAGAAGAAATCGTATTTTGTAATTTATTTAATTATAAATTCTTAATAGTTTAAGTGTTGTACAAGGAAAATCAAGTACTTGCCATACCAATCAAGTACAAGTGGTTATACACTATTCAGGGTATGGCAATCTGATTTGAAAATGACACCTCATACTCTATCAGCCGGATCCCTGATCAGACGCGATTGGGTTGTGCGGCTTATAGAGTATCTCAAGGAACATTTAAGTGTTGATATTCTATCAACCGGATCTTCAAAGTCAATCGCACGCGATTCACACTTGGTATTCTATCAGCAGGAACTTAGTGTTGATACGCTATCAGCCGGTTCAAACCTTAGGAATCGCACGTGATTGAAATTTTTCTAAGTCTCAACACTTTAATCGCACGCAATTGAAAGTTTTCTAAGTTCACATTGATTCGCATGCGATTAACTCTTGAATCATATATGTGCTATTCAAAGGACTTGTTGATTCACTCTATTGGCAATCGCATTTGATTGTCAGGACTAACTGTTTTATTTCCTAAGTGTTTGATGCAACAGGATTGAATCACATTCGATTGGTTACTTTATTAATCAATACTAAGTCCTTACTCTCTGCCCGTTTATTTTTCAAGGAATTTACTCACTCAATCGCATTCTATTGGATCAATTCGCATTCGATAAGACATATCTCAAACAGTGACATTCCTAAGACTTGGACAAGTGATTGACTCTTTGGACTTGACTTAAAGAACTCTAAGACATTTGGACTTAATCAAACAATCTAATTCATAATTGAATTTAATTTAAATCAGATTTTATTCAAAGGTGAATTACATTATCTCAAGTCTATCTAGTTCAAAGTTGAATTTCATCTTTGTAAGATCTAATTCAAAATTGAAATTCAAAAGACTTAGTTCTTTAATCAATCTTTCAAGTCACTTTAAAATCAAGCTCGAATTGAATCACACTACTTTAAGAAAAGTTTTCGAACAATCAATCCATACATAACAAGTGAACGATCATTTCTGTAATCAAAGTTCAAACAATGTCTAGCTCAAACGAAATGATGTCCATCGGTACTGATACAAAACCTCCTGTTTTGTTTCGGGGGGAATACAATGTCTGGAAAGGAAGGTTCATGGACTTCCTAGAGCACAACGAACTCTTCGGTGACAAGATGATAGAATGCATCCACAAGGGCAACACCAAGTTCACAAGGATCATTGAAGCTGACTCAACTAACAATCCCCCCATTCTCAGACTTGAGAGAGAAAAGACCAATGATGAGCTGACTGCTACTGAGAAGGAAACAAAGAAAGCTGAGAGACTAGCAAAGTACTATCTAAAACAGGGTCTCTCATCTGAGATTTATCTGAAGATTGACAGCTTGGGTACTGCCAAGGAAATCTGGGATGAAATCAAAAAGCAGTTACAAGGCACTGAACAAGGAGAGTACATCAAATGCACTCAGCTGCTCAACAGTTACCATGAATTCAAAGCTCGTGAAAATGAGCTCCTGTCAGACACATATGGTAGATTTTGCAAGCTGCAAAATGAAATGAGATCCAATCAAATTGTCAGAACTGACCTTGATTTGAACTGTGTTTTTCTGAATTCATTAGGTACTGAGTAGAAGGGCTATGCCAGACTTTACAAACAGATCAACAAGGATCTTACATCAGTCACTTTCCACAACATCTTCGAAGATCTCAATCAGTATCAAGATGAAATCTTGCAGTCAAATCCTTGTTGCTGATCCTCTTGCCTTGGTGGTATCTGACAGAACCCCTAGGGAAACATCATCAAGATCGTTGAAACTTAAGCATGTGGCTCTCAGTGATTCTGATCACGATGATGATGATGATGATTCAATAGAAGCTGCCTTTCAAGCTCTCACAATGGCCAGCAAGAATTTCAAGAACCGCTTCAGCAAGACTAACAATAGACAACGGTTCACATCTGGCTCAAGGAGACCTGAAAGAGCTGCTCCTGTTGACAAGCCAAGGTACTAGAGAGAAGAGAAGAAGGATGAAAAGAAAACTGACTCCAAGTGCTACAACTCTGGAAGATTAGGGCATCTAATCCGGAATTGCCCCATGAAAAGGACCAAAGATGCAGAATACTATCGGCAGAAGTACCGTCTGTTCAAACAAAGACAGGCTGGGAACGCGCTGCCAGTAGAAGAAGATCAGTTTCTGGATGACACAGAATCGGACAGTGATCTAGATGGTGAAGATCACGCTAAGTTCTGTTTGATGGCTCGCAATGATGAAGGAAGTAGGGAGGATGATGATGGTGATAATCTCTCTGAATCAGATGAGGAAAGCTTGGATAGCAAGAAGGTATCTTCTGACTCTAACTATAATATAGGTTTTAAACATGAACACATACAAACCATATTAATCCGAATGAAAGAGTTAGAAAATCACATAAGAGAGTTAACCACTAAAAATCAAGTTCTTGGAGATTTTTCACACAACAAGGATAAAAAGGCACAAACAATAATTAAGCTGTTAGATAACGACTTAATTAGCCTTAATATCCAATTATCTGCTAAGGAATCTGAATTCTTAGAATTAACTAATAGCACGAATACCACCATATTAGATCTTAAAGCAGAATGTGCATGTGCTGAAAAGGATTCTGAAATTCTTAAAAATGAACTTAGGAATGAACTAAGTACTCTTTACACCAGAATCTATGAACTTGAATATCTTCTATCCAAACACGATCAAAACGACAAGAACATCTCTCAATACAAAGAAAAGAAACGTCCTTTCTCCAGATGGAAATTCGATGGACTGGGCTTCAAACACCCAAATGCATTGAGCAAAGTTACGTCCAAACAATTGTACAATGTTGATCTGTTTGGTGAAGGGCTTACCCAACGGATGGTTTTTGTTGGTCAAGAAGAGGAAAGTATTGAAGAAGAAGTCAAACGAACTCTTAATCTTCGAACTGAAGTTCCATTTGACTACTCTGATCTTAATGACTTATATCTTACCTGTCTCACTTCATCATCTGATACTGATGTTTCATCTTCTGTCTACACTGTTGACGAACTCTACTCCCCTGTTTCACCAAAGCCCGCTGTTGAATACATTCCTCAAAAGGAATTACAGCAAAGGTTTCAAACCTTACATGAGTTTTGCTTCAATCATCTAGTTCAAGGTGACCTTACCAAAGCCTTCCAATCAGAAACCACATCTGATCCCTCTCCTCTAGTTCAAGAAAATGTTATCCTCCACAAGCGTCTCCAAACAGTATTCAATCTTGATGGCAAGATCATTGACGACTTGTGCAAAGAAAATTTTGAATTCCATGAACGAATCAAAGAGGTCGAAAATGGACTGGAATCACCTACTCCATTTACCTTCTCACCACCGGGAACCACATATGATGAACGAATTGAAGGTTCTAAACATGTGTCTACATCTTCTCAAGATATCAAAACTGAGATAAAATCTGTTAATAAGTCATCCATGATAAACTTAAAACTTAAACAGATTTTCAAACCAAAACAAACCTCCACTTTCACTTCAACTCACAGTTCTCGTAAAATCATTGACATACCTGAATCCTCAAAAGCTGCTGCTAGTCGACCACGACTCAATTCTAACAATTTCCATTCTGCTACAGATATGAAGAAGCTCGGGAGTGAAGAGCGTAAAATAAACACAAACTGGAAGAGAGTCATTCCTAAGTCCAATAGGAAATGTTCAAACACTGGTCAAACATGTGAACAAATTTTGATGTTTAATTCAGTCTGTAATCGTTCATGTTTGCATGATAATATAGCCTCTTCACAGTTTTGTACTAGTGATGGTTGCTTACATGGACATTGTGAATTTAACTATGAATATGACCAATTGCGAAAACAAATTGGAATTAAACTATGTGAGGACTGGACATACTTTTACACTAACCAAGTCTGTGTTCCATTTATAACCTCGTCAGTCACATGCACTCGTCAGTCACATGCACTCAAACGTTTACACAAATCAAGACGACTACTGACGATCAAGGAACTGGAAGTCTACAGATGGCAGGGCTTTGAAGCATTTAAAAGGGCTTGGATTGCACAGGAAAAATACTTGCATTCTCAAAAGCGTTCTCACAATTCCCCTTCAAAAATCTCCAAATCTTCTAAAACCAAGCCCTCATTCATTCAACGAGTAGCAAAACCTACTAATCGCAGTGCTCCAGTCCAGCAAAAGCAAGTTGATGCACCGAGGCCACAGAGAATTCTTAAGAATTCCTCACAACCATGGATTCGCAAACATAACGCTTCCGTAACTCTACCAAATCCAAAACCTCCGATTCCATCAACTGTCAAACCAACAGTGGTAAAGAAACTTTCTTCTCAGCCAATTTCTTCCAAATCTATTCCTTCCCGACAACAGATTAAACCCACATGGGTACTCAAGAATAGATCAGTAGAAGTTTCACCTCCACAAGCAGACAACATCACTACTCAATCACTTCTAGGGACTAACAATCAAGGACCCATTCAGATATGGGGACCTAAACGTGATTTATTCTCTTTTTGCAGGTGCCTCACTTGTGGTACCTTGACTCCGGCTGTACCAAACATATGACCGGCAACAAAAGTCTTCTCAAGAATTATGTTCCTAAGTACTCCAGGAATGTACGTTTTGGGAACGACAATGTTGCACCAATATTGGGGTACGGAGACATTGAGAAGAAGCACATCAAGATCAAGAAAGTCTCCTATATTGAAGGATTAGGTCATAATCTATTTAGCATCGGACAATTTTGTGACAAAGATCTGGTAGTCGTATTCAATAAAAACAAATGTTCTGTGATCACAGAAAATGGTGATGAATTACTTGAAGGCTCTAGGACATCTAACCTGTATTCCGTAGATTTAGAGAAATATGATTCTCCTAATTCTGTGTGTCTTCTGTCCGAAGCTTCAAATGATCTTACTTGGCAATGGCACTGTAAACTCTCTCATCTGAACTTTCAGAGTATTAACAAACTAGTCACTAGTGACTTGGTGAGAGGCATTCCCAAGCTAAGATTCAACAAGGACCATCTGTGTGGAGACTATGAGAAAGGGAAAATGAAGAAGGCTACTAATAAATCAAAGCAAGTGTTTAGCACTACCAATCCTTTAGATCTCCTGCATATGGATCTCTATGGTCCTATGAGAATTCAGTCCAAGCATGGGAAGAAGTACATACTAGTCATGGTGGATGACTATTCCAGGTATACTTGGGTCAAATTCCTGCGTGCTAAAGATAAAGCTACTCCAACAATTATCACATTCATCAAACAGCAGCAGAACAAGTATGGTCAGCGTGTTGTCTCAATCCGTACAGACAATGGAACAGAATTCAAAAACACGCTCTGAAAAGCTTTTGTGACCTAGTTGGGATTAACCATCAGTTCTCTGCAGCATACACTCCACAACAGAATGGTGTGGTCGAAAGACGAAACAGAACATTGGTTGAAGCTGCCCGTACCATGCTGTCATACTCTGGGCTCCCACCTTCCTTTTGGGCTGAAGCCATCGACACTGCCTGCTATACGCAGAATCACTCTTTCATTAATAAACGTTTTAATAAAACTCCATATGAACTGGCAAATGGCATAGTGCCTAATATCAAATACTTTCATGTCTTCGGTAATATGTGCTTTGTTCTAAATGACAAGGATAATCTCGGAAAGTTTGCTCCTAAAGCTGATGAAGCTATTTTCTTAGGGATAACACAAGCTTACAAACAAGTGTTACTATAACTGCTCCTACGGTGGAAACGAATCCTTTTGCTGATCTCCATGCGGAGGATTCTTCTTCTGTTTCTGTCACTTGTCCCCCTGTGACTTCTCAAATTCCTGACCCGGAGAGTTCTCCTGTGTGATTCAGACCCACATTTCTCTCCAGAAGATGAAGAAGAAGCACGAAACTTACAAGATCTCATTCCTTCATCTTCCACTTCACATGAATTTAAGTGGACCAGACATCACTCTGAAGAGAACATCATCGGAGATCCTTTAGTTGGCATTCAAACAAGATCCGCAACAGCAAACGAATGCCAATTCTTTGGTTTCTTAAGCATCATTGAACCCACCAAGACTTGTGAAGCATTAGATGATCCAGATTGGGTAATTTCAATACATGAAGAATTACACCAATTTGATCTTCTCAAAGTCTGGCGATTAGTTCCTCTCCCATATGGAAAATCTACTGTAGGAACTAAATGGGTTTACAAGAACAAAAGGGGTTCGGATGGAGTGGTTATTCGTAACAAAGCTAGGTTGGTCACTAAAGGCTACAATCAGCAAGAGGGCATTGAATATGATGAAACTTTTGCCCCCGTTGCTCGCATTGAGGCTATACGACTCTTTCTTGCATATGCAGCCTCCCGCAGCTTTCGAGTCTTTCAGATGGATGTGCAGACAGCTTTTCTCAACGGTGTACTTAAAGAAGAAGTCTATGTCTCACAACCAGAAGGTTTTATCAACTCTAAATACCCTAACCATGTATATATTCTAGATAAGGCCTTGTACGGTTTAAAACAAGCCCCACGTGCATGGTATGATGTCTTATCTGAGTACTTGATAGGTGAGGGTTATTCAAAGGGAAAGTCAGATACCACTCTATTCACAAAGACTAAAGGTAGGGACAAAATTCTTGTTCAGATATATGTGGATGACATCATCTTTGGCTCTACGAATCCAAAGTACAGTGAAGAGTTTGCACAAACAATGGCAAACAGGTTTCAAATGAGTATGATGGGAGAGATGTCATTCTTTCTCGGACTCCAAGTAAAACAGTTGAGTCATGGCAGTTTCATTTGCCAGTCTAAGTATATCCAAGATCTTCTCACCAAGTATGATATGCCCAACTGTAATCCTATATCCACACCCATGGCTGCTAAAGCACAACTATCCGCAGATCTTGATGGTTCTCCTGTAGATCTGAAAACCTACCGTGGGATGATTGGATCATTACTGTATCTTACTGCTAGTCGTCTGGATATCATGTTCTCTACCTGTCTCTGTGCCAGATTCTAGGCGAATCCTAAAGAGTCACATCTTCTGGCAGTTAAGCGGATATTTCGATATCTAAAAGGGTCTATGGATCTAGGTCTGTGGTACCCCAAAGATTCAAATATGGATCTTCATGCTTACTCAGATGCTGACTATGCCGGTTGCAAGATTGATCCGAAAAGCACCTCTGGTAGTGCACACTTCCTGGGTGATCGTTTAGTCTGTTGGGCCTCAAAGAAGCAAAACTGCGTATCCACTTCTACAGCTGAAGCTGAGTATGTTGCTGCTGCAATGTGCTGTTCACAAAGTCTCTGGATACGAACACAGTTATCAGACTTTGCCCTTAGGTATGAAAACATTCCATTACTATGCGATTCCCAGTCTGCCATAGCTATCTCTTGCAATCCGGTACACCACTCTAAAACCAAACACGTTGATATACGTTATCACTTCATAAAAGATAATGTAGAGAAAGGTCTTATTGAGCTCCAATATGTTCCTACTGAAAATCAGCTTGCTGACTTGTTTACCAAACCATTAGACGAAAGTCGATTCACTGAGTTGGTATCCAAGTTAGGCATGCTCAATCTGAAAATATATCATACTGTTGCTCCATTTTTCCTTTCTTTCTTTTGTGTTTAGAGTAGGTGTTACACTGTTTGTTCTTTGTGCAGCTTCATGATGCAACACTCGAGGGGGAGTGACTTTCTGCTGCTACACATGGATCATATGTGTAGGGGGAGAAAAATCATACACATACTGCACATGTGTAGGGGGAGAAGTATCAAACTGACACATTCCCTAAAAATTATGCAAGAGTCTAGGGGGAGTGTGTCAAACAAACATTCAAATCAACCATATTTGAAAATTTTAATTTTCAAAATTCAGATATCTTGAGTTTTTCAAGTATTGGATCAATCGCATGGATAACCAAAGAGTTAATCGCACGCGATTAAAGTCCCAAAGAGTCAATCGCATAGATTAAGACCAAGGGTTAATCGCACCCGATTAAAGCCCCAAAGATTCAATCGCATCGAATGAGACCAAGTGTTTATCGCATGGATAACCAAAGGGTTAATCGCACGCGATTAAAACCCCAAAGAGTCAATCGCATCGATTGAAAAACATCCTGTTACTCAGCCAAAATTTTCAATTTTAGTGTCAAAATACTCCTAATCTCAAAGGTAACAACTTGTACGGTTTACATTTTGAAGATTTTGAGTTCAAAGGGTATTTTTTGGCCTTAGAACACCCATATGCGAATAAGAGTCTCAACATTTTGAAGGGATTTTTGGTACACGAAACTAACTTGTTTGATGAAACAAAGTTTGCGATGAGTATATTGAACACTTGGGGAACACTTTGATGTAAAAATATTTCAAAAATCTCGAAAAGTGTTCTTCGTGTTCTAGGGGGGTATAAAATACACTAACAATTTGGTTTTTGGCCTAAAAAGGAGGTGTTAGGGTGATTTTTTTACTATGCTTCAGTACTACAAAGTTGTTCAGTACTATATAATTGACATTTTTAAAGTATCAAAACAACTTTTTTATACTAAAAATCATCCTATACACAGTGAGGGTTCAACACTTAGGGTGTTAGAACATTGGTCAACATGGGTCAAACTTTTGTCATGCATATCTCTTTATCCTTAATTTAACTGTTTTGTCTATCTGTACAGATAGAATGGCTCAAGCTGTATGTGACCCAGAGGAGATCATGCCCCAAGCAGAATTCCTTAACACCAAATCTCATGAAAACAACCATTTTGTTGACTTAAGAAAACTGAGAAACCTTACCTACCCAATTGTCACTGAAATTCTCAAAATACACCCACTCAATCACCTGCTGACCTATAACCCAGCCAAAACAGGCACACATGTACCTGAACTATACGTTCAACAATTTTGGAAAACATGTGATGTGCGGATCAATGACAGGGGTTATGAAGTAATCCATGCCGAGGTCGACGAATTTCAAGTCAATATATCTCTTAGTCGCCTTAGATTAACTTTTGCCCTACCTAGAGCAGACAGCAGACTTCCTACAACAGACTTTGAGGAAATCCCAGACGAGGATGCATGTCTTGCAGCTATAATGGAGATAGGGTATGATGGTGAGCTCACACGTAAAGGTCAATTTAAACGCAACAGCTTGCACCTAAAGTATAATACATTAATGACAGTGCTTCAAAGGTGTCTCACCCCAAAGCACTCGGGTTATGAATTCCCCACTGAGTATCAGCTCAAAATTTTTCTCACTGCAGCCAACCATATGCATGTAGACTATGCATTTCTTCTCTTCCAAGATATTAAAGCTACTATGCAAAGGAAGAATTCCCAAAAGAAGAAAGATGCAAACATGCTGCCGTACCACCGCTTCCTACCAATGATCATCCAGTTTGTGATGGATCGGAATGCTGATATTCCTCGGAGGACAAGTTTACCTTCTATTACTCCTAAACTTTTCTTGTATATAAAACCTGCCGCTCCAGCCAACATGCAAATTCCAAGACCCTTCCCTGTATCTCTCTTAGATCTTTGTGAGCAGAATGATATTGTTAAGAGTTATAGGGAGAGTGTAGGAATACCTCCCATGGTTATGCCAGAACCGGCCATACCTGCCCAGAGAGGTGTAGAACCTGGTGAGGAATTAGAACATAGGTCTCAGACATCTGTGGGAGATGCTGAGAGGGAAGAGCAGAGAGAAAATGAAGAGAGGGGAGGACAAGAGGGTGAAGGTGATGAGATTAGAGAGGGAGGGGATGTATATGATCCCGCCACCATTCAAGCCATCGTTCAATCTCTTTCTTAATCCACCCGCACCCAAGCTGTTCTTACAGAACTTGGTCTTGACATTTCTGAGTCATCCAGTTCTTCTCATGATGAGTCTGCTTCTCATCCAGGAGATGCCCCTGCCTTTGAACCTGTTATATCTCCCATGGGCACTCTTGAGCACCCAATCGAACAACTAGTAGAAAGCACACCCTCCTTCATGAAATTAACAGACCCACAACCAACCTCACCATATGTGACACCCACTGCTCAACCTGATACTACAATTTCTCAAGCAGGTGGGCTTGTCATTCCTTTGAATCCAGCAAGAAGGGCCATAGTTGCCCCTAAACATGACATTACAGTCACTTCGCCAAGTCATTCCATATCTGTTGAACCTGGTTCTGTCACCCCTGACTCTCTCATTCAACCTGATCAATATGCGGGGTATGGTACGGGTAGCGGTGATGATGAATATAGTTTTGTTGTTAGGAGTGCGAGTGATAGAGAGGAGGTGAGAAAAGAAAAAATGAGTGCTGAGGGTTCCCCAAACCCAGAGAGCCGGGAAGCCACATCTACTATGGGGCCTAGCACTGCTGGGCCTCATATTGAAGAAGTCGCGGTGATCCCACCCGTGCAAGTTTCTACCCCACAAAGCCACTACGGTGTCTCTCAACAGGCACCGTCTTTATTGCACAGGGTTATAGCACATACACTGGGTCAACCCCAATTGGGTGTTGAACCTATTGAACAAAGAGGACCGCCTCCCTCGTCCTCGACTCCTTTTCGTGCACAATTTGATATACCGCGGATTTCCGCATATCTTGATCAACACCGTGTTACCATAGATGCACTGAGCTTGTTGACTCAACAAGTCTCCTCAACTTCCAGAGGTGGTACTTTTTCGGGTGCCATTCGAGGATTGGAAGGAAATCTTGCTGGAGCCAACATTCCTATTTCGCATGATAAACCAGAAACTTCAGCTGCAGCTGCACGACGTCCAAAGTTGAAATCTAACATGTTTGATTTTCCTGCAGATGTGAGGAAAGCAGACATGAAGAAACAAATAAAAGCTGAATGGAAAAGAGTCATACCTAAGTCTAATAGGATGTGTACTAAATTTTCTTCTGTTTGTGAACATATTTTGATGTTTGGAAAAACATGTTTTGGTTTTAATGAAAATGAAAAAGTTGCAATGAATATGTTCTGTATTAGTGATGGATGTCTGCACGGTCATTGTGAATTCAAATGTGGGTATGACCAACTTAGAAAATCTTTTGGAATTAAACCATGTGCTCATTGGTCAGATTTTTATGCTAATCAAGTTGTGTTTCCATTTTTAAATTCCAAAGGGTTTGTCTTACACATTTGGATAACCAAACGACAGGCATATGTGTTTAAACAGTTAAATACGTCTCGCCGGTTGCTAACAATACGTGAAATCCACGCTTATCAAAATCATGGTTACCAAGCTTTATACTCTGCATGGCTTGCACGTGAACAGGAACTCAGACACAAAGCATATTCCAAACGTAGTTCATTCTCGAAATCTCAAACGAGGATAGCTCAAAGGTCTACTCCTGGTATTCCTAAAATCCAACATCCTCTTAAGGTCAAGAAGTTCCATTCTACTTCTCAGAGGATTCCCAAGTCAATCGCTTCAGCAACATGTGCTACTCATACATCTTCTAAACTCTCTTCAACCTTGTCTCATAGGGTTACTGCACCATTGCAACCAAAACCCAAACAAGTTAATCCAGACAAGAAAGTAATCTCTAAATGGATTCCAAAGCAAACATCTAGAGACGTCATAAATAATACATCACATTCATAGCTAGATACAACAACCCATTCTGCATCAACTGACACATCAGGACCCATTCATACATGGGGACCTAAATCTTCTTTATTTTCTTTTTGCAGGAACCTGATTTATGGTACCTGGACTCCGGTTGCACAAAACATATGACGGGGGACAAACGTCTTCTAAAAAATAATGTTTCTAAGTACTCCGGAAATGTAAGATTTAGGAATGACAATGTTGCACCAATTTTGGGGTACGGATATATTGTAAAGAAAAATATAAAAATAAAGAAGGTTTCCTATGTAGAAGGATTGGGTCATAATCTCTTCAGTATCGGACAATTCTGCGACAAAGATTTGGAAGTGGTATTCAAAAGGAATTCTTGTTCAGTATCTACAGAATTTGGTGATACTCTTCTCTCAGGATCAAGAAAATCCAACTTATACTCCATCGATCTGAATAACTATAATACCCCCACTTCCATCTGTTTATTGTCTGAAGCATCTTCAAACTTAACCTGGCAAAGGCATAGAAAAGTGTCTCATCTGAATTTCAAAGCTATCAACAAGTTGATCTCTAATGATTTAGTCAGAGGATTTCCAAGGTTAAGGTTCAAGAAACATAATCTGTGTACTGACTGTGCTAAATGCAAAATGCATAAGACATCTCATTCTAGCAAACAGGAGATAAGTACCAGAAAACCACTACAACTGCTACACATGGATTTGTGTGGTCCAATGCAAATTCAGTCCAGAAATGGGAAGACGTATATGTTAGTCATGGTGGATGATTATTCAAGATATACTTGGGTCAAGTTCTTACGTTCAAAAGATGAAACTGCTTCAATAATCATTGCATTTGTTAAGCAGCAACAAAACAAGCAAAATTAGAGTGTTAGGGCCATTCAATCTGATAATGGAACTGAATTCAAGAACAATACTCTGAAAAGTTACTTTGACCTTGTGGGAATCACACACCAATTTTCTGCTGCTTACACACCTCAACAAAATGGTGTAGTGGAACGACGCAACCGAACTCTGGTTGAGGCTGCTCGTATCATGCTTTCCTATTTTGGTCTCCCACCTTCCTTCTGGGCTGAAGCAATCAGCACTGCATGCTATACGCAGAATCGTTCTTTCATCCATAAACGCTTCAATAAAACTCCATATGAACTGGCAAATGGAATAGTGCCTAATATCAAGTATTTTCATATATTTGGTAATAGGTGCTATGTGCTAAATGTAAAAGCTAATCTAGGAAAATTTGCAACCAAAGCAGATGAAGCAATTTTCCTTGGTTATTCACAAGAGTCCAAAGCATATAGAGTTTTCAATAAAAAAACACAACATGTACAAGAAAGCATGAATGTTACATTTGATGACTCATCAAATGTTACTTCTGTTCCAACTGTACAATCTAGAATCGCTTCTGAACATCTCTGTTTAGAACCGGGTCTTCAAATTCAAGATACAAACATTGCAACCAGTTCAAATGATAATGATTTAGATTTCATGTTTGATATCTTTAATTCTGAATCTAATCATGTTCAATCTGTTTCCAGGACTGAACCTGTTCCTCAAGAGAGTGTTACTCTTACTCCTCCAACAGTAACAACATCAAATCCATTTATTGATTTTTCTCTTGAAGATACATCCTCTGGTTCTATTACATGTCCTGAAGTAGCTCCTCCAGACATGGAATTTGAAAGTCCGCCGGTTTTTTATATAGATCCAAACCAGACTCCAGAAGCTGCAGACCAGTTACTTTCATGGGAACTATTCTTTCCTTCAGCTTCAACTCCTACATAACCCAAATGGACGCGACACCATCCTACAGATCAAATTATTGGAAATCCCATTGATGGTGTTCGTACCATATCTGCAACGGCCAACGAATGCTTATACTCCACCTTTCTGAGTATCATTGAACCAACAAAGATTTCTGATGCACTAAATGATCCAGATTGGGTTATAGCTATGCAAGATGAGCTTAACCAATTTGATAGACTCGCAGTTTGGCGATTGGTTCCCCTTCCACATGGTAAATCTGTGGTTGGGACAAAGTGGATCTTCAAAAACAAACAGGATTCTGAAGGGAAAGTTGTTCGTAATAAAGCTCGACTAGTGGCAAAAGGCTATAATCAGCAGGAAGGCATTGATTATGATGAAACTTTTTCTCCTGTGGCCAGAATTGAAGCTATTCGCTTATTTCTTGCATATGCCGCCAGTCGCAGTTTTAAGGTCTTTCAGATGGATGTGAAAACTGCCTTTCTCAATGGTATTCTTAAGGAAGAAGTTTACGTTTTCCAACCGGAAGGATTTGTTAACCCTCATCATCCAAACTATGTCTATATTCTGGATAAGGCATTATATGGTCTCAAACAGGCACCTCGTGCATGATATGATGTCTTATCAGAATATCTTCTCACTGAGGGTTACACTAAAGGAACATCACTGTTCATTAAGGCCAGAGGCAAAGATAAAATTTTGGTGCAGATATACGTTGATGATATTATCTTTGGCTCAACAAATCCCAAGTACAGTGATGAATTTGCTCATACCATGACCAATCATTTCCAAATGAGCATGATGGGGGAAATGTCCTTTTTCTTTGGTCTACAAGTGAAACAACTGAGCAATGGGATTTTTATCAGTCAATCAAAGTATATCAAAGACTTGCTCAAAAAGTATGACATGCTCACCTGCTCAACCCTGTCTACTCCTATGGCTGCCAAAACAAAGTTATCTGCTGATCTGGCTGGTCCATCAGCAGATATAAAGACATATAGGGGTATGATTGGTTCATTACTTACTTGACGGCGAGCAGACCCGACATTATGTTTTCAACTTGCTTGTGTGCTCTTTTCCAGGCCAATCCCAAAGAGTCGCATCTACTAGCAGTCAAACGGATTTTTCGGTATCTCAAAGGAACTATGAACCTAGGTTTGTGGTATCCTCATGATTCCAATCTTGAGTTGCATGCGTACTCAGATTCGGACTATGCCGGGTGCATGATAGATAGAAAGAGTACCTCTGGCAGTGCACATTTCTTGGGGGATAGCTTAGTCTGCTGGGCTTAGAAGAAACAGAACTGTGTCTCTACATCCACTGCTGAAGCTGAATATGTTGTAGCTGCTATGTTTTGTTCGCAGAGTTTGTGGATCCGGACACAATTATCAGATTTTGGCCTCCAGTATGACAAGATTCCACTGTTCTTTGACTCACAATCTGTCATAGCCATTTCATGCAATCCGGTACACCATTCTAAAACCAAACACATTGACATCAGATATCACTTTATTAAAGATAATGTGGAAAAAAGAATCATTGAACTCAGGTATGTTCATACTGATAATCAGTTGGCTGACTTATTTACTAAACCATTAGATGAAACTAGGTTTCATGATTTAGTATCTAAGCTTGGCATGCTTAATATGCATGTATGACATACTCCTTCTGCTTTTTCCTTATCTTTATTTTTGGTTTTTTAATTGGTGTTACACAGTTTGTTCGTTTTGCAGGTATTTCTTCAAGAAAATTAGGGGGAGTGTCTATATCTTTACACATACTGCATATGTGTAGGGAGATAAATATAGACATTTTAGAATACATGACTTTTTGTCTCTCACTCAATCTATATCTTTGAAAAACCTGAAAATTTTGATGCACAGATTGAGGGGGAGTTTTTACTATGTATTTTAGAAATAAAGAAAATAGGAAATTAAAAAGAGAAAATTTGAAAATTGGAAAAATAAAATTACAAGTCACAAATGCGAAGGTTGAAAAATGGATCGCATTCGAATTAATGACGTAATTCGTAAAAAGGCCATTCGCATGCGATTCCCACATTCACATGAAATTCGGTGTGCTTTTAAGTTCGAGGTAGTCAATCGCATGCGATCCATATGTATGGTTACACCAGAACCACAGATAGCCACATTCGCATGCAATTTCCATGTTTGCATGCGATCCATATGTATGGTTACAACAGCCTCAAATGGAGTCACAATCGCATGCAAACCACAAGTACACTCATTTGGCTAGACACGAGCGCATGCGATCCTCACAATCACGCAAGTCACAAGTATGCTCTCAATTGGGTTGACACGATCGAATGCGAATCTCGTTCGCATGCGAATCTTGTTAGTTACCCGAGAATACATTCGCATGCGAATCACTTCACAATTACCAAGGGGTACACGGTTGCATTAAAAAAAAAGGATCAATCTGCGATCGCCACGTGTCCTGAGCACTGTTATTTTTCATTTCATCTTCCCCGATTCATTTTTACCTTTTTCACCATTAACGATCTATGTTCTCTCTCTCATACGACTGCAACCGAACCTTGTCAAAATTTGTAATTTTTACATCATTCGAACCGCACGAACAAGGTGAACAATCCTTACGGTGGAATTTCATTAATTTCAAGTTTTGATTGGAGTTTTTATGCAAAAACAGGGTCGACAGTCGAGGGTTTTCACGGACTGTTTTTTCATCATTTGACCTTCAATTTGCACTCGATTCTCATTGGTGTCTTGAACAATAATTCTTATATTTTCACGAGGAACATAGATCTATAAAAAGTTTTCAAAAATTTTGAGATATGTTTTTCGTGTTCTTCGAGTGTATGAGTTTAAACTACAAATTCGAATTTTGGTCATTTACTAGGTGTTAAGGTCACTTTTTGCCTATACCTCAGTATAACAAACTTGTTCATATCCAGGAAATTATTGTATATCAAAGACCAAATTTGATTTTCCATTAGTTGAAACATCAGTTACACAATGGATATCTCAGAGTTAGGGTTTTTGAATAAAAATTTCAGAAGTTAAAAGCTAAGTGTCTTTGATCATTTTTCATGAGTATGTGTGTTTACTACTTATCTTTGAATTACAGATCTAACCTAATTGACTGTTCTATGCAGATACTTGGCTAAAATGGAAGGTGACACCACATCACTTGTTCATTCTGTAGCTCCGAGTCAGCCAGCCTCCGACCCTAAACCAGACGAGCTCTTAATGCCTAGGGCAGAATACCTATTAGTCACTACTCATGATAACAACCAATTTATTGACCTAGCCACCTTGAAAAATCCTAACTACCCAATTCTTACAGAAATCCTTCGTGTCCATCCACTAAACCACTTACTTACATACAACCCTGCTGTCACTGTTACACATGTCCCTGAAGTGTATGCTCAACAGTTTTGGAAAACTTGCTTTATTCATACCAGTCGCACTGGCACTGTTTCTATTCGAGCAGATGTTGATTAGTTCACCATTTCAGTCACAGTGGCTAGACTTAGAGAGATCTTTCAACTTCCCACTGCTGACAGTCGTCCTCCAGCAGTCAACTTTGAGGATATTCTTGATGAGGAAACGTGCTTAGCTGCCATTCAATCCTTTGGTTACTCTGGTCCATTGGAAAAGAAAAGTCAATTTAGCAGAAACAATCTACATCCAATGAAACCACCTCCATGTGGATTATGCTCAATTACTGTTCAATGATCTAAAAGCAACAATCATACAGAAGAAAAGTCTGAAAAAGACAGGGGCAAAATTCTTACCGTATATGCGGTTCATTCCAATGATTATACAACATGTCATGAATCAGAATCCGGCTATTCCTCGGAGAGCAGGTTCACCTTCTATTGCTCCCAAAGCTTTTAATGTTATAAAACCTGTTATTCCTGTTCCATTACCAGATCCTCAACCATTCCCTGTTTCCTTGCTGGATCTTTGTGAGCAAAATGACTTAGTAGTCAGTTATCGGACGAGTGTAGGGATTCCTCCCCTGGTTAGACCAGAGCCGGTCCTACCTACCCAAGGAGGAGTAGCACCTCGTGAGGTAATAGAGGATAGGACTCAGTTATCTACGGGAGATTCTGAGATGGTTGTGCAGAGTGAAAATTTTGAGAGGGGTGGTGAAGTGGGAGAACTTGATATACATAGAGAGGGAGTAGATACTTTTGATCCTGCTGATATTCTTGATTTTGTTGAGTCTTTGACTGTTCCTGCTAATGATCAATCTGATGCATCTACTGAACATTTCTAGCTCAGATTCTGATAGTATTGCTTCCGTGTCAAAAACTGTCACCACTCCTCTAGTTCAAATTGTATCATCTCCTGTAAGCACCCCAAATGTACCAATTACTCACACGTCAGAGAGTACCCCTTCATATATGAGACTAACTGATCCTCATGAACACTCTCCTATTGTTAGTACTCCAGTGTCAACTGCCGATGTGACTCCCATAGTTCAAACTTCTGACAATTAGGCAAATCTTAACATCATTCCGACTCCAACTCCATCAAGAGTAATAGTTCCTCAGTACACTCCAATCATTCAAATTACTCCTGAGCATGATCAGGTACCATCTTTTGAAATTGCTTTTGTTTCCACTAACACTTCACCATTATCTCCAAATCAGTATGCTGGTTATGTTAATGAAGAAGAAGATGATGTGAGTAGTAGTTATGTGAGAAAATAATATGAGAGAGTTGAGATTTCACCACACCAAGAAAGCCGGGCAACTACATATGCTATTAGAACTGACACTGTGAGGTCTGATATTGAAATAGACACGGCTATCCCAACCGTGCACATTCAAGCCCCACCCAGCCACTTAGCAGGTCCTCAAAGACCTTTTATTTCAATACACAGGGACTTTACACATAATCTACGACCATCTCCCTCGGAGATGGGACGTATTGAAACTAGAGGACAGCCTCCCTCGTCCTCGCCCTGTCTTTCCGAGCACATTGATTATCCGCGGATATGCGCCTTTCTTGATACACACAAAGACACATTTGAAGCACGGGTTACACTCATCAAAAGTGTTCCCGGAACATCCCTAGGTAATACTATTGATAGTATTATTCGAGGACGGGTTGGAAATCCTACTGGAGTCAACCCAACAATAGCTCCTTTAGGTGGTCCAGCCTCTGTGGCAGGAACCTCAACGGGTATCTCACGTGATACCCGGTTTGTTACACAGTCCGAACTTCACGATGCAATTCAACAGGCTGTGGCACCCTTGCAGTCTAAACTCAATAGCATTGACTCAAAACTTGACCGTTGGTTCTCTGATATTAATGCTAAATTTGATGAGATCTTAGCCCAACTAAGAGCTCCCGACACTGCATGTAATGTTCAAGCTAGTACTCGAACTCGAAGGCGTGACGATCAAGATCCTGATGATTGCCCCGAGGGGGAGAAACGAAGAAGGTATTTGGGTACGAGTGCTATTGTTCCATTCACTCCGTCTAGCCAAACTTTTCCAGGTGTAGGTACTAGTAGAGATCAAGGTGGTGATTTTCAGGCCGATGATGTTCTTAAACAACAACAGATGGTTCTCTTTGAACAGAGGTATAATGTAAATGAAGAGGGGGAGATAGAACTAAGTAGTGAACAAACTGAAGAGGTAACTCTTGAATCTGATACGGAGAATGTACAGGATTGGTATGCTGATGCTGGGATTGGAATGGAAGTTAATGAAAGTTCTGATGAAATTGATAAAGAAATGGATGAGTATGTTACATTTGTAACAAATCCTGAAGCTCAATATACACATGTTGTCAGAAGGTTTGAGGATTATCTAAAACCAGCTGAGATTGAAAAAAAAAAGAAAAGGGAAGCAAAAGATGACTAGGGCTAAAAAGAAAAATTTTGATGTGTCAAAAGTTCTAAGTGGGGTAAACTTTGAAGTCCATTCTGTTTTTCCACCCCCAACAGGACAGTTTCAAACATCTTCTGCAGATCTACTTAGACAAAAACAACAAGAGGAAGCAACCAGCGAGTTTGTCAGAAATACTGAATGGCCAGTGCCGCCAAATGTATCTGTGCCTCCTGCTTCTTCAGTGTATACAGGTACTCCGTCTCCTGATAGAAGCAACATGTTTACAAGACTTGCAAAAATTAAATCCAATCTGGAGGGATTACTCTATGAATGGTCTATATCTCGAAGACAAAATTCAAGAGATTTATGTGAATGAACTTGAAACGAGGACACCTCCAGAGTTGAGACATTAGAATGAAGGTCAAGTAATACGATATCAACACATGTTGGAAAGGTTCAGAACTCCAAAAGAGTAGATCATCTCAGAATATCCGATTACAAAACTTCTCAATATCTACAGTGATGATGGATTTGGTCATACTATTGTTTGGTTTGAAGTAGAAAGGGCAAATGGTCAGAAGTTTACATTCAATGAGGCAGATCTAAGATACATTCAGCTTCATGACATCCATTTCATCTATTTATATGTGTCGGAAAAACAAGGAAAGAAACCAAATGAGGTGTTTGGCCGTTCTACATTGATGAGGTATATGAGAAAGTTAATGGAGTTTATTGAAGAGCATGATATGCAACTGGCAGCTGGAAAATAATCTTGAAAAAGTTAATGTGCTGAAACCTCAACAGAATCATCCTAACTTGGATGAAATGGATTTGTTAACTATAATCTAAGCTGACCACAAGTTCTTCAATGGTGAACCAGGTGTCGTATTCCGAAATTCAAAGAAAGAGAAAACATTCGTGCGAATGTGCGATGTTTTGTCTTATTTTGATGGCATGCTAAGGATCCTATACAATAGTCTGGAAATGAAAAATGCGGATTCTGGATCTTCTATCACTGAGGAAGAGAGACAGCGTATTGGAACTTACATCGAGAAATTCAAGAAAACACTGGAGAGCAGGAGAATTATCAGAAAGTGGCAAAGTTATTTTGGATTACGTAACATTGTTCCTTAATTGTTTTTATCTTATGTAATTCAAATACTTGTAATTGGTACACTCCTCACTTAGGGGGAGATTGTTAGATCTTAAAAAGTGAGGGTGTAAAATGTAACTTTCCCAAGGATACAAAAGTCCTTGGAGCTATCATTCGAATTAAGCTTTGCATTCATATTATCACAGATCTCAAGGTGTTTGTGTGTGTTTCTCTCTGCCATCGCATTGCTTCATCCATATTTAGGACCAACAGTAACTATATGGCTTTATAATAGTCACACCATCTCACAAATGTGTATCTAAATGTTGTTTATGGTCACATTGAGTGTTTGTATATCTAAATCATTAGTCTATATATGGTCACATGAAGTAATTGTTAATATGTCTAAATCATAGAATCGAGTTTGTCACACATGATTTACGTGTAGCCAAAATCTGTTACATATTGTCACATAACTTATACATTATGACTAAAGTTTATTGTGTGTTTTCAAAATTAAACAGATAATTAAATTTGGTATTTAGTCACATATTGAGTGTTTATGTGTGTAAATCATGAGTATATATATGGTCACATGAAGTAATTATTTATGTGTCTAAATCATAGAGTTGAGTTTGTCACACATGAGTTAAGTGTAGCCAAAAACCAGTACATATGGTCACATAACTAATAAATATTCATTTTCCCCAATTTTGAATTTAGATAGTTAAAATGGGAAATCTTGTGAAGTCAAAATTGGAACCGTTTTGAAGTCAAAATTGGGAATTGTTTTGGTTAGTTCATCAGAGGATGTCATTGTTTGTTTTCAATTGAACTACACAAACAATGAATATTAAAGCAAACAACACATAATATTCATAAATTAAAATCTGTGAATTTTCGAAACATTACATCAAGAAGAGACAGATAATAAAAAAGAAAAAAAAACCTAATCTAGATAATCAACAAGCCCATCAAAGTACAAGCTTTGAGAGTTAAGAGAGTTCATAATATGCTCACGTAATTCCTTATTCATAGCATACATACTTGTATGATGAACCAATTGAGAATTAAGAAAATCAATATGGGCCCTGTCAAAAACCGAAATCTTGAACTGAGAATTAATTCGGGAAATGCTGGAATTCTATTCGTCTATATTCATCTGAATATCAATGATATTGGTTTCAACATATGCAAGTATGTTCTTGTCCATCAAGATGTATTGATCAACCTCTTTCATCAATAAACTAAAGTCTGTATTTTTTTCTATAACGCTTTGAAGGGCTTTGCGATTCAGGAACATCCATTTTTTGGGAATGAAATCAGATGAAAGGGCAGTATGTTTGTGATACAGATGGAAGATAAAAAATTTATAACTGATGGAAAGGTTGTATCTTCGTGTAACAGATGCAATATATTGGAAAGCATATAAATACCAAAAAATAAAGGCAAAAGTGCGGGAAAAAATATGGTGAAAAAGGCGCTAAAACAGTATGAAACATTTTGACTTAATTGACCTGATTAATATCCCATTTCTCCGAATTTTGACTTTAGATAGTCAAACTGTGAATTATTTTGAAGTCATTTGACGTTTTGTTGACTTGACAGAGATAAAATGGGAACTGTTGCATATCTAATATTTTGTTTCTGTTATGATCAATAGATTTCGAATATATTATGGTAATTTGCAAGGTTAATGTACTACAAGTAATAAATGGCAATATATGTGTATAAAATACGAAATTCATAAAAAGATACAATTTATCATTGTTCACCAAGACAATGAACTATAGAGTGTGCCAAATTCACCCAGACATTGTTCACTTCGATTTGCTTAGAACAATACCGCCACAGTTAGTTCGATAGTAAATGTCTCGTGATCCATTACCCAAGTCACGTCGATCTACATGTTGCAATATGTTATCATTGTGCGGGTGAATGACAGTACTAAATTCCTCATCGACTTCATCATAAGTATCTTTCTAATTCTTGGGAGGTGTCTTAAAGACAATAGACAGTTTTTTATCTATCTGATCTTGTACATAAAACACTTGTCGTGCTTGTGAGGCTAATATGAACGAATCAACCTCGTGGCCTAAATTATTCAAGTCAGCCAATGTATAACCAAGATTAGTATCGCGTTTGACCCCACCAGCTCTGTGATTAACCAAGTCACATTTGAAAAGAGGAATTTTACTGAAACGGTAATCTAGTACCCATATTTCTTGTAAAACCCCATAATAAAATATTTGTCTTGTGGTTGCAACTTCTTTGGATACATGCATATCTATTGCCTCAACACTAACCCCACTATTCTGGTAAACCCTGCCATCACGAGATTTTGTACGAAATGCATACCCATTGATGTTATATGCGTCGTATTTCACTACGGTGGCGCGTAGTCCATATGAAATCCACCTTACGATTTCTGATACACTTTCTTTGGAGATCGCTAACTCTCTCTTAACCTGAATTTTATTAATATATTACAAATATATATGAGCTTCAAATTTAAGGAACAACAAGCAACAACTAAAAATAACATACAGATTACCTCTTTACGTAACCAATCAGCAAAAGATTTACTGTGCTCATTCTCCAGCAATGCTATTCGTTTACCCGGGTTATCTATTTCCAAAAGATGTTTGTGTCGCGTGAAGCAAGGTGTTTGATTATTATATGTGATAGAACATTTTAAGTAACAAAATAGACATGTGTTAGTAATAGTTACTCAATATACGGTACAATTTCATATGTATTATGTATTTCATACAAATGTGCTTTCGGAAAGAGTTCCGCATAAACTTCACTTAATTTGCCGGCCGACATTGGTTTTCCTTCCTCATCTTCATCAGTTTCATGTTTATCAGTGGGATACCAATAGTTTTCATTGATTTTTTATATTCGCTGAAAAACTTAATTGTTTCTTCTGCGATAGTCTCCCCAGCAATGCATCCCTCTCGTCTATTTCTGTTTCACACATATCCTTTAATAACCTTCATACATCTTTCGAAGGGATACATCTACCGAAAGCATACGGGACCACATAATTTTACCTCTCTGGTTAGGTGCACAGTTAAATGGACCATAATATAAAAAAATGTCATAGGAAAGAATATCTCTAGAAGGCACAGTGTCACACAGAGTTCTTCTTGCATCCTATCTAGTTCTTGTAATGTGATTTCTTTGCTACATATCGATTTAAAGAAAAAGCAAAAGCTGATAATAGCATAACGTGTGGCTTGAGGCATTATTGAACGAATTGCAATGGGCAAAAACTCTTGCATTAGCATGTGATAGTCATGCGATTTAAGGCCGATGAGCTTCGTATTCTTTAGGCTAACCAAATTAGAGAAATTTGAATAATAGCCTTGTGGTACCCTGATGTTGTATAATGTTTCACAAAATGTGTCCTTTTCATCATTCGTTAATGTGTAACCTACTGGAGGTAGTGTTGTTTTTTCTTTTTCTAACCTAGCAAACAATCTGGTTTTATACCCAACTCAGCCAGATCCAATCGAGCATTCAATCCATCTTTTTTCTTTCCTGGAAGATTTAGCAAAGTTCCGACTAGAATCTCACCAACATTCTTTTCTATATGCATGAAATCAATACAATGTTAAACATAATTATGCCTCCAATACCTAAGCTTTCGATACCAAATGTTGAATATTTTCCAATACGCACCGTTTTCTTCATATACTTGGCTTGAACTACCCTCTGCTTGTTTTCTTTTTCTTTTCTGCTTTTGAATCTTCCCACCTCTACCTCTCGTATCTTCTTGGTTTTCTGATGTCTTATTGTTTGTTTGTTTTCCTTTTCCCTATTTATTTTCAATATGCTGTACCTTGTTGTATATTTGTTCCCCGGTCATTGGATTTGAAGAGCGGCCAAATTCTTGTTGTCCATTAAACGTATTCATTTACTTTCTGAACGGATGGTAATATGGTTGATATTGTCTGTGACAAACATAACTTTGCTTTGATGAGGCAGGAAGTCTAACACAGTGTGTATCTTTCCCACATACTACACAACCTTTGAAACTACTACATAGGCAGTCACATAATGTAGCAAGTGCAGGTAATCATTTATTGTCCACAACACAACGGCACGTAGATTAAAGTTTTCTTTTGTGGAAGCATCATATGTATCAACCCCTTCCCCGAATAAGCATTGCAGATCATCAACTAAAGGTTCTAAAAAATCATTTATATCATTTCCCGGGTATCCGGATATTAATACCGAAAGCATAATAAACTTTCTTTTCATCCACAACCATGGAGGAAGGTTGTATATGACAATTAAGACCGGCCATACACTGTGATACCTATTTCCTTTGTTGACATCAACTCCATTAGGCAATATTCCTAACCGTAGATTTCTTAGATCCTTAGCAATTTCGGGGAATTATTCATCTATGGTACGCCATGATTGTGAATCTGCCGGGTGACGTAAAACACCACCTGTTATCCTCCTTGTCGCGTGCCATCCTAAGTCTTCTGAAATACTTTGTATCTTGAAGAGTCGTTGAAGTCTTGGTATAATTGGGAAGTACCACATTACCTTTGCTGGAATGTTTTCGTACACCTAATGTGTCTTATTATCCACCTTCCATCTTGATATCCCACAACTTCGACACACAGTCATTTTCTCGTCCTCCTTCCAGTAGAGAAGACAGTTGTTGATACATACATGTATCTTTCTGTATCCTGGCCCCATCAATTTCATAATTTTTTTGGCCTCATAAGTGTTTTCCACCAATTCGTTACCATCGGGGAGCATCTTTTTTAACAATCCTGGTAACTCAGTAAAGAACATATTAGAACATCCGTACTTGCTCTTCAAGTTGAGTAGTTGGACTATTGCAGACAACTTTGTAAAGTAAGGACATCCTTTGTAAAGTGGCTTCTCTATGTTTAATAATAGTTCTTGAAACTTGACATGCTCTTCCTCATCAAAATTATCTTTTGTAGCATTAACCATTTCTACTGTTTCTGGTCCATCTGTTGGAATTTGTGAAACAAATTCCGTGTTTTCAACAAACTCTGCTGTAACATTGTCAGGTTTTGGGGCACTTGTTGATGGCTCATCCTGTTCCCCTTGTTTAATCCACTTTGTGTAGTTAGATTAATCCCATTGCTGAACAAATGGTGATGCACTTCCTCCACTTTATGCTCTATGTGGTTTAAACAATTAGAACACACACATGGCCTTTTTAGATGTTGTTTATTCACTCGTGGGTCAGCGTTCCTCATCTTTGCCAAGTTTTGTAATGCGTATTTAATAAACTCTGCTACTCCTTCAAAATAAGGTCTCATGGTCCTATTTATACCAATCCAAGACTTGTCCATGTTTATAAATGTCACATAACAAGAAATAGAGAAGAATTAAACTGGATGAAAAGTCGAAATTAGGGATTGAAGCCTTCGAGTATCGTATACTCTTTGCGGCGTATTTAATTAGAGACAAAACGGTTAAAATAATTCTTCGTAATTAATGTGTGTTTAAAAAGAAAAAGATCAATTACTCTCACCGGTTGATATTTCAAAGAAGATTGTGTTTGTTTGAATTATGTGTTTTTACAAAAATACCCTTATTAATCAAATATAGCATTGTATTTATAAGGGCAATAAAGTAAATTTACACACTACACATTCTAGGCGCCATATTTCCCCACTGCACATCGTTTTAGTTATCGGCGTGTGGAGACCATATTTTGATCCTCCAAACAACAACCCGAATAGTTTCAAACTCTAGAATCGAATAACATTTTCATCTATCACCATGGAAGCATCTACTTCAAAAAGAAGGCCAACAACAGTACAAGAAACAACATTAAGTGATCTTCCTATGGGAGTTATTGAGAAAATATTTTCACACTTGGGGGCTCATTCTGCAATCGATTGGGTGCGGTTCAAATGCATGTAAGTTCCTAATACAATCTGTCTATTTTTTCATCTATTTGGTAATATTGTTAATTTGTACATTAAGAAATCAATTTTATGTGAATATTACAGTTGCAAAACGTTTTTGGAGGCCTCTGATAGCGAAGAGGTCTACAGAAAAATTGAAGTAGAAAGTCTACACACTGAGTTGTTTAGTGAGAGGAGACGTCAACTCATCAATAGATGTGCAGCAGCGGGAAACCCACACGTCATATTTAGAGATGGAATGGTACGTACATTTACTGTTTGTTATTGAAGTTAAGTTTTATACATTTTATTAAACTTTGTTTTATTGAATTTTGTGTTGTACGTACATTTCAGATGAAATTATTCAACTTTGATGAAGAAGAGCATAAGAGGCTAGGGAAGGAGATGCTTAAGAATGCATCTGCCATAGGACAAAGGTTTGCAAAGTTTGTACTAGGGATGTTGATGATAACAGAAGGCAATGCGATCAGAATTAAAGAGGAAGCTCTTGGCATGTTGAATGATGTCTTCCCTTCCGATAGAGCTCGGATTTTGAAGTGACCATTCCCTTCATATATACAAGCCATAATATGGCTTCGGCAGGTGGATTTGCAAGAACTACATATCAATGGATACATTCTAACATGTCCTGACCATCTTAATCATCAATCAAGGCTTCGTGCTCTAGATAGGGGTTTTGATAATGACATGCCATGCGTATTAAATTGTA
Source organism: Pulicaria dysenterica (assembly GCA_947179395.2). Lineage (NCBI taxonomy): Eukaryota > Viridiplantae > Streptophyta > Magnoliopsida > Asterales > Asteraceae > Pulicaria > Pulicaria dysenterica. The sequence goes on along the minus strand of OX359291.1, from coordinate 56,435,136 downwards.
AAGTTTGATATTGGTTAGCTTGTTTTGTTACATTTGCTAGAATATTTTGGATACACTATTAGATTGTGAATGACTAAATACTATTTGGGAACGTAATCCAATACTTTTAAGTATATATGATCATTAGATTTTGAATGACTTAATTAATGTTTGTGAATGATTTGATTACTGTTTGCTAGTAATACTGACTTTTGTTAGTCAAACTATGAAACTATGATAATTGATAATGGAATACTGACTTTTGATAGTCAAATAATGAAACTATGGTAAATCAAATGGAATACTGACTTTTGATAGTCAAACTATGAAAAATGGAATACTGACTTATGATAGTTGATATATCCATATTTATATATGTTTTACACACCGAAAACCCTCGCATTTAACCCGTAATTAAGGTGAATTGTGCGTATTACTATCTCAAATGCTATGTTTTCACCATTGCAGGTTAAAAAGACTAAACGTGAAGATTCCAAGTTAATCGAATGAAAATCCGAAGAAAAATGAAGAACTGTTGAAAAGTACAAAGCCATGATATCGCATGGACCCTGCATGCAATCACATGTAGGTCCCGAATCTAGCTTTGACCCTTGTCAACTTCTGCAAGTAGCCTGTCTTGTCAACCGCCCAATGCAAAGCTATGCGACCGCATGACATTGCCATGTGATCGCATGGACCCTCGTTTCAGTGCCTATATAAGAAGCTCTTGGCAGAAAGGTTCAGACGTACCATAAACACACCAGAAGTACCAGATTTGACACACACAACACATACACGATACACACATTTATAATATCGGTTTCTTCACTTCCAAACACTCCAATCCTTATTCCAAAGGTGTTGAAGCTTAGTGAAGCTCAGAACTTCAGAGAAACAAGTATATAGCTTGAAGATTGCTTGGTATAATCTAATCATTTCTTGTTGTTAACATGTATCCAAGTGTTTTTCTTGTTATTGTACTTGTGACAATGAGTCACTAAACTCTTTCACTTGGGCCAAGATGATTCTTGGCCAAGTTATGGCAATATAAATCTTTTCTTGATGAATTGATATAAAAAGTATGTTTTGATCATTAATATAAATGTGTTTGATTATGATTTTATGTTATATATGTTCATGATCATGGTTTGTTAATCTTTTACGTGAAAACTTAAAGATTACATTTCATGCATATTCAAGAATGATGGTTTAATGTCAAGATCTTGTAGAGTTATCACTAGAAATGGTGTAACAAGCAAGGTTGTCATTTGAAAAGCATTTTTGGAACTTGTCTTTGATCATTTCAGGTCTTAACAAGTTGGTCATGTTTATCATACTGTGGTTTTACATATGCTTAACATCTTAAATGAAAGTTTCAAGTGTTTAAGTATATTATTTGATCATTAATACTACAAGAGAACAAAAAGGATTGAAATGGTGTTCTTGAGCATGTTAAGGTTGAAATGAACTCCAAATGTCATTAAGAATCTGATCTTTATGATTCTATGTGCATGCTTATGTGTTTCATGCTTTGCCTGTGTTAAGTGCTAGAAATGGTACTTAACATGATGATATCTTAAGGAAATAACATAAGGCTTGATCTTGAATCCAACACACGTGGTTTGAGTCTGCTAGGTTCATGACTTCATAGTGCCCATTTCTATCTACTTATAACCTTAGATGAAAGTCCAAGTTGTACGTGTTTGATCCTTGGTGCAAAAAAATGATTTCTGCTGTAAAATGATGCCATGCGACCACATGCCATGTGCATGCGATCGCATGGACCTATGTCACCACATGTCTTTGACATGTTGTCACATGCACCTTTGTTCCAGTTCAGTTTGTTATTTCTTATGTTTAACCCATTTTCAATCACTTTGACACTTCCCTAACTTCTGGAAGCTATACGAAATATTATTTGATAGAATATATATCTTGTAGCTGGATTTGAACATGGTGAAATGGATCGTGTTATATTTTCTAATTCTATGTTTACGTGTTATGTTTGATTGCTAATCAGAGTCTTGATAACTCGAGGGATGATTCATATGATAATATGATTTGTGAGTATTAGATAGAACAACATGTTGTGTGCTTCAGTGCAATTTATCAAGTCATCAACAATTTAATTAAAATAAATATTGCCATAACTAGCCAGGATGATTCTGAAGCCTGAGTGATCTTTTCCTTGATTATCTAGCCATTTTTGATTATTCTGTTTGTGTAAAATTATTTATATCATTAGTTCTAATTTTGATTTTGTTTTTGATAAATCACCTGTTTTGTTTATTTACCAACCAATGATGATGTTTGAATACTAGTAGTTGTCAAAATCTTTTCCCTATGATTCGATAGTCGGTCTTACCTGATCTATACTACTATTGATCAGGTCATATTTGCCTGAGTCGTGTGTAGTTTTTATTTAGTAATTCCATTTTATAAATTTTAAAACACCAGTGTGTAAAAGCTTTTAATCATCTAAAAAAACCCGTACACGGGCTGCACACCATGTTTTTGGCGCCGTTGCCCGAGAGTTCTTTTTGTCAATATTAGGAAAAAACTAATTGTTGAATTGGTTTTTGTTTACTACTTGCTACCTGTTATTTTAAGTATTAGTATTTTTTTTTATAATTTAGTTTTCCTTGTTTTCAGTTTTGTTTTCTATTATGTGTGTTTACTCAAAGAAGCTAAAAGCAAGTTATAAGTTTTGCCTCGCTTGTCTCGGGTTGTTTGAAACGGAGATTGAAGATCTTGAGCAACGAGCATTGGCTACAACTAGTCTCGCGGACTTTGATTTAATCTTAGCCGAAATTAACTATTGGGAGTATAATGATGATCACTAAAAGTAATATCGACTATATTCTAAACATGCCTATCATCTAGTAGTCGAGTTACTGTTTTTCATCTTTACCATCCCCGATTGCTTTCTTTTGTCTATTTCTCGTCCTGTGTTTAGCTTTCTTTTTTGTTACCGTGCATTTTCTTTCTTTTCGTTTTTCTTTATGTGTGTCTACTCTCTTTAACTTCGGAGAAGGATTAAGGAGCGACACAATAGCATAAAAATTCTGAAATCCTCATAAAATCTTTCGAAGATGCTTTGCAGTCTGAAACCGACCCCCAAGAAATTGAACAATTAACAAATCGTATCCGCCACGAACATATAATGATTTACCTTCAACAATGTTTCATCCAAAGGATCATGACTAATAGTCTAACTTTTTAAAGTTTCTGTAGTCTCTCGCTCTTTTAAAATTTGTTTCACTCATGTGTGTTTATTTAAAAAAGATTTGAAAGAAGATTAAGTATTACCGTAATAATCTCAAAATCTTTGACCATAACATCGATGATCTTGAAATAAGGGCAGAAGCTACCAACAACTATCAAGAATTTCAGCAAATTCAAATCGAGATCTGCCATTGGGAATTCATGAAGGTAGTTACTCAGCGTCATATTAATCAAACATTGAGTAGTGTTTGCACTCCTTAGTTTTTGAAATTCTCTTTCTATCATTATCCTCGGGTCATGTGTGTTCGTTCGGAAAATCTTCATAAGAGAATTAGTAATTATCGTAATGAAATTGATCTTCTTGAAAATCAAATTTGGTCTTTAGGATACAAATTGATCTTTGAAGTCGACCTCTTTGAGATCCTGCAGATTCATGAACAAACTCGTAATTGACGGAACAACAAGATTCCATTAGAAATAGCCTTCAAAGAGTTTTAAGTAATCGTTTCCTCTCTTAGTGGTCAAGTGTTTCATTTTTATTTTTTTCTTTTGTATTTTAGTTGTGTGTTTCCTTCTTGTATTTTAACTTTCGTTCGTATTTTCCACTTCCTCGCAAAATCTACATCATCTCTTTTGTTCTCTCTTGAAAAATTAAGCCTGTTAAACCTTACGTAGAGCCTGAACACGAATTCAGACGTCGCCTACGTCTGGCACGTAGACGAGCCTCTCGTAATCGAAATCGTATCCGCAATATGGCTGAAGGTCCACCAGATCCACCGAATACTAAAACATTAGGAGATTTCGCAAGTGTCGTTCGTACTCCTGTCACCACTAATAATTTCGAAATTAAGCCAAATATCATTCAAATGGTTCAAAACACAGTCAATTTCATGGTTTACCTGAAGAGGATTTTAATAATCATCTTCAAAATTTTCTCGAGATCTGTGATACGTTTAAGATGAACGATGTCTCTCATGACGCTATTCTCTTACGCCTCTTTCCATTTTCACTCAAAAGTAAAGCCAAGCTTTGGCTTAACTCCATTCCTACTGGTTCCATCACTACATGGGATGACTTAGCCGGAAAATTTATTAAGATATATTTCCCACCTTCAAAAACGGCTAAACTTCGTAATGATATTTCATCTTACCAGCAACAAGAGGGAGAATCTTTGTATGATACATGGGAAAGGTATAAGGATTTACTGCGTAGATGCCCTCATCACGGACTACCAATGTGGTTTCAAGTTCAAACATTCTACAATGGTTTGACAGTGGCTACACGCCAAATGATTGATGCTGCAGCGGGAGGTGCAATCACGAACAAAACTCCCGAGATAGCTCATGAGCTCGTTGAGGAAATGGCTATGAACAGCTATTAGTGGCATTCCTCTCGAATGAAATTACCCAAAACAGCTGGTATCATCCCAGTTGATACTGTCACCTTACTCACTGCATAAGTTGAAGCTTTCTCCCAAAGGCTCGACCAAATGAAAGTAAATGTAGTGCAGTCTTCATGTGAGTTCTGTAATGGTCCTCACTTAAGTAGAGATTGTCAAACTGGCAACAATTACGCCTCTACAGAAGAGGTGAATTACATGGGTACTAAAAGACCCCAAAACAATCCCTATTCAAATTCGTATAACCTTGGCTGGAGAAATAATTCGAATTTCTCTTGGAAATCTGGAGCGGGTACTTTTAGTAACCCCTCTCTCGGATTTTCTCAGCAAAATCAAACCCAACAAGGTTCGGGTTTATCTCAAAACCATCAACCAGCTCAGACTCAATCAAAGATTGAGAGCTTACTTGACAGATTTTGCTCAGCTGTCAAAAGTCGTTTCATCCATCACGAAACAGACATGAAAGTTCTTCACGCTTCATTCAAAAGACTGGAAAATCAAGTAAGCCAGATCGCTAACTCGTTGTCGGAGCGACAAATGGGTGGTCTGCCGAGTAACACCGAGGCCAATCCTAGGGCCGATGTTAAAGCTATCATTCTCAGGAGTGGTACCACCATGGTCCCACCTCCGATGCCTCTAGTTGATCAACCAAGCACTCCTGCCACATCCAAAGATAATACAAACTCAGAATCTACCGATTCTCAAGTCCTAGTCGAGGGAACTAACAAAGCGCAAAATAGGCTACGCCCAGCAAGTACCGTGCAAGTTAAGCCCCCAATTCCTAAATATCAGCCCAAGATTCCTTATCCTCAGTGATTAAAGAAGGAACAAATGGAGGAGCATTACAAAAAATTCCTTGAACTTTTCAAGCAGCTTCACATCAACATTCCATGTGTTGAAGCTTTGGCTCAAATGCCAAAGTATGCCAAGTTCCTTAAAGATCTGCTGAGTAATAAAAGGAAATTGGAAGAACTGTCAACATCATCCTACAAAAAAAACTTCCGATGAAGAAGACCGACCCAGGTAGCTTCACTATTCCTTGTCAAATAGGGCAACTCTATGTTAATAATGCTTTAGCCGATCTAGGGGCTAGCATTAATCCCATGCCTTATTTCGTGTTTGCAAAGCTAGGTCTAGGTGAACCTAAACAAACCAAAATGTCTATCCAGCTAGCGACCGATCCGTAAAATATCCACGGGGGATTGTTGAAAACCTTCTGGTTGAAGTTGATAAATTCGTCTTCCCAGTTGATTTTGTTATCCTTGACATGGAAGAGGATAAAAATGTTCCTCTTATCCTAGGACGTGGCTACTTCTCGATCCCTTATTGACGTTTGCGATGGTAAACTTTCTCTTAGAGTAGCTGACCAGGTTGTTGTTGGATTATGTGTAGAGATAATTAACGGACATTTTGTATCCAATGTTATAAGAGACTAAAGGGTCACACTGTTACACACCCAATTCAGAACAGTTGGATTTCACCATAAGTCTGTGTGGAAATAATTAATCAGTTAGATTAATTATTAAAGAGATAAACGAATAATTAAGCAGTAGTATTAATTATTGAGAGATATAAATAATTATTCAGTCTGGATTAATTATTAGAAAGGAATAAATAATAAATAGTTATTTATTATTTACAGGGAATTAAATATTAAATTTTAATATTTAACGGACCAGTTAATTAATAGTTAATTAATTAACTAGTAAAGTCCATGGGGTCAAAAAAGAGAAGAGTTGAAAGTTTAATTAAAACCAGTGGGCTTTTAATTAAACACGCTTAGGTCCATTCTAATCCTTATATATATCCTTTAAGCATTAAGGATTAAGGAGGAGAAGCATAATACAAACCCTAGCCATCTCTCTCTCTCTCTCTCTCTCTCTCTCTCTCTCTCTCTCTCTATCCCGTCTCCCTCACGGTCAATCTCGACCTCGACCGCCTCACTCTCTCTCGGCCTCTCTCTCTCGAAGTCGAAATCGAAAAGAACCCCAAGGCTGCGACTTTGGTAATTCGACGTACACACACATACAAAGCTTTCGGGTTTTGTTGTTCGGGTGAATCCAGAAGCGGTATAGCAACCAGTTCAATCGGAGGTGCAGTAGTGGCGGACTATCTTTAGCAATCCTATTGTTTTTCTGATCAGGTATATTCCTCATAACCTTATCTGTGGATTGTTATGCAAGAAACTATGTTGATCATGTAAGTTTAAAGATCCTAACCCTTTTTGGGATTTAGAGGGTTGTGTTCAATCCAGTTCCGCTTTTAGGATTGAGCCAGTAGAATGAAACCCAGGTTTGACCAGTTTGTATCATTAGGTGGTTTGGTCAGGTTCAAAAACCCTTCAGTGGTATCAGAGCCTCGGCTCTATGATCCATAGTTTCTAGTTCTATCTGTTTCTAGATTTAAGGTTTTTGTTCTTGATCTTATTTTTGTTATCATCTTTTTCGAAAATCAAGAAGGTATCAAAAACAGTTTTTTTTTTGTTTCCAGGTTTAATCCTATTAATAAAAAAGTTCAAACAGTTAGTTTGAATTGTTAAAAGGTTTATGATTTTTGAATACAGAATAAGATTGATCAAGAATATTAAACAGTTTGTTTAATTAGTCAAACCTAGATAATCTAGTTAATTGGTTTGTTTGATAGTTAATATGATCTTCTTCATCTTGTTTCTTCTCCTCAATTTTTCGAAAACCATAATGTGGTAAAAACAAGTTTTCTGTTTTTATCCACATAATAAAAGGTTTGATTTTAACTAGTTAGGTTTAAACCAGGTTTGTGTTTAAAAGGTTAAAAAGGATAAAACCTTTTATCTAAAACTTTATCTTAACCAGTATTTTTGAACTTTTGTTTAAAAAGGTTGAAATCAAGTTTTAGGATAATTAATTATTAATAAAACAAGTTTTTGTTAATATTAATAATTAATTGTTTTTGGTTTTTGAATTAAATCCAGTTTTTAATCAGTATATTAAAACAGTTAGTTTTAATAGGTTAAAAAGGATTTAAAATTTTTGTTAAATCGGAAAACACAAACTGAAACCATGACCATAACTGTTAGCAGCGCTAAGAGGAGTTAGCGGCGCTAAGCCCAGTAAACTGCGGCCCAGTGATATCGGCCCAAGATAGCGGCGCTAAGGCCAGATGGGCCTCGTGACAGTCGTTAGCGGCGCTAAACCCTAGTGGGTTTTGGCCCAAGGAAGTTTTTCGGTTCAAAAGGATCTCGGTCCAGTGGGTTCTCGGCCCAAGGAGGATCTCGGTCCAGTGGGTTCTCGGCCCAAGAGGGTCTTGGCCCAGTGGGTCTCTCGGGTTAACGGGAGATATAAGCCCAAATGGTTTTTCCAGATTAATACAAAAGGAATTATTAATTTTGGTTTTTAAAATTAATAAGGCGTTATATAAACTAGTGTTATATATTTTAATTAGTTTAGTTAAAATATATATTTTAAACTTTGATTTATTATGACTAGTTTAAGTCATTTTTGAATAAAGTCTAAAAGGATAAAGTTTATATAATATTAATGGAGAAACAAATAATAATTAAATGACCAAAAGGTTGTCGGTTTTAAGTTTTCGGAAAATTAGTAATAAAACTCGACGTGAGGTTTTCATTCAAGTTTTGAATAAAAATCAAGTTTTTAAGTTTTGTTGAAAAACTATTTTGGTCAAATAAATTAGAAGATCATAATTCTCATTTTTGGTTAATAGGTATTAATCAAAGGGTAAATGAGAAAGTTTAAACAAATCAGGTTGTGTGCTTAACAACATAGTTTAATGTTTATATATTATAACTGCGTGGTTGACTTTTATATAGAGTGTTTATATATAATTGTGTGGTTGTGATACATATAGCTATAGTTTTTCTGACTTATGACTCGTTTTTTTCTTATTCTTCTTTTATTTTGGTTTTTGGGAAGGCCTGCGTGCCAATTACAATCTCTTTCTTATTTGTAATATTGTACTGATTTGGGGAGGCTTGCATGCCACTTACAACCCCATTCAATATTGTATTTGTAATAGACTAGTAATAGTTTAATCCCTCAACCAAGATGATCTCCAAGAAGGTGACAAGAAAAAGGTGTTCTCACACGAAGCACGGATACTTCGGGGAGGTGTCAAGGCTAGTGGGAGCAGCATGTCCAGAAAGGCGAATCCAAGTCACTTTGTCCTTAGGTTTGACCTTAGGATTAGTTGGCAAAACTATAGGGTTTTATATGTTTACTCTTATTATCTGCGTGGTTGTGTTTTTTTTGCCTACTGCTTTTCATATAGATTTGCGACATTTATATGATGCTAAATAAAAAGAGATTTAAAAACAGGCTGTTATTAAACAGTGAAAAACCACGCGCTTTATGACAAACTAGAATACGACTACAGGTTACTAGTCGTGTTAGTTAAATTCTATAAATTTAAAGTTTTGTCAAGGTTATAAGTATGTAAACTAAGGTTACTAGAATACGACTACAGGTCCTAGGTCTAATATATATTATTTATGGGTTTGATGATATATAATTAGAAAGTTTATCTGCAATTACAAATAAAACTAAGGTTTTAATTTGTAGATGGCAACCAACGTTACTAGTACTAATAACCTCTCTCTCCGCTCTATCCTTGAGAAGGATAAGCTCACCGGGTCCAACTTTCTCACATGGGAGAGAAATCTTCGGATCGTGCTGAGGCACGAGAGAAAGTGGCATGTCCTAGAACAACCTCTAGGAAATCCCCCTGTCAGCAATGCCAGGGCAGAGGTCAGGGAGGCTTTTCAGAAGCGCTCCAATGACGCCTTGGATGTTAGCTGCCTCATGCTTGCAACTATGAGTCCAGAGTTGCAATCAAGCATGATGGAAACTCCTGACTATGACATGATCCGCCAGCTGAGGGACATGTTCCAGGAGCAAGCCTGCACGGAGCGTTATGATGCCACTAGGGCATTTAACTCATGCAAGATGGCTAAGGGGACCTCGGTCAGTGACCATGTCATGAAAATGAAAGGTTACATGGACAACCTAGAGAGACTTGGGCACCCAGTACCGTTGCAGCTAGCAATGGATACGATACTCAACTCATTGTCAGATGACTATAAGCCTTTTATAGTCAACTAAAACATGAACAACATGGAGAAATTTGTGGCTGAGTTGTACTCCATGCTCGAGACAGCTGAGCAGAGTATCGGGACCAAGTCTAAGGACATTCTTATGGTGGGACATGGTAGACGTAAGAAGAGGAAGGGGCACAATGGAAATGGAAAGGGCAAGGCCCAGCCCAGCCAGAGTGCACCCAGGGCTAATAACGACAACAAGGGCAAGAAGCCTAAGCCAAACAAGGCAAGGACCGAGAATCGGTGCTTCAGGTGCGGGGATGCCGGACATTGGAAACGAGATTGTCCAAAAGGTCACGAGGCAGGAGGCAAGTCTGGCTCCTCAGGTATTGCCTGATTAGCTTCTTTGTCACTTTCCACTTGTAAAAGTTTTTTACGAGTATTCTAACGTCTTGCAATCGTTTATTGCAGGAGGGGATGGAAAGTGATACGGCCCAGCATGAGGAGATCACACATGCAGCATGCGGATATTATTAATATTTACATTTCCTAGTTTAATAAACTCTTAAAGTTTATTTGAACAATTTTATATTGATTGGTTTATGAATATTTTTGGGTTTATGGAAGTTTAATTATTTAGTTATATATCCGTGCACGTGTTCTTATTTTATGAATCAGGATTAGTCCAGTTGTGACTAAAAGAATACCAATAAGTCAAGTCTTGACTTGATTGGTGATTCATAATAATCTTATGCTATGATTTGTTGTAGTTATATAAATGCTGGCTCCACTTTTTCAAACGCTTAAATAAACAAGTATTGTTTATAAAATTAGATAGTTTTTCTAATTTAACAAATGTTTAAGTTATTTATGAAAATGGAATGTTCAAAGTCTTGAACTAAATAGAAATGATAGTTATTATTTCTAAGTGAAAATAGTTTTTGATAAAACATTTAAGGAAGTATAAAAATGATTATGGTAATCAAGGGAGTTTTATACTAAATGTTTTGGAAAGAAATTTAAAGTGCCTTCACAAGTGTTTTACACTCATGGCAAGTTTGATGAAACCACTTTCTGTAATTAGAAAGATGGATATGTAAAGATCCAAGTTCTTGGTTTCATAAAATGAATTTCTTACAAAAACTAAGTTTTAAAACATGTGTTTGGAACACAAGTTTTAGGCATGGTAGTCAAGGATTGACTAAAGCATAAAGGAATGTTTTAAAGTAATGCACTTTTTCATAAAAGATAGTGGGAGCATCTGACTAATGTATTTATCAAAGTTAATAAAAGTTTTTTTTAACCAGTGTGATAAATACAAGTTTGAACTTCTAGAGTATGTAATTATCAGATGTTTTTAGAAGCTATCTAAAATAGTAAGTTCTTGAGAAATAACTAATCCGAGGAATGCATGTTTTATTGAGAGGTACTCGATAAAGATATCATTGCAAGTTTTTAAGTCAAGTTATGACTTAAACAAAAAATTATGCTCATTAAGTTCAATAAGTTAGCTTAATTAAATGTTGTTGGTTGGTTAACGTTAGAAATGATAAAATAGGATGTTCTTTAACATTCTTAGTGTGATATTAGATTAGTGTTGACATACACAGGGAATCTAATTTCAAGGTTCTTACAAGTAGGTGTAAGAAAGTTTTATCGTTTCAAATGGATAAATCTAGTAAGATTTAATTTATCTACAAATGTAATTAAAGTTTTAATTACAGGAAGGTTATTTTATAAAATCAGAAACTAAGGAGTTATTTTTCAGTTTTCTCCAAGTTTAAGGAATTTTATGAAATAAGTAAGTCTAGAATTGTTCTTAGGTTGCAAAAACGATTTCTAGCAAAACCAAGAAAGAGTACCTCTAGATACTAGTCTTGAGTTTTAGCTTTATTATCATATTATTTTTCGTTGTAATCTGTGATAAGTTACAATATAAAATAATAAGTAATTCAGATGGACACCGTGAATCGAGTCAATGAAATGGTAGAAATTATGCACCTTTATTCTAGGGTGGAATATGGAAAGGTGTAGAAATTAGTTTCATTGTTCTTCACAATTTTGTATGTTTTGGTTTATCCAGGAATAAACTATGTTTATTCGAAACACTATCCGTGACTACTTATCTTGGTGGGAACCTTGATAGGGCTATAAAGTCATCGTAATTTTGGGGTAGATTTGATAGTTTATCGAATATAGCTGCAAACGGTTTTTGCGGACCAAAATTTACGGATATTCGTTAGGGTTACGAATATTGGATTGACCCACCGTGAAAAATACTTTGTGGATTCGTGTCAAAAGTATTTATCACATAGGTTATCCTTAAGCCTGAAGTTTTTGGTTTGGGATGCGGTAACTGTTGTCTTCTTAGCGCGTTCTAACGCCACGCCGTAATAGGGTGGTCATAAGGATCGTGTCTAGATTCAGTGGGAGTCGTGTTGCCAAATGCAAATATGCAAGATGGTAATTGCACCTCCTTTTTAGGAGAGATATTTCCGGGCCCCTTGACTGATTATAGAAGCTGGTAAGTGCACGACCGTGCCCAAACGAACTGATCTGTTCTTTGTCGTTTATCACGCAGTTTCGAAATCAAGTATGTCATGAACAAATTCTTGAAATATCGCGCTGCAAGAGACAAACCTATATATATATATATATATATATATATATATATATATATATATGCAAGTTTGTATATATAAAAACGTACCCATTCATGAACAGGGAGTTTATGATAGTTTTAGTTTATAAACAGTTAGTTTATAACAACTTACTTCTAAGCAGGTTGCTTATGAGGTTTTATCACAAGTTATTTTGGGGTATAAGAGTTCTTATAACCTGGTTATCCTAAGTGTCTGGCTAGGGACCTCCTTAGGCTAATAATATGCAGTAACTGTTACTTATCTTGCACAAGTGGGAGTCTGTTGGATTATGTGCAGAGATAATTAACGGGCATTTTGTATGAAATGTTATAAAAGACTAAAGGGTCACACTGCTACACACCCAATTCAGAACAGTTAGATTTCACCATAAGTCTGTGTGGAAATAATTAATCAGTTAGATTAATTATTAAAGAGATAAACGAATAATTAATCAGTAGTATTAATTATTGAGAGATATAAATAATTATTCAGTCTGGATTAAATATTAGAAAGGAATAAATAATAAATAGTTATTTATTATTTAAAGGGAATTAAATATTAAGTTTTAATATTTAACGGACTAGTTAATTAATAGTTAATTAATTAACTAATAAAGTCCAGGGGGTCAAAAAATAGAAGAGTTGAAAGTGTAATTAAAACCAGTAGGCTTTTAATTAAACGGGCTTAGGTCCATTCTAATCCTTATATATATCCTTTAAGCATCAAGGATTAAGGAGGAGAAGCATAATACAAACCCTAGCCACCTCACACTCTCTCTCTCTCTCTCGATCTCGTCTCCCTCACGGTTGATCTCGACCTCGACCGCCGCACTCTCTCTTGGCCTCTCTATCTCGAAGTCGAAATCGAAAAGAACCCCAAGGGTTCTGCGACTTTGGTAGTTCGATGTACACACACACACACAAAGCTTTCGGGTTTTGTTGTTCGGGTGAATCCAGGAGCGGTCTAGCAGCCAGTTCAATCGGAGGTACAGTAGTGGTGGACTATCTTTAGCAATCCCATTGTTTTTCTGATCAGGTATATTCCTCATAACCTTATCTGTGGATTGTTATGCAAGAAACTATGTTGATCATGTAAGTTTAAAGATCCTAACCCTTTTTGGGGTTTAGAGGGTTGTGTTCAATCCAGTTCCGCTTTTAGGATTGAGCCAGTAGAATCAAACCCAGGTTTGACCAGTTTGTGTCATTAGGTGGTTTGGTCAGGTTTAAAAACCCTTCAGTTGTTACCTTCGATATCCATAAATCCATGAAGCAATCGTTTATTCAAGATGACGCCCTATACTTTGTTGATGCCTCTGATCAATATCATCTTAATTGCATACCTATTTCTTATGAGAAAGACATGCTAGACACGCATATTCTAGAGAAAGGTTCTCTTCCAAAGGACCTCACGTAGCTTGAGCTGTATCAACCAGTTATTAATGTTATCCCTAAAGATGCATTAATTTCTGAGACTTTCGAAAACTCTCGATGTTCATAAAGTGCCTCACTCACAAACTTCTATTATTGAGCCTACATCACTTGAGTTAAAAGAGCTCCCATCACATCTAGAATATGCTTTTCTAGATAGTGATTCCAAATTGCCTGTAATCATAGCTTCTGACCTCACATCTGATGAAAAAGTGAAGCTATTGAATGTGCTAAAAAAGCACAAGACCTTTATTGCGCGGAAACTTTCCGACATTATAGGAATTAGTCCTTCTTTCTGTACACACAAAATCCTCATGGAGGATAACCACAAGACAAGTGTGCAAATACAAAGAAGACTGAATCAACATATGCAAGAAGTGGTTAAAAAGGTAGTCATTAAATTCTTGGATGCGGGTATGATTTATCAGTATCTGAAAGCCCTGGGGTTAGCCCCGTCTAAGTCGTTCCTAAGAAAAGAGGTATGACCGTGATCACTAACGAGAAAAACGAGTTAATTCCCACCCGCACTGTAACCGGGTGGTGTGTTTGTATTAATTACAGAAAATTGAATGACGCAACTCGTAAAGATCACTTCCCGCTCCCATTCATTGATCAAATGATTGAGAGACTGGTAGGTAATGTCTTCTATTGTTTTCTTGATGGTTTTTCTGGGTACTTTCAAATCCCAATTGCCCCAGAGGATCAAGAGAAAACCACATTCACTTGCCCCTATGGTACATTTGCCTATAGGCAGATGCCATTTGGCTTGTGTAATGCCCCAACTACTTTCCAGCGCTGCATGACAACGATATTCCATGATATGATCGAAGAATGTGTTGAAGTTTTTATGGATGACTTCTCCGTTTTCGGAGATTCGTTTGACACTTCTCTTCTCAATCTGGAAAAGATGTTGTCCAGATGTGAAACTACCAATCTAGCTCTCAATTGGGAGAAATGTCACTTTATGGTGCGAGAAGGTATTGTCGTAGGACATAAGATTTCTAAATCGGGAATTGAGGTCGATCGTGCCAAAATCAATGTCATTTCTAAACTGCATCCCCTGATCAATGTCAAAGGCATTCGAAGTTTCCTTTGCCATTCCGGCTTTTATCGTCGTTTTATCAAAGACTTCTCCAAAATATCGCGGCCTCTGACCTATCTCTTAGAAAAAGATGCTCCATTTGTTTTCTCTTCTGAATGCATGAAGGCATTCAACACTTTAAAAGAGAAACTGACAAACGCCCCGATTTTGACCAGCTTTGATCGGTCACTTCCGTTTGAATTAATGTGCGACGCAAGTGATTTTGCAGTCGGTGCAGTTCTAGGTCAGAGAAAGGAAAATTGTTTTCATCAAATCCATTATGCTAGCAAAACCATGACAGACGCCCAGGAGAACTACATAGTAACAGAAAAGAGTTACTGGCCGTCGTCTTTGCTTTTGATAAAATTCGGTCTTATTTAATCCTTTCTAAGACTGTGGTTTTCACTGACCATTCTGCCGTGCGATTCTTGTTTTCCAAACAAGATGCTAAACTCCGCCTTATTAGATGGATACTCTTGTTACAAGAGTTTGATATTGAAATAAAAGACAAGCGAGGTGCAGAAAATCTTGCCACCGACCATCTTTCGCGTCTTGATAATCCAAACCTTGAGATTTTGGACGAATATGCCATTCAGGATACATTTCCTGATGAGTTTCTCCTAGCATTTCATAATACTAATGATGCCCCATGGTTTGCAGATTTTACAAATTATTTAGCAGCAGGGGTATTAGAAAAAGGACTCCGGCATCAACTGAGGAAAAGATTCTTTTCTCATATAAAATTTTATTTCTGGGAGGATCCCTATCTATTCAGGATAGCTGCCGACCAAATCATACGTCGATGTGTGAGCGGTCAAGAAGCAATGGACATCCTAGAGCAATGTCACTCAGGCCCTACGGGACGCCATCATGGACCTGTTTCAACAGCTTTCATTTACATCATGGTCAAACCTATGGACCATTCTGGGGGAATCTGGGCGTGTTGCAATCTCAACATAGTCATCTATATTTTTGAAGAGTCTGTCTAGCTCTGGGTCCTCTCTCTCCTCCACTGGTTGAGCTTCCTCAGTCTGTCCACAATTATATTCAGTAAACATATCAGAATGGAGCTCCCTTTCCTAAGCAGTTTCACCTTCTTCCACATGCCTGGTGGGTGATGTGTGCAAGTTTCCATATAGATCAGTCATTTCATCATCCGAGTCTGCATTAAGATCCACCCACTCAGTCTCAACATGGGACTGCTTCTGAGGTATTTCACCTTCTTCCAAATCAATTGGCCTCTGTTCAGATTCTTGTTGTGGTACATATAGTACAATTTGTTTGTTAGTTTTCTCACGTTGTTGATGTTCATAAACTACATTCGGCCAATTGTGCACTTTGCTGCTGCTGCTGCTGCTGGCTGCCAGAACTAGTACCTGCAAATAATAAAGTACTCAAACGTGTGACCGGTACAGTTGCAGCCACAGAGGGAGAGGATATGTATAATCTTTTTCTTTTCTCCGCCTCGGGTTGATCATCTGGGTCTTGATCATCCCATCTCCTCTTACTGCTGTGTGCCTGAGCCTGACAGGACTCTTCCACCATTTTCAGCTTGTCAGCTACCTTCTCCATGGTTGTATAGAACCCTCTGGTAATCCCATCCATGTTACTTATGACATCTTCTTGGAACTCTTGAAAGTCAGCCAAGGAGATTCCCTGTGGCCTTTGTTCATTTTGAAGTATCGTTAGAAGATCTTGGTCATGAGTAGACTCGGGTCTTTGTTCAAAAAGTTTTAAATATAGAAGGCTTTTTAGAGCATCAATGGACATGCTTGATGGATCAGGTTGTGGTTGTGGTTTAGGAGCTTGAGGTCTCGCAGCAAGGAGTGCTTCAATCCTATCCAACTTTTGATTTGTATGTGTTAATTGTTGTTAGAGAGGTGCCACGGCTTGTTGAATTATATCTTGAAGTTCTGCACGTGTAACAAACCCGTAATCACGAAGACTTCCGGTTGAGGTACCAGCCACAGAGGTGGGACCACCTACTGGAGCAGCTTGGATGTAGGCTCGAGTAGGATTTCCTTCCACTCCTGGAATGGCACCTTGAGAGGTACCACCTATAGAAGTTGAAGAGACTTGTTTAACATACAAGCTCAGTGCATCAATTGTGAGTCTGTGTTAGTCAAGATTAGCGGAAATCCACGGTATATCAAATTTTGCATTGAAAGGAGTCGAGGACGAGGGAGGCGGTCCTCTAGTATCAATAGGTCTAATTCCCAACTGGAATTGACCTAGAGTATGTGCTATAGCCCTGTGTAATGAATACGGTGCCTGTTGAGAGACACCGTAGTGGCTAGGTGGGGTTGAAGTTTGCATGGGTGGGATAACCGCGACTTGTTCAATACGAGACCCAACAATGTTAGGTCTCATAGTAGATTGTCACTCGCACTCCTAAGTACAAAACTATCTCCTTCTTCACCACTACCTGGACCATACCCTGCATATTGATTTGGGGATAATAACGAATCAGGGGTGACATAGCCCGTTTCAAAAGATAGATCAAGAGTTTGAGTAACGACTGGCATGTCATGGCCTGGAGCTACTATTGCATTTTGAACTGTAGGGATTTTAGTAGCTTGGGTAGGAGGGTTCAGAGTAATGACAAGACCACCTGTTTGAGGAATGACAGGATTAGTTTGAGCAGTGTGGGTCAAGTCAGGAGAAGGTGTGTGTGGGTTAGTGAGTTTCATGAAGGAAGGGGTGATGTCTGCAGGTTGTTCTATTGGTCTGTCAGGGGTGCCCAGATGAGAATGGATTGGTTCAAAGGAGGGGTCACTGCCTGGTGGAGAAGCAAACTCAGCACTGGAAGAGGCAGAACTACTTGACTCAGAACTGTCAAGACCTAGTTCCTCAAGAATTGTTTTGGTGTGGGTGGTTTGATAAACAGATTGGACAATGGTTTGAACAATTGTGGGATCATAAGCATCCCCTCCTTCTCTAATTTCTCCACCTTCACCTTCTTCCCCGCCCATCTCTTCAACATTTTCTCTCTGCTCGACCAGCTCAGCACCTCCCTTAGATGGCTGAGCCCTAACTTCTATTTCCTCACTAGGTACTACACCTTCTTGAGTAGGTATGGCCGGTGCTGGCACAACCATAGAAGATAATCCTACACTTAACCTATAGTTCACAACAGTTTCATTTTGCTTACATAAGTCAAGAAGTGATATCGGGAGTGGTTTTGGTACCGGTAAGTTGGCCGGGGTGGCAGGTTTGATATAAATGAAAAGTTTAGAAGTAACAGAAGGTAAACCTTCCCGGCGGGGAATATCAGTATTCTGATCCATCAGGTACTGGACGATCATGGCTATGAATCGTTAGTACGGCAAGAAATTAGCATCCTTCTTCTTCTGAGAGTTTTTCCTAAGCATTGTCGCTTTCATGTCATGGAAGAGCAGGTATGCATAATCCACATGCAGGGGGTTGGCCGCCACCACAAAGATTTTGAGTTGATACTCTGTTGGAAATTCATACCCAGAATGCTTTGGAGTTAGATATCTCTGGAGCGCCGTAATGAAAGTTTTGTACATTGAATGCAAGTTGGTGCGTTTGAACTGATTTTTCTTGGTTAACTCTCCATCATATCCCATTGCCCTAACAACTACAAGGAAAGTCTCCTCGTCTGGAATGTCATCAAAAGCTGTGGCAGGAGGCCTGCTGTTAGCTCTGGGCAGTCTAAAGATTGTCCTGAGGCGATTGATAGGAATATCGACTGTGCATTCGTGAACCTCAGCATGGATGACTTCATGCCCCCTGTCATTTGTACGGATATCACATGTTTTCCAGAATTGCTGAACATAGAGCTCAGGAACATTTGTGCCGGTGGTTGATGGGTTGTATGTCAAAAGGTGGTTTAAAGGGTGTAATTTTAGGATTTCAGTAACAATGGGGTAGGTAGGGTTTTTGAATTTGGTAAGTGTTGGGAAATTTGCTAAGTCATTGACACTGTTGGACATGCAAAGTAAAACTGTTAGAGTAATCAGTGAAAACAGTTGTATCTAACAGTTGTTGCAAGTTTTACAACTGTTAGTACAAAAGATCAGAACTGTTAGTTCAGTTATACACAACTATTAGGAGACCTTAAAATGAAGTCTGTTAGAAGAAATTCAGAACTGTTTATTCAACAAACAGTTGCTGTTGAGCTATTAATGGAAAATGCTATCTTTGTGGATTTGAAGTATATCTCTATCAAGTTTGAAGATTATCAAGATTATCTCGGGAGATAGAAGATTGCCTAACTGTCAACTATTCAAGGAGGATCAAGAGCCTATATATACTAGAACTAGAATATTGTTTTATACGGCAATTCTACACATTCATATTTTATTGTTAATTTGTTTTTCTAAAAGTGTGTTGATCTCTAAGTTTCATAGAAACCTAAGAACAAGTTGTGTTCTTCGTCTAACAAAAGGGTTCACTTAGAGGTGTTGGTGAATATTGTAATCATCATTGGTTATTAATAAACATCTTGAGTTTGAAAGTATTTTATTGTTATGATTGTTGAATTGTTCTTGTGATAAAACCTTAAACATCAATTAAGTGTGATTCCGCAACTTCTTAGTTGATTGTGATCAAACTGAAAGATTATCTTTAAACAACTCTGATTTAATTCTAAAAGGTAATTCTTGTTATTGATATTTGGTAATATCCGATCCTGACAAGTGGTATCAGAGCATTTTTCATTAAGGCTCCTTTGATCACTATTTGAAGGTTTTTCACAGATCTGCTGTGTTTTGTTATTTAAAGTGTGTCTAAATCTTCTCGTGTGTTTTTCATTCATATTACTGCAATGGAGTCTGTTGGATCTTCTGATAACACTGGATCTGGGTCAAACTTTAGAGTTCCCATGCTCAAACCAACTGAGTTTGAGATGTGGAAGCTAAGAATCAAGCAGCATGTCCAATTAATGGACTATGCTGTTTGGGAAATCATAGAAAAGGACCCCATTACTACTGTTGATTTAGATGAAACAGGAAAACCAAAGAAGTAATCACCACCAAGAACAGATGCTGAGAAGAAAGAAAGGATGATTGAGATGAAAGCCCTCAGCATCCTTCAGATTGCTATTCCCAACGAATATCAGCATCAGTTCAAGAAGTTTGAAGATGCACACGAACTTTGGGTTGCCTTAGAAAAGAGATTTGCAGGGAATGCCAGTTCCAAAAGGAACCAAAGGGACCTTCTTAAACAGGCTTATGAATACTTTTCAAATGGGAAGAATGAAAGTTTAACCCAACTTTTTGATAGGTTTTATAAGCTGGTTAGTCAACTTGAGAGTGCAAAAGTTAGACTAGAGCAAGATGAGATCAATAGAAAGTTCCTTAGGTCCTTGGGTGAAGAATGGACCATCTATGCTGCACAATGGAGGACTAAAGACTCATTGGAAGATATAGAATTAGATGATCTATAAAACAGTTTGGTTGTTTTTTAGGGAGAGATAGAGGGAAAAAGAAAGTCTATAATCCCTAGTCACAATGCTGCTCTCCTTTCATCCTCAGGTATAGACTCAAACCATTCTTTATCTAATTCTGTTGATGTATGTGCAGGTAACGGTTCTGCTATTGGGTTAGATGTGAACACCCCTGATGCAGTGCTTGAAGCATTTCTTGCTAGCCATGCTAATTCAATCCTCACCAATGAGGATCTTGAACAAGTGCATCCTGATGATCTTGAGGAGATGGACCTCAAGTGGCAAATGGCCATGTTAACTGTCAGAGCAAAAAGATTCATTAAAAGAACTGGCAGACAAAACATGAACTTCAGGGCAAATGGTCAGGCTGGATTTGACAAATCCAAAGTTAAATACTTCAAATGTCAACAGCCTGGTCACTTTGCCAGGGAATGCAGATCTGGTGGACAAGTTCAAAGTCAAGGACAAAGACCCAATAAAACCTCATCAGCATTGGTCTCACAGGATGGCTATGGGTATGATTGGAGTGATCAAGCAGAGGAAGCTACTCACAACAAGGCACTGATGGCCTTGACTGACTCCTCCATCAAGCTGAATTCACCAGAATCAGAACACACACATGTATCTTCTAAACTATGCCCTGGTGAATGTAGAGCTATAGTAAAAAGGTTCAGGGAGCACAACAAAAAGGTGTGTGCTGCTCTGAGCAGAATTGAGGAGAGAAGATATGAATCTAGTGCTGTCATTGAAAGCTTTGAAAAGAAAATTAATGATTATCAGGCAAATGAACTGCAAATGGACTATGATAGGAAGTATCATAAGTGGGAGAAGGAGCAGCTTCAGGAAGAAATTGATAATCTTAAGAAAAAGCTGAGTGAGAAAGAGAGTAGGATTGATGAGCTAACAAAGAAGTTAGAAGGTGTGGATATGGATTTGAGTATGTTCAAAGCAACAAATCTTAAGCTTGAAACCTTGTTACACTCACAAATCAGAGATAAGGTTAAAACAGGTTTAGGATACAAACAAACCCCACCTCCATACAATCACAACTACATAACTCCCATGTATGATATAGCTGATAGGTATGTTAATGAACCATTAGAAGAAGACTTAAAGTCAGTTGATCCAAAATTAGAGAGTGAAAAGGAAGGAGTTGTGTATGAAGTGAGTGATGATGAGAAGGAGGAAGTAGTGAAGAAAGAAGAGGATATTCCTATTGAAAACTACATCTGTTGTGAACCTACAGCACCAAAATCATCTTTAAAACCTGTGGTGTTTGTAAAAGCCACCTCTAAACCTCCACCAGTGAAACAAAACCTTTCAAACCTGTTTATTCTATAAACAGCTACACTACTACTGCAAACATTCCCGAAAATTACACAAACAGTTCTAAACAGAACCCAAACAGTTCTAACCCAAAAACCTCAGTTGTTAGTGTTAAGACCAAGGAAAAGGAGAAGGTTAGTGAAGTTGGAATTGAGAAGCCAAAGAAGGAAGCTTCAAAGACAAAGTTTCAGCTCAAATATGTGAAAAGGCATACTGAAGTGCCTGTCTGCACATGCAAACAGCATGGTGTGCAGAAATTTCCTCCTTCAGCACCTGTGAGAGGAAATCAAAGAAATAGGAACCAGTTTTGGGAACAAAGAACTGGTTTGCCTATAGTCAAAACCAAAAGGTGCTATATATGTGGAAGAGCAAATCACTTAGCTCACAACTGTCACTATAACCCACAGATCTATAGCACCCAGAGGCCAAGTTACAGAAAACAGGCTAACAGTTCCACAACTGTTAGGCCAAAACCAAAATTTGTTGGCTCTGCTTGGGTGAAATTGCAGAAACACACAGTTTCTGAAAGGGCCAAAACTGTTAATCAAACCGACAATCAAACTGAGTCACAAATTGACTCGACTGGTTTACCAAAACCAAAAACTGTTTGTTCAAAAAGCTCAACTGTTAATCACAACAGTTGGAAACCACATGTTGTCACTAAATACTCTTCACACAGGATAAAGAAGTCTTACTGGGATGAAATCAAGAAGACTCAAACTTTGTTTAACTATTATGATTTAAATGGTGTGCCCAAGACGTGCATGGCCTGGGCACTTCCTGCTACTAACTAAGTTTTTATTTGTGCAGAGCAATCATAGGGCCAATCAAGGAGAAATTTGGCATGTGGATAGTGGATGCTCAAGGCACATGACTGGAAATCCACACTGCTTGAAGGATTTCAGAAGAATTAATGGAGGACATGTAGCATTCGGAGGAAATGCTAAGGGAGGAAGAATCACTGGTAAGGGAGCTGTAGAGGCAGGTACACTTACTTTCAATGATGTTTTCTTTGTTGAACAACTCAAATACAATTTGTTAAGTGTGTCTCAAATCTGTGACCATGGAAACAAAGTCCTGTTCACAGACACAAAGTGCATTATCCTTTCAAAAGATTTTAAAGTGGATGAAAAGAATGTTCTTTTAAGAACACCTAGAAAGGATAATGTATACTGTTTGGACACACAAAAGGTTTCTAAACAGAATGTATTAAGTTGTTTACTATCTAAGGCATCTCATGATGAGTCTGCCATTTGGCATAGAAGGATTTGTCACATGAATTTTAAAACCATGAATCTGTTAGCTAAAAACAATTTGGTAAGAGGTTTGCCCCAAAAAGAATTTTCATGTGATGATAATTATGTGGCTTGCCTCAAAGGAAAGCAACACAAGACTTCTTATAAGTCCAAAGAAGTTTCTTCCATTGTTGCACCCTTACAACTGTTGCATATGGATCTTTTTGGTCATACTTCAGTGGTCAGTATAGGGAAGAAAGCCTACTGTTTAGTCATAGTTGATGACTTCACCAGATTTACATGGGTTCAATTTCTTAGAACTAAGGATGAAACTGCTGAATTAGTTAAGTCTCTTATTCTTAGGATAGAAAATCAATCTGATTTGAGAGTGAAAGTCATTAGATCTGACAATGGTTCTGAGTTTAAGAACTATGAGTTAAACAGTTTTTGTGAGGAAAAAGGGATTGAAAGGCAGTTTAGTGCTACTAGGACTCCACAACAGAATGGAGTGGCTGAGAGAAGGAATATGACTTTGATAGAGGCTGCTAGATCTATGTTAGTTGATTCTAGGCTCCCAGTGACCTTCTGGGCAGAAGCTGTGAACAATACCTGCTATGTTCAGAATAGAGTACAAGTAGTCAAGTCCAAAGGGAAAACTCCTTATGAGTTGTTCCTTAAAAGAAAACCTTTGATCAACTTCTTTAAACCATTTGGATGTCCCTTCACTATCCTTAATACTAAGTCACAATTAGGCAAATTTGAGAGTAAAGCAGAAGAAGGATTCTTTGTAGGATATTGCACTCAGAGTAAAGCATATAGAGTTTTTAACAGTGTCACTAGGATCATAGAAGAGAGTATGAATGTCTCCTTTAATGAAAATAGGATCAATATTGCAGGTAATGGTCCTGATTGGTTATTTGATATTGATGCATTGTCTAACTCTCTTTCTTTTGAGTTTTCTACAGAAACAGTTGTAGGTTTTCCTACAGTTGTTAGTGCAAATCCACAAACTGTTTCAAACAGTTCTGCAACTGTTAGCTCAAGTCCAGCAACTGTTGGTAGAAACAAAGCCACTGAAGACTTTGTAGTGATTCCTTTGGTTCAAAATGACTCTTCCAATGCTGTTATTCCAATGAATGACGATGTTGAACCTTCAAAGGATATGGAATCTCCCGTTCTCCAACAAAACAATGAATCTGAAAATCAAACAGTTGCAGATCAGGTATGTAATTCTTCTGGGAATGAGAGTGGATCTGAGGTTGATCTGTCTAATTTAGGGAATGTACTGACTGAAGAAAACATCCCTACCTTAAGAATTTACAAGGACTATCCCATAGAGCAGATTATAGGTGATCCCATCACTCCTGTCAGAACTAGGGGTATGCTACAAGGTGAACATAGTGGTGTGGATCTAGGACAGTTTGATGTGAAT
Organism: Pulicaria dysenterica; assembly: GCA_947179395.2. Taxonomy (NCBI): domain Eukaryota; kingdom Viridiplantae; phylum Streptophyta; class Magnoliopsida; order Asterales; family Asteraceae; genus Pulicaria; species Pulicaria dysenterica. The sequence continues at coordinate 56,410,948 of OX359291.1, read as the reverse complement.
GTATGCTTTCTATCATAGATAGAACCTAAGAAAGCAGTAGAGGCATTAAAAGACCCTTCATGGTTGGAAGCAATGCAGGAGGAACTTTTACAGTTCCAGATTCAGCAAGTTTGGAAGTTAGTTGACGTTCCAAGAGGCAAGAGAGCTATTGGCACCAAGTGGGTGTTCAGGAATAAAAAGGATGAGAGAGGCATTGTAATCAATAATAAGGCTAGGCTAGTTGCACAGGGTTATACACAGGAGGAAGGAATAGACTATGATGATGTCTTTGCACCTGTTGCAAGGATAGAAGCAATTAGACTGTTCCTTGCCTTTGCAAGCTTTAAAGGGTTCAAGGTGTATCAAATGGATGTCAAATCAGTATTTCTCTATGGAACTATTGATGAGGAGGTATATGTGTGTCAACCACCTGGTTTTGAAGACCCAAAATATCCTGATAAGGTATATAGGTTGGATAAGGCTTTGTATGGGTTACATCAGGCTCCTAGAGCTTGGTATGAGACATTAACATCATATCTACTTGAGAATGGTTTCAAGAGAGGTACTATAGATAAGACACTATTTACAAAGATTTTTAAAACAAAGATTTTGCTTGTACAAATCTATGTTGATGATATAATCTTTGGATCCACTGATGACAGTCTGTGCAAGGAGTTTAAAGTGCAATTATGTTCGCACTAGAAGTATTTGATTGACACTCTCCAACAATTCATAAGCCCTAAAAGAACTGGATGAAATGAATTTGGGAGCAACATTGCTCTGGCCTTAATCTGTTTGGCCAATAACCGTTCTTTTAACTTTTCTAAAATGATATTTGATGGCATGGTAAAACATCTTGGGACTAAATACGGTCTCTTTTTTATGTATCCACGATTTGTACAGTTTTTACTAAATTCTTTATTGCCAAATCTCAAAATGCACAAGAGGGTACTGATTCCCTCTGCTCATGTGGCCTCCACATTGAGCAAACTGTTGATAAATGGCAAGAATTTTTCTGGTGCCATAACTCCACCACTCTCTGCAATGGTGGAGTTTTTGTCAAGAAACAGAGCTGCCAGAGTTGAGCAAGAGGCCCACATCATTGCTAAATCCCCAACTCTGGAACCCCCAATTCACGATACTCAAACAACTCAATCTGCTACTTTGCTTCAAGCTACAACAAAAGCCCCCACTCTAATAACTTTCAGAAAAAGAAAGAGAACTGCTGGTGCTCCTTCCACCACAGTACCTAATGCCCAAGCTGTAAGCCCTGCACAGGAGCATACTCCTGTGCAGAATATCCAAAGGGAACCCATTATGCTGTCTCCCAGGCACACTGAGGAGGTGATCACCCCAGGGGAGAGTGATTATGTGGTGTTTGAGGCTGACACTACTGTTTCATCCGCAAGGGGTGAGCAGGAAAGTGTCAACATATTTAAGACCTCAGCCACTGCAACAGAAGTTGTCCCAACGTTTTCTTGAAATCCCCAGTACCAAGAACAGAGGGGTACTGGTGTGGAATCTTCTAGGAGTGAACCACCAGTTATTTCTGCCAGTGATATGTTCACAGTGGCAACACTCCCTGACATTGAGGCTAGTATGAAACAAAAGGCTTTGACGGATACCAATTTTGTACCATTCTTCGGGGCATACATGCATTTAAAAAAGAGAAACTCTTTACAAGATAAACTTTTGGCAAAACATAATGAGCTTAGCATTAAGCAAGACAAACAAATAAGGTTTTTGACAGAGAGTTTGAAAAAGGATAATGTTGTGATACAGTTTCATGATCAAGTGTTGAAACAGTTAACTGCTGGTGCAAGACCCCCTCCAACTGTTCCAATAAAAAAGGGGGAGAAAACAGTTTTGCCACAAACAGTTTTGCCATATCATCAAACAGTTGAAGAGAGTGTACAGACAGTTGCTGAGATTCCAGAGAAAACAGTTGTACTGGCTCAACAACAAACAGTTGCACCAAGTGCTCAAACAGTTGTAGAAAAATTGTCAGCAGTTGATAGAGTTCTGATTAATCAAATGATTATGTTTGGGGACTACCCAACTACTGAAGTATTCGGATCTTTGTCAAAAGTGAAGCAAGATCATTTGATCGATGTATGTGCTCAAACTCTAAACTGCAGTGCATTTCAAATGAAACAAAAGATTGAAGGTGAATGGCTGGATGGTAAATCTTCAAAGATGAAACCTATTGCACCAAAGCCAGGATTCAAAGGAATCAATATTACTGAAAAAGCAGTGGAAAAGAAGATGCCTTCTGTGCAAGGTAAGGGTAAGAAGATTGTTGTGGAACTTCCCAAGCTAAAACTTACAAAATAGCAGCAAGAGGAGCGTGACCATGAGTTAGCTCAAAGGATGGCTGCTGAGTTTGAACAGCAAGAGAGGAAAGATCTTGAGTTAGCTCAAAAGCTAGCTGCTGATTTTACTAAGGAGATTGAGGAAGAAGAAAGTGCTAAGAAACCTGGTAAGGGAGTAAAATGAAAGAGAGTGGAAAGGAAGAAAATAGTTCCACCTCCCAAACCAACAGTTGAGAAGATAAAACAAATAACCCAGCCACAACAAGTTGAGAAAATAGTTCAAATATCTGAAGATGCAGCTAAAGAAGGCATGGTACAAACCATTCTTCATGATAGACTCAGGGTAGAGGTTGAAGAAAGAATTGAAAAATTAGTAGCAGAGCAGCTAGGCCAGAAATCCCACATTACTGAGTGGAGATTTGAACTGTTAAGATGGGAAACTGGAAATAAAGGAGTTACTATTGTCAGAGAAGAGGAACCAATTGAAAGTTATTCCAGCTTCTTGCATCTGATGAGTAGCATGACAAGAAGGGATGTTCAAGATATGTATGCTTATGGAGTAAGCCATTATGAAAATGCTACAGAGATTGAGGTGAGAGTGTTGATGAGGCATCTAAGGAGTATTTGCAATCCACTGGAGATAATGCCCATTTTGATAAGTGACGAAGCCTTCCCAATAAAATCTGTAAAAGTATATGATAAGGCAAGAGTTTATCATATGGTGATGGGAAATGCACAAACTCAGTGGTTTGATTTTGAATTCGTTGATCATGGTAAAGCAAAGCTACTGAACATGTTAAGTGCAAAGTTCTTTGGTCTTGCTGATATGAAGGATGATCTGATAAAAAGGCTAAAGAAAAGGTTGGAGTGCTTACAGTCAAATCAAAAGTAATTTTCTTCTTATGTTTTGATTGTAACAGTTTGACTTTACATATTTAATGTAAATATTTTCTTTGATTATGTTGATTTTTCTGTGGTTGAACCCTATAAAATAAACAACTTAAATGTATTGTTCAATACTTTAAGTTAGGGGGAGATTGTTGGGAAATTTGCTAAGTCATTGAAACTGTTGGACATGCAAAGTAAAACTGTTAGAGTAATCAGTGAAAACAGTTGTATCTAACAGTTGTTGCAAGTTTTACAACTCTTAGTAAAAAAGATCAGAACTGTTAGTTCAGTTATACACAACTGTTAGGAGACCTTAAAATGAAGTCTGTTAGAAGAAATTCAGAACTGTTTATTCAACAAACTGTTGCTGTTGAGCTATTAATGGAAAATGTTATCTTTATGGATTTGAAGTATATCTCTATCAAGTTTGAAGATTATCAAGATTATCTCGGAATAGAAGATTGCCTAACTGTCAACTATTCAAGGAGGATCAAGAGCCTATATATACTAGAACTAGAATATTGTTTTATACAAAAATTCTACACATTCATATTTTATTGTTAATTTATTTTTCTAAAAGTGTGTTGATCTCTAAGTTTCATAGAAACCTAAGAACAAGTTGTGTTCTTCGTCTAACAAAAGGGATAGATTAGAGGTGTTGGTGAATATTGTAATAATCATTGGTTATTAATAAACATCTTGAGTTTGAAATTATTTTCTTGTGTTGATTGTTGAATTGTTCTTGTGATAAAACCTTAAACATCAATTAAGTGTGATTCCGCAACTTCTTAGTTGATTGTGATCAAACTGAAAGATTATCTTTAAACAACTCTGATTTAATTCTAAAAGGTAATTCTTGTTATTGATATTTGGTAATATCCGATCCTGACAGTTCTGGAACTTAGGAACTCATTTTGGGGCATTATCTCCTCAGGCTGTAGTACTACTTGAGCCATCTTATCTGCATAAATAAATAAAATGGTTAAGTCAAAGATATAGAGATATGTAAACAGACGTCATTCAACTTTGGAAAACCTTTTAATTGTGGTCAAAGTTCCGAGAATGAGTCAAAGTTGACCAATTTTGACCAAAACTATCAAGTTGGAAAAATGTGATAAAACCCTAACTCTGAAACCCTCATTGTGTACATGATGATTTTAAGTATAAAAAAGTTGTTTTAACACTTGTAATATGTCAATTAGATAGCAACAAACAACTTTATGGTACTTATGTATAGTCCAAAAATCATCATAACACCATTTTGAACGAAAAAGTGAATTTTAAGTACAAGTTCATACACCTCAAGAACACGAAAAACACTTTGTGAGAATTTTGAAATATTTTTTCATCAAAGTGTTCCCCATGTAGTCAAATTACCCATCGCAAACTTAGATTTAGCAAACAAGTTTGGTTCGTGTCCCAAAAATCCATTCAAAGCCTCAAGTGTGTTCATCGCTTACGGCTGTTATAGGGCCAAGTTGTTATCTATATAATCGCGAGTATTTTGATACTAAATTTGCCAATGTTTGCAGCGTAACGAGATGTTTCGTGAAATCAAGTAACCAAAAACGAGAGAATTTGAATATTTTGAATTCTAATCGAGTGAATGAACTGATGGGATGGATGGAACGGTTAAAAGGTGAAAGGGGCACGTGTCAGCTTCTAATTGGACCACTCGGTCTAAAAAAAACGCGGCTGATAGAGGCAATCGCATGGTAATTCTATGTGGCTGATAGAACAATGTGATTGGCCTTTAACTTCGTATTAGAACGCTAACACATATGAATCGCATGCAATTGACCTTTGGTTTTCCTATCGCGTGCGATTGAGCACTTGTTTAAGTTTATTCTTGGAAGTCCATGCTATTGATCTTTGGTGGTCTATCGCATGCTATTGTCCTTAGTTTCACAGTTCATGTTCTAATGACCTTTTATCGCATGCGATTGACTTGAGGATCATGGTTCAAGTGTCAATCCATGCGATAGTCATCCATTCGATAGAGACATAGTATGTGATTGTGTTCAATCGAATCCAACACTTAACAAATTTTCTGAAGATTTTGATATCTAGATTTTGACACTTATGAAAATGATTTCCAGATATTTTGATTTGTCTTTTTTTAGACACACTCCCCCTAGACTTTTGCATAAAATTTATGAAAATTTTCAAAACTTAGGGAATGTGGAATGTGTCTATTGCATTTTTCTCCCCCTACACATATGCAGTATGTGTAGTGTTGTCTCCCCCTACAAATATGCAGTATATGTACAAATAGATAGACACTCCCCCTTCTAAGTTGCATCTGTATTCTTCACAAGAAACAAACAGTATAATACCAACTCTAAACAAAAAGGAAGAAAGGAAAAATGAAGCAACAGTACGTTATATTTTCAAGTTGAGCATGCCTAAGTTGGATACCAACTCAGTAAAGCGACTTTCGTCTAATTGTTTGGTAAATAGGTCGGCTAGCTGATTTTCAGTGGGAATATACTGTAGCTCAATTAGACCTTTTTCTACGTTATCTTCTATGAAGTGATAACAGATATCTATATGTTTAGTTTTAGAGTGGTGTACTGGATTGAAGGAAATGGCTATGGCGGACTGCGAATCGCATAGCAATGGAATTTTGTCATACCTTAAGCCAAAGTCTAATAATTGTGTACGTATCCAGAGACTTTGAGAGCAACACATTGCAGCAGCAACATACTCATCCTCAGATGTGATGGGCATGCAGTTTTGTTTCTTTGAGGCCCAGCAGACTAAGCAATCACCCAGAAAGGCCCAGCAGAATAAGCGATCACCCAGCAACATACTCAGCCTCAGCTGTGGAAGTGGACATGCAGTTTTGTTTCTTTGAGGCCCAGCAGACTAAGCGATCACCCAGAGAGGCTCAGCTGACTAAGCGATCACCCAGCAACATACTCAGCCTCAGTTGTGGAAGTGGCCAGTTCTAGCTTTGACACTTGTCAACTTCTACAAGTAGCCTGTCTTTTCAACCATCCAATGCATAGCTATGCGACCGCATGGCATTGCCATGCGATTGCATGGACCCTCGTTTCAGTGCCTATATAAGAAGCTCTTGTCAGAAAGGTTCAGACGTACCATAAACACATCAGAAGTACCAAATTTCACATACACAACACACACACGAGACACACACTTATAATGTCGGTTTCTTCACTTCCAAACACTCCAATCCTTATTGCAAAGATGTTGAAGCTTAGTGAAGCATAGAACATCAGACAAACAAGTATATAGCTTGAAGATTGCTTGGTATAATCTAATAATTTCTTGTTGTTAACATGTATCCAAGTGTTTTTCTTGTTATTGTACTTGTGACAATGGGTCACTAAACTCTTTCACTTGGGCCAAGATGATTCTTGGCCAAGTTATGCCAATATAAATCTTTTCTTCATGATTTGATATAAAAAGTATGTTTTGATCATTAATATAAATGTGTTTGATCATGTTTTTATGTTAAATATGTTCATATTCATGTTTTGTTAATCTTTTACGTGACAACTTAAAGATTACACTTCATGCATATTCAAGAATGATGGTTTAATCTCAAGATCTTGTGGAGTTATCACTAGAAATGGTGTAACAAGAAAGGTTGTCATTTGAAAAGCATTTTTGGAACTTTTCTTTGATCATTTCAGGTCTTAACAAGTTGGTCATGTTTGTCATACTGTGGTTTTACATATGCTTAACATCTGAAACGAAAGTTTCAATTGTTTAAGTATATTATTTGATCATTAATACTACAAGAGAACAAAAATGATTGAAAAGGTTTTCTTGAGCATGTGAAGGTTGAAATGAACTCCAAATTTCATTAAGAATCTGATCTTTATGATTCTATGTGCATGTTTATGTGTTTCATGCTTTGCATGTGTTAAGTGCTAGAAATGGTACTTAACATGATGATATCTTAAGGAAATAACATAAGGCTTGATCTTGAATCCAACACACGTGGTTTGAGTCTTGCTGGGTTTATGACTTCATAGTGTTTATTTTTATCTGCTTATGACCTTGAAGCACATGCCATGCGACCACATGCCATGTGCATGCAATCGCATGGACCTATGCGACCACATGTCTTTGACATGTGGTCACATGCACCTTTGTTCCAGTTCAGTTTGTTGTTTCTTATGTTTAACCCATTTTCAATCACTTTGACACTTTCCTAAGTTCTAGAAACTATAAGAAATATTATTTGACAGAATATATATCTTGTAGCTGGATTTGAAAATGGTTAAATGGATCTGTGTTATATTTTGTAATTCTATGCTTACGTGTTATGTTTGATTGTTAATCATAGTCTTGATAACTCGAAGGATGATTCATATGATAATATAATTTATGAGTATTAGATAGAACAACATGTTGTGTGTTTCACTGCAATTTATCAAGTCATCAATAATTTAATTAAAATAAATATTTCCATAACTAGCCAGGATGATTCTGAAGCCTGAATGATCTTTTCCTTGATTATCTAGCCGTTTTTGATTATTATGTTTGTGTAATATTATTTATATCGTTAGTCCTAATCTGATAAATCACCTGTTTTGTTTATTTACCAAACAATGATGATGTTTGAATACTAGTAGTTGCCAAAATCTTTTCCCTGTGGTTCAATACTCGGTCTTACCCGATCTATACTACTATTGATCAGGTCATACTTGCCTGAGTAGTGTGTAGTATTTATTTAATAATTCCATTTTATAAATTTTAAAACACCAGTGTGTAAAAGCTTTTAATCATCTAAAAAAACCGTACAGGGGCTGCACACCAATAGTCAAAATATGAATCTATGATAAATGGAATACTGACTTTCAATAGTGAAAGTATGAAACCATGATTCTTGGAATACTGACTTTTGATAGTCAAAGTATGAAACCGTGATTCTTGGAATACTGACTTTTGATAGTAAAAAATGATAAATGGAATAGTGACTTTTCGGTTTTGATAAATGGAATACTGACTTTTCTGTTTTGATAAATAGAATACTTATATGTAGCTTCACAGAAAACACTTGAAATGAATGAAACAAACATAGTAGATTATAAACAATATTTTGATAACCAAAACATAAGAGAGTGACCTAAAAGCCAAAATGGCATTTCCATTTTCCGGAATTCTGACTTTGGATAGTCAAATAGGAACTGTTGTGATGTCAGTTTACAAAAGAAAGCATTGTTTAACATGTACAAATAAAAAAAATCTAGAAAAGGTAGACACATCAACTACCATACTAGTCTAAAATAAGCACATTGTCTTTGGAACTTCCTGGTACACCATGACTTTTCTTCAGCTTCTTGAGCAACAGTCTTTGACTTCTTCTCCTAGTCTTAATTTCTCGAATTGGATTAACCACTTCAGCAACCCCAGCAACATGAATTGGATCTTCCACTTGAACTGGTACTTCCACTTGATTTGGCTCAACTTCTTGAACTGTCACTTCTTTAAATGCACCTAAATATCTTCTAGGCGTACCAACCCTTATTAAATTTCTACAACAAATGGCATAAACATAACACAAAGGCCAGAAAACTGTAAAACAAACCTATTTAATTAACGTAACAAATGACATAAGCATAACACAAAGGCCAGAAACTGTAAACAAACATATGTAATTAACGTAAAAATTGGTATAAACATAATAACACAAAAGTCAGAAACTGTACATGATACAATAATGTAACACAGGAGATATAGAAGAAAATCGACCAACATTCTTACCTCATAACGATATTTCAATGATCAAATACAGTAATCGTGTGTGTCGTTTAACTTTTTGGGGACGAATATGAAGACGATTTCACGAATTATAGTATCCGTTATGGGGGTTAGGGTTTATGATATTGATGGTAAACAGTTACGGGTTAACGGATATGGGTTATGGCTATGGGTGATGGGTTAATGGATATGGGTATGGTCATGGATTTATTGGACAAGATTAGGGGTAACTTTTATGGGTTTATGGTTTAGGGGTTAATTATGGGTTATGGGTATGGTTATGGGTTTATTGGTCATGGTTAGGGGTAAGTGTTATGGGTTTATGGTTTAGGGGTTAATTATGAGTTATAGGTTTATTGGTCATGGTTAGGGGTTAATTGTTATGGGTTTATGGTTTAAAGGTTAATTATGGGTTATGGGTATAGTTATGGATTTATTGGTCATGGTTAGGGATTAACTGTTATGGGTTTATGGTTTAGGGGTTAGTTATGGGTTATGGGTATGGTTATGGGTTTTTTGGTCATGATTAGGGGTAACTATTATTGGTTTATGGTTTATGGGTTATGGGTTTATTGGTCATGGTTAGGGGTAACTGTTATGGGTTTATGGTTTAGGGGTTAATTATGAGTTATGGGTTAATGGTTTAAGGGTTAATTATGGGTTATGGGTTTATTGGTCATGGTTAGGGGTTAACCGTTATGGGTTTAAGGTTTAGGGGTTAATTATGGGTTATGGGTATGGTTATGGGTTTATTGTTCATGGGTAGGGGTAGCTGTTACTGGTTTATGGTTTAGGGGTTAATTATGGGTTATGGGTATATTGGTCATGGTTAGGGGTTAACTGTTATATGTTTATGGTGTAGGGGTTAATTATGGGTTATGGGTATGGTTATGGGTTATTGGTCATGGTTGAGGTTTAACTGTTATAGGTTTATGGTTTAGGGGTTAATTATGGGTTATGGGTATGGTAATGGGTTTATTGGTCAAGGTTAGGGGTTAACTGTTATGGGTTATGGGTATGGTTATGGGTTTCTTGGTCATGGTTAGGGGTTAACTGTTATGGGTTTATGGTTTAGGGGTTAATGATGGCTTATGGGTATGGTTATGGGTATATTGGTCATGGTTAGGGGTTAACTGTTATGCGTTCAGGGAATGGTTATGTGATTATTGATTAGGGTTTAGGGTTTAGGGTTTAGCCAGTAAACCCTATACTATTATGGGTTCAGGGCATGGTTATGTGTTTATTGGTTAGGGTTTATGGATTAGGGTTTAGGGTTTAGGCGAGTAAACCCTAAACACGTGTAGGGTTTAGGCGAGTAAACCCTAAACATGTGTAGGGTTTACCTAAACCCAAAACCCTAAACTCTAACCAATAAACACATAACCATGTCCCACTGTCACCAATCATGGATCGGTCGTAACATACACTGTAAGAAACTACAAATTGGTGCACATGACCCATAACGTACGGTAATTACCCTTAATGTACGTGAAGTCGTGAATAGTTATTACGCAATACACGTGACCCATATTGACCCATGTTAATCGCTGATTCTCACCGGCCCGGCTGGTAATAAAACGTTCTAAAATACATTTTTATAATTATATTATCTATATTTCTATATATTATATATTAGAGTAAACTGAAATTTTAAAATATGTTTTAATCAAATATGTTTTAAATAGGCTGGTAGTTGCTTACAATGTCAAAAATGAATGGTTAATTAATCAAGCCTTGGAGCCAAAATTTTCAATGTTTTATTTTTTTAAAAAAGAAAAATTTTCAAAAATATTTTAATTTGGGAAAAAAATTTAAGTGTTAATTCAGTGGAGCCAAATTACTGCCACCGATTCAGTTTCTTGAATTTTTTATTTTGCCACATGACAAGACGAAATGAAAACAATTCAAAATATTTGTTCTCCTGGCAACCAAAAGTTTAAATCTTTTTACACATTTTTCCCAGTCATGAAGACGTGTTGTATATATTCTATAACAAAAAATCGTTTGAAGTTTTTTAAAACTATTACCAGGTCCATTGATTCCTAAACAACTAATTAATATTATTTCCCTTTTACAAATTTCTACTAAAGAAATATGGAACTTACTCAAGTCTATGATCAGGACGATCATCTTCTTGATCAAAATAATGATAACAACCAGTTTGCATATAAATCAGAGGAGTATACGGATGATGAGGCGGAAGATAACAACCTGATTGACAAACTTGTAGTTAAGAGGGGCATAACCAGGTTATGTAAGTTTCACAAAAAATATGCCCAACCTAGTGGAATAAAGCTTCGTGTATCCTTCGAGGCGATGAATAGGATATCAGGGCCAATCAGAGCATTGTTTATAAGTTTTTTTGGAGACGTGGTTCGTGAGCATATAGGTTTGAAGATTTTAACCTGGAAGAAGGTGGGTCCAGAAGCAAGAGACAAACTATGGGATGAAATCACGGTACACATATAACTTTATCCTTCTGCATTTACATTATGTGCAACTAATTAACAACATTGTGTTTATTATTTTTTGCAACAATTTTTTGATGTTGACAAGAGTCGTCAAAACGTAATAATGCATCGTCTTGGTGCACTTCTAAGGAATTTCACAAGGAAATTGAGACAAACATACATATTGCCCAACCAAAATACACCTTCATAATAAAATGAAGTCCTGGCGAAGTATAGTGCGATTGTTGAATCCCAAGCATGGGTCGAATTTGTGAAGCATCCGAGCACCTATACAAGGTATTAATTTGTTATTTTTATTTAAGTCCATATATTTTTATAATTTTGTGTTTGCATCTACACACCAAATGATTTTGTATTGTAAGGAAAAGTCAGACGCAACTAAAACAGCGCATTCCAAGTCTGTTTATCAGCACACAATGGGACGAGGTGGATACGTACATGTCAAAGAGAAAACTATGTTATAATTATAATTGATTACGTATTTTATGTAATATGTTTATGAGATAAAAAATAAAGAAATCCAACCTGATGAAGAACCCCACATTTTATAATGTGGTTGAAAGGAAGGGTAAACAAAACTGGATAAATTGCAGATGATGAGACTAGATCAGTGGGAGATAAACTTGTAAGTATGATTGAAAATTTTTATTATCTCTTTAATTTATGTTTAGTTTAGGGAAAATGTTAACTTATTATTTTCCATGCACTTTTTCTATGCAGGTAGAAACTGAGGACAATATCAAAGATGGAACCTTGCAGATTGATCAGGGCACTGATGCATTGACAGTTGTATTTGGAAAGGAAAAGGGAGGTTATGCAAGAGGACTTGGAGGTGGAGTGGCTTACAATAAGTACTTTAATCTTCCTCGAAACGGACAAGCATCTGATGAAAAAATTATGTTACTTCAGAGTCAACTCGATAATGAGAGACGCGAGCGTCAAGAAAAGGAAGTAGTAATCCAGAATTTTTCCGACGAGGTGAAAGAAACAAAAGGCAGTATGACCAACTGGTTGGTCAGTTGAAGGCACAACAGGAGATGATACGGTCTTTGACATCAAAAGAAAGACATTTTTTGTATTTTGCTAACATTTACATTGTGTGTTGCTATCAAGTGCATTACTTAATTTATATTGCAGCTTTCATCAGAGGACATTAATCATAATCAGGAGTTCAGAACACCGTTAAGTGATGATGTTGAATGTGAGATGGAGGCTAGCATTAAGAAGTCTAATGAACTTGCAACTTCTGACAACAAAATGGAAACAATTGTAAGTAATAAAACATCTACCTTGTATCCACCTATGATTTTTTAATTTTACATACATAACTTTTATAAATAACATGTTTTATACATATAGGAAAGGGTTAAATATGTCAGATCTAACAAAAAGCATGGATCACAAAGAAACGCATCTCGACATCGAGACTCCGAATCGCAAGAAAATATATCTCCACCGCCTGTAGTACAAGTATGCATTTCCACATGTTCGTATATTCGATCTTTACTACAATTTATTTCTGATATATATATATATATATATATATATATATATATATATATATATATATATATATATATATATATATATATATGATCAGATGAAGTGTGTTTGTGTGATCAGCTGTCTTGTTCTATCACCTGATCATTGTGCGTTGTGAAGCTGATCATTTCTTTATTATATTCTTTAGTTTAAATAGCTGATAGATCTTAATTTGTTGCATCAGCGGTTCATTGTTCTATCAGCTCATCATCATGTGTTGTGTAGCTGTCTTGTTCTTATCATTGTGTGTTTGTGCAGACTACTAATATATTCTTTGGTTTAAGTAGATGATAGATCTTAATTTGTTGCATAAGTGGATCATTGTTCTATCAGCTGATCATTGTGTGTTGTATAGTTGTCTTGTTCTTATCATTGTGTGTTTGTGCAGACTACTGATATATTCTTTAGTTTAATTATTTTATGATTCATATATGACAAAAATGAATATTTTTTAGACAATTAAGTATAAATTGTGACACTCAAAGAGAACAAGTGTTACTGCTTTGAGTACCGTATACAAGTCTGCTGGAAAACAAGCTCTTCATAACATACCACTTCTAAAGGATTGCTACAAAGTTTCAATTGACAAATCATTAGTGGATGCAGCATGCGTACCAAACATTGGAAAGAATGGTTTTAAAACAGTCAATGATTCAGTAGGTGGATTTTACGCATGGCCAATGGATCTCGTTATTTTTTATGAAAAGGTACATATATTATTCTTCATAGTTAATGCAATGTTTGAAAAGTTATCAACCTAGCTATATATATTATTCTTCATATTTAATGCAATGTTTGATGTATGCTGATTTTATTTTCTACAGGTAGTTACACCACCAACTACCGTAGAAAAGATTGATGAGAATGTTGGTGTGACTACTGATACCATGCAAAAGATAGCAAGGGCCAACTTGAAGAGTCAAAAGACTTTAATTATGTGATTTTTACATGTATAACTCGTTAAAACTATGATAGTGTACAATTTTATTACATTCCGATTATGTATTTGGATTTACTTATATACATTCCAATTTTGTTATGTAATTCGAATTAGTTTTGTTTTTTTTCTTTTGTTATATATATATATATATATATATATATGTGTGTGTGTGTGTGTGTGTGTGTGTAGGGATTTCGGGGTACAAACATGCACAGCGGAAAATAAACTTGCAAATCCCGTTCCGAGGATCCCAACTGGATCAGGTGGGGAAACAGAACAATAATCATATAAACCAGATGTATTATGAGTATACACGTCCCATAACAGTTACAAACCTAAAGGATAGAAAAATATACCCAGAGACTGCTACAGGGGATACACAGCTACTACACCCTAGAACTGGATGCTAGACCGCGAATACTTTAATGCCCGAGACTAAAAACCGTGTCCCGTTGTGTGTGTGTTAATTGCCGCTGCCAAACACCCCTTGAGGGTTGCCTCCGATCGGAAACCGCCGCAAAGGGGTTTCTCGGCCTTGGGTTTCGCGCCGCTAAACCGCCGGCCGCCGCTGCTGGACGCCGCCGTTGATCGCCGCTACCACCGTGAGGTGGTGGTGGTGTGGTGGTTCTCGGCCGCCGAAAGGAGAGAGGAGAGGGAAAGAGATTTTGAGTGTTTTTGTATTAATCATAAACTTTTAATTAATTTAGTCCTTAAACCCTAATTTATATTAGATAAATGGGTTAGGGCCTTTAAGCCCGGTTTGGATCATAACTTTGATCCTTTGACAAAAACTCACCCTCTAGTTTGATTAATATTAATTATTTAACCATTAATTAATATTTCTTTAACAAAACTTATTTATTTAAATATCAAGCAGATATTTAATCTCTTTCTTTAAATAATAAATGGACATTTATTATTTATCTGGATAATTAAGTAACTATTAATTACCACTATACACACAATGTATTATTTCCCGGTTCAACGGTTGGGTGTGCAGCTGTGTGACCCTTTAGTGACTCATAGTGTCCATGGATGTGATGACATGTGTACACTATCCCTGCACACAATCTATATATATATATATATATTTATTTATTTATTTATAACTCATACCGTGACACAAATTATTGATTTCTTAAATGTGACTAAAAGGTGCCCTCATATAATATGGTCACACTTCAGCGACTGTTTACTTAATTCATTGTGTGACTAAATATTACAAAACGCCACACAAACATAAAATTCATGTGGCCATTGGATGAACAATAGTCAAACAAAATACACATATACTTGACTTTAAAAGGCATATGGTCACACTTATTAACACATTTGGTTACTTTTTGAATATTTGGATGTGACTAAATCCTCAAAAAACAAAATGTGTTGTGTGACTAAATATTACAAAACGCCACAAAAAATTAGATTCATGTGACCATTGGGTGAACAATAGTCACACGAAATACACATTTACTTTAAAAAGCATATGGTCATACAATTTAACACATTTGGTCACTTTTTAATTACAACTATGTGACTAAATCCTCAAAAATAATATGTCTTGTGTGACTGAATATTACAAAACGTCACACAAATATTAAATTCATGTGACCATTGAGTGAACAATATTCACACGAAATACACATTTACTTGACTATAAAGAGCATATGGTCACACATTTTAACACTTTTGGTCATGTTATAATTACATCCATGTGACTAAATCATCAAAAATAAAATGCCTTGTGTGACTGAATATTACAAAACGCCACAAAAAAAATATATTCATGTGACTATTGGGTGAACAGTAGTCACACGAAATTCTCATTTACTTGACTTTAAAAAGCATATGGTCACACATTTTAACACTTTTGGTCACGTTATAATTACATTTATGTGACTAAATCCTCAAAAATAAAATGCCTTGTGTGACTGAATATTACAAAACGCCACACATAAATTAAATTTTTGTGACCATTGGGTGAACAATAGTCACACAAAATACACATTTACTTGACTTTAAAAAACATATGGTCACACATTTTAACACTTTTGGTCACGTTATAATTACATCTATGTCACTGAATATTAAAAAACGCCACACAAACAATAAATTCATGTGGCCATTACATGAACAATAGTCACACATACACATTTATGCTTGACTTTAAAAAGCATATGGTCACACATTTACGACCTATGGCAACTTGACCTTTGGTCACACATGCGCTGAAAAAGCAAGTGTGACTATACGCATATCGTCACACATTTTTGGTGTGACAAAATCACGTTTCTCTACTAGTGTTTAAGTTTTGGGCTGAATAACTAACATGTACATGTTTTAATCAGAATATATATCTCTTGTTGTCAAAAGACAAAAAAAGACACCCTATAAGGTTGTAATGAAAGTCCAAGTTGTACGTGTTCAATCCTTGGTGCAAAAATGATTTTTGCTGTAAAATGATGCCATGCGACCGCATGCCATGTGCATGAGATCACATGGACCTATATGACCACATGCCTTTGACATGTGGTCACATGCACCTTTGTTCCAGTTCAGTTTGTTGTTTCTTATGTTTAAACCATTTTCAATCACTTTGACAATTTCCTAAGTTCTGAAAGCTATAAGAAATATTATTTGACAGAATATATATCTTGTAGCTGGATTTGAACATGGTTAAGCGGATCTGTGTTATATTTTGTGATTCTATGCTTACATGTTTTGTTTGATTGTCAATCAGAGTCTCGATAACTCGAGGGATGATTCGTATGATAATATGATTTGTGAGTATTAGATAGAACAGCATGTTGTGTGCTTCACTGTAATTTATCTGTTCATCGACAATTTAATTAAAATAAATATTGCCATAACTAGCCACGATGATTCCGATGCCTGAGTGATCTTTTCCTTTATTATCTAGCCGTTTGTAATTATTCTGTTTGTGTAAACTATTTTCTATAATTAATCCTAATGTGATAAATCACTTGTTATTGTTTAATTACCAAACAATGATGATGTTTGAATACTAGTAGTTGCCAAAATCTTTTATCTGTGGTTCGATACTCGGTCTTACCCGATCTATACTACTATTGACCAGGTCATACTTGCCTGAGTCGTGTGTAGTATTTATTTAGTAATTCCATTTTATAAATTTTAAAACACGATTGTGTAAAAGCTTTTAATCATCTAAAAAACCCGTACACGGGCTGCACACCAAGTTTTTGGCACCGCTGCCGGGGAGTATGTTTTGGCAATATTATGAAAGATCTAATTGTTGATTTGGTTTTTTACTACTTGCTACCTGTTATTTTTAATATTAGAATATTTTATAGTTTAGTTTTTCTTGTTTTCTATTATGTGCGTTTACTCTAAGAAGCTAAAATAAAGTTATAAGTTTTGTTGCGCTTGTCTCGTGTTGTTTGAAATGGAAATAGAAGATCTTGAGCAATGAGCATTAGCTACTACTAGTCTCGCGGACTTTGATTTAAGTTTCTGGAGTCTCTAGTTTTGTTTCACTCATGTGTGTCTATTTAGAGAAAATTTGAAAAAAGATCAAGTACTAATGCAATAATCTAAAAATCTTTGAACAGACCATCGATGACATTAAGATAAGAGCAGAATCTACCAACAACTATCAGGAATTGAAACAAATTCAAATCGAGATCAATCATTGGGAATTCATGAAGGTAGGTACTCAGCGTCAAATCAATCAAATATTAAGGGATGTTCACACTCCTTAGTATTTGAAATTTTCGTTCAGTCTTTATCCTCTTGTCATGTGTGTCTGTTCGTAAAATCTTCAAAAGAGAATTAGTAATTATCGTAACGAAATTGATCGTCTTGAAAATCAAATTTTGCCTTTAGGATATGAATTGCTCTTTGAAGTCGACGTCTTTGAGTTCCATCAGATTCATGAACAAATTCGTCAATTAAGGGAACAACAGAATTCCATTAGAGATAGCCTTCAAAGACTTTTAAGCAATCGTTTCCTCTCTTAGTGGTCAAGTGTTTCATTTGTATTTTGTATTTTAGTTGTGTGTTTCCTTCCTGTATTCTAACTTTCGTTCGTATTTTCCACTTTCTTGCAAAATCTACATCATCTCTTTTGTTCTCTCTTGAACAATTGAGCCCGTTGAACGTTACGCGGAGCCTGAACGCGAATTCAGACGTCGTCTACGTCTGGCACGTAGACGAGCCGATTGTAATCGAAATCTATACGCAATATGGCTGAAAGTCCACCAGATCCACCGAATACTAAAACATTAGGAGATTTCGCTCGTTCTACTCTTAATGGAATGCACGCAAGTGTCGTTCGTCCTCCTGTCACCGCTAATAATTTCGAAATTAAGCCAAATATCATTCAAATTGTTCAAAACACAGTCCAATTTCACTGTTTACCTAAGAGGATCCTAATAATCATCTTCAAAATTTTCTCGAGATCTGTGATACGTTCAAGATGAACGGTGTCTCTCAAGAAGCTATTCTCTTACCCCTCTTTCCATTTTCAGTCAAAAGTAAAGCCAAGCTTTGGCTTAGCTACCTTCCTACTGGTTCAATCACTACATGGGATGACTTAGCCGAAAATTTTCTTCAGAAATATTTCCCACCTTCGAAAACGGCTAAACTTCGTAACGATATTTCATCCTACCAGCAACAAGAGGGAGATTCCTTGTATGATACATGGGAAAGGTATAAGGATTTACAATGTCGATGTCCTCATCACGGATTATCAATGTGGCTTCAAGTTCAAACATTCTATAATGGTTTGACAGTGGCTACACGCTAAATGATCGATGCTGCAGCGGGAGGTGCAATAACGAACAAAACTCCCAAGATAGCTCATGAGCACATTGAGGAAATGGCCATGAACAACTATCAGTGGCATTGCTCTCGAATGAAACATCCCAAAACAGCTGGTATCATCCCAGTTGATACTGTCACCTTACTCACTGAACAAGTTGAAGCTTTATCCCAAAAGCTCGACCAAATGAAAGTCAATGTAGTGCAATCTTCATGTGAGTTCTGCAATGGTCCTCACTTAAGTAGAGATTGTCAAACTGGCAACAATTTCGCCTCTACAGAAGAGGTGGATTACATGGGTACTCAAAGACCCCAAAACAATCCCTACTCAAATTCATATAACCCTGGTTGGAGAAATCATCCGAATTTCTCATGGAAATCTGGAGCGGGTACTTCTAGTAATCCCCCTCCCGTATTTTCTCAGCAAAATCAAACCCAACAAGGTTCGGGTTTATCTCAAAACTGTTAACCAGTTCAGACTCAATCAAAGATTGAGAGCTTACTTGACAGATTTTCCTCAGCTGTCAAAAGTCGTTTCGTCCATCATGAAAACGACATGAAACTTCTTCACGCTTCATTCAAAAGCCTGGAAAATCAAGTAAGGCAAATCGCTAACTCGTTGTCAGAGTGACAACTGGGTGGTCTACCGAGTAACACCCAGGCCAATCCTAGGGCCGATGTTAAAGCTATCATTCTCATGAGTGGTACCACCATGGTCCCACCTCCGATGCCTCCAGTTGATCAACTAAGCACCTCCGCTACATCGAAAGATAATACAAACTCAGAATATACCGAAACTCAAGTCCCAGTCGAGGGAACTAACGAAGCGCAAAATAGGCTCCGCCTAGCAAGTACCGCGCAAGTTAAGCCCCTGATTCCTAAATATCAGCCCAGGATTCCTTATCCTTAGCAGCTAAAGAAATAACAAATGGAGGAGAATTATAAAAAAATGATCGAACTTTTCAAACAGTTCTACATAAACATTCCATTTGTTGAAGCTTTGGCTCAGATGCCAAAGTATGCCAAGTTCCTTAAAGATCTGCTGAGTAATAAAAGGAAGTTGGAAGGCCCGTCAACCGTCATTCTTAGTGAAGAATGCTCAGCTATCCTGCAAAACAAATTTCTGGTGAAGAAGACCGACCGAGGTAGCTTCACTATTCCTTGTCAAATAGGGCAACTCTATTTAAATAATGCTTTATCCGATCTAGGGGCTAGCATTAATCTCATGCCCTATTCTGTGTTTCCAAAGCTAGGTCTAGGTGAACCTAAACGAACCAAAATGTCTATCCAGCTAGCTGACCGATCAGTAACATATTCACGAGGGATTGTTGAAAACCTTCTTGTTGAAGTTGATAAATTCGTCTTCCCGGTTGATTTTGTTATCCTTGACATGGATGAGGACAAAAATGTTCTTCTTATCCTAGGACGACCATTTCTGGCCACTTCTCGAGCACTTATTAATGTTTGCGATGGTAAACTTTCTCTTAGAGTATCTGACCAGGTTGTTACCTTCGATATCCATAAATCCATGAAGCAACCGTTTGCCCTTTACTTTGTCGATGCCTCTGATCAATATCATCTTGATTGCATACCTATTTTTTCTATATAGTGATTCCAAATTGCCTATAATCATATCTTCTGACCTCACATCGGATGAAAAAGTGAAGCTATTGAATGTGCTCAAAAAGCACAAGACCGCTATTGCATGGAAACTTTCTGGCATTAAAGGAATTAGTACTTCTTTCTGTACACACAAAATCCTCATGGAGGATAACCACAAGACAAGTGTGCAAAGACAGAGGAGATTAAATCTACATATGCAAGAAGTGGTTCAAAAGGAAGTCATTAAACTCTTAGATTAAGGTATGATTTATCCGATATCTGATAGCCCTTGGGTTAGCCCCGTCCAAGTCGTTCCCAAGAAAGGAGGTATGACTGTGATCACTAACGAGAAAAATGAGTTAATTGCTACCCTCACTGTAACCGGGTGGCGTGTTTGTATCGATTACAGAAAACTGAATGACGCAACTAGTAATGATCACTTACCGCTCCCATTCATTGATCAAATGATTGAGAGATTGGCGGGTAATGCCTTCTATTGTTTTCTTGATGGTTTTTTCGGGTACTTTCAAATTCCAATCGCCCTAGAGGATCAAGAGAAAACCACATTCACTTGCCCCTATGCTACATTTGCCTATAGGCGGATGCCATTTGGCTTGTGTAATGCCCCAGCTACTTTTCAGCGCTGCATGACAGCGATATTCCATGATATGATCGAAGAATGTGTCAAAGTTTTTATGGATGACTTCTCCTTTTTTGCAGATTCGTTTGACACTTGTCTTCTCAATCTGGAAAAGATGTTTTCAAGATGTGAAGCTACCAATCTCGCTCTCAATTTGGAGAAATGTCACGTTATGGTGCGAGAAGGTATTCTCCTAGGACATAAGATTGGTCACTTCCGTTCGAATTAATGTGCGACGCAAGTGATTTTGCTATTGGTGCAGTTCTAGGTCAGAGAAAAGAAAATTATTTTCATCCAATCCATTATGCAAGCAAAACCCTGACATACGCCCAGGAGAACTACGCAGTAACATAAAAAGAGTTACTGGCCGTCGTCTTTGCTTTTGATAAATTTCGGTCTTATTTAATTATTTTCAAGACTGTGGTTTTCACTAACCATTCTGCCTTGCGATTCTTGTTTTCCAAACAAGACGCTAAACCCCACCTTATTAGATGGATACTCTTGTTACAAGAGTTTGATATTGAAATAAAAGACAAGCGAGGTGCTAGAAAATCTTGCCGCCAATCATCTTTCGTGTCTTGATAATCCAAACCTTGAGGTTTTGGACGAATATGCCATTCAGGATACATTTCCTGAAGGGTTTCTCCTAGCTTTTCATAATTCTAATGACGCCCCATGATTTGCAGACTTTGCAAATTATTTAGCAGCAGGGGTACTAGAAAAAAGACTCCCGCATCAGCAGAGAAAAAGATTCTTTTCTGAGATAAAATTTTATTTCTGGGAGGATCCTTATCTATTCAGGATAGGTGCCGACCAAATCATACGTAGATGCGTGAGCGGTCAAGAAGCAATGGACATCCTAGAGCAATGTCACTCAGGACCTACGGGAGGCCATCATAGACCTGTTTCAACAGCTAAAAAGGTCCTTGATTCTGGTTTCTATTGTCCTACTCTGTTTAGAGATGCCCGTGAATTTGTTAAATCATGTGACACATGTTCAAAAATCTGGAAACATCTCATCACGCAATGAGATGCCCCAAATCCCTATCCAGGTTTGTGCAATTTTTTATATTTGGGGGATAGATTTTATGGGTCCTTTTACAAATTTCCATACAAACAAGTACATTCTTGTTGCAGTCGATTATCTTTCCAAATGGGCCGAAGCAAAGGCCCTACCAGCTAATGATGCACGAGTTGTATCCAAGTTCCTGAAAAAGTTATTTTCCTGCTTTGGAACTCCGAGAGCATTCAGAACCGTTGGGAATAGCCCGAAAGATTGGGCAGAAAAATTAGACGATGCACTGTGGGCATTCAGAACCGCTCACAGAACGCCTATCGGAACCACAGCTTATAAGCTGGTTTACGGTAAAGCGTGTCGCCTTCCCGTTGAACTTGAACATAAAGCATACTAGGCATTAAAAACCCTAAATCTTGATCCCACAATTTGAGCGGAGATCGTCTATTCCAGCTCAACGAGGTGGAAGAACTAAGAATCCAAGCATACGACAATTCCTTGTTGTATAAGGAAAGGACGAAACTATTTCATGATGCTCGTCTGAAGGACAAGAAATTCTAGGCCATTGATCGTGTGCTTCTGTACAACTCTCGATTACGTCTTTTCCCAGGAAAATTAAAGTCCAGATGGACATGTCCTTTTACAGTGCATATTGCGTATCCACATGGTGCTGTTGATATTACTAACTCTGAAGGAGTTACATTTAAGGTCAATGGCCACCGTCTCAAAAAGTATTTAGGCACCCCGATTCAGGATGAACCCCAAGAAACAATGTAACTACACCTCGCTACACCTTAGCAAGTGTATATGGTCTTTTACCGGCAGACCTAAAAGAACTGGAGATGCTTTCCGTAGTATCAATTTCTCTTCTATTCTGTCTTTTTCTACGCATTCACTTACCTTCTGATATTCAGTGTGATATTGTCATGAGACTTGAGAAAAATATAAGGAGAAATCAAAATTATGCCAAATTCCATAGAGGCACTTCAATCTATGCAGCTAAAAGGCGTGCGAACCATGTAGGGAAGTGTTGGAAATGTGGTGCTCTGATTCACGAGGGCGCTTGTAGGGATTGGCCAACTTATTCTCAATCAGAGTGTGCTAGTGCTCTTCGGGAAGATCTTGTTAACCTAAAATCTGAGAGGGTTTTCAGGCCTAATCATAATGCTAGAGCGATGGTTGATGAGTTGGTCAGTCTCCGATTAAGAAAACTCGAGCCTAAGCCCCGCTAGAAATCCCTAAGTCATGCCTAAGTTACTACCGTATCCCTCCTTGTGTTTTCTCGGTTCTGTACTCACTCAGTCTGGAGAGACAGGAAAACACTCCGCATTTCAATGCGTCAAAGTGTTCGCTTACACACGGTACTAATAGTGTGTTACTTGTACATACAATCTGCTTGTCGGATGCCACTTTTTGGTTTATGTTTCCTTTTCGCGCATTTCCTGTTTAATTTCATTCCGTTTAGTTTTTCCGTATGTATAGTTGTATTTTCGTGACATCCAATTTTATCCCGATCTATCACGGAGTGTCAAAGAATGTTTCTTAACATATTATCATGGGTTGTATAACTGATTGAGCCAAACGAGACTTAAACGAAAAATTTGAAAATATGAAATTCAGCCCTATGCGATGGCATATAGGAGCCATACGATCACATAGCATGTCGGCTATACATACAGCCCTATGCGACCACATCCATCATCGCAGACATACTCTCTCTCTAAAACACGATTACGAAGCTATCTCCGGCGATTTGTTCAATACTCTCTCATCTTCGGTCTGTTTTCTTTAAAAAAGGTACCGAAATGCTCCTAATCACTCGTAGATCATGTTTATGTACTTATATTCAAGTTTTAGACACGTATTTTGGCATGTTCATCGATAGATTGAAACCCTTGGTTTCTATTTCTGATTCGCGCGATCATGCGATCGCATGTACTCACCATGTACATACCCATACGATCGCATGGTGTCGTAATTAAGGTTTTTCATTGCCAACTGCTATGCGACCGTATGCATAAGTCATGCGATCGCATGAGCCTTTTTTCTGCTGTTTTTCACTTTCGAACAAATCTTTGATCAATCCAACTTTCTTACAAAATCCAGCAACACTAACAACTTATTATCGATTGATGAACTATTCTTACCATAGTTAGCAATCCTGACTTGTGTATGTATGTATATTCCAGTTATAGCGCGTAGACAACGCAGATCTCCAGAGCCTCCGACCGTTGACCCTCGTACACTACCGCGTGTCCCGGCACCTGATCCAGAGCCTAGGGCCTTGCCTGTTGAGCACCCAGGGGATGATGCTTTGCACCCCTACCTTAGATTTGGCCTTGAAGAGGATCGTACGGTTTGTGACTACTTGATAGCCCAGGTGCGCAAGCATGGATATGCGTACCTGAGGTACCTGAACTGGGGTTCATTAGGCTTTGTATCTCTCACAGATCTAGCAAATGCTATCACTGGACCACATTGGAGGCGTCTCCTCACTATTGAGAGCCAGGTGGCACTGAGCTTACCATCGAGTTTTTTCTCCACTTTTCACCTGGTCTCACCTCTCACCGATTACGATAGACCTGATGCGCTTACATTTAGACTATGTGGAGCAAAGAGGCAGTTATCTCTTAGACAATTTGCTTCACATATGGGTCTTTATATAGGAGATGAGCTGCAGTCCCCTGCTTTCATAGAGGGTATTACAGATTTTCTAGACGGACTTTCTTATCTTGATGCATGGGCTGAGATTGGAAATGGGCCAAATGGTTCGCCCATTCCCAAGAGCAGTTCGGTCCATGATCCACTCTTCTGCATCCTTCACCGTGCCGCTACTTACTGCTTTTCTACCCGCACTGACTCTTCAGTGGGCAACATCACCCACCGAGATTTATTCTATCTCTACTTTTTTGCACGCCAGCAGCCTTGCCAGATCGCCGTGTGCCTGGTCCAGCATCTGTTCAACATAAGTCGTCCGCGCGTTATGCAGGCCGTATGTGGTGGTGGTTTTTTCTACCATCTTGCGAGGGGTATGGATCTTGTTACTCAACAGGATTTTGGAGGATCTCACCTTTACTGCCCCTGCATCGTCTATAAATATAGAGGTTTTTACCAGGATGAGGGTAGTGGATATGGTACAGAACAGGTATGTTCTACTTGACTACCTGGGTCACCGCTGGGTTCCACCTAGACGGATGGCTATTGATGTTGCAACGCAGGCTGATGAGCCAGTTGTTGAGGGCCCTGGTGAGGGCCCTGATAAGGATCGCGCCGCATCACCTGTTAGGCAGGTGAGTAGTCCAGAGCAGCAAACGCCAGTACGGTTCGGCTATGCCAGATACCAGGGACCGCGCATAACTGCTATAGAGAGTAGACTCCAGAGGTTGTAGGATGTGCTGAGGTTGGAGTTCGCACATGCAGAGGCTCACAGACAGTATGTTTCCAGCATGTTGCGTGACATTGCATATGTTTTACCGCGGTCTGAGCAGACCCGTATACCGCCAGAGCCTCTTCAGCAGTTGAGAGATTACTACACTGGGCCAGTACTTCATCTACACCACCACCGCCTCCGCCCCAGTAGTAGATAGGGATAGATAGATGTTTTTGTATCTGTTTTTACTGTTTTTAGTTTAGTTTTTGGTGTACGATGTTAGATGTTTTGTGCTTTAATTTGGTTTATCTGTATAACATCAAAACATTATGTACTCGCTTTTGGTTGATTATATTGCCATTATATCTTGTTTTCACTCTCGCTTTTCACTTGTGGTTGAGTTTCTTGTTTTGCAAGTTTCACTCGGAATATACAGTTATGTATATCAAAGGAGTGCAGCTAAGTCCAAGTGTGGGGAGAAAATCCTGAGCCTTCATCTTTTGAAAATCGGTTACTAACACCGATTCAGGGAGTTTTCATATCTCTTCTCTTACACTTATCACACTACATCACTGTTTACATGCATTGTCTGTACATTGAGGACAATGTACAATTTTAAGTGTGGGGAGGGGATATCTATCACATGCCTGCCAACATTGTCTTGTTCTCTTGAAAACTCTTTAAAAATCTTAGAATTGAATTTCATCGTAAATTTTTCACAAATTTATATCCTTTTTGACATGTTTAGATCCTCTCGCATGATAGATTATAAGCAAGTAACATTATGAGGACCTTGTTTTGTATAACTTTCATGAAGTTAGCTTAGCACAAGTACTTGAGTTTTGCATAATGTTTGACTTCAACTGCACAAACCACACCTCGAAACTAGAATTCCTGAGCATTTGAGCCACAACATTTCAATTCTTATTCGAGTAGCTCATGGAATTGCCACATATATATGCAGATTGTGCTTTGATTATAGAACTTGCTCACAACTATGCTTTTCGAGACCATGAACTAAACTGTTGCAGTTAAATGATAGAGGCATTTAGGATAACCCATTTTAGCCAATACAATTTTATTTTTAGCCATTTATATAATTACCCCTAGTTCACCACTTTGAGCCTTAGCCTTTCATTTCAAAACCCTAAAAAATTATACTTGTTTTAATTCTATCTTATTTTTAAGTTTTCAGAACCAGTTTTACTCGTTTATTGCAGCTTTACAAGATTTTGTCAGATCTTCAGTTGTTTATGCACTACATTAGCAGGACATGAAATTCAAGTGTTCCTCTTAGATTTATAACAATTATGTTGCATACAGCTGGTTTGATCTCCGAAAAGATAGCTTAGAGAAAAACAAAACGCAAAAAACTGATAAAAAGAAAAAAAAAGAAAAAAGAAAAATATGAGAAGATCGGTTGTTTGATTAGTTGTTCCTTGGCTATTTTTGAAGCTTATCATACATTGAGTAGTTGTTTTTTGTCAATTTATCCGGGTGTTGGCCATCACTCAGAGTATTATGATTCCACTTCCGCTTGATGAACTATATTCTCACCAAAAATATGTTTAAATTCCTGTCCATACAAAAATAACAACATTAACTTGGTTCCTGAATTCTTTTTTAGTCACCTTGATCTTGAACCCAACACACGTGGTTCGAGTCTTGTTGGGTTCATGACTTCATAGTGCTCATTTCTATCTGCTTATGACCGTGGATGAAAGTCCAAGTTGTACGTGTTCAATCCTTGGTGCAAAAATGATTTCTGCTGTAAAATGATGTCATGCGACCGCATGCCATGTGCATGCGATCGCATGGACCTACGCGACCACATGCCTTTGACATGTGGTCACATGCACCTTTGTTCCAGTTTAGTTTGTTGTTTCTAATGTTTAGACCATTTTCAATCACTTTGACACTTCCCCAAGTTCTGAAAGCTATAAGAAATATTATTTGACAAAATATATATCTTGTAGCTGGATTTGAACAGGGTTAAGTGGATCTGTGTTATATTTTGTGATTCTATGCTTACATGTTTCGTTTGATTGTCAATCAGAGTCTCGATAACTCGAGGGAAGATTCGTGTGATAATATGATTTGTGAGTACTAGATATAACAACATGCTGTGTGATTCACTACAATTTATGAATTCATCAACAATTTAATTAAAATAAATATTGCCATAACTAGCCATGATGATTCTGAAACCTGAGTGATCTTTTCCTTGATTATCTAGCCGTTTGTAATTATTCTGTTTGTGTAAACTATTTTCCATAATTAATCCTAATATGATAAATCACTTGTTATTGTTTAATTACCAAACAATGATGATGTTTGAATACTAGTAGTTGTCAAAATATTTTCCCTGTGGTTCGATACTCGTTCTTACGCGAACTATACTACTATTGACCAGGTCATACTTGCCTGAGACGTGTGTAGTATTTATTTAGTAATTTCATTTTATAAATTTTAAAACACCAGTGTATAAAAGCTTTTAATCATCTAAAAAACCCGTACACGGGCTGCACACCAATATATATATTGTTTAATCAAACGTGAGTGTTGTGGTATGTGTAGATTGTGTAGGTATAGGACCAATTGCGTGTGTGTGTGTGTGTGTGTATGTTGATTTAAAAGGGGGCCATGATCGATTATAGAAATATATATATTTATTGCCATGATAAGTATAATTGTTGTTATTAATTACTACAACGGATGATATATATATATATATATATATATATATATATATATATATATATATATATATATATATAGTTCGATTGTAAGTTTGTATGTGCGTATGTATGTGAGTTTGACGGTAAATAAATATTAGATTGTGTTACTATTATTTGTTCGTATTCCATGAGATACTTAACGGTTATAAGTAATTATGATGCGACGATAATAATGATTATTGCTGTAAATATATTTGAGAATATATTTATGAATGGAGAACTGATTTGTGTGTTATCGTGTTCTCAGGAACGACAAAGGCTCAGTTATTAGACAACTAAGTGGAACGAAGTTTGAGGCTGAGGTTAGTGGACTTTGACTCATTGGTGGTTGTTAGTTGATACTATTTTGATTACTTGAATTTACGTACAATTGAGCATGCGATAGACTGTTTAGTCTGATGTGATTGTTTGACCGATTGTTGGACTGGATGGTTGATGACGGATTGCGAGAAAGTGATTGATGAGCAATATTAAGGGTTTGAAATTGTGAGCTTGGTGGTTGTGGCACTACAGCTAAATGTTTTTGGGCTAGGCTAGATGCTTCTGGATGACGGTTATATATCATATGTTGTATTCGTTGTACCGGTGGGGATTTAACTATGTCAGTTAGTATAAAGCTATCGGTAGATCATTGCTTGGCCACCAGTACTTTGTGGGTTCCGTGATTACCCGTTTGTGAGACATTTGTGGTAGTTGGTTCTTGTGAACATTGTGGTTCTACTATTTGTTGCTTGTGGTTTGATGTCCATTCACTTAGCTTTTCACTAATTCCCCACCCTAACTTTATGTTGCAGGTTTTGGGGAGCTTTGGTAGGTGTTTCTTCGTACAGGAGAGTTTGATCGTCGCTCTGATATTATGTTTTAGAAAATATGAGCCATGTTTGTGAACTCTTTTGTAACACAAAACGATATACTGTGTTGTTGAACAGTATTGGTTTTAAGTTTGTGGGTGTTGCTATCTTTACTATTTTCTATCGCAATACTTCATCTTTGATTTAAAAAAAGCTTGTGTTTTTTACGTTGTTACAAGTTTGGTATCAGAGCCCTGGTTTGGCATGCGAGCACGGCTAGAGTGTTCAATTCCCAAATGTTGGCTCGAGGTTGGTCAAACATTTCCTGTGGAGGAATTAGAGTGTTTAGATTGGTTGTGTGTGTTGTGTTTAGTATGTGTGTACTAACGGTTTTGCTAATGAGTTTGGAGGTGATGTGATTATAACAGATTTGGCAAGCTAAGAGATCCCAACTGAGATCCTTTTGACCCACGAGCAAGCTGGAACTTCTACAACCCCGGTTTTGGAAAATCCAATACTAGATAACACTTTGGGTATAGAAACAATAATTAATCAGACTGATTATATTTTCCAACTGGAAAGTGAACTACAAGAGCTTCGGGAGACAGTTCACAACTTTAAATAGTAGAGGTTGACACATAATCTTCAGGTGCCGATTCCAACAATAGCTGTTAATACAATATCAACAACTCCACAATTTACAGTACCATTTATAGTCCCTTGTTCTACAATTATTTCACAGGTGGCATCACAGCCAATTATCTATCAGTTTACTGCACCAGGAGCTTACCTTTACCCAGGATTTACACAACATGGCAACTTTAGATAATTTATGGATTATAAACCTCGGAGTATAGTGGTAGCACGGATCCTCTTAAAACCTTGAACTGGTTGAGGGAAATGACCAAAGCTTTAGATTCTTGTGAATGTGAGAATGAAGCGAGAGTGCGGTTTGCCACCCAGAGCCTTCGAGGAGATGCTATGGTATGGTTGGTTTCACTTACAGGACATATCACTAAACAACAGATGGATAATATTACCTGGGAGCAATTCCAGGAAAAGGTATTTGATCAGTATTGCGGATCTTTTGAGATTGCAAAGGTTAAGAAAGAGTTTTTGGAGTTGAGATGACGAGCAGCATGTCGGTGGATGATTTAATTAGACGGTCTAACGAGAAGTTCCGATTTGTACAACAATGGGTCCCAGATGAAACTTCACGAGTTCAACATTTTTTGGGAGCGTTACATCCCGATTACAGGAGTGCTGTCAGGTGGGCTAGCACATTAACCCAAGCTTTTAACCTAGCTAAGTCAGCTGAGGGTGATATTCAAGCAAAAGAGAAGTTGAATCGAGATAGTAATTCTCAGCAAAAATCCCGGTTTGAGCACTTTAATACCCAATGTCGGCAGGGAGGTCAGGGAGGTCCGGGTCAAGGTCAATGTCAGAACAATCAGAACTGTAGGCCTACATCTGGTGGGTATAGTCAGAGAGCCCCGTGGTGTAATAAGTGCAAGTCTTATCATTAGGGACCTTGTACTGCACAAACAACATGATGTATGCGTTGTGGTCAGTTTGGACACGAATTTAAGAATTGTAGATTCCCGAGAAGCGTTTGTTGGAATTGCCAAAAGGAGGGGCACAGAGTTGGTGATTGTCGTGAGGTTGAGAGACTGGGGACTGGGTCAGGAACGGGATCGGTTGTGGGATCTTCGTCCGCTTCAGGACAGAAACGGAAGAACCCCCCGCCAGATGAGGGCAGGGCATTTCGAATGTTAGTAGATGATGTTGTTGCTAATGACAAAGTTATGACGAGTATCTTTGATAAAGCTTATACTTATACGCTTGATTACTTGTATCTTGAACTAAATGCTTTAGTGTGTATATGGCCTTATGTGATGATTTGAACATGACTACCTCTGATGTGTCAGTTTCACTAGAAGTAGAGATAACTGATGATAACTATTTACTAGTTCATTCTATTGATGCTTATATCTGAGATTGATATCCTGTTATGTATATGTTGATTGAGCGAGTTCAGAACAAGTA
The DNA here is from genome assembly GCA_947179395.2 of Pulicaria dysenterica. Lineage (NCBI taxonomy): Eukaryota > Viridiplantae > Streptophyta > Magnoliopsida > Asterales > Asteraceae > Pulicaria > Pulicaria dysenterica. Next base: position 56,380,078 of record OX359291.1, on the reverse strand, counting down.
TTAAATGCCATGAGAGGTCGTTTTCTGATGAATTCAATTACATACTGCATGATGTAATATATGTGGATAAATGTTAAAACACAACTGGTTTCATCTTTGCTTTATGAAGATTTTTCTTCTCATTTTGAATAAGTATGTATTTGTACTTTGATTGAGAAAGACGAGCAGTCTGTTACTGATATTTGCGGGATTTAAGATACCTAGAGATGTTTTGAAGAAGATGTGCTTATTTCCGTACTATATAAGTTTGTGATCGTGTTTATCGATGATATATCTTGAATTATTCTAATACCGAGTCTGAAACGGAGTTCACTTGAGACGAGGTTTAGAAACTCTTAAACGAGATCAACTTTATGCAAAATATTCAAATGCGAATTCTGGTTATGAAAAATATTTTCTGAGACATATGGTTTGTATTGACGGAGTTAAAGTTGATCGTACGAAAATTGAGATTGTGATGAATTGAAACCCTCCGAAGTCGCCTTCTGGAATTAAAAGATTTCTTGGGGTAGCAAGATATTATTGCATATTTATTAAAGATTTAATTGAGATTATGGATTCGCTGGCAAAACTAAATTCACTAGGATGTGTTATTTTGATGGAATACTGAACAAGAGGAAGCGTTTCAGACTCTGGAGCCATTGTTGTGTCAGACTCCTATCTTAACACTACCCGATGGATTTGATAAATTTTGTAGTATATTGCGGTACTACGTTTATAGGTTGGGATTGTGTCTTGATGTAACGGGATCTGGTAATTGCCTAAGCTTTGAGACGGATGAACCTCAAGAAAAGAATTATCAAATTCATGATTTAGAACTTGGGATTGATATTGCATAAAAACTGTGAAGACACTTATTATATGATACGAAGTAAATGATTTGTATTGATTATGAGAGCTTAGAGTTTGTGTTCACACAGAAAGAGTTAAATATGTGACAGAATTAGAGGATAGAAATTGTCAGAGATGATTATTGCGAAATTCCTTATCAACTTGAAAAAGTTAATGTGATAATCTGTGCTTTAAATCGTAAGGGAGTTAATTATATTGTATGGATTGTGCGAATTGAAATTGACCTTTACCCTGTGGATTAATTGAAATTTGCTTAACTGTAAATCTTGAAGGATGACAATTTGAAGTCAGAGATGTTAGATTATGTGCAGAGATAGATAACAAGTGTCATCTTGTCCAATGCTATCAGACACTAAATGATCACACTGCTACACACCCAATTAGAACCATCTGGATTTTTACCAAGTTATATGTGTGGAATAATTAATTAGTTAATTAATTACTGAGAAGGAAAAATAATAATAGTTATTTATTATTTTAAAGAAGGAATTAATATTTAGTTTTAAATATTAATCAGAACAATTAATTAATAGTTATTAATTAATTAGAAAGGTCGGGGTATTTTCCGTAATTAAGTAATAGTTTAGTTAAAGCTGGGCTTTAATTAAAGTTGGGCTTTAATTAAACGGGCTTGGACCTTAATAAGGTTTATAATATAAATAACCTTTTAAGGCTTAACGAATCATAAGGATAATTACAAGTTGAATAGTCTCCTCCTCCCTCTCCCCTCTGCGTCGAACTCGAAGGCACCCCAAAAGGGGTTCTCGGCCTCGTCGATCAACACACACACACGCATGGACTTCTTGCGTGATCAGTTTTTGGTGAATTCGAGTGGCGGTCTAGCAGGCAGTTCGTGGTAGTGCAGTAGGGGTGTTCTACCTTTAGCTATCTGGATTAAAGATTCAAGATTGTTTGCAAAAGTTATAATTTAATCCTCTACTCATGTTTAGTTTGTTGTACGAGTTAGATGAGATCACTGGAGGGAGTTTTTGATTTTATTCCGCTGCGTATGATCATTATCTGATTTTATACCCTACAAAACCCTTCAGTGGTATGAGAGCCACTTCTAGTCTCGTAGGAAACTAGTTAGGTTTCTTTTTATTCTGATGAAATAGGTTTCTTTTATCAAGAAAAGGTTTATTGATTATCTAGGATAATAGAAATCAAGTTTTGATTTCTGTTTGATTAATTAGTTTTTTGATAATAGTTTATTAGATTTAATAGTTTAATTAAATCTGCTTTTTTTTATTTTATTGTTGTTATTTGCGCAAAAGGCAAACCGAACCACCATCATCGTCGGCTGCGGCCTCAGGCGGCGGCTGTCGATTGATCGGCGGCGTCCCAGTCGGCGGGCGTTGCTGGTCGACGGCGGTCCCAGGCGGGGCGGCAGTCACCGGTCGTAGGTGGCTTGCGACGGTCAGCGGTAGGGCAGCAGACGGTGGCATGGTGTGGCTTAGGCCAAAGAACCACGGCCCAAGACCGGTTGGGCTGCGTTTTCAGGTCCGAAGGGGCTACGGCCCAACCAAGTCTTGGTCTTCGGCCCAGGTTCATCATTTGACCCAGTTTCATGTATTCGGCCCAGTTAGCGGTTCGGGTATCCATGGTCAATGTGAAGTTAAAATACTGTTATTATTTTTTAACTTCAAGTTTAAATATTATTTTAAGTTTTTGATTAATTATCAAGTATGAAACTTAAAATATATTTTATTGCAAATAACAAGGAAACAATATAGGTGATTTTGACAGGTTGTTAAAATCAGTATTTTTCATCACGATGAATAATTAGAAATCAGTTGTTTTATTTTTATGTATTAGTTTAGTATATGTTTGGGATGCCATAGTCGAGCCCTAGACCTTGTGTATTGTTTTTATTTACTGCACTTGTGGTTGTAATTGGTTTATTCTGTTCTCTGGTGTGGGGAGGCCTGCGTGCCACTTACAACCCCTATTCTATTATGTAAAAATACTAGATTAGCGGGCCTGCGTGCCTTTGATCTTTTTTGTTTTTTTATTATTTCTAGTTTTTAGATTTTAGAATAGACATATAGAATAGATTTGAAGCTAATACAAGGAGCAAGGAGCAAGGAGCAGGATTGGATTCAGGAGCTAGTGGGAGCTTCAGAGTTTCATGCCATGTGTGTTGTTTTTCCACTTAGGTTTTGGACCGTCGGGTTTTTTGTGTGGCTCACGAAACCGACATTAGTTAAGGGCAAGGCTAAGGCATAGTTTTTGTGTTGTTTTATTTCTTTACAAATTTTATATGCGTGGTTGTGATTCACACGATGAAATAAAACAGGGTATTAATAATAGACATTATTAAACAGTGTTTTTTACAAAGAAAACTGGCAAAAAGGTTTTTCTCGTTTTAAAAAACATTTGAAATCCTTTTTAGAAAAATCATAGTTCAGTGTGCTACCCACCTAATGGTACATCTTTCCTGTTAAACGGTACTCGGGTGTCGGAAGTGACCAAACCTTGGGCATTCGGGTTCAAACCATTGCGGGAAAGGGTGTGAAAGGCTCTGCGATAATTGGGAGTCCCGGCCAGAGTTCACACTGTCTTAGGTGGTGCGATCTATTTTGGTGATAATCGGGAGTCCCATCCCAAAATGCACTAGAGGGACTAAAGCATGCACGGTTCTTGTAGCCGATGTCCCACGGATCTAGGAGTCGTGTCCAGGTAGAATACGATTGGTATAGGTTTACCTACCAGAAATAGCATTGTCCCGGTGGGAAGTGTCCAAACCTTGCATCGGGAAATGTGAAATATGGATCCTAGTCTAATAAGTTGTTTTTTAAAAAGGTAATAACTATTAGAAAATATAATCATATTACTGAATCAGTTATATTTTTTCTGTTTTTTTAGATGTCTATTTTATCTGTTATTCTGTTTTACTCACCGAGGAATCTCTAAGCCTTATCATTGGCAAGTGGAAGCTTTCAGGTCCAAACTTTGTTGTTTGGAAGATGCATCTTATGAATGTATTAGATGCACAGAGAAAGCTATACGTCATAGAAACTTTACCTCTAGGACGACCAGGGGTAGATGCCCAGGATAGTGAGTATGATGCTTACTATCAGTATCTGGCTGATGAATCTGATGTTATGTCGATTTTTGTTCTCTCATTCATCCGAGTTTACGGATGATCTCCAGGAGAAGTCATCTTTTAAGGTTGGTCAAGCATTAGAGGAAAGGTTCAAGAATAGTGAATGGGCATGCCGTTTCTTGCTAATGAAAGAAATTCTTTCGCAAAAAATGAAAGAAGACCAACCTATTAGTGGTCATCTCATCAATAAGAGAAGACTTTTAGATTGCTATGTAATCCTTGGATCAGAATCAAAGCAACATGAGCTAGTTATGCTCTTGTTTGGTTCCTTATCTGACCATTATCAGACCAAGGTAATGGGTATCATTGGAAGCTTTGATATGATTGTCGCAAGTCTGCACGAGATCCTTATGTGCATTAACGATGATCTAGATTCAAAGAAGCTAGAGTCAAGAGTAGAAGACCCTATGCTAGAGGATGAATGGTTGGAAGAGCTTGGAAAGATTTATTTCCCAGACTGTGGTAGCAAGGATTCATGCGAGCACTCACTCGGCATAGATCAACTGGACATTGTATCGCCCAATGACTCAGGTATCTTTATGATAGATTGTCTTATTACTTCTTATGAATCATGGGTATTGGATACCGGATGTGGTCATCACATTTGCATTCACTTGTAGGGATTCAAGAGAAGTAGGAAGCTAAGACAAGGAGATATGGATCTGCGGGTAGGCGAAGGCTCCATGGTTGGCGCTGAAGCTGTAGGGACATATTGTCTTAGTTTGCCTTCGGGCATGGTCTTAGAACTAGAACCTTGTTATTATGTTCCTAGAATTATCAAGAATGTTATCTCGATTGATTTGCTTATAGACTATGGTTTTAACTATGGTTTGAATAGTAAATTTATTTCTTGTTTCAAAAATGATGTTTTCTATTTTAAAGCTATTCCTGAATATGGTCTATACACGCTAAATCTAGATAACAATGACAAAGACATATATCATATAAGTAAGAGATCCAAGAGTAACTTAAATCAAACTTACGTCTGGCATTGTCGTTTAGGACACATAAATGAGAAATGCATAGACAAACTCCAAGATGACGGAATTCTAGAACCATTTGACTTAGAGTCATATGATATCTGCGAATCTTGTTTGTCCGGTTAAAAGACAAAGCAACCTTTCAACAGTGAGAATGAAAGGGCAAGTGAGCTACTAGGGATTATACACACAGATGTGTGTGGACCCTTTACTCCAGAGGCTAGATAAGGATACCAGTACTTCATTACCTTTACTGACGACTTCAGTAGGTTCAGTTATGTCTATCTTATGAGACTTAAATCTGAAAGTTTTGACAAGTTCAAACAGTTTCAGAGTGAAGTACAAAATCAGCTGGACAAAAAGATAAAGTTGCTTCGGTCCAACCGATGTGGTGAATATCTGAGTCAGGAATTCGATGATCACTTGAAGGAATGTGGGATTGTTTCACAACTCACACCTCCGTATACACCTCAGATGAATGGTGTATCAGAAAGGAGGAATCGTACATTGCTTGACATTGTACAATCAATGATGAGTTGAAGTTCGTTGCCATTATCGTTTTTGGGGCACGCACTCGAGACAGCGGCGTTCATGCTGAACCGGGTTTCGAAAAAATCGGTGGAAAAGAGACCGTTCGAGATATGGACGGGGAAAAACTCAATCCCAAATCAGATAAGTGTATCTTCGTGGGTTATCCCAAGGAAACCATGGGATACTATTTTTACAACCCAGACGAGAACAAAGTTTTTGTTGCTTGTAAGGGGGTGTTTTTGGAAGAGAAGTTTCTAAATTTAGAAATTCCAAGAAAGGAAATAGATCTTCAAGAGATTGAAAAAGAAGAGATAACACCACCACCGATAGTCGAACCTGTAATTCAACAAAAAATTGTTGAATCCCAACCCGAGTCCGTGGTTGAGGAAGAAGTGCAAACACAAGACCTTCGCAGATCTAGTAGGTCACGTCATGAGCCAGATAGGTATCTAGGATTCCTACCTGCTCAAGACGAAGGGGATCTTTCAGAACCTACCACCTACCAAGATGCTGCTTCAGGTTTAGAATCTGAAAAATGGCTGGAAGCCATGAAGGCAGAGATGCAATCCATATATGACAACCAGGTTTGGGAGTTAGTAGATTTTCCTCAACACAGCAAAGCTGTTGGGTGCAAATGGGTTTTCAAGAAGAATACCGACATGGATGGAAAGGTGCATACCTTTAAAGCTAGGCTAGTGGCAAAAGGATTCACGCAAACTCATGGTGTTGACTATGATGAAACTTTTTCCTAGTGGCAATGCTTAAGACCATTAAAATTCTTATGGCCATATCAGCATATTTTGACTATGAGATATGGCAAATGGATGTCAAAACAGCCTTCCTTAATGGGAAGTTGACAGAGAACGTATATATGATACAACCGGATGGTTTTGCGGATCCAAAAAATCCTAATAAGGTATGCAAGTTGCTAAAATCCATTTATAGGTTGAATCAAGCATCTAGGAGTTGGAACTTACTCTTTGATGAGCGTATCAAAGAGTTTGGTTTTACCAAAAGTGAGTTCGAGTCATGTGTTTACACTAAATTCAGTGGTAGAGCGGTAACTTTCCTAGTCTTGTATGTGCATGACATGCTGTTAATAGGAAACAGTATACTAGTATTACAGGAAGTTAAATCCTGGTTAGGTAAATGTTTCCAGATGAAATACTTGGGAGAAGCTGCTTATATACTTGGTATCAAGATCTATAGAAATAGATCTAAGCGGATTATTGGACTTAGTCAAAGTACATACATCGACAAAGTCGTGAAAAATTCAAGATGGATGAATCCAAGAAAGGGTTTATTCCAACGCAATATGGCACGGTTTTGAGCAAGGCTCAGTGTTCTGTATCTAGCCATGATCAGGACAAGATGAAGTTGATTCCATATGCCTCGGCAATTGAATCAATTATATATGCCATGTTGTGTACTAGGCCTGATGTTGCCTATTCCATAAGTGTCATGAGTAGATATCAGCAAAGCCTGGGTGAAGCTCATTGGTTAGCTGTCAAGAACATTCTCAAGTATTTGAGAAGGACAAAAGACATGTTCCTAGTTTATAGAGGTTCAATGGATGAGCTTAGTGAAAATGGTTACACTGATGCTAGTTTCTAGACCGATAGAGACGACTTTAGGTCGCAGTCAGGATTTGTCTTTACCCTAAACGGAGGAGCTATATCATGGAAAAGTCAGAAGCAAGACACAATAGCAGATTCGACTACAGAGGCAGAGTATATTGCAGCAAGTGATGCGGCAAAGGAAGCTGTCTGGCTGAAGAATTTTATCTTGGATCTTAGATTTGTTGCCAGTATCTCTAGACCGATTGATATATTCTGTGATAACTCCGGGCTGTGGCGCAAGCTATAGAGCCAAGAGATCATCTGCAGACTAGGCATGTACTCAGAAAATATCACCTAATCTGAGAAATTATTGGAAGAGGAGATATTAGACTGCAAAAGATACCGACGGACGACAACGTTGCTGACCCGTTGACGAAGCCGCTAGCTAGAGCTAAGCATGAGAGACATGCGAATTCTATAGGGATGCAGTACCTAGAATATAGCAGCTAGTTCAAGTTTTTGATTATTAATATAGATGTAACTTGAAACTCTTTTATTATGTATTTACATTTTATGGGATTAGAATAGGAGGTATTTAAATAATTGTTTCTTGTTGTCTATTTTTAGCATGTTTTAACTTATCCATGACAAATTCAAGTTATGAATATCTAAATGCCCTAGCTACTTAATGTAGTGGGAGCTACATTAGGGAGATAATGCTATTATGAATATTTGATAATTTATTCGGGGTTGAATAAAAGCACAATGTTGTGACCAAATATTCGTAGATATTTATCAGGAGGGATAAATATTGGGAGTGATCCGCATCGAGTTTACTTCATGAAGCACCATCATAAGTAAACTTGATAGATTGTCCTTGACCTGAGATATTTGGTTTGGGGCATGGTAACTTCTGTACTTTAGTGTGTTCTAACGTCACACCATAATAGGGTGATCATAAGGGGCATATCTAGGTGCAGCGGAAGCCATGTGCTCAAATTGCAAATAGTCAAGATGAAATTTGCACCTCCTTTTTAGGAGAGATATTTCAGGGCCCCTCGACGATTGAGACTACTGAAAATACGTGGCCGCGCTCGGGTAGAATGATAGGTTTCATTCGGTAAACCGTAACTGCAGAGTGTCGAGATCAGAGTCGAGAAAATATGAGTATTTAGAATAAGATCCCTGCTCCATGTCTAATACTCACATTACGGAATATCGCGATGCAAAAGGAAACTCCTGTGTAATCCAAGTTTGGATTATTTCTCTAGACGTAGGAGATCTAATAGCCTGGTTAACCTAAGTGTCTGGCTGGGGACCTCCTTAGGCTAATGATGTACAAGGAGTGTTACTTATCTTGCACAAGTGGGAGTCTATTACATTATGTGCAGAGATAGATAACACGTGTCATCGTGTCCAATGCTATGAGACACTAAAGGATCACACTGCTACACACCCAATTAGAACCATTTGGATTTTTACCAAGTTATATGTGTGGAATAATTAATTAGTTAATTAATTATTGAGAAGGAAAATAATAATAGTTATTTATTATTTTAAAAGAGGAATTATTATTTAGTTTTAAATATTAATCGGACCAATTAATTAATAGTTATTAATTAATAGTTATTAATTAATTTGAAAGGTTAAAGAGTATTTCCTGTAATTAAGTAATAGTTTAATTAAAGTTGGGCTTTAATTAAACGGGCTTGGGCTTTAATAAGGTTTATAATATAGATAAACTTTTAAGGATTAAGGAATCATAAGGATAATTACAAGTTGAAAAAAGAAACGCTAGTCTCCTCCTCCCTCTCCCCTCTGCGTCGAACTCGAAGGCACCCCAAAAGGGTTCTCGGCCCCGTCGATCAACACACACATACGCACGGACTTCTTGCGTGATCGGTTTTTGGTGATATCCTGTGGCGGCCTAGTAGCCAGTTCGTGGTGATGCAGTAGCGGTGTTCTACCTTTAGCTATCTGGATTAAAGATTCAAGATTGTTTGCAAAAGGTATAATTTTATCCTCTACTCATGTTTAGTTTCCTGTACAAGTTAGATGAGATCACTGGAGGGATTTTTTGCTTTTATTCCGCTGCGTATGATAATTATCTGATTTTATACCCTACAAAACCCTTCAAGAGATGTTAGACTTGTAAAGTGAGGGTGCAAATATATCAACATTTTAAAGTTTGGGAAAGCTTATATAAGGCTTTGCCTTTGTTAATCAAAGTAAGCTTTGCACAAAATATACTTTCACCCTTTTGTGTGTGTTTCTCTCTAGCTCTCGGCTCTCTCTCTAAAACCGAACTCAAACACACACTAACACAGACAAGCATTGCTTCATCCATAGTATTACGGGACCATCAATTGGTATCAGAGCCATACTCGTGTGTTGGCTCTTGATTGTTCGAAGATTCAAAGCTCAAGGTTGAAGAATAAGCTCTCGGTTACTAAAGCTTCAAAGAACTCACGGTTTATTCAAGAAAAGGTTGTTTCCAAGTGGTCTTCAAGGTAACAATCAACAATATTCAAGTTAAGAACTATTTCAAGGTATAAACAACCTTCTATTCTACCATTGCGTTGGGATTTTAAGGGTTGGTTACTGTTTTATTGGCTTTTCTTGAAGAAGGATACAAACCGAGGTATACTTTACCATCATAAAGTCCATCGTTTCAATTAATATTCACTTTTAGGTCTTTAAAGCTTTGGGTATTTCACCATTAACGGAGTTCTAGTTCTTGAAAGTACAACATTGGAGAAGATTATACCATATTTTAATATTTAAAATTAAAAACTCTTCAAAGATTAATTGTTGTACAAGGAAACTCAAGTACACACCATACCACTTGTGTTACAAGTTGGTAGTCACTATTCAGAGTAATCATACAGATCTGATCTTGTGTGTCAGAAACTGATTCTATCGACCGCATTTTTCAAATCTGTGCGATAGGACTAGTTTCTAGCCACGCGGTCGATAGAAACAAAGTGTCAGAATTACCAAGTGTTGAATTAAAGACTATCGACCGCATCAGTTCACAGGGGTATCGCATAGATTGCTATCGACCGCATTAGGGTTATTCTTGTGCGATACGAAGGTTTTTGACTACTTGGCTTTCAACTCCAACAAAGACTATCTCATTGAATTCTTCTGTGTGATATAAGTTATTCAGTTCTAAATTATTAGTGTTTAGTAAAACATGGTTTATCGCATACTTTTTGGTTGCTAATACTCTCAAAACCAAGTTGTTACTCTGCCCAATTTTCTACAGGTCAAGCACTCTATTGCACAAGTTCATCAAGAACCTACCAAAGTACTGTGATTTATCGCACAAGAAACTTATCGCATACTAGTGACCTATCGCACACTTCGGATCTATTGAACTAGTGTTGAACTCTTTGGACTTGTGACTTATCGAACAAGAGGACATTTGAACTTTAAAATTTAAAATCTATCTAATTCAAAGTTGAATTTAATCTAAAACAGATCTAATTCAAAGTTGAATTAAATTGACTTATTTCCTCCAAACATCAACCTTGATTAAACAAAGAAATTTTGAACAATCAATTTTTAAAACGAGTAAATGATCACTCTTTACACAACATTCACTATGTCGAGCTCGAATGAGATGATGTCTATTGGTACTGATACAAAACCATCAGTTTTGTTCAGAGGAGAGTACCATATCTGGAAAGGAAGGTTATGGACTTCCTGGAACATAACGAGTTATATGGGGAAGATATGATCTATTGCATCATGAATGGGAAAAAATCATATATCAAGGTTGTTGAAGATGATCCTAACAACAATCCTCTCATTCCCCATCAAGAGAGGGAAAAGACCACAGATGAACTTACAACTGTTGAAAAGGAAAGAAACAAAGTAGAACGTCTGGCTAAGTATTATCTCAAACAAGGTCTTTCATCTGAGTTATATACTAAAATAGACAGCTTGGCCACCGCCAAAGAAATCTGGGATGAAATCAAGAAACAACTCCAAGGCACGGAACAAGGAGAGTACATCAAACGTACTCAACTGGTTAACAGCTTTCATGACTTTGGTGCTCGTGAAAATGAACTTCTCTCAGAAACTTATGTACGTTTCTGCAAACTACAAAACGAGTTGAGGTCTAACAAAATCACTAGGACTGATCCAGACCTGAATTGTATATTTCTGAAGTCCCTTGGTCCAGAATGGCAGGAACATGCAAGACTGTACAAACACATCAACAAAGATTTAACCACAATCACCTTCCATAACATCTTCGAAGACCTCAATCAGTATCAACATGAAGTTTCTAAGACTCTACCCAAACAATCAGCAACTGCTAACCCTCTAGCTCTTGTGGCCACTGAACGACCTCCAAGAGAATCATCATCCAGAATAAAGTACAAGCAGGTGGTACTGAGTGATTCTAAACCAGATGAAGATGATGAAGATGCAGTTGAAGCAGCCATTCATGCACTTCCCGTTGTTGGTAAAACTTTCAAAAACCATTTTTCCAAGACAAACAATAAGAAACGGTTTACATCTAGATCAAGATGCCCGGAAAGACTTGCTCCTGCAGACAAGCCCAGATTCCCAAGAGAAGAAAGGAAGGAGGAAAAGAAGACCGACCCTAAATGCTACAACTGTGGTAGGTCCGGGCATATGATAAGGAACTGTCTTCAAAAGAAGACAAAAGATGCTGAATACTACCGGCAAAAGTACCGTCTGTCAAATCAAAAGCAGGCTGGAAATGCGCTGATGGTTGAGGAAGATCAGTTCCTTGAAGATACTGATTCTGAAAGTGACTTGGAAGCAGATGATCATGCTCAATTCTGCTTCATGGAAAATGTTGAAGGTGGTGATAATGATGATGGTGAGGCTGGTGATAACTCCGATGTTGAATAGGAGGATCTTGAAAGCGAGAAGGTACCCTCTAACTCTGACTACTATGCAGGTTTTAATTTCGAACATATTCAAACAATCTTAAACCGCATGAAAAAGTTAGAGCGTAAGGTAACCAAACTAACTAGAAAAAATCAGGTTTTAAAGGAGGTTCTTCATGCACAGGAAAAAGAAGCACATAGTACAATTGAACAGTTATAAAGTGACATTAATGAATCTAAGGTTCAATTAGCCGCCAAAGAATCAGAATTTCTTGAATTAACTGATAAAACCATTGTTATCATGCACGATCTCAAAGCAGAACGTGTAAGTGCTGAAAAAGATTCCGAAATTCTTGGAAATGAACAACGTGCTCTTTATACGAAAATCAAAGAACTTGAAGATCTACTTATTAAACGTGGGCAAAGCGAACAAACCATCTTTTTATATAAAGAAAAAGAACGTGAATTTTCAAGATAGACATTCGAAGGCCTTGGTTTTGAAAATCCGAGTGTCTTGAGCAAAGTTACCGCCAAACAATTTTCATGGGTCAAGAGGAAGAAAAGCTTGAAGAGGACGTCAAAAGAACTCTACATCTCAAAACTGAAATCCCCTTCAACTACTCTGACCTAAACAACACTTACTTTGTTCAACCACCCACCAAACCACAACCAAAAGCAAACTCTCCTGTCTACACAGACGAGGAACTCTACGTTCCAAATGTACCAAAACCTCAATTCCAATACATTCCCCACAAGGAATTGCAATGCAGATTCCATACACTGCAAGAGTTTTGCTACACCACCCAAGTGACAAGAGATTTTGCTTCAAACCTTTCAGCATGTCACTACCCCTGTTCCAATTTCAGTCACACCATCCTGTCTTGCACAACTCTAAAACGACAATGCTGAGCTCACTCAAAGAGTGAAAAACATCTGGCGTAATGATGGAAAAATCATTGACTCGCTATGCATTGTAAATAATGAGTTGGAAGTCAAACTTAACACATTGCAAAGACAAATGCATGATGCTATTCCAAGCACTTCTCTTCAAATTGAAGAAATAATTTCAAGCTCTCAGCATGTTTCAACTTCCCATCAATTACTTGAAAATTTTAAACAATCTGTTAATATGACCGATTTGGTAAATCTTGAATTTAAACAGATTCTAAAGCCGAAACATGCACCCACAATCAATCATAACTCTTGCTTGCACCCTGATATTCCTGAAACTTCCAAAGTTGGTGAAAGTCGTCCAAGATTGACTACTAACACTTTCTCTTCTACTACAGATGTGAAACATATCGTGTCAAAAGAGAGTAAAATAAAGCAAACATGTAAGAGAGTCATTCCTAAATCTACTAGGAAATGTTCTAATTTGAAAATCTCATGTGAAAATATTTTAATGTTTAAACATGTTTGTAATCCCTCAAGTTCACATGATAAAATAGCCTCTCAAATGTTTTGCATTATTGATGCTTGTCTCCATGGTCACTATGAGTTTAATTGCGCATACGATACTGTTGGTCAAATGATCTTATCAGTTGAGATTTGATGAGACAAAGTTAAGTTTGTAAGATATGTCCTAAATACAACTTAAACAAAATTATGAAGCTTGATCAAACTGCACTTATAGTGTTTCAGACTGAGCATAAGCTGAATATAAGCTGAGCATATAGTTGATCAGCTTAGACTATATCTTAGTCAGTTTATCAATATGTTTGATAAGGTGTATGTATCACCTAAGGTATAGGTTGAGTATTCAGCTTGATGCGTTTCGAGCTGAGTGACTCAGCTTATAGAGTGAGTCGGCTTAATAGAGCTGCTAAGTAAGTTATAGCTAACTCTTATGACTTCTAAGGATGAGTTAGTCATTATACATGATAGTACATGTTTGTTTTCGAGTTTGTTCTCGAAAGACTCGGATTGATGAGTTTCAAGCTGAGTAACTCAGCCCGACTAAAGAAGTCAGTTTAAGAGATTTTAAATATGTTTTAAATTCCTTTTACTCTCTATATCTAAGGCATGGATAAGAAGATTCCAGAATCAAGATTGAAGATTGAAGACTCAAGATAGAAGATTCAAGATTCAAGATTCCGAGTTATCCGTTAGTTTGTTAGCAGATTAGGATAAGTTTTAGTTTGTTAGGATCCGTAGGAACATGATTATAAATACTTATCTCCTGATAAGTTTAGAGGTACGAGTGCCAGACTCTAATCCCACCTCTACCCTACCATCGTATGTGTTACGAATCTTGATACACCGTTTGTAAGTTCAACGTGATCAAGAAATTCACAGATTGCCAACATTGTTCGTGTGTTCGATCTTCTCGTCTGTTGTGAAGTTGGTAAGTATTCAATCTGTGAATAAATCCTGTTTAGAGAGTCAGTTTGTATATATAATCATAAGTTGATTATAGATAGCAAAGTTAGAGAGATTGAGAGATTTGATTTACATTAGGTGTTTACATATCAAGTGTTGCTTACTTGATAGTTCCTGTAATCATCTTCTTATTAATGAAAGCATTCAATTTCATGTGGTTTGATTTGTGTAACACTTTTTGTTAATTTGTTCAATTTTCCGCAGAAAGTGTATTCAACCCCCCTTCTACACATTACTTGGTTGTTGATACTCTCACCAAGGGACCAACAGATACATTAAGAAAATCAATCGGCATTAAACCATGTGAGCAATGGACAGATTTGTATGATAACCAAATCTGTGTTCTATTGATTAACTCAAAAGGACACATTATTCATCAATGGATCACAACTCGTCAGTCATACGTACTTAAACGTCTAAACAAGTCACTGCATCTACTGACAATCAAAGAACTTGAGGTTTCCGCAACTCTACCGAATCCTAGACCTCACCCAAAATCAACTACTCCAACGTCTGTGGCTCCAAAACAACCTTCCAAGCAAACTCCGTCACCACATCTGTCGTCTCGTAAATGAATAACCACAACTTGCTTACCTAAGAATAGATCCTTAGGATTTTCACCGTTGCCACAATTAACAAACAAGACTCAACCAATAGGAACTAACATACAAGGACCTATTAATACATGGGGACCTAAACTTGCAATGTTTCTATTTTGCAGGCACCTAACCTCTGGTACCTGTACTCAGATTGCACCAAACATATGACAGGCAACAAGAGTCTTCTCAACAACCGTGTTCCTAAGTACTCCGGGAATGTACGTTTTGGGAACGACAATGTTGCACCAATACTGGGGTACGGAAATATAGTGCAAAAGAATATAAAGATAAAGAAAGTTTCCTATGTTGAAGGTTTGGGTCATAATCTCTTCAGTATCGGACAGTTCTGTGATAAAGACCTAAGTGTTTTATTAAAAAAGAACACTTGTTCAGTGTTGACTGAGAATGAAGATGAACTATTATCTGGATCAAGAAAATCCAATCTCTACTCTATTGACCTGAACAAGTATGACTCACCAACATAAGTTTGTCTACTATCCGAAGCCTCTTCAGATCTCACATGGCAATGGCATCGCAAGCTCTCTCACCTGAATTTTCAAAATATCAACAAGTTGGTTACAGGTGACTTAGTGAGGGGGATACCAAAGTTGAGATTCAACAAGGACCATCTTTGTGCAGACTGTGAGAAGGGTGTGATGAAGAAGGCTTCTCACATATAAAAACAAGTGTTCAACACTACAAAGCCTTTGGACCTTCTGCACATGGATCTCTATGGTCTGATGAGGATTCAATCAAGAAGTGGGAAAAAATATATCTTAGTAATAGTGGATGACTACTCTCGGTATACTTGGGCCAAATTTATGCGCACAAAGGATGAAGCTGCTTCCACAATCATTACCTTTATTAAGCAGCAGCAAAATAAGCACAATCAAAGTGTTGTCTCAATCTGAACTGACAAAGGGACTGAGTTCAACAATAGCACTTTGAGAAACTTCTTTGACCTGGTGGGGATCAGCCATCAGTTCTCAGCATCATATACACCACAATAGAATGGTGTAGTTGAACGACGCAATAGAACTCTGGTTGAAGCTGCCCGAACAATGATATCCTACTCTGGGCTCCCACCTTCCTACTAGGCTGAAGCCATAAGCACTTCCTGCTATACGCAGAATTGTTCTTTAATTCATAAACGCTTTAATAAAACTCCTTATGAACTAGCTAATGGCATTGTACCTAATATCAAATACTTACATGTCTTTGGTAATAGGTTCTTTATGCTTAATGACAATGATAACTTGGGAAAATTTGCCCCTAAAGCAGATTAGGCTATTTTCCTTGGTTACTCACAAGAGTCAAGGGCATATAGAGTTTTAAACAAAAGTACAAAGTGCATAATAGAGAGTATAAATGTAAAATTCGATGACACATTGAATGTGGCACTTTTTCCACCACAACAATCAACAATCGTTTCTAGACAAACCAGTTCAGGACCGGCTCCTCAAATTAAAGAAACAAACAATGCCTCTAGTTCAAATACTAATCTTGATTTCTTTCCATCTGAATCTCCTCCTGTTTTGTCTGATAACATGATACAAACAGAGGTTCAAGCAAGTGACACAGTCATACCTCCTGTAGTGACAGAGACGAGTCATTTTGCTGATCTCTACAATGAGGATTCTGAATCAGCTTCTGTCAATCAACCCCCTGAGGTATCTCAAGTTATTGAACCTGAGAGTCCACCTGTGTTCGATTTAGATCCTAACTTTACACAGGAGGATGAAGAGGCAGCACGTCAACTAGATATTTTAATTCCTCAGCCCTCTACCTCGCATGAAACCAAATGGATTAGACATCACTCTGAGTCTGATATAATAGGAAACCCTTCAGTTGGGGTTCAAACTCGTTCTGCAACAGCTAACGAATGCTAATTTTCAAGTTTCCTGAGCACTCTCGAACCCACCAAAGTCTCTAAGGCACTTGATGATCCAGACTGGGTGATTGCTATGCAAGAAGAACTACATCAGTTCGATCGCCTAAAAGTTTGGAGATTAGTCCCTCTTCCATATGGTAAATCTATAGTAGGGACTAAATGGGTCTTTAAGAACAAACGGGATTCTGATAGAGTGGTGGTCAGAAATAAAGCAAGACTGGTTGCAAAGGGCTACAATCAGCAAGAGGGCATTGACTATGACGAAACTCTTGCCCCCATTCCTCGGAAGCTATCAAACTATTTCTAGCCTATGCATCCTTGCGTAGCTTTCGTGTCTTTCAGATGGATGTGCAGACAGCTTTCCTTAATGGTGTTCTCAAAGAAAATGTTTATGTCTCACAGCGTGAGGGTTTCATCAACTCTAGACTTCCAAACCATGTATATATTCTTGATAAGGCATTGTACGGGTTGAAACAAGCTCCACGTGCATGGTATGATGTCCTTTCTGAATATTTGATTGGTGAAGGCTACACGAAAGGCAAGACCGACACTACCCTATTCACCAAGACAAAGGGGAGAGACAAAATCTTAGTTCAAATCTATGTGGACGACATAATCTTTGGTTCTACCAATCAAAAATACAGTGATGAGTTTGCCAAGATAATGGAAAATAGGTTTCAGATGAGTATGATAGGGGAAATGTCCTTTTTCCTCGGACTCCAAGTGAAATAGTTGAATCATGGTAGTTTTCTTTGCCAGTCTAAGTATATCAAAGATCTTCTCACGAAGTATGATATGCTCAACTATACACCAATCTCAACTCCCATGGCTGCTAAAAAATATCGGCTGATCTTGATGTATCATCTGTCGATTTAAAGACCTATCGTGGGATGATTGGATCATTATTGTATTTGACTGCAAGCCGTCCTGACATCATGGTCTCTACCTATCTCTGTGCCAGATTCCAGGCAAATTCCAAAGAGTCACATCTACAAGCAATAAAGCGGATTTTCAGATATCTCAAAGGATCTATGGATCTTGGTCTATGGTATCCTAGAGATTCCAACTTTAAACTTTATGCTTACTCTGATGCTGACTATGCCGGTTGCATGCTTGATCGAAAAAGTACCTCTGGCAGTGCTCATTTTCTAGGAGATCGCTTAGTATGTTGCGCCTTAAAGAAACAAAACTGTATGTCCACCTCCACAACTGAAGCTGAGTATGTTGATGCTGCAATGTTCTGTTCTCAAAGCTTGTGGATCCGTACACAATTATCAGACTTTGGCCTACAATATGACAAGATTCCATTGCTATGTGATTCTCAATCTACTATTGCCATTTCCTGCAATCTGGTACACCACTCAAAAACTAAACACATTGATATCAGGTATCATTTTATTAAAGATAATGTGGAGAAAGGATTAATTGAACTTCAATTTGTCCACACTGATAATCAGTTGGCTGACTTGTTTACCAAACCATTGGACGAAGTCGCATTAATGAGTTGGTCTCAAATTTAGGCATTCTCAACTTATGAATATAAGTTGTGGATGTTCAATCTTCTTTCTTATTTTTCTTTTTGAACGAGTTTTACACTGTTTGTTCAAATTTTGCAGCTACAGGATGCAACATTCAAGGGGGAGTGTCTATATGGTTATACACATACTGCATATGTGTAGGGGAAGAAAACCATAGACACACTGATGTTTTTGTCTACACTACTGAAAATCTTGAAAATTTATGCAAAAGTGTAGGGGGAGTGTGTCTAACAAACATTAAATCAAAATATTTGAAAAATAATTTCTTGACTTTCAAAAAGACAGATGTTTTGATTTTCTTTTAGAAAAATGTTTGGTTCGATATGTGATCATTGCACAGAATGGATCTATCGCATAGGCTCTATTGAACTAAAGCAACAAATTTTTCTAAGTCTTGTTCACAAACAAGAGGTTTCTATCGCACACCTTTCATCACACCAAAATGATTTAAATTTATCTTAGTGCAGATGTGATGAAAGAGTTCTAGACTTGTAAAGTATTGGGTCTATCGCACGGATGCTATCGCATAGACCCCATCGCACAAAAGGTTAAAATCCGTACAAGAGGTTGTATGCAGTTGGTTCTATCGCATAGACCCCTATCGCATATACTCTATCGCATGCGAAAGTTGGTGTCAACTCGGAATCTTAAGTGCAGTAGTGGTTCTATCGCATAGATCCCTATCGCATAGCTTCAATTGCATGCTAGAGTTAGTGAACTTACATGCAAAATAGCCCTATCACATGGGTCTATTGACCACGTGAATTGACCATGCGATAGGTGCTATAGACCGCCCTTTTTACCGTGGTTGGTCTAATCAGAGAGTGACATGTGTCCTAGGCTTTATAACCATCCAATCTACCCATCAGATCTTTCATCTCTTTCAAAATTCAAATTGGCTAAGTGTGCTCTCGTTTTTGGTTACTTGATTTTAACGATTGATCTCGTTACTTTGCCGAAATTTGCAATTTTAGATTCAAAATACTCATATTCATCTAGGTAACAACTTGTACGGTTTACAATTTTAATATTTTGAGTTTAAATGGTGAATTTTGGACCCAAAGCATCCGACTGTGATGGTGTTCTTCGGACCTTAGATTGCACTTTTGATGATTAATATGGACTTGTTTGATGAATCTAAGTTTACGATGGTGTTTAGGATAGCATGGGGAACACTTTGAGGTAAAAATATTTCGAAAATCTCACTAAGTGTTCTTCGTGTTCTTGGGGAGTATGAACTAACACTTGAAATTCACTTTTTGGTTCTAAAAGGAGTGTTATGATGATTTTTTGACTTTACTCAAGTACTACAAAGTGATTGACTCTTTGGACTTGACTTAAAGAACTTTAAGACAGCTGGACATAATCAAACAATCTAATTCATAATTGAATTTAATTTAAATCAAATTTAATTCAAAGGTGAATTACATTACCACAAGTCTAGTTAGTTCAAAGTTGAATTTAATCCTTTTAAGATCTAGTTCAAAATTGAAATTCCAAAGACTTAGTTCTCTAATCAAACTCTCAAGTCATTTCTAAAAATCAAGCTTTCGAACAATCAAACCATCTTACAAGTGAACGATCATTTCTTTCAAAAATCACTAATCATGTCAAGCACAAATGAGATGATGTCCATTGGTTCCGACACAAAACCATCTGTTCTGTTTCGGGGGGAATACAATGTTTGGAAAGGAAGGTTCATGGACTTCCTTGAGCACAACGAACTCTACGGAGATAAGATGATGGAATGTATCGACAAAGGAAACTCCAAGTTCACAAGGATCGTTGAAGCTGACTCAACCAACAATCCCCCTATTCTCAGACTTGAAAGAGAAAAGACCAATGATGAGCTGACCGCTACTGAGAAGGAAACAAAGAAGGCTGAGAGACTAGCCAAGTACTATTTGAAGCAAGGTCTCTCCTCTGAAATCTATCTGAAGATAGACAACTTGGGTACAGCCAAAAAAATCTGGGATGAAATCAAGAAGCAGCTCCAAGGCACGGAGGAGGGAGCATACATTAAACGTACTCAACTAGTCAACAGTTACCATGATTTCAAGGCCAGTGAAAATGAGCTTCTATCTGAAACATATGGCTGTTAGAAATAAACAAGCGGTAGATTGAAGGATTGCAATATGTAACTATGATAGGTTGAGAGAGAATCTCATTTCACCTTAAAACACATATAGTTTATTTCATGAGTTGTGTGCAATCCTTACATTTCCTTGTGTAGCACAAGGCTTATATACCTATAAGGTATATTTACAATAAGCACCCTCAACTTTTGTTATAACTCCTATTCTATTACAATAATACAGTTCTAACAATCTCCCCCTTTGAAATGGAATAGGAGTTGTAGAATTAAAATGAACAGGAGTCTTGATCTTTTCAGCATCTTGAGGGTATTGTGGTTATTGTCTTGTAGCGCTCCAGTAACCTAAGGCATTGATCGCCTTTGGTTATATAATTAATTTAGCATATAGAGGTTTTCAGCATGTGGATCATTGAGCATTGATAGCATCAGCGGAAGCATAAAAGGATTCATCAACAGGAGAGAATATGTTTCTTACTCCCCCTAGAATCACAACCGGGGAAACCCTCCCCCCAAACTTGTTTTTGGCTCGTGATTGTTCAAAAGAAGACAACAAAATCTCGAAGTGTTCAAGCTTCTAAGAAGAAAAAGCTCTCGGTTGTGCAAAGGTTCAAGAACGTCAGTTTTATTCAAGATAAACTCAAGCTCAAACGACTTTTAAAGGTAAAACTCATTAAAGGTATAAACTACATCTCCTTTAACTTTCTTTTGAGTTGTTTCGATAGTCTTACAAAGGTTACAAAACATTCTTTGAAGAAAAACACAAACCGTGGGTGTTTTTATAAGTATTAAGTCAAGAAGGTCATTAAATACCCACTTTTTCAACATTAAATTTTCTGGGTATTTAAGCATTTATGGTGTTCTTGGTCTGAAAGTACAACTGGAAAAAGAAGAAATCGAATTTTATAATTTATTTAATTATAAATTCATAATAGATTAAGTGTTGTAGAAGAAAAATCAAGTACTTGCCATACCAATCAAGTACAAGTGGTTAGACACTATTCAGGGTATGGCAATCTGATTTAACAAGGACACATCAGAGTCTATCAGCCGGTTCCTTGGTTAATGCGATTGACTCTTGGGGCGGCTTATAGAATTTTGTCAAATTAGAACACCTAAGTGTTAATCAAATAGCTATAAGCCAAGTTCAGTGAATCGCATGCGATTAGACTGTGCGGCTTATAGAAGCAGTTGATAAGTTTACCTGAATCGCATGCGATTAACACTTACATCTATCAGCCGGCTTGTAAAAGGAATCGCACGCGATTGAAAGGTTTCTATTTGATTCGCACTTGATTGACAGGACTAACAGATTATTTTCTAAGTTTTTGATGAAACAGGATTGATTCGCATTCGATTAACCATCAAAACTAAGTTCTTATTCTACTTGTTTTCAAGGACACCTAATCGCATTCGATTGACCTGTATTCGCATTCGATAAGACAAATCCCAATCAAGTTATTCCTTATACTTGGACAAGTGATTGACTCTTTGGACTTGAATTAAAGAACTCTAAGACGTTTGGACTTAATCAAACAATCTAATTCATAATTGAATTTAATTTAAATTAGGTTTAATTCAAAGGTGAATTACATTACTTCAAGTCTATCTAGTTCAAGGTTGAATTTAATCTTTTAAGATCTAATTCAAAATTGAAATTCACAAGACTTAGTTCGTTAATCAATCATTCAAATCACTTTAAAATCAGGACAAGTTTTTCGAACAATCAAACCATCTTACAAGTAAACGATCATTTCTCACAAACATCACTAATCATGTCAAGTACAAATGAAATGATGTCCATTGGCACCGACACAAAACCTCCTGTTTTGTTTCGGGGGGAATACAATGTCTGGAAAGGAAGGTTCATGGACTTCCTCGAGCACAATGACCTCTTCGGTGACAAGATGATTGAATGCATCAACAAAGGAAACACCAAATTCACGAAGGTAGTTGAAGCAGATCCAGATAACAACCCTGGCATTCCCAGACATGAAAGAGAGAAGACTCATGATGAGATGACCAATACAGAAAGAGAAACAAAGAAAGCAAAGAAACTGGCCAAATACTACCTCAAGCAGGGCCTCTCATCTGAAATCTATCTCAAAATAGATAGCTTGGGCACAGCCAAGGAAATCTGGGATGAGATCAAGAAACAACTTCAGGGCACTGAGCAAGGAGAATACATCAAACGAACTCAGCTAGTCAACAGCTATCATGACTTCAAGGCTCGAGAAAAAGAACTGCTCTCTGAAACATATGGGAGATTCTGTAAGCTGCAAAATGAAATGAGATCTAATCAAATTGTCAGAACTGATCTTGATTTGAACTGTGTTTTTCTGAATTCACTAGGTTTTGAGTGGAAAGGCTATGCCAGACTTTACAAATAGATTAATAAAGATCTTACATCAGTCACCTTCCACAACATCTTCGAAGATCTCAATCAGTATCAAGATGAAATCTTGCAATCTCTCCCTAAAGAACCAGTTGCTGACCCTCTTGCCTTGGTGGTGGCTGACAGAATCCATAAGGAAACATCATCAAGATCCTTGAAACTTAAACAAGTGGTTCTCAGTGATTCTGATCATGATAATGATGATGATGATTCATCCGAAGTAGCATTTCAAGCTCTCACAGTGGCCAACAAGAACTTCATGAACCGTTTCAGCAAGACTAACAATAGACAACGATTCACATCAGGTTCAAGGAGACCCGAAAGAGCTGCTGCTGTTGACAAGCCAAGGTACCAGACGGATGAGAAGAAGGAAGAAAAGAAGGTTGATTTCAAATGATATAACTGCGGGAGGTCAGGACATCTGATCAGGAACTGCCCAATGAAAAAGACAAAAGATGCAGAGTACTATCGGCAGAAGTACCGCCTGTCTAAACAAAAACAGGCTGGGAACGTGCTGCTAGTTGAGGAGGATCAGTTCCTTGATGATACAGGATCAGACAGTGATCTGGATGGTGAAGATCACGCTCAATTCTGTCTGATGGCTCACAATGGTGAAGAAGGTAGAGAGGATGATGACGGAGATAATCTCTCCGAGTCAGATGAGGAAAGCTTGGACAGTGGAAAGGTATCTTCTAGCTCTAACTTTAATATGGGTATTAATCATAAACACATTCAAACCATATTAAATCGCATAAAAGAGTTAGAATGTCAGGCACTAGATTTAATCACAAGAAATCAAGTTCTAGAAGATGTTTCACACACTCAAAAATTGGAGGCACAAACAATAATTAAGAAGTTAGATCACGACTTAATCAGCCTTAGGAACCAATTAGCTGCAAAAGAATCTGAGCTTTTAGAATTAACCAGTAGGACTAATAACACCATATTAGATCTCAAAGCAGAATGTAAGTGTGCTGAAAAGGATTCAGAAATTCTCAAAAATGAACTTAGGAAAGAACGAAGTACTCTTTACTCTAGAATCAATGAACTTGAATACCTTCTGTCCAAACGTGATCAAAGTGAACATACCATCTCTCAATACAAAGAAAAGGAACGTCCTTTTTTCAGATGGAATTTCGATGGGCTTGGCTTCAAATTGAAAAGGATTACGTCCAAACAATTATATAATGCTGATCTGTTTGGGTTAGGACTTACCCAAAGGATGGTCTTTGTTGGCCAAGAAGAGACACAAATAGAGGAAGATTTCAAACGAACTCTTAATGTCAAAACTGAAATTCCATTTGATTATTCTAATTTGAATGACTCATACCTTGCCAATCTCTCTTCCTCGTCCGATTCTGATGTTTCATCGTCTGTCTATTCTGATGAAGAACTCTACTCCCCTGTTTCACCAAAGCCCACTGTTGAATACATTCCTCACAAAGAATTACAAGACAGATTTAACACCCTGCAGGAATTTTGTTTTACCCAAGTCATTCAACAGGACCTCGCCAAAGCCATTCAAAATGATTTAAAACCTCCTACCTCTGAGACCTTCCCTTCAATGCATGAAATCATCACCTGTCAACAAATTCCCAACATGTCATTTGTACATGATGGAAAGATCATTGATAAACTGTGTAGGAAACAGTTTGTTTTGAAAGAAAGAATCAAAGCCCTCCAAGTAAAGATGGAAACTCCAATAGTTCCCTTTACCTTCTCACTTTTTGGTTCAGATATGGATGATCTAACTCATGCAAACACCAAGGGTACATATTGCACAACTTCTGTAAAATCTGTTAATAAACCTGACTTAACAAATCTTAAGCTTAAACAGATTTACAAACCAAAGCAACAATCCACTCCTAATCCCAATTCTCGTGTGCACATAGAAGTACCTGAACCATCACAAGCTGCAGCCAGTCGACCACGACTTGATCAAAGGCCAGACTCTACGAATGATCAAGACCTTCTGACTATTCTGCGAGCTGAACAACGTCCACAGGGAATCTCCTTGGATGATTTTACAGAGTTTCACGAAGATGTCAACAGCAAGATAGATGGGGTGACTAGAGGTTTCTACACCTCTCTACAAAAGGTTACTGAGCGGCTGACAGTACTGGAACAAACATGTCAGGCTCAGGCTCAAGGGATTAAGAGGAGGCGGGATGATCAAGATCCTGATGATCGTCCCGAGGGGGAGAAAAGAAGAAAATACATCACAGTCCCCTCCGGTGCAACTGTACCTATACCATCATTCAGCAAATACTTACCCACAGGTACAGGTTCTACTCGAAGTCAGACTGAGAAACAACAACAACAAACAGAACAGTTGGCCGATGAAGTCTTTGAACTACAACAGAAAGAGAATGCTGACAAACAAATCGTACTCTATGTACCCCAGCAACAATCTGAACAGAGGCCGACAGAACTCGAAGAAGGAGAACTATCGTTCGATCAATCCCAGGCTGACAATGTTAATTGGTCTAGTGGCTCCGATTCTGAGATGGAAGAGCTGTATTGGTCACTAGGAAATTCACCCGTCAGGGATTTGGGAGAAGGTAGGGTCGATGAACAGGAGGAGGAAACTGATGACCCAGAAATGATAAGACTATTTTCCGGCATTGATGAATATGTCGAGGTTGCAACGCGCCCAGACTCACCTAGAATTGTAGACCGTTTTGATGACATTCCTAGTGATAGGGAACTTGCTCAAAGAAGGAAAGAAAGGTTAGCAATCTCTAGGAGAGAAGCAAGAAGGAAACCAAAGAAGACAAAGCCTCTCTTTGATGTTTCCAGGGTCCTCAATAGGTTAAATTTTGAAGTTCACCAACAATTCCCTCCTCAACCTGGTAGATTTCAAGAATCAGCTGCCGACATACTAGAAAGAAACAGACAAGCAGAGGCAGCTGAAAAGTTTAGAGCAGAATCAGAATGGCCCTTGCCTGAAAACTTCACAGTCCCACCTGCTCCTCCAGTGCATCGTGGAGATCCTGGTCTTGATGTCGGGAATATGTTCACAAGGAATGCTGCAGAAAACCCGATATGGAAACCTTTCTTTGTCAACGCTGCCAATCTTGAAGAACGAATTCCTGAAATCTTCAGCAGTCAGTTGATAGAGGTTATCTCACCCGAGCTGAGAAACATGAACGATAAACAAAGAAGGAGATATGATCATATTCTCACTCATTCACAAACCAAACCAGAAGATATCAAATCAGATTATCCCATAAGTGACCTTCTCAGTGTGTATACCGAAACCAACTTCAACATAAAATATGCCATCTTCTACGTCAAAAGAGCTAACAACCTCACATACTTTCTCACCGAAGCAGATTTGAGGTATGTAAACATCGAAGACATTAGCTTCTTATTCGACATCCTTTCCCAGAAAAAGGGGAAATGGCCTGATGAAGAATTTGGTAGAGTTGCGTTAATGAGGTACATGAGAAATCTTATGGAATTCTTTGAGGAACACGATATCCAGCTCGGGGCTGAGAACAACTATTGGAAAGTCAATCTTCTTAAGCCTAATCAGAATCATCCAGATCTAGAACAGCTTGAAGAGTTGACAGTAATCCATGACGATCATCCAAACTTTAAAGGTTCTCGAGGTGTTGTCTCCAAAAATACAAAGGGCGAAAAGATTTTCATCAGACTAGACGACCTTAATGCATATTCTGACGGCACCTTGAAAATCCTTCATCATAAAATTCATCAAAAGGTTTGGGATAACCGAGCAGCTTACACAGATGAAGAACATTCCCAGGCATACAAGGCAATAGACAAAATAAGGAAAGCATTGGCCAGCAGGAGGGAAATCAGAAAATGGCAAGTGGCCTTCGGCATTCGCAACAAATCAGCTTTCGAATAGATTTCAATGTATTTGTTTGTTGTGAATGATTACACACCTCACTTAGGGGGAGATTGTTAGATATATTAAAGTGAGGGTGTAATATGTAATTATACCAAAGTTGGGGAAATGCTATATAAAGGCATTTCCCCCACATTTCAATACTAAGCTTTGCATTTTACAACATATCTTGTGTTTGTGTTTCTCTACATTACTCTCGGCTCTCTCTCTCTAACCGAACACACACACAAACACACACTAGAAGAACTATCTTCTAAGCAATCCTTCATCCGTATTGTATTACGGGACCATATGTTGCTCGATTCTCCAACGATAACCCCTATTTTCAGATCATAGACGAGTTTTTTGAGATGAAAACCGTATGATCAGCCCCCTTTTTCTTCGATGAACAGCCCCTTTGATCTTTAAACTTCGATATGTTGATGTTATCACCGATAGATCTTCACTCCTTTGGCTCTGATACCACTTGTTAGAAATAAACAAGCGGTAGATTGAAGGATTGCAATATGTAACTATGATAGGTTGAGAGAGAATCTCATTTCACCTTAAAACACACATAGTTTATTTCATGAGTGTGTGCAATCCTTACATTTCCTTGTGTAGCACAAGGCTTATATACCTATAAGGTATATTTACAATAAGCACCCTCAACTATTGTTATAACTCCTATTCTATTACAATAATACAGTTCTAACAATGGCAGATACTGCAAATTGCAGAATGAGATGAGGTCTAATCAAATTGTCAGAACTGACCTTGATTTGAATTGTGTTTTTCTGAATTCATTAGGTTCTGAGTGGAAGGGCTATGCTAGGCTGTACAAACAGATCAACAAAGATCTTACCTCTGTCACCTTCCACAACATCTTTGAAGACCTAAACCAGTATCAAGATGAAATCTTGCACTCTCACCCTAAACAACCAGTTGCTGATCCTCTTGCTTTGGTTGTAGCTGACAGACCCCCAGAGAATCTTCATCAAGGTATTCCAAACTCAACCATGTGGTGCTCAGTGAATATGATCATGATGATGATGATGATGATGACTCTGTAGAGGCTGCATTTCAAGCACTCACAGTTGCCAACAAGAACTTCAAGAACCGGTTCACTTCTGGATCGAGAAGACCTGAAAGGTTTGCTCCTGCTGACAAGCCTAGGTTCCCAAGAGAGGAGAGGAAGGAGGAAAAGAAGAATGATCTCAAATGCTACAACTGTGGGAGATCGGGACACATGATCAGGAACTGTCCACATAAGAAAGTCAAAGATGCTGAATACTATCAACAAAAGTACCGCCTGTCAAAGCAAAAACAGGCTGGGAATGCACTCATGCTGGAAGAGGACCAGTTCCTGGAAGATACTGACTCAGAGAGTGATCCAGATGGTGAGGATCATGCTTAGTTTTGTTTCATGGCTAATGGTGAAACGAGTGGTAGAGAGGAAGATGACGGTGATCTCTCAGATACTGCAGAGGAGATCGTTGGGTTTTAAACATGGGTTTTAAACATGAACACATACAAACCATATTAATCCGAATGAAAGAGTTAGAAAATCAGGTAATAGAGTTAACCACTAGAAATCAAGTTCTAAAAGATTGTTCACACAACAAGGATAAAGAGGACAAATAGTAATTAAACAGGTAGACAACGATTTAATTAACCTTAAGTCTCAATTAGCTGTGAAAGAATCAGAATTCTTAGAATTAACCGATAAGACAAATAGCACTATACTAGATCTTAAAGCAGAATGTGTATGTGCTGAAAAGGATTCAGAAGTTCTCAAAAATGAACTTAGGAATGAACTAAGTACTCTTTACTCTAGAATCAATGAACTTGAGTATCTTCTGTCCAAACGTGATCAAAGTAAAAAGACCATCTCTCAATACAAAGAAAAAGAACGTCCTTTCTCCAGATGGAAATTCGATGGGCTGGGCTTCAAATTGAAAAAGATTACGTCCAAACAATTATATAATGCTGATCTGTTTGGTGAAGACCTTACCCAACGGATGGTTTTTATTGGTCAAGAAGAGGAACGTATTGAAGAAGATGTCAAACGAACCCTTAATCTCAAAACTGCTATTCCATTTGACTACTCTGATCTCAATGACTCATACCTCACCTGTCTCACGTCATTATCTGATACTGATATTTCATCTTCTATCTATTCTGATGAAGAACTCTACTCTCCTGTTTCACCAAAACCCACTGTTGAATACATTCCTCACAAAGAATTACAAGACAGATTCAACACCCTGCAGGAATTTTGTTTTACCCACCTTATTCAACAAGATCTTACCAAAGCCTTCCAATCAGAAACCACATCTGAACCCTCTCCACTAGTTCAAGAAAACGCCATCCTCCACAAGCGTCTCCAAACAGTATTCAATCTTGATGGCAAGATCATTGACGACTTGTGCAAAGAAAATTTTGAATTGCTTGAACGAATCAAAGAGGTCGAAACTGCACTGGAACCACCCACTCCATTTACCTTCTCACCACAGGGAATCATATTAGATGAATGAATTGAAGGTTCCAAACATGTGTCTACATCTTCTCAAAATGTCAAACTAGTAAAATCTGTTAATCATACTGCGGTAACAAATCTTAAACTTAAACAGATTTACAAAAAAAAGGAACTTTCCACTTCTAATCACAGTTCTCGTGTGCACTTAGACGTATCTGAATCATCACGAACTGCAGCCAGTCGACCACGACTTCATTCTAATCTTTTACCCTCTGCTGCAGATGTGAAGAAGGCTGACAACAAGAAGTGTGGAATAAATGCATCATGGCAAAGAGTTATTCCTAGATCAACTAGGAAATGTTCGAATTTGAAACTTGTATGTGAAAATATTTTGATGTTTGATTATGGTTGTAATCATTCCTGTTCACAAGACAAAACTACTTCTACCATGTTTTGCATGAGTGATGGGTGTACTCATGGACACTGTGAATTCAATTGTTGTTATGATCAATTGAGAAAGTCTTTAGGTGTTAAACCATGTGCAGATTGGACTGATTTTTATGCTAATCAAATCTGTGTTCCATTTTTAAATTCAAAAGGCTACATCATTAATCAATGGATCACCACTCGTCAATCACATGCACTTAAACGATTAAACAAATCTCATCGATTGCTCACAATCAAGGAACTGGAAGTCTACAGACGGCAAGGTTACGAAGCATTTAAAAAGGCTTGGATTGCACAGGAGAAACACTTACATTCTCAGAAATGATCTCGTAATTCCCCTTACAAAACTTCTAAACCCAAACCATCATCCCATCAACGAGTAGCACAGCCTACTACTCGCAATTCCTCAAAATCAAGTTGATGCACCGAGGCCACAGAGAATTCTTCAGAATTCC
Organism: Pulicaria dysenterica; assembly: GCA_947179395.2. Lineage (NCBI taxonomy): Eukaryota > Viridiplantae > Streptophyta > Magnoliopsida > Asterales > Asteraceae > Pulicaria > Pulicaria dysenterica. The sequence continues at coordinate 56,350,054 of OX359291.1, read as the reverse complement.
TCACAAACATGGATTCGCAAACATAACGCTTCCGCAACTCTACCGAATCCAAAACTTCCGATTCCACCAACTTTCAAACCAACAGTGGTAAAGAAACTTTCTTCTCAGCAAATTTCTTCCAAATCTATTCCTTCACGACAACAGATTAAATCCACATGGGTACTCAAGAATAGATCTGTTGCAGTTTCACCACAACAAGCAGACAACATCACTACTCAATCACTTCTAGGGACTAACAATCAAGGACCCATTCAGATATGGGTACCTAAACTTGATTTATTCTCTTTTTGCAGGTACCTCACTTGTGGTACCTTGACTCCGGATGTACCAAACATATGACCGGCAACAAAAGTCTTCTCAAGAATTATGTTCCTAAGTACTCCGGGAATGTACGTTTTGGGAACGATAATGTTGCACCAATAATGGGGTACGGAGACATTGAGAAGAAGCACATCAAGATCAAGAAAGTCTCATATGTTGAAGGGTTGGGTCATAACTTGTTCAGCATTGGACAGTTCTGTGATAAAGACCTAGAGGTTGTGTTCAAAAAGAACAAATGTTTAGTTTTAACTAAAAATGGAGATGAGTTGCTTGCAGGTTCCAGAAATTCTAACCTGTATTTCATTGACTTGGAAAAATATGACTCTCCTACCTCTGTGTGTCTACTGTCCGAAGCATCTACGGATCTGACTTGGCAATGGCATAGAAAAATCTCTCACCTGAACTTTCAAAATATTAACAAATTATTCACTGGTGACTTGGTGAGAGGCATTCCCAAGTTAAGGTTCAAGAAGGATCATCTGTGTGCAGATTGTTCAAAAGGAAAAATAAAAAATGTTTCTCATCAATCTAAACAAGTATTTAGCACTACGAAGCCTTTGGAACTCCTCCACATGGATCTGTGTGGTCCTATGAGAATCCAGTCCAAGAATGGGAAGAAGTATATTTTAGTCATCGTGGATGACTACTCTAGATATACTTGGGTCAAATTTATGCGCTCAAAAGATGAAGCCACTCCAACAATCATTTCCTTCATCAAACAACAGCAGAACAAGCATAGTCAGAGTGTTATCTCTATCCGTACAGACAATGGAACGGAATTAAAAAACAGTACTCTGAAGAGCTTCTGTGACCTTGTGGGAATCAGCCACCAGTTCTCTGCTGCATACACACCACAACAAAATGGTGTAGTGGAACGAAGAAATAGAACTTTGGTTGAAGCTGCCCGAACAATGCTTTCATATTCCGGGCTCCCACATTCTTTCTTGGCTGAAGCAATTAGCAATGCATGCTACACGCAGAACCGCTCTTTCATTAACAAACGCTTTAATAAAACTCCATATGAACTGGCCAATGGCATAGTGCCTAATATCAAATACTTCCATGTATTTGGTAATAGGTGCTTTGTACTAAATGACAAGGATAATCTAGGAAAATTTGCTCCCAAAGCGGATGATGCTGTTTTCCTAGGTTATTCTACTGAGTCCAAAGCCTACAGAGTTTTTAACAAACGTACAAAGAGCATTGTTGAAAGTATCAACGTAACATTTGATGATACATTGAATGTTACAGATTTTCCACCTAAATCAACAGTTAATGCTTCTGAACATACATGTTCAGGACCTGCACTTCAAAATAAATAATTAGACAATCTATCCAGTTCAAATATACATCTTGATTTTTTGTATGATTTCTTTAGACCTGAATCTTCTCCTGTTTTAACTGACAACAGGAACGACACAGTTGTTCAAACAAGTGTTACTCTAACGGCTCCTACGGTCACTGAGACGAATCCATTTGCATATCTATACGCTGAGGATTCAACTTCTGTTTCTGTCACTTGTCCCCCTGTGACTTCTCAGATTCCTGACCCAGAGAGACCTCCTGTGTTTGATTCAGACCCACATTTCTCTCCAGAAGATGAAGAAGAAGCACGCCACTTACAAGATCTCATTCCTTCATCTTCCACTTCACATGAAATTAAGTGGACCAGACATCACTCGGAAGAGAACATCATCGGAGATCCTTCAGTTGGTATTCAAACAAGATCCGCAACAGCAAACGAATGCCAATTCTCGGGTTTCTTAAGCATCATTGAACCCACCAAGACTTGTGACGCATTAGATGATCCAGATTGGGTAATTTCCATGCAGGAAGAATTACACCAATTTGATCGTCTTAAAGTCTGGAGATTAGTTCCTCTTCCATATGGCAAATCTGTTGTTGGAACTAAATGTGTGTTGAAGAACAAATGGGATTCAGATGGAGTGGTCATCCGTAACAAAGCTAGGTTGGTTGCTAAGGGATACAATCAACAGGAGGGCATTGACTATGATGAAACTTTTTCCCCTGTTGCTCGAATTGAAGCCATACGGCTATTTCTTGCTTATGCAGCCTCTAGAAGCTTTCGTGTTTTCCAAATGGATGTGCAGACAGCTTTTCTTAATGGTATACTTAAAGAAGAAGTTTATGTCTCACAGCCTGAGGGTTTCATCAACTCAAAACATCCAAATCATGTTTATATCTTAGATAAGGCCTTGTATGGGTTAAAGCAAGCTCCGCGTGCATGGTACGATGTCTTATCTAAATATTTGATTGGTGAAGGCTACTCCAAAGGGAAGACTGATACCACTCTCTTCACAAAGACAAAAGGTCGAGATAAGATTTTGGTTCAGATATATGTGGATATTATTTTTGGATCTACAAATCCAAAATACAGTGACGAGTTTGCTAAAATCATGGCAAACAGATTCCAAATGAGTATGATGGGGGAGATGTCATTCTTTCTCGGACTCCAGGTGAAGCAGTTAAGTCATTGCAGCTTTATTTTCCAATCAAAGTACATCAAAGATCTTCTCACCAAGTATGATATGATTAACTGCACACCCATATCTACACCCATGGCTGCTAAGGCACAACTCTCAGCAGATCTTGATGGTTCTCCGTAGATCTGAAAAACTACCGTGGGATGATTGGATCGTTACTGTATCTTACAGCTAGTCGTCCGGATATCATGTTCTCTACCTGTCTCTGTGCCAGATTCCAGGCGAATCCTAAAGAGTCGCATCTTCTGGCAGTTAAGCGGATATTCAGATATCTAAAAGGGTCTATGGATCTAGGTCTGTGGTACCCCAAAGATTCAAATCTGGATCTTCATGCTTACTCCGATGCTGACTATGCCGGTTGCAAGATAGATTGGAAAAGCACATCTGGTAGTACACACTTCCTGGGTGATCGTTTAGTCTATTGGGCCTTAAAGAAGCAAAACTGCGTATCCACTTTTACAGCTAAAGCTGAGTATGTTGCTGCTGCAATGTGCTGTTCACAAAGTCTCTGGATACGCACACAGTTATCAGACTTTGGCCTTAAGTATGACAACATTCCATTACTATGCGATTCTCAGTCTGCCATCGCCATCTCCTGCAATCCGGTACACCACTCTAAAACCAAGCATATTGATATACGTTATCACTTCATAAAAGATAACGTTGAGAAAGGATTAATTGAGCTACAGTATGTGCCTACTGAAAATCAGCTGGCTGACCTGTTTACCAAACCATTAGACGAAAGTCGATTCACTGAGTTGGTATCCAAGTTAGGCATGCTCAATCTACAAATCTAGCATACTGTTACCTTCTTTTCTTTTCATTTCTTTTCTTTTGTTTAGAGTAGGTGTTATACTATTTGTTCTCTATGCAGATATACACTGCATCAATCGAGGGGGAGTTTGTCCTGGTTTTACACATGTTGCAAATGTGTAGGGGAGAAGTTTACTACAACTGACACACTTTCAAAAACAAAGCCTATGTCTAGGGGGAGTGTGTCAAACAAACATTCAAATCAAACATATCTGAAAAAAAACTAAATTTTCAAATCTCAAAATTTCAGATATCTTGATTATTCATAAATTTCTCAAGTATTGGTTCAATCGAATGCGATTCAAACAATTTGATAGCAAATATGAATTAATCGCATAAAAGGGGTGATTCGCATGCGATTGATAAACAAAGTTTGATTCGCATGAAAGGGGTGATTCGCATGCGATTGATAAACTGATTGATTCGCATGCAAGGGGTGATTCGCATGCGATTGATAAAAAAAAGGTTGATTCGCATGCGATTGATAAACAAAGGGTGATTCTCATGCGATTGATAAACAAAGGTTGATTCGCATGCGATTGATAAACAGGTTGATTCACATACAATGGTTGATTCGCATGCGATTGATAAACAGTGATTCGCATGCTATTAACCAAAGAGTTATTCGCATGCGATTAACACACCAAAGAGTTAATCGCATGCGATTCAACACTTCTATCAGCCGGGTGTTTTTACCATGTGAATGCTTCTATCAGCCGCGTTTTTACAAGTCTATGGTCTAATCAAAGAGTGACACGTGTCCAGTCTTGATTTATAACCGTCCCATCAGTTACCAAGCTTCCATTACAAGATTCAAAAACTCGAAAATTTCTAAAGTTTTTCTCTCGAATTCTTGGTTACTTTAGCATACTAATCCTCTCGTGACTCTGCCAAAATTTACTCTTTTTACATCAAAATACTCCTAATCACAAAGGTAACAACTTGTACGGTTTACATTTTGAAAATTTTGAGTTAAAAAGGTGATTTTTGGCCCTAGAACTTCCGAATGCGATGAGATTTGCGAGACTTTGTATGAACTTTTAGGACACGAAACAAACTCCGTTGGTGAAACTTAACTTGCGATGGCATGTTTAAACATATGGGGAACACTTTGATTCAAAAATATATCAAAAATCTCAAAAAGTGTTCTTCGTGTTCTTGAGATGTATGAGTTTTCACTAAACACTTCAAATATGGCCTAGAAAATAGTGTTAGGATGATTTTTGGAACATGCTTCAGTACTACAAAGTTGTTTATTACTATCTCATTGCTATATTGAAAGTGTCAAAACAACTTTTTTATGCACAAAATCATCGTGTACACAATGGCATTTTCAGACTTAGGGTGTTAGCAAAGTTTTTTTTTCAACTTTATAAGTTTGGTCAAATGTCAGTCAATCTTGACTCTTTCACTTATATTTGATCACATTTATATAAGTGAGGTCAACTGATATATCTGTTTATCTACGACTTAAATTTTTACCTATCTGTGCAGATAAGATGGCTCAAGCTATTGTTGACCCAGAGGAAATCATGCGTCGGTCTGAGTTCTTAAATTCAAACTCTCATGAGAACAACCATTACACTGACCTCACCAAACTCAGAAATCCTAACTACCCAATCATCACTGAGATTCTGAAAATCCACCCTTTGAACTACCTTTTAACCTATAATCCTGCCATCACTGGCACACATGTCCCCGAACTCTATGTCCAACAATTCTGGAAAACTTGTGAGGTCCGTACCAATGACAGGGAACAAGAAGTCATCTATGCTGAGGTTGACGAGTACACTGTTGAAATTACTGTCAGTCGCCTAAGAAGCATCTTCAAACTTCCAAGAGCTAACAGTAGGCCACCTGCCACTGCTTTTGATGACATACCAACTGAGGAAGATTGTCTAGCCATTGTGAAGGCTATGGGCTATGATGGTGAGTTTCTAAAGAAAAACCAGTTCAAAAGAACCAGCTTACATCCAAAATACAACTCCCTGCTGACTGTGCTTCAAAGGTGTCTCGCCCCAAAACATTCTGGTTATGAATTCCCCACTGAGTATCAACTCAAGATTTTTGTTGCTGCAGCCAACCATCTGCATATAGATTATGCATTTCTGCTATTCCAGGATATTAAAGTCACTATGCAAAGGAAGAATTCCGAAAAGCAGAAAGAAGCAAAAATGCTGCCTTACCATCGCTTCATACCAATGATCATCCAGTATGTGATGGATCGGAATGCTGATATCCCTCGTCGGACAGGTTTACCTTCTGTTTCTCCAAAACTCTTTATTCATATTAAACCTGCTAACCCGACCAATCTGCCTATTCCAAGACCCTTCCCTGTATCTCTCTTTGATCTTTGTGAGCAGAATGATATTGTCAAGAGTTATAGGGAGAGTGTAGGAATACCTCCCATGGTTGTACCAGAGCCGGCCATACCTACCCAAGGAGGAGTAGCACCAAGTGAGGATAGAGAAAATAGGCCTCAGTCATCTGTGGGAGATGCTAAGAGGGGAGTGGAGAGATAAAATATTGAGAGGGGTGGAGAAGAGGGTGAAGGTGTTGAGACTAGAGAGGGAGGGGATGCATATGATCCCGCCACCATTCAAGCCATTGTTTAATCTCTTTCTCAATCTACCCGAACCCAAACCGTTCTTACTGAACTTGGACTTGACGATTCTGAGTCATCCAGTTCTTCTCTAGCTGAGTCTGCTTCCCGTCAAGGAGGCGCCCCTTCCTTTGAACTTGTTATATCTCCTGTGGGCACCCCTGACCAACCAATCGAACAACCAGTAGAAAGCACACCCTCATTCATGAAACTTACTGACCCACATACTACCTCTCCCGACCAGACTCATCCCGTTCAAACTACTCAGGTCATTCCACAACCTGGTGGTCTGGTCATTCCTTTGACTTCAACTGCCCATGCAACCACCATTCCTATCATTCGCAGGGCTATAGTTGCTCCTGAACATGACATTCCAGTCACTTCGCCAAGTAATTCCTTATCTGTTGAATCTGGTTCTGTCACCCCTGACTCTCTCATTCAACCTGATCAATATGCGGGGTATGGTGCTGGTAGCGGTGATGATGAAGATAGTTTTGTAGTTAAGAGTGTGAGTGATAGAGAGGAGGTGAGAAAAGAAAAAATGAGTGCTGAGGGTTCCCCAAACCCAGAAAGCCGGGAAGCCACATCTACTATGGGGCCTAGCACTGCTGAGCCTCATATTGAAGAAGTCGCGGTGATCCCATCCGTGCAAGTTTCTGCCCCACCAAGCCACTACGGTGTCTCTCAACAGACTCCGTCTTTATTGCACAGGGTTATAGCACATACACTGGGTCAACCCCAATTGGGTGTTGGACCTATTGAACAAAGAGGACCGTCTCTCTCGTCCTCGACTCCTTTTCGTGCACAATTTGATATACCGCGGATTTCCGCATATCTTGATCAACACCATGTTACCATAGATGCACTGAGCTTGTTGACTCAACAAGTCTCCTCAACTTCCAGAGGTGGTACTTTTTCAGGTGCCATTCGAGGATTGGAAGGAAATCCTGCTGGAGCCAACATCCCTGCTGCTCCAGTAGGTAGTACTGCCTATGTGGCTGGTACTTCAACCGGAAGTCTTCATGATTCCGGGTTTGTTACACGTGCAGAACTTCAACAACATATTCAACAAGCCGTGTCACCAATCCACCAACAACTGCTAACGACAAATCAAAGGTTGGATAGGATTGAACAAGCTTCCCAGGCCCAAGCTCAACAATTGAACAGAATAGAAGCACTCCTTAATGCTAGACCTGCAGTGCCAGAACCACAGCCACAACCTGATCCATCATCTATGTCAGTTGATGCCTTCAAGAGCTTGCTCTATGTCAGACTCCTGGAACAACAGCCAGAATCAGCTCATGATCAAGACCTTCTGACTACTCTTCGCAATGAACAGCGTCCATCGGGAATCTCCATGGGTGACTTTCAAGAGTTTCTTGAAGACGTAAACAACAAGATAGATGGGATCACCAGAGGTTTCTATACTTCTTTATCAAAGGTTATTGATCGGCTGACACTACTTGAACAAACTTGTCAGGCTCAGGCAAAGGAAAGCAAGAGGAGGCGGGATGATCAAGATCCTGATGATCAACCCGAGGGGGAGAAAAGAAGAAGATTATATATGACTTCTCCCTCTGCGGCTGCAAATGTACCAGTTGTACATGTCCCTCAATTCAGTTCATATTTATCTGCAGGTACTAGTTCAGCAGGGTCTGGGAGTCAACAACAACAACAAATGGCCGATGAAGTTTATGAACGACAACAAAAGGAAAATGCTGAAAAACAAATTGTACTTTATTTACCTCAGCAACAATCTGAACGGAGGCCAAGTGATCTTGAAGAAGGTGAAATACCTTACGAGTAGCCCCATGCTGAGAAGTTTGACTAGTCTAGTGACTCAGAGGAACAAGTGGAAGATTTATATGAGTCTATTCACACATCACCTGCAAGGCATGTGGGGGAAGGTAGTTCTGCTCAACCGGAGGAGGATACTGAGGATTTTGAAATGGAATGACTATTCAAAGGCATTGATGAATATGTCGAGTTTGCTGCACGTCTAGATTCTCCTAGAATTGTTCACAAATTTGATGATATTCCCAGTGAAAAAGAACTTGCACTTAAAAGAAAAGAAAGGGAAGCAATTTCTAGAAGGGAAGCTAGGAGAAAGCCTAAAAAAAGAAACCTATCTTCGACGTGTCCAGGGTTCTCAGTGGGATTAATGTTGAAGTCCATGAAACTTTCCCTCCTCCTCCTGGTCATTTTCAAGAATCAGCTGCCGATGTACTTGAAAGAAACAAACAGAGAGAGGCAGCTGAGAAAACAAGACAAGAATCTGAATGGCCCTTGCCAAGGAGCTTCATTGTGCCACCTGCTCCTCCAGTGTATCGTGGGGATCCAGGACTTGATGCAGGCAACATGTTCACAAGAAGTGCTGCCCAACAACCTATATGGAAACCTTATTTTGTCAATGCTGCTAATCTTGAAGAAAGAATTCCAAACATATTCAGCAATGAGCTAATACAGGTTATTTCTCCTGAGTTGCGGAACATGGACGATAAACAGAGAAGAAGATATGAACACATCCTCTCTCAGTCCATGACAAAACCCGAAGAGATCAAATCAAAGTATCCAATAGTTGAACTTATCAATATATATACTCAGACAACCTTCAGAATAAAGTATGCCATCTTTCATGTCAGAAGAGCAAACAACCTGTCATTCTTTCTCAATGAAGCAGACTTAAGGTTTGTAAGTATTGAAGACATCAGCTTCATCTTTGACACCCTCTCTCAGAAAAGAGGAAAGTGGCCAGAAGAAGAGTTCGGAAGGGTTGCTCTGATGAAATACATGAGAAATTAAATGGAATACTTTGAGGAACAAGATCTGCAACTCGGAGCTGAAAACAACTATCTGAAAGTCAATCTCTTAAAACCTAACCAGAGCCATCCAGATCTAGAACAGCTTGAAGAACTGACAGTTATCTATGATGGGCATCCAAACTTCAAAGGCAGTCGAGGGGTCGTCTCAAAGAATACAAAAGGCGAAAAGATCTTCATCAGACTTGATGAACTCATGGCGTATTCAGACAGCACCTTGAAAATTCTCCATCATAAGATACATTAGAAAGTTTTGGAAAACCGGGCAGCCTATACTGATGAAGAACATGTTGAAGCCTATCGTTCTATAGAAAGGATGAGAACGACACTGGCAAGCAGAAGGCAAATACGCAAGTTGCAAGTGGCATTCGGGATTCGCAACAAATCAGCCTATGAATATATTAATGTATTTATTTGTTGTGAATGATTACATGCCTCACTTATGGGGAGATTGTTAGAAATATTAAAGTGAGGGGTGTAATATGTAATTACTCAAAGTTGGGGAAATGCTATATAAAGGCATTTCCCCCACATTTCAATACAAAGCTTTGCATTACTCATTACTTTTGTTTGTGTTCTCTCTACCCTCTCTCTCGGCTCTCACCCTCTAAACCGAAAACACAAACACACACTAGAAGAATAATCTTCTAAGCATTGCTTCATCCGTGTACATTACGGGACCAACAAACAGGAGCAAATGTTTCATCATAATCAATTCCTTCTTTCTGGCAATATCCCTTGGCAACAAGTCTGGCTTTGTTTCGGATCACTACCCCTGATTCATCTTTCTTGTTCCTGAACACCCACTTGGTTCCTATCACAGACTGATTCAAAGGAGGTCGAACGAGATTCCATACTTTATTCCTTGTGAATTCATTCAGTTCCTCTTGCATTGCTGAAACCCAATGTGCATCTTTTAAGGCATCATTAACCTTCTTAGGTTCAGTTTGAGAAATGAACTCAGCAAACATGCAAAAACCTGTTGTAACAGAACTTCTAGTACGAATCCCTTCATCTAGATCTCCAATGACTTGATCGATAGGATGAGCTTTAGTCCACTTGGTATTAGGAGGTAAAGGATTGTCAGCTGGAGGAGGTTCAGTTGTAGTTTCAGAAATAGGAGAGTTTATTTCATGAAAAGGATCAGTGGAAACTTCAGTCATTGAAGGAGACTGAAATTAAATTTCAATCAGTGGTACTTCGTGATTAATAGATTCAGGAAAGGGTGTTTTTGAAGAAGTGTTTGTGGAAATGGGTGTTGAAGGAGCAGGAGGTATGCCATTAACATTATAATCGTCGTATACTATTTCTGATTGCTGAGCATCTGAACTATCTTCAAATGGAGAGGAAAGCAACTCATCCCATTTTTCTGAAGATGCAGTATTTTGATCTGAGTGTCTTAACTGAAGATCTAACTCATCAAAAGTGACATCCATTGATTCAAAGATTGTATTGCTTTTGGAGTTGAATACTCTGTATGCCTTTGAAATGCTGGAATACCCAAGAAATATTCCTTCATCAGCCTTGGGAGCAAACTTACTTGGATGATCCTTACTATTCAGAATAAAGCAAGTACTGCCAAAGATTCTCAAATGACCAACATTTGGAATTTTGTTGTGCAGCAATTCATAAGGAGTTTTCAAGTGCCTTTTGACTACCAGAGATCTGTTTTGAGTATAACATGTTGTATTGACGGCCTCAGCCCAGAAGCGTAATGATATCTTTGCTTCAGCAAGCATAGTTCGTGCAGCTTCAATTAGTGTGCGATTCTTCCTTACAGCAACTCCATTCTGTTGAGGTGTGTATGCAGCTGAAAAATTCTGAATGATTCCATTTTCTTCACAAAAGTCTTCAAGAGTTCTATTTCTGAATTCAGTACCATGATCACTTCTTAGCTGTTTAACATTAATATCGTACTGACGATTCATTCTTGTGATAAAGCTAATTATGATCTATGTTGTTTCATTCTTTTTAGACAGAAAGAATAACCAAGGGAAACGTGTATATTCATCCACGATCACAAGAGTGTATTTCTTACCACTGAGACTTGGAGTGCTGACTGGGCCAAAAAGATCCATATGAAGCAATTGAAATGCTTGATTGATCTGATCACAGTGCTTTGATTTGTGAACGGACTTCTTTTGCTTTCCTTTTTCACAAGCATGACAAACTTTGTCTTTCACATAATTTATCTTAGGCAATCCTTTTGCTAGCTACCCTTGTACAAGTTTGCTCATATTCTTTAAATTCAGATGGGACAATCTTTTGTGCCACAACCAATGCAGTTCTTTGACTGACTGAGAAATGAAGCATACATCTGAGGGAGAAGTGACTGAATTAAAATCCAGAACGTAAATGTTATCTATTCTCTTGGCTTGAAGGACTTCAGTGCCTTCTTTGTTTCTGATAGAGCACTTGTATTTCTTGAAAAGAACATAATAGTCTGCATCACACATCTGACTTATGCTTATCAGATTATGCTCAAGTCCAGTGACATGAGCGATATTCTTGATGTGAATAACGCCTTTCTTCAATTGACCATAAGCTTCTGTTCTTTCCACATTTTCCTCCACCAAATATAACTTTTGGACCATCAAATGGAGTAACTTTTGTTGTATTGTAGGACCGTGGGGGTTCTAAACTAACACCCTAATGCTAGGACTGATCTAGGATGAGAAATAGTGCGGAATATCTATTGCCCAAACCTCCTAAGGATTCAAGATCTGCTTAGGTGTCCGGCACACAGAGATCACAAAGATTGCTAAGAAAAATCACTAAGAACTCACACAGAATGCTTAATGACTGCCCTTGGACCCGAAATCAACACTTAGTCGACGTTAATGAAGGCTTTCGTACGGTTTCAAAGGATTACCAGTGACTATGCGTGATTTTCCCTAGATAATACGCGGTTAAAATACTATTTATACGTACAAAAACGTGGTATTTGAGTTAAACACGCCTCTGCCTTAAATTACGTCCACTATGCACGTGATGCATTGCACTGCGCACGTAGTGTATATATATTACGTACGTACTAGACAATTTTAATAGTAGTTAGTTAATTATAATTATCCAATCTCACTACGCACGTAATGAGCACCACTACGTACGTAGTGAGCTTCATCACGCACGTGATGATGTAAACTTTATACTTAACCTTCCAGATACACATCAACACATGATTAAATACTTGTAAGCTTAAGATACACATAAGTAAACACTTAGAATGAATAAACATGTAACCATAAATCAAAACTCCTTTGTATTATCATTCTAAGTAGGTAATTACATATCTGGTTTACCAGAACTAGGGATTTACATTCATGCACTAACAAACTCCTCCTAAGACCTAGTTCTGTCAGCAAAATGCACAAAGCAAACAAAAAGACAATCTAGCTTTTACAATGTCGTAGACTTGACTTCATCCGATCCAGCATAGATGTCAAATGCAAAACACACACGAACAACCTTCTGAAACTGCAACACCAGATCCATATACTTATCCTTGTACAGAATCTGATTGTAGTACAATACGGTTATGTCGTCCTTTTCAAAATTCTTTATCCACATAGGATCAAAAATCTTTATCGTATCACCACCAGCATGATCATCTCGCAACAAAAAAACTGCTTCGGTTGTACATTCATTGAAATACCACCATTTGAATCTTGCACTCCACCCAGTAGGCATCTTTCTCAGTGGATTCTTTTTCATGCACAGTGGGGCTTTACATTTCAGCACTTTTAACTTTCTGCCACTTAATGGATCAATCTTTGTTGGATGGCTCCTGACACTTGGCACATATGGCTTTAAGTTTTTCCATCCATAACGAGCCTCACGTTTAACCAATGTCTCAAACCATTCAGCCATTCCTTGACCTTGACAGTCCAAAAGCGGCAGACGAGCAAGTTGTCTAATATCATAGAATGGCAACGTCTGTATATCATTTGCTCTCTGAAAATATTCAACTCCCCTTTCCTTTTTAACAGCATATACATTGAATTCAGGGACATAGCACCAAGCAACGATTACACCACCAGTCTTCTTGCCCAGAGTTTGATAAAACTTGGTGTACTCCGGTGAGCTTTCAGACTTCTTTTCTTTGCCTGCCTGACATTCCAGATAGCGTTGATATTTCTTTCTTCTAGCTTCTCTTTCTTCTTGCTTAGACTTCCTATCACCCAGATATTTATCTAGGTCAAAATCAACATTTGCTTGTTCTCTAACTTCAGCTCTTTTGTTGATTTCCTCAGCATTAGCATTTTTGAAAAGATCAGCAAGATCAGGCAAGTCATCATCTGTCTGTTGGCTTGAATAATGTTGATCAATCTCATCCTCAATTTCTACCTCATCGGTATCAAAAATTGGTTCTTGCTCATCTTCCGATTGAGGCACAAAACGTTGATCATCCTTATCTATAATCACATCTTCGATTGGAATCTGCAAGAGTTCAGCAATTTGTTCTCTAGACAGGAATGGAAGAATTTCTCCTTCCTCTGCATCATAATCCTCTTGAGATACAATCTGACCTTGAACACTGTAGTCTTGACGATTGAGGAACCTCAGCTTTTAATGGTTGAATAACATATGGATCTTCACACAGAGAATCAAATGAGATAAAACTTTTGTCAGTAAATGTAAAACATCCTTTTCATTTATAAATTAAACGTTTCATTACAAAGGATTTATCATCAAACAGATTACATCAAAGAAAACAAAAATTAAACAATTTAAATCTAAGTCAACCTTCTTCTTCGTCTGAAAGAACATAGGTGTCTTCCTCAGCCGTTCCTTTCAGCTTTAACACCATCTCCTCTTTCAGTTGTTCAATCTGCTTGTTGTTCTCTAGGACCATTGTTCTCATCGAATGGTTTTCTTCCTTGAGCTCCAAGATTACCTTCTTGTTAGTTTCATTTTCCAACTGCAACTGGTTCAGCAGTTGTTCTCTTTCAGCATCTCTCCGGGCAGACTCATCTAATAAGTTTTTCAGCTTTTCAAGCTCCTCATCTTTCTGCTTTTCTCTTTCCGCTCTTTCAGTCTCCTTTGCTAATAGTGTCATCACATGTCGTGTGACCAACTGTAACTCCTGAGTGGCCGAGACTGGAGGCAATTGAGAACCTGCTAGAGTTGTTGTTGTTGCTGGTGTAGACGAGCCAGAAGTTGGAGCTGCTTGTGTTGTCGGTTGGATAAGGGGCTTATACTTGAATACTTTCCTCTTCTTTCTTTGAGGTTCCTCAGTAACCTCTTTTCCTCTATCCTCCCCTACTCTCCTTTGTAAAGTTTCCTCAGTCAAAAAATCATCTCCCTCCAAGATATCATCATATGGCATATTCCCAAGATCTCCTGGTATGTTTTCTCCCTGAGTGGGATCGATCTCAGCACTCTCAATCTCCTCATCATCATCTGAAATAACTTGCAGGTTTTCCACTCCATAGGTTGAGTCAGGATTTCTCCACAAATACTGTTTCACAGGAGCTCTGTATTGGGGATTGGCAAGGTGGCAGATCAGCTTTCTTTTCGGTGGATGCTCACCAATAAACCTGCTCATTTGACCGACAGTTGATGCACTCATATGTTTCATCTGCATTTTGTAACTGTCCTCCTTCACCAGATTCGGTACCTGACTGTCGATCACCATCTGCAAGAACCGAGGGTATAGCAAGAACTGGTCTTTACCCTTTGTCATATTCCCTTTCATGGCTCTAAAAATAACTCTCGAAATATTGAACGGCACATTCAAGACCAGGGATACAAACAGATGAGAAAAGGTCGTGTTGATCTGATCATGGCCCGACCTACTCGATCCCAGACAATGAGAAAGAATATGCATCAAGTATCTATAGGGTGGGCAGAACAAGGTTTTCTTTATGGTGTCAACTTCCACCTTTCCATTGTATCCACATCGTAAGAGACATCCTTTTACTCGGCAGCTACTTAGCAGAATGGGATCTCCAGGTGCATCCCCTAAACCGAGCACCTCATTCAACACAGCTTTAGACACACAGACCTCTTGTTTGTTGATCATAGCCTTGATAACATTCGCTTCAGAATCGAATACAGCTATTTTCCAGAATGCTCGTTGATGTGACAAGTATGTAGAGCATCTAGTTGAGATTGCCTTATGAATTCTCGACCTTTTCAGATAGTCAATCATTCCATCACAGTCCCGTGTCAATTTTCCTTTCTCAAGGTATGCTCTTAGGTTATGGATGTCTACACATAAAAGCTCTTTTTGAACCTGACTGCCAGATGCAGTCTTCATCACACCAGCTGTTGGTCCCTCTGGTTGAGTTTGAGATGTGGACATTTTTAGAATCTACATAACACATATGCAATACATTAGTAACAGATATCCAAAAACATGCAGAGATCGAACAAACTTTTAAGGATTACATTAATTAAAAAAAAATCATTTGAAGAACACACTTCGTGCGGACTGGAACCCAGTACGCACTGAGTGATCCTGCCTCGCACGTAGTAAAAAAAACAAGTAAAGACCGATTTAAAAGAAATCAGTTGCACCACGCACGTATTGCACTTAGGTACGTGCGTGATGCATGTCCACTACGCACGGGTAAATATCATCGTCAACACGAAGAACAGGTTGCACTACGCACGTAGTGAGCCTTAATACGCACGTAGTGACCTTCACTACGTGCGGATAATATTCAAATCAAGAACCATTCGATTTTCGAATCTCTCTGTTCTTCGATGTTTTGATCCAATTAAACGCATAGGTAAGATCGATCAAGGCCAATAAACCTTCCTTTCGGTTCAAATCAGTCGAATGGTCACCCAGAAACCCCAAATTTAGTCATTATATTTTTCGAGGGTTTTCGACACAAAAATCGTTCATATCTCTCTAATTAACAGATGAAAATGGCTCAAAATCATACCACTGAGATCGTGAGTGAAAACCGAGTATGGAAACGAGAACAAAATCACTCCTTTAACACAAATCGAAAATCAAAGTCGAGAGAGAAGCAAGAGTTTGTGCGTAGGTCTGTTTGCGTAATGAACACAGACGCACGTACCAAGCCTATATATGCTTTACACTACGTACGTGGTGTGAAACATGACGTGCGTAGTGATTAAGATTAACTTTTAATCCGACTAAGCTTCACTTCGTATGAATTGGTATATGCAATGCGTGCGTAGTGGGTTCACTGCGCACGTGGTGATTTTGAATAAAAGAATACCTTTCATTATGCCCTTACCTGCACTACACATGAGGTGAGCTGTAAATCGTGCGTAGTGACTCCATTTCGCATGTGATGAAATCCTCATATGTGAACCTTGATACTTTTAGTACTGCACTCAGCAATAAACAGTAGTAACTTCAAGGTTACTAATAAACATTTAAGCACATCAAAGCGAAAAGAAAAAACCTAAAGAATAACATAAAAACACACTAAAAGAAACTAGAATACACCAAAAATATTTTTGTATTTTTTTGAATAAAAGAAACAGAAAGCAGACTATTCACAAACTAATTTCAGGGAGATCTATATTCAACGAATTACACTCTAAACTAAGGAACAGAAATAAAAAAATAACTGAAAAGAAACCTTGCAAAAAAATAAATGCTGAAATTAAATCTTTTTGTGAGAAGGTTCCAAGATGGAATCAGTACCAGCATATCTATACTTAGTTATCATTTATTTCAGAACCTTAGGCACAAACACACTCCCTCAATTTCTGTCTGTCAATCTAACTTTCCTCAGATAATGACAGATTTAATTTCAACATTTTCTGATTATCCAGAACTGAGTACATGGTTAAGACTATCTCTTTTAAAATCTCACAGTGTTTTGACTCACTCAGTAGGTTGCACAACTTGAATACCCAACCACCATGCTTATGTGCTTTGTCATTTTGTCAACGCATTTTATGCTCTTTGACAATTCAACACTAATAGATCTTTCTGTTGAGCTTTTGTCACTGCATTTTATGCTCTTTGACAATTCAACACTAATAGATCAATGTATCTATTTCTTTTGACATCTCAGATTGGGGTCAATTTTTCACCCTCTTTTTACATTTTGCTCATTGTCATCTAACATATTTGGCATGGTAACAGGTGTGTGCACCAGACTAAGTTAGTCTCAACTGTTATTGACTTGTAGACTTGGAATGTCTCGATAGTTTGAATCTTTGATGGATTTCCACATGCATAACCACTTATCAGCCTAGACTCTCATCATATGTCTTACACGCCATATGTTTCTTATCTGATTTGACTCAAATTTTCAGACAGTTTTCTCAAGAATATGTACATGCCTTCAGTCCTAATTTTACTAGACATACTTTGTATTGAAAGCCAGTGTACCATCATTTTCCATTTGAGTTGGATCAACTTCTCATTATTGTTTTTCTGATTTTTTTTTTTTATTTTCTATGTTTTTCTGATTTTTTTTGTATTTTCTATGTTTTTCTGATTTTTTTTTTTGTATTTTCTATGTTTTTCTGATTTTTTTTGTATTTTCTATGTTGCACCTATCTCCCCCTAAAATACTAAAAGAAATAAATACCAAGAACAGAGACACACAGACACAGAAAATAAACACACAGAACATAGACACACAGGCACAGAGACGAGAAATGCATTAAGTTGCATCATCAGAGACGACCTCACACTTGGTTTTCATCCCGTTTTCATTCACTAAGAACAAAAACCTGGGTTTATCAAATGCCTTTGTATACAGGTCTGCCTTTTGAAATTCAGTTTGAATAGACAAAACGTCAATTAGTTTCTTTTCCCAGCAGTCCCGTATAAAATGATATTTGATACCAATATGCTTGGTCTTGGAGTGTTGTACTGGATTTTTTAGTGATAGCTATGGCAGCAATATTATCAACATAAATAGGAGTAGTAGAAATTTTCAAACCGTAGTCCCGTAGCTGTTGGTGAATCCAGACGACCTGAGAACAGCAAGTTGCCGCCGAAATATATTCAGCTTCACACGTAGAGAGAGCAACCGCAGTCTGCTTCTTACACTGCCACGTGACAAGATGCGATCCAAGAAACTGACATCCTACAGAAGTAGATTTGTGATCCTTTTTGCAACCACCAAAGTCTGAATCACTATAGGCCTTCAAATCAAAATTATCATCACAAGGATACCACAATCCTAGGTTAGGAGCATCCTTCAGATAACGAAAAATCCTCTTGATAATTGTCAAATGCTTGATATTAGGCTCGGATTGATATCTTGCCATCAGGCATGTGGCGAACATGATATCTGGTATGGATGTTGTGAGGTACATCAGTGAATCAATCATAGCTCGGTAAAGAGATTCATTCACTAACTCCCCCTCAGTGTCTGGAGAGATACTGTGATTTACTGGAAGAGGTGTCGCAGCAGGCTTCTTAGTAGACATTTCGAACCGGACGAGAATATCAGCAACATATTTAGTCTGATGTAGAAAAATCCCTGTCTCTGTCTGCTCCACTTGAAGTCCCAAGAAAAACTTCATCTCTCCCATCGAACTCATTTCAAACTTCTCTTTCATAATCTTTGCAAATTCTTCACACAGAATTGGATTTGGAGAACCGAAAATGATATCATCCACGTATACCTGAACCAATATCAAGTCTTTAGCTTCACCCTTGATGAATAGCGTTTTGTCAATGGTCCCTCTCTTGTACCCATTGTCGATCAGATATTGAGAGAGGGTCTCGTACCATGCTCGCGGTGCTTGATGTAGACCATATAAAGCCTTATTCAGTAAGAAAACTTTGTCTGGATGAAGGGGGTCCACAAACCCCAGAGGTTGATTTACATACACTATTTCCTGAATTTCCCCGTACAGGAACGCACTTTTAACATCCATTTGATAGACTTTAAAGCGTTCGTGTGAAGCAAAGGCTAGAAAAAGTCGTATAGCTTCCAACCGAGCGACTGGAGCAAACATATCTGTGTAGTCTGTGTCAGGAATTTGTCTGAAACCCTGAACTACTAGCCTTGCCTTGTTCCTGACAATCACTCCCTGATCATCACGTTTGCATTTCAGAACCCATCTGCAGCCAAATGACTTGGCACCTTTTGGTCTGTTAACTAAGCGCCAAACATTCAACTTCTTGAATTGAAGTAGTTCTTCTTGCATTGCATTAATCCAAGAATCGTCTTTGAGCGCCTCAATATGATCTTTTGGTTCAATCTGTGATAGAAATCCGGAACATAGACATTGTGCAAAGTCCACAGACTTGACCAAATTAGCTCCCAGATCTGAAAAGTCTTCCACCTGTTGCAGTCCAGGGAACTCTTGAGAGAGAGATCCTGATACCTTTGCCACCTATCTCCTGGTTTGAACATGAGAAGTAGGATCACCAATAATTTGTTCAGGAGGGTGGTTTCTATCAATTCTGCTAGATCTCTGCAACTGAGCCTCAACATTAGTTTCCAAATTTGTAACCACGGGTGTCTCTTCAAATGTTAAAGTGTGGTTATTTGAGGAACTGTCAACACCCTGTGAACCCTTGTCCGGTGGGGTATGTGGCTCATCTTCAGAGTCTGATTCAGCATCACTATGTGTTGACGTGTGAGTACTAGAAGGCGGATTTGGTGTGGTGCCCTCAGAGGAGTTATGCAGGTCATACAACATCTGAATTGCTATATCATCTTCTAGAGCTATTGGTGGCAGATTAAACAAGTCAAATAGGTTATCATAATCAAATAACCAAGCATCACCAGTTTTTGTAGGTGCCAAGGTATTCCTTTGCACATCCACCTCAAACCATTCTTCCACACAGTGAGTTGTTAAGTTGAAGACACGCTTATTTGGAACACTGTACCCCAAGAAATGTCCCTTCTCAACCTTGGAACTGAATTTACCTTCGGCTTCTCTTTTTAACATTGTGCAGGGAGCACCAAAAGGCTCAAGATGACTTATATTAGGTTTCCGGTTGTTCAGCAGTTTATAACATGTCTTTCCTAATCGTTTGACCACTAAGACCCGGTTAAGTGTGTAACAGGCATTAGCAACTGCTTCGTTCCAAAACCTTACGGGCAAAGCAGAATCAGCAAGCATGGTGCGTGCTGCCTCTATTAAGGTCCAATTCTTTCTCTCAGCAACTCCATTCATTTGAGGAGTATATGCTGCGCTGAACTGATGCTGGATACCCTTCTCATTACATAGCTTCTCCATCTTCTGATTCTTGAACTCTGTTCCATTATCTGACCTAAGTTTCCGGATCTTCAGTTTGTAGATGGTCTCTAACTTGTTGATCATTATCTCTAATGTCTCAAAGGTCTCAGACTTCTCCTTTAGAAAGAAAACCCAGGAAAATCTTGAATAATCGTCTGTTACCACCAGACAGTACCTATCTCCATGGATGCTCTTGTACTTCACAGGACCAAATAAATCCATGTGAAGTAGTTCAAGCGGAATAGAGATGGAGTTGTACTTTTTCAACTTGTGGGGTTTCTTCGTCTGCTTTCCTATTTTACATGAAATACATTTGTCTGGTAAATGGAAGCTTTTCAAGTTTACTCCCTGAACAAGATCATGATGAACCAGATGATTCATTTTTCTCAAACTCAAATGGCACATTCTCTTGTGCCATAACATGGAATCCTTCTCAGTTGTTTTTGATAAAAAACACTGGTGCTCAACCTCTTTTACCGAAGCCTTTGACATGTCCAGGAAATATAGATCATTATGTCTTGGAGTTGACATTAAAGTCATATCTTCGGGAATCAGAAATTCCTTCTTCAAAATATAGCATTTTTTGTCATCAAACATCACCTTAAACTCCTTATCACAAATTTGAGAGACTGACAGCAAGTTGTTTGCTAGCTGCTCGATATAGTTGACTCTGTCAAAGCTCACTCTCCCATTAGACAAGAAACCTTGAGCTGTGATGTGACCTCCTTTATCACCTGCGAAACATACATACCCTCCTTTTATTTTTCTGACATTTGAAAGCAGGCTCAGATCGCCTGTCATGTGCCTGGATGCTCCACTGTCTACAATCCACGTGTTATAGCCGCGGGCACCCTGCACAAAGAGTAAAAAGTTAGTTAGCATTAGGAACCCATGCCCGAATGGTCATGGGTTTCCCATCTTCTCCAACAATTGGCATGTTAATCCAAATACCAGTAGCTTTGAAGTTTGCATTGGTATCTTAACTATTTGATATTTTAGATTCGGGTTTATTTCACGACATGCAACTTGGTGGAGAAAACAAATATCTAAAAGTCAATCTTCTAAAGTGAAACTAGAATCATCCTGATCTTGATCAATTGTAAGAGTTGACTACTATTTATGAAGGCCATCGGAACTACAAAGGAGATAGAGGTGTAGTCTTCCATCACGAGAAAAAACAGAAAATATTCGTAAGAATGAAAGAATGCATGGCCTACTCTGATGGTACTTTGAAACTTTTGGACTATGCTCTTCATGAAAAGGTGTGGGCTGCTCGCAATAAATTGACTGAAGAATATCAAAGACAAGCCTTCAGATCAATCGAGCAAATGAAAAATACACTGGAGAACAGGAAACAAATGAGGCACTGGCAGGTGGCCCTCGGAATCAATGCACACCTCACTTAGGAAGAGAATGTTAGATTATGAAAAGTGAGGGTGCAGTATGTCAATATTGTAAACTTAGGCAAATGCTATAAAAGGCATTTGCCTCCTTTATTCTAATTAAGCTTTGCATATTTTCATCTCTCTTGTTTGTGTTTGCTCTCTAGTTCTCGGCTCTCTCTCTACAACCGAATCACACATACACATAAACAAGTTAAACATCTAGCATTGCTTCATCCTTAGTTTAAGGGACCATCAGTAATACGTACAATTCACCTTAATTAAGGGTTAAATGCGAGGGTTTTCGGTGTGTAAAACATATATAAATACGGATATATCAATCTCCCCACACTTAAACTTTGCTTGTCCTCAAGCAATCTCTAATGCAACTTAGATTATCCAATGACTTAAATTAGTGCAAAAGTATATACTTTCGACAATGAAAAGGTCTAAAGGTATAACAGATATTTAATCAAAGCAACGAGGACAAACTTTCATGTGAAAGATATAGAAAAATCAAAGAAAACTTAGCACGTGTACATGAATCAAAACAAATATCTGACTTCATACCTCACGAGGTGGTCACTCAAGCACTCAATAAGTATATCAGGGTATGTGTATAAGTGCAAAAATGCAAGATTTGAGACTAAGATTAGCATAAGCTTGATCACATATCAAATCTCCACCAATTAACATAAACATATGCAAATATCAAGAGGTCTTTATTCGGGTTGTAATGTAGCTAAGGTTTTTAGGGTAGGAATGGAAAGATATAAAGGTGACTAAAATAGAATTCAGGAACCAAGTTAATGCTGCTGTATTTGTATGGACAGGAATTTAAACATATTTTTGGTGAGAATACAGTCCATCAAGCGGAAGTGGAATCAGAATACTCTGAGTGATGGCCAACACCCGGATAAACTAACAAAAAACTATTACTCAATGTATGATAAGCTTCAAAAATAGCCAATAAACAGCTAGTCAAACAACTTATCTTCTCATATTTTTCTTTTCTATTTTTTTTTCTTTTTATCAGTTTTTTACGTTTTGTTTTTGTCTAAGCTATCTTTTCGGAGATCAAACCAGCTGTATGCAACATAATCATTACAAATCTAAGAGAAACGCTTGAATTTCATGTCTTGCTAATGCAGTGCATGGACAACTGAAGATCTGACAAAATCTTGTAAGGCAGCAATAAACGAGTAATACTGGTTCTGAAAACTTATAAATAAGATAGAATTAAAACAAGAGTAATTTTTTTTAGAGTTTTTGAAATGAAAGGCTAAGTGGTGAACTAGGGGTAAAAATATAAAAAATGCCTAAAAATAAAATTGTATCGGCTAAAATGGGTTATCCTAAGTGCCTCAATCATTTAATTGCAACAGTTTAGTTCATGGTCTCAAAATGCATAGTTGTGAGCAAGTTCTATAATCAAAGCACAATCTGCATATATATGTGGCAATTCCATGAGCTACTCGAATAAGAATTGAAATGTTGTGGCTCAAATGCTCAGGAATTCTAGTGTCGAGGTATGATTTGTGCAATTGATGTTAAACATTAGGCAAAACTCAAGTACTTGTGCTAAGCTAACTTTATGAAAGTTATACAAAACAAGGTCCTCATAATGTTATTTGCTTATAATCTATCTTGCGAGAGGATCTAAAAATGTCAAAAAGGATATAAATTTGCGAAAAATTTACGAAAAAATTAAATTCTAAGATTTTAAGAGTTTTCAAGAGAACAAGACTATCTCAGCTCTTCAAGTGAAATGCCTAACTCAGTGGCTTCCTCTTGTTCGAGCATTTCAATCATAAGCCTTGTGGCTTTTTCTTCCTCAGTCTCAGAAACACTGTCAGCTTCAGATTCTGATTCTATCACTTTTTGCTTCTTAGCTGCAGGTTCCTCTTTTTCTAGCTCCAGCTCCCCCTCAAACTGAGCTTGCCTCTCTGCTCCTTTTGCTAGTTCCTGTAAAGCTTTAGCTTGAACTAACTCAACGTTAACCTCTTGAACCTTCTCCCCCTTTTTGTCTTCATCAATAGGGGTTGAAGTCTATTTTTCGGAGAGGGCAGCAACCGCAGAGGAAATCTCTTTAACATCAGTACTCATTGTTGGGAAAATTATCTCATCAGTTTAAATTTGATGAGACAAAGGTAAGTTTGTATGATATGCTCTACATATAACTTAAACAGAATTATGAAGCTTAGTCAGACTGAACACTTATAGTGATTCAGACTGAGTATAAGCTGAGTACAAGCTGAGCATATGTTCGACCAACTTAGATTATATCTTAGTAAGATTATTAATATGTTTGATAAGCTATAACTAAGATATACATACTGAGTTTCAGCTTGATGAGTTTCAAGCTGAGCGACTCAGCGTGAAGACTGAGTCAGCTCAATAGAGTTACTAAATATGTTTTAGTTAATTCTTTAGACTTCTAAGGATGAGTTAATAATTATACATGTTAGTCCATGTTTGTTTTCGAGTGTGTTCTCGAAGAACTCAGCTTGATAAGTTTCAAGCCGAGTAACTCAGCCTGACTAAAGAAGTCAGTTTGAAAGAATTTAAATGTGTTTTAAATTCTGTTTTAACTCTCTATATCTACGGAAAGGATAAGAAGGCTTCAGAATCAAGATTGAACATTGAAGACTCAAGATTGAAGATTGAAGATTCAAGATTCCGAGTTATCTGATAGTTAGTTAGAAAATTAGGATTAGTCCAGTTTGTTAGGAACCGTAGGAACAGGATAATAAATACTTATCTCCTGATAAGTTTAGAGGTACGACTTCTACTACGACGTAGAAAACAACTAAGTGTTGCAGAGCCAAAACTTAACCTCACCGTATGTGTTACGAATCTTGATTACAATTTATTAGTACAACTTGATCAAGAAAACTCACAGATTCCCAAAGTGTTTGTGTGTTAGAATATTCACATTTGTTGTGAAGATTGGTAAGTAATCATAAGTTGATTGAATCTGTGTAAATCATGTTTAGAGAGTCGTCAGTATCTATAATCATAAGTTTATTATAGATAGCTAAGTTTGAGAAATTGAGAGATTTATATTAGGTGGTTATATATCAAGAGTTGCTTACTTGATAATTATTGTAATCATCTTCTTATTTAAAGCATTGTAATCATATTTTTAATAAAAGCATTCGACTAATTGTGGTTTGATTTACTGTGTGTAACACTTTTATTTGATTTGTTCAATTTTCGCAGAAAGTGTATTCAACCCCCCTTCTACACACATGTTGCTTGTTGTTATTCTCATACAAGGAACTAACAACTGGCATCAGAGCAGGCTGAACGGGTTCATTAGTTGAAAGTTCAATATTCTGAGAAAATTACAATGTCTACAAGCAATAATTCTTCAAACTTCCCACAGATGCCTGTCAAAGGCTGTCCCGTATTTGATGGGTCTGACTATCCTATGTGGAAGTTCAGAGCCATGCTATTCCTCAAGTCCATTGACAACCGTATGTCGGATGTTGTCACAAAAGGACCTATAATCCCCAAGATTCCTGCTATACGTCTCCTGAAAGATCTGAAAAGGAAACAAGAAAGCCTATTGCATCTTGGACTGATGAAGATTGGAAACTTTACAATCTGGATGATAAGGCTAAAAGTGTTCTAGCAAATTCCCTATCAAATGAAATCTTGCGTACTGTGACTGGGTGTCAAACTGCAAAAGATTTCTGGGACACACTGAGTGTTACATATGAGGGCACGGATCTGGTCAAGCAGCATAAGAAAAATCATTTGAATAGAACATATGAAAACTTCTTTTCAAAGAAGAATGAAACCTTGTCAGATTTGTTCACAAGGTTTCACTGCTTGATAAATTACCTACTAAGTGTGGGTGTAAAGAAAGATGAAGCTGAACTTGTGCTTAAATTTCTGGATGTGTTACCAGAAAGGTTTAATGATGTGACTACAACACTTAGGGCTGGGGGAACACTGCACGTGTACAACCTACAGTCCATATATGGGTTCTTGCTAAATCATGAACAGATCACTGAACACAAAAAATCTTCTCAAGAACAACTTAGGGAGTCCTTGGATAAATATTATATTGCATTAGTTGCACAAAAGAAGAAGAAGAAATGTCCCAAGGCACTAGTTGTTGAATCTGAGACTGAGTCAGAATCTCAAGTTGACCACTCAGACTCAGACTCAAGTGATACTGATGATGTTCAGAATATCACTGAGCAAATGGCAATGTTAGCCAGACATTTGAGAAGAGCTCAAAGAGGAAGAGGAAGATCTGACAGGGGCAAAGGAAAGAGTTCTTTTGATCCAAAGAATGTTGTGTGCTTCAACTGTCAGATTAAAGAAGGTAGAATCAACATCAGTTGTTGATATGAATGTTACAGAGCTGATAAATACAAGAAGAAATACACTTAGCTCAAGAAAGGAAAGCCTGAAGACAAACCCGGTGCAAAAGGAATAATTGTTGAAACCTGGGATACATAATCATCTACTTCTAATGATGATGTATGTTTGATGGCTCAAGAAGATGAAGAGTTGGAAATTGATGAGGTTGATTATGGTATGTCCGAATCAATCTTTGAAGCTGACATGAAGGAAGCTGAGGAAAACAGCAAGCTCAGTGATTGGGATCCTGCTTCCATGTATAAGGTCAATAATTTTCACTCTTAAACTAATGAAGAAAAGGGTCTTGTGTTTGATTATCTACTAAATGATTTCAAGACCAGCCTTAAGTCTCAGACTGATTTCAACATGGGTTGAAGGCCTTGATCGTTTAAGCGAAGCAACATCAGAGGGAAGCTCAGACTGAGGGGGAGCTAGAAATAAACAAGGAAACGATGAAGCTGAACAATTGTTAGATGAGATCAATAAAGAGATCATCATCGGGGAGCTTCTACATCCTGAGTTCATCAGATAAATTAGATTAGTTCTAATGTAAATATTAGATTAGTTCTAATATTTTTTTAGCACTATGTGTGCATGATCTAAGTGATCAACAACTTTTGTATTATGATTAGTTCAATTAATACAAGTATAAAGTTTGATATGTTCAACTGTGTTGTGATGTGTTCCTACACATAAGTCTGATAAGTTCAGCAAAAATGAATAATAGATAAGTTCTTATTCATAAATGTACTTAGTTGGTGTATTCCAATTTAAATTGATAAGTTCAATTAAAATTGATATGTTCAATAAATATTTGATTAGTTCAAATAATAAAATCTTAATAAGTTTGAGATTTAAAACATAATTCTGTTAAACAAACTTAAGAACTGTTTGATGGTTTTGTCATCATCAAATAGGGGGAGTTTGTTGGGAAAATGATCTCATCAGTTAAGATTTGATGAGACAAAGTTAAGTTTGTAACATGAGTTCTATATATAACTTAAACAAAAATATGAAGCTTAGTCAGACTGAACACTTATAGTGTTTCAGACTGAGTATAAGCTGAATATAAACTGAGCATATGTTCGACCAGTTTAGATAATACCTTAGTTAAATTATTAATGTGTTTGATAATCTGTGTATGTCACATAAGGTATATATCGAGTATTCAGCTTGATGTGTTTCAAGCTGAGTGACTCAGCTCAGAAGCAGAGTCAGCTCGACAGAGTTAATAAATATGTTTTATTTAACTCTTTGGACTTCTAAGGATGAGTTAATAATTATACATGTTAGTTCATGTTTGAAACTGTCTTCATCAAATGAGACATGAATTGATTCCTCTATAGCATTTCTCCTGGTGTTATATACTTTGTAAGACTTGGAGATTGATGAATAACCAACAAAATTTCCAAGATCAGCTTTAGGTTCCAACTTTTGGAGCTGATCTCTTTGATTCAGCATATAGCATTTTGAACCAAAGACATGGAAGTAACCTATATTGGGCTTTCTAGATTTATACATATCATATGCTGTTTTTCCATGTCTTTTGAGAATGATTGATCTATTCTAAGTATAGCATGCTGTACTTACAGCTTCATCCCAAAATTAGAGTTTCAATCCTGCCTCACATAGCATTGTCTACCAGCCTCAATTAAGGTTCTATTTCTCCTTTCAGCCACTCAATTTTGTTGAGGAGTTCTGACTGAGGAGAAATTTTGTAATATTCCCTTTTGTTCACAAAATACTTCTAGGGTTGAGTTCCTGAACTCAGTCCCATGATCACTTCTGAGTTGCTTTACAGACTTAGCTTTTTGCAACTCTTCCTGTTTGATAAAACTTATTATCTCTAGCGCAACATCACTTTTGGCTTTAAGGAATATTACCCAGGTGAATCGTGAGAACTCATCTACTATCACCAAAGTGTACTTCTTGCCACTCAGGCTTGGAGTACTTATGGGTCCAAACAGATCCATATGCAACATATGCAGTAGGTCTGTTATTGAAAAATTTTACTTTGATTTGAAGGACCCTTTATGGTGTTTCCCTTGTTCATAAGCTGAACACAACTTGTCCTTGACAAATGTGATCTTTGGTAATCCAGAGACTAACTCTTTATTGGATAGCATATTTATATTTTTGAAATTTAAGTGTGATAATCTTTTATGCCACAACCAACTCAGCTTAGGAACAGATTGAGAATACAAGCAGGTTTCAGTATAGGGATCAGCAGAATTAAGATCAAGTAGATACACGTCTCTTTCTCTTTTTGCTATTAATACAGGCTTACCCTTAGCATTATATATAGTTCTTGCTTTCTTCCTAAAAGTAACAATATTGTCTTCATCACACAACTGGCTGATACTTATCAGATTGTGTTTAAGACCCTTGACATATGCAACCTTCTGGAAAGTCACCTAGCCAGCATTGATCTTCCCATAGCCCTTAGTTCTTCCATGGGAGTTATCGCTAAATGTTACTTTAGGACCTTCATCTTCTTGGAAATCACTAAGAAGTCCTTTCCACCCAGTCATGTGCCTTGAACATCCACTATCCATGTATCATTTACTTGAACCCTACACATGATAAGAAAACTAAACACATTAGTTTTGCTTGGGAACCCACTTATTGGTAGGTTCGGATGATGAGCACTTAGCATCTTCATCTTGTGGAACTGACTGTTAAGCTTAAGCAGGTGCTAAGTCCTGTGTTCGCTGATCAACCTGTTCCTGTTCAGGCCTTGAGATTTCAATTTCACAGTCCTTGGCCTCATGACCGATACTCTTGCACTTGAAGCATCTCCTTCTTCCAATGATTACAGGAGGTAGAGTGTTTAATAATCCTTATGAGAATTTGCTCTCAGTCTTAGGATTATATGTTGTGGATAACTTTTCAATTTTCTTTGCAAGTTGATTCACTTGATGTTCACAAGCTTATGAAGTTTCTCATGTATCGCATAAGTTAAGATCTCCCAAATTGCTCGTCCGGAGTTTTCCCTTGCTTCCGAGACAATGTGTCATAGATGAATGTGATGTCATGAATCTTCACATGTCTCAGATCAGTTTCATTTAGTTGAACTTTTTCACCTTGAGCCCTTTTCACAACGAAGACTGCATACTTATAATGAAAGGAAACACCTGTAAGGAAGTTCAGAATTTCAACAATTGGGTAGTCAGAGGTGATAACATGCCTTGGGGTCTTTATAGCATTTAAGATATTTTCATATCTTCTTTTCTGTTGTTCATCTAGTTCCCTCAGCTCTGGATGTGTGAGCTCGGTAACTTCGTTGTTGTAGATATCTGGAATTTTGTCTTCAAGATGAGCAGCTTTAACAAAGTACCTTTTCCAAACCGGTTGTTGCATAGTTGTTCTTGTAAATATGTTGTTGCTATCCAGGCCTTTGTCACCGGTATACACTGGAGGTGTTGTAGGAATCACATAATTGGGTGGCAATGACCACTCTGAATATTCTCTAGCTTTCTCTGCAACTTCTTCTTGACTGTTTCTTTGAATGATGTCAGCTGCAGAGACTTGAAATTGACCAGGAGGAGGAGGAAAATGTTCCTGAACTTCTATATTAATACCCATGAGGACCCGAGATACATCAAAGGTAGTTTTATTCGTTTTAGGTTTCCTTCCTGCTTCCCTTCTTGAGATTGCAGCCCATTCTTTCTTTTTGGCTGCATCACAACAATGGTAAGTCAAAAGTTGTCGAACTTGGTAAGTCCAAGGGGATCAACAGTGGTAAGTCCATGACTGTTGAAACTGGTGAGTCTAGAAAGCATGACAAAGGTAAGTCCAAAGTCATGGAAAAGAAGTTTGTTGGTCAAGCTTCTAATCACAAGGATAACAAATCAAGATCTGACAAAGGTAAGTCCAAAGTCAGTGATAAGAAGGTCATTGATTCTGGTTTCTATTGACCTCCTCTGTTTAGGGATGCCCGTGAATTTGTTAAATCCTGTGACCCATGTCAAAAGTCTGGAAACATCTCATCACGCAATGAGATGCCCCAAAACCCTATCCAAGTTTGTGAAATTTTCGATGTTTGGGGGATAGATTTTATGGGTCCTTTTCCAAATTTCCATGGAAATAAGTACATTCTTGTTGCAGTCGATTATCTTTCCAAATGGGCCGAATCAAAGGCCCTACCAACTAATGATGCACGAGTTGTATGCAAGTGTAACACCACTTTTCTAAAATAGCTTACAAAAATTCGTTTGCTGCTGATTAGCATTCTAAAACATCAAAGTTTGCGGAAAACAAGCTTACATCACTTTAGTGTTAATAGTTTCATAAGAAGTAGTGTTAAAAATACTTTTTTCAAAAACTTGGAGCTATCCAACACTACAAAGCACTGGGGCCTTTCCTTTGCTGGAACTTGATTACATGCATGCATAACATACTAAAACGTAAGTTTTTGCTTAGTGAGCATACTACTGACGAATAAACACATAAAGCATGAGTATCTCTTCTCGGGATGCCTTACATCCTAGCTATAACCTGCAAAACAGTCAAACTGTTAACTTGTCCCGGGGTATGATCACACCTTGCGCGTAACCAAGCCCTTGACGCTTTACTTGGGTATAAGGATCTCAATATACCCCTTTCCCATTATTGGATACAAGGTATCCGCTTTTCTTTGTACAAGGTTTCTCTAAGCCAAGTACCTGCTATATTTGTGCACAAACATATCACAACACAGATATCATACTATTCACTTTGTGGATAAATGCATACTAATCATATCAAATACTATAATATAGTCCTACTAAACATCAGAATAGTAGCCTTTTACTTCACATATCAAACATACAATTAATATACTATTCACTTAGTTTACGTACATATACTAATCTGATTAAAGGTAAGTACACTCACCTTAACAGCAGCTAAGCAAATATTCTCCTCTCACAGAAACGTCAGTCTCTTATTGCCTACAAGCAATAAACATGTGCTACATTAACTTCTATACACTCTGCGGCATTTTAAACTGAACATTAAACAACAAACAGCTTGACCTAATCCTGGCCCTCCCTACGGCCATAGGAAATATTCCCTGCGCCCGAAGGAGCTTCCTTAACTACGGCAGTAGGGATTCACCCTGCTCCCGTAGGACTAGTTTTACACCAAATCTCTTAAAAGCTTCCTACGCCCGTAGGATACACTTGATGCGGCCGTAAGAGTTAAAACTCCAGAAACACACCAAAACCTTCCTACGCCCGTAGGAAATAATCCCTGCGGCCGTAGGAAGTGTCGGTACAGTTGATTCATTACTGTGGGAATTCAGAACCGCTTACAAAACGCCTATCGGAACCACACCTTATAAGCTGGTTTACGGTAAAGCGTGTCGACTTCCCGTTGAACTTGAACATAGAGCATATTGGGCATTAAAAACCCTAAATGTTGATCCAACAATTTCAGCGGAAAACCCTAAGCCCCCCTAGAAATCCCTAAGTCATGCCTAAGTTACTACCGTATCTCTCCTCGTGTTTTCTCGGTTCTGTTCTCATTAAGTGTTGAGAGAGAGGAAAAATACTCCGCATTTCAACGCGTCAAAGTGTTCGCTTACTGTTGGGAATATGATCTCATCAGTTGAAATTTGATAAGACAAAGTTAAGTTTGTAAGATGTGTTCTAAATATAACTTAAACAAAATTATGAGGCTTGATCACGCTTATTGTGTTTCAGCTTGATGTGTTTCAAGCTGAGTGACTCAACGTATAGACTGAGTCAGCTCAACAGAGTTACTAAATAAGTTCTAGCTAATTCTTATGACTTCCAAGGATGAGTTAATCATTATACGTGTTAGTTTATGTTTGTTTTCGGGTTTGTTCTCGAAGAACTCAGCTTGATGAGTTCAAGCTGAGTAACTCAGTGCGACTATAGAAGTCAGTTTAAAGAGAATTTAAATATGTTTTAAATTCACTTTTCTCTCTCTATATCTATGTCAAGGATAAGAAGATTCCAGAATCAAGATTGAAGATTGAAGACTCAAGATAAGAAGATTCAAGATTCAAGATTCCGGATTATCCGTTAGTTAGTTAGCAAATTAGGATTAGTTCTAGTTTGTTAGGATCTGTAGGAACAGGATTATAAATACTTATCATCCTGATAAGTTTTGAGGTATGACTACTCAACGAGTTACAGAGCCAAACTCAGTTTCACCTCAACATTGATCGTATGTGTTAAGAGTCTTGATTCATTGTTTGTCAGTTCAACGTGATCAAGAAACTCACAGATTGACAATTTGTTCGTGTGTTCGAATCTTCACATCTGTTGTGAAGTTGGTATGTATTCAATTTGTGATTAAATCTTGTTTAGAGAGTCGTCCTGTATCTATAATTATAAGTGGATTATAAATAGAAAAGTTTGAGAGATTGAGAGATTTGATTTACATTAGGTGTTTACATATCAAGTGTTACTTACTTGATAGAGTATGTAATCATCTTCTTTTTAATGAAAAGCAAAGCATTCGATTGTTGTGGTTTGATGTGTGTTAATACTTTTTATTGATTTGTTCAATTTTCCGCATAAAGTGTATTTAACCCCCCTTCTACACATTACTTGCTTGTTGACCTTCTCACAAAGGGACCAACAACTGGTATCAGAGCTGGTTGAACGATTTCATAAGTTGAAAGTTCAAGAATCTAAGAAAGTATACAATGTCTACAAGCAACAGTTCATCAAACTTTCCTCAGATGTCTGCTAAGGGCTGTCACATATTCAATTGATCTGATTATCCTATGTGGAAATTTAGAGCCATGCTTTTCCTCAAGTCCATTGACAATCGTATGTACGATGTCATTACCAAAGGACCGATCATCCCCAAGATTTCTACTGTTGTTAGTGATACGTCCACTGACAAGCCTGACAGAAATAAAAAAGAAGTAAAGAAGCCTGTTGCATCCTGGACAGATGAAGACTGGAAACTGTTTAATCTGGATGACGAGGAAAAGAGTGTTCTGGCGAATGCCCTGACCAATGAGATCTTGCATACTGTGAATGGGTGTCAATCTGCAAAAGAGATCTGGGATACTCTGAGTATCACTTATGAGGGCACAGATCTGGTCAAGCAGCAGAAGAAGAACCATCTAAATCGATCCTATGAAAACTTCTTCTCTAAGAAGAATGAAACCTAGGCTGATGTGTTTATCAGGTTTCACTGCTTAATTAATGACCTGCTAAGTGTAGGCATGAAGAAAAATGAAGCTGACCTAGTGCTGAAATTTCTGGATGTGTTACCAGAAAAGTTCAATGAAGTAACTACAGCACTGAGGGCTGAAGGAACATTACATATGTATAAGCTACTGTCCATTTATAGGTTCTTGCTAAATCATGAATAGATCATAGAGCACAAGAGAACTTCTCAACAACAACTGAAGGATTCTTTGGATAAAACTGATATTGCATTAGTTGCACAGAAAAAGAAGAAAGGTTCCAAAGCCTTGGTTGTTGAATCTGAGACTGAGTCAGACTCTCAAGCTGACCACTCAGACTCAGACTCAGGTGATACTGATGATGTTCAGACTATCACTGAGCAGATGGCCACGCTAGCCAGACGTTTGAGAAGAGTTGAAAGGGGAAGAGGAAGATCTGACATGGGCAAAGGAAAGAGTTCTTTTGATCCTAAGAAAGTTGTGTGCTTCAATTGCCAGAGAAAGGGAAACATTGCTACTGAGTGTAGATCAAAGAAGGAAGAATCAACATCATTTGCTGATAAGAATGCTTACAGAGATGTAAATACAAGAAGAAATATACTCAGCTCAAGAGAGGAAAGCCTGAAGACAAGTCTAGTGCAAAAGGACTCTATGCTGAAACTTGGGATACAGAATCATCTACCTCAGATGATGATGACAAGTTTCTCATGGCTCAAGAAGATGAATAGTTTGAAATAGATGAGGTTGATTACGGCCTGTCTAAATTAATCTTTGAAGCTGACATGAAGGAAGCTGAGGAAATCAACAAACTTAGTGATTGGGATCCGGCTTCCATGTACATGGTTAGTAATTTCAACTCTTACACCGATGAAGAAAAGGCTCTTGCATTCGATTATTTGATAAATGATTTCAAGACCAACCTTAAGTCTCAAAAGGACCTTAAAGCCGAGATAGCTAAACTGAAAGATGAGATTAAGTAGAATCAATCTCTCATTGATGTTTGTAAGAAGGCACAATATGATCTTGAATGTCAAAGACACATCAATAGACTTTTTAGTGAAGAATTTCAGAAAGCCGAACATAAAGCTGACCAACTTCAAAAGGTCACTGAATCTTGGTGTAAGTCATCAAGGCTTGCTGAAAAATGTATCAACTAATAAATTCCTAAACAGGTATAAGCTGTACTTGGAGGTGACTATCAATCCGCAGCTCATGCAGCTGCTGATGATGAGATAGCAAGTACAGACTATGAGGAGGATAGATAACTGATTGAGTCTCAGAAGTCAGTCTCAGAGAAGAAGCATGGTCAAAACCTTAAATACAATATGTTTGTAAAGGCAAAGGATCATGGGACTGAGTGCTCAACATCCAAACAGCAGAGTAAGTTTGTGATGGACAGATTAGGCACTGGTCCATTTTAAGTCTTGACGGGGAGAAGCCTTGTGATAAACACTAGAAGCATTAATCACCTTATGGAGTAGCTCTTTCCCTTTTTTACAAACCTCGGGACTTTTGGGTTTAACAAATGTTTCCCCAACAGTCCTCTTGATCTGAATAGGTTGAGTTGATCTTTGATTATTTTGATTAAACATTTTGTTCCTTTGAAAATTTTCAGAAAAAGAATCAACTTTCCCATTGCAGCTCTGTTGTTGCTGATCACACTCATAACTGAGGTGACCAAGTCTCCTACAAACATAGCAAATCCTGTTTGACTGGTGTTTTGCAGGATTATGTGGCACTTTCTGATCAACTGGACATTTTGGCTCAACTCCTAGACCACGTTGTTTGGGTAGGATTTTAACTTCCTCATAAGGACGGGTTGCAGGAGACTTTGCACCCACCTTCCCTATTGTTCTGAGTGCTGCTTGGACATTTTGCATTAGAGTGCCTTGTCTAGTGGAATTGCCTAACAATTTTCTCATTCCAGGTTCAGGCATTTCTTCTTGTTTAACCTCTTTCATCTGAGGCATACCACTTTGTAGGACCGTGGGGGTTCTAAACTAACACCCTAATGCTAGGACTGATCTAGGATGAGAAATAGTGCGGAATATCTATTTCCCAAACCTCCTAAGGATTCAAGATCTGCTTAGGTGTCCGGCACACATAGATCACGAAGAACACACAAAGATTGCTAAGAAAAATCACTAAAAACTCACACAGAATGCTTAATGACTGCCCTTGGACCCGAAATCAACACTTAGTCGACGTTAATGAAGGTTTTAGTACGGTTTCGAAGGATTACCAGTGACTATGCCTGATTTTCCCTAGATAATACGCGGTTAAAATACTATTTATACGTACAAAAAGGTGGTATTTGAGTTAAACACGCCTCTGCCTTAAATTACGTCCACTACGCACGTGATGCATTGCACTGCGCACGTAGTGTATATATATTACGTACGTACTAGACAATTTTAATAGTAATTAGATAATTATAATTATCCAATCTCACTACGCACGTAATGAGCACCACTACGTACGTAGTGAGCTTCATCACGCACGTGATGATGTAAACTTTATACTTAACCTTCCAGGCACACATCAACACATGATTAAATACTTGTAAGCTTAAGATACACATAAGTAAACACTTAGAATGAATAAACATGTAACCATAAGTCAAAACTCCTTTGTATTATCATTCTAAGTAGGTAATTACATATCTGGTTGACCAGAACTAGGGATTTACATTCATGCACTAACAAGTAACGATTTGCACCCAGTCATGTGTCGGGAGCATCCACTGTCAAGGTACCAGGTGTTATTTCCTTGACCTCCCTGTACAAGGTAACAAAGAGTTAAATCAATTTGTGAACCCACCTGCTGATGGGCTCAGAGGAAGTATTACAAGTAGCAACAGGAGTATTACATATTTAGGCTTCATGACCTCTAATACCACATTTGTAACACTTACGTGTAGATTTGGTATCCTTATGATGTTTGGCACTATCTTTTTGAGAATTAGATCTCGTTAATTCTTTTAACTGAATCATCATGATCTTCAGTGTTGATTCAAATTTTTGAAATTTGTTCAACCTTTTTGACTTTGATTTTTCATACTGAGCACTCTGTGTTTCAGATCTTTTGAACTTTTGACTGTGTTTTGAATGGTTAGATTCAAGTGAGGTTTCAGCTTTCAGAGGTTCAGTGATGATGTGAACTGAAGGGGATTCAGTTTTGACCAAAGCTATGGGTTTAGGTTCAGTGGAATTGGAAAGTTCAGTTTTAGTAATCAATTCAGATTCAGTAATCACAGAAGGTTCAAATTCAATAGATTTGGAAAAATCTTGCTGAGGATCATTCTGAATCTCAAAATTATAGGAGGGCAACTGTATGTTTCTAATTTCAGAATTTGTCTCCTCATTGAATACAGGAACATTACTGACTGCCTTAGTAAATCTTTTATAAAGCATATCTGAGTTTCCTATGTTTTCACATGTGAACTCACTGAAAAACATTTCATCAACAGTTTTACACTTTTTGCTGAATGAGGCAGCTTCTTTGATTTTTCCTAACCCAACTCTTTCTCTCTGAATGATCATTTGATGATTGATACTTTCAAAAGCAAGTTTATTTGGACTAAGCCAGAGATCAATGATGGATTGACGATCTTTGAGTTTATCGTTTGTTAAAGAAAGCTCAGTTTTAGCCATTTTTAGTTCATTTGCTAATAACTCTAGATGACATTTCAAGGCACAGGACTCTTGAACAAGAGTATCATTCTCAGTTTCAGTTTTCTGAATTTGAATCTGTTGATCAGAAAAGATTTTCTTGATTTTGTTTTGTTCATCATGAGAAGAAATTAAATCAGACACCAAGTAAGCAAACATATCATTTTTCTCATTAGAATCATAATTCTGAAAGTTTGATACCTTGTAAATCATAGAGGAATTCCAGCCTTCAGCTGAACTCAATCGTTCAGCAGTAGCTAGGTCTTTCTTGAACTGTCTTTCAGTAGCCATCAGACATATGTCGGGCTGAGCACATCCTGAAAATTCTTCTACGAACATAGCTTTTTCAGATTCTTCATCATCATCAGAAGTGTCAGAATCAGTCCAGTTCAATTCTCCAGCTATCATAGCCTTTTCTTTCTTCTTTTCAACCGAACTTTGATTTTTCAGTTTCAGTGCTTTGTATTTGGACTTGTACTTATCAGCCTTTGACGGATAACCCTTATTTGGAGTCTTGACAACACAATTTGCAGCAAAGTGGCCAAGCCTACCACACTTCTAACATTCCATCTTAGATTTGTCAGCAGCAGATTTGAAGCTTCCTGACCCTGGATTATTGGTTTTAGCCTTGAATTTTAAGAACTTATTGAAGTTCTTCATGATGAAAGCTCGTTCAACCTTGAACTCTGGATGACCCTCTTCATCTGCAGCTTCCCAGTCATTCTCTGTCTCTGTGTCAGAATCATCGGAGTATTGCTGAGCTGGCACTTCAGTTTCTGCCACAAGAGCTAAGCTCTTCTTAGCTGATCTCTTCAGCTCCAGCTTCTGAGCTCTAGTTTGCTCATCATTCAGTAAAATACCATACAGCTTTCTCATATCCATTTTTCTCAGCTTGTTATAGGTCCTGAGAACTAAACACATAGTATCCCACTCACTGGGAAGAGCATCCAAGAATCTGTGGAGAATTTGAATTTTCTCTCTCTCAACACCAGCTTCCAGCATATCATTCAGTAAACAAGTGAACCTGGTGTAGACCTCAGTGAGAGTCTCAGAATCCTTAGCACAAAAGCTTTCATACTTTCTAATGACATTTGTCTTCTTGTTCTCTTTTACTTCTTCAGTTCCTTCATATGCTATACACAGAGCATCCCACATATCCTTTGCAGTTTTCAGAGTGGATATTGTTTGATAGACATCATTTGGAAGTGAGATAGCAATGTTGTTTCGAAGCTTAGCATCCAAATTTACCTGTCTTCTGTCCTCATCAGTCCACAGGGTTCTTGGTTTTGGAAGAGATTCCAGTAGTTCACCTTCGTCACTCATGAGTTAGATGGTCTTTGGAATGATAGGACCGCTCTCTAGAACAGACAGAGACATGGTATCCAGGTTTTCAAGATAGAGAAGCATTCTTCCCTTCCAGCTAGAAAAGTTTTCGGAAGAGAACTTTGGTGGTTTAGCAGAGGACCCATTGTCATTATAATCAACTTTAGACATCTTGGCAGATCTCAAATTATAGAAGAATTTGAACCTGCTCTGATACCAATTGTTGTTCCCAAAATTATGAATAATACTAACTTAAGGAAATATTAAGTGCGGAAATTGTAATTATAAAAACAGTAAGAAATGTCTAAAGTTTGTTAATATTGATATAACGAACTTTACAGACTAGAATTTAAGAAGAACAGACTTCTTAAATTCAACCAACACTCAAGGACAGACTTGAGAGAATACAGACGCACAAAGCTCTTGCAATATCTGAACATACAGAATTCGCAAGCTCACTTTCTTCTCTATTAAGAGAAGAGTATTTATACATTTCCCTTATCAATCCTAGTCGTTGAACTAGTGACACATGTCACAACCTTGTAGATTGATAAGTAACAGATTTCCTCATGCATAACCATCTTGAAAGGGACAGCTGATGACATCACCGAGGGGACCATCTGCTGAAGATAAACTTCAATAGACATCAACTGAAAGTTTTAGTGATGAAACTTTCAGCCCTTCAGATGAACCTTATTTGAGACGAGAGGCAAATCTTCAGAAATCTTCTTTTGCTGAAATCTTCTTTGAATACTTCAGCGCTGATGGAGTGTAAACAAATCAAGACTAACACTTATGATCTCGCCACCATTCAAACAGTCATAAAATCTATTTCTCAAACCACCCACTCAAAAGCCATCCTTGAAGAACTAGGTCTTGACGATTCTGAGTCAACTATTTCAAAGTCAACTAGTGCTGAGTATGCCTCTTAACCAGGTGGTGACCCCTTTTTGAACCTGTCCAATCCCCTCTAGGTACCCCTGAAAGACCAATTAAACAACCAGCAGACAGCACTCCCTCCTTCATGAAATTAACTGACCCAAACACTACATCTCCTGACTTGACCCACACTACTCAAACTACTCCTGTCATTCCTCAACCAAGTGGGCTTGTCATTGTTCTTAACCAACCTACCCAACCAGCTGTAGTCCCAACCGACTGACATGTAGTAGTTGCTCCAGATCATGACATAATATTTGAAACTGCCTCTATCACCCCTGATTCTCTATTGTCCCCTAATCAATATGCGGGGTTTGGCCAAGGTAGTGGTAAAGAAGGAGATAGTTATGTAATTAGAAGTGATAGTGAGAATGAAAAGGTGAGAAAAGAAAATGTGAGTGTTGAAGGACCCCTAGCCCCAGAAAGTCGGGATACCACATCTGCTACTGGACCTGACATTGTTAGGTCTAGTATTGAACAAGTCACGGTGATCCCACCCGTGAAAGTTGTAACCCAACCTAGCTACTTAGGTGCTTCTCAACAAGCATCTTCTTTATTGCACAAGGCTATAGCACAAAAACTATCGGCCTCCCATTTGGGGACGGCTGGTATTGAAATAAGAGGACCGCCTCCCTCTTCCTCGACCGTTCCTTCAATGCACTTCAATATGACGCAGATATCTGCATATCTTTCACAACGGTCTGACACTATCACACAGTTGGCGGAGGTCTGTGGCCTGCCGCCTAGAACTTCCATAGATGGTACCTCTTTAGGTGTCATTCAAGGATTGGAAGGAAATCCTGCTGGAGTCAACATCCCTACAGCTCCAGTAGGTGGTTCTGCCTTCATGGCTGGAACCATAACCGGTAATCTAAACGTTACCCTGTTTGTTACACATGCAGAACTTCATGATACCATTCAACAAGAGGTGGCACCTCTCCAACAACAACTCACAGCTACAAATCAGAAGTTGGATGGAATTGAAGCACTTCTTGCTGGCAGACCTCAAGTTCCTCAGCCACAGCCGCAACCTGATCCTTCCAGCATGTTTGTAGATGCACTGAAAATCCTTCTTTATGTTAATCTTCTGGAACAAAGGCCCGAATCTACACATGATCAAGATCTTCTAACAACACTCCGCAACGATCAAAGGCCAGAAGGAATCTCCTTGGCTGACTTTCAAGAGTTTCAAGAAGATGTTAATATCATGATTGATGGGTCAACAAGGGGTTTTTATACACCATGGAAAAGGTTGTGGACCGACTCAAGGTCATGAAGGATTCATGTCAAGCTCAGGTTGAGAGCAGCAAGAGGAAGCGGGATGATCAAGATCCTGATGATCATCCCGAGGGGAGAAACGAAGAAGATACTTGACATCTTCCTCTCTCACTACAACTGTACCTGTTACTCGCTTAAGTTCCTTATTACCATCATCTGCAGGTACTAGTTCTAGCAATCAACCGCAACAACAAAGTGCACAACTTATGGCCGATGAAGTTTATGAACAACAACAATGACAAAATGCTGATAAACAGATTGTAATATATGTACCATAGCATGAATCTGAACCGAGGCCTGTTGATCTTGAAGAAGGAGAAAGAAAACAAGAATAGTCCCATGATGAGACTGAATGGGTTGATATAAGTGCTGACAAACAACAACAATGACAAAATGCTGACAAACACATTGTAGTATATGTACCACAGCATGAATCTGAACCGAGGCCTGTTGATCTGGAAGAAGGAGAAATACAACAAGAGCAGTCCCATGCTGAGACTGAATGGGTTGATATAAGTGCAGAATCTGATGATGACATGGATCTGTATGAAAATTTGCACATATCACCAACAGGGCATGAGGGAGAAAGTGATATTGCTCAAGAAAGGGAGCATCAGTCTGATATTTTTTATGAATTCAACATGGGAAAGACTGAGGAAGCTCAACCAGAGGAGGAAACAGAGGACCTAGAACTCAAAAATCTCTTCAAAACATATATGATTGTGTGGAGATTGCAACACGTCCAGACTCCCCTAGACTTGTCCAAAACTTTGATCAGGCAGTTAATGAATGAGAACTTGCAGCAAGAAAAAGAGAATGGGCTGTTATCTCTTGAAGGGAAGCTAGGAGGAAACTAGCTAAAAAGAAAACAAACTTTGACGTGTCTCGGGTTCTCAGGGGAATAAATATAGAAGTTCATGAACATTTCCCTCCTTCTCGTGGTCAATTTCAAATATCTGCAGTTGACGTTATTCAAAGAAATATACAAGAAGAAGCTGCAGAAAAGGCAAGAAAAGATTCTGAGTGGCCACTACCACCAAACTATGTGATTCCTACAACACCTCCAGTGTATTCCATTGACAAAGGCTTAGACAACAACAACATGTTTACCACGGAAGCCATGCGTCAGCCGTTATGGAAAAGGTACTTCGTTAATGCTGCTCATCTTAAAGATAGAATCCCTGATATTTACAGCAATGAAGTTAAAGAGCTCACACCTCCTGAGCTGAGGGGCTTTGATGAACAACAAAGAAGACGATATGAAAACATTCTCAATGCAACCAAGTCCCCAAAGCACGTCATTATGTCAGATTACCCGGTTGTTAAAGTTCTTAATGTTTATACAGGGGTTTCTTTTCAATACAAATACGCAATCTTTGCGGTAAAGCGAGCTCAATGTGAGTTTGTATGTGCGTATGGGTGTATGTACGTGAGTTTGACGGTAAATAAATATTAGATTGTGTTACTATTATTTGATCGTATTCCTTCAGATACTTAACAGTTATAAGTAATTATGATGCAACGATAATAATTATTATTAATGTAAATATATTTGAGAATATATTTATGAATGGAGAACTTATTTGTGTGTTATCGTGTTCTCAGGAATGACAAAGGCTCAGTTATTAGACAAATACGTGGAACAGTTTGAGGATGAGGTGAGTGGACTTTGACTCACTTGTGGTTGTTAGCTGTAACTTGTTTGATTACTTGAATTTACGTACGATTGAGCATGTGATAAGTTGTTTAGTCTGATGTGATTATTTGACGGATTATTGGACTGGATGGTTGATCATTGATTGCGAGAAAGTGATTGATGAGAAATATTAAGGGTTTGAACTTGTGAGCTTGGTGGTTGTGGCGGAGGTCAGCTAAATGTTTTTGGGCTGGGCTAGATGCTTCTGGATGACGGTTATAGATCATCTGTTGCATTCATTGTAACGGAAGGGATTTAACTGTGCTAGTTAGCAAAAGGCTATCGGTAGATCATTGCTTGCCCAGCATTGGTCGTAGGCTCGGTGGGGCCGCCGGTCCTTTGGGGGTTCCGTGATTACCCGTTTGTGAGGCCTTTGTGGTGGTTGGTTCTTGTGAACATTGTGGTTCTGCTATCTGTTGCTTGTGGTTTGATGTTCATTCACTTAACTTTGTGCTAATTCCCCACCCTAACTTTCTATTGTAGGTATTGGTGAACTTTGGTATGTGTTTGTTCGTACAGGAGAAATTTGACCGTCGCACAGATATTAAGTTTTAGAAAAGATGAGCCATCTTTGTGAACTCTTTTGTAACACGAAACGATATACTGTGTTGTTGAACAATATTGTTTAAATTTTGTGGGTGTTGTTATCTTTACTATTTTCTATCGCAATACTTCCGCTGTGATTTAAGAAAAAAGCTTGTGTTTTTACGGTATTACAAAATCAAAAGAAAAGAAGAACATAATGAGTAGAATGATAAAACCGTAAAAAGCCGAATAGATCTCCACTTCAATCTTTACTTTTAAGCTCCAATGCTCCAAGCTCATGCCCCGACCTCTCTAAACTAATTTAATGGTGTTTAGAGAGGTTTTAGATGTGAAAATTTCGAGTTGAAAGCTTAATTCCCAAATGCAACAAATATATATAATATATATATATATATATATATATATATATATAGTGCTGAAAATCGGGTTGTCGCGCCGCGTAACTGTGCCCGTCGCACCGCGATCGTGCTATTATCACGAAAACCGAACCAGTTTGAAATTCAAAGCTGTGGATAAGCTTTTTTAGCTACCGTCGCGGCGCGTCCCGACCCATCGCGGCGAGTCCGTGGTGTTTTGACCCGTTTTTTGCAGTTTTTTGATGATTTGCTCCATCTTATCTACACACTTCGAATTTTCACCTGAAATTAATTATTAAAGGCATAAATTATCCTTGTTGACATATTTCTCATATTTTTAATTAAAAACAACCAAATATCGCATAAAATATATA
This sequence comes from Pulicaria dysenterica, assembly GCA_947179395.2. Lineage (NCBI taxonomy): Eukaryota > Viridiplantae > Streptophyta > Magnoliopsida > Asterales > Asteraceae > Pulicaria > Pulicaria dysenterica. Next base: position 56,306,752 of record OX359291.1, on the reverse strand, counting down.
ATTAAATAACGCGATATCAACTAGATCGGTGGTGTGTTGATAGATAGTGTCGTCAATGGTGGTGGTGGTGTCCTGTGATGGAGGCGTCATGCGGTGAGATAGATGGTGGTGACGTCGGTGGTAAGAGTGAACTAGTGGTGGTGGCAGGCGAATGGAGCGGTCGTGGTGTCCATCGAATCGAATGGCATTCGATAGCAATGATGTATCTGGATCTATGAGAGAGAGAGAGAGAGACAGAGAGGGAGAGAGAGAGAGAGAGAGAAAGAGATTGAGATATGAGTGTTTGTGGATCTGATATTTATATATATACATACATATAATTGGGGTGTTTGCTTGTATTATGCGACAAAGACATACTCGAAGAGAGAGAGAGAGAGAGAGAGAGAGTAGTGTTTGGTAAAATATTGGAAACTAACCAAAATATGCGTACTTTAACGGTGACACTTAATAGAATTTAAGGTAAAGGATTAAGAGTGAAACAAAGTGACAATCAGAATGACTATTTTCGTAATTTTCAAAGTTAAAAGGCTAAAAGTGAAATTACATAACAACCATATGAATATCTTTGTAATTAACTCAAAAAAAAATTGTTAAGTGATATCGCTTGAATTCCATGTTAGGATCGATGTCACTTTACTAACAAATAACATTACTTATGTTAATTATCTAAGGTGCTTCTAGTCGCTAAAAATCACCCAAGTATGAATGACATTAATTTAAATTGTTATCTAAGTGATTGGATGGAAACATGTAAAAGAAATAAGTTCACCAAATCAAAAACATCAAAAATTTTAACAAATGGATAAAATTATCTACAACTCTGAAGTCTCAATATCTTGACAATAATAAACCATGGTTAATAAAAAATTATCTTTAATAATATTATTACAGGTTTAGTTTACTAAACTGTATTCAATTTGTTATATTGTGTGTTTGTGTTTATTAAACTTTAACAGTTTTTATTGTTTGTATCAAAATTTTAATTTGTTGTTATTGTATGTATTTTGGATACATAAAAAAGTAAAAATATGATAAGTTTATTACATACAATTGAAAGTTTAATACACACAATAGCAACAAATTAAATGTTCGATACATATAATTGAAAATTACAAAGTTGAATATACACAATAACAAAACATAACAAGTTAGATACACTTTAATGAATACTATTTTTCTACGGTATTATTAGTGTGGATGAATTTGTAGGGTAGATAAAATATTATATTTTTTGTGGTTGTGTAGAAACAAAGGTGACGAAACGCGCTTCGCTGCGTGTTTCATTTACATGTAGTTATCATTTTTTTTTGTTTATATACATAACAAATATATATATATATGATTCAAATAAGAATATATATATATATATATATATATATATATATATTCAGGTAAGAATTTTTAGTCCTTCTAATATTCATTATCCAACCATGAATATGTATTCTTACCAAAACTAAATTCACTAGGATGTGTTATTTTGATGGAATACTGAACAAGAAGAACCGTTTCAGACTATGGAGTCGTTGTTGTGTCAGACTCCTATCTTAACACTATCCGATGGATTTGTTAAATTTTGTAGTATATTGCGGTACTACGTTTATAGGTTGGGATTGTGTGTTGATGTAACGGGATCGGGTAATTGTCTATGCTTTGAGACGGATGAACCTCGTGAAAAGAATTATCCAATTCACGATTTGGAACTTGCGATTGATATTTTGCGTTAAAACTGTGAAGGCACTGTAGATATGATACGAAGTGAATGTTTTTTACTGATTATGAGAGCTTAGAGTGTGTGTTCACACAAAAAGAGTTGAATATGTGACAGAAACAGAGGATAGAAATTGTGAGAGATGATTATTGCCAAATTTCTTATCAACTTGGAAAAGTTAATGTGATAGTCCGTGCTTTGAATCATAAGGGAGTTTTATGCGAATTGAAATTGTCCTTGACTCTGTGGATGAATTGAAATTTGCTTAAATGGAAATCTTGAAGGATGAAATTTTGAAGTCAGAGATTATAACTACGAGAAAAGAGAGGATTTAATTGCTAATTATCGAGGATTAAAGATGTACAAATCTAATATTTGAGTGCATGTGCTTGGAGAACTTTGACATATTTGATTGTCGGAGAACTTGTTGAACTGTTGGATCATAAAGTGATTAAACTACGTCGGAAATAGATTCTGATGATGTTATTTAAGTGGAAGTACAATTTGAGTTCGGATTTAAATTGGGGAACTGAAGCAGATATAAAAAAATCGACACCCTCAGTTGTTCGATCGCGATAAGATTCTGAGGTAGGAATCTTTTTAAGAGGTAGAGATTTGTAACATTCCAAATTCGGGCCTAGTTGTTTAGTGAGTTTTTCATATAATTGTCTACGAGTTTATTTTAATAGCATGCTTTTATGGTATCGTTAGATTCGTTTTAAATGAGGATTCCAAATATTACTTCGTTAGTAATTAATTATTTGAGATTGATCGTTTATGTGATAAACTGTATATTTGAATGAAGCGTTTTGAATACTGCATTGTGTATGTATGTAGTAAGGACCGAATTTAAGACATTAAATATGCCTTCATGTTGAAGTATCGGTATGCTACGTGTGTGTTTTCTAAAGTGGGTTTGAGAGAGAAGATTGCAACTTGCAAACTTGATTCCACCATCTTTGATTTTGATATTAGATTCAAGGTAGAAACTTGATTCTTGGTTACTAATAACATGAATAAGAAATGTTACCATGTTCAAATTTCTTTAGGAAAATCATGATAGAAGTTAATGATGATTATGGAAAAAGGGTTCCTTGATTTGTGATTTTGAATGGTTTTTATGTGTTTTTGAAGTTAAGAAACCATGCCTTGCATGAATTTCATGAGTTATGAATTAAAAGTATGTTTGTATGAAATCGAAATTTTGGATTAAAGAGGTTGTTCATGTTTTCTTGAATTCTTGAATGTGTTCTTGAAATTATGAAAGCTTGAAGAAATGTTAATGGAGATAAGAAATGTTATATTAATATGTTTAATATAATAGTGTGATGATGAATTAATTGGGAGGATCAAATTATATCTCCTTTGTTGACTATTTGACATGCATGCTTACTTGGATTGTATAAAAGTGATTATTTAATGAAAACAGGGGCCTGAAATCGATGGGTATTATATATGTGGTAATGGAATCGATTTTGATAAGAGTATATGTGAGATCGATGGAAGGAAAGAAAGTTGGAAGATGGTGATGTGTTTATGATATATACAAGTATGTGGATCGATTTTGATGACATGAGGAGATGTTTATATATAATTGATTATGAATTTTTATATTATATGTTAGCATGATAACTGATGAAATTAAATGTATATGGTTTGCATGAGATCGATGTTGCATGGATCGATTGTATAGATGGAGTTGATTTTGAGTGAGTGTGAATATATATATATATATATATATATATATATATATATATATATATATATATATATATATATCGACCGTGATTTTTGTGGTGTGTGCGTGTACATAGGGAGTAGTGTGTGTGTGTGTGTGAGTTGGTATGCATGTGAGAAGAAGATCTAATGAGGATATATATATATATATATATATATATATATATATATATATATATATATATATATATATATATATGTGTGTGTGTGTGTGTGGATCGACCGTGTTTTTGTTTAGTAGGTGTACATAGTCGATTAATTATCTGTGAGTGTGTGTTGTGTGTGGGTTTGTAAGTCTGGAATAAATTGATTGGGTGTGTGTGTATATATATTAATTAATCGATTATGTGTGTGTCGTATGGAAAGAAAAGATCGATAGTTGTGTGTGCATGTAGGTATGTAGATCAAATATGTGTGTGTATATATATATATTTATTGACATCATAAGTATAATTGTTGTTATTAATTACTACAGTGGATGATATATATATATATATATATATATATATATATATATATATATATATATATATATATGTGTGTGTGTGTGTGTGTGTGTATAGTTTGATTGTAAGTTTGTATGTGCGTATGTACGTGAGTTTGACGGTAAATAAATAATAGATTGTGTTACTATTATTTGTTCGTATTCCGTGAGATACATAACGGTTATAAGTAATTATGATGCGACGATAATAATGATTATTGATGTAAATATATTTGAGAATATATTTATGAATGTAGAACTGATTTGTGTGTTATCATATTCTCAGAAACGACAAAGGATCATTTATTAGACAACTAAGTGGAACAAAGTTTGAGACTGTGGTGAGTGGACTTTGACTCACTGGTGGTTGTTAGTTGTAACTGTTTTGATTACTTGAATTTACGTATGATTGAGCATGTGATAGATTGTTTAGTCTGATGTGATTGTTTGACCGATTGTTGGACTGGATGGTTGATGATGGATTGCGAGAAAGTGATTGATGAGCAATATTAAGGGCTTAAACTTGTGAGCTTGGTGGTTGTGGCAGAGGTCAGCTAAACGTTTTTGGGCTGGGCTAGATGCTTCTCGATGACGGTTATAGATCATCTGTTGCATTCGTTGTAACGGAGAGGATTAACTGTGTCAGTTAGCAAAATGTTATCGGTAGATCATTGCTTGGCCAGCATTACCCGTTTGTGAGCCATTTGTGGTGGTTAGTTCTTGTGAACATTGTGGTTATGCTATTTGTTGTTTGTGGTTTGATGTCCATTCACTTAGCTTTGTGCTAATTCCCCACCCTAACTTTCTATTGTATGTTTTAGTGAGCTTCGGTAGGTGTTTTTCGTACAAGTGAAGTTTGACCGTCGCTCTGATATTATGTTTTAGAAAAAATGAGACATCTTTGTGAACTCTTTTGTAACACGAAACGATATACTGTGTTGTTAAACAATATTGGTTTAAAGTTTGTGGGTGTTGCTATCTTTACTATTATCTATCGCAATACTTCCGCTGTGATTTAAAAAAAAACTTGTGTTTTTACTGAATTACAAAACCAAAAAAAAAGAACATAATAATTAGAATGATAAAACCGTAAAAAGCCTAATTGATCTCCACTTTAATCTTTACTTTTAAGCGCCAATGCCTCCAAGCTCTCTGAACTGATTTAATGGTGTTCCCAGAGGTTTTAGATGTGAAAAATCCGAGTTGAAAGCTTAATTCCCGAATGCAACAAAAAAATATATATATATAGTGCTGAAAATCGAGTTCGCCGCGATTGCGCTATTATCACGAAAACTTCACCCATTTGAAATTCAAAGCTATGGATAAGGTTTATCTGCACCCGTCGCGGCGCGTCCCGACCAATCGCGGCGCGTTCGTGGTGTTTTGACCCCCTTTTTGCACTTTTTCGATGATTTGCTCCATCTTATCTACACACTTCGAACTTTCACATGAAATTAATTATTAAAGGCATAAATTATCCTTTTTGACATATTTCTCATATTTTTAATTAAAAACAACCAAAAATCGCATAAAATATATAATTAAATAACGCGTTATCAACTAGATTGGTGGTGTGTTGATAGATGGGGTCGTCAATGGTGGTGGTGGTGTTGTCCGGTGATGGAGGCGTCATGCGGTGAGATAGATGGTGGTGACGTTGGTGGTAGGAGTGACTAGTGGTGGTGGCAGGCGAATGGAGAGGTCGTGGTGTCCATCGAAGCGAATGGCATTCGATAGCAATGATGTATCTGTGATCGGAGAGAGAGAGAGAGATTGAGATATGAGTGTTTGTGGATCTGATATATATATGTATATATATATATATATATATATATATATATATATATATATATATAGTGAGAGGTTCAAATCAGAACCTAAATATTTTTTAGAATGAGAGACTCAATCCCAGCCGTCCAATTTCCCCTCCTTCAATGTCATTGCCCACCAATGAATTCCTCACATGCACCCTGCCACACTCGATTCCTCGACGCTTTCCATCCATGAATTCCACATACAAAATGAACGGCTTAGATTAAGTCTCTCATTCTCACTTAATTTATTATTCTTATTTGAACTTTCCCATATATATATATATATATATATATATATATATATATATATATATATATATATATATATATATATATATATAATAGGGGTGTTTGCTTGTATTATGCGACAAAGACATACTCAAAGAGAGAGAGAGAGAGAGAGAGAGAGAGATAGTAGTTTTTGGTAAAATATTGGAAATTAACCAAAATACTCATACTTTAACGGTGACACTTAATAGAATTTAAGGTAAAGGATTAATAGTGAAACAAAGTGACAATCACAATGACTATTTTCTTAATTTTCAAAGTTAAAAGGCTAAAAGTGAAATTCCATAACAACCATATGAATATTTTTGTAATTAACTCAAAAAAGAAATTGTTAAGTGATATCGCTTGAATGCCATGTTAGGGTATATGTCACTCTACTAACAAATAACATTATTTATGTACGAGAACCGCGAGAACCAATCTGAGCCGTCCAATTTCCCCTCCTTCAATGTCTTTGCCCACCCATGAATTCATCACATGCACCCTGCTACACTTGATCCGCTCACGCTCCACATCCATGAGTTTCACTTTATCAAATCAACGGCTAAGATTGGTTCGCGCAGTTATCGTATGAAAAACATTTCTCGTTTGAACCGTCCCATATATATATATATATATTACTCCTTTTAAACATAGAACTTAAAGAACCATCCTGATGATGACACGTGACATTTTGGTTCGGGGCAAAACTAGAAAATTAGAAGAAAAAAAAAGAACTCACGCGCCAACACCACCCTCCAGCCAACTTAAAAGAAAAAAAAACTCCACTCAACTATAAATGATCATAACTCATTCGTTTTTAAGAATTTTAGCAAAAAAGTTATATCATTAGATTCAGTTTTTCGTTCTTTTTTAAACATGATCAGACTTATATTTTTGAAACTCTTTTTTTGAGTTAATTACACGGTTGGTCCTTTATGTTTGACCCATATCACACTTTTAGTCCTTTACGAGAATTTCTTGCATTTTTAGTTCTTTATTTTCAAAACTTAAACACGAAAGGTCCTTTGGCAAACAGATGTTAAAAACAAATGTTTGGACAGGGGTAAAACAGTCTTTTCCTTTATTTTGTCATTAATGTTATATTTTACTATTTTCTAAAAATTTATTTAACTGATTTTAGAATTAATTAAAAGTTAATATACTTCTCTCTCTCACACACACCACAAACACAACACACACACACACACACACTCTCTCTCTCCATCTCTCCCTCTCTCTCGGTCACCGAACTACACCTCCACCACCATTCACCGCCGTCACTCCACCCCCAATGTAAACCCCAGATCTGCACCGTCACCACCCCGTTGCTTCACCGCCGTCACTCAAACCCCGTCGCCACCACAGATTAGAGTTTTCCAAACGAATATCTCGTAAAGGTAGGTCTTCTTGAGTTTGAATCCCTCGAATCCCTCGAAGCCACCCATCACCACAGATTTGGGTTTTCCAAACGAATCTCTCGTAAAGGTAAGTGTTCTTGAGTTTGAATACCTCGCTTGAATCCCTCGAAGCCACCCACCACCACCACAGATCTACGTCACCAAATGTGAGTTTAAATCTGATTTTGAATCCAGATCTGAGTTTGAATCTCTTGTAAAGGTAGGTGTATTTGAGTTTGAATATTAGTTTGAATCAAGATCTGAGTTTGAATATAAGTTTGAATCCAGATCTGAGTTTAAATCTGTTTGAATCGAGGTAGATGCTCTTGAGTTTTGTTCTTAGATTACGGTTTCGAGTTGTGTTCTTCCAGTTCCAGATCCAAAGGTTCTCCCTCTTTCTTTTCTTGAGTCATAGATTAGGGTTTTCCAGATCGAAAGGTGTTCTTGTTGGTGTTTGAAGATTAAACTTTCTCTTCCTCTCTTTTAAATCTATGTTTGTGGCTCAATAACATAAATTTGTGTGGTGGTCAATGGCAGGGAACGGTGGTCAACGTCAGGGGACGGTGGTCAACGATGGAGGATGGTGGTCAACAGAGGAGCATCTTCATATACTCAACAACATCAACATATAACTTTATAAACATAAATTGTTATTAAAAAATAAAAAAATGTAAAAATATTTAATAAAAAGAATAACAATGATTGTTATAAAAAATAACAATGATTGTAGAAATATTTAGGACTGCATAAATTTTTATTTTTTTATGTTATATAGTTTTTGAGAATTATAGGTGAACTTTTTTCATACTAATGTTATAAATAGCTTTTTAATATAGACTATAGTTTTCTAGCAAATAAAGTTTAATAATCCGAACTTCAAAAACTTCAAATATTTTTACATTTTTTAATTTTTAATAACAATTAATGTTTATAAAGTTATATGTTGATGTTCTTGATGATATGAAGATGCTCCTCTGTTGACCACCGTCCTCCGTCGTTGACCACCGTCCTCCGTCGTTTACCACCGTCCCCTGACGTTGACCACCGCACAAATTTATGTTATTGAGCAAACAAACACAGATTTGAAAGAGAGGAAGAAAAAGTTTAATCTTCAAACACCAACAAGAACACCTTTGGATCTGGAAAACCCTAATCTACGACTCAAGAACAGAAAGAGGGAGAACTTTTGGATCTGGAATTGGAAGAACACAACTCGAAACCCTAATTTAAGAACAAAACTCAAGAGCATCTACCTCGATTCAAACAGATTTAAACTCAGATCTGGATTCAAACTCAAATTCAAACTCAAGAACACATACCCTTACGAGAGATTCAAACTCAAATCTGGATTCAAACTCAGATTCAAACTCACATCTGGTGACGTAGATCTGTGGTGGTGGTGGGTGGCTTCGAGGGATTCAAACTCCAGAACACTTACCTTTATGAGAGATTCGTTTGGAAAACCCAAATCTGTAGTGGTGGGTGGCTTCGAGGGATTCAAACTCAAGAAGACCTACCTTTACGAGAGATTCGTTTGGAATACCCTAATATGTGCTGGCGACGGGGTTTGAGCGACGGCGGTGAAGCGACGAGATGGTGGCGGTGTAGATCTGGGGTTTACAGTGGGGGTGGAGCAACAGCGGTGAATGGTGGTGTACATGTAGTTTGGTGACTGAGAGAGAGGGAGAGATGGAGAGAGAGAGAGAGTGTGTGTGTGTGTGTTGTGTTTGTGGTGTGAGAGAGAGAAGTATATTAACTTTTAATTAATTCTAAAATCAGTTAAATAAATAATTAGAAAATAGTAAAATATAACATTAATGGAAAAATAAAGGAAAAGACTGTTTTACCCCTGTCTAAACGTTTGTTTTTAACGTCTGTTTGCCAAAGGATCATTCGTGTACATGTTTTGAAAATAAAGGACTAAAAATGCAAGAAATTCTTGTAAAGGACTAAAAGTATTGGTTAAACATAAAGGACCAACCGTGTAACTAACTCAAAAAAAATAAGTTTAAAAAATATATCAAGTTTGATCTTGTTTGAAAGATAACGAAAAACTGAATCTAATGATATAACTTTTTTGCTAAAATTCTTAAAAACGAATGAGTTATGATCATTTAAAGTTGAGTAAATTTTTTTTTTCTTTTAAGTTGGCTGGAGGGTGGTGGTGGCGCGTGAGTTCTTTTTTTTTTTCTTCTAATTTTCTAGTTTTCCCCCTAACCAAAATGTCACGTGTCATCATCAGGATGATTCTTTAAGTTCTATGTTTAAAAGGAGTAATATATATAAGGGACGGTTCAAACGAGAACTGTTTTTTGTACGAGAACTGCGAGAACCAATCTTAGTCGTTGATTTGATAAAGTGAAACTCATGGATGTGGAGCATGAGGGGGTCAAGTGTAGCAGGGTGAATGTGATGAAATCATGGGTGAGTAAAGACATTGACTGAGGGGAAATTGGATGGCTCAGATTGGTTCTCGAGGTTTTCGTACGAAAAACATTTCTCTTTTGAACTTTTGCATATATATATATATATATATATATATATATATATATATATATATATATATATATATATATATATATATATATATATATATATGGTAAGGTTTTATAACAGCATTTACAATGCAAGTTTTTGAAATGTTTTTAGCCACCTAAAAACTTATGAAAATGGTTTTTAGCATTGAACCCAAAATGAAGGACTTTAAAAGTCCTTGTTCAATGACGTTCCAAAGATATTTGGGTGTGTGTGAAAGACTAGGAAAATGGTGGGACCTAGAAAAATGCAAGGACTATTGTGAAAGGCAATGGATTGCAGGGAAAAGTTTTTGAAAGTTTTTAAAGTGGGATAAGCTGATGTGGCACGATGTGGCAGTGTGAATGACTAAATATTGGTTTTTAAAGGTTTTTGCACTATGAATGGTCTAAAGAACCACCCTTAAATATAAAACTTAAAGAATCATCCTCGAGTTGACACGTGGCATATTGTTTAAGTGTAAAATTGGAAAATTAAAAAAAAAGCAACAGCCTACAGCGATTAAGCAAAAAAAAAACCTCTCAATCTTTAAATGATCATAACTCATTCGTTTTTAAGAATTTTAGCAAAAAAAAGTATATCATTAGATTCAGTTTTTCGTGCTTTTTTCAAACAAGACCTAACTTGATATATTTCCGAAACATAGAGGTCATGTGGATGCTTCTAAAATGCAAAATGCAAAATGCAAACTCAAAATGATTCAATGAAAATGAAGCCCAAAATGCAAAATTACATATTCAAACCCAAAATGTAAAATCCATAGATAACACTACAATTCAGCCCAAAATGCAAAAAAATATTGCATTTTCAAAAAAAAATTGAAACATATAGAAAGAGTGGTCTTATTGAAAGAGGAATAAAAAACTAAAAGATTGGTATAATTTTTTTGTTTAAATTCACAAAACTTAGAAAGTTATAACAATTTAAAGTTTTGGGGAATATTTTTTTTTAAAATCGTGGGTTGTTGGGGGATAGATTTTCCATGTTTGCCCTTTTATTAATTAATTAATATATGATATTAATATTATGCCATCTTAAATATCATTAATTGATTTTGATGATCCAATGGTAAAGATTAGTTCTTTAAGTTCTTTATTTAACATAGGTTCTCTATTGATGCATTATATATATATACTAGCATCATACCCGCGCAATGCTGCGGCGGCAAATGATTTTTATTTTACAACATGTCACTTTCAATATTGTAATGATATGTTTTTTTTAAATTTTCTTTTATTTGCATATAACTATTTTAAAAATAAATACTAAAAGCCATTAAAATAAGAAAAAGAATTTATATTGACGAAATAAAGAGAGATGAGTTAATAAAATTTTAAAAATTATGTGAATATGGGTGGATAATTTTATTTGTGTGAGCTAGTGTAAGAGGTTAGATTTTAAATTAATAATAAGTAAAAGTAAATAGGAGAGAGAATGAATGGTTAAAGATTGAGTGAATGAGATTAAATTATATAGAATGAATGGTCAAGATTTTATATTGATTGAATTTTAAAAACTCTTAAAATTAAATAAGAGAGATAATGTTAAATGATTTATATAGTAGTATATATATATATATATATATATATATATATATATATATGGTAGGGATATTGTAAAAAGAGTTTTAAGGTTCAAAACGTAAGGAGGAATCCTAGCCATTAGATTTAACCAAAATTCAAAAAAAAAAAAAAAATAGTCAAATTCCCACCAGTTTCACGTTCAGATTTTGACAGTTAAAAGGTAATTTTGTAAAAATAAAAAGATGGTTTCCCAAATTTTCGGCCAATTTCCAGCATCTACGTATACTCACCAGTTTTCGGAGCAATTTCAAACCATTTTCAAATGCACAAATTTAACTGAAGAACAATTTCAGATGCACAAATTCAACAAAATCAACTGAAAAACAAATTTAAGAGTGATACATACAAATTGATGAATGACTACATGATACATAAGATGCACAACCTCTTGCTCAAAGCTTTGATTCATAAACTAAGATACAAAACTGAAAATTGGTTCAGCCAAATACATAAAAAAATGTAAAAGAAATACTCAAATGATGAAGTTTAATTCACTACAGTACCTTGGACAAAAAATTAAAAAATACGAACCAATCAGATGATGCACAGCAAACTCGATGCACAGAACCGTCGATTATTTTCATCGCCATATCATGGATCTTGATCGATGCACAGCAAACTCGATGCACGAGTAAAAATCAGACGAACATCCCCTTAACTCACCGAAGTGAAATGGTGAAACTTTACGGCGGTATACGGCGACGAGGGAACAAAGACCACTCTGGTGTTTTGCGGCGGAATACAGAGACGGCATCTTCACTTCACATGTGGGTTTCATTCGTGGAAATAACCAGGGGATACACATAAAAAAAGCAACGTCACTGAGGCGACACGAAGGAACCGGCGGCGAACAGCGGCAGCAAAGCCCTAATCTGCGGGGCGGCGATTTCGTACTCGGCGGAGATGAAATTCTGAACCGGACTTAAGATGGGAAGATGACAGAAGACGCCCGTTCTGACTTGTTGCTACTGGCGGAGGATTCATACATGCAGCAGAGAATGGACGAGGGCTGCGATGGCTGATTAGGGTTTTCGAGAGTGTAAGGGAACGGGATTTAGAGATTGGGGGAACGTGGGTAACGGCAGTGGGATACGAGGAGAGAGAAACAAAATTATATTTTTGAAAGTTCCTATTTTAACCTTTTGTTAGGTATGCCACGTGTCAGTCTCTCAATTCTCCCTACTCTTTTTATCATAATTTTCTTTTTATTTGATTCTGATTATATATATATATATATATATATATATATATATATATATATATATATATATATATATATTCAAAGGAAGACAGCTGCATTAATTATTAAGATTGTCGGTAGTATTCCGTTTATTTGCTATTTTAATAGACATATTTTGTGTTTTCTTTTGAGCTTGAATGTAGACATAACTCCATGGTATCTTTTCTTAAATTATTGTTTTCTTAATAACATCAAATCCCTAATCAGAGGCGATTGTTCTTTGGTTTATATTTTGATTCGATTCTTTCATAAGAGTCTATCCGCAATGATTGGCCGCGTGAATTCTTAGTCGAACAATAAAATTTCGACATTTTATTTTATATCGAATAATTATGTATCAGCAAACTTTTATCTTGAAAACGTACTTTAATATATTTGATTTTAATGAATTATTGAAATATGGCAAACTTATGATGGATTGGTAAAAATATATTATAAGTATATTAAACACAATTAATCATTGAAAAAACAAAACCCTAAACATGAGTTGGTATTACCATATATTATGGCTTGACCGTTTTAAGTTTTGTTGGATGGATAAGACAAGCGAATATACGTACAAAGGCTGCGTTATGGATATAACCCGGCCAATGACATATTGCATATAATCCATCGGCAGTATGCAATACATTTAAGGATATATATTATGAAGGTAGAAGCAACCAAACTAATCTATAGTAAAAACGAGTTTCTAAAACCCGCACGTTGTTGCGAGGTTATAAGGTGAACCAATTATACAAATTTTTATTCAAGCACATATATCTAAAATAAAGTGAAAAGTTTAAACATCTAAAATTATAAATTTGTAATAGACACTTTCATTAAAATTCAAATCCATTCATATTATATTATATTTTTTATATTACATTAAACACTATTATTTAATAATAATTAATGGTTACAAACCAAATAAAATTGTTAATAAAGAAAAAGCTTATAAAACTATTCTATAATTTATTTAAAATACAAAAAAAAAACTTTAAAATTATTGTATACGAAAACACATTTTTGAATCTATATCATATTTGAATTAAATACTTTCATACTTTAAAAAAAAGTTAATGACCATATCGTTACACAAGGTTCAAAGTTTTGGTATATGCTAAGACCCAGTTTGAAGCGCCTTTATCCGTTATAAGTCAGGTTTTTTTTCGTGTTAAAAGTACTAAGCCATATGAGCCGAATACGTGTAGTTATTTAGTTACAAGTACGGTTAGATATACCAAAAACGAAAAAAAAGATTGATGAATTATGTTATGAATATATAATTATGTGCTCTTTTATTTTGGTTTGTAAAACCATATTAGTAAACAAAATTACCATTTTAAGTCATGTCATATGAAATATCGAAGCCTCATCGTGATATTAAGACTTAAGACTTAACCATACAATCACGCTACGTTTCACGTTATTTAAAACCTTATGAAAAGGTAAAAAATGGTTGATACGATATTCTATTTAAAAATAATAATAATAATAATAATAATAATAATAATAATAATAATAATAATAATAATATTAATATTAATATTAATAATAGTAATAATAATAATATTATTATTATTAAAGTAATGAAACGGCACTTGGCACACGTGGCCATTGAATGTTCCATTACATGAAATTAAAAAAAAATGGAAGCAGCATGGAGCCAGATAAGGATCGAACAGGTGACTATAGACTTCAAAACCACAAGTCTTACCAACCCGCCAAACTGATTATAGTTAATTTTTCTTGCTGTAAAATATATAAGATTGCGCATTGTACCTTACCTGCAGTTACCCTTAGGCCTTACCCAATGCCACATCAGTGTCACATCATTCCTCCCCCCTTAATCCTTTACCCAATATCAAGTTATACCTTACCTTCTGTTACCCAATCTTTTTTCACTTTTTTTTTCTTTTTTTCACTTTTATTATTCTTTTTTTTTCAACAAATAACTAATTACGTAAATAATATAATTCATAAATTAATTAATTTAAAATTCAAACATTACTAAAAATTAAAATTACATAATTTAAACTTAAAAAAATCTAAACTACTAAAAAAAAATTTTAAACTTAAAAATTAAAAACAATATTTAATCCGTAGACCTCCACCCGTACTTACGTCGTAATTCCTCCTTCATATCCTTCATATCCTTCATATTTTCCAATGTCTCTCCCGATGATCGTTGGTTGCATGAAAATTTCGAAGGCCTTAATTTTATTTTGTTCCGCTTGCAACTCGAGAAAACGGGCGTTTTGGGAGTGTAAAGATAACATTCCGCTCAACAACGACGAGATACTCTCATCTTTTAACCTCGTTCCGGTTGATCCCGATGCCGCCGCCCGCTTTACCCGATCCCAACCGCGGGTTGTCTAGGTTCGGTTGGGTTAACATGTTATACGTCACCCTCATCATCGTCCTCGTTCAAGTCTATATGGACGTGTGCGTCGGAGGACGCCGTGTTTGGATCTTGGTTTGTATAGGATGACGAGGTTTTGGTTCGTTTGGAAGAAGGAGGGGTGACATCAATGTTTGGAACTTGGTGCCATTTGGGAGAATTCTTAAGAATTTCCCAACGACTTTGATGACCAAACACAACACAGTGATTATCCTCACGGTAACGGTTGAGCGCGATAGATAGAATATCGGCGTCACTCGTACCACTACCTCTCGTATTGTAGAGGTTGTTGTAGATACCCGCAAATTTTGACACGTTCGTATTAATGTCTTTATACTTGGCATTAATTTGGTGTACGTTGCGGTAGCTATTTGGTTTGTCAAGTATTTTTTGGAAACACGTCAAGACGCGTTGCCAAAAGTTATCTACACACGATAATAATATTATATTAATAATAATAATAATAATAATAATAATAATAATAATAATATACTGAATAACAATATATAAGGAATAATAATAATAATAATAATAATAATAATAATAATAATAATAATAATAATAATAATAATAATAATAATAATAATAATATATACGAATAGTAATATATAAGGAATAATAATAATAATAATAATAATAATAATAATATATACGGCATAATAATAATAATAATAATAATAACAATATATACGAAATAATAACAATAATAATAATAATAATAATAATAATAATAATAATAATAATAATAATAATAATAATAATAATAATAATAATAATAATAATAATATAAAGACAAAAGATAAAGAAGTATACTTTGTTTTTGTGAATTCCCGACAATTGAGTCTTCGGAGACATCGACCCACGCCATGACTAACGCATTTTCTTCATCGGAAAACGGAATTGCTTTAGCTGGATTGGGAAATGTTCCGGTTTTCTTCTGTTGTGACGGTTGACTTTTTGTTGAGTTTTATTTTGTGTTGGCGGTTGCATTTGTTGTTGCGTTTCTTGTTGGGTTTCAAATTGGGTTTGCGGGACTAGATCAAGAAAATCATCCTCCTCTTGAGTGTCGAGATGTAATTGTTGTGGTGATTGTTGATGCATCGGGTATCCGGAATGAGATAGTGGAAATTGTTGATTAAGCATCACCGTATACATGAATTGCGGTGGGGCGAAAAAAGGTTTGGTTGGTAGGATGGTAGCGGAACGTTTAAGAAAAATGGATTATCCGGCCGTGTCGGTGTGGAACTCGTAACTCGTGAACGGTTATGCTAGGTTGATGGTGGGGTAGGAACCTCGTTTGGATCCATATTCTTTGTAGAGTAAAAAAATATAAAAACTTGATGTAGATGAGAGTAGAAAAGAGTAGAGAAGAAGAGATAGAGGAGTTGTGTAATTTTAAATGGTGGAATGGTATATTTATAGGTAAAAAAGTAAAAAGAAAAAAAGAAAAGAAAAAAGGTTAACGGTAAAATAATTAAAAGAAAAAGACGTTGGAGTGGGGTGGGGGGTTGGGGGGGGGGGGATATCGAATCTCTCGCCAAGTCCAGAGCCCCGTTGCCTCTACTCGATAGCCTCACTCGATGAGGCGTTTTGGTGTTCCCGCTGGAACTCGCCCAAACTCGCTCCCATCGAGTCGACTACAACGCGCAGTCTAATATCTATTGGAGAGTTACTGTTCATTCCCCTAATAAATGTTAGTATATATAATGTGATACTTCTAATTCGTGTGTTGTGATGGGGTTTAAGGTAAACAATATAAATTAACTAACACTTCAACACACATAAAGTGGGAGAAATTTAAACATCGCGTCTACCATATCTCTATCATTTAAGTTTTACTATATAATATTGGTGTAAGTTCAAATGTATATTTGTAATTAACAAACTTATATTATCTATATTTTGATATTAAATAATAATCTAATATATGATATTCTAATATATATAAAAAAACTAAAATACATTAAATTAATTAAATATTCATAACCATTTATTGAATAAAATAAATTTATTTATTTAATCTTGACCATCCATTTAATCAAGATTGATATTTCAATTTTGATTTTTATAAGTAAAATGAAATGAAATTTTATCTATATAAATTTCATATATGCCTTTCTTAAATCTTAATATATCATATTTATCTACTCTAATTTACAAATATCATATTAATTCTTTATATCACTTAAAAGTATCATACTTAACTGAGTTTTTAATTTTATTATTTTGTAATGCTTTATAATAATAAATATTTGACTTTATGCTCTTGCTTTTAATTTTAACAACAATGATCGATGACTTCTATAACAAATATAATCATGTTTATTCATGTCATTATACCATGTCGCTTCCGTCACTTTTACACTCAATCTCGCGTCAACACTTCCACGAATGATCTCGGTGAGGTTGTTTGTCATAATCTCTTTCGTGTTTTAGAATTTTTTAATATCTTTTTATTAATGTTTCATATCTAGCATTTTGTTAAAACAACCCGTATATCACACTGACATCGAATCTAGTAATAATAGCTATTGAACTAACTTTATTTTTTTAGTATTAGATCGCACGAAATACATTTCCATTAAAAATCATATTACAATATATATAAGAAATTCATTTGAGAACTATTCTTAGAGCGAGAACCGCGAGAACCAATCTTGACCTTCCAATTCTCCCTCCTTCAATTTGATTGCCCACCTATAAATTCCTCACAGACACCTTACCACACCCTATCCCCCACACCCTCCATCCATGAATTCCACTTATTAAATATATACTAGTAACGTACCCGTGCAATGCGGCGGCGGCGATTAAAGAATAATGATGGTGAATTCTTGTGGTAGCGAGTTCGGAGTAGGCAATGATGCTTACGATTGAATTCTGAATGTTACAATAAAATTGAAATAGTTAAATAGTTAAATTGTATTGTTCATCGAATTTATGTAATATGAAAGTTTTATCTAGTACTGAGGTAATATTGTTTATTCACTTTGACTTAAAAGTCATATGAGACAGTTAAATAATATTAATATTATATGTTGAACTTGAAGATTATAAGTATTATTAAAAAAAATTAAAATGTATGTTTTAGAGAAGAAAAAAAGGGTTTAGTATAAAAAAATATATCGAACTTGTCACTTTTTGCTATTGTGTACACCTAATTTTGAAAACTACCATTTAGTGTATCCAACTTACCAAAACTACCATCTTATGTATCCGAAAATCTTCTAAACAAGTTGCAGGTAATTTCTTTGATTTTGCTTTTTTTGTAAAATTCCACATCATAGAAAACCTGCCATGTCATTAATTAATGATGCCACTTCATATTTTATGAATATTAACATGAAGATGAAGAACACAAGAACATGAACAACACAAGAACAAGAACATTCATCTTCATCTCAAACATTCATCTTCATCTCAAACATTCATCTTCAAAAGTTCTGGGCAAACATCAAAACAAGAACAACCATCTGTGCATAAACATAAAAATCTGGGCAAACATCAAAATAAGAATATTCAAAACAAGAACCGAAGGGTTTTGATCTGACCAAACCACCTTATGACACAAACTAGTCAAGCCCTGGGTTTGATTCTACTGGTTCAATCCTAAAGCGGAAACAGATTGAACACAACCCTCTAAACCCCAAAAGGGTTAGGATCTTACTAATGATCATATAAGTTTCTTAACAACAATCCAGATAAAAGGTTAAGAAAAACAATACCTCTTGTGATCTTTGGATTGCTAAAGTTAGTCCACCACTACTACACCACTAATGAACTAGCTACTAGACCGCTCCTGGAATTACCCAAATGACACACAAAACCATGCGTGTGTGTGTGTGTGGTTCGATGCAAAGCAAACCGAAAACACACTTTGGGTGTTTGTTTGAAGTCGACGAGAGAGAGAGAGAGAGAGTGAGAGAGAGAGAGAGAGAGGTCGACGCAGAGGGAGTGGGGAGGAGGCTAGGGTTTTTCCTTGTTGTTAATTAAAACCCCCTTAAGGATAAATGAACTTTTCTAGGTTTAAATACTTAAACCTTATCCAAGCCCAAGCCCGTTCAATTAAAGCCCATGACTTTAATTGAAGTTTCATTCCTTGCACTTTGACCCCCTGAACTTTACTAGTTAATTAATTAACTGGTCCGTTAAATGTTAAACTTAATATTTAATTAAATAATAAATAACTATTTATTATTTCTTTTCTTTCTAATAATTAATTCAACTGATTAATTATTTCCACACAAAATTGTGGTAAATTCCAACTGTTCTAATTGGGTGTGTAGCAGTGTGACCCTTTAGTCTCTTATAACATTGGATACAATGTACCTATTAATTATCTCTGCACATAATCCAACAGACTCCCACTTGTGCAAGATAAGTAATAGTTACTGTACATTGTTAGCCTAAGGAGGTCCCTAGCCAGACACTTAGGATAACCAGGTCATAAGAACTCTTATACCCCAAAGAAACTTGTGATAATGTAAACTCACATAAATCAACTGTTTATGAGCAATCTATCACGAACTAACTGTTCATGAATCAACTATCATAAACTACCTGTTTATGAATGGGTACAGTTATTATAGATTTGTCCCTTGCAACGCGATATTTCAATTTTGAGCATGAGCATGGAGAGTGTCAACCCAAAATATCAAAAATTATGTTCATGACATACTTGATTTCAAAACTGCGTGATAAACGACAAAGAACAGATCAGTTCGTTTGGGCACGGCCGTGCACTTACAAGTTTTTCAAATCAGTCAAGGGGCCCAGAAATATCTCTCCTAAAAAGGAGGTGCAAATACCTTCTTGCATATTTGCATTTGGCAACACGGCTCCCACTGAATCTAGATACGCCCCTTATGACCACCCTGTTACGGCGTGGCGTTAAGACGCACTAAGCAGACAACAGTTACCGCATCCCAAACCAAATATCTCAGGTTTAAGGATAACCTATGTGATAAATACTTTTGACACGAATACACGAAGTATTTTTCACGGTGGGTCAATCCAATATTTGTAACCCTAACGAATATCCATAAATTTTGGTCCGCAAAAGACTTTTGCAGCTATATTCGATATACCTTCGAATCTACCCCAAAATTACGATGACTTTACAACCCTATCAAGGTTTCCACCAAGATAAGTAGTCACGGATAATGTTTTGAATAAACCAAGTGTTGGGAAAATGATCTCATCAGTTTAGATTTGATGAGACAAAGTTAAGTTTGTATGATATGTTCTACATATAACTTAAACATAATTATGAAGCTTAGTCAGACTGAACACTCATAGTGATTCAGACCGAGTACAAGCTGAATGTAAACTGAGCATATGTTCGACCAGTTTATACTACACCTTAGTTAGTTTATTAATGTGTTTGATAAGCTGTGTATGTCACATAAGGTATATATCAAGTATTCAGCTTGATGTGTTTCAAGCTTAGTGGCTCAGCTCAGAAGCAGAGTCAGCTCGACAGAGTTACTAAGTATGTTTTATTTAACTCTTTGGACTTCTAAGGATGAGTTAATATTTATACATGTTTGTTCATGTTTGTTTTCGAGTGTGTTCTCGAAGAACTCAGCTTGATGAGTTTCAAGCTGAGTAACTCGGCCTGACTAAAGAAGTCAGTCCAAGAGAATTTAAATGTATTTTAAATTCATCTTTATCTCTTTCTAAATCTACGGCAAGGATAAGAAGATTCCAGAATCAAGATTGAAGATTGTAGACTCAAGATAAGAAGATTCAAGATTCAAGATTCCGAGTTATCCGATAGTTAGTTAGCAAATTAGGATTAGTCCAGTTTGTTAGGAACCGTAGGAACAGGATTATAAATACTTATCTCCTGATAAGTTTAGAGGTACGACTATGATTCTGAAAAGAGTACAACTAAGTGTTGCAGAGCCAAAAACCTCACCTCATCGTATGTGTTACGATTCTTGAATCACTGTTTGTAAGTTCAAAGTGATCAAGAATCTCACAGATTGCCAAATCATTCGTATGTTCGAATTGTCACATCAGTTGTGATATTGGTAAGTAATCATTAGTTGATTCAATCTGTGTAAATCATGTTTAGAGAGTTGTCAGTATCTATAATCATAAGTTGAATATAGATAGCTAAGTTTGAGAGATTGAGAGATTTATATTAGGTGATTATATATCAAGAGTTGCTTACTTGATAGTTATTGTAATCATCTTCTTATTCAAAGCATTGTAATCATCTTCTTAATAAAATCATTCAATTGATTGTGGTTTGATTTACTTTATGTAACACTTTTATTTGATTTGTTCAATTTCCGCAGAAAGTGTATTCAACCCCCCTTATACACACTGTTGCTTGTTGTTATTCTTACCAAGGGACCAACAACTGGTATCAGAGCAGGCTGAACGATTTCATAAGTTGAAAGTTCAAGATTCTAAGAAAGTTTACAATGTCTACAAGTAACAATCCTTCAAACTTTTCACAGATGTCTGCCAAAGGTTGTCCCATATTTGATGGATCTGACTATCCTATGTGGAAGTTCAGAGCCATGCTATTCCTCAAGTCCATTGACATTCGTATGTTCGATGTCATTACAAAAGGACCTATCATCCCCAAGATTCCTGCTACTGTCAGTGATACGTCTCCTGGCAAAACTGAAAGGGAAACAAGAAAGCCTATTGCATCTTGGACTGATGAAGATTGGAAACTCTTCAATCTGGATGACAAGGCAAAAAGTGTTCTGGTAAATGCCCTGACCAATGAAATCTTGCGTACTGTGACTGGGTGTCAATCAGCAAAAGATATTTGGGACACACTGAGTGTTACATATGAGGGCACGGATCTGGTCAAGCAGCATAAGAGAAGTCATTTGAATAGATCTTATGAAAACTTCTTTTCAAAGAAGAATGAAACCTTGTCAGATTTGTTCACAAGGTTTCACTGCTTGATAAATGACCTACTAAGTATGGGTGTAAAAAAAAAAGAAGCTGAACTTGTGCTGAAATATCTGGATGTGTTACCAGAGAGATTTAACGATGTAACTATAGCACTGAGGGCTGGAGGAACACTGCATATGTACAACCTACATTCCATTTATGGGTTCTTGCTAAATCATGAACAGATCACTGAACACAAGAGAACTTCTCAACAACAACTCAAGGAGTCTTTGGATAAGAATGAAGTTTCATTGGTTGCACAGAAAAAGAAGAAAAGCTCCAAGACAATGGTTGTTGAATCTGAGACTGAGTCAGAATCTCAAGCTGACCACTCAGACTCAGACTCAAGTGATACTGATGATGTTCAAAATATCACTGAGCAAATGGCAATGTTAGCCAGACGTTTGAGAAGAGCTCAAAGGGGAAGAGGAAGATCTGACAGGGGCAAAGGGAAGAGTTCCTTTGATCCCAAGAATGCTGTGTGCTTCAACTGTCAGAGATAGAGACATATTGCTGCTGAGTGCAGATCAAAGAAGGTGGAATCAACATCAGTTGTTGATAAGAATGCTTACAGAGCTGATAAATACAAGAAGATGATGATGTATGTCTACCTCAGATGATGATGTATGTCTGATGGCTCAAGAAGATGAAGAGTTGGAGATAGATGAGGTTGATTATGGTTTGTCCGAGTCAACTTTTGAAGCTGACATGAACGAAGCTGAGGAAAACAGCAAGCTTAGTGACTAGGATCCTGCTTCCATGTATAAGGTCAGTAATTTCAACTCTTACACTGATGAGGAAAATGGTCATGCTTTTGATTATCTACTGAATGATTTCAAGACCATCCTTAAGTCTCAAAATGACCTCAAAGATGAGATAACTAAACTCAAGAATGAGATTAAGGAAAATAAATCTCTCATTGATGTTGGTAAGAAAGCACAATGTGATCTTGAATGTCAAAGACAAATTAATAAACTTCTAAGTGAAGAACTTCAGGAAGCTAAAGACAAAGCTGACCAACTTCAAAAGGTCACTGAGTCTTGGTGTAAGTCATCAAAGCTTGCTAAAAAGTGCATAAACCAACAAATACCTAAACAGGTTAAGGTTGTACTTGGAGGTGACTATCAAACATCAGCTTATGTAGCTGATGATGAGATAGCAAGTACAGACTCTGAGGAGGATAGACTACTGATTGAGTCTCAGAAGTCAGCCTCAAAGAGAAAACATGGTCAAAACCTTAAATACAATATGTTTGTAAAGGCTAAAGATCATGGAAAAGAGTGCTCAACATCCAAACAGCATCTTAAGTCTGTGCTGGACAGATTAAGCACTCAGCCTATTCAAAGAACTTCAGTCATAGAAAGGCTTAATCCAAATCCTTTCAAAAGACAACATTCTCTATCTGGCTCGGAGAGAAGTTACAAGAATAGGAAGACCACTGTAAGTCAGAGGTCAAATCACAACCATGGTAAGTCCAAAGTTGTGGATCTTGGTAAGTCCAAGAAGATCAACAGTGGTAAGTCCAAACCTGTTGAAATTGGTGAGTCCAGTAGGCATGACAAAGGTAAGTCCAAGGTCATGGAAAAGAAGTTTGTTGGTCAAGATTCCATGGATAACATACAAAGATCTGACAAAGGTAAGTCCAAAGTTAGTGATCATCATGTGAATCAACTTGCAAAGAAAGTTGAAAAGTTTTCCACAACATATAATCCTAAGTCTGAGAGCAAGTTATCACAAGGATTATTAGACACTCTACCTCCTGTAATCATTGAAAGAAGGAGATGCTACAAGTGCAGAAGTAGAGGTCATGAGGCTAAGGACTGTGATGCAGAAATCTCAAGGCCTGAACAAGAACAAGCTGATCAGCCTGCACAGGACTCAGCTCCTGCTCAAGCTGAACAGTCAGTTCAACCCGATGGAGATGCTAAGTGCTCCTCATCAGAACCCACCAAGAAGTCGGTTCCCAAACAAAACTAATGTGTTTAGTTTTCATATCATGTGCAGGGTTCAAGTAAATGGTACTTGGATAGTGGATGCTCAAGGCACATGACTGGGTGGAAAGGACTTCTTAGTGATTTCCAAGAAGATGAAGATCCTAAAGTAACATTTGATGACAACTCCCATGGAAGAACAAAAGGCTATGGGAAGATGCAAGCTGGCAAAGTTACATTCCAAAGAGTTGCATATGTCAAAGGGCTCAAACACAACCTGATTAGTATCAGTCAATTGTGTGATGAAGATAATGTTGTTACTTTTAGGAAGAAAGTAGGAACAATCTATAATGCTAAGGGAAAGCCTTTATTAATAGCTAAAAGAGAAATAGATGTGTATCTACTTGATCTAAATTCCGCTGATCCATATACTGAAACCTGCTTGTATTCCTATTCTGTTCCTAAGCTGAGTTGGTTATGGCATAAACGTTTATCTCATTTAAATTTTAAAAATATAAATATGCTATCCAATAAAGAGTTAGTCTCTGATTACCAAAGATTGCATTTGTCAAAGACAAATTGTGCTCAGCTTGTGAACAAGGGAAACATCATAAAGGGTCCTTTAAATCAAAGCAAAATTTTTCAATAACAGACCCACTGCATATGTTGCATATGGATCTGTTTGGACCCATAAGTACTCCAAGCCTGAGTGGCAAGAAGTACACACTGAAGATAGTAGATGAGTTCTCACGATTCACCTGGGTAATATTCCTTAAACCCAAAAGTGAAGCTGCCCTGGAGATAATTAGTTTCATCAAAAGGGAAGAGTTGCAAAAAGGTTTGTCCGTAAAGCAACTTAGAAGTGATCATGGAACTGAGTTCAGAAACTCAACTCTCGAAAGCTTCTGTGAACATAAAGGAATATTACAAAATTTCTCATCTGTCAGAACTCCACAACAAAATGGAGTTGCTGAAAGGAGAAAAAGAACCTTAATTGAGGCTGTTAGAACAATGCTGTGTGAGGCAGGATTGAAACTCTATTTATGGGATGAAGCTGTTAGTACAGCCTGCTATACCCAGAATAGGTCAATCATTGTCAAAAGACATGGAAAGACTTCATATGAGATGTATAAGTCTAGAAAGCCCAATATAGGTTATTTCCATATCTTTGGTTCAAAATGCTATGTGCTGAATCAAAGAGATCAGCTCCATAAGTTGGAACCTAAAGCTGATCTTGGAATATTCGTTGGTTATTCCTCAATCTCCAAGTCTTATAGAATATATAACACAAGGAGAAAAGTCATAGAAGAATCAATTCATGTCTCATTTGATGAAGACAGTTTTGATGAAGATGATAAAAGTCAAGCTGACTTAGTCAGTCTGAGTGAGCTTGAAAGGCGTAAGGAAACCAACTTATCAAATCCTATGTATGCTAAAGGAGATGATAGTGATGTTGATGTATGTTCATCAAAGAAATCATCACAAATTCGAAAGGATTCTCAAGCTGAGAATGATGATGCGTTCATCAACCCCTTCGGAGCTGAAGTCGCTCAAGCTGAAGATCTTGGTGATCATCAGTTTGCTGACAATGCTGTTGTTGAGACTGAGGATGTGTGTTCACCTCAGAGTTCTCAACATCACTCATATTCAGAACCAGACTCTCCAAATACAACATTCAAATTCCTTAAAGATCATCCTCAAGATCAAATTATTGGAAATGTCCAAGAAAGAGTCATGACCAGATCTAAGGCTACAGCTAACTATGCAGCGTACTTTGGTTTCCTATCTCAAATGGAACCAAAGAAGACTGAAGAAGCCTTATAGGATGATGATTGGATTGAAGCTATGCAAGAGGAATTAAATGAGTTTGAGAGAAATAAGGTCTGGAACCTTGTCCCTGCCCCCAAAGATCATTCAGTTATAGGTACTAAGTGGGTCTATAGAAATAAAATGGACAATGATGGAGTGATAGTTAGGAACAAAGCCATGCTGGTAGCACGAGGGTATAAGCAAGAGGAAGGAATTGATTATGATGAGACCTTTGCCCCTGTTGCTAGAATTGAAGCCATAAGGCTGTTCCTAGCTTATGCAGCCTATAAAGACTTCAAAGTCTATCAAATGGATGTGAAAAGTGTTTTTCTTAATGGAAAACTTCAGGAGGAAGTCTATGTGAAACAACCTCCTGGCTTTGTAAGTTCAAAGTTTCCACATCATGTCTATAAGTTGGACAAGGCTTTGTATGGTCTTAAACAAGCTCCAAGAGCTTGGTATGATACTCTGTCCACTTATCTACTATCAATGGACTTCACCAGAGGTAGTATAGATAAGACACTCTTTATTAAAAAACAGTAAAGGACAGGTGATTCTTGTACAAATCTATGTGGATGATATTATCTTTGGTTCTACCAATGAATCTCTGTGTGAGTGGTTCTCCAAGATAATGTCACAGAAGTACAAGATGAGTATGATGGGTGAGATGACTTATTTCCTAGGCCTACAAATTCAACAAAAGCCTGATGAAATATTCATCAATCAAAGCAAGTATGTTCTTGATTTGATAAAGAAATATGGTTTTGATTCTAGTTCAACCATGAAAACACCCATGTCACCAGCTGTCAAGCTGAGTAAAGACTCAGATGGTAAATCAGTGTGTCAGTATACCTATAGAGGAATGATAGGTTCATTACTCCATTTGACAGCTAGTAGACCTGATATCATGTTTGCTACCCTAAACCCTAAACCCTAAACCCTAAACCCTAAACCCTAAACCCTAAAGAATCACATCTTCAAGCTGTGAAAAGGATCTTTAGGTACCTTAAAGGTACACCAAATCTAGGCCTTTGGTATCCAAAGGACTCTGAATTTGAGTTAGTTGGTTTTTCAGATACTGACTATGCTGGGTGCAAGTTAGACAGAAAATCAACTACTGGAGGATGTCAATTGTTTGGAGGGAAGCTAGTAAGCTGGACCGGTAAGAAACAGAATTCAGTGGCTACTTCAACTGCTGAAGATGAGTATGTTGTAGCAGGAAGCTGTTGTGCTCAAATCCTTTGGATGCAACATCAGCTTCAAGACTTTGGCATGAGTTTCAAGAAAACTCCTATCTTCTGTGATAACCAAAGTGCAATAGCCATCACTTACAATCCAGTCTTTCACTCAAGAACCAAGCACATTGAAATTCGACATCACTTCATCTGGGACATAGTGGAAAAAGGTAAAGTTGACATTAACGTTATCTCCACAGATGACCAATTAGCAGACATTTTTACTAAACCACTTGATGAGAAGAAGTTTATGTATCTGCTAAGTAAATTGGGTATGCTCAACCCCTAGCGAAGTGTCTAGAATCTGAGTTTTTAGTTTGACAAAGACTAAGTGTCTTACGCTGCGTGCACAGTTTATGAATAAGTTTTCATAAATTGAATCTTGTCAAGCTAAACAGTGAGTTCTTTTGTTTGGTGAGTGCCAAACTTATTTTGTCTACTTAGTGTAGTTAAAAATATATAGTTTGAGTTAGTCTCAAACTAAATGACTAAGTGTCACCGAGTCTAAGCTATGTGCTTAACTCAGGCTGTGTGATTGGTTCACAAGTTTGGTAGGATCCAAACATTCTTTAACTACTCAGTGTGGTTAAAAGGTTTGTTTGAGTCAGTCTCAGACGAAACTGACTTAGTGTCATTGCCCATAAGCTGTGTGCTCTACTCAAGTTGAGTATCAAACTCAAGCTAAGTACTCAACTAAAGCTGAGTGCTTGAATCAAGCTGAGTGCTTTACTTAAACTAAGTAATAAGTTTACTCAGCTTGGTGTGTCAAAACTATGATTTAATTACTGAGTGTAATTACTTCATATGCAAGTGCGTATTTGAGTAAGTCTCAAAATCGCGTATTATACTAATTCAGTATTGGAGTAATACAACAGTGTATATAATCTTATTGTAAATCAATATTATTATATTACATTAGTATCCGTTGGCAGATGATAAGTTCTACCCGTTTACTGCTACATCAAAATTTTACGGCGTAACGGTTAAAAAAGGGGATTTCTAACGGTAACTTTTCTCTCTCGTCGGAAAGGTATATATACCGATCACATTCGGATTAGAGGGTTTATGCTTACAATACAGACTTCTCAACTTGTCAAATACCTTTCACCTTCTTTGCTAAGTGCAAATCTCTGTTCCATCGATTTCTAAAACCTAAGTCGCTCAGTGCGCAATCGACAATCGCTCAGTGCGAATTTCTAATTGATTACTCACTGTAACCTACATATTCAACGATGGAAGGAACCATTATCGTTCTAGGTGATCGAATGGTACGGGGTGCTGCGTTTAAGAACAACGGTTTGCCGCTGATAAAAATCAGCAATGAGCGTGCCTGTCTTGCTATTCCTCCAAGGAAACAAGGCAGAGGATACGAACCATGGGTCAATTACAT
Organism: Pulicaria dysenterica; assembly: GCA_947179395.2. Lineage (NCBI taxonomy): Eukaryota > Viridiplantae > Streptophyta > Magnoliopsida > Asterales > Asteraceae > Pulicaria > Pulicaria dysenterica. The sequence goes on along the minus strand of OX359291.1, from coordinate 56,278,315 downwards.
CCGTAAATGCCCATTGACTTTTGCTTTCATTGGCGCACCTCTACATGTGGTTTCTCAGCACCTCCTCGAATTTTGGTATACGTGCACCTACGACCAAATCAACGACGAAATTAGAGGTACAGTGCTGAATGGAGAGAGAACCATAACTCTCACAGTTAACAGGCTAAGGGAGATTCTTCACCTCCTTCAACATGATGTATTTGAGCCTGCTGTGACGAGACAGGTGGCGAGGTCAGTCCTTCCCAGAATGGGTCACCCACAGACAGAGGGTGTTATCAAAAAGGCCACCTTTCCAACCAGTTGGGGTTTTATGGTGTCCACAGTGATCCGTTCACTTGGTACCAAGGTTGGAGGACTGGACCAGGTCAATGAGTTCGAGATGCAGCTGCTGTACAACATGTACTTTGGAATAAATTTAGACTATGCACAGCTCATCTTCAACGAGCTCAAGGTCACAGTGATGAAGACGACAAGAGATCTTCATGTGCTTTTTATAAGGTACCTGTCCTTGGCATTTGAAGCCGAGCTAGGGACAGCACTCTATGAAGCTGATCAGGAACTGTCTCTGGTGCCAACACTCAGCCCCAAGATGTTCAACAACGACATCTTCCCAGAGCAAGAGGGTCTGAGTGAGCCCATGCTACTGTTTGCTGAGGCTTCGTCTTCAGAAGGTGAAGCTGAGGGATCTAATCAAGGGGGAGCTTCTCAAGCCGACACTAAGGTTCAGGCTGAGCACTCTGCTCAGACTGAACCAGCTCATACAGAAGCTGCTTCAGGTAAAACCTCTCCATTTTCACTTTCTTCTCATTTTTCTCCATCTACCTTTGGAGATAAGACTGCAGTAAACCCAACTCAGTCTAACCCGTCTCCTTCAACTTCTTTCAATCAACAATCCCACTCTGAAGCCACCCCTACTTTGCCTACTGCTGCTAGGGAGAATATCAAAACATACCAAAGAAAAACTGGCATAGGTGGTGCCACTCCTAAAGGCATCACTGAAGCTGAGATCACACTGATCCCTCCACAGGCAGGAGTTGAGGGGGAGACGCCTTCTCTTAAGGGGTCAACCTCAAGGCTCATATCAACCCAACAGCCAATACCGGGTGTGGTGTCTACTCAGCCCACACTTACTCGAGCCATGGGAGAGCCTGTTACTGTGCCTGAGCAGACACACTCAGGTAACATTGAAAATTTGACCAATCCCTAGGGTCATTCACCCCCCTCTAAACCAATTAGCCAACCACTAACCCATACACTTCACATCTCGAGCCCAATAACTTCTCTTCACTTCTCACACCCTCTTGCATGACCTGTCAATGATTCATCTTCAAACCAGGATGAATTACAGGGTCCAAACTCTGGTGCAAATGACTCTGAAGGTAGACACCAACTTTTAGATGATGCACCCAATGACTCTTCTCCAAATAAACCTGCCTCCTCAGGCATCCAGCAGCTGAAGGACTATGTTGCTGCTCAGTTTGATCTCTTTCACCTCAAGCAGAAGAAGTTTAAAAGAAAAGACTATCAAAGGTTTGAAAGACTGTCAAAGAATGTCAAGGAAATTGCCTCTGAGGTTGCTGCCCTTCCAAAATTGAGAACTTCTACCCCTGTTGATGATGAAAAAAAGGGGGAGAAGGAACCTGTTAATGCTGAAGCTGAAGCTGAGTTAGTTCGAGCTGAAGCTGAAGTGTTACTAGTACTAGCTTCAGGAGCAGAGAGGCAAGCTCAGACTGAGGGGGAGCAGGAAGTAAATAAGGAGGATGAACCTGCCGCCAAGAAACAAAAGATATCAGAATCTGAGTCTGAAGCTGACGAGGGTTCTGAAACTGAGCAGGAAACTGAAGAAGAAAAGGCTACGAGAGAATTAATTGAAATGCTCGAACAGGAGGAATCCAATGAGTTAAGTATTTCTCTTGAAGAGCTGAGAAAGAGAAAAGAGAAAGAAGTAAAAGACCAAGAAAAGGAAAAAGAAAGAAAAGCTTTGGCACAAGCTGAAGCTACTTACACTGGTCCAAGACCTGATCCTATCCTATACACAGATGCAGACATTCAAGAGTGCTATTTTAGAAGGAGCACCAGCAAGGGTATCAAAGGCATGACCTTGAGCAGAATTGATGGAGCCATCATCCTCAACTTTGAATTTGAAGATAAATCTACAATGGGGATGGACCTGAGATATGTTCACAGGATGGGCTACATAGAATGGCAAAGAATATTAATAATGCTCAAGAAGTTCAAGAAAAGCCAAATCAAGCAAGAGATCCTTACTGAAGTTTCTAAGCTGATTAACAGAGGTGACGAATTAAGATATGTTCCAATTCCTGGTCTGCAGTGGGAGAGCTTATTCGAGATATCTGAAGGTGTAGAGTTTAAAGAAAACCAAAGTATTGATACACCTGTTCAGGGATTCATGTTTAAGGATCAGGCTGGCAATCCCTGCTTTATCAAGCTGAAGGAAATATGTTATCTAAAAGCTAGGGATGCCATACATATAAGAAGTTGCTGTGGTGATAGTACAAATCATTTTGTAAAGTATAAGTTGAATAAAATCATTAGAGTACGACAAAGAGAACTCAGAGGAGATGCAGAAGTTGAAAGCCTCCTAGAAGAAATCAACAGAGAAATCATTCTTTGGGAGGTTCTACATCCTGAGTTCAAAAGATAAATAGATTAGTTCTAATATTTTTTGTAAGCACTATGTGTGCATGATCTAAGTGGTCAACAACTTTTGTATTATGATTAGTTCAATTAATACAAGTATAAAGTTTGATTTGTTCAACTGTGTTATGATGTGTTCATATGTATAAGTCTGATAAGTTCGGCAAAATGAATAACTGATAAGTTCTTATTCATTAATGTAATTAGTTGGTTTGTTCAAATGAAAGTTGGTGTGTTCCAATTTAAATTGATAAGTTCAATTGAAATTGATATGTTCAATAAATATTTGACCAGTTCAAATATAAAAATCTTAATAAGTTTAAGACTTAAGAAATAATTCTGCTAAACAAACTTACTAAATGTTTGATGGTTTTGTCATCATCAAATAGGGGGAGTTTGTTGGGAAAAATGATCTCATCGGTTTAGATTTGACGAGACAAAGTTAAGTTTGTATGATATGTTCTACATATAACTTAAACAGAATTATGACACTTAGTCATACTGAACACTCATAGTGATTCAGACCGAGTACAAGCTGAATGTAAACTGAGCATATGTTCGACCAGTTTATACTACACCTTAGTTAGTTTATTAATGTGTTTGATAAGCTGTGTATGTCACATAAGGTATATATCGAGTATTCAGCTTGATGTGTTTCAAGCTGAGTGACTCAGCTCAGAAGCAGAGTCAGCTCGACAGAGTTACTAAATATGTTTTATTTAACTCTTTGGACTTCTAAGGATGAGTTAATATTTATACATGTTTGTTCATGTTTGTTTTCGACTGTGTTCTCGAAGAACTCAGCTTGATGAGTTTCAAGCTGAGTAACTCAGCCTGACTAAAGAAGTCAGTCCAAGAGAATTTAAATGTGTTTTAAATTCATCTTTATCTCTTTCTAAATCTACGGCAAGGATAAGAAGATTCCAGAATCAAGATTGAAGATTGAAGACTCAAGATAAGAAGATTCAAGATTCAAGATTCCGAGTTATCCGATAGTTAGTTAGCAAATTAGGATTAGTCCAGTTTGTTAGGAAACGTAGGAACAGGATTATAAATACTTATCTCCTGATAAGTTTAGAGGTACGACTATGATTCTGAAAAGAGTACAACTAAGTGTTGCAGAGCCAAAAACCTCACCTTATCGTATGTGTTACGATTCTTGAATCACTGTTTGTAAGTTCAACGTGATCAAGAATCTCACAGATTGCCAAATCATTCGTATGTTCGAATTGTCACATCAGTTGTGATATTGGTAAGTAATCATTAGTTGATTCAATCTGTGTAAATCCTGTTTAGAGAGTCGTCAGTATCTATAATCATAAGTTGATTATAGATAGCTAAGTTTGAGAAATTTATATTAGGTGATTATATATCAAGAGTTGCTTACTTGATAGTTATTGTAATCATCTTCTTATTCAAAGCATTGTAATCATATTCTTAATAAAAGCATTCAATTGATTGTGGTTTGATTTACTTTGTGTAACACTTTTATTTGATTTGTTCAATTTTCGCAGAAAGTGTATTCAACCCCCCTTCTACACACTGTTGCTTGTTGTTATTCTCACCAAGGGACCAACACCAAGTTTATTCCTGGATGGTCTAAAACATAAAAAATGGTGAAGAACAATGAAACTAATTTCTGCACCCTCCATATTCTACCCTGGAATAAAGATGCATAATTTCTACCATTTCATTGACTCAATTCACAGCGTTTATCTAAATTACTTTATTATTTTACATTGTAACTTATCACGGATTACAGAGAAAATAATATGCCTGTAAACCCAAAACTCAAGACTAGTACATTAAAGTACTCCTTCTTGGTTTTGCTGGAAATCATTTTCGCAACCCAAAAACAAATTCGAGACTTACTTATTTTATAAATTCCTTAAACTTTGAGAACTGGAAATAACTCCAAAGTTTCTGAGTTTATAAAATAATCCCCTTGTAATTAAAGCTCTAATTACACTTGTAGATGTGATAAATCTTACTAGATTCATATCCCCTTTTGAAACGATAAAACCATTTACACATACTTGTAAGATTGATATTAGATCCCCAGTGTACACAAACACTTATCTAATTTCATTACTAAGGATACCGAAAAATATCATATTTTATCATCTCTAACTTTAATCAACCACCAACATTAATTATTTTGACCTTTTGAACCTTTTAATTATATATAATTCCTTTTTATGTCGTAACTTGACCTAAAAAAAAACTTGCAATGACATTCTTATTGAGAACCTTTCAATAAGTCATGCATTCCTCGGATTAGTTCCCTTTCAAGAACTTTTATTTTTTAGACCACATCTAAAAACATCCGACAATTATATACTTTAAAAGTTCTTACTTGTATTTATCATACTAGTTAGATCAACCTTGCTAACTTGATAAATACACTAGTCAGGTGCTCCCACTATCTTTTTTGAAAAAGTGCATTACCGTAAAACAACCTTTTAGACTCAGTCAATCCTTGACCAATACGCCTAAAACTTGTGTTTAAAAGCACTTGTTCTTAAAACAGTTTTTGTGAGAAATTTAAACGTATCATGAAACCAGAACTTGAATTTCTCATATATCCACCTTTCCAATTATGGAAAACGGTTTCATTAAAACTAGAACGCGATTACAAGTATTAGACACTTGTAAAAGTGTTTTAAATTTCTTTGCCTAAAACATTTAGTATAAAAACAACCTTGATCATAATAACTATTATAATAACTTTTATACTTTCTTAAATGTTTTATTGTTGGGGAGATAGCAATATCAAACCTCAATCAAACCTGTCTATTATTTTAAGATAGGATTTGATGTTAATGAAACCACATATTCATTTTTTGGACTTAGGTAAATGAAAAACATGTGTTGTTTTTTCATGTTAGACTTAAAGAAAATTATAAGTAAGAAGTGTCAGCTGAAGAAAACGAGTGTCAGCTGAACACTGAGTATCAGCTAAAGGACAAGCTTCAGGAAGATCAGCTGAGAGGAAAAGAACAGTAAAAAAGCATCAGCTGAAGATCTACAATGGATCAGTTAATGGTCCAAAACCATCAGCTGAGGAAAGTTTCAAGATCAGGTGAGCTATCAAGGATCAGCTGACACAATCACATTGATCAGCTGATGCCTCCCATCTGTCAGATAAGGTATTTACTACTTATCCAATCTTATTCTTCATAAGCTGATCATACTCAAACGATTAGCTGAGCCCTTGAGATCAGCTGACAGTTTAGTTAGATTAGTTTATTAGCTATACGTTGATTTATGTTATCAGCTGAGCAATTCGATCAGCTGAGCAAATCTAGTCAGCTGAGTCTTTCACATTTATCCTTAGCTGAGCAAAATTACATTTGCAGTTCAGTGTCTGTTAGCTGAGTTATTATTCTATATCTCAGTTAATAGCTATTCTATGTAATATTTTCTTTAGTCAAAGGCAGAACATGTGTTGTTCTTATTATGCCTTAGATATTTCTTTGTAAGAGTACTTAGCACTTTTTGTATCTGCAAAGAAACAAAAAGGATAGATCTTTATCCTCTGGAAAAGGAGAAAGATACTTTAGAAAAGAAGTTCTCGAAGATATGCTTCAACAACTAAGTATGGCTGGCAACTCTATACTTGGTTAAGTCAAATCTTCAGAAAGCATGGTGTTGATTAAAGCACAAGCGTGAAAGGAGAAGTTTAATTTTCCAAGATATAAAGGTAGTACTTTAAATATATAATAATATATAGTGGGTACACTCATTACTGAAAAGTATGTTCACTTTACACACTTTGTGTATAAAGTTAACTTACTTTTCACCCACTAACTTTATCTATTATAATATTATTAAACCAAGTACCTTTGTCTCGTTCTTCTCTTCATCAACCCGGACACCCTTGCTTATATATACTCATGCATGGAAACATGCTAAGAATGCGAATAGATAGTTGAATACTGAAATCTCATTTGTTGAGAACTAGAAGAGTTAGCATTTTATTTTCAGTATAACAAACTTGTTCATGTGTTGAACATCTTAGACATAAGTTGTTAAAGATTAGCTTAGTCTATGTGTTAGACAAATTTAGTTTCCACCTTTTATTGAACTTAGATTTTCCGCATCTAGTTCATGTAATTCTTGATTCATATCAATAAGAATTATATGAAAGTAAACCGCGTGCTTCAAATGGTTATTCAAATAATGGCTCACTTACTAGGTGTCCAACTTTTGATGGAGAAAACTTTTCTCTCTGAAAGAGTAGAGTTCTTCTCTATATGTCAAGCCTAGATGATGTGATGCTCAAAACTGTAATTGAAGGTCCTTATGTTCCTTCCTCAACTATTCAAGTAACTGAAGCCACTGATGAAGTTCCTACGGTTGAAAGACTAATTATAAAGCCTGTAAATCAATGGTCTGATGAAGACAAAAGGCTTGTTAATCTTGATGTTAAAGCAAGAACAACCTTACTCTTTGCACTACCAAATGATGTCTATCATCAAGTTCTTAACTGCAAATCTGCAAAAGAGATGCTAGACACTTTGACGGTTGCATATGAAGGCACTGAAGAAGTGCAGGAAAATAAGAAACTCCTTCTGGTTAGAGAATATGAGTTCTTTTTTGCTCATAAAGGTGAAAGTCTTACTCAGACCTACACCAAGTTCAACTGCCTTATTAATGACTTAAGAAGGGCAGATGTTCCCAAGAGCAATAAGGAACTTATAAACAAGTTTCTAGACTCTCTCCCAGAATCTTGGGATCATTTTATCACTGTGCTTAAACATGGTGAGAAAATCAAGGGTCTTACACTGGTTGGTTTATATGAAAACCTAATGAATCATGAACAATCAGTGAAACAAAGGAAACTCTCTACCAAAGATATGAAGGAGGCTACAAAAGCTCCAACTACTGCCCTTGTATCTAAGGATACAAGATCTAGGAGTTTTGCTGCAGTTGTGGATGAGTCCAGTGATGAGGAGGAAGAGGAGGAGTCTTCTGATGAAGAGCAAGTGGCTGATGGGGATGAAGTTCTGGAGAACATGGACAACATTGAAGCTGCTGTTGAGCAGGCTGCCATGTTGGTTAAAAGGTTCAAACCTTTCTTAAAAAGAAAGGGTGTCAAGAGGTTTGAGAAGAAACCCTTCAAAAGAGAAAGAGCCATGTCAAAACCAAAGGCTTCTGAAGGTTGTTTCTCTTGTGGCAAGACTGGTCACTATGCTAGTGAATGTATGACCAGAGGAAACACAGGTTTCAAGGGTTCCTCAAGCTCAGACAGCAATATTGATTATGAAGCTAAGTATAAGAAGCTTCTTGCTGCTGTCCTTGACAAGAAGAAGAAGAAAGCTCAGAACAGGGTGCTGGTAGCTGAAGAAGAAGATTGGGTTGAGGAAGATCTCTCAAGTGATGAAGATGAGGTCCTCAAAGCTCAGCTCAGTTTGATGCCTAACACAACAAGTACAAGTTCCTTTGATGAGGACATGAAGAAAGCTGCTAAAGCTTGTACTTCTCCTGACTGGGATCCCTCTTCTATGTATCAGGTTGGAAAATTTATTAACTATGAAGATAATGAAAAGAACACTATGTTTGATTATCTGTGTGTTGAGTTTCAGTCAAATATTCAAAGAGAAAAGAAGCTAAAATTAGAAATAGAATCACTAAAAGAGAGATTAAGTCTTAAAGATGAGAAACTGAAACTAATGACAAAACTGGAAGATGATTTAGCTAATCAAAAGATACTTAATCAGATCTTGGTAAAAGAAACCAATGAAGCAACAATAAAGTTTAATGACCTTCAAAAAGTAGTTAGATCTTGGTGTGTATCTGCTGAGAAGACCACTCAGTGTGTCAATGAGCAGATTCCAAAACAAGTTCAAGCTATTATTGGTGGAAATTATTCCCAAGCTGCTAACTGTGTTGATTTTAGCAAGGACATAAATATCATAGAAAAAGCTGATATTTTACCTCTTACTTTTCAAAAGATTGTAAAAGGAAAAAGTATTATCACTAACAGATTTGTCAAAAGTAAAAGTATTCAGCTGAAAGACTCAACCTCTTCAAAAGTTGGTTCAAGTTCTATTATTTTGACAGAAAGCAAAAGTACTGAAAATTTAATAGTAAAGGAAGTGAGTAAAGGAATGGAATCATTTGTTGATACCAAAGAGACATTCTGTTGTCAAACCTTGAAAGCTGATACATTAAATTTAGGAACTTAGCTGACTGAAAATTCTTTAGCTAATGATATTACATCAGCTGATCAAAAAGTAGATGATAACTGCTCAGCTGATAGCCTGTCAGTTGATCATTGATCACCTTCTATTTGTTTAGCTGATCAAACATCACTTCAAACTCTTTTAATAGGAGAAACCAAGGGAAAAGGACCTTTTGTTTACAAAAAGTCTAAGTCTGCCACACCTAAAGTTCATCATAAACTCATTTTAACTAAGGGTCAACCTAAGGCAACTGTAAACAAAGACCTTATCAGTTTACAGAATCAGTTGCAATAACTGAATGGTAAAATCTGTCAGCTGATGACCCATAGTCATCAGAAAACAGTTAAGACATCTCTTAGGCAATTACCAAAACATGTTAAAGGCTCCAAAAATAAAAAATGTTATAAATGTGGGAGCAAAGAACATAAGGCAAGTAATTGTTCTCTTGAAGGTAACTCAAGACAGCGGACTGATAATGATAACACAGTTGTTTCTCTCATTCATAAAAAACCTAATATAAAGTGGATGGCTAGGTGCAATCCACAGGGGTCCACTTAAATGTGGATGCCCAAGTGTCACTAACCTTCTTTCAATCACAACTATGCAGGTGCTGAACACATGGTATCTTGACAGTGGATGTTCAAGGACCATGACAGGTTGTAAAGCTTTGCTTAGTAACTACAAGAAGGAAAAAGGTCCAAGAGTGACCTTTGGTGATAACAATTGTGGACAAACAAAAGGCTACGGAGAGCTTCATAATGGGAACTTAACCTTGTCTAAGGTATCATATGTTAAAGGGCTTAAGTACAATCTCATCAGCATAAGTCAATTATGTGATGGTGATCATAAAGTCCTCTTTACAAAAATAGGTGGTTCCATTTTAGATCAAGAAGGTAAAACAATTATTTGTGCAAAGAGAACCAAGGATGTATATACTCTTGATATGTCCTCTAGTGATCCATCTAAGTTAACCTGTTTGTATACAAAGTTTGTAACTGAGACAAACTGGGTATGGCACAAAAGGCTTTCTGATTTAAACTTCAAAAATATAAACAAGCTGAGCAAGGGTGAACTAGTGTCAGGACTACCTTCACTGACGTATGTTAAGCCTAAACCTTGTTCTACCTGTGAGAAGGGAAAGCAGCACAAGACTTCTTTTCCATCTAAGCAAGCCTTCTCCATTACTAAACCTTTCTACATGTTGCACATGGATCTATTTGGTCCTATTGCTACTGCTAGTTTTGGCGGAAGTAAGTATGCATTGGTGATGGTTGATGAATTCTCAAGATACACTTGGGTCATCTTCCTAAAAGCAAAGAGTGAGGCTGCTGAAGAAATAATAAGCTTCATAAAGAAGATGGAAGTGCTAAATGGAAATCTGGTAAGGATGCTTAGAAGTGATCATGGAACTGGGTTTAGAAATCAAACTCTAGAAGGTTTCTGTGATGAGAAAGGTATATCTCAAAGCTTCTATGCTCCAAGGACTCCACACCAAAATGGTGTAGCTGAAAGAAGAAACAAAACATTAATAGAAGCTGCAAGAACCATGTTGTGTGAGAGTGGATTAGGATTCAATATTTGGGCTGAAGCTGTCAGCTATGCATGTTTCACTCAGAACAGATCCCTAGTCATCAAGAGACACAATAAGACTCCTTATGAAGTGCTCAAGGGAAGGAAGCCTAACATCAGTTTTCTGCATATCTTTAGGTGTCGGTGTTTTATTCTGAACCAGAGAGATCAATTGCAGAAGTTTGCACCAAAAGCTGATGAAGGTGTTTTTGTTGGATATTCTGTGATCTCCAAAGCTTACAGAATCTATAACATCAGAACAAAGGTCATAGAAGAATCAATCAATGTAAGTTTTAATGAAAATGACTTTGTTGTTTCCTGTTCTACTAATCCATCTACAAGTAAGGAATTTAATGATCTGCAACATACTGAAGACAACATTCCAGTATCAGCTGATCCACTCCCATCAGCTGATGTAGAGGATTTAGATGAAACTGTTCCAAATTTACATCAAACCAATGCACATCCAATCTTAAACCAATCCACACTTTTACTGAATGATGTGAATCATGATTCAACATCAATTGACTCTAATTCCATATCAAACATTCCCTCATCAGTAGAAGTTTCATCAAATAACATTCCTGAAATTCTGTCAGCTGATCAACCAGAAGTCTCATCAGCTGACCCAAACCAAAGAATTTCAACTCCCTTAATCAAAACTGTTTCAAACACTCCTAGAATCCAAAATGCCTATAAAGACCATAGGGATCATCCTAAAGATCAGGTCATAGGTAACATAGAAGCACCTGTACTAACAATATCAAAAGCTTGTAATTTCTGTTTATACACAGATTTTGTTTCTATGATTGAACCAAAGAAGGTGGATGAAGCTCTAAATGATCCTCACTGGATTAATGCCATGCAAAAATAATTGGCAGAATTCACAAGAAACATGTATGGACTTTGGTGCCAAGACCAAAGGAAAAATCCATCATTGGTACTAAGTGGGTGTTCAGAAACAAAATGGATGAACAAGGGCTGATCATCAGAAACAAAGCAAGGTTAGTTGGACAGGGGTATTGCGAAAAAGAAGGTATTGATTATGATGAAACCTTTGCCCCTGTTGCAAGACTTGAAGCCATAAGACTGTTTCGAGCTTATGCTGCCTTCAAAGACTTCAAAGTTTTCCAAATAGATGTTAAGAGTGCTTTCCTCAATGGAGAATTGAAGGAAGAGGTGTATGTCAAATAGTCTCCAGGTTTTGAGGATGCAAGCAAGCCAGATCATGTATACTTCTTGAACAAAGCTTTGTATGGCTTAAAGTAAGCTCCAAGAGTCTGGTATGATACCCTCTCTTCTTTTCTAACCACCAAAGGCTTTATAAGAGGAAGCATAGATAGCACTTTGTTCATAAGGAAATTCAAGGGTGATGTAATTCTTGTACAAATATATGTAGATGATATAATATTTGGGTCTACAAATTTGGATCTTTGTAAAAAGTTTTCAAAACTCATGTCTGATAACTATCAGATGAGCAAGATGGGTGAACTAAACTATTTTCTTGGACTTCAAATTAGACAAGAAGTTGATGGAATTTTCATTCATCAAACAAAGTATGTAAATGACTTACTTAAGAAATTTGAGTTTGAAAATTGTTCTTCAATGAAAATATCCATGTCCACTGCCTTAAAGCTTGGTAAGGACACTGATGGTAAATCAGTGAACATTACAGCTTATAGAGGTATGATTGGATCTCTTTTATACCTTACTGCAAGTAGACCAGATATTATGTTTTCAACATGTCTTTGTGCTAGATACCAAGCAGATCCCAAAGAATCTCACTTAGCTGCAGTTAAAAGAATTTTCAGGTATCTCAAAGGAACTCCTAATCTAGGTCTTTGGTACCCCAAAGACTCTGATTTTGAGTTAGTTTGATACACTGATTCTGATTTTGCAGGTTGTACACTAGACATAAAGAGTACATCTGGTGGTTGTCAGCTGTTAGGTGGAAGTTTAGTTAGCTGGTCAAGCAAGAAACATAACTCTGTTCCAACTTCAACAGCTGAGGCAGAATACATTGCTGCTGGAAGCTGCTGTGCTCAACTACTATGGCGGCAAAATCAACTACTTGATTATGATATACAGTTTGAAAACTCACCAATCCTGTGTGACAACACTAGTGCCATTTCTATTTCTAACAATCCGGTTTTGCATTCTAAAACCAAGCATATTGAAATCAGACATCATTTTCTTAGAGATAATGTGCAGAAAAAGAAAGTTTCAATGCACAATATAAGTACTGATGTTCAATTAGCTGATCTTTTTACAAAACCTTTGGATGAGTCTCGGTTCAACTTCCTAATATCCAAACTTGGCATGTTAAATTTGTAACATTTCCCTTTCTTAAGTAGTTAATTTTGTGTAAGAAAATAATTCAATTCGTGTGTAAAATGAAGTACTCATCTAAGCTTCTTCATGTCTTATTAATGGAAAATCAGCTAATGATATTTTGTCAGCTGACAATCATCAGCTGATACTATACCTCAGCTGATCAACCATCAGTTAAGAGTTAGACGCTCAGCTGATTGCATTCATTAGCTGACACTTATTTTTGACTCAACAGGGATCAACTGACACCTTATTCAGTCAGCTGATGATTCTAAGAGTTAAAATTTTTGTGTCCCCACACTTATTTTATTAATTTATCATTTGTAGTTAATATGTTAACTAGGTATTTAATTTCTTTTAAATTGTCCGTTAGTTGTCTGTGTATTTATTAACAATTCCATTTATCACCTTTTTGCAGATGTGACAGTTACTTTTTCAAACAGATATTTCGATAGCAGTTTAAGTTTCCAAAGAAGATTTAAAGGTGTTTTTGAGTGGTTCCTCCTTTCTTATGCTTTCAAATTTCCCAAACACACTTATTCTCTTCAAGCTGAAACCCTAACCTCTTGCTACTCAAAATCTCTTCACTCTGTAATCATGGTGTCCTTCAATCTTGCTTCTACCCCTAACGCTGTTGCTGGTGAAAACATTACTGTTAACTCCGAAATCACCATTCGCCCAAACAACTTTCTAATCAACACTGAAATTCCCACAAATAAATCAAACCAGGGATACGAACAAATGGTAGCATTCATCACTGCTCATCCCCTGTTTCCCTGTCTCTCTGCCCATCCTTTCTTCATCTTTCCAAACATTGTCGGTGAGATGTGGTACACTGCAAGGTACCATACAGATCAAGAACTCATTACCTGCACCTGTCTAAATGGCACAATCAACATCAACATCAATGTCAATACTCTTCGTCAAGCCATCTCTCTGCCCAACTTGGCTCCATATCAACCTTTTGCTCAAACGGATCAAGTCTTGGAGGTCTTACCCATGATTGGCTACAATGAAGCTGTCACCCATGGTCAGTATAAGTTGTATGTGCTGGGATACCCATGGAAGTACTTGGCAAGTGTAATCACTCGGTGCTTTGGTCATAAGTCTGGAAGCTTTGACCAAATGAATCAAATAGAACTGATGATTCTGCACGCCTTGGTCACAGGGAGGAATATTGACTTTGCTCAATTCATATTCTCGGAGATGGTGGATAAGATCACTCTTGGCAATGCAAAGAAATCCACAAGAACTATTGTTCCCTATATCAGGTACCTAAGCTTACTTGTACTTCATCATCTTCAATGGGAACAATACACTGGGATTGCTGCTGTTTTGGACACAATAACCATACCTCAAATGGGTTAAAAGATCTTTCATCTGATAAGGGAAGATCAGGGTCCTGCAATCACTGCATAGATGCAAGAGTTAATTGATATTGCTAATGATGATGATGATGAGGAGGAGATGCATGATGAAGAAGTGGCTCATGATTTTGAGTCCCCTGATGTTATAACTGAGGAAGTGGCTCAATCTGTTACTCATGATGAAGCCATGTTTGAAGGAGGAAATTTAGATGAGGTAAATGTTGATGAACCTGTAAGAGGTAATGATTCAAGTGATGGTACTGATGCTGGTGATGGTAATGATGGTGATGATGATAGTGATGGTGGTAATGGCCATGATGGTGATACTGGTGGATTTTACATGGGAGATGAGCCTTATCATTCTGTTTCTACTTCATCCAGTCAACATGGAATACCATTACAAATGTTTCCCTCTAGTTCAACTACTTTAAGGAGGTCAGGGCACCTAAGCACTCATGAAAGTGAAGAAGAATCTGATGATGATTCTCCCAGTAGGACTCTTGGAGGCACAGTTACATATCCCAACCCTGATCAACAACAAGGATCAAGTGACTCTGTTCATAGAGCACCAAGTGGTGAAGATGAAGAAGTCTCTGATAATGAAGAGATCTCTGATAAGCTAGTGGAGCTCATAGAGATCAACAAAGCAAAACGCATCTCAGGTATAACTTTATCACTCCCTGAGGACACTCATTTGGTAATCCCAACCTATGAGAACCCTTCCTCAACTCCTGTTGAAACACTCCCACAAATGCCAAGCTCTAGTGAACTCCCAACAGTCACTAGTTCTACTCCCTTTGTAACCCAAACAGAAACAAGGTCATTAGAGATAGTGCACACTGCACTTATCTCAGAGGGATTGCACAATGCACCCTTGACCTCAACTCCTATAGTTTCCTCTTATGTTGAGGGGGAGCTTATGGAAGTTGATACAACCCTACAACCAATGGGTGCATCTTCCCAACAAGGTGCACCTGTAACAATGGGAATCCTGCAATCTGGGTCACTCTCCCAACAGAGTGATACCATTGAAAGACAGACCTCAGCCCTGGGTCACACTGTGTCACTACCCATAGTCAGTCTGCCTATACCATCAACAAGCTCAAAACAGCTTGTTGATGTAACAAGGGGAACCCAAGTGAGTTCAACCCCACCTCACACTCACATTGTTGTACCACCTATTTTTTCTATTCTTACACAAACCACCACACTGCCTGTCAATGTCAGTGGTATAAACCAACCATTGGTACAGGGTACAATTTCCGTTCCTAGTGATCTTAGGCCTTTACACCAAGGTCTAAGTGAGGGACCTCAATCTATTCATGTTCTAAGCATAATCTCTCAATCAACTCCCATTCAACCCCTTCCCTCTATCTCTTCTGAACCCTCCCCTCAAATACTTCAAAGCCTTCTGTCCATCTCTCAAAAGATGGATAGTATTCAAACCTCATTTACCAACTTCAAATCCAAAACAGAAACTCAACTTTTATTTCTTACCCAAGAAGTTGAGTCACTTAAAGCTAACCAATCCCAACCCCAACCCACCCCTGCCCCGGTTGATCTATCACCAATTCTTCTTAAATTGGATCAACTCTTATCCCAAACTTCTCACCCTACACCCACTCCTTCACCTCCCATTTCAAACCATATAATTTCTTCCTTAAACCAAACCATTTCTAATCTTCTTTCCCAACTCCACACCTTAAGACCTTCCCCTCCTAACATTTCTATAACCATCCCTGAATCTCTTCTTAGAGTCCCTTCTATTCTCCAAACCATAACTACTGATCTTAAAACCTTAAGCAACTACTCAATCCAAAAGCACAGTGAAACCCTTAAGGAATTCACCAATATCACTGATGCTATCCTAAGCCTGAGAAAACCTCCATCCTTCACCCAACCTCCTATCCCTACTGCCTCTCCTTCACCTTCAGCTATCCCTCCCTCTACCTCCACTCCTTCTCCATCTCCTTACTCCTTTATCCCACCTTCTGTTGCCAAGCCTTCTGACAACTTTCCTTTTTCATTTGTTGATAACAAAAAGGGGGAGAAGTCAGCCTCAGATTCTACTAACTCAAGCTCTTCACCAGATCCTATTCAAGAAGTGGAAGCTGATAAGGCAGCAGCAGCAGATCAAACAGACCCCAATGAAACAGAAACTCAAAGGAAATCAAATGTTGAGGGGGAAAATCGATCTGAGGGGGAGCAACCTACTCAAGATGAGCAGAGGCCAAAAAGAAGACTCAAACAAATTGCTAGAAGGAAGAGTGCTAAAAAGCCCAGACAAGATGAATCTTGTGCACCATTCAATGTGCCATCAGAAGATTCTGATGATGATAATGATGAAGATAGGGTTCCTCTGTCGTCTCTGCTCAACTTGAAAAAGCAGAGCCTCTCAACTCAAGCTCCAACAGTCCAAGTTTCCTCTCCTGTTCATTCAAGCCAACCAAATCCCAGCAGTACATCAAGGAGAAAAGGAAAGAAAATCATGTCTGCTGAGGAGATTGAAACTGAAGAAAGAAAGGAAAAAGAATTAAATCAAGAGGATGAGAATCTCAGAGAGCTAAGTGAACTGGCTGCTGCTCTTGGTACAACCATTGAAGATGTTCTGAAAACCAAGGAGAGACACCAGAATTTCACTACTCCTGAAGATCTTGCTGCAATCATTGGTGTCACTGATGATGAATTAAGAGAAATACAAGAAGAAGAAATCATCATGCTATCCTCTCAATCACATCCAACACAGGTTGCACCACAGCAAGATGATCCTACTGCCAAGAAAGTTCCTAAAAGAGGAAGAACTCACAGAGAAGCCATTCAAGCATTGCATGAGTTTAACTTTGGAGTTACAACTCAGCAATCTGAAAGGGAGATCAAAGAGCTCTTGGAAAACAAGAAGAACTTGGTAGAAAGAAAGGATCCAAATCTCATTTCCAGAGTTACTCCATATAAGGGAACAGATGAAGGGCCATATCTCAGAATAGTAAGAAGAGATGAAAGACAAACACGTGAGAATACCTATCTTCATCACTGCAAATTGTTCTCCTTCAATGAGATGATTGAAACTCTGTACCACCTCCTTAAATCCAAAAGTGAAATTACCACAAGGTTCATAAACAAATTCAATTACTGGATCAGAATTTCTGTCTACCACAGGATATGCACTCATGATCAATTTATGGAACACGTTGATGTGATTGAGGATGCCTTCAAGAAATCCTCCAAAGCTTTTGTACCTGCTGAACAGATCATACTTAATCCTAATCATCCTTACCTGTCTGCATATGAAAATCTCAACACTGCTCTACCCTCCAACATTGAACCAGAAATATTTAAGTACATAACTGAACCTGAAAGAGGGATGTTCTTCAAGAACAGAGCTAGTGTTTGGAGATTCCTAAGAGAAACTTACTTAGGAAGAGCCCCTGGAGAGTTAATCTTTCAAGCTGCAACATCAACAAGGGGACAGACAGGAAGTGAACATTTTAAAAGTCTGATTCAAGCAAGAGCTGAAGAGTTGTTGGCTGCAAATCCACTAGACAGACTTCTGGATTTGAAAGAAGAACCTTGGTGGGAAGAAAACTGAAACTTCATAACTAGACTAGTTGTTTTTTTTTCAATTCCTAGAATGGTTCAACTTTTGTACTTTGTTTTGTAATCAAGCTTGAAACTTTTATCATGGACTACTTAGCTAAAATGCTAGTATAGATGACTCTTAGTAGATAGCTCACATAGTGTAAATATAGAAAATATCAAAAATCCTAAAGACAGAAAAAGGATAGAAAAGATACCACAAAAACAGAACAATGGTACTTCATAAATGAAAAGATTCCCAAAAACAGAATATCAGGGAACATATATTAAAGAGTTACCAAAAACAGATAGCCAGGTAACCAAATTAAACTTAAAAGTTTTATCTTTACAAATCCGAGTCAAACTGATTCTTCTTAATCAGATGAGGTTTTGTCATAATCAAATAGGGGGAGATTGTTGGGGAGATAGCAATATCAAACCTAAATCAAACATGTCTATTATTTTAAGATAGGATTTGATGTTAACAAAACCACATATTCAGTTTTTGGACTTAGGTAAATGAAAAACATGTGTTGTTTTTTCATGTTAGACTTAAAGAAAATTATAAGTAAGAAGTGTCAGCTGAAGAAAACGAGTGTCAGCTGAACACTGAGTATCAGCTAAAGGACAAGCTTCAGGAAGATCAGCTGAGAGGAAAAGAACAGTCAAAAAGCATCAGCTGAGGATCCACAATGGATCAGCTGATGGTCCAAAACAATCAGCTGAGGAAAGTTTCAAGATCAGCTGAGCTATCAAGGATCAGCTGACACAATCACATTGATCAGCTGATGCCTCTCATATGTCAGATAAGGTATTTACTACTTATCCAATCTTATTCTTTATAAGATGATCATACTCAAACGATTAGCTGAGCCCTTGAGATCAGCTGACAGTTTAGTTAGATCAGTTTATTAGCTATACGTTGATTTATGTTATCAGCTAAGCAAATCTAGTCAGCTGAGTCTTTCACATTTATCCTTAGCTGAGCAAAATTACATTTGCAGTTCAGTGTCTGTTAGCTGAGTTATTATTCTATATCTCAGTTAATAGCTTTTCTATGTAATATTTTCTTTAGTCAAAGGCAGAACATGTGTTGTTCTTATTATGCCTTAGATCTTTCTTTGTAAAAGTACTTAGCACTTTTTGTATCTGCAAAGAAACAAAAAGGATAGATCTTTATCCTCTAGAAAAGGAGAAAGATACTTTAGAAAAGAAGATCTCGAAGATATGCTTCAACAACTAAGTATGGCTGACAACTCTATACTTGGTTAAGTCAAATCTTCAGAAAGCATGGTGTTGATTAAAGCACAAGCGTGAAAGGAGAAGTTTACTTTTCCAAGATATAAAGGTAGTACTTTAATAATATAATAATAGATAGTGGGTACACTCATTACTGAAAAGTATGTTCACTTTACACACTTTGTGTATAAAGTTAACTTACTTTTCACCTACTAACTTTATCTATTATAATATTATTAAACCAAGTACATTTGTCTCGTTCTTCTCTTCATCAACCCGGACACCTTGCTTATATATACTCATGCATGGAAACATGCTAAGAATGCAAATAGATAGTTGAATACTGAAATCTCATTTGTTGAGAACTAAAAGAGTTAGCATTTTATTTTCAGTATAACAAACTTGTTCATGTGTTGAACATCTTAGACATAAGTTGTTTAAGATTAGCTTAGTCTATGTGTTAGACAAATTTAGTTTCCACCTTTTATTGAACTTAGATTTTCCGCATCTAGTTCATGTAATTCTTGATTCATATCAATAAGAATTATATAAAAGTAAACCGTGTGTCTCTTAAATTTTAATTTGCTAAAGTTTGTATTCAACCCCCCCTTCTACAAACATTTGTTGTTGTAGTATCCATTCGGGACCAACATTTATCCAAAAACTTTTATCTAGAAATAACTATTATTTCTTATCTGATCATGTCCAATGCCTTGAACATTTATCTTTCACAAAAATTCTTAAATACTTGTAAATTAAAAAGGCTTTCTGATGTCATAAACACAACTTGTTTATTTAAGTATTTATACAGTGGGACTAGCATTTATGCAACTATAACAATTACTACATAAGATCACTGTGAATCATCTATTAAGTCAAAACTTGACTTATTAGTATCCTTTAGTCACAACTGGACTAACCTGATTCATCAAAAGCACACATGCATGGATATAATCTGAATAATTCAAAATCTCAATTATTAAAACCATAATGTCAACCAAAAAGTTTTAAACAAATCATGCCAAAAAAAATCCAAAAACTTTAAACAAAAAGTTTAATAACTTTTAAAAAGAATTATTAAATATCCGAGCTGCACGTGGGATCTCAACTGCTGGGATGCTTCACTTTCCATCACCTCCTACAATAAACGATTGCAAGATATTAGAAAAATCGTAAGAAACTTTACAAGTGGAAAGTGACAAAGAAGCTAGTCACACGATACCTGAGGAGCCAGACTTGCCTCCTGCTTCGTGAGCCTTCGGACAATCTCTTTTCCAGTGTCCGGCCTCGCCGTACTTGAAGCACCGATTCTCGGTTCTTGCCTTGTTCGGCTTTGGCTTCTTGCCCTTGTTGTTATCAGTAGCCCTTGGTGCATTCTGGCTGGGTTGGGTCTTACCCTTTCCCTTTTCGTTGCGCCCCTTCCTCTTCTTATAACCGCCATTGCCCACCATGAGGACGTCCTTAGACTTGGTCCCAATACTCTGCTCCGCTGCCTTAAGCATAGAGTGCAACTCAGCCACGGATTTCTCCATGTTATTCATGTTGTAGTTGAATATAAAAGGCTTATAGTCGTCTGATAACGAGTTGAGTATCGTATCCGTTGCTAGCTGCAACGGTACTGGGTGCCCAAGCCTCTCTAGGTGGTCCATGTACCCTTTCATTTTCATGACGTGGTTACTGACCGATGTCCCTTTCACCATCTTGCACGAGTTAAATGCCCTGGTGTCATGATAACGCTCCGTACGGGTTTGCTTCTGGAACATGTCCCTCAGCTGGCGGATCAAGTCGTAAGCAGGAGTTTCCATCATGCTTGACTGCAACTCAGGACTCATCGGTGCAAGCATGAGGCAACTCACGTCCAGGGCATCATTAGAGTGCTTCTGAAAAGCCTCCCTGACGTCTGCCCTGGCGTTGTTGGCAGGAGGGTTCCCCAGAGGTTGTTCTAAGACGTACCACTTTCTCTCGTGCCTAAACACGATCCGAAGATTTCTCTCCCAATTGAGAAAGTTTGGCCCGGTGAGCTTATCCTTCTCTAGGATAGAGCGAAGAGAGAGGTTGTTAGTGTTGGTAACGTTGGTTGCCATCTACAAATTAAAACCCGGTTTAATCAGTAATTGCAAATAAACTTTTCTAACATATATCATCAAAACCCATAAATAATATATATTAGACCTAGGACCCATATTTCACATACTTGACGCAAGGTTTGGTCACTTCCCGCCAAGTCATGCTATTTCTGGTAGGTAACACCGTGTACCAATCGTAACTAGCTGATACGACTCCTAGAACCTCGTAGAGCACTTAGACCCAGTCTCGTATGTTTAACTATACTCTAGTGCAATTTGGGCCGGGACTCCCGATTATCACCAAAATAGATCGCACCACCTAAGACAGTATGAATTCTGGCCGGGACTCCCGATTATTGCATAATCATTCATACCCTTTTCCGCAATGGTTTGAACCCAGATGCCCAAGGTTTGGGCACTTCCGACACCCGAGTACTGTTTAACAGCAAATGTGTACCATTAGATGGGTATCACACTGATCTCAGATTTTTATTGGGTTTTATAATTAAGTTTAAAAGAAAAACTTAATTTTCCAGTTTTTGAAAAACCATTTTAAAACTAGCTGTTTTAAAAATGCGATTTACATGTGTACCTATACTAGGTGCACAAAGCGGCTTTATAAGTTCCAAACTTATAACCTTGACAAAACTTTAAATTTATAAAAATTTAACTAACACGACTAATAAGCTGAAGTCGTATTCTAGTTTGTCGTAAGCCGTGGTTTTTCTCTGTTTAATAATTATCTATTATTAAACCCCTTTTCACAGCAACACATACAAAATGAATAAGCATAAAAAGGATCACAAGCACGCATATAATAAGCAGATAAAAACCTATAGTTTTGCCAACTAATCCTAAGGTCAATCCTGAGGATAAAGGACTTGGATTCGCCTTCGTGATGCATTGCTCTCACTTGCCTTGATACCTCCTCCGAAGTACCCGAGCACTGTGCAAGCCATCATCTTCGAAATCTTCTTGAACTCCGTCTTGATTATGGGACAAAACTATAACTAATACTATTACAATTACAGTAATAAAAGGGGTTGTAAGTGGCACACAGGCCTCCCTGAACCAATACAGTATTACAATTAAAAAAGGGATTGTAATTGGCACGCAGGCCTTCCCAAAACCAAAATAAAAAGAAGAAAGGAAAAACGAGTCCTAAGTCGGCAAAACTATAGCTATATATCACAACCACACAATATATATATATATATATATATATATATATATATATATATATATATATATATATATAAACAACAACCACACAGTAAATATATAAAAGCGATAAACACTGAACCTGATTCGTTTAACTATTTTCATCTACCCTTTTGACTAATAACTATTAATCAATAATGAGAATTATAATCATCTAAGTTATTTAAATTAACTTGATCAAAAACAGATTTTCAATAAACTTTGAAAAACATAACCTTATTAAAAAACATGAATAAATCCTATGTCGAGTTTTTACTAGTTTTACCCAAAAAACTTAAACACGACAAAATTGATCATAATTAAATAGCATCATCTTGTTTGCTTCTCCTTATATAAACTAACCCTTTTTAGAGTTTATTTATAAAGTCTCAACTGGACATGATAAACAAAACATCCAAAAATAAATATTTTAACTAAACTAATTAAAAATATATATATATATATATATATATATATATATATATATATATATAATATTAGTTTATATAAAACTTTACTAATTTTAACACTAAAATTAATAACCTTTGCATTTAAACGAAAAAAACTCACTTGGGCCTAGACCCTTCTGGGCCGTATCCCACCTGGGCCGAAACCCCACTTATACCATAGCCACTTGGTCTAAGAACCCCTTGGGCCACATACCGCCTGGCCGAACACCCACCTGGACCGTAGACCGCCTGCCACGCCGCTAATGACCGCCGCCAGCCACCTGCCGAATTCTCGGCTGCCGTCGACCTGCGACCGCCGCACCTGGGCCGTCGCCGCCGTCACTGCCGGCGGTGGTGGTTATGGTTTTCCGATTAAAACAAAAAGAAAGATTTTTAAATCCTAATCCATTTTAATCTATTAAAACTAACTAGTTTTAATACCATGATTAAAAACTGGATTTAATCAAAAACCAAAACTTTTAATTATTAACGTGACCTAAAAACTGTTTCACTAATAATTAATAATTCTAAAAACTAGATTTTAACCTTTAAACAAAAACTTGTTTAAAAACCTGAAGGGTTTTGAAGGGTATAAAAACATATCAGAATAACATGCACAGCGGATTAAAGCAAAACCCCCTCTAGTGATCTCATCTAACTCGTACAGAAACTAAAAGAGAAGTAGAGGATTAAAAGTTATACCTTTGCAGTTCAACTTCAAACTTCAATCCTATAATGCTAAAGGTAGAACACCGCTACTGCACCACCTCGAACAGGCTGCTAGACCGCCAAGGATTTTACCAATGATCAAAACTTGATCCCTTGTGTGTGTGTATCACGTCGCCGACCACCTTGGTGGTTCTCGGCTTTCGTGGCGATTGAGATAGAGAGAGAAAGGGAGAATTAGTGTTAATTTTCTAACTTGTAATTATCTTAATGTGATTCTAAGGTTTAATAAGGTATTTATATATATATAACCTTATTAAAGCCCAAGCCCGTTTAATTAAAGCCCAACTTTAATTAAACTATCAAGTAATTACAGAAAACACCCTTAACCTTTCTAATAAATTAATAACTATTAATTAATTGGTCCTGTTAATATTTAAACTAAATATTAACTTCTCCTTTAATAAATAATTATTATTTCCCTTTCTCTCAATAATTAATTAACTAATTAATTATTCTTACACATGGTAAAATCCAGATGGTTCTAATTGGGTGTGTAGTAGTGTGATCCTTTAGTGTCACATAATATTGGACACGATGATACATGTTATCTATCTTTGCATACAATCTAACAGACTCCTACTTGTGCAAGATAAGTAACACTACTTGTACATCGTTGACCTAAGGAGGTCCACAGCCAGACACTTAGGTTAACCGGACTATGAGATCTCTTATATCTAGAGATATAATCCACTCCTTGGATTATCTAGGCTTTTCTTTTTGCATCGCGATATTCCGTAATGTGAGTATTAGACATGGAGCAGGGATCTTATTCTAAATACTCAGATTTTCTCGACTCTGATCTCGACACTCTGCAGTTATGGTTTACCGAATGAAACCTATCATTCTAACCGAGCGCGGCCACGCATTTTCAGTAGTCTTAATCTTCGAGGGGCCCAGAAATATCTCTCCTAAAAAGGAGGTGCAAATCCCATCTTGAGTATTTGCAATCTGAGCACATGGCTTCCGCTGCACCTAGACATGCCCCTTATGATCACCCTGTTACGGCGTGACGTTAGAACACGCTAAGGTACATAAGTTACCATGCCCCAAACCAATTATCTCAGGTCTAAGGACAACCTATCAAGTTTACTTATGATAACGCGCCATGAAGTAAACTCGATGCGGATCACTCCTAATATCTATCCCCTGATAGATATTTATGAATATTTGGTCACAACCTTATGCTTTTATTCATCCCCGAATAAATCATCAAATATCCATAATAGCGTTACCTCCCTAATGCAGCTCCCACTACATTAAGTAGCTACGAGTATTTAGACAATTCGTCACTTGACTTGTCATGGATAGGTTAAACATGCTAAAAATAGACAACTAGAAACAATTATGTAAATACCTCCTATTTCAATCCCATGAAATGTAAATACATAATAAAAGAGTTTCAAGTTACATCTATAGTAATAAAAAAAACATGAACTAGCTGCTATGTTCTAAGTACTACATTCCTATAGAACTCGCATGTCTCTCATGCTTAGCCCTAGCTAGCGGCTTTGTCAACGGGTCAGCAACGTTGTCGTCCGTCGGTATCTTTTGCAACCTAATATCATCTCTTCCAATGATCTCTCGGATGAGGTGATATTCCCTGAGTACGTGCCTAGTCCACTGATGATCTCTAGGCTCTTTAGCTTGCGCCACAGCCCCTGAGTTGTCACATAATATATCGATCGGTCTAGAGATACTGTCAACAACTCTAAGATCCGAGATAAAATTCTTCAGCCAGACAGCTTCCTTTGCCGCATCACTTACCGCAATATACTCTGCTTCTGTAGTAGAATCTGCTATTGTATCTTGCTTCTGACTTTTCCAAGATATGGCTCCTCCGTTTAGGGTAAAGACAAATCCTGACTGTGACCTAAAGTTGTCCCTGTCGGTCTGGAAATTGGCATCAGTGTAACCAGTTACACTGAGCTCATCCATCGAACCTCCATAAACTAGGAATATGTCTTTTGTCCTTCTCAGGTACTTGAGAATATTCTTGACAGCTACCCAATGGGCTTCACCAGGATTTTGCTGATATCTACTCGTGACACTGATAGAGTAGGCAACATCGGGCCTAGTACATAGCATGGCATACATGATTGAACCAACTGCCGAGGCATATGGTATCAATTTCATCTTGTCCTGATCTTGACTAGACACAAGATACCGAGCCTTGCTCAAAATCGCGCCAGATTGAATAGGAATAAATCCTTTCTTGGATTCATCCATCTTGAATCTTTTCACAACTTTGTCAATATATGTACTTTGACTAAGACCGATAAGCCGCTTAGATCTATTCCTATAGATCTTTATACCCAGTATATAAGCAGCTTCTCCCAAGTCCTTCATCTGGAAACATTTACCTAACCAGGATTTTACTCCTTGTAACACTGGTATGTTGTTTCCTATTAGCAGTATGTCGTCCACATACAAGACTAGGAAGGTTACCGCGCTTCCACTGAATTTAGTGTAAACACATGACTCGAACTCACTTTTGGTAAAACCAAACTCTTTGATACGCTCATCAAAGTGTAAGTTCCAGCTCCTAGATGCTTGCTTTAGTCCATAAATGGATTTAAGCAACTTGCATACTTTATTAGGGTTCTTTGGATCCGCAAAACCATCCGGCTGTATCATATATACGTCCTCAGTCAAATTCCCGTTAAGAAAGGCGGTTTTGACATCCATCTGCCATATTTCATAGTCAAAATATGCTGATATGGCCATAAGAATTCTAATAGTCTTAAGCATTGCCACTGGGGAAAAAGTTTCATCATAGTCAACACCATGAGTTTGCGTGAAACCTTTTGCCACTAGTCTTGCTTTAAAGGTATGCACCTTTCCATCCATGTCTATCTTCTTCTTGAAGACCCATTTGCACCCAACAGTTTTGCTGTGTTGAGGCAAATCCACTAACTTCCAAACTTGGTTGTCATACATGGATTGCATCTTTGCCTTCATGGCTTCTAGCCATTTCTCAGATTCTTAACCTGAAACAGCATCTTGGTAGGTGGTCGGTTCTAAAAGATCCCCTTCGTCTTGAGCAACTACTAATCCCAGATACCTATTTGGCTCATGACAAGACCTACTAGACCTGCGAAGGTCTTGTGTTTACATTTCTTCCTCAACCACAGACTCGGGTTGAGATTCAACAATACTCTGTTGAACCACGGGTTCGATTATCGGTGGTGGTGTTATCTCTTCCGCTTCAATTTCTTGAAGCTCTATTTCTGTTCTTGGAGTCTCTAAGTTTAGAAACTTCTCTTCCAAGAATACCCCTTTACGAGCAACAAAAACTTTGTTCTCATCTGGGTTATAGAAATAGTATCCCATGGTTTCCTTGGGATAGCCCACGAAGATACACTTATCTGATTTGGGATTGAGTTTATCCGTGAATGTTCTCTTAACATACACCTTACATCCCCAAACCTTGAGAAAAGACATTTTGGGCTTTTTCCCCGTCCATACCTCAAACGGTGTCTTTTCAACCGATTTTGTCGGAACCCGGTTCAGCATGAACGCCGCTGTCTCGAGTGCGTGCCCCCAAAACGACAATGGTAATGAACTTTGACTCATCATTGATCGTACCATGTCAAGCAGTGTATAATTCCTCCTTTCTGATACACCATTCATCTCAGGTGTATACGGAGGTGTGAGTTGTGAAACAATCCCACATTCCTTCAAATGATCGTCGAATTCCTAACTCATATATTCGCCACCTTGGTCCGACCGAAGCAACTTTATCTTCTTGTCCAGCTGATTTTGTACCTCATTCTGAAACTGTTTGAACTTGTCAAAACTTTCAGATTTGAGTCTCATGAGGTAGACATAACCGAACCTACTAAAGTCGTCAGTAAAGGTTATGAAATACCGGTATCCTCCTCTAGCTTCTGGAGTAAAGGGTCCACACACATTTGTGTGTATAATCCTTAGTAGCTCACTCTCCCTTTCATTCTCACTGTTGAAAGGTTGTTTTGTCATTCTACCGGACAGAAAAGATTCGCAAATATCATATGACTCCAAGTCAAATGGCTCTAGAATTCCGTCATCTCGGAGCTTCTCTATGCATTTCTCGTTTATATGTCCTAAACGACGATGCCAGAGGTAAGTCTGATTCAAGTTACTCTTGGATCTCTTACTTATATGATAGATGTCATTGTTATCTAGATTTAGCGTATATAGACCATTTTCTGGAATAGCTTTAAAATAGAAAATATTATTTTTGAAACATGAAATAACCTTTTCATTCAAAACATAATTAAATCCATAGTCTATAAGCAAATCAAACGAGATAACATTTTTAATAAGTCTAGGAACATAATAACAAGGTTCTAGTTCTAAGACCATGCCCGAAGGCAAACTAAGACGATATGTTCCTACAGCTTCAGCACCAACCATGGAGCCTTCGCCTACCCGCAGGTCCATATCTCCCTGTCTTAGCTTCCTACTTCTCTTGAATCCCTACAAATGATTGCATATGTGATGACCACATCCGGTATCCAATACCCATGATTCATAAGAAGTAATAAGACAATCTATCATAAAGATACCGGAGTCATTGGGCGAACCAATGTCCAGCTGATCTATGTTGAGTGAGTGCTCGCATGAATCCTTGCTGCCACAGTCTGGGCAACAAATTTCTCCAAGCTCTTCCAACCAGTCATCTTCCTTCATAGGGTCCACAACTGTTGACTCTAGCTGCTTTGGATTCAACTCATTCCTGATGCACATAAGGATCTCGTGCAACCCCGCGTCAGTCATCTCAAGATCACCGAGGACATACATTACCCTTCTCTGGTAATAGTCCGATAAGGAACCAAACAAGATCATAACTAGCTCATGTAGTTTTAATTTTGACCCAAAACTTTCATAGCAATCCAAGAGCCTTCTCATGTTGATGAGATGATCGCTAATTGGCTGGTTTTCTTTCATTTTCGCTGAAAGAATTTCCTTCATCAGCAAGATACGACATATTCGTTCACTGTACTTGAGCTTACACTCCAGTCCCTGAACGACCTCATAAGATGACTTCTCCTGGAGATCATCCATAAACTCGGATGAAGCTGTGAGAACGAGAATTGACATAACGTCAGATTCATCAGCCATATACTAATAGTACGCATCGTACTCACTATCCTGGGCATCTACCCCTGGTCGTCCGGGAGGCAATGTCTCTATGATGTGTAGCTTTCCCTGTGCATCTAATACATTCTTTAGATGCATCTTCCAAATGGCAAAGTTTGGACCTGAAAGCTTCCACTTGCTAGTGATGAGACTTAGAGATTCCTTAGGTGAATAGAACGTAATAACAGATAAAATTGACATCTACAGAAAACTAAAAGATAAAACCGATTCAGTAATACGATTATATCTTCTAATAATTATTACCTTTTAAAAATAAATTATTAGACTAGGATCCATATTTTACATTTCCCGATGCAAGGTTTGGGCACTTCCCACCGGGACAATGCTATTTCTGGTAGGTAAACCTATAACTAATCGTATCCAACCTGGACACGACTCCTAGATCCGCGGGACATCGGCTTCAAGAACCGTGCATGTTTAGTCCCTCTAGTGCATTTTGGGCCGGGACTCCCGATTATCACCAAAATAGATCGCACCACCTAAGACAGTGTGAACTCTGGCCGGGACTCCCGATTATCGCAGAGTCTTTCACACCCTTCCCCGCAATGGTTTGAACCCAAATGCCCAAGGTTTGGTCACTTCCGACACCCGAGTACCGTTTAATAGGAAAGGTGTACCATTAGGTGGGTAGCACACTGATCTAAGATTTTTCTAAAAAGGATTTTGCCAGTTTTCTAAAAAACGACTGTTTAATAATTAACTATTATTAAAACCCTTGTTTTATTTCATCGTGAGAATCACAACCACGAATATATAATATGTAAAGAAATAAAACAACCACAAACAACTATGCCTTAGCCTTGCCCTTAACTAATGTCGGTTTCGTGAGCCACACGAAAAAAAAACACGACGGTCAAAACTTAAGTGGAAAAACACAACACACATGACATGGCACTCTGAAGCTCCCACTGGCTCCAGCATCCAATCCTGCTCCCTGCTCCTTGCTCCTTTGTATTCTCTTCAAATCTATTCTAATTTACACTATTCTACTCTAAAAAGCTTGAAATAAGAATTACAAATTTTTTAAGGCACGCAGGCCCGCTAATCTAATACTTTTACAAAATAGAATAGGGGATGTAAGTGGCACGCATGCCTCCCCACACCATAGAATAAATCAAACAATAATCACAACCACAAGTGTAAGAAAAAAATAAACAATCCACAAGGTCTAGGGCTCAGCTATGGTATCCCAAACATGTATTAAAACTAATACATTCAACAACTGATTCTAATTATCATATCCTGACGAATTATCTTGATTTTAACTAACGGTTAAAATCAGCCGGTTTAATAATTATCATATTACATATTAATTATTGTTATGCGATTAATGAATACTAGAATAATTAATTTTAACCAATACTTGATCATAATAAATTATCATGATTAAAATTAATATTTTTAACCATAAGTTTTATAAAATAAACTTATAGTAAACTTTTAGGTTTAAACCTGTTGAGGCTACCCAAACCTAAACCTAAAAAAAACTTCGGGCCACATAACTGGGCCGATAAGAATTCGGTGGACCGACCACAACTGGGCCGATTGGGCCGCAGGTTTAAGCCGTCGTTGGGCCGCCCCTGCGCCACCGCTGCCGTCGCCGGAAACCTGGCCCCCGACCACCACCTCGCCACCGACGCTGCTGGCGGCAGCGAAGAAACGGCCGACGCCGACAGCAGGCCGAAGCCGACCCCCGACGCCGCCGTCGCGTGTGGCATCCCGTCGTGAACCGCCGCCGATCACGGTGGCCTGCCGCCTAACTCATCCAAATCGCAAACAACAAAAAATAGAAAAATAACAATTTTAAAATCTAAACTTTAAACCTTATCTTCTTTTATCATAACCAATTTCATTATACATTCAAAAACCAAACTTAATTTTCAAAATACTTGGATAATAAAACCCCCTTAAGGATAAATGAACTTTTCTATGTTTAAATACTTGATTTTCAAAACTTGATTTTCAAACTTGATTTACAAATGAGAGAGAGAGAGGTCGACGCAAAGGGAGTGGGGAGGAGGCTAGGGTTTTTCCTTCTTGTTAATTAAAACCCCCTTAAGGATAAATGAACTTTTCTAGGTTTAAATACTTAAACCTTATCCAAACCCAAGCCCGTTCAAATAAAGCCCATGACTTTAATTGAAGTTTCATTCCTTGCACTTTAACCCCCTGGACTTTACTAGTTAATTAATTAACTATTAATTAATTAACTATTAATTAACTGGTCCGTTAAATATTAAACTTAATATTTAATTAAATAATAAATAACTATTTATTATTTCTTTTCTTTCTAATAATTAATTCAACTGATTAATTATTTATTTTTCACTCTAATAATTAATCCAACTGATTAATTATTTCCACACAAAGTTATGGTAAATTCTAACTGTTCTAATTGGGTGTGTAGCAGTGTGACCCTTTAGTCTCTTATAACATTGGATACAATATACCCATTAATTATCTCTGCACATAATCCTACAAGAACAACCATCGTATGAACATAAACATAAAAATATGGGCAAGTAACAAGAACACTCAAACAAGAATAGATGAAGCCCTAACTCGAAAATGGAGCTCTAACTAAAAAACTCAGATTCCTAGATCGAAAATGAAGAACACAAGAACATCATCAAGAACAATATCTGTCGAAACCCTAGATCTGTAGATAGAAACCCAAATCGCCCATACCCTAACCTGAACTTACCTCCGGCGATGGTGACCTTCAAATCGTAGTCGATGTTGGTTGCAATGGTAGCGATGTCCTTCGAGATGGTGACTGTATGGTAGCGATGGAGGTGATGGTTCTCGTTGATGATGAAGCAGATCAAGAACCCTTACCTTGGTTTGGATGGTTCTCGTTGATGATGATGCAGATCAAGAACCCTAACTTCGGTTTGGATGGTTCTCGTTGATGATGAAGCAGATCAAGAACCCTTACCTCTGTTTGGATGGTTCTCGTTGATGAAGCATATCAAGAACCCTAACCTCGATTTGGATGCTTCTTGTTGACGATGAAGCAGATCAAGAACCCTCTAATTTAAACCGACCCCCAGTCGTGCCTTCGATCCACGCCTTCGATCTGTTCTGGAAGCATAAATCATATTGAGGCATTGAGCACACTTCTTCGATCTGTTGTGGAAGCAGAAATCGTATTGAGCACCGAAATGCAGGTTCGATGTGAAACCCTAACTCGAAGCCATCATCAAGAAAATTAAAACTTATTTATTATTACTATTAAATTAAATTAATATTATTTTTTATTGAAAATTGCAAATTACTGCCATGTCATTGCCATGTCACATGAACTTGTGCCACATAAGCAGTAACCTGCTATAACAAGTTACCATATATTAAATGGTAGTTTTAGAATGTTGGATATATTAAATGGTAGCTTTGAAAATTGGGTATACACGATAGCAAAAAGTGACAAGTTCGATACACTTTTTGAAACTAAACCCAAAAAGTAACTATAATTAGTTGCAATTAAAACCTTTATTTGTTAAAGGAAAGAATATGGAATGTTTGATGAATTGATGGATGAGATTAATGTAAATAAAATTAAGGGTGGAGATTGAATTTTGATTTAAAATTAAGAACTCTTAATTTTTAAAGGTAAGATAATGTTGTATGCTTAATATAGTAATATAGATATATACTGAATGCTATATTTTACATTTACACCGAATGCTATATTTTAAACGCTATAGTAGAAGAGGTCCTTGTTAGGGTTGTTGAATAACTTAAGTTGTTCCTGTATAGGATATATTCAATCTGCTTATGACGACATCACAGCTTTACTTTGGATTGTTGCTATTGTGTTTTACACATACTTTTGTTACTAAGACATTTGCAATTTTTAATTTGTTTTGGGTAAAATGCTCGAAGATACAAAAAACTTTGTCAATATTGTAATTATAATCAACCAACTTTTTTTTGTATTTAAAAATACATACAACTTACAAATTTGGGTTTCAATTAGTAACATGATTACCAGGTTACCGGTTACGATTGTATACAATGAACAAAAGTTGAAAGTTCTTTTTATTTTTAGGTACCAAGTTCTAATTCTTTTATCTTTGGGAAGGTTACAGATAAGTTACCTATTGTCATAGGTAACTTGTATATAATGAACTAAATTTGCAAGTTATGTGTATTTTTAGGTATAAAATAGAGTTTGTTGCATATAATGACAATATTAGCAGAGTTTGTTGTATTATTACGCAATTTGCCTATTTATTTTTAATGAAAAATATTATTATGGCTCTTCATCGATTATTTAAAGTCATTATAATATAAACTTGTTTTCAAGTTCACTCGAAAACCTCATTAGTATAAAAAAATGGATGAGAAAACAAAATATGATATTAATTTATATAAATCATAAACAAAAATGTAAACTTCCATTAATGAAAAGGGAAAGTATACAAATTTCAAATTAGGAAAATAGACATATTTTTTTTAGAAAAGGTCATTTTTGTAAGTCATAAGTTAAAGCTTTAGAATATTAGAAGAGGAAAAAGAAAAAACAATAAAAAGGAAAGAAAATAGAAAAAGGCACGGAGGTGAATGTTTAATTCTAAAACAAAAGCAAATGGTAAAAGTGAAAGCCAGGAGACTCGAACTCCTGACAAATGTCTAAATAAGTCCCTTAACAATAAAAGTAAACCACTAATAAGTAGGCCTGACAATTCGGGTCGTGTCACTTAATTCGTGTTCGGTTCGGGTCGTGTTTTCGTTTCGACCCATTTTTGGAGAAAAAAATCAAGTTATGTTTTCGATCAAATAACTTGACTTTCATGTCGGGTTTTCATATCGAATAATTATTTAGAAAAATGTTCCATATATAACTTTCTTATATCAACTTTACTAAGCTTTTATTACGCAATTTAATTATTTATTTGTTCAACTTCGCAAACATCAAAAATAAAAAATATAAAACATTTATAACAGTTCTAACTTCTAAAACACAAATACAAATATAATTCACAACATAAGTTTGGAAATTCAAAACACAAATACAAATAAAATTCACAACATAAGTTTGGGAATTCAAACATATGACTAAAAATCATCAAACACACGAATTAAGATTGGCGGTATTTGATTTGACTCACAATTTCTTATTTCTATTCTTAATTCTTATTTCTATTCTTAATTTCTTATAAATATTTATTAATTTTATCAAAATTAAGATTAGCGGTATTTGATTTGACTCACAATTTTGGAGGTAAAATGAAAATACTGAAAATAAGTCCTGTCATTTTGATACTAACTATACTAGTTACTTAGTTAATGACTTAGTTCATATTTATTAATTTAAAATTTCTAAATATTTTTAAGTTGAATATTTTTTGGGTTTTTTTAATTTTTATTATAAAAAGATCGTGTTAAATGGGTAACCTTCGGGTTATCGTGTTCGTGTCGTGTTCGTGTCGAAAAGTTTCGTGTCATTTTCGGGTCGACCCATTTTTGACCCAGTTCAGTTTCGTGTCGTGTTCGTGTCGACCCAAATCGTGTTAGGTTCGGGTTGGGTTTCGGGTCGTGTCAGAATTTGCCAACCCTACTAATAAGCTTTGGGCCTAGTGATACCAAAGAGTTGCTAATGTGTCTCTCTTTCCTTGAGTTAAGGGTTAAAGTCCGATTATAAACATATGTGTAGTTTAGTTACATGTGTTTTTGCTATTAAGAAAAATCAAGATAAACCACTCTCTCAACACTATTTTTTTTCATAGAAGGGAACTTTAATATATAATTAAAAAATAGGTTTTTTCTTAGAGTTAATTACTGATTTGGTCCCTGTTGTTTACACTTTTCTACTGATTCTGTTCATAACTTATAAAAAGTACATGGATGATCCCTACTGTAGCAAACTTGTTACACCTATGGTCTCTGGACCATTAAAGATAATGGAGTGGCTGTTAAATATTTTAAAATGATCATTTTACCCTTTTGTAACATTACAAGCTTAGTCCATGTGTTTGTAAAATAGTTTCGCATTTAATCCTTAAAATAAATTCAGATTTTAATTATAAAAATAATATAATAAATAAGTTTTATTTCCAATATGTTCTCGAATGTGGGTTACGAACTTGGGTTACTGATCAGTTGATCCTCGTGAGTTTCTGATCTGTGTATCCACCTCGAACATTATGGTTTCTACAGACTCCATATTTGTGTGATGAAGATGATGAACCCTAATTCGCGAACATCGTTCGACAGTTCTCCATCTTCGAGTTTCTTCAGACTCCATCAGTTGATCATCGTGAGTTTCTGACTGTTCTTCGAGTACTATTCTTCAAACGACAGTTCTGGATCTTCAACATCATACGAAAGATCTGGTTTATGCAAAATCGAAGGAGCAGTTGAGTACGACAGATCTTGTTTCGAGGGTTTGTGCTTTCAACATTGTACGAGGGTTCATGGCTCGATCTTCGCAAACCCAGATGCGCAAATAACAGATCTGTTTGTTTTATCATCATCGATTTGTTTGTTTCATCTTCATTGTACGAGCTAATTTTAGGGTTTTGACTCGGGGTTTTCATCTTCATCGATCAGTTTCAGATCTAAGTTTTTGTACCAACAGATCTGTCGATTTGGGGTTGCATCTTGAAGATGAGATTGTGATTGTTTTAGACCTGAGTTTATGTGAGTTATTAGTTTGTGATTTCTTAGTTTCCAGATCTTAGTTTCTAGGGTTTCTGGTTTGAACAGACCAATGTTTCATCTGCTTCCATTTTGTGATCATCTCCATCTTTGTTCGATTTAGGGTTCATGTTGTTGATGCTCGATTGTTGATCATGAAATCGATTGAGATTGGTTTTCTGGGTTTGTTTTTTAGTTATTCCAGATTTAAAGATGAAGATGATCATCTGAGATTTTTATTGTTCATAGCTTTTTATAACTTTTTATACCTAATGATGATGTGGCATTAATTAGTGATGTGGCATTAGAACAAAAATAGAATATAGACAACTACATGGACTAAGTTTGTAATGTTACAAAAGGACAAAATAGTCATTTTGTAATGTTTAACACTTTGGCCGTTATTTTTAATGGTCCAGAGACTATAGGTGTAACAAGTTTGCTACATTATGGACCATCAATGTAATTTTCTAAAGTTAAGAACTGAAGCAGTAGAAAAGTGTAAACCATAGAGACTAAATCAGTAATTAACTCTTTTTCTTAATAATTATATGGTATATGTAGTTAACCAATTATATATTGTTATGTTAAGTTAGTCCTCTCGACTTTTCTAAATCTAAAACATATAAAATGTCGATTTTTTATTCAATTTTCTTTTTAATAACCGCTTATTACCAATCATCACAATCAATATATGTGTGATGTCATTGAGCTATACTTTTATAATTGTTATCTTTTGCATCAGTACAACACACCCAACTTGTGTCAACAATTAGAGTGAGATGAATTAGAGCACCCAGGATGGGTGCTCGTTATAGTGCATAAGGATCTAAAACAAGGACCATAGCTCGTGATCCTCTCATTGTGTACGGTCCATAGTTAGCTCGTAATGAGGCGGTTCGTTGTGGTGGTAACGTGGTGACCACCTCGTTATCGTTTTTTTTTCTTTTTGAGATAATATGTAACATATATATACACAACCACTCTCATCTTTTAACACACACAATTCTAATTCCTCACCATTTCAATTTCCTCATTTTTCTACTTCGTTCTTTCAAATTCACATAAAATCACCATCACCATCACCATACTACTTTCTCCTATATAATGGCTTACCCAACCAAGATCACCGTAAGTTGCTATTAGTATGGGAAGTCGAAGAGTACCTATTCCCTTATTATTGAGCCCGTACGTCGTAACTGCATAGAGCTCTTGATTCCTAACATCGATTTTCACTAATTTTCCTTTCTAACAATAAACTCGAGGCATTTAGTTCTGGCTTTTCTAGTTATGTTAGCGACATAAGTCTATGATTGTTACACTTTGCAAACAACATTCTCGTAGAGCCGAATAAGAATATTACATTATGAAGTATACTAGATTTGCGTTTTACGGTTATTGCTAATTTCATGGAGTTTTAATCGTAGCTGGTGATATTTATGGTTCAAACTAGTAAAATTAATTTCAAATAGACGTCGTTAATAGTAACTTTGAAACATAAATACTTTTTATAATTTATTATAGGGTGTAAAATAGGGGTTACAAATTAGTTTTATAGTTATTTATAATTTTGCGTGTTTTAAATAGCCAGGAATATATTGGATTTATTCTAAATTTATCCATGACTATTTATGGTGGTGGGAATTGCAATGGGGTTGTAAAGTCATTGTTTTTGGTAGATATTCAAGAGTATTGAATTTAGGTGCAAGTTCTATGGCGAATTCATGGATATTCATTAGGGTATGAAAATTGAACTACCATTGAAAATATTTCATTGATTATGTCATAAGTATTTCTCACATAGGTTTTCCTTGGTTTGGGATACGGGGAATACTGAATACTTAGTGTGTTCTAACACCATGCAAAAAATGGGTTGTCACAAGGGACATATCTAGATTTAGCGAAAGCGTTGCCAAGTGCAAATATAAAAGCTTGGATGTGCAGACCCTCTTTGAGGAGAGATATTTTGGGGCCTTTGACTACCTAAGACCGATGAAGTGCATGATCATGCCCAAATAAACTGATTTTTTTGTTGTTGTTTATTAGTCGGTTAAATTCGAATAGGCGAGAAATTAAAATTTTAGTATTAGGGTGGAGTCTATCCATTCTCATACTAATAATTGAAGTATCGTGATGCAAAGAGAAAAACCTAAGTATGCCTGCTTCATGATGTGTTATTCATGGAAGTTTGTTCGTTGTTTATTTTATCACCGACCTGCGTATAAGAATTCTTATAGTCTGGTTAAAATAAGCGTTTGCCTAGGGGCCACATTAGGTCAGTATCATCAAGATGCTACTGTCGACTTGGACAAGTAGCATTGTGTAAGAATTTGTGTGCACAGTATATTAGGTAAATATGCACAGTCAACAAACTAGTGATGTCACGTCCAATATCATAAGACACTCTAGTATCACAGCTGTAAGTTCATATAAATCGAGTAGTAATACAAACGTACTTAGTTGGATAATTACCTAATTTGTATATATATGATTAATCTATTTAATAGAAGTTAAGATTTTGTAATGCCTGAGATTTTTTCTTTTTTCAAACAATTATCAAAGTAAACGCAAACATTCATTATTACAAAATCGAAGGCGAGGTCTGCACCACCCGGACTACATGTGAAGAGTAAACTTTTCAAATATTCAATTCCAGTAAACAAACAATAAAAACTTTTTGAAATAACCTGTGAAAAATATTTTTTGCTTTTGAGCTGCCTTCAGTGTCGCGGAGCTCTATCACGATCTGTCCTAAAAAGATTAAATAAAGAACTATAAGCATAAAGTTTAGCAACCACACTCACTTACACCACACTAGGTATGTAGAACATAGTACATACACATGATTCAAGTCATTAAATTTACATAATACCGAAGCAGTGCACTAACAACTATTTCACTTCACAATTGACTACCCAATGTACCTAGGGGTTTTTTAACGTCTCTTTTGGGATCATAGTTTACTACACAAGGCACCCTAGAGGTTTTGCTTATTTCTTGAGCCCGAGTTGTGTTTTCACTCCATTTACACAACCATTGACTTCATGCCAACAAGACATAAGTCAGTCACATAATTATAACAAACAAATTTCACACTAATGTAGGAAGCAAGCTAGTGTAAGCTATCCGATAGCACAAAAATATTTTAACAAGATTAAGATATATGGATGTCACAGGATTATCAGCAATCACCAACAAGGTTCCATCTCATTCCCTTATCCACTAAAGTCACATACCCCATTAACATCATTTACTTTCATTATCCAATTTATTTAATTTTCTAACTCACACATGTCGATTCACACCCCCCTTAGTTTTTTATCCCATACTTCAAGTCTAATTTACGACTTTGTTTCCCCAATGGAA
This sequence comes from Pulicaria dysenterica, assembly GCA_947179395.2. Classification (NCBI taxonomy): domain Eukaryota; kingdom Viridiplantae; phylum Streptophyta; class Magnoliopsida; order Asterales; family Asteraceae; genus Pulicaria; species Pulicaria dysenterica. Next base: position 56,239,796 of record OX359291.1, on the reverse strand, counting down.
TTGCGATTCTAGTTGGTTTCATAGTTTTTTTTATCACAATTTAAAACTTTAGTTGCGATTGGTTCAAAACTATGAGTTACGATGATAATTTACTAAACTCCACATGTTTTACGATTAACACACAACCCCTCAAGATTTTCTATTATGTTGGTCAACGAGGTTTTCAGTTAAGTCCTAATGGCTGATTATCGATTGGGGTATGAAGCTTGATTTACGATTAAGGGTACCATCATAGGTTCTTGATTCTAACTTAAGATCCAGGGATTTGCGATCCTGTTTCAAGCTACAATTCACGATTGATATGGCACACTCGATTCTTGATTCACTATTAACGATTTTCATTATGGTCCAATTTCTAACACTGGTTTTCGATTGCTAACATCTCAATTATGTAAGGGTTTTTGGGGTAAAACAATATACACAACGGATATATAACAAACCCCAATCCAAGTAATCTCAACTAGATCAACTAGGGGAACAAAATAAATATACAGTTAAAAAGGTTAGAAAATTATACATTTTTAACCCTTGAACTCTATAGGGAGATGCACAGCTACTATATACTCAACCTGACTGCTAGACCATCACTAAAGTGTTAGGATTTACAGGGTACAACTTGCACAACGAAAATAAACAAATCCCAATCGTAGATATCGCAACTGGATCAACTAGGGGAACAAAACATATAACATTTACATTGTACAAACATATAAATGAATTATGGATTAAAAGGTTTTGAATTTATACCCTTAGACTGCTATACAGGAATATCTAGCTACTGCACCCGTGAACCCGGCTTCTAGACCGCAAAAAACGATACCCGCTAAAAATCAAAGCGCCACGTGTCTGTATCTTCATAAACCGCCGTCGTAGACCGTCACCTTGGGGCTGCCGAGAACTACCTGCCGTAATGGGGGTGTTCAGCCGAGAAGCTGTCCACCGGAAATTGACGCAGGCCGCTGCAAGGGGCTGGCCGCCGGTCGTTGTCGTCGCGCCGCCCTGCTGTTTCGCACCCTATCGCCGTCACGGAGTAGTGGTGGTGTTTTTCATAGGGCGCCAATTGGAACAAGAGAGGAAAGGAGGAGAGTGTTTTTGTGTGGCTTAATTTAATTAATCATAAAACTTATGATTAAGTTTCCTAGCTTAATTCCTATATCAAATAGATGAATTAAGGCTTTTAAGCCCGGCCTGAATCACAATTCTGATTCTTTGACAAAAACTACCCTTAAGTTTGATTAATATTAATTAATTGACTAATTAATTAATGATCCTTTAACCAAACACTCAAATTAAATATTTAACTAATATTTTATTCCCTTAAAATAATAAACAACTATATATTATTTACTTTATAATTAACTAATTAATTATTAATGATCACAACACACAAAGTATCATTATCTTGGTTCTAGTTGGGTATGCAGCTGTGTGACCCTTTAGTGACTCATAATGCCCGAATATGATGTCACCTGTACACTATCCTTGCACACAATCTATCAGACTTCCCTTTGTACACGATAGTTACACTCCCTTATATATCATTTTCCTAAGAAGGTCCCTAGCCAAACACTTAGGTTAACCACGATCATAAGTTCTCTTATGTCTAGAGATTATGTAATCACCTTTTCAGATTACCCGGCTTTTCCTTTTGCATCACGAATTTCCCTAATTTGGATTTTAGACATGGATCACGTGATCTATTCTTAGTATCCAGATTATGTTTCTTGACACTGATATCGACTAATTGTAGTAACGGATTTACTTAACAATACTTGTCATAATGTCCGAGCGCGGCCACGCATTTCACTTAGTCTCAACCGTCAAGGGGCCCTGAAATATCTCTTCTCACTTAAGAGAAGGTTCAAATCCCATCTTGACTTCTTGTATTTAAACACACGGCTTGCGCTGGACCTAGATACGCCCGTTATAATCACCCTGTTACAGCGTGCCATTTAAACGTTCCAAAGCACAAAATTCCCCGCGTCCCAAACCGAATATCTTAGGTCTAAGGACTATCAATAAAGCTAACTCATGGCAAAGGCTCCATGAAGTTAGCCTGATGCAGATCACCTCCAATATTCATACCCCTGGCATATATCTATAAATACCTTGTCACAAACTTGTGCTTTTATTCTCTACACGAATACACCATCAAGTATTTATAATAGCGATATTATCTCCCTGATGCGGCTCCCATTGCATCAATTAGCTACAGAGAAATTTTGATATAACAAGACTTGTATATCATGGATAAGAAAATATTCTAAAAATGGAGAATAATAAAACGATTATATTAAACCTCCTATTTCCATCACTCTAAAATGTTTAATACATAATCATAGGTTTTAAATTCAATCCATAAATTTAATTAATTACTGAAACTCGCTACAAGGTACTATTTACTGCATACTGTTGGTCCCTTGGTGAGATAAACAACAAGCAAGTTTTGTGTAGAAGAGGGGGTTGAATACACTTTCTGCAGAGAACAAATCAATAAAAAGTGTTACACACATCAACTTGAATAAAACTGAATGCTTTCATTAATAAGAAGATGATTACAATAACTTATCAAGTATAAAACACTTGATTTATAAACACTGAATACAATTCAAATCTCTCAATCTCTCAAACTAATTGATCAAACTTGCTGTCTATAATCAACTAATGATTATAAACACCACATAATTCTCTAAACAAGATTTATCACAGATTGAATACTTACCAACTTCACAACGTACGTGAAGATCGAACACACGAACTCTTGTTGGTTATATGTGAATGCTTGATTACGTTGATCAACTTACAATCAATGTATCAAGTATGATGAGGTTTTTACCTCTCTCCCGCTTAAGAGAATTTATAGCCCTATTCTACGTATCCCAACAAACTAGAACTTATCCTAATCTGTTAACTAACTAACGGATAACCCGGATATCTTGAATCTTGAATCTTCAATCTTGAGTCTTCAATCTTTAATCTTTATTCTGGAATCTTCTTATCCGCACTATAGAAATAGGATAACAGAATTCAAAACATATTTAAATTCTATTAAGGTGACTTCTTTCATCAGGCTGATTTACTCAGCTTGAAACTCATCAATTTGAGTTCATCGAGAACTAACTCTGTATTAAACATGTACTAACATGTATAAGGACTAACTCATCCTTAGAAGTCATAAGAGTTAGCTAGTACTGACTTAGCGACTCCGTTGAGCTGACTCAGCTTAAAGGCAGAGTCACTCAGCTTGAAACACATCAAGTTGAATATTTAACCTATACCTTAGGTAACACAGCTTATCAAACATATAGATAAACTGACTTAAATATAGTCTAAGTTGATCAACTATAATGCTCATCTTATACTCAGCTTATAATCAGCTTATGCTCAGTCTGAAACACTATAAGTGCTCAGTCTGACCAAGCTTCATAATTCTGTTTAAGTTATATTTAGAACATATCTTACAAACTTAACTTTGTCTCATCAAATCTTAACTAATAAGATCATTTGACCAACAAACTCTCCCTATTTGATGATGACAAAACCATCAAACAGTTTTAAGTTTGTTGAATAGAATTATGTTTCAAATCTTAAACTTACTAAGATTTAATTTTTGAACTAATCAAATTTTAATTGAACTTATCAATTATAAGTTGAACATACCAACCAATCATATTAATGAACATGAACTTATCATATTGTTCATTCAAGCTGAACATATCAGACTAACAAATATGAACATATCATAAACATTTGAACATATCAAAATAATACTTGTATTCATTTAACTCGAACATATCAGAATACAAAAATGTGATCACTTAGATCATGCACACTTAGTGCTTACAAGATATTAGAACTAGTCTAATAATTACAATAGAACTAATCTATTACAAAATTTTATCTCTTGAACTCAGGATGAAGAAACTCCCAAAGTATAATTTCTCTGTTAATTTCTTCTGGCAGTCTTTCAGCTTCTGCATCCCTTTTGAGTTCTTTCTGTGGCATTCGGATGATTTTGTTCAGCTTGTACCTCACAAAGTGATTTGAGCTTTCATCACCACAACAACTTCTTATTCTTATGGCATCCTTAGCCTTTAGATAACAAATTTCAGAAAGCTTGATGAAGCTAGGATTGCCATCCTGATCCTTAAACATAAATCCCTAAACTAGTGTATCTGTAACTTGGTTCTTTTTAAATATCACACTTCCAGGTACTTTAAATAAGCTTTCCAATTGCAGACCAGGAACTAGAACATATCTCAGCTTCTCAGCTCTAGATATCAGCTTACAGACTTCAGTTGTAATCTCTTGTTTGATTTGACTCTTTTAAAACTTCTTGAGCATCATCATAATTTTTTTCCATTCAATGTAGCCCGTCCTATGAACATATCGTAGGTCCATTCCCATGGTTGACTTATCACCGAATTGGAAAGTGAGAATGATGGCTCCATTTGTTTTGCTCAGAGTCATGCTCTTAATTTCTTTGTTGTAGCTTCTTCTAAAGTAGCATTCCTGAATGTCTATATCTGTGTATGTGATTGGATCAGGCCTTGGACCAAAGTAATCAGCTTCAGTTTGAGCTAAAGATTTCTTTCAATTTTTATTTCTTTGTCCATTTCCTCTTTTTCTCTTCTCCTTATAAGCTCATCAAGAGATATGCCAAGCTCATTAGCTTCTTCCTTTTCAAGCTGTTCAATCATAAATCTTGTGGCTTTTTCTTCTTCAGTCTCAGAAACACTGTCAGCTTCAGATTCAGATTCTTCTACAATTTTCCTTTTCTTTGCTGCAGGTTTCTCTATCACAATTTCTAATTCCCCCTCAATCTGAGTTTGCTTCTCTGCTCCTTTGGCTAGAATTAACAAAGCCTCAGCCTCAGCTTGATCTAACTCAGCCTCAGCTTCATGAACCTTCTCCCCCCTTTTTGTCATCATCAATAGGGGTTGAAGTCTGTTTCTGTTGTAGAGTAGCAACTGCAGATGTAATCTCTTAAATATCATTGGTCAGCTTGTCAATCCTCTGATAAATCTTTCGTTTGTTCTTTTTTCTCTCGAGGTAAAATAACTCAAATTAAGCTGCAATGAATGATTTTAGTTCTGGAATGCTTGATGAGGGAGTTTCATCCTGGGGAGACTTACTCCTGCTCTTGAACTCAAAATTTTGTTCTTCTGAAGTGAAAGAGTCAAGAACGTCAGTTGGAGTAGCAGGAGAGTGTTTGGGTACATCCTTCAGGAGTTGGTATCTTCCCCCAAATTCATCTGTACCAGAGGTTGAACCCTGTAACTCACCTTGGTATCTAGGTGAATCATTGACAGGTCGTGTAGGAGAGTATGAGAAGTGAAGGGAAGGTGTTTGGCTCAAAGTGTGATGAGAATGGATTGGTGGTTGGCTAATTTGGTGAGTGGGGGGTAGTTGACCCTGGGGATTGGTCAATTCTTCAATGTAGCCTGAGTGTGTCTGCTCAGGCACAGTAATAGGCTCTCCCATGGCTCTGGAAAGTGTGGGATGAGTATACACTACACCCTGGTTTGGCTGTTGGGTTAGATTGAGGAGGTTAGCACCTTAAGAGTAGGTGTCTCCCCCTTAACTCCAGCCAGTGGAGGTATCAATGTGATATCAGCTCCAGTAGCATATTTAGGTGTGACACCACTTTTGGCAGTTTTTCTCATACGTTTGGAAAGTATCCTTGGTAGGAGTGGGCACACCAAGGTTGGCTTCAGATTGGAGTTTTAGATGGATAGAAGGTGGAGGAGATGGGTTAAATTGTGTTAGGCTATACACACTCTTATCTCCAAATGAGGATGGAGAATAATGAGAAGAAGAAGAGAGTGGAGGAGTTATACCTGTGTGGGGTCTACCAACCATTGGAGATCCTGAAGATTGTAGAGAGATGGATGGAGATGTAGTAAACTCATCCGCAGCTTCAACAGTTGCAAGTTCAGCTTTAGCAGGTTGCTCAGCTTGAGCTTCTAAGTCAGCTTGAGCTGCTCCCCCTTGATCAGACTCCTCATCTTCACTCTCTAAAGATGCTCCTTCATCAATCCATTGCATGGGCTCACTAAGTCCCTCTTGCTCTGGAAAGATGTCATTGTTGAACATCTTTGAGCTGAGTACGGGTGTTAAGAATAGATCCTGTCCAGCCTCGTAAATTTCACTCCCCAGCTCAGCTTCAATCACCAAGGACAAGTACCTTACGAATGGCACATGTAGGTCCCTTGGTGTCTTCATCACTTGGACCTTGAGCTCATTGAAGATTACCAGTGCAAATACTAGATTCCTTGCATAGAACATGTTATACCGCAACTGCATCTCGAACTCGTTGACTTAGTCTAGTCCTCCAACCTTGGTCCCTAGTGAACGGATCACTGTAGAAACCATAAAGCCCCATTTGGTTGGAAATGTAGCTTTCTAAATGACACCCTCGACTTGTGGGTGACCCATTTTTGGCAGAACTGATCTTGCTACCTGTCTTGTCACGGTATGCTCGAACACATCATTTTCAGAGAGGTGTAGAATCTCCCTTAGCCTTTGAACCTTAATTATTACTGTTCTCTCCCCATTCAGAATGGTTCCTCTAATTTCTCCTCTATCCTGGTCCCAGACACATGTATACCAGAATTCCAGTAGGTGTTGAGGAATAATGTGAAGTGGTGCTCCGGTGAAAGCGAACGCCAATGGGCATTTTCGAATGTAGTCCACCCAGGCTTCATAACCTCTGGCCCGTTTTCGCTCAGGAATAGCGAGGAAGACACGTTGATTGTTGATTTGAATCAATGGCACTCCGTTGTCCTTGAATGTAGCACCTCGTACCATTCGATCACTAAGATTGAGAATGATCCCGTCCATTGTAAAATAATTAGATTTGAATTTGATTCACACTTAGTAATATCGTATTTCGCACTGAGCGATGAGGGTTTCAAGTTCGGATGAACGTTTAATTGCACGTAGCAATTGAGGTGTTTGGAGAAGGTATATTGAGTATTGCAGAAGTAGAAAGATGAAAGAAAGTAAGCGTAAACTTCTAAATGTCAGTTACAATCGATATATATACCTTATTGAGGAGAGTGAAAAGTTACCGTTGGAAATCCCTTTTTATCCGTTACACTAACTAACTTATGGATAGATGTAACCGGAATCGAGACGAAACACATCATTTTCCAACAGATAATTTGGTAAACTAAGACTCTTGACTGACAAAAATATTATTTACATTGTTGTATTACACCAATACATAATCGGTATAAAAATATAAGTTGAGACCGACTCAAACATAATGCCTCATGAATTAATAACACACAATAATTAAAACATGGATTTGACATACCAAGCTGAGGAAACTTACCACTCAGCGTGAGTAAAGCACTCAGCTTGATTTTAGCACTCAGCTTGAGATTAACACTCAGCTTGAGTTGAGCACACAGTTCAGAATCAATGACACTTAGTCATTTTTAGTCATGACTAACTCAAACTTATATTTTAACCACACTAAGTAGTTACATCATGTTTGGAACAAACCAAATGTGCGAACTTATCACTCAACTTGACTAAGTAAGCAGTTGATTGTAACATATCTGTCAACTGCCCACTCAGCTTAAGACCCTTAGTCTTAGGAAAGCTGAAACTCAGTTATAGAAACTTATCTAAGGGTTGATCATACCCAATTTACTTAGCAGATAAGAAAACCTTTTCTCATCAAGAGGTTTTGTAAAGATATCTGCTAGTTGATCATCTGTGGAGATAAAGTTTATTTCAACCTTACCTTTTTCCACGATGTCTCTTATGAAGTGGGATCACATCACAATGGATTTTGTTACTAAATTTCCAAAGACTTAGAAGGGAAAGGATATGATATGGGTTATTGTTGACAGATTAACCAAGAGTGCATACTTTCTTGCTACTGCTGAGACTGCAAATTTGAGTAAGGTAGCTAAGTTGTATATTGATGAAATTGTTTCTAGACACTGAGTGCCTTTGTCAATTGTGTCGGATCGGGATTCGAGGTTTGTGTCAAAATTTTGGAATAGACTGCAGCAAGAGTTGGGATCAAGAGTTAATCTGAATACAGCTTACCATCCTCAGACAGATGGCCAATCAGAAAGAACAATACAGACTTTAGAAGACATGCTACGGGCATGTGCATTAGAGTTTGGAGGTTCTTGGGATTCGCATCTACCGTTGGTTGAGTTTGCTTACAACAACTCTTATCACTCCAGCATCGGAATGCCGCCGTATGAGATGTTATATGGGCGACCGTGCAGAACTCCTACATGTTGGTTAGAGGCAGGAGAAAAACAGTTTGCTGGGCCAGATATTGTACAGATTACAGCGGATAAAGTTGCAGTGGCTCGAGAAAAGTTGAAAGCTGCAAGGGATAGACAGAAGATATATGCTGATCCACGTCGACGACCAATGACTTTTGTTGAGGGTGAGCGAGTCTATTTAAAGGTTTCCCCATGGAAGGGCGTGATACGTTTTGGGAAACGCGGAAAATTGGCTCCTAGATACATTGGTCCGTTCAGAATCAGAAAGATAGTAAATGATCAGACAGTGGTTTTGGATCTTCCTGATGAATTAGCTGGGATTCATGATACGTTTAATATTTGCTATCTGAGAAAGTGTAATGTAGAAGATCAGACACAGGTGTTACCGATACAAGATCTGTGTGTAGATTCCAACAAGAGGCTGATTAAGGAACCGGTTGAAGTACTTGATCGTAAGGTAACAAAGTTGAGAAATAAGCAGATTCCTATGATTTTGGGAAAGTGGAAACACAGTTTGGGTTCAGACTTGACTTGGGAAACTGAAGATGACATGAGGAGTCGTTACCCAACCTTGTTTGAGCGCGATCAGATTCCAAGGATGGAATCTTCTTAAGGGGGGAAGATTTGTAACACCCTCCTTACCGGCCTAGTAGAATTAAGGTAATTAAGTAGTATTACCTTTAATTAATGGGTTGATTAATTGTTTATGTGTTTTAATTAATTTATTTAATTAAAATGTGTATAATTATGATTAAAATAATTTTATTGTTGAGTGGATGGTGAGGTGGCCGGTTATGGCCTCACTAGTAAACAACACAACACTTAATTGTTCATTACATGCAAATTAGAAAGGTGTGAGTGTGTGTGTTCTTGACTACAGCCGAGAGTAGAAAGAAGAAGAAAGAATTTAACTTATTTGCTGATTTGGATTGTGCATTGAAATAATCTGAAGCAGATAACATCATCAAAAGGTTAGAATTCAGAAACTATATGTTAATTGATGTTAAATATGAATTTATATGAATATGATGTGAAATCCGATTGAATGCAATTGTTGATGAATTCGTGATTTAGGTTGCATGTATGATAGATTGTAATGTTAAGATGAACATTATATGTTAGAAATCAATCCTGGAAACTTAGATTAAATTGCATGCTAAAAAATCAGATCAAAAGTTGAAGTTTGTATGATGTTTGAATCTGTCGGATTTGCTAGAGTATGAATTGATCGGATTTTGAAGTTGAATCTATCGGATTGTTGATATCCGATTAAAATGATCGGTATTGGATAGAATTCGAGAGAATATAACTGTTTGCCTTAGCTTCTATCGGATTGATGGGCTTTACTTGGATTCCGATTGTTTTTATCGGATTTGGTGGAAAGACTGAGTTCCCTGAGCATTGAAGATATCGGTGAGTGGATATATATCTTGGATGTATAAGATATATCACCTGATGTGCTCTTTTACTGTATATATACATGTTGTCATGAGATCAGCTTGACGGAAGTTATTCAGCTGGGCCTATGTTTAGAGATACACAATATTAGTAGTTGTCTTGATTTGCATTTGTTGTGATCAAGAAGTGTTATTATTGTTGTCTGTTGTAACTTGGCTATCGGTAGACCTATGCTTTGGCCGGCATTTGTATGCAGGTCCCGCAAGACCGCCGGTTCTCTAGTTTGCTTGAGCTTGCTTGCTTTGGGCTTTATGCCTTGTATGTTTGTGGTATCTATTCTCTCACTTAGCTTTGTGCTAATTCCCCACTGTTGATTTCTTTTCAGGAGAATCCAGGTAGATGGATTAAAGAACTAAGCTGGAATTTTGGGACTGATCTAACTCTGATATCTGATGTTTTGTAAAGAGCCTGTTTTGTAGTAAAACTGTAAATGATTTGTAAAGAAAACCTGTTAAGTTGGGTTTGATCAAATATATATTATATTATATTTTATTAATTAAGCTTCCGCGCGTGTTCATAATAGTGTTAGTGAGAACAGTGTTACAAATTTGGTATCAGAGCCCTGGTTTGAGGATTTGCACTGTAGTTGTGCAATACTTGAACCGAGGCTCTGATCAGTCCAATATTCCAGGGTGGGTAATTAGTAGAGTAGCTATAAAGAATTTGATGCGTTACTAACGGAATATAATCTGACAACTGGTGAGATGTTGTGTAGAACATATTATGGCTGATAACAACGAGATCCCGGTATTTACCCCACAGTCCCCAAGGAGACAGCATAACAATGTTTCATCTACTACTGCGAATGAGCAGCACAGAGCGGGTACTTCTCATCATGGGGAGTCAGATAACCCAGATTATGTGTTACAGCTGGAAGACACTTTGCAGACTCAGAGGGATAGGATTCTTGAACTGGAGCAACAGCTAAATCAAACCCAGTCTTCCCAACCAACCACCACTGTACAGATGCCATCAGTAACAACCCCTGTTACTCAACCGATACCACCCCCTGTATATACTACTGCACCTGTGAGTACAGTGTCGACCCCATATGGATCTTTTCCATTTTTCCAGATACCTCAGGGAGTGTCAAACCAACCCCAACCGCAAAATGTTTTTATTCCGTGGTTTCATCAACAAGAGAATAGGAACAAATGTCAATATAAAGATTTCGTGGCATGCGGAGCACCTGAATATTCGGGAAGTTCGAACCCGAATGTTACATTAAACTGGTTGAAAGAGACAGTGAAGACTTTGGAGGCAAGTAACTGTGAGAAGTCAGATTGGGTCAAGTTCGCAACTAGACGTTTTAAGGATCAGGCTTTAACTTGGTGGGATTCGTTAACGGCACATTTACCGAGAGAGATTGTGAATGCTATCACCTGGGAACAATTTGAGGAGAAGTTCTGTGAACAATTTTGCAACGTTTTTAATATGGAGAAAATTCAGAGGGAATTCCTGGATCTTGCACAGACAGATAAGATGTCTGTTGAGGAATTGATTACCAAATTTCAGGAGACTTTGAGGTTTGCAAGACAGTGGGTGCCCACTGAGCATTCATAAATACAACATTTCGTGAAGGGTTTATTGCCTGAATATCGGGGTAACACCCGTATGGCAACTTTACTTGTTCAGGCGTTCACTCTAGCCAGATCTGCAGAGTCGGATGCTCATGATCGTGAGAAGATGAATAGAGGGTCGTTTAGCAGGTTTGGTGGAGGCTCCAGTGGGAATCAAGGTAAGGGCAAAGGGCAGAGTCATCACGGAAAGTCAGATCAGAGGTCCAAGGGGTCAGGGTTTCCTCAGAATAAACTGTGGTGTCATAGTTGCAAATCTCGCCACACGGGGCAGTGTTCACCGCAAACACAGAGATGTTTGAGGTGTGGTGAGACAGGTCATGATATCGGTGCATGTAAGTTCAACACCTTTGTCTGCTGGAACTGTAAAGAAGAGGGGCACAGGGCTGGTACGTGTCCTAAGTTGAAGACCGCAGGGACTGGGGCAGAGGTAAATATCACCGGGGGATCGTCTTCTGCAGGTCAGAAGAGAAAGATTGTACCTTCTGCTGAAGGTAGGGCATTTAAGATGACTGCCAAGGAAGCTACTGGCAGTGATGATGTGATAACCGGTATGTTCATAGTTAACTCTATGCCTGCACGTGTTTTGTTTGATTCTGGTGCAAATAGGTCATTTATATCTGTGACTCTATGTGAAAAGTTGAAATTGCCTGTTTCTGTTAATACTACTCCTTTAGAAGTAGAAGTAGCTAATGGTAGTGTAGTACCTGTGACCACTTCTGTGACTGGAGCTCAGATTAGTATTGATGGTGCTAGTTTCCCTGTAGACTGTTTGGTGATGCCTATATCTGGTTTTGATTTAGTATTAGGCATAGATTGGTTGAGTCTTTATAGGGCTAGTATCCAGTGTCATAAGAAATTGATCACTATTCCTCTGGCTGACGGGTCGCATGTCGTGGCTCGTGGGGATAGATCTTCGTCTTCTCTTCCGATAATCTCGTACATGAAGGCTAGAAAATCTTTAGCCAAAGGGTGTGCTTCGTATCTAGCTTATGTTATTGACGTAAAGAAAGAAAAGCGTCCAGTTACCGATGTTCGTGTTGTTTCGGAGTACCCGGAAGTATTTCCAGATGATTTGCCAGGGTTGCCACCTGTTCGTGATGTAGAATATAAGATTGATCTGATACCTGGTAGTACACCGATTGCGAAAGCTCCGTACAGATTAGCTCCTTCAGAGATCAGAGAGATGATGACTCAGATACAGGAACTGTTAGACAAGGGGTTTATTCGTCCAAGCTCTTCGCCTTGGGGTGCACCAGTATTGTTTGTGAAAAAGAAAGATGGGACTCTGCGTATGTGTATTGATTACAGAGATTTGAATAAGAGAACTGTCAAGAATAAGTATCCGTTGCCAAGGATTGATGATTTGTTTGATCAACTTCCGGGAGCTTCGTACTTCTCGAAGATTGATTTGAGGTCGGGTTATCATCAAGTAAGAGTAGCCGAAGAGGATATACCAAAGACAGCTTTTCGTACACGGTATGGTCACTACGAGTTTCTTGTAATGCCGTTCGGTCTGACTAACGCTCCTGCAGTGTTTATGGATCTGATGAATCGGGTGTGTCGACCATTTTTGGATAAATTTGTTATTGTGTTTATTGATGATATCTTAGTGTATTTTAAAACAGAGGATGAGCATGATCACCATCTGCGACAAGTTTTGGAGACTCTAAAGCAACACAAACTGTATGCCAAGTTGTCTAAATGTGAGTTTTGGTTGCGTGAAGTCAAGTTTTTAGGTCACGTAATTTGTGAAGACTGTATGAAAGTGGATCCGTCAAAGATAGAGGCTATGATGAATTGGAATGCTCCAAAGACACCAACAGAGATCAAGAGTTTTCTTGGTTTGGCAGGTTATTACAGAAGGTTCATTAAAGACTTTTCGAAGCTTGCTGGTCCGTTGACTAAACTAACCAGAAAGGATGTTTAGTTTCAGTGGAGTGAGGCTCAGGAGAATGCTTTTCAGATTTTGAAGCAACTTCTGTGTCAGGCTCCTGTTCTTGCATTGCCTGAAGGATCTGAAGATTTCGTGGTTTATTGTGATGCCTCTCATGCTGGGTTAGGATGTGTACTGATGCAGAGAGGTAAAGTTATAGCTTATGCTTCCAGACAGTTGAAACCCAAAGAGAAGAACTATCCGACTCACGATCTGGAGTTGGCAGCAGTAGTGTTTGCTTTGAAGCTGTGGAGACATTATTTGTATGGTACAAAGTGCACGATTTGCACTGATCACAAGAGTCTGCAGTATGTGTTTACACAGAAATAATTGAATATGAGGCAGCGTCGATGGTTAGAGTTGATTAAAGATTACGACTGTGATATCCAGTATCACCCCGGGAAAGCTAACGTAGTAGCTGATGCACTTAGTCGAAAAGGTTCTGCAGAAACGGTGAAGTTTATGAGATTAGAGATTAAGTCAGATTTGATTGATCAATTGATGGCTGCACAGTTGGAAGCACTGAATACTGAGAACTTGAAAGATGAACTGATGGTTAAGAGACAGCATGAGTTGACTATTGATTCTCGTGGATTAAAGATGTATCAGAACCGTGTTTGGGTGCCGAAGTTTGGTAATTTGCGAGATTTGATTTTGAATGAAGCACACAAGTCTAGAATGTCTGTTCACCCGGGTAGTACCAAAATGTATCTCAGTATGAAAGCCTTCTACTGGTGGCCTACTATGAAGGTTGATGTTGAACGTTTTGTGGAATCATGCCATATATGTTCACAAGTGAAAGCCGAACATCAGAAGCCGTATGGAACTCTGACTCAGTTGAAAATACCTGAATGGAAGTGGGATCATATCACAATGGATTTTGTAACTAAATTTCCAAAGACTCAGAAGGGAAACGATATGATATGGGTTATTGTTGACAGATTAACCAAGAGTGCACGCTTTCTTGCTACTGCTGAGACTGCAAATTTGAGTAAGCTAGCTAAGTTGTATATTGATGAAATTGTTTCTAGACACGGAGTGCCTTTGTCAATTGTGTCGGATCGGGATTCGAGGTTTGTGTCAAATTTTTGGAATAGACTGCAGCAAGAGTTGGGATCAAGAGTTAATCTGAGTACAGCTTACCATCCTCAGACAGATGGCCAATCAGAAAGAACAATACAGACTTTAGAAGATATGCTACGGGCATGTGCATTAGAGTTTGGAGGTTCTTGGGATTCGCATCTACCGTTGGTTGAGTTTGCTTACAACAACTCTTATCACTCCAGCATCGGAATGCCGCCGTATGAGATGTTATATGGGCGACCGTGCAGAACTCCTACATGTTGGTTAGAGGCAGGAGAAAAACAGTTTGCTGGGCCAGATATTGTACAGAATACAGCGGATAAAGTTGCAGTGGCTCGAGAAAAGTTGAAAGCTGCAAGGGATAGACAGAAGATATATGCTGATCCACGTCGACGACCAATGACTTTTGTTGAGGGTGAGCGAGTCTATTTAAAGGTTTCCCCATGGAAGGGCGTGATACGTTTTGGGAAACGCGGAAAATTGGCTCCTAGATACATTGGTCCGTTCAGAATCAGAAAGATAGTAAATGATCAGACAGTGGTTTTGGATCTTCCTGATGAATTAGCTGGGATTCATGATACGTTTAATATTTGCTATCTGAGAAAGTGTAATGTAGAAGATCAGACACAGGTGTTACCGATACAAGATCTGTGTGTAGATTCCAACAAGAGGCTGATTGAGGAACCGGTTGAAGTACTTGATCGTAAGGTAACAAAGTTGAGAAATAAACAGATTCCTATGATTTTGGTGAAGTGGAAACACAGTTTGGGTTCAGACTTGACTTGGGAAACTGAAGATGACATGAGGAGTCGTTACCCAACCTTGTTTGAGCGCGATCAGATTCCGAGGACGGAATCTTCTTAAGGGGGGAAGATTTGTAACACCCTCCTTACCGGCCTAGTAGAATTAAGGTAATTAAGTAGTATTACCTTTAATTAATGGGTTGATTAATTGTTTATGTGTTTTAATTAATTTATTTAATTAAAATGTGTATAATTATGATTAAAATAATTTTATTGTTGAGTGGATGGTGAGGTGACCGGTTATGGCCTCACTAGTAAACAACACAACACTTAATTGTTCATTACATGCAAATTAGAAAGGTGTGAGTGTGTGTGTTCTTGACTACGGCCGAGAGTAGAAAGAAGAAGAAAGAATTTAACTTATTTGCTGATTTGGATTGTGCATTGAAATAATCTGAAGCAGATAACATCATCAAAAGGTTAGAATTCCGAAACTATATGTTAATTGATGTTAATTATGAATTTATTTGAATATGATGTGAAATCCGATTGAATGCAATTGTTGATGAATTCGTGATTTAGGTTGCATGTATGATAGATTGTAATGTTAAGATGAACATTATATGTTAGAAATCAATCCTGGAAACTTAGATTAAATTGCATGCTTAAAAATCAGATCAAAAGTTGAAGTTTGTATGATGTTTGAATCTGTCGGATTTGCTAGAGTATGAATTGATCGGATTTTGAAGTTGAATCTATCGGATTGTTGATATCCGATTAAAATGATCGGTATTGGATAGAATTCGAGAGAATATAACTGTTTGCCTTAGCTTCTATCGGATTGATGGGCTTTACTTGGATTCCGATTGTTTTTATCGGATTTGGATTGATCGGAATGCATGATTTAAGTATGAAATCAGATTGGTAAAATGCCTAACACTTTTATCGGATTGTATGTTAATCGGATTTGGAGTTTATCGGATTTCATGATTTGATCGGATTGGATGACTTGATCGGAATTTCCTTTGCTCGGATTTTGTTGCTCGGTTTTCATGTTTTATCGGATTTGCCATTTCTCGGATTTGATTTCATCTGATTTGGCTTAATCGGATTTGATCTTGTCGGATTTGAACACAATCGGATTTCCAGTCATGCCTATGCTCGGAATTGATGAATAGTTTGTTATGAAAGATCAAGTTTAGAACATGAACTTGTTGCCTTGGCTTATTAAAGGAATGTATGAATTACCTAAGCTAAGGAGTTGGATGAATTCACAAGATTACAGTAAGTAAAGGGTAATTGTGAATTGTGGTATATTGGTTGTATATACCTGAGTTGATATATGTACTTGTGGTTTTATATGTACATGTATGTTTGATTTCGGTATTATACTTATTGTTTGTTGATTAAGCAAATACTAATTGTTAGTTGTTTGTTCAGGTGGTGGAAAGACTCAGTAGTAGGAAAGACTGAGTTCCCTGAGCACTGAAGATATAGGTGAGTGGATATATATCTTGGATGTATAAGATATATCACCTGATGTGCTCTTTTACTGTATATATACATGTTGTCGTGAGATCAGCTTGGCGGAAGTTATTCAGCTGGGCCTATGTTTAGAGATACACAGTATTAGTAGTTGTCTTGATTTGCATTTGTTGTGATAAAGAAGTGCTATTATTGTTGTCTGTTGTAACTTGGCTATCGGTAGACCTATGCTTTGGCCGGCATTTGGTTGCAGGTCACGCAAGACCGCCGGTTCTCTAGTTTCCTTGAGCTTGTTTGCTTTGGGCTTTATGCCTTGTATGTTTGTGGTATCTATTCTCTCACTTAGCTTTGTGCTAATTCCCCACTGTTGATTTCTTTTCAAGAGAATCCAGGTAGATGGATTAAAGAACTAAGCTGGAATTTTAGGTCTGATCTAACTCTGATATCTGATGTTTTGTAAAGAGCCTGTTTTGTAGTAACACTGTAAATGATTTGTAAAGAAAACCTGTTAAGTTGGGTTTGATCAAATATATATTATATTATATTTTGTTAATTAAGCTTCCGCGCGTGTTCATAATAGTGTTAGTGAGAACAGTGTTACAACATGGGTGTATTCATGGTTGAACAAGAATCAAAACCATATTTCTTTATCAAATCAAGAACATACTTGCTTTGATTTATGAATATTCCATCAGGCTTTTGTTGAATCTGTAAGCCTAGGAAATATGTCATTTCACCCATCATACTCATCTTGTACCTTTTTGACATAACTTTGGAGAACCATTCACACAGAGATTCATTTGTAGAACCAAAGATAATGTCATCCACATAGATCTGTCCAAGAATCACCTGTCCTCTACTCTTTTTAATGAAGAGTGTTTTATCAATACTACCTCTGGTGAAGTCCACTGATAATAGATATTTGGACAGTGTATCATACCAAGCTCTTGGAGCTTGTTTTAGACCATTCAAAGCCTTGTCTAACTTATAGACATGATGTGGATACTTTGAACTAACAAAGCCAGGAGGTTGTTTCACATAGGCTTCCTCCTGAAGTTTTCTATTTAGGAAAGCACTTTTCACATCCATTTGATAGACTTTGAAGTCTTTATGTGCTGCATAAGCTAAGAACAACCTAATGGCTTCAATTCTAGGAACAGGGGAAAATCTCTCATCATAATCTTTTCCTTCTTCTTGTCTATACCCTTGTGCTACCAGCCTAGCTTTGTTCGTAACAATCACTCCATCCTTGTCCATCTTGTTTCTATAGACCCACTTAGTGCCTATAATTGTATGATCTTTGGGGGGCTGGGATAAGATTCCATACCTTGTTTTTCTCAAATTCAGTTAATTCCTCTTGCATTGCTTTAATCCAATCTTCATCCTCCAAGGCTTCTTCAGTCTTCTTTGGTTCCATTTGAGATAGGAACCCAAAGTAAGCAGCATAGTTTGCTGTTGCCTTTGATCTAGCGGTCACCCTTTCTTGAATATTACCAATCACTTGACCTTGATGATGATCTTTGAGGAACTTAAAGGTTGTAGTAGGAGATTGCGGTTTTGGACTTGAGTGATATTGAGGACTCTGAGGTGAACCTACAGCCTCAGTCTCAATTGCAGCATTGTCATCAAACTATTGATCACTAAGATCTTCAGTCTGAGTAGTATCCTCTCCAAAAGGATTAAAGAACTCATCTTCTTTCTCAGATTGAGAATCTTGTGGAGGCTGTGATGATCCTTTAGATAGACAAACTTCATCATCACTATCTTCACCATCTATGACATACATAGGATTGGGCCTTTTGGTTTCCTCAGGTTTTTCAAGCTCACTCAGACTTACTGAGTCAGCTTGAACTTTGTCAGCTTGATCAAAACTGCATTCATCAAAGGAGACATGAATTGATTCTTCTATTGCCTTTCTCCTTGAGTTATATACTCTGTAAGATTTGGAGATTGTGGAGTAAGCAACAAAAATTCCAGGATCAGCTTTAGGTTCCAACTTATGGAGCTGATCTCTTTGATTCAGCACATAACATTTTGAACCAAAGACATGAAAGTAACCTATATTGGGCTTTCTTGATTTATACATTTCATATGCAGTTTTGCCATGTCTTTTGACTATGATTGATCTATTTTGGGTGTAACATGCTGTACCAACAGCTTCATCCCAAAAATAGAGTTTCAATCCTGCCCCACACAACATTGTTCTAGCAGCCTCAATTAAGGTTCTGTTTCTTTTTTCAGTAACTCTATTTTGTTGAGAAGTTCTAACTGAAGAGAAATTTTGAATTATTCCTTTTTGATCACAAAAGCCCTCTAGGGTTGAGTTTCTAAACTCAGTCACATGATCACTTCTGAGTTGCTTAACAGACTTACCTTTTTGTAACTCTTCCTGTGTGATAAAACTTATTATCTCCAGGGCAGCTTCACTTTTGGCTTTAAGGAATATTACCCAGGTGAATCTAGAGAACTCATCAACTATCACCATGGTGTACTTCTTGCCACTTAGGCTTGGAGTACCTATGGGTCCAACCAGATCCATATGCAACATATGCAATAGGTTTGTTATTGAAAAGTTTTGCTTTGACTTAAATGACCCTTTATGATGTTTCTCTTGTTCACAAGCTTAGCACAATTTGACTTTGACAAATGTGAGCTTTGGCAATCCAGAGACTAACTCTTTGTTGGATAACATATTTATATATTTGAAATTCAAATGTGACAATCTTTTATGCCACAGCCAACTCAGCTTAGGTACAGATTGAGAATATAAGTGGGTTTCAGTATAAGGATCTGCAGATTTGAGATCAAGTAGATACACATCTCTTTATTTCTTTGCTATTAACACTGGCTTACCCTTTGCATTGTAGATTGTTCCTGCTCTTTTCCTAAAAGTAACAACATTGTCTTCATCACACAATTGACTGATACTTATCAGATTGTGTTTAAGACCTTTAACATATGCAACCTTCTGGAAAGTAACCTTGCCAGCATGCATCTTCCCATATCCTTTAGTTCTACCATGGGAGTTATCACCAAATGTTACTTTAGGACCTTCATCTTCCTGGAATTCACTTAAAAGTCCTTTCCACCCTGTCATGTGCCTTGAACATCCACTATCCAAGTACCATTTACTTGGACCCTTCTCATGAAAAACTAAACATATTAGTTTTGTTTAGGAACCCCCTCTAAAGTGGGTTCAGATGATGAGCACTTAGCTGGTTCATCTTGTGGAGCTGACTGGTCAGCTTGAGCAGGTGTTGAGTCCTGCATAGGCTGATCAGCTTGTTCCTTTTCAGGCCTTAGAATTTCACTATCACACTCTTTGGTCTCATGTCCTCTACCTCCACATTTGTAGCACTTTCTTTTACTAGTAACTACAGGGGGTAGGTTATCCAACAATCCTTTTGAGAATCTGCTCTCAGTTTTAGGATTATAGGTTGTGGATAATTTTTCAACTTTCTTTGCAAGTTGATTCAACTGATGTTCATTGACTTTGGACTTACCTTTGTCATATCTAGGCTTATTATCCTTTTGATGAGAAGTTTGACCAATAAACCTCTTTTCATCTTTTTATTGACTTTGGACTTACCTTTGCCATGTTCTCTAGACTTACCGGTTTCAACAACTTTAGACTTACCATTATTGTTGTGATATGACCTCTGACTTACAGTTGTCTTCCTATTCTTGAAGCTTCTCTCTAAACTAGACAGAGAATGCTATCTTTTGAAAGGGTTTGGATTTAACCTTTCAATAACAGGCTTTCTTTGAATAGGCTGAGTGCCCAATCTATCATGCACAGACTTACTATGAATAGGATTTAACCTCTCATTTTTAAGCTTAGTTATTTCAGCTTTGAGGTCAGCTTGAGTCTTAAGGCTGGTCTTAAAGTCATTTAACAGATAATCAAACGTAAGACCTTTTTCTTCATCGGTGTAAGAGTTGAAATTATTAACCTTGTACATGGAGGAAGGATCCCAATTGCTTAGTTTGCTGTTTTCCTCAGCTTCCTTCATGTCAGCTTCAAAAGTTGATTCAGACATACCATAATCAACTTTATCTATTTCAAACTCTTCATCTGCTTGAGCCATCAGTCACTTGTCATCATCATCTGAGGTAGATGATTCTGTATCCCAAGTTTCAGCATAAAGTCCTTTAGCATTGGACTTGTCTTCAGGCTTTCCTTTCTTGAGTTGAGTATATTTCTTCTTGTACTTATCAGCCCTGTAAGCATTCTTGTCAGCTACTGAAGTTGTTTCACCCTTCTTTACTCTACACTCAGCATCAATATGTCTCTTCTTCTGACAGTTGTAGCACACAACTTTCTTGGGGTCAAAAGAACTCTTTCCTTTGCCTCTATCAGATCTTCCTATTCCCCTTTGTGCTTTTCTCAATCTTCTAGCAAGCATAGCCATTTGTTCAGTGATAGTCTGAACATCATCAGTATCACTTGAGTCTGAGTCTGAGTGATCAACTTGAGAATCTGACTCAGTCTCAGATTTAACAATGAAGGCTTTTGAACTCTTTTTCTTCTTTTCTGCAACTAATGCAATTTAATTTTTCTCATGAGAATCCTTCATCTGTTGTTGAGAAGATTTCTTGTGTTCTGTGATCTGTTCATGATTAAGCAAGAACCCATATATGGACTGTAGGTTATACATATGTAATGTACCTCCAACCCTTAGTGCTATGGTCACTTCTTTGAATTTTTCTAGTAACACATCCAGAAATTTCAGCACTAGGTCAGCTTCATCCTTTTTAATGTCTACACTTAACAGGTCATTAATCAAGCAGTGAAACCATGTGAACACATCAGATAAGGTTTCATTTTTCTTAGAAAAGAAGTTTTCATAAGATCTGTTAAGATGATTCTTCTTATGCAGCTTGACCAGATCTGTACCCTCATATGTGATACTTATAGTATTCCAGATTTCTTTTGCAGATTGACACCCAGTCACAGTATGCAAAATCTCATTGGTCAGGGAATTTTCCAGAATACTTTTTGCTTTGTCATCAAGAGAATGTAACTTCCAATCCTCTTCAGTCCAAGATGCCAAAGGTTTCTTGACTTCCTTTTCAGTCTTGTCAGGAGACTTATCACTGAAAACAGCAGGAATCTTGGGGATAATTGGTCCACGGGTTATGACATCATACATTCTGGTGTCAATGGACTTAAGGAAAAGCATGGCTATAGGATAATCAGATCCATCAAACATGGGACATCCTTTAGCATCCATTTGTAGAATGTTTGATGAATTGTTGCTTGTCGACATCTTACTCTATCTCAGAATCTTGAAATTCAACTTATGAAAGATTTCAGCCTGCTCTGATATCAGTTGTTGGTCCCTTGGTGAGATAAACAACAAGCAAGTTTTGTGTAGAAGGGGGGATTGAATACACTTGTTGCGGAAAATTGAACAAATTAATAAAAAGTGTTACACACATCAACTTGAATAAAACTGAATGCTTTCATTAATAAGAAGATAATTACAATAACTTATCAAGTATAAAACAGTTGATGTGTAAACACCGAATACAATTCAAATCTTTCAATATCTCAAACTAGTTGATCAAACTTGCTGTCTATAATCAACTAATGATTATAAACACCACATAATTCTCTAAACAGGATTTATCACAGATTGAATACTTACCAACTTCACAACGTACGTGAAGATCGAACACACGAACTCTTGTTGGCAATCTGTGAATGCTTGATTACGTTGATCAACTTACAATAAATGTATCAAGTATGGTGAGGTTTTTACCTCTCTCCTGATTAAGAGAATTTATAGCCATATTCTACGTATCCCAACAAACTAGAACTTATCCTAATCTGTTAACTAACTAACGGATAATCCGGATATCTTGAATCTTTAATCTTCAATCTTGATTCTGGAATCTTCTTATCCGCACTGTAGAAATAGGATAACAGAATTCAAAACATATTTAAATTTATGAAGCTGACTTCTTTCATCAGGCTGAGTTACTCAGCTTGAAACTCATCAAGCTGAGTTCATGGAGAACTAACTCGATATCAAACATGTACTAACATGTATAAGGACTAACTCATCCTTAGAAGTCATAAGAGTTAGCTAGTACTGACTTAGCAACTCCGTTGAGCTGACTCAGCCTAAAGGCAGAGTCACTCAGCTTGAAACATATCTAGCTAAATATTTAACCTATAACTTAGTTAACATACAGCTTATCAAACATATAGATAAATTGACTAAGATATAGTTTAATCTGATCAACTATAATGCTCAGCTTATACTCAGCTTATGCTCAGTCTGAAACACTATAAGTGCTAAGTCTGACCAAGCTTCATAATTCTGTTTAAGTTGTATTTAGAACATATCTTAGAAACGTAACTTTGTCTCATCAAATCTTAACTAATAAGATCATTTGACCAACACATACCAACATAACTAGCATGTCTCTCATGCTTTTCTCTAGCTAGTGCCTTAGTCAACGGATCAACTACGTTGTAATATGTCGGTATCATGCATATCCTCACATCTCCCCTTCCGACTATCTCTTAGATGATGTGATATTTTTTAAGTATGTGTCTGGTCTGCTGATGATCTCTTGGTTCTTTTGCTTGCGCTAAAGCTCCCATATTGTCACTGAAAATATCAATTGGTCTAGAGATACTAGCAACAACTCTTAGATCCGAGATAAAATTCCTCAACCAGACCACTTCCTTTGTTGCATCATTTTATAATGTACTCAGCCTCTGTAGTCGAATCTGCTATCGTATCTTGCTTCTGGATTTTTCAAGATATGGCTCCTCCGTTTAGGGTAAATACAAACCCTGACTTTGACTTAAAGTCATCTTTGTCAGTCTGGAAGCTAGCATCTGTATAACTAGTCACACTAATCTCGTCTGTGCTTCCTCCAAACACCAAGAACATGTCTTTTGTCCTTCTCAAATACTTGAGAAAGTTCTTGACAGCCACCCAATGGGTTTCACCAGGATTTTTCTGATATCTACTCGTGACGCTTATCGAGTAAGCAACATCGGACCTAGTACATAACATGACATACATGATCGTTCCTACAACTGAGGCATAAGGAATCGACTTCATCCTTGTTTGTCCCAAGTGATTCACGTATCAACAATGTAATGAAGATCAATGTAACATAATCTTGAATGTAGAGAGAGAATGCTAAAACACCATTAAGCACACACTTAAGTTTTGATTATACCAAAGACCTTACTAATGACAATTAGTCATTAGTATATATACCCCTAAGGGTATTTACATATTTGACCCTCTAGTTTGTATATTTAATACAAACTGCAACTAAAATGTAATCTTCTATTTTATATAATATTTAAAACCTAACAATCTCCCCCTTTGTATAGAAATAGAAGATGTTTGTCTTTTCAGCTTCATACGAACTCTAACAATCTCCTCTTACAAATATGCAGATTTCTTGCTGCATTCTTTAACGCTTTAGGAGACAAGACTTGAACGATTTCTTTTTGTGAATCTTCAGTCTTTGATCGGATGTCTTCATAATGTCTTCTCATCTTGAAAGATAGACTCTTCAATTTTTAAGAATAGTCTTCACTTTAAAATCTTGATGAGAACTTGAATCTTGAAAGCACACAGTAACATCTTTTTTATCTGATTTTCAGATTTGAACCAGTAACCTAAGGTTATGCAACCTTTGGTTGTATGAATGGTTTAGCTTGAGGTGGTTTTCGGCATTCATGATCTTGAGCATTTAAACAGAATGATTTAGGAAGAATATATTTGTTCTCTCCCCCTTGAATGTAGCTCTAGATCTGTTTTATTTCTTCAGAACTTCTTGAATTTTCATTTAGCACTTTCATTCTTCTGAATTTGACCTCTTTCTCTTATGTTGTTCTTTTCCTTGCTCCCCCTTAACTTGACATGTATAATCTTTTAACTCTCTTAGTCTCCCCCTCAACAAACGAATCTCTTCTTGGTCGATAAGCTCAAAATCAACTGAATTAAGTATCAAAGTTTTCTCCCCTTCAGAATCAACATATATTTTTCCCTTCAAAATCAACTCATATTTCTCCCCCTCATGATGATCAGGATTCTTCATGAACATCATGTATTTGATTTTGGCATGAACAAATGACTTGAAGCTTTGAACCCTTATCATGAGATTCAGTTGAATGATGGTGTCACTATAATGATATGACAATGAAAGTATCAGAGACAGTCTTTAGGGCACCGTCTCAAAGTTCCCGTGGGGTAACACCGAGATCACATAGATTCTCGTTAACACAACAATTAGAAACTGCGTGACCTACTTTCAGTGTTGGCGTGATGTTACCACTGGTAGGATTTCCATCTAATCATCGTGAATATCACAAAGATATCACTCCAAGATGTTCCGGTAGTTACGAAAACTAGATACACTTAATGTTTCTACCAAATGTATATTCAAATAAGCTCTAGAATCAATATGTGTATGAAAGAAGTAGGGGACCGGAGCAACATGTCCTCCTTGATTCAATATTAACTATCTCCGAGTGAGATGTTAATAGGGATGTGCTAATTCTCCGTGTGAAGTTGAAACAATCATCTTTTAAGAGATAATTGAGTAGCTGGGTGGCGTTAGTGCATTGCATCACTGGGTCCATGATGTCTAGTACAATACCAAATCTCAATGAATGAGATCCAGTAGCAAATGTGGCTACCCAGATTTATACTATTTGGTAAGGATCTTTCTTTTCTTTTGATCCTGTCTCACCCACAGCTCACTAACTATTTTTCAACTTCTCCCTCAAACTAACTTTCCAATTTGATGTATGTATCTTTTGATGTATGAATCAATCGGAATTCATACATTCCGAATAGAAAGTGTTGAAATTTGATTAATTCCGAATAGATTTTACTCGGAATCTTCTCATTCCGTATAAAAGTTGCTCGGAATTTCTTCATTCTAGATAGATTTTGCTCGAAATTTCTTCATTCCGTATAAAAGTTGCTAGGAATTTCCTTATTCCGGATAAATTTTGATCGGAATTGTGAATTTGCTCGGAATTAACATTCTTCAGAATTGAGTTTGATCGGAATTCAAATTTGATCAGAATTGTTATTCTTCGGAATTAAGAATTTGATTGGAATTTGTATTATTCGGAATCTGAGTTATCCGGAATTCAAGATTATTCGGAATTCAACTTTGACCGGAATTCAAGTTTATTCGGAATTCAAGCTTATTCGGAATTCAAGCTTAAATGTTTAGTACCCTTATGTCTAGTCATCCTGGCCTTTCCTAACTGATTTTGGGTTCTTCTTTCTTAGTGTCACCAATTTTTGGTCTCAAAATCAGATTTTGGTCATCCATCCCTTGTTTCTTTTGGATCTTAGTTATCTTTTATCAGTCATTTCTGTAGACCCAGATCACAGTGTTGGTGAAATTGTTTGAAGGATTGACCTACATCAATTTGTTTCAGGTTTTTGAGAAGATTTTGTATTACATGTGCATGCTCACTGCATATCAATCTTTTGGTGCTCTTGAATAAGGATGAATCCGACTCACTAATTTTTATATCAAAGTCACCTACCCACTTATGTGTACCCAAGTTCATTTGCACCTGTATGTCTTCCTAAATCTTTTTGGGACTTGCGGTGATCTGGTTAAGGTTGATTACACGGTATTGGGATACTTACTTGACAACATCAATCTCCAATATCATATTACATCCAACACAGAGTTATAAATCTTCAAGAATTCAGATCAAATCATTAGCACTCCTCAACGATCAAGAGTGGTTCACGTATCTATTCATTGTAGGATTTCCCCACCCCTCTTCCATGTTTTTGCAACTGAATCTCATGTTGATGACTTTTGTGCATGATGCTCATGAACAATCATAATCATCATGAGGGGGAGATAAAAAGTGAAGAAATTTTACATTGTTGAAGATATTCAGTTGTTGAGGGGGAGTTTGAAGCTTATTGATAAAATCATTGTGTTTACTCATGGGGAAGAGATCATTAGTCTATGTCATGTCTAGGGGGAGTAAAGATCTATCATATGAAGACATGGGAACAATCTGAGCTACATTCTAGGGGGAGACAAAAAGAAGATTCTTCCCAACACATCAAAATTATTTATGCTTCCGCCGTTAGATGCTCAAGATTAAACATTGTTCCAGACTGATGTATTTGGTGGGGCGCTACATCAAAAACTTCTTATACAATCTAAGGAAGACTTAGATTAATGGCGTGTACACTCCTATTTCAATACAAAGGGGGAGAATGTAAAGTATAATATTGTATAGAAATAGGAGTTTAATTGTAAAATACCCATGGGGTATATATAGGGATATGGCTTATGTAATGAGTAAGGTTTTGCTCATAACGAAATAAATAACTATGTGTTTTCTAAGGTGTAAACCTTGTTCTCTCTAGTTATTCATATACAAACCTTCATCTATCCTACATTATACTTGAATCACTTGTTATATGGGATTAACAATCCTCTTCTACTCTACTGGAGAAGTATGACATTGAGCTTGCCCAAAGGTACCTCAAATCGCATCGGAATGAACCCTTTTTTTGTATCCATCCATCTTAAAACGTTGCATCACTTTATCGATGTATGTACTTTTTGACTGAGTTTGATCAGCTGCCTAGATATATCCCTATAGATCTTTATACCATGTATATATGCGGCTTCTCCCATATCCTTCATCTGCAAACAGTTACATAACCACGATCTTACTCCTTGTAATGTTGGTACGTCGTTTCCTATAAATAGTATGTCATCCATATACAGGACCAGGAAGATTGCTATGTTCCTACTAAACTTTGTGCAAACACAGGATTTGAACTTGCTTTTAGTAAAACCAAACTCTTAAATACCAAACTCTTGAATACCTTGTTTGCATTCTTGGAATCCTCAAAACCGTCCGGTTATGCCATATACACATCCTCTGTTAGTTTCTCGTTAAGGAAAGCGGCTTTAACATCCATTTGCCATATCTCATAATTGAAGTATGCAAATATTGCCATAAGAATCCAAATAGACTTAAGCATTCCTACTGGCGAGAAGGTTTCATCATAATCAATACCATGAGTTTGAGTAAAACCCTTCGCAATAAGCCTTGCTTTAAAAATATGCACCTTTCCTTCCATGTCCGTCTTGTTCTTGAAGACCCACTTGCATCCAACAGCCTCACTATATTGTGGCAAGTCTACTAACTCCCAAGATTGGTTTTCATACATGGATTGCATATCTACCTTCATGGCACATAGCTAATTGTCAGACTCATTGTCTAACACAACGTCAATGTAGGATGTAGGTTCACGAAGATCATCTTCTTCCAGAACAATTAGAATCGCAAGATATCTATCTGGCTCAGTCCGAATCCTACTGGACCTGCGAAATTCTTGTGCCTCAACTTCCTCCTCAACCACTGACTCGGGTTGGGTTTCAAAAACTCTTTGTTAAATACTGGTTCCACAAAACGCGGAGGTATATCTTCTTCTTCTTCTTCTTCTTCTTCTTCATTTCCTGAAGATCTATTTCTTTTCTTGTTGCTTTTCAACTTAGATACTTATCCTCTGTTGGGTTTTACTGGTCACAATTCACATTTGAGTTTTCCTGATTCATAAACCAAACTGGTTTGAACCAACTCAAAATTGTATATAATCCAAAACAGTTAATATTTATAAAAGCGGAAACAGAATAATAAGCTTAATCCTAAACCCCTAAAGGATTAAAGATCTTTTGTTTACCACATGTGTATATATACATCCATTATATGGTTTTCTAAAATCATGAGGGTTTACACATAGCCTTTTGCGTAGAAGGTGAGTAGGGCAAAACAAGATTGAATTAAACTTTAAACTAAGCATGCAATCAATCCTACAAACACTTACTGGAATTCGAAATATTTGTTTACACACATATACACCCATCGAATTCACCACATATCAAGAACATATTAGATGAATAATCATATCTGGATTGCTCAAAGTTAATCCACCCGTAATGGGATACTACAAGAGCATGCTAGAAAGGCTTAATCCAAAAGCTGTTCTTGATTCCTTGTTACTTGAATCACCAAAAGTCGAAAATCCCCTTGCCCTGGGGACCTTTGCGCCGTCAACTTCAAGAGGGAGAAAGAAAGAGAGTATTTTTTTTATTCACGATTAACCTAATTGTTTAGGTTTAAAGCATATTTATAGATAACTTATCTAGTTATCATTTAATTAAGCAACCTTTTAAACCTTTTATTATTAATATAAAATATACTACTATATATATATAAATCGGCCCACTTATATATATAAAATCCTTTAATATATTTTATCTTCTTTAATAATAACAATTAGTAATTAACAATAACATTTTTAATTAATATCCAAGATATTAATCCAATAATTAACAATATATATTTACTAACTAATAAATATATATGTACTTGTTAATTATATATAATCTGGTTATTTTCTCAACTTCCAATACTTGTTTATGACTAATTGCCATAACACTGTTCTCCTACAACATGAATTTTCCTTCTTGAATTACGTACCCTCTGTGCGACCCTTGAGTGTTTTATGGCATTGGGCGTATCATCAGGGTTCGATGGTTATGCACATAAATCCTATCATCCTATAGAAAACTCCGTGACCGAGCGACAAATACTTTGTTTTCATCGGGATTATTGAAATAGTATCCTAAAGTTTCTTTAGGATAGCCCACAAAGATACATTTATATGATATGGGTTTGAGTTTATCCGAGAATGGTCGTTCAACAAACGCCTTACAACCCCAAATCTTCATTAAGGACAGTTTGGGCTTCTTCCCCATCCATAACTCGAACGGTGTCTTTCCGTCTTCCACGGACTTTGTTGGAACTCGGTTCAGCATGAAAGCAGCCGTCTCGAGTGCGTGTCCCTATAACAACATTGGTAACGTGGTTTGATTCAACATTGACCGAACCATGTCAAGCAAGGTTCCATTCATCCTTTCTGACATGCCATTCCACTATGGCATATACGGAGGTGTGATTTATGAAACAATTCCACACTCCTTTAGATGATCATCAAACTCGTGACTCAGATATTCACCACCCCGATCAAACCAACAACAACAACAACAGCAACAACAATACCCAATCTCGTTACGACGGGGTATGGGGAAGGTTAAATGTAGACAATCATACATCTACACGAAGGTAGAAAGATTGTATCCCGAGATAGATCTCTGGTAGCAAAAGCAAGAAAAGAGTAAAAAATAAAAGATAAAAAAATTAAAAAAATTAAAAAAATAAAAAAAATAAAAAAATAAGTAAATAAAATAATGATAAAATAAATAAAAAATTTGTGACAAAAGTATTATAACTAAATAAAGAAAAAACGGAAAGAATAACACGTAAGAGAATATAAAATAGTCAAGGTATGGCAATTAACAAACAAGAAAACTAGTCACTGCTAATAAAATAAGATTAGAACTCTAATAAATTAAGAAAAAAATAAAAAAAACCTAAATGCCAAACACCTATCTAGTGCTAAGCCCAAGGTTGCCAAATTCCCACCTTCCTATCCGTGAGTACTAATCCTCCTTCTCCAGGTTAACCTATCTGAGAGCATATCCTCGGAGAGGGAAAGCTCCAGTAGATCCACTCTAACTCTGTCCTCCCACCTTAAAGAGGGACGACAACGCCTCCTAGTGCCAACAACTAAAATCGATTCAACCCTCCTAACTGGTGCAATCGGTTGTCTCCTTTTGACTTGCCCGAACCAGCGCAGTCTTCCTTCTCTCAACTTCTTGACGATAGACGTCACTCCTAGTTCGGTTCTAAAAACACCAATCGGGATTCTATCTAACAAAGTCTTCCCAGAAGTCAATCTAAGCATCCTCATCTCTACTACCTCCATCCTCTCCGCTTGTATCTTTTTCAAGGGCCAACACTCAGATCCATAAAGCATAACAGGTCTAATAGCCAATGTGTAGAATTTTCCTTTCAACTTCAGCGGTTCTCTCTTATCGCACAACACTCCTATCGCCGTTTCCACTTCTGCCATCCTATTCGAATACGGTTGGTAACAACCTCGTCTATTCTCCCCGTTCTGTGTAAAATAGAACCCAAGTACCTAAAAGACTTCTGGGGTCTCAAAACATGATATCCTATATGGATATCCTGGTTGTCATCATTTTCGGTCTTGCTGAAGTCGCAGTAAAGATACTCACTCTTGCTTCTACTAATTCGAAGTCTAGAGTCCTCTAACGATGTTCTCCACTGCTCTAATCTACTATTCAGCTCCTCTTTCGATTCCAAAACCAAGACAATGTCATCAGTGAAAATCATACACCACAGGATACCTCCCTGGATCCCCTTCGATAGCTCATCAAGAATCACTGCGAAGATGAACGGACTAAGTCCAGAGCCTTGGTGGAGTCCTCGTTGCACTGGGAAAAAGTCATTGTCTCCCACCAGGGTTCTCACACAAGATAGCGCTTTGGCATACATGTCCTTAAGTACCTTAATATATCGCCAAAGGGATCATTCTATCTTCTAGAGTCCTCCAAATAAGCTCCATAGGGACACTATCGTACGCTTTCTCTATATCTAAGAACACCATATGCAGATCCCATTGTCTTTCCCTATGTTTCTCCATGAGGCTTCTAATCAAATGAACTACTTCTATCGATGTCCTCCCTTGCATGAACCTGAACTGGTTTTCTGTCACTTTAGTTTCTTGCCGCGGCCTGTTTTATATCACCGTCTCCACAACTTCATAGTGTGGTACCACGATAGTTCCCGCAAATTTGGGCATCCCCCTTGTGCTTAAAAATTGGAATCACTGCACTACGTCTCCATTCATCTGGCATCTTAGCTTTTCTAAAAATCAAGTTAAAAAGGTCCGTCAGCCAACTTATGCCCAACTCTCCTAGACACTGTTGGAGTATGCACACTGACACACGTATATTAGTAATGCTACTGAGGATACACGAGCCTATTGGGTCACACGCCAAGGATTGATCCCGACAACCTGCAACAGGAAGAGAGAAATAAAGATTCTGGAAACACAGTTTCTGCTTCGCGTAATCTTTTGGTTTCCGCGACGCATAAACCGTCTGACAGAAACTTGACTTTTTGGTTATTTTTTGGTACAAGTTATTGTCTAATGTTACATCTAGGGATGATATGCACGACTTTGTGGCCAGGCATATCTGTTGGATTGGTGTTAAAAAGTCTTATTGGTCTTTAACTTGTCAAGAAAGTGAAAAGTAATCAAGTTTGTCATTAGGTTTCTCTCTCTCTCTCTCTCTCAAGAACACTTCCCTTATTGTCCAAAGAGTGATTTCAAGTCTTGAAGATCACAACTTGGCATACTAGCATTTGCGGATCAAACTAACTTGGGATGGACTTCGGTAGAGAGAAAGCTTGCTTGTTTTCTTGTCAAAAGTTCCAGAAGATTGAAGAGGGTACATTTCTTATCCTTCTCTTTTACATGTTGCATTTTGTAGTTATAGAGTTCTTGGTCCATTCTAGGGGTTTCTAGCTTTTATGCTTCTTTATTCATGTCTATTGCTTCCGCTGCGGTGTTCATGAAACCCCAACAGTGGTATCAGAGCCATCTCTATACTAAAAATGCACATGGTGGCCTGAAAAACCCGAAATCGAAAAACTGGTATTGTTGTCAGGTAGGATACGCGGCGCGGAACCAGTTGGGTAACGCGACGTGTAAACTGGTCTGACAGATTGTTTTAAAATTTTAAAAACAGTTTTGCAATCGGGTTTTTGGCATCCAAAAATGGTTTATGGAATTTTTTGTTCCAGAAATTATTTTTGGTATATTAAGATACCTTGTATCTTGTTGGTGTATTTATATGTATATTATTATTTTTGGCATAAAAATAATAATTGCATATACTTACATTATGTATATATGAATATGTTTCATCAAATATGATTTGTTGTTATTAATGCATATATACATGGGATTATTTAGTGCCTTGAGTTTTGAGGAATAATCTTAATCAAGATACATAAGTTTACATGGTTTTGTGTGGCACACCATGTTGTTCATGTTGTTCATGTTGTTCATGTGATGTTGGTAACCAAAAGATGCCCTAGACCTTGTGGATGTTTGGTAGTTTTAAATTAGTTATTCATTCATTTGGTGACTATATGTCACATGGTATGTAATAATTAATTTATTTAATTTATTTGGTATGTAAATTATTTTATGGCTTGCATGCCATTTAAATTCCATGTTATGTATTTTATACTAGAAAATAGGATTTGTGGCTTGTATATCATTTATTTCATTTTCTATGTAATATTAATATGGAGGCAACCATCGGGAGTCAAGGAGTGACGTCTTGGCAAACACGAAACCGAGAGGCTCAATGGAGGTAGCGGGTTTAGTAGGAGCATATCCAAGTCAAGGAAACGTCTTTAGATGACTTCGTTTTTCCGTAGTGGCTCACGGGAAAACGCATAGGTTTTAGGGGCATGGTTACCAATCTTATTTTATGCGTGTGGTTGTTTTATTATTTATTGTTAATGCATGGATTATAGGAATGCATGCTAGACAATTTTTTGATAATAATAAAACTCAAGAGTTTTTTAACAATGGTTTAACAAACTCTCGCGCGCACTTGATTAACAAATAGGATATAAAATTGGTTTATATTCTGTAGTGAAAACAAAAATGGTTTTTGTCACTTTTTGTTAATCAAACTCAAATGGTGTTTTTTAAACCGGAAAACTAAATCCCGTTTTCTAAATGTAAATTGCATACAACCCATAAGATGACACCACCCGAATCTAGCCGTGCAAAGTTGATTGTCGAGCTCTAGCCGAGTTGACTTTTGTACGGACTGTGTGAAAGGTGCGTGTGGCAACTCGCAAGGTCGATTGTCGATCTCTAGCCGAGTCGACCATTGGGCTAGAGTACCACCGTGTATCTTGATGGTTGATTTACGATTTCAAATTAATATTTTGAGTGATGGTCGAGCTCTAGCCGAAGTTATTCAAAGTATTAATTTGAGATCGGTATGGAGGGATCAAACATGCCAAACTAGAAACAATGGTTGTCTAGTAGGATCCCACAAGAAACTAAGAGTTATAATAATGGATTACAATCGGTCTATTAATGCCGGCCTAAATAGCTTTGCCACGTGATCCGCGGAAAACCCGTCACGGTGCAAGGTGAAATAAGGTTCTTAGTCCTTGTTAAAATTATTGTTTTATTAAAAACATAGGGTAATTATTTTAACGAGGATTTCAATCTAACTAACCAAAATCTTCTTTGCTTTAATAGATGGCATCAATTAGCATCACAACACCACCAACATTTCGCTAAGGGTTTTTCTTGAAAAAGAAAAACTCGATGAGACCAACTTTATGGATTGGTCAAGGCAATTACGCATTGTCCTTCGACATGAAGATAAGTTGGCCAGCATTGAGGAAACCATCCCTGAGGTCCCTGCTGCCAACGCAAGTAGGTCTGTTAAGGACGCTTATGAAAAGCGTCTAAAAGACATCACCGAGATCACTTTCCTAATGTTAAGCACAATGAGTCCTGAGATTCAAAGGCAAATGGAACGTCTGAGTGCCTATGACATGATGCTTGAGTTGAAGGACATGTTCCAACAACAAGCAAAGTAAGAAGGGTATGGTTGTCTGAATGATCTACTTGGTTGTAGGCTGCAGGAGGGCGGGAACATAAGTCTCCACGTACTCAAGATGAAGGCACTTGTCGAGCACATGGAGCGGCTTGGATTTTCCATTGGGAAGGAGATGGCGGTGGATTTAATCCTCCGGTCTCTTCCAACATCATATGATCAATTCGTAGTGAGTTATCATATGCATGGAATAGAGAAAACCATAATAGAATTGCATGGTATGTTGAGGACAGCTGAGTCCAACATGACCAAGCAAAAATCCTCCGCTCCTGTTCCTGTCTTGGCCATCAAGGATGGTGTGTCCAAGAAGAGGAAGAAACAGGCCTCGAAGGGTAAAGGTAAGGGTAAGGTTGGGGCTCCCAAGCCGAACCCTGCCCTGGAGCCAAAGCAAAAGGGTTTAATCCCTCAAGCTAAGACTCCAGAGGAGGCGGTTTGCTTTTTCTGTGGGGTCAAGGGGCACATGCGTCGTAGCTGCCCAAAATACCTAGAAGGTCTCAAGAAGCTGCGAGCTTTGGGCTTAGGAACTTCTACTTCAGGTACATTCATGATTGAACTCCATCATACTTCTATATCTAACGGCTGGGTTTTAGATACCGGCTGTGGCACTCACGTTTGTAACATTGTGCAGGTGCTAAGAAGTAGTAGAAGGTTGAGAGATGGAGAGCTGGAACTAATCATGGGAAACAAGCAGGTTGTCCCAGTGTTAGAACAAGGAAGTCTGGAACTTAATTTCAAATCCGGCTACTCTATTATTTTGAAGAATGTATGCTATTCGCCAGTTGTGGCAAGAAATATTATTTCTTTTCATGCTTTGTATGACGATGGATATGTATTTTCTTTTGAAAATGGTGATATTTCATGTTTAAAAATGGTTTTTGTTATTTTAAAGCTTATCCATGTCGTGGTATATATGAAGCTGATGCATACATAGAAAATAATAGAACAATCATGAACATTGATTCTGGATCCAAAAATGGTTTGGATAAGTTTTCCTTATGGCATAGTCGTCTTGGCCATATTAACAAGAAACGCATCGCCAAGCTCCAAGAGGATGGGATCTTGGAATCATTTGACCTCGGGTCAAATGAAGTATGCGAATCTTGTTTATTAGGCAAGATGACTAAGTCACCCTTTACCGGTATGGGTGAAAGGGGTAAAGACTTGTGGATATAATCCATACGGATGTATGTGGTCCATTCAAGTATGTTACAAGGAATAACTCAAGATACTTCGTTACATTTACTGATAACTTCAGTAGATATGGATATGTCTACTTGATTAGGTATAAGTCTGAAACCTTTGAGGTTTTTAAGACATTCCAAAACGAAGTCCAGAATCAATTGGGCAAAACTATCAAGATACTTCGCTCCGATAGGGGACGTGAGTACTTGAGCTTGAAGTTCCGTGATCATCTAGCTAGTTATGGGATCATTTCAGAACTAACTCCTCCTAGGACGCCACAATTGAATGGTGTCGCTGAGCGGAGGAATCGGACACTATTAGACATGGTCCGATCGATGATGAGTCACACGGAAGTACCCATTAGTTTTTGGGGGTAAGCTCTTGAGTCGGCGGCCAGGATCCTTAACCTCGTAGCGACTAAGAAAGTCAAAAAGACACCTTATGAGATATGGCATGGAGTAGCTCCAAAAGTTGCATATCTTAAGGTTTGGGGATGTCCTGCCTTCGTGAGACGAGAGGTAGAGGACAAACTTGAACCAAGGTCAGAAAGGTGTTATTTCATAGGGTATCCATCCGGAGCTATGGGATATTTATTTTATAAACCTTCTGAAAACAAAGTGTTTATTGCAAGAAGGGCAGTTTTCCTTGAAAGGGAACTGAAATCCATACAATCCGGAGGTAAGAGGATTGATCTTGAAGAAATTCAAGAACCCATGGAAGAAGGTACTAATGTCGGGACTAGCACTCAACCCGAAAAGGTTGAAACCGAGCAAGAAATTGCGTCGGTACCTGACAACACTCCATTAATTCCTCGTAGGTCTGCTAGACCACATCATGAGCCAGAGAGATATGGGTTTCTCATAGCTGAGGGCAGTGACTTATTGGTGGATCATGATGAACCCACCATCTACCGGGAAGCCATAGCGGGCAATGAGTCTGCTAGGTGGAAGGAAGCAATGGAGAGTGAGATGCAATCCATGTCGGATAACCAAGTTTGGGAATTGGTTGATCCTACACCTGGGTTTAAGACAGTAGGGTGTAAATGGGTCTTCAAAAAGAAGACCGGCGTGGATGGGTCTATAGATACCTTCAAAGCTCGACTGGAGGCAAAGGGTTTCACTCAAACTCATGGTATTGACTATGATGAAACTTTCTCACCAGTAGCCATGTTGAAGTCTATTAGAATACTCATGGTCATAGCTGCTTTTTATGACTATGAGATATGGAAAATGGATGTAAAAACCGCCTTCCTTAACGGGAAGCTAAATGAAGAGGTGTTTATGACACAACCCGAGGGTTTTGTACATCCTGAGTATCCTAATAGAGTCTGTAGGCTGATGAAGTCCATTTATGGGCTTAAGCAAGAATCTCAAAGCTGGAACCTATGCTTTGATGAGAAAATCAAAACGTTTGGTTTTTCAAAAAGCAAGGATGAGCCATGCGTATATGTCAGGGCTAGTGGGAGCGCTGTAGTATTTCTTGTCTTATATGTAGATGATATTCTACTCATCGGTAACAACATCCCAACTTTAAAAGAGGTAAAATCTTTTCATGGGAGTTGTTTCTCAATGAATGACTTGGGAGAGGCGGTGTATATCTTGGGCATCAAGATATATAGAAATTGATCTAAAAGGCTTGTACGGCTTTGCCAAAGTGCATATGTGGACAAAGTCGTGAATCGATTCAAGATGGAGGACTCAAAAAGGGGTAACACCCCTATGATGCATGGAGTGACATTGAGCAAGGCTCAAAGTCTTAGTTCCAAAGAGGAACTTGACGTAATGAAAAGGGTTCTTTATGCCTCTGCAGTAGGATCGATCATGTACGCCATGCTATGCACTCGTCCTGATGTATCGTGTGCCTTGAGCATGACGAGCAGATATCAGGCTAATCCAGGGCAAGCTCACTGGACGGCCGTAAAGAACATTCTCAAGTATCTTCAGAGGACAAAGGAGATGTTCTTGGTCTATGGTGGTAAGGAAGAGCTTAGAGTGCATGGTTACTCTGACGCAAGCTTCCAAACCGATAAGGACGACTGCCGATCTCAATCGGGGTTCGTGTTCCTTCTCAATGGTCGTGCTATTAGTTGGAGGAGCTCCAAGCAAGACACCGTTGCTGATTCAACTACCGAGTCCGAGTACATTGCGGCTAGTGAAGCAGCAAAGGAAGCGGTATGGATGAGGAAATTCATTCAAGATCTTGGAGTGGTTCCTAGCATTACCGACCCTATTGAGATTTTTTGTGACAATGAGGGTACGGTTGCATTGGCTAAAGAACCAAGAGCTCACAAACATACGAGGCATATTCCTCGGAAATACCACTTCATCAGAGATGTGATAGAGAGTGGTGAAATTGCCATTAGCAGAGTAACATCGGAAGGCAATTTGGCTGATCCGTTTACTAAGCTGTTGTCACAAGCTGTACATGATTCTCACACCAGGTCAATAGGTGTTAGACTAGCTAGTGACTTGGCTTGAGTATTTGATTTGGTTTTATGTTTGATTTGTAATTGACGTTTGGGAACATTAAGCAGTATTGTATTTCATATTATGTTGTTTATTAAATGTGATTTAATGATGCGCCTAGGGCGGATATTTTATGAATCCTTACTGTGTTCCATCTTAGCATGTTTAACAATTCCCAGAATGTTTTACATTCTAAATATCCACAGTCGTTCATTCTTCATGGGGAGGAAGTTTGAGATAAGACTGAGGGAAGTGGTTGGTCACTATCTAATAATGGATTAGATAAAAGAGACGCAACACTTCGCCTGTGCTTGACTTGTTCAAGTGACTTATCATTAAGGTTCCTTTGATCACCAGTTGAAGGTTTTGCTTCAATCTTGTTTTGTTCTTTAAAACTATTTTCAAATCACTTTGTTTCAATGGATTCTGGTGGATCTTCTGATAACAATGGCTCTGGGTCAAACATTCGTGTTCCCATGCTCAAACCAGCTGATTTTGAGATGTGGAAACTGAGAATCAAGCAGCATGTCCAATTAATGGACTATGCTGTTTGGGAAATCATTGAAACTGTTCCCACTGCCCCTGTTGATCTAGATGAGACTGTAAAACCAAAGAAAAAGCCACCACCAAAGACAGATGGTGAAAAGAAGGAGAGAATGATTGAGATGAAAGCTCTCAGCATCCTCCAGATTGCAATTCCCAATGAGTATCAACATCAATTCAAGAAATTTGATGATGCTCATGAACTTTGGAATGCTCTGGAAAAGAGGTTTGTTGGGAATGCTAGCTCTAAGAGAAACCAAAGAGATCTCCTTAAACAAGCCTATGAGAACTTCACCAGTGGAAAGAATGAGAGCATCACCCAAATCTTTGATAGGTTTTACAAGCTGGTAAGCCAACTAGAGAGTGCTAAGGTTAGGCTTGATCAAGATGAGATAAATAGAAAGTTTCTTAGGTCTCTAGGTGATGAATGGACTGTGTTTGTTGCACAATGGAGGACTAAGGATTCTCTTGAAGACATAGAGTTAGATGACCTCTATAATAGTTTGATAGTGTTTGAGGGAGAGATAGAGGGAAAAAGAAAAATTGTTGTCCCTAGCCACAATGCTGCTCTCCTGTCATCCTCAGGTATGGAATCAAACCATTCATTAACTAACTCTTTTGATAGTTGTGCAGGTACTAGTTCTGCTGTTGGACTAGATGTGAACACTCCAGATGCTGTGCTTGAAGCTTTTCTGGCCATCCATGCACATTCAACCCTCACCAATGAGGATCTTGAACAAGTACACCCTGATGATCTTGAGGAGATGGATCTTAAATGGCAGATGCCCATGCTTACTGTTAGAGCCAAGAGGTTCATCAAAAGGACTGGAAGGCAAAACATGAATTTCAGAGCTGATGGCAAGGCTGGATTTGACAAGTCAAAGGTGAGATGCTTCAAATGTCAACAGCTTGGCCACTTTGCAAGAGAGTGCAGATCTGGTGGACAAGTCCAGAATCAAGGTCAGAGGCCAACTCAGAATCAAACCTCCTCAGCATTGGTCTCACAAGAAGGCCATGGGTTTGATTAGAGTGATCAAGCAGAGGAGGCTACAAACAATAAAGCTTTGATGGCATTGACTGACTCCTCCATCAAGTTGGATTCACCAGAATATGAGGACATTCAGGTATCTTCTAAGCTATGTCCTGGTGAATGTAGAGCTATTGTTAAAAGGTTTAGAGAGCACAATAAGAAAATGTGTGCTGCTCTAAGCAAAATGGAGGAGAGGAGATATGAATCAAGTGCAGTCATTGAAAGCTTTGAAAAGAAAATAAAAGATTATCAAGCCAATGAACTGCAAATGGATTATGATAGAAAATATCATAAGTGGGAAAAAGAGCAGCTTCAAGAGGAGATTGATAGTCTGAAAAAGAAGCTAAGTGAGAAGGAAAGTAAGGTTGATGAGTTAACCAAGAAGTTGGAGGGTGTTGATATTGATCTGAGCATGTTCAAGGCAACAAATCTTAAACTTGAAACCTTGTTACAATCACAAATCAGAGACAAGGTGAAAACTGGTTTAGGATATAAGCAGACCCCACCTCCATACAATCACAACTACATAACTCTCATGTCTGATGTAGCTGATAGGTATGTTAATGAATCATTACCAGAGGAACTGAAGTCAGCTAATCCACAATTTGAAAGTGATGAGGAAGGAGTTGTGTATGCAGTGAGTGATGATAAGAATGAGGGAGTTGTGAAGAAGGATGAAGTTATTCCATATGAAAATCACATTTGTTGTGAGCCCATTCCCACAAAATCATCTTTACAACCTGTGGTGTTTGTAAAAGCATCCACTGAACCCCTCACCAATGAGCCAAAACTGACCAAAGTTGTTCATTCTATAAGCAGTTCCACAACTGTTACAAACAGTCCCCACCTTTACACTAACAGTCCCAAAAGGAACCCAAACAGTTCTAACCCAAACAGCTCAACTGTTAGTGTTAAGTCAAAAGGAAAAGTGAAGGTTGATGAAGTTGTAGTTGGAAAGCC
This sequence comes from Pulicaria dysenterica, assembly GCA_947179395.2. NCBI lineage: Eukaryota > Viridiplantae > Streptophyta > Magnoliopsida > Asterales > Asteraceae > Pulicaria > Pulicaria dysenterica. The sequence continues at coordinate 56,199,439 of OX359291.1, read as the reverse complement.
CAAGAAGGAGGCTGCAAAAGCACAGACTAAACCCAGATCTGTAAAAAGGCATACTGAAATGCCTGCATGCACATGCCAAAAGCATGGTGTACAAAAGTTTCCTCAGTCAGCACCTGTTAGAGGAAATCAAAGAAATAGGAACCAGTTCTGGTCACAAAGAACTGGTTTGCCTATTGTGAAAGCTAAAAAGTGCTATATATGTGGGAGATCCAATCACTTGACTCAAGATTGTTATTATAACCCACAGCTGTATAACACCAAAAAACCAAGTTTCAAAAGGCAAAATAACAGTTCTAAAACTGTTAAGTCAAAACAGATTAACAGTTCTAAAACTGCTAAGCCAAAATAGGCTAACAATTCTACAACTGTTACATCCAAACCAACTAACAGTTCCACAACTGTTTTATCAAAACCAAAAACTGTTGGTCTGGCTTGGGTGAAACTGCAGAAACAAACAGTTTCTGAAGAGGGTAAAACTGGTACTCAAATTGCAAAACTGGACTCAACTGTTTTACCATCTACAACAACTGTTTGTTCAAAGGTCTCAACTGTTAATCACAACAGTTGGGAACCACATGTTTTTACAAAGTATTTGTCACACAAATTAGAGAAATCTAATCTGGATGAAATCAAAAAGAACCAAACTCTGTTTAAGTATTATGACTTGAATGGTGTACCCAAGACCTGCATGGCCAGGGTACTTCCTACTACTAACTGATTTTATTTGTGCAGAGCATTCATAGGGCCAATCATGGATCTATCTGGCATGTGGATAGTGGATGCTCAAGGCACATGACGGGAAATCCACATTGTTTGAAGGATTTCAGAAGCATCAATGGTGGATTTGTAGCATTTGGAGGAAATGCTAAGGGAGGAAAAATCACATGTAAAGGAGATGTTGAGGCAGGTACACTTACATTTAATTATGTTTTCTTTGTTGAACAACTTAAGTACAATCTGTTAAGTGTATCTCAAATCTGTGATAATGGAAACAAAGTTTTGTTTACAGATTCAGAATGCATTATCCTATAAAAAGATTTTGAACTAAATGAGAAGGATGTTCTTTTGAGAACACCTAGAAAGGATAATGTATACTGTCTAGATACACAAAAGATTGCTAAACAGAATGTGTTAAGTTGTTTACTCTCAAAGGCATCTCATGATGAGTCTGCCATTTGGCATAGAAGGATGTGTCACATAAACTTTAAAACCATGAACTTGTTAGCTAAAAACAGTTTGGTAAGAGGTTTGCCCCAAAAAGAATTCTCATGTGATGATCATTGTGTAGCTTGTCTCAAAGGCAAGCAACACAAAACTTCTTATAAGACCAAAGAAGTTTCTTCCATTGCTGCAACTTTACAACTTTTGCATATGGATCTTTTTGGTCCAACATCTGTGGTCAGCATAGGTAAGAAAGCCTACTGTTTAGTTGTAGTTGATGATTTCACCAGATTTACATGGGTTCAATTTCTTAGAACTAAAGATGAAACTGCTGAGTTAGTTAAGTCTCTTATTCTTAGGGTTGAGAATCTATCTGATTTGAAGGTGAAAGTCATTAGATCTGACAATGGTTCTGAATTTAAGAACTATGAGCTAAACAGTTTTTGTGAAAGTAAAGGTATTGAAAGACAATTTAGTGCCCCTAGGACTCCCCAACAGAATGGAGTTGCTGAGAGAAGGAATAGGACTTTGATAGAGGCTGCTAGATCCATGTTAGTTGATTCTAGGCTTCCAATGACATTCTGGGCAGAAGCAGTGAACACTGCCTGCTATGTTCAGAATAGAGTACAAGTAGTCAAGTCCAAAGGGAAAACTCCTTATGAGTTGTTCCTCAAGAGAAAATCTTTAATCAACTTCTTCAAACCATTTGTATGTCCTTGCACTATCCTTAATACCAAATCACAATTAGGGAAGTTTGAGAGTAAGGCTGAAAAAGGTTTCTTTGTAGGATACTCCACTCAAAGTAAAGCTTATAGTGTTTTTAACAATGTCACTAGAATCATAGAAGAGAGTATGAATGTCTCTTTCAATGAGAATAGGATCAATGTTGCAGGTAATGGGCCTGATTGGTTATTTGATATTGATGCATTGTCTAAATCTCTTTCTTTTGAGTATTCTACTGAAACAGCTGCAGGTACCTCAACAACTGTTGGTGAAAATCAACAAACAGTCTCCAACAGCCCAAACAGTTTTGAAACTGTTAGTTCAAACAGTTTTGAAATTGTTAGCTCAAAACCAACAACTGTTGGTTCAAACAAAGTTAATGAAGACTTTGTTGTGATTCCTATGCTTCAACAAGAGTTTTCCAATGCTGTTGATCCATTGATTGATGCTGAATCTTCCAAGGACATGGATTCTCATGATCCTCAACAACACACTGACTCTGCATCTCAAACAATTGCTGATCAAGTGTGTGATACTGCTGGAAATTCAAGTGAATGTGAGTTTGATCTGTCTAATCTAAGGAATGAACTGACTGAAGAAAACATTCCTACATCAAGAGTTCACAAGAATCATCCAATATCACAAATAATTGGTGATCTAACCACTCCTATCAGAACAAGGAACATGCTGCAAAATGAAAACAGTGATGTGGATCTTGCCCAATTTGATGTGAATGCCTGTTTTCTATCTCAAATAGAACCAAAGAAAGCAGTTGAAGCATTGAAAGATCCTTCATGGGTGGAAGCAATGCAAGAGGAGCTCTTACAATTTCAAATTCAGCAAGTTTGGAAGTTAGTTGAGCTTCCAAGAGGCAAAAGAGCAATTGGAACCAAATGGGTGTTCAGAAACAAGAAAGATGAAAGAGGGATTGTAATCAAGAATAAGGCAAGACTGGTTGCACAGGGCTATACACAAGAGGAAGGAATAGACTATGATGATGTCTTTGCACCTGTTGCAAGGATTGAAGCCATTAGACTATTTCTTGCCTTTACAAGCTTCAAAGGATTTAAGGTGTATCAAATGGATGTCAAGTCTGCATTTCTCTATGGAACTATTGATGAGGAGGTATATGTGTGTCAACCCCCTGGATTTGAAGACTCAAAGTACCCTGACAGGGTATATAGGTTGGATAAAGCTCTATATGGACTACATCAAGCTCCTAGAGCTTGGTATGAGACATTATCATCCTACCTTCTTGAGAATGGTTTTAAGAGAGGCACAATTGACAAAACATTGTTTACTAAGATTGTTAAAACAGAGATTTTGCTTGTGCAAATCTATGTTGATGATATAATCTTTGGATCCACTGATGACAGCCTGTGCAAAGAATTTGAAGTCATTATGCACAAAAGATTTCAGATGAGTTCCATGGGTGAACTCACATTTTTCTTGGGATTACAAGTGAAACAGAAGCCCTCTGGTATCTTTCTAAGCCAATCTAGGTATGTCAAATACATATTGGACAAGTTTGGCTATCAAGATGTGAAACTGGCAAGCACTCCTATGGAGACACACAAACAGTTGGGAGCAGACTCTGAGGGGGAGGATGTAGACATACATCTATATAGGTCAATGATAGGTTCATTAATGTATTTGACTGCTTCTAGACCTGATATAATGTTTGTTGTGTGTGTTTGTGCCAGATTTCAATGCAGTCCGAAGATGTCACACTTGTTTGCTGTGAAGAGGATCTTTAGATACCTCAAAGGCCAACCAAAATTGGGACTTTGGTATCCTAAAGATTCACCTTTTGATTTGGTGGCATATTCTGATAGTGACTATGGTGGAGCCAATGTGGACAGAAAATCAACCTCAGGAGGATGTCAATTCTTTGGATCAAGGCTGGTTTCATGGCAATGCAAGAAACAAACAAATGTTTCAACTTCAACAGCTGAGGCTGAATATGTTGCTGCATCAAGCTGTTGTTCACAAGTTCTATGGATCCAGAATCAGCTTCTGGATTATGGTTTGTCTTTCTTAAATACACCTATTTATGTTGATAACACCAGTGCTATTAGCATAGTTAATAATCCAGTGAAGCATTCTAAAACCAAGTACATTGAAATCAGATTTCACTTCATCAGAGACTGCAATGAAAAGAAATTAATCCAAGTTATGAAAGTCCATACTGATGATCAATTAGCTTATCTGTTAACTAAAGCATTTGATGTGAGCAGATTCAACTTTTTGATCTCAAACATTGGAATGATTAACTTGGACTAACAGTTGTTCATTACTCAATGTTTTTCACACTAACAGTTTGCAACTGTTGTTATCTAACAACTGTTGCTTTTAAGTATTCAGGGAAGAGTAGAAGTGCAAATCCCAATCCAGTTTTGGACATATCTGGTTGCCTGTCTGTGAATGTCCTTGATCTGTGCTAAAGGTAAAATACTTTATTGAGAACAGTTCCAAACTGATAAAGGTAAGTCACTTTATTTTGACAAGTCACTGCATGCTAAATTATTGACCAATTCACAACCACAAGTTTGTCTATAAATTAGCTTGCATGCATTCTTCACAAATCACACCTACATTTGCATTCCTAAGAGCAAAATTTTCTTTGCAAATGGCTACTAACTTCTTTCTCATAAACTTCAAAGAAATTAATGCTAAACAAAGTTATGTAACCATCCCTGCCCCATTTGTTAGAATGCATGAGCTTTGGAAATACTCATCTTGTGTTCTTGAGATGCATGATGATCGAGATATGTTCACCTTGACACAGCACCCAGACCCACGTAGGCCAAATAAAATGACTGACCATATTCGTATAAGAGGTGATTTTGAAAACTTCACTCTCTTCCACGAGTTGCCTACCAACTGCTATTTAAGGTTCGACTTGAACCTGGAAGGCACTACAGGCTCAGTAGTGTGGTTCAATGTTCGAAGAAATGATGCTGATGATGACGTTCTAGCCTCGGATGATGATGCAGTGGAGGTCATTGTAATCGATGACTAGTTCCATTGCACATCATGGTCTTAGCTGATGATGAATTGGCAAGTGCTCATCATCATCATCCGAGTCTAATGGAAGCCATAACCATTAGAGACAAACAACCGTTAGAGAAAGAGATCGGTGTAGAAATCGAAGTCATAAAAGACTGAATTTCGTTGACCCTTGCACAATTAGATAGACAGTACCAACAATGGCTTGTGAAAATGCATGTACTTTGTAGTTCATCTGTGTTACACATGAATAAAATGCATATTTTGTTGATGACTGTGTTGGCTAATGGTTTGTTTATGATGAACTAGCTTATGATGGTGTATGAGCTACGTTTTGTTGACAGTTGCACATTTTTTTAACAGTTGTTTCAAATACTACTAACAGTTTTCAACTGTTAGCATATGACCTGCATAACTGTTAGGAAAAATCCATGTGCATCTGAGGGGGAGAAACTCGTTCAATAACAGTTGTACTTTCTAACAAAAACAATCTTCAACTGTTAGTGTGTAGAATGCACAACTGTTAGTCCAAAATCATGATCTTCGAAAAGGGAGTTAGTTCTAAATAACAGTTGTTACATCTTATGAAAACAGTTCTCTAACTGTTAGTTTTATTTTTGTCCGTCAACTGCTAAGTTACTAAAGGGTGTTTTGGTCTTTTCAGAATTTTGAGGATGTTTGAATTACATTGAATATTCGAAACATATATAAGGCAATTCCCTCCTCACCAGTTCATTCACTCGTTCTAAACGTAAATCACTCGCAAACCCTAAATCCTAACTCTCGAACTCGAAATGGCTCCCCTTCCATTCGTCAAAGAGCACAACATGATCGCTTTCCTTGCCAAACCCGATAATCTGCATGTCTTTCATGACGTGATCGATTATCTCTCAATGTCCCACATTCACAATGCTCTTACTGTTAATCCCACCATATATACCTCGCATGTCGACCAGTTTTGGAAAAATGCAACTGTGCGAGAGGAAAATGGAGTTCAATGGATTGACTCCAAGATAGACGGCACTGAGGTCGCTATCTCTGAAAACATCATTCGTCAATCTCTGCAACTGAATGATGTCAATGGTGAGTATTCTGACTCGGTTTCACTTGAATATTTATACACTGAGTTAGTAAAACTGGGATATGCGCACACTGGAAGTTCATTATCCATACTCTCCAGCAGTGCATAAGACCTAAGAGAACGGGCTGGAATGAGTTTGGGAGCAACATTGCTCTCGCACTCATCTGTCTAGCAAACAATAGATGCTTCAATTTTTCAAAACTAATCTTTAATGGAATGGTAAAGCATCTCGGGACTAAATATGGTCTCTTTTTGATGTACCCCAGGTTTGTGCAAATTTTCTTAAACTTTTTGATGCCAAACCTTAAAATACACAAGAGGGTCATTATTCCCTCTACTCATGTGGCTTCCACATTGAGCAAATTGTTGATTAATGGCAAGAATTTTTCTGGTGCCATAACTCCACCACTCTCTGCAATGGTGGAGTTCTTGTCAAGAAACAGGGCTGCTAGTGTTGAGCATGAAGCCCAACATATTGCTACACCACCAACACTAGAACCAACAGCCCATGATACTCAAAATCCCCTCTCTGCTACCTTTGGAATAGCTACAACAAAAGCCCACACTCTTAAAACATTTCAAAAGAAGAGGAAAAGAACTGTTGGTGCTCCTTCCACCACAGTTCATGAAACTGAAACTGTAAGCCCTGCACAGGTGCATTCACCTGTGCAGAATATCCAAAGGGAACCCCTTGTGCTGTCTCTCAGGCACAATGAGGAGGTGATCACTCCATTTGAGGGTGATCATATGGTTTTTGAGGTTGACACTACTGTTTTATCCGCAAGGGATGAACAGGACAGTGTTAACATAACTAAGACCTCAACCATGGCAACAGAAGCTGATCAAACAGCTTCTGGAAATCCCCAGTACCAAGAAAAGAGGGGTACTGGTGTGGAATCTCAATTGAGTGAACCACCAGTTTTATCTGTCAATGATATGTTAACAGTGGCAACACTGGCTGACATTGAGGCTAGAATGCAACACCAAGCATTGACGAATTCCAACTTTGCACCTTTCTTTGTTGCATACGTGCAACTCAAAAAGAAGATTGCCTTACAAAACAAAAGGATTCTTCAACAAGACCAGCAAATCAAGGTTTTGACCAACAGTTTGAAGCATGCTAATGAGGTGCTAAAGCTACATGATCAAGTACTACAACAGTTGACAGCTGCTGTAAGACCCCCTTCAACTGTTCCAATCAAAGAGGGGGAGAGTTCATTACCAACAGTTGCTGAAGTGCCAGAACAAACAGCTGCAGTGGATGAACTAACAGTTGCACCTAGTGAATCAACAGTTGAAGAGAAACTATCAGCGGTGGATAGAGTGCTGATCAATACGATAATTTTGTCTGGTGATTACCCAACAACTGAGGTTTACAAAACATGGCCCAAGGTGAAACAAGAGTATTTGGTGAAAGTGGGTGCTCAGATGCTGAACTGCAATGAATTCCAAATGAGACAAAAGATTGATGATGGATGGCTTGAGGGCAAATGTGCAAAGTTAAAACCTATTAAGCCAAAGCCTGGATTCAAAGGGATTCATATTGAAGAAAAGGTTGTTGAAAAGCCAGTGCAAGAGGTAGAAGGAAAGGGCAAAGAGATTGTTGTTGAGCTACCAAAGCTAAAATTAACAAAAGAACAACAAGAAGAAAGGGATTTTGAATGTGCTCAGAGGTTGGCTACTGATCTTCAACAACAAGAACAGACTGATTTTGAAATAGCAAAGAAGCTAGCCGATGAGTTCACAAAAGAGATTGATGAGGAAGAGAAAGCAAAGAAAGCTGATAAGGGAGTGAAAAGAAAAAGAATTGTAAAGAAGAAAACAGTTTTACCTCCTCCCAAGTCACAAGTAGAAAAAGCAAAAGCTGAAATGGTTCAAACAATCATTCAAGACCGACTGAGAACTGAACTAGAAACAGGGATTGATAAATTGGTAAAAGAACAGTTGGGTCAAAAATCTCATATCACATAATGGAGATTTGAGGTGTTAAGAGGGGACACTGGAAAGACAGGTGTAACTGTGGTCAGAGAAGGATTGATGGAAAGTTACTCTAATTTCTTTCAATTGGTAAATAATTGTACAATGAGAGATCTTGAAGAAATGTATGTATATGGGGTTAATCATTTTGCAAATGCTGAGGAGATTGAGATAAAAGTTTTGATGAGGCATCTAACAAGCATATGTCGTCCAAAGGAGATTATGCAAGTTTTGATTGCTGATGAGGCTTTTCCTATCAAGTCAGTAAAAGTGTATGCTAAAGCTGGAGTGTACCATATGGTGATGGCTAACACTAAACAACAATGGTTTGGTTTGGAGTTCATAGAGCACAATAAAGGCAAGCTTCAGTATATGCTAAAAGCAAAATTCTATGGATCAGATAGAATAAAAGATGATTTGTTCAAGAGATTAAAAGAAAGACTGGCATGAGTCAAGTCTATGTAAGTTTTCTCTCAATTTTGATTGTAACAGTTTACTTTGCATAAATATATGGAATTCATTCTTTGCTTATGCTTAATTTGTCTATGATTGAACCCTATGATCGAAAGAACTTAAAGACTTTGATCAATTCTTTAAGTTAGGGGGAGATTGTTGGGAAATTAGCTAAGGCATTAAGACTGTTTAACATGCAAAGTTGAAACTGTTAGAAGAGTTTATGGAAAACAGTTGTGAACTGTTAGATGAAAATATGAAAACAGTTGTGAATAACAGTTGTTGTGGGCATTACAACTGTTAGTACAAAGTTCAGAACTGTTAGTTCAAAATTGTCACAACTGTTTGAAGACCTTGAAGCCGAAGACTGTTAGAAGAACCAGAACTGTTGCATCCAATGAACAGTTTCGGTTGAGCTAAATATGGAAAACCCTATCTTTGAAGATATCTCGAAATATTTGGAAGATCATCAAGATTATCTCAGAAGATAGAAGATTACCTAACTGTCAGCAAATCAAGGAAGATCAAGGAGTATATAAATACTAGATTAGAATTTATAATACATACGTACTCATTGTTTAAGTTATTGCATTCATTCTTCAAATTATAATTTGCTTTCAGAATAGTGCTAAGCCTCTAAGTTTCTCTTTGAAACCCAAGAACAATCTGTGTTCTTCGTCTAACATAATAAGTTAGATTGGGGGTGAAGTTTGCTATTGTAATCATTCTGGTTGATCAATAAAACTACTGTTTGATTGAATTGCTTTGTGTTCAAAATCTTCTTTAATCAATTAAGTGTGATTCCGCAACTTCTTAGTTGATTGTGATCATAGTTAAAGATTAACTTTTTATTCAACTCTGATTTGTTATTCACAAGTTAGTTCTTGTTATTTGATATAATCTATATCCGATCCTGACAAAGTGCACTTTAGGCCTATCACATCAGGGAATAACCAAAATAGACCTCACTACCTATGACGGGGTGAACTACGGCCCGTCACATCAGAGAATCGAGAAGTCTTTCATCCCCTCCCCACATCGGCTTTTGAACCCTGGTGCGCACGGTTTGGACACGACAACACACCATAGGTACCGATAGCAGAGAGGTGTACTATTGGATGGGTAATACTACTAGTCTAAGATTTTAAAAGGGATTGCGTGTTTCAAAACATTTTGCCAATTTTCAGTTTCACAAAAGTTGTAAAACTATTTATCCTTTTAAGTGAAAAAAACTTTTCAACTTAAAAATATATGGTTTTAAAGGTCGAGCGTACACAATCTAAATAAAAATATCACAACCACGTAATTAATAATAAAGTAAGACAAAACACACCTATGACCAAAATTGGTGCTTGATTAGCTAAACAAGTACCCCTATGGTCAAAATCCTAAGTGGATCACACAACACGCAAGGCATGGATCTCTGATGCTCCCGCTGGCTCCAGCATCCATAGCATTCTTCTCTTCTCGTCTTGCTCCTTGTCTTGCTCGTTTGTCTCTAAAATAATTATATTTTCAACTATCAAACTAACCTATACAATTTTGAGAAAAAAACTAGTGCCATTTTACAAAATAATACAAAGGCACGTAGGTATGCTAAAACTCGTACTATTACAAAACTGAATAGGGGATGTAAGTGGCACGTAGGCCTCCCCACACCAGATAAAAATAAATATAAGCAACCACAAAAAAATAAAAATAAAAGCAACACAGTGATCCACTAGGTCTAAGTGAATGACTTACAAATCAATAATTCAATCACGACACAATATGACATTAATTTAAATAAAGGATGCAACTTGATCATATACCCGGGATGATTCAAACTTGAAACGGATAAAACCTAACACCAAAACCTAACTGAATTTGTGTTAATCCCAAAAACATAACCTGGGCCTCACAACTGTGCCTAAACTGGACTTTTTGCCATTTATCTCATACTGGACAATTTAGCAAAAACACCACCTAGAATTATGTTTTTATGATAAAAATAATAATAAAGCTGGAAACTTTATTTGACCAAAAGTTCAAAGTTTTGACTGGTTGTCAATTTTAAGTATCACACAATATATATACATAAAGATAAATAAAGCTAGAAACTTTATTTAGCAAAAAGATCAAAACTTTGACCTTTGGCCAAAACAAAGTTTCACACATGCATATATATATAGACAAAAGTTCATGCGAGAACCGTAGTTAGTGCGAGAACCGCGAGAACCAATCTAAGCCGTCCAATTCCCCCTCCTTCAATGTCATTGCCTATCCATAAATTCCTCACATGCATCCTGCCACACCATATCCCTCCACGCTCTCCATCCATGATACTTCCCATATCTAAGGAACGGCTGAGATTGGTTCTCGCGGTCCTCGCACTAACAACGGTTCTCGCATGAACCTTCCCCTATATATATATATATATATATATCAAATATAAAAACTAGAAACTTTATTCGGTAAAAAGATCAAAACATGATCTAAAATCGAAAACCAAGTTTCACACATGTATATGAATAATATGAACAATAAACACTATCCCCTATCGAGCCTAGAAGAGGCTCTGATACCACTGTTAGAATTTACAGGGTACAACATGCACTGCGGAAATAAAACAAATCCCAATCCCAGATATTACAAATGCATCAACTAGGGGAACAAAACATATTATATTCATATTATACAAACATATATAAATGAATTATAGATTAAAAGGTTTAGAATTTATACCCTTAGACTGCTATAGGAGAATACACAGCTACTGCACCCCTGAACCCGACTGTTAGACCGCCAAGAACGATACCCGCTAAAATCTAAAGTGCCCTGTCTGTGTATCTCGACAAACTGCAGCCGTAGACCCTCACCTAGGGGCTGCCGAGAGCCACCCGCTGCAATGGGGGTGTTCATCCGAGAAATTGTCCACCGGAAACCGCCGCAGGCTGCCGCAAGGTGTCGGTCGCAGTCGTTGTCATCGTTCTGCTCTGCTGGGTCGTTCCACTACCGTTGCCACTGAGCGGTGGTGGTGTTTTTCTTTGGCCCCTGATCGGAACAAGAGAGTGAGAGAGGAAAGTGTTTTTTTGTGGCTTAATTTAATTTATCATAAAACTTATGATTAATTTTCCTAGCTTAATCCATATTTATATTAAATAGATGGATTAAGGCTTTTAAGCTCGGGCCGAATCACAACTTTAATTCTTTGACAAAAATTACCCTCAAGTTTGATTAATAATAATTAATTGACTAATTAATTAATAATCCTTTAACCAAACACTCTAATTATATATTTAACTAATATTAATTGTCTTAAAATAATAAATAACTATTTATTATTTACTTGATTATTAATTAACAATTAATTATCACAACATACAAAGTATCATTATCTTGGTTCTAGTTGGGTATGCAGCTGTGTGACCCTTTAGTGACTCATAGCAACCGGATATGATGACCGGTGTACACTATGCCTGCACACGATCTATCATAAAGTACCCCAAAAATAACATGCGTGTGTGTATGCCGCCACCGCGGCCAATGTGGGCCTTGCCGCCGCTGAGTTGCACTGTCGCAAAGGGGCGCCGCTGCACCAAGGGGGCTGTCCAAGGACTGCCCCCGTAAGGGGGTATTCGCTAGTGACCACCACCGGAAACCACCACCGCAAGTGGGTAAGGAGTTCGGCCGACAAAGGAGAGAGAGAGAGGGGGGAGCTTTGTGACTTGAGGTTTAACTTAACTTATGTTTAGTTTTTAGGTTAACCCTACTTAAATATTAATTTAAGTGGATAAAGTCTAAAACCTGTTTAAGAAGCCCGTACCCAAAAACTTTGAACACTTTGCATTTCTCACCCTTTAAGCTTAACTAACTAAATTTATTAATTAATTTGACAATTAATTAGTAACTGTTAGTAAATCTTTTAACTAAATGCTAAAACTTAATATTTAATTTCTTCCAAATAATAATAAATAAACTATTTATTATTTAATTTCTTAATAATTAATTAAGTTTTAATTATTAACACACACAATGTGCTACTTCAAATTGGTTCGAGTTGGGTGTGCAGCTGTGTGATCATTTACTGTCTTATAGTGCTCGGATATGATGACAAGTGTATTCTATCTCTGCATACAATCTAACAGACTTCAACTTTTGCAAGATACGTTACACTACTTGTATATAATTGGTCTAAGGAAGTCCCTAGCTAGACACTTAGGTTAAGAATGACTATAAGATATCTTATATCCAGATATTATAATCCTCACACGGATTACCCGGCTTTTACTTTTGCATCACGATATTTCGTAATTTTAATTTTAGACATGGAGCACATGTTCAGTTCTAAAATTCATAATATGTTTCTTGACTCTGATCTCGACTAACTACGGTAACGGATCCACCTAATGATATATATCATTCTATTGGAGTGGGGCAACGTATTTTAATAGTCTCAACCGTCGAGGGGCCCTCAAATATCTCATCCTATAGAAAAAAGGTGAAAATCTCATGTTAACTGCTTGCATTTAAGCACACGTCTTCCGCTGTACCCAGACACGCCCTGTACGACCACCTAATACGGTTTGATGTTAAGACTTACTAAAGTACAAAAGTCCCCGTGCCCCAAACCAAACATCTTAGGTCTAACGACAACCAATCAAGCATACTCAAGACTTAGCTCCATGGAGTAGACTTGAAGCGGATCACCACAAATATTTGTACCTCCTGACGAATATCTATAAATACTTGGTCACAAACTTGTGATTTTATTCTCTACCCGAATAAATCATCAAGTATTTATAATAGCATTATCTCCTTGTTGTAGCTCCCACTACATCAAGTAGCTATGGAAATTTTAGATATTAAAAGACTTGTATATCATGGATTGGTTAAATACGCTAAAAATGGAAAAAAATAAAACAATTATGTAAAACTTTCTATTTCAATAACTATAACATGTAAATACATAATTATAGGTTTTAAGTTTGATCCATGGTCATAGTCAATATATGAACTAGCTGCTAGATTCTATATACTGCATCACTTTCATGCTTAGCTCTAGCTAGAGGCTTAGTCAACGGATCAGTTACGTTGTCTTCTGTCGGTATTTTGTATAGCCTCACATCTCCCCTTCTGACTACCTCTCATATGATGTGATACTTTCTAAGCACATATATGGTCCGCTGATGATCTATTGGATTTTTTGCTTACGCTAAAGCATCCACATTGTCACTGAAAATATCAATCGGTCTAGAGATATTGGCAACAACTCTTACATCAGAGATAAAATTTTCATCCTGACTACTTCCTTTGCTACATCGTTTGCCACAATGTACTCAACCTTTGTAGTAGAATCTGCTATCGTATACTACTTCTGGCTTTTCAAAGATATAGCTCCTCCTTTAATATAAAGACAAACCCTGACCGCGACTTGAAGTCATTTATGTTAAAAACTAGCATCGGTGTAACCAGTTGCACTGATTTCGTCTCTAATTCCTCCAAAGACCAAGAACATGACCTTTGTCCTTCTCATATACTTGAGAATGTTCTTAACAGCCACCCTGACATCTGGATTTTGTTGATATCTAGCCGTGACACTTATTGGATAAGCAACATTAGGCCTAATACTTAACATGGCATACATGATCGATCCTATAGCCGAGGCATCTGGAATAGATCTCATCGTCTTCTGCTAGCCTTGCTCAGGGATGTGCCAATTTGCATCGAGATGAAACCTTTCTTGGATCCAGCCATGTAAAATCTTTTCACGACTTTATCGATGTATGTACTTTGACTAAGTTCGATCAGTCACCTAGATCTATTTCTATAGATCTTTATACCAAGTATATAAGCAGATTCTCCCAAGTCCTTCATCTAGAAACATTTACCTAGCTAGTATTTTACTCCTTGCAATGTTGGTATGTCATTTCATCTAAGTAGTATGTCATCTACATACAAGACTAGTAAGATTGTATGCTCCTACTGAACTTTGTGTAAACACAGGATTCAAACTCAAGTTTGGTAAAATCAAACTCTTTGATGCGCTCATCAAAGTGAATGTTCCAACTTCTAGATACTTGCTTTAATCCATAAATGTATTTAAGAAACTTGCATACTCTATTTGGATTATTGGAATCCTCAAAACCACCTCGTTATGTCACATACACGTCTTCTATCAGATTCCCACAATTTAAGTTACATGATAGCCAACACCATGAGTTTAAGTGCAACCTTTTGCTACAAGCCTTAATTTAAAGGTATGCACGTTTCCTTCCATGTATGTCTTCTTCCTAAAGACCCACTTGCATGTTTGGATTTGTGGGGTACAATATGCACAACAGGCTTAAAACAAAATCCCAATATCAGAGATCTCAACTTGATCAACTAGGGGAACAATCATGATATGCAAGCATATTAAACAAAGATATATAAAACTAATAAAGTTAAGGGTTAGAAAATATACCCTCAGACTGTTATAGGGGGATACGCAGCTACCGCACCCGTGAACCCAGCTGCTAGACCTCCTAGAAAATACCAGCAACAAAAGCCGCAACGTATGTGTTTATGTCTCAAAACTGCCACCGCAAACTGCCCTATAGGGGTTTCTGAAAAACTACAGGCCGCTGCAAGGGGTTCTTGGCCAAAGGGAGTTAACCGCCGGACAGAGCAGCCGCCGCAAGGGGTGCCGCTGGTCGTGCTGCCGCCTGTCGTGTCGCGAACCACCGCCGTGTGCAGTAGTGGTGTCTTCGGCTGAGGATCGCAAAGGGAGAAGATGGATAGAGTTGTGTTTTTGCTTGAGGTGTAAATTATTGATAACTTTTATTAACTTCCAAGATAATCCCCTTTATATACTTATAAGAGTGGATTAGGCTTTTAAGCCCGGTCTGAATCATAGTTTGATTCTTTTACAAAAACGACCCTCGTAGTTTGATTAATATTAATTAATTCCCACATTAATTAATAATACTTTAAACAAACCCTAAAATTAAATATTTAACTAAATATTTAATATCTCAAATAATAAATAACTATTTATTATTTATTTATTTGTAATTAATTAACTATTAGTTATCACCACACAATGTTTTAGTATATTATCTTGTTCTGAATTGGGTGTGTAGACGTGTGACTCTTGAATGCCTTATAGTGCCCAGATATGACAACACATGTATCTAAGCACATAATCCATCATTGCACCCTACAACTATATTGTATTGTGGCAAGTCTACTGGCTCCTAAACTGAGTTGTCATACATGGATTGCATCTCTGCCTTCATTGCGTCAAGCCATTTTTCAGACTCACTACTTGTAACAGCGTCCTTGTATGATGTGGGTTCTTGAAGATCCCCTCCTTCTTGAGAGATAAGAAATATAAGATCTATCATGCTTAGTCCGAATCCTACTGGACCCGCGAAGGTCTTGTGTTTCCACTTATTCTTCAATCACTAACTCGGATTGGGTCTCAACGATCCTTTGTTGAGTTACAGGTTCTACAAAAGGAAGTGGTATATCTTTTTATTCAATTTCCCAATGATCTATTTCTTTTCTAGTAGTTTCTAACATTTGAAACTTATCTTCTAGAAAACTCCTGGTCCAAGCACCAAAGACTTTGTTGAAGATACACTTGTTTTATTTAGGTTTGAGTTATTTGAAAATGGTCGTTTAATGAAGGCCTCACAACCACAAATCTTCAGACAAAACAACTTAGGCTTTTTACCTGTCCAAAGCTCGAACGATGTCTTTTACTTTTCCACTGACTTTGATGGAACCCGGTTCAACATGAAAGCTGTTGTCTCAAGTGCGTGTCCCCAAAACGACGTTGGTAACGTAGCTTGACTCATCATAGACCGAACCATGTAAAGAAAAGCTAGATTTCTCCTTTGTGATACACCTTCGACTGTGGCGTATACGAATGTGTGATTTGTGAAACAATTCCACAACTTTTCAGAAGATCGTCAAACTCTTGACTTAGATGTTCACCAACTCGATCAGATCAAAGTAGCTTGATCTTCTTGTGTAGTTGGTTCTGCACTTCATTCTAAAGCTATTAAAAGAAATAAAAACTTTCATACTTGTCTCATAAGATACACCTAACCATATCTACTGTAATCGTCTATAAAGGTAATGAAGTACTGGTATCCTCCTCTAGCATTTTGACTGAAGGGTCCACATAAATCTGTGTGTACTATCCCTAGCAGTTCATTTTCTCTTTCGTTCAAACTGTAGAAAGGCTGCTTTATCATCTTGCCGCACAAACAAGATTAACAGTTATCTATTGATTCTAGATCAAAAGTCCCTAAAACTCTATCACGGCGGAGTTCCCCTATGCATTTCTTGTTAACATCTCCGAGGTGACAATGTATATAGACCATTTTGTATATAGATATTATTACTGTCATCTCCTAGATTTATTGTATATAGACATTCTTGTGAACTCTTTTTAATATATAATAAATTATTCTTAAAGCACAAAATAGTTTTTCTCACAGACTGATAGTTAAAACCAGTGTCTATTAATAAATCATACGAGATTGCATTCTTAATTAATCTAGAAACATAAAAACAAATCTATAGTTCTATAATCAAACCAGAAGGTAATCTAAGAATGTATGTTCCTATAGCTTCAACACCAACCGTGGAGTCTTCGCCTACCCGTAGTTCCATATCGCTTTCCTTAGTTTCCTACTTCTCTTGAATCCATACAAATAGTTGCATATGTGATGACCACATCTGGTATCAAGTATCCATGATTCATAAGAAGTAACTAAGTAACCTACATAAAGATACCTGCATCATTGGGTAAACCATTGTCCAGCTGATGAATGTTGAGTAAGTGCTCACATGATCCTTGCTACCACATATGTGGCAACATATGTCTCCTAGCTCATCAATCCAGTCATCTTCTTCCATTGGCTCAACATCTGTTGTTCCAAGAATATTAGGATGTAGGTGCTCACCTATAAACATTAGAACTTTATGTATACCAACATCTGTCATCTCATGTCATCTACGCTCGTTCACTCCCTTTGACTGATAGTGATCCGTTAGAGATCCGATGAACAACATAATTAGTCCTTGTTCACTGACTTGAGATCCCCAAGATGGTTAAGCAATCAAATAGCCTTCTCACATTAATGAGATGATCGTGTATAGACTGGCCTTCTTCATCCTTTGTGAAAGTAATTATTTCATCAACAGAAAACGCCCATAGAGGTTGCTTTCTTTGAAGTGTTCCTCCAAAGTCTGAACAACTTCAAAATATGACTTTTTTTTAGTTCACCCACGAACTCGGATGTTGTAGGGAGTATCAGAATTGACATGACATCAGATTCGTCGGAGGGATACTTATAATATGTATCATACTCTTTATTCGGGGTAGAAAAATTAGGTTGTGCTAGAGGTGGTCTTTCAACAATGTTTAAGTTTCCATGTGCCCTTACGATATTCCTGCAGTGCAACTTCTAAACCACATGATTTGGACCTGAAAGTTTCCACTTGTTGATGATGAAGCTAAAAGACTCCTCAGGTGAATAAAACGGAATAACATATAATAATGACATCTACAGAAAAAGAACAAAATAAACTGATTCAGTAACATGATTACAAACTTCTAAATAAATTATAACCCTTAAATAATTTAATTAGACTAGGACCCATTATTTACATGTGTTGGTGCATGGTTGGGCACCATAACACCAACCTCGTGTTATTTCTGGTTGGTAATAAATATACCGATCGTATTTAAACTAAAACACAATGGCTAGATCTTCGGGACATCGAATGAAACATAATTCTTACATATCCAGTCTCTCTAAGTGCACTTTGGGCCCGTCTCATCATGTAAGCGCGGAGTCTTTCCCCCCTTCTGAATAATGGTTTGAACCCCAGTGCTCACAGTTTGGGCATGACAAAGCACCAAAGTACCGCTTAATGGGTTGGATGTACCATTAGATGGGTAGCGCTACAACTCTAAGATTATAAAATAGGGTTTTTGTTTCATAAAAATAATTTTGCCAGATTTAGTAACACGATTTTATATGGAAAACTTTGCACAACGTTTCTTTTAAGTGAAAATCTTTTGAACTTAAGAATTTATATATATATATATATATATATATATATATATATATATATATATATATATATATATATATATATACACACACACACATAGACACACACACAAACAAGCACACACACGTATATATATATATATATAGACACACACACAAACAAGCACACACACGTGTATATATATATATATATATATATAACACAACGACACATATATATAAAACGGAAAACATGCCATAATCGCGCCTAAGACCACTATCGACACTTGGTGAGCCAACTAAGTGACTGGAGGTCAAAACACCTTAGTGGATCATACAACACACATGACACGAACTTCGTGCTCCCACTGACTCCAACATCCATAACGGCTCTTCCTCGTCTTTCTCTTTTGATGGTGAGATTAGATATAGATAAAACTAACCTATTCAAAATTCTAAGTATACTAGAAAATTACAAAAGAATTCATAGGCATGCTGGTCCACTAAAACTATTAGTTTTACAGAATTAAATTAGGGTTTTGATGGCCCACAGAATTAAATAGGGGTTTTAAGTGAACAGAAATATAAAACATGCTTAAAGTTCGACAACCTAGAAACAATATATATATATATATATATATATACATACACACACACACATATCCGGGATTACTCAAAATGAGTTGAGATGATTATCGACAACTGATCTCGGGCAACTCCAACACCGAGACCAACTGGTTTCGGGTTGTTCCAAGTATGAACTGGGCCTCAAACCTGGGCCGGTTAACTGGGTCATTTGTTTTAATGACCATAACTGGGCCATTAGCAAGAACACTACGAGTGTTCTTACCAATTTTGATCACACAATAACAATAATAATAAATCTTGATACATTTTTTTGATAAAGATTAAATCTTTGATCTAGAACTAAAATAAAGCTTCATACAAACATTAATATATCAAGAAAATATATACATCAAGATAACATAAATCATAAGACTATCTCGTATTGAGCCTAGATGTGGCTTCGATAGCATTGTTGGAGTTTTTGGGGTAAAATAATATGCACAACGGAATTATAATAAACTTCAATCCTAGTGATCTCAATTAGATCAACAAGGGGAACAAAATAAATATACGGTTATAAAGGTTGGAAAATTATACCCTTTTAACCGTTGGACTGCTATAGGGGATACACAGCTACTGCACCCTGAACATGGCATCTAGACCGCCAAGTACCCGCAAAAACAACCTCTGTGTGTATGCTACCGCCACCGCTAGCGGCCTCACCGTCGCTGAGTTGCACCGCATCAAAGGGACACCGCAGCATCGAGGGGTGGCAGACGAAGGACTGCCGCCGAGGGGGGGTGTTCGCAATTGAACACCACCGCAAACCATCACCGCAAGGGGGTGGGTTGTTCGTCTGACGCAAGG
Organism: Pulicaria dysenterica; assembly: GCA_947179395.2. Lineage (NCBI taxonomy): Eukaryota > Viridiplantae > Streptophyta > Magnoliopsida > Asterales > Asteraceae > Pulicaria > Pulicaria dysenterica. The sequence continues at coordinate 56,179,567 of OX359291.1, read as the reverse complement.
GAGAGAGAGTAGGGAGAGATATTTGAGACTTGAGGCTTAAGTTAACTTATGTTTAGTTTTTAAGTTTGTTGGTCAAATGATCTTATCAGTTATGATTTGATGAGACAAAGTTAAGTTTGTTAGATATGATCTAAATACAACTTAAACAGAATTATGAAGGTTGATCAGACTGAGCACTTATAGTGTTTCAGACTGAGCATAAGCTGAGTATAAGCTGAGCATATAGTTGATCAGCTTAGACTATATCTTAGTTAGTTTATCAATATGTTTGATAAGTTGTGTGTGTCACCTAAGGTATAAGTTGAGTATTCAGCTTGATGTGTTTCAAGCTGAGTGACTCAGTTTGTAGATTGGGTCAGCTCAACAGAGTTTCTAAGTAAGTTCTAGCCAACTCTTATGACTTCTAAGGATGAGTTAGTTCTTATACATGTTTAATATCGAGTTAGTTCTCGATGAACTCATCTTGACGAGTTTCAAGTTGAGTAACTCAGCCCAACAAAAGAAGTCAGTGTAAGAGAACTTAAATATGTTTTAAATTCTGCAATTCTCTATATATACGATGCGGATAAGAAGATTCTAGAATCAAGATTGATGATTAAAGACTCAAGATAGAAGATTCAAGATTCAAGATTCTGGGTTATCCGTTAGTTAGTTAGCAGATTAGGATAAGTTCTAGTTTGTTAGGATCCGTAGGAACAAGATTATAAATACTAATATCTTGATAAGTTCAGAGAATACCTAACCTCACCATCGTATGTGTTACGAATCTTGATACATTGTTTGTGTGTTCAACGTGATCAAAAAATTCACAGATTGCCAACATAGTTCGTATGTTCGATCTTCACGTCTGTTGTGAAGTTGGTAAGTATTCAATCTGTGAATAAATCCTGTTTAGAGAGTTAGTCTTTATCTATAATCATTAGTTGATTATAGATAGCAAGTTTGATCAATTAGTTTGAGAGATTGAGAGATTTGATTTATATTAGGTGTTTACATATCAAGTGTTGCTTACTTGATAGTCATTGTAATCATCTTCTTATTGATGAAAGCATTTGATTTCATGTTGTTTGATTTGTGTAACACTTTTTATTGATTTATTCAATTTTCCGCAGAAAGTGTATTCAACCCCCCTTCTACACATTACTTGCTTGTTGTTTATCTTACCAAGGGACCAACAAGGTTAATCCTACTTAATTACTAATTTAAGTGGATTAAGCATAATAACCCCTTTAAGATCCCGTGCCCAAAAACTTTGAACACTTTGCATTTCTCACCCACTAGGTCTAACTAACTAACTTTATTAGTTAATTTAACAATTAATTAATAACTAATAATTAAACTTTTAATTAAATATTAAAACTTAATATTTAATTTCTCCCAAATAATAAATAGACTATTTATTTTTATTTCCTTAATAATTCATTAACTATTAATTATTAACACACACAATGTACTACTTCAAACTGATTCGAGTTGGATGTCAGCCATTTGACCCTTTAGTGTCTTATAGTGCTCGGTTATGATGACACGTATATACTATCTCTGCTCACGATCTAACAAATTATTGCCCCTAGACGAATTTACAATCCCCACCGCTTGTCCCTTAAGTGTTTTTGATTTATATTTCCAATAAATTTACGATTTGGAAAACTTCAAGAACATTTACGGTTGGACTCAGAACAATTGATAAATTTTAAACCAATCAAACTTGTTTCTTAACCAAAATAGTTCATTCCAATTCCTATCATCTCCTAACAACATTTAGGTTAACCCATACTAAATAGTTATTAAGGTTTCATCATGTTTTATATACATAATTTCCAAACTTAGTTCTTAGGTTACTCAATGTGTTCTACAATCATAAAATCCAATTCAAAACCATTCCCAAATTTTATCCAACAAGTGTAAAACGGTACTGAATTGATCACAAAAGGGTTATGGACCATTACATAATTGATTCTTTATTGTATGATGATAAACCGACAAAGATCCACCCTATTTTCTTCTCGTTCCTCTCGAGACGCACACATAAACACCAAGAACACCCATTGGTACAAACGGTTGAACAATAATCTTCGGCTTTGAGTCCTAATTTGGGTTTTAATACCCTTTCCTACATTCTATATATAACATTTAGTCCTTTTACTTCAAAGGTATAAGTTTAAATGCCCAAAATACAAGATAACATGGTCCATCCTTCCTTATTATTAAAGTAATATTCCAATTCGAATTACGTGTATTACAACTCTCCCCTACTTAGCTACGATTTCGCCCTGAAATATCTAGTAGAATAACGCATGGCAATTCTTTATCATTTTTCCTCCGTTTCCTACGTCCACTCTAACCCCTTTTGGTGTTCACACTGTACCTTTACAATTACAACCTGCTTGTTCAAATTTGCTTCAATTTCCTTTCTAGTATTGCAACCGGTCTCTGAATATAATATATCCTCCATTGGCACAAACGTTGATTCATCGGCTAGACACTTTCGGAGATAGGATACATGGAAAGTGATGTGTATCTTAGATAATACATCCAGAAACTCAACTCTTTCTATACTGAATCACACCCTTCCATGACGATACCTTCAAAAGTACAAAATCTCCAACCCAAAACTTGAGATGTGATCTCCGTTTATCTGCGTAACTTTTCTGTCGGATCTAAGCTTCTTTAATCTCTTTCGAAGATGTTGTATGTACACTAACGTTTATGCAGTTCCTACCATATAGCATCTCATATAGTGGCATTCCAATACTTGCATGAAATTGTTGTTATAAAGAATGAAAACAATGCATAATAACTATTGTTATATGAAAACTACAAATCTCAACTTTCATCTAAGTTAATCACGTAGGCCCGCAACATATGTTCTAATGTTGGTATAGTCCGCTCACTCTGATCATCTATTTGGGGATGGTGTTTAATACTAAGGATCACCCAGTACCCAAGTCTTCATGAACGTTCTCCAAAACATGGAAGTAAATTTCACATCTCGATCCGATACAATAGACATCAGACCCCGTGTAGTGAAAACACTGTTGGTGATATAAAATAAAATAATACATAATAATATATATAAACGCAGCGAAAAACATGACCAATAGCCGGATCTACGTATTGCCAAAATAATCAAACGAAAAGATAAGAACTAGTACCTTTAATCAAAATTAAGAGGAGTAATTCGAGAACTTGTTGTGTAGCCTTGAAACCCTAGTATTCAAATTAGAATACCTCTAATGTAGTCCATACTACACTTTCTTGATCACCAATGGATGCTAGTCCTTTTGTAATGCTTGAATTAATCACCAAGAACAACCCTTTGTTGCTTGAATCATTATGAACACAAAACTGTCCAAATTTTAAGATCAAAATTGAAAAAAAACAAAAAAAAAAAAAAAAATATATATATATATATATATATATATATATATATATATATATATATATATATAGGAGGGTCACAAAATTCTTAATGTATATATAGGAGAAAATGAGTTTGAGATAAAGATAAACTCTTGCGTATTTATCTCTTTCTAATGTTTATCCTTAATCCTTATTAAGTCTCATGTTTATCCTTAATTCAAATTAAAGTTTATCCTTTAATCCACATTAAAGTTTATCCTTTAATTCAAATTAAAGTTTATCCTTAATCTACATTAAGGCCGATCTCCTTTTAATTAAAGCCCAATAACAATTATTTATTAAGTCCATACTTAATTAGGCCCAATTAATATTTTGAATTACATAAATAATATAAATACATTAATTATATTATTATTATTAATTGGTATCTCAGTGTATAAGCGTGTAACCCTTTAGGCTCATGTGTATCTAACCATATAATCATATTATGACATGAGCATAATCCATTAGCTCCCACTTGCGCATGTCATAATAACAAGTAACTATACAAGCAAAGGTTAGCGTCTAGCAACACGCCAATGCCCCTAGAGACACATGAATATGGTTTCTTAAACGTCTCATTTTAAATGGTGTATAAATCAATCATCCTTTTGTTTCAGATACTGTGTATAGTATTAGACATGGCTCACGTGTCATTCTAATTATCTATACGATTTCTATTCTCGATCTAGACTTTAAGCAGATTACCAAACTCATTAGGCATCATCCTAATGACCTTTGGTTATGGCCATACACTATCTATTCAATTCATCGAGGGGCCCAAGAAGTATCTTACTCTATTACTCGTAGAGGAACAAATCCTATCTTGACTGCACGTGTTCGTCGTAAGTTTCATATCTATCCTGAAAATGACTTTTATAACAACCTTATTCAGGACTGCGTTTAATCACATCAAAGATAGACATTACACTCACTCGAAACCTACTTGCATCTCAAGTCTGAGGACGAATGATATAACCATTTATCATGACAGTTGACATAAAATCATGCAGTGAACTCTTGAAAATCGGGTCTGCCCAATGTTCATCACCAATGCACAACATGTGAGTTAGGTGGCATCATCATTAATATTTATTCATAATAAATATCACCCATACTCTCACATTTACCTTAGTTCAATAATACTCCCGTATCATTAACCGGTAATGGACAATTTTTAGAATATCAAATATTCACGGATATAAACATGCAAATATAGAGCACAGTTAATATAAATGAAAAAAAATCATACCAAGTATATTAATTCATTTTAAAATAAAAACTGTTCAACGCTCCAATTATTCAAATACTAAAATAGATTTACATAAGACTACTAGCAGGTCAAAAGCCCAATGTTTCTAGCATGCCCGAGATGCTAGTTGCATGTCATTCGCTTCGCAAAATGGTCTGCTTAGTTGTCATATGTGTGTACTTTTCCATTTAACTGCCCCTAAGTTCATAGCGAAGACGTATCCAGTCTGGGATCGAGTATCATCTCGATCTATTTCAAAACCAGCATCAGTGTAGCAAGTAACAGTGAGCTCTCTTTCGATATCCCCCCATAAATTGGAACCATGTTTTTAGTATTTCCCAGATACTTTAATATGTTCTTAACTACAGTCCAGTGACTCTCACCAGGATTCTGCTGGTATCTACTTGTAAGGTTCTAACAGAACGCGACATCAGGTCTAGTGCACTTCACAACATACATGATGGATCCCACAGCCGAAGCATTAGGGATTCCCTCCATACGCTTCACCTCATCAGGTGTCGACGGTCCTTGAGTTTTACTCAAGTTTACATTGGGTTGCATTGGAAGACTTCCACGCTTGGAAGCATCCATTCTAAACCATTTTAGAATTTTGTCAATGTAAGCACTTTTACTTAAACCTATCAACCGCTTTGATCTATCCCTATAGATCTTGATTCCAAGAATATATGCCAGTTCCCCTAAATCTTTCATGGCGAAACTTTTTCCAAGCCAGGATTTTACATCTTGTAGCATTAGAATGTTGTTTCCCATGAGTAATATGTCATCAAGATATAAGATCAGAAAGATAACGATGATCCCACTAGCTCTCAAGTATACACATGGATCATTAGGGTTTTGAGTGAAACCAGCCTTTTTGATCTCCTCATCGAACCGTTTATTCCAACTTCTTGATGCTTGCATTAATCCATAAATAGATCTTTGAAGCTTGCATACTTTATTTGGATATTTTGGATTCACAAAAGTTCTCGGGTTGCACCATATAAACATCTTCATTAAGGTGACCGTTCAAGAAGGCTGTCTTGACATCCATTTGCCAAATCTCAAAGTCATAGTACGCTGCTATGGCTATAAGAATCCTAATAGATTTAACATCAGCAACAGGCGAGAAGGTTTTTTCATAGTCAATCCCGTAGGTTTGAGTGTAACCTTTTGCTACTAGACAAGCTTTATAGGTGTGTACATTTCCATCCATGTCGGTCTTCTTCTTGAAGATCCACTTGCTCCCCACAGTCTTACTGTTCGGAGGAAGATCAATCAATTCACAAACTTGATTATCTTTCATGGATTGCATTTCCACATTCATTTCTTCAAGCCATTTATCGGATTCCGGAACCAACAATGCAGCTCTATAACTTGGGGGTTCTCCAAGATCTCCTAGACTCTGCTCCTCCGCATCGATATGATAACCATATTGGTCAGGTGCATGAGGTGTTTGTGCAAATCTACGAATGAGAACTTCATCATTTTGAGATGCAATATCTATATGTTTGGTCTCAGCATGAATCTCTCTAGTGTTATTTGAAGGTTGTGCATCTTCAAATAGTTAAAACCATAGTCTATAAGCAAATCGAACGAGATAACATTCTTGATAAGTCTAGGAACATAATAACAAAGTTCTAGCTCTAAGACCATGCCCGAAGGCAAACTAAGACAATATGTCCCTACAGCTTTAACACCAACCATGGAGCTTTCGCCTACCCGCAGGTCCATATCTCCTTGTCTTAGCTTCCTACATCTGTTGAATCTCGTGCAAGCTTGCGACCGTCATCTCAAAATCTCCAAGGATGTACATTACCCTAGTCTGATAATAGTCCAACAAGGAGCCGAACAAGAGCATAACTAGCTCATGTGGCTTTGATTTTGGACCAAAGGTCTCATAGCAATCAAGAAGTCTTCTCACATTAATGAGATGATCGGTAATTGGCTAGTTTTCTTTCATCTTTAACAAAAGACTTTCTTTCATTAGCAAGATACGACATATCCGTTCACTATACTTGAACCTTTCCTCCAATGTTCGAACAACCTCATACGATGACTTCTCCCGGAGATCATCTGTAAACTCGGATGAAGCTGAGAGAACGAGAATCGACATGACATCAGATTCATCAGCCAGATACTGATAGTAAGCATCATACTCACTATCGTGGGCATCTTCTCCTGGTCGTCTTAGAGGTAAAGTCTCTATGACGTATAGCTTTCCCTGTGCATCTAATATATTCTTAAGATGCATCTTCCAAACAGTAAAGTTTGGACCTGAAAGCTTCCACTTGCCAATGATAAGCCTTAGGGATTCTTCGGGTGAGTAAAACGTTATAATAGATAAAATAGACATCTACAGAAAAAGATAAATGTAAAACCGATTCAGTAGTATGATTATATCTTCTAATAATTATTACCTTTTAAAAATAAATTATTAGACTATGATCCATATTTCACATTTCCCGATGCAAGGTTTGGGCACTTCCCACCGGGACAATGCTATTTCTGGTAGGTAAAACCTATACCAATCGTATCCTACCTGGACACGACTCCTAGATTCGCGGGACATCGGCTACAAGAACCGTGCATGCTTTAGTCCCTCTAGTGCATTTTGGGCCGGGACTCCCGATTATCAACAAAATAGATCGCATCACCTAAGACAGTGTGAACTCTGGCCGGGACTCCCGATTATCGCAGAGCCTTTCACACCCTTTCCCGCAATGGTTTGAAGCCGAATGCCCAAGGTTTGGTCACTTCCGACACCCGAGTACCATTTAATAGGAAAGGTGTACAATTAGGTGGGTAGCGCACTGATCTAAGAAAAGGATTTCAAAAGTTTTTAAAACAAGAAAAACCTTTTTGCCAGTTTTCTTTGTAAAAACACTGTCAAATAATGTCTATTATTAAAACCCTGTTTTATTTCATCGTGTGAATCACAACCACGCATATATAATATGTAAATAAATAAAACAATACACAATATCTTTGCCTTAGCCTTGCCCTTGACTAATGTCGGTTTCGTGAGCCACACGAAAAAACCCGACGGTCCAAAACTTATGTGGAAAACAACACTCATGGCATGAAACTCTGAAGCTCCCACTGGCTCCTGCATCCAATCCTGCTCCTTGCTCCTTGTATCAGCTTCAAATCTATTCTATATATTCTATTCTAAAATCTAAAAACTAGAAATGAAACTTTACAAAAATAATCAAAGGCACGCAGGCCCGCTAGTCTAGTACTTTTACATAATAGAATATGGGTTGTAAGTGGCACGCAGACCTTCACACACCATAGAATAGAAAAACCAATCACAACCACAAGTTCAGTAAATAAAACAATCCATAAGGTCTAGGGTTCAGCTATGGCATCCCAAACATGTACTAAAACTAATACATGAAATAAAACAACAACTGATTTATGATTATTCATCTTGATGAAAAATAATGATTTTAACAACCTGTTAAAATCACCTCTATTGTTTCCATGTTACTCGCAATAAAAATATACTTTAAGTTTCATACTTGATAATTAATCAAAGACTTAAAATAATATATAAACTTGAAGTTAAAAAAAATAACTATATTTTAACTTCATATCGACCACGATATCCGAACCGCGAGCTGGGCCAAATACTTGAAGATGGGTCGGAAAAATGAACCTGGGCCGAAAACCAAAAGCTTGGTTGGGCCGTAGCCCTTTCGGACCAAGACGCAGCCGGGCCGGTTTGGGCAATGGTTCCTGGGCCGAAGCCACACCAGCCGCCGACGCCTGCCACGCCGTCGTCCACCCTAGTCCGACGCCGACTACCTGCCACGACGTCGACCACCATGCTGGTGGTACCAATCGACTTCCGCCGCTGTTGGGCTGTCATCGATCTGCGACCGGCGCCAAGCTAGGCCGCCTCCGTCGTCGCTTCCGGCGATGGTGGTGGTTCGAATTCCTTTTTCGCAAATAACAATAACAATAAAAAACGATTTAACTAAAACATTAAATCTAATAATCTTTTATCAAAAACAATCAATAAAATCAAAACTAGATTTCTATTATCCTAGATAATTAAAAACTTTCTCTTGATAAACGAAATCTATTTCATGAGAATAAAAAAACCTAATTAGTTTCCTACGAGGATAAAAGTGGCTCTGATACCACTGAAGGGTTTTATAGGGTATAAAATCAGATAATAATCATACGCAGCGGAATATAAACAGAACCTCCTCCAGTGATCTCATCTAACTCGTACAGGAAACTAAACATGAGTAGAGGATAAAAATTATACATTTTCTCAATCTTGAAACTTTATTCCAGAAAGCTAAAGGTAGAACACCGCTACTGCACCACCACGAACAGGATGCTAGACCGCCACAGGAAATCACCAAAAATGATCACGCAAGAACCGTGCGTGTATGTGTCTTATGCGACAAGGCCGAAACCCCCTTGGGGTTGGTCTTCGAGGTCGACGCAAAGGGGAGAGGGGAAAAGGAGGCTAGGGTTTTTCTTTTTTTGCAACTAACAATATTCTAAGGCTTTATAAGGCTATTTATATATATAAACCTTATTAACGCCGAAGTCCGTTTAATTAAAGCTCAGCTTTAATTAAACTATTACTTAATTGCAGAAAACACCCTTTGACCATTCTAATTAATTAATAACTATTAATTAATTGGTTCAATTAATATTTAAACTAAATATTAATTTCTCCTTTAAAATAATAAACAACCATTATTATTTTTCCCTTTAATAATTAATTAACTAATTAGTTATTACACACACATAACTTGGTAAATCCAAATGGTTCTAATTGGGTGTGTAGCAGTGTGATCCTTTAGTGTCTCATAGCATTGGACACGATGACACGTGTTATCTATCTCTGCACATAATCTAACACATAAGAGTAGAAAATACCTACACTCCCTCCCTAACGGTGACTTTTTGATCACTTGTATTATGACAAATAGTGAAGTGACACACAAATGAATGTTTTCCAGAAGAATAGAATACACTTTAACGAAGGAAGGAGTTCAGAATGATATTAGATGGAACTCGGGAAATGAAAAATGATCAAATGAAATATCAACAAGGAGGTAAGAAAGGTTTTAGAATGAAACAATGAATGAATACCCTTTTGTATGAGTAAAAAAACTCAAAAAATAAAATCTTTTTTGTATTTTGGAGATTTGTATGTTTTTTAGTTTTAGATTTTTAAATGTTTTTGGATTTTTCTAAAAACATCCGGTAAAAACTCTCCCTAAATTGGTGTAGAAAGCTTGTTTGTCATCCATTAGGATAGAGTCAAAATATCCCCCCCCCCCCCCCCCCCCCCCGCAAAATACAATCATTGGAATACATAAAATCTTAAACAATGACAAACTGCGCAAAGTAAGCATCTCAGATCATTAGACTCGGACTAATGTTAAATAGAATGAATGAAAAATGAAATGTTTCGCAGGGAGCTTCTTCTTTTTCTCAATCATGAGATGTAAATTTTTTAGCATACCAAGCACAATGATCTTAACTTCAGTCTGAATGATCTTCATTATGCTCCAACAATATCTCATAATTCTTTCAACTGCAAAAAGGATTGAAGATTTTTGGTACCCAATCGGTTTTGGGTCCTGAATTGTTAGCATATGCAGTTTTTGGAATCAATGTTCACGTATTCTCTGCAATTACTGGTTTATGGACCTTTGTATTTAATGGTCTTGGATGCCATTAGAGAATTTCATGTTTGACAAAAAAAAAAGCTGATGTTTTTTTCTTGACGATTTACAAATGTTTCCTTTGAAATATTAGGTGTTTGACTAAATAAACCAAAAATAGGTACCTAACATCTGTTTTCAGCACAAAATCAAAATTAGTTTTTGGTTTGGAGAAATATTTGTATTTGTTGTTATTTCGAGTAGAAAAAATTCTTTTTTCAAGTTGACTCTTTGTTTTTTGGAATTCCTCAATTAAAAATAGCATTAGATGAAAAATCATCATTAAAAACGTTCTGAACTCTGAACTTTGAGGTTCCTAGGGTTGTCTGAGAAGTTTTTTTCTCTTCAGTCCAGGATGATCTCACTGTCCTTGCTTTTGATTGATCACATGATAATTTATTGTTGGCTGATTTCTCAGATAAATTCTTGTTGGAAATCCAAGCTTGTTTCTTCTTTAGTGTACAATCATTTGTGAGAACGGGAAAACATGAATTAGAACTGTTAGAATATTAATGATTTTGTTTAGTTCTAAATTTTGTATTCTTCTGTTTCTGAGAGAATTTTGTTTCTTTGACCGATGGTTTCACAAAATGAGAAGATATATATCTCTTCTTGGCCTTTTCAGCATAGGTGAAACTTCTTTCTGACTGGAAAGAATCTACAATAGAAAGATAAAAATCAGATTGACTACTAGAATGAGAAACTTCTTTGTCTTCTTTCACCGGAAGTCTTTTTAATCTTATAATTTTTAGTCATCATCTCTGTCTTCTCTTTCTCAAATCTGTGTGTGTGTGTGTGTGTGTCTAGTGTCATTTGAAGCTAAGAGATTTTCTTTTCAAGGATTGAGCTGTGGACACGTGGCTGAGAAGAAGCTAAAAGCTGTTGCTATAATCCTTTGATTTTTTTTCATGCAACTCAGCTCTTGCATCATAAAGTATGTTCTTAATCTTCTGATCATTATCGAGCATTGTTTGTGCATCTTTGAGCTTTAAAGAATAATCTAGACAAAATTGCTTTCAGCTTAGCATTGTCTGTCTGCTCACTTCTTCTCACTTTCTGCTTCAGTTTCTTTCTTTCCAATCTCACTTCAAACTTTTGACACTTTTTTCTTCAGAAGTTGAGACTCCTCAGACACTTTGGATATCTTTTTCTTGAGCATCTTAATCTCTTGTTTGAGAGAATCTACTCTGTTCTTTTGAAATTCGAACCCTTGAAGTTTTGAAGGCTTATGATGAATCTTTGTTGATGCTTCTGGATGTTTCTTATACAATTCAGAAAGTTCTTCCGTTTGTTCATCCACCAAGTCATCATATAAAAGAAACATATCATTCAACATTGTTTTCAAATAGTCTTCTATTTTTGTAATGCAATGGTTGATTGTTGAGCAGTTTGATAAAATCTTTTGAGTTGAGATCCTGGTTAGATTCATCTTTGATAGACTTGAATCACAAAATAATCGTCAGGAGTGATAATAGATTTGATAAGAAAAATCAAAGTTCAATTGATTTTAAAAAACGTCTGATTTGATAAAATCGGCTCACAAAATGATTTTAAAATCGGTTAAAGCTTGACCAACCGAATTTGGGTCTTAAAAAATTCGAAATTCGGTAAACAATAATTATGGTTCAAATAGATAATTGTGATTATTTAAGTACTTTACAGTCACGACTTAATTGGTTAAGTGTGTCAAAAAGTTCATGACCAGTAACGATAAATGAATAAAAACTATGATTTCAGGTGCTTTACGGTCACTGGTTTATTAATTACGTGTGACTGAAAATAAATAATCGTCATGTTACATGATTTAAACTAGTCCGTTAGTAGTTTATGGTCATAATTTCTAATATTACTAATTGGTGTCTAAAAGTTCAAATTTGCATGATTAAAATAAATAATGTTACTATTAGTTTCTAGTCACGATTTTATTGGCCACACATGTCTAGAGTTAAACGGTTTTATTGTCACGCGTGTCTAAAGTTACAATAGTTATGGTAAAATTAAAAATTTGTGACTATAAAGTCTTATTTGTTTCACCGTAATGTAAAAGAGTGTAAATAAAATTGAAATCAAATTCCGTTGTATATTGCGTTTGGTAACATTATTTGGAAAAAAATTAAATTTTTTAAAGTATTTAGGTAGAGGAATATCATCCGATAACTAACATGGATGAAATTAAAATCATTTTCATTCGTTCGCATTACGGTAAAACAAACAGTACCAGTATTTTAGGGTAATGGTTTCATTGATTATGTGTGTCTATTGGGTAACCTAGATGAAAATTAATTAACTATGACTAAAAGTATTGTATGATTACAATTTATTTGATTATGTGTCTTGAAAAATAAATAATAGTAATGATAAATAAAAAAAAACTGCGATTATATGTAATGGTTACGTTTAACGTGTTGTGTCTCTAAAAGTATTACTGTTTTGGTAAAAGAAAAACAGTCCTTATAAATGATTTATGGTGACGGGTTCTTTTTATTGTGTGCGTGGACAAGTAAAGTATAATGATAAAAGAAAATGCATGTGATGCTTTTGGTCTCCAATTACAAATTTAAATGTCATTTAATCACGGAAACTAAAATGTAGCCATAAGGTATAAAAAAAGACGCAATATAGGTCGCTCTTCGAATGAGAAAACACCTTACTTAAACACTTTAGTCACGGTTTTAAATTGTATATATTGTCAAATTTTGTACTAGTGATACCTTACCTTTGTAAATGATCTACTACAAATGCTTTCATAATAACTATATCATGTTTTATCCACTATAAATGCTTACACTATGTATCTATTTAAAGGGTAGATTGTCAAGAAAGGTAACTTAAATATTGAAATTTGCCAATAAAGTTGAAGTACAATTTTTGTGGCAAAAAAAGAATATAAATTTTGATTTCTAACAAAAAAAGGAATCTTGACCAATTTTTGGTATGTCATGATACTCTTTTTAATAACAATTTGAAATTTATAATATCTTTTTATGGAAAATTGAAATTTACAATCTTTTTTTTTAAACAGACTAAAATATATAATCATTTCCCGGCACAAAAAATTACACGTTAGTTTTATTGGTAACTTTTGATATATATGTTATCTTTCTCGGCCATTTGCCCCTATATAAATCATACAACACTCTCTTTCCTCTTAACTCTTAAAATTTCTTAAATTTACCAACAATACATCTACACCCTTCTATTTGTCTAAATTAATCACATACACTCAATCTTAACCATTTCACTCTCCTAATTTACTTTAACATTTTATTCATTTAAAATTTACGTTCCCACTAATACACTATCTCACTCAAACACAATTACACACCCGCATTAACATGATTTTCAAAATCTTATTAACTTTTCTCTCCTTATTTCATAAATATATATTTTTTTCTTATTTTAACGTTTTTTAAAATTTATTTACAAAGTTATTTAAATAGTAGATACAAATATAATAAAATTTGAAACAAAACGGATATGTTGCTAGAAACTTTTTTGTGACACCGAATCACATGAATAACATATCATTACCTTTTTGAAAATGACAGTTATAAATCAGAAACTATTTACCGCCATAGCATTACGCATGTACGATAATAGTTGATATTAAACACTCAATTGTAATTTGTTTATTTTTAATAACTCATAAAAAGATCCTTCGTACCTCTTTTTTCTCACAAAAAATTATATAGCCTTTCAGTCACATTTAACTTCGTCACTAATTGTAATTTTTATTGTAACTAGCTTAATGAGCTAGGTATATAAATATTAATAAAAATCTAAAGGGCTAAACTTATAAAAATCCTAAAGTTCATACACAACATCATGCTCATAAAGTAAAACCACTTAACCTACTATGAACACTTACATTTCATACACTAACATAGGAAATTAAGAACATTATTTCAATATAGTTACCTCATAAAATCCATATTTAGTGCGGAAGAAATGACTATAAAAGTAAAAAAAAAAACATCTCTTCTTGTGGCTTGAATTCTACTGTTTATTTTGCTAATGAAGCACTACGTGTAATTGAGTGCAAGAAATATGATAATACAATGAATAAAAGTTATTAAAATTGATACACAAAATAATAAAGATTTCGTAATTTTTTAACATAACTCTTGGAATTTCAAGTCAAGCAATAAACTTCAAATTACAAAAGGGAAATGAAAAATATAGCCAACGAACTTTCACTTTCAACAATGTATCCCCTCGAACCAAAAAATGTGTTTTTTTTTTCAAAAAATGTGTTTTTTCAAAAAATGAAAACAAAAAATTAAAGAAAAATAAATGTGTTTTCGTTTTTCTCCTTGAAGCACAGGGACTTCATTAGTTTTCCATTTTTGTGATGAACCATTAATTTTCAAACCGCCGTTCGTTAAATATTCCCTAATGATTTTACTAACATCAAAATCAAATACATCCAAAAATCGACTCGAAACAACAAAGGGTAAATGATAAGTGGAGAAGATCAAAAATTGAGTTAAAAGCCTCCTATAGACATTTCATTTTACCAATCTTGCCTAAATCATTTAGGGTTTCGTTTGTGCGTGAAATTTTAAATGACGGTCTAAGAGAGAGAAATAGAGAGAATTAGAAACACAGACTTTAAGAAAATAGAAAAGAACTTGAGTTAGAAGCCTCATACAGAAATAACATTTTGCCAATACTTCCATAACGGTTAATATAGGCTAAATTCAATGTTCAAATAAAGATACCCATTTAGGTTTTCTACCAATCGAAACACGAAAAACATAAGAAGGAAGGGAAAATAATAACTGGGTCATAGGTAGTTGAAATCGAGTACAACCTTCTTCAAAAATAATAAGTGAACACTTGCACGTCCAACATGATATGGTAAATTAGATTTTCATAAAAGATAAGGTCGTCGTAAATAATTCGTTGTGTTCTTTCGGCTCAAAAATTAAGAATCGATTGGCCCATTTCAGGAATAAGGTATTTGACGTAAGAAGCTATAGGAATCTTTTTATTTTCATGCATATATTGGGTTTATTATAACCGAGATTCGCTCTAGATTTATTGGAGTGATTATTGTGTTTTCTTTTTATCTTGCTTCCTTGTATTCATATATCGATTATCTTAATAGAAGAATTCAGTTTTGGTAAGAATCTCTCTATGGTATCAGAGAGATACCTTACTAACCCGAAGAAATCAGTGAAAGAAGAAGCCGCTTTTCAAACCTCTTCTCAGGGAATTAGCGATGAACAATATCAATCTTTTTTTAGATTGTTTGCTGGTAGTAAAGAAGAAGAAGATGTTAAAATTTTACTTGAAAATGTTAATATAGAAGCACTTGATAAACCGGCCACGATACCCAACAAGGAAGCCATTCCTGTAAAAGGGGAGGGTGACATCATTCTCAAGGAAGGAATAAAAGTTAAAGGGGTCTCCTTGTGTCAAATTTTACTTGCAATATTCTATCTGTTAATCGTTTTACAAAGGACCTCAATTGTGCAATAACCTTTTTTCCTGACTTCTTTGTCATGCAGGGCTTGAGGAAGAGAAACTTGATTGGAGGGCCTGTATCGAATGGGGGAAATAATAGAAGAAAGACGTGCAATGGTGGTTACTACTGATGCATGGCACAAGAGACTTGGACATGCCTCAAATATAAAATTGTCTCATATTGAGATTCTCAAAGATGTCATTCTTGATTTTTTAAAAAAATTATGATTCTTGCAATAAATCTAAATTTACTCGTTTTCCTTTCCTGATTAGTTCTATAAAAACAAGTGAATGTTTTGATTTGGTGCATTGTGACATTTGGGAGGAAGTATATAAAACCATCTTTTACGGAAGCAAATTATTTCATAACCATAATAGATGATTATAGTATAGCCGTTTGGATTTATTTGCTTAAACACAAGCATGCAGCTTGCACCTGTTTGATTCATTTTCATGAAATGGTCAAGACACAATTTGGAAAATGTATTAAAAGGAATAGGAGTGATAATGGTGGTGAATTTGTTTCTAATAAGATGAATCAGTTTAATGTTAAACAAGGAATAACCTTGGAAACAACTTGTCCCCACAACCCATAACAAAAGAAGGTGGTTGAGCGGAAACACCGTCACCTTTTGGAAGTACACCATTTCTGTCCAAGTACATGAATCCTTTCTAAGGCTTTTCCACATAGGTATTTTCTTTGAATTCCATGCCTTCAGGAAGATTGAGACTGTACTTATCGATATTTGCTAATCCAGCTGGCTTTGTTTGCTTCTTATTTCCAACTCTATGAAAAGAAGTCAGTATGGTAGCTATATCAGTCCTGGGTATGATTTGCATTGCATCAGCTCTTGCAAGTAGCCTTAAGATTTCGTCTTTAACTTGATTTCTGGCAGAGGACTTTTCCAACTGCTTAATAAGTATAGCCACTTGCTTCCACTCTTCATATCCCAGTTTATAAAATTGATTTAGCTCCAGAGAAGGTGTTTCACCATTCTTTAAGACAAACTCCATGATGATGATCCATTGAACTGAACTCAACTTGAGTGAATCAATTTGAGAAGAGAAGTAAGTCCTTGTATAACACTGAGTTATATTCTCCTCCTCTTGTTGATCCTGAACAGGAGGTTCTTTTACCTCTTCCTCCTTGGGCACAATACGCAGTGTGAGTTTTGCTAGTTCCTCATTCTGCTTTCTGATTTGCTCAGCCCTCTCTTGCTTCTTTCTCATTAGCTAACACAGCTTGAACATCCATTTGTCTTCTTCTTAACTCGTTGATTGACATTCCAAGCTGGTCAACATCTTCTTGTTCCATCCTCCTTACTGCCAACAGAGAACCTCTTTCTTGTAATGTCATTTTGTCAGCAGAGTCTTCATCTGAGGCTGATTCACTAAGAATCATCTTTCTTCTTTTCTGCTTAGGGGGTTATGACTCATCCGAGCTGACCACTACTGGTCTTTTGACTTTTGCTTTTTCAGTCAGCTCAGCTTCTATCTCCATTTATTTCTCCCCCTCAATCTGATATACTCCCTTTGCCAATAGTAATAAAGTTTCAGCTTGGACAGACTCAGCTTCAGCCTTTTGAACATTCTCCCCCTTTTTGTCATCATCAACAGGGGTCGAAGTCTTGTGTTGTTGAAGGGCAGCGACAGTAGATTTCAAATGTAGCACCTCCTCATCAAGAGAATCCAGAATCATTGACATATCCTTCTTAGTTTGCTTTTTCTTGAGGTGCAATTTATCAAACTAACCTTTAAAGAAATTCATCAAGTCGTCCAAGTCAGCTTGAGAGGGTTGGAACTTGGGAGCATCATCTAAGGGTTGGTGTATACCCTCAAACTCATTTGCACTAGAGTTTGGACCCTGTGATTCACCTTGGTATGTAGATGAAACATTGACAGGTCGTGCATGGGGTGTGAGAAGTGAAGAGAAGTAATAGGGCTCGAAATGTGAAGTGTATGGGTAGGTGGTTGGCTTATTAGTTAGGAGGGGGTAATTGACCCTGGGGATTGGTCATTCTTTCAATGTTACCTGAGTGTGTCTGCTCAGGCACAGTAACAGGCTCTCACATGGCTCTGGAGAGTGTGGGCTAAGTAGACACCACACCCGACTTAGGATTTAGGGTTGAAATGAGCCTTGAAGTTGACACCTTAAGAGTAGGCGTCTCCCCCTCAACTCCTGCCTGTCGAGGGATCAATGTGATCTCAGCTCCAGTGATGCCTATAGGAGTAGCACCACCTTTGGCAGTTTTACGAGTATAGGTTTGGATTTTCTCCCTAGTAGTAGTAGGCACACTAGGGGTGGCTTCAGAGTGGAGTTTAATGGAAGGTAGAGGATATGAGTTAGACTTGGTTGGGTTTACCACAGTCTTATCTCCAAATGATTATGGAGAAAAGTGAGAAGAAGTTGAGAGAGGAGGAGTTGTACCTTGTATTGGTCTTGCAACGAATGCAGACTCTAAAGATGACTTAGAACCAGACGGAGAGGATGGCAGCTTGAGCAGGTTGCTCAGCTCTATGATCTGGTTCAACCCTTGATCTGACTCCTCAGCTTCATTGTCAGAAGAGGCTCCCTCAGCTATCCATCGCATTGGGTCACTCACACCTTCCTGCTCTGGGAAGATGTCGTTGTTGAACATCTTTGAGCTGAGTGCTGGGGCAGGGAAAACATCCTGTCCAGCTTCATGATGTTGTTCACCCAACTCAGCTTCCACCACCAGGGATAAGTACCTTATGAATGGTACATGGAGATCCCTTGGTGTCTACACCACTTGGGCTTTGAGCTCGTTGAAGATGAGCAGTGCATAGTCCAGATTTCTGGCATTGTACATGTTGTAAAGCAGCTGCATCTCGAACTCATTCACCTGATCCAGGCCTCCAATCTTAGTTCCCAGCGAACGAATCACCGTGGACACCATGAAGCCCCAACCAATAGGAAAAGTGGCCTTCTTTATAACACCCTCA
Source organism: Pulicaria dysenterica (assembly GCA_947179395.2). NCBI lineage: Eukaryota > Viridiplantae > Streptophyta > Magnoliopsida > Asterales > Asteraceae > Pulicaria > Pulicaria dysenterica. The sequence continues at coordinate 56,160,784 of OX359291.1, read as the reverse complement.
GTATACGGGTGACCCATATTGGGTAGGACTGACCTCGCCACTTGCCTAGTAACAGCAGCTTCGAACATATCACTTTGAGGGAGTTGAAGAACTTCCCTCAGCTGTTGTACAGTTATGACAACTGTTCTATCCCCATTTAGAATAGTGTCAGCGATCTCTCCCCTGTTCTGGTAATAAGTGCAAGTGTACCACAACTCCAATAGGTGTTGTGGAACGATGTGCAGTGGTGCTCTAGAGAAAGCGAATGCCAGGGGGCATTTATGAATATAGTCCACCCACGCCTCATATCCTCTGCCTTGTTTTCGTGCTGGAATTGCAAGACAGGCCCGTTGGTTGTTGATTCGGATCAACGGCACTTCATTGTTCCGAAACTGAGCACCTCGTACCATTCGATCACCGAGATTGAGTAGAGCACACAGCTCAGAATCAATGACACTTAGTCATTTTCGTTTGAGACAGACTCAAACTTACATTTTAACTACACTGAGTAGTTAAACTATGATTGGAACTTACCAAACGTGTGAACCAATCACACAGCTTGAGATAAGCACATAGCTCAGACTCAATGACACTTAGTCATTTTTGTTTAAGACTAACTCAAACATGTGAGCTCATTATTCAGCTTGACATGTTTTTCAGTTTATGAAAACTTGTTTATAAACTGTGCACTCAGCTTAAGACACTTAGTCTTTGTCAAACTGAAACTCAAATTCTAGACACACAGCTATGGGTTGAGCATACCCAATTCACTTAGCAGATACATAAATCTCTTTTCATCCAATGGTTTTGTGAAGATATATGCCAATTGATCATCAATAAAGATAAATTTGATATCAACTTTACCTTTTTCCACGATGTCCCGGATGAAGTGATGTCTAATTTCAATGTGCTTGGTTCTTGAGTGGAAGACTGGATTGTAAGTGATGGCTATAGCACTTTGGTTCTCACAAAAGATAGGAGTTTTCTTGAAACTCATACCAATGTCCTGGAGCTGATGTTGCATCCACAGGATTTGAGCACCACAGCTTCCTACTGCAACATACTCAGCTTCAGCAGTTGAAGTAGCCACTGAGTTCTGTTTCTTACTAGTCCATCTTACTAACTTCCCTCCAAGCATTTGACATACTACGGTTGTTGATTTTCTATGTAACTTGCACCCAACATAGTCAGCATCTGAAAAACCAACTAACTCAAATCCAGAGTCCTTTGGATACAAAAGACCTAGATTTGGTGTACCTTTAACGTACCTAAAGATCCTTTTCACAACTTGAAGATGTGATTCCTTAGGATCTGACAGATATCTTGCACAAAAAAATGTAGCAAACATGATATCAGGTCTACTAGTTGTCAAATAGAGTAGTGAACCAATCATTCCTCTATAGGTAGACTGACATACAGACTTACCATCTGAGTCTTTACTCAGCTTGACAGCTGGTGACATGGGTGTTCTCATGGTTGAACTTGAATCAAAACCATATTTCTTTATCAAATCAAGAACATACTTGCTTTGATTAATGAGTATTTCATCAGGCCTTTGTCGAATTTGTAAGCCTAGGAAGTATGTCATCTCACCCATCATGCTCATCTTGTACTTTTGTGACATTATTTTGGAGAACCATTCACACAGAGATTCATTAGTAGAACCAAAAATAATGTCATCCACATAGATTTGTACAAGAATCACCTGTCCTTTACTCTTTTTAATAAAGTGTGTCTTATCTATACTACTTCTGGTGAAATCCATTGATAGTAGATAGTTGGACAGTGTATCATACCAAGCTCTTGGAGCTTGTTTAAGACCATACAAAGCCTTGTCTAACTTATAGACATGATGTGGAAACTTTGAACATACAAAGCCAGGAGGTTGTTTCACATAGACTTCCTCCTGAAGTTTTCCATTAAGAAAAGCACTTTTCACATCCATTTGATAGACTTTGAAGTCTTTATAGGTTGCATAAGCCAGGAACAGCCTTATGGCTTCAATTCTAGCAACAGGGGCAAATGTCTCATCATAACCGATTCCATCTTCTTGCTTATACCCTTGTGCTACCAGCCTGGCTTTGTTCCTAACTATCACTTCATCCTTGTCCATTTTGTTTCTATAGACCCACTTAGTGCCTATAATTGTGTGATCTTTGGGGGCAGGGACAAGACTCCAGACTTTGTTTCTCTCAAACTCATTTAATTCCTCTTGCATAGCTTCAATCCAATCCTCGTCCTCTAAGGCTTCTTCAGTCTTCTTTGGTTCCATTTGAGATAGGAAACAAAACTAAGCAGCATAGTTTGCTGTAGCCTTTAATCTTGTCATTACTCTTTCTTGAACATTTCCAATAATTTGATCTTGAGGATGATCTTTGAGGAATTTAAATGTTGTAGTTGGAGAATCTGGTTCTGGATCTGACTGATGTTGAGAACTCTAAGGTGAACTAACATCCTCAGTCTCAATAGCAGCATTGTCAACAAACTGATGATCACTAAGACCTTCAGTGTGAGTGACTGCAGCTCCAAAGGGATTGACGAACTCATCATCCTTCTCATCTTGAGAGTTCCTTGGAGCTTGTGATGATTTCTTTGATGGACACACATCATCATCATTTTCGTCTCCTATGACATACATAGGATTTGATATATTGGTTTCCTCAGGCTTTTCAAGCTCACTCAGACTAACCAAGTCAGCTTGTCTTTTCTGAGCTTGATCAAAATTGTCTTCATCAAATGACACATGAATTGATTCTTCTCTAGCCTTTCCCCTTGTATTATACACTCTGTAAGACTTGGAGATTGAGGAATAACCAACAAATATTCCAGGATCAGCTTTAGGTTCCAACTTATGGAGCTGATCTCTTTGATTCAGCACATAGCATTTTGAACCAAAGACATGGAAATAACCTATATTGGGCTTTCTAGATTTATACATCTCATATGATGTTTTGCCATGTCTTTTGACAATGATTGACCTATTTTGGGTATAACAGGCTGTACTGACAGCTTCATCCCAAAAATAAAGTTTCAATCCTGCCTCACATAGCATTGTTCTAGCAGCCTCAATTAAGGTTCTATTTCTTCTTTCAGCCACTCCATTTTGTTGAGAAGTTCTGACTGAGGATAAATTTAGTAATATTCCTTTTTGTTCACAAAAGGCTTCTAGGGTAGAGTTCCTGAACTCAGTCCCATGATCACTTTTGAGTTGCTTTACAGACTTACCTTTCTGCAACTCTTCCTGTTTGATAAAACTTATTATCTCCAGGGCAGCTTTTCTTTTGACTTTTAGGAATATTACCCAGGTGAGTCGTGAGAACTCATCTACTATCACCAGTGTATACTTCTTTCCACTTAGGCTAGGAGTACTTATGGGTCCAAACAGATCCATATGCAACATATGCAGTGGGTCTGTTATTGGAAATTTTTGCTTTTATTTAAAGGACCCTTTCTGGTGTTTCCCTTGTTCACAAGTTGAACACAATTTTTCCTTGACAAATGTGATCTTTGGTAATCCAGACACTAACTCTTTATTGGATAGCATATTTATATTTTTGAAATTTAAATGCAATAATTTTTTATGCCAAAACCAACTCAGCTTAGGAACAGATTGGGAATACAAGCAGGTTTCAGTATAGGGATCAGGAGAATTAAGATCAAGTAGATACACATCTCTTTCTCTTTTAGCTATTAATACAGCCTTTCCCTTAGCTATATATATAGTTCCTGCTTTCTTTCTAAAAGTAACTATATTGTCTTCATCACACAACTAGCTGATACTGATCAGATTGTGTTTAAGACCCTTGACATATGCAACCTTCTGGAAAGTCACCTTGCCAACATGCGTCTTCCCATAGCCTTTAGTTCTTCCATGGGAGTTGTCACCAAAAGTTACTTTAGGACCTTCATCTTCCTCGAAATCACTAAGAAGTCTATTCCACCCAGTCATGTGCCTTGAACATCTACTATCCAAGTACCATTTACTTGAACCCTACACATGATATGAAAACTAAACACATTAGTTTTGTTTAGGAACCCACTTTTTGGTGGGTTCAGATGATGAGCACTTAGCATCTTCATCTTGTTGAACTGACTATTCAGCTTGAGCAGGAGCTGAGTCCTGTGTACGCTGATCAACCTATTCTTGTTCAGACCTTGAGATTTCAATGTCACGGTCCTTAGCCTCATGACCTCTACTTCTGCACTTGTAGCATCTCCTTCTTCCAATGATTAGAGGAGGTAGAGTGTCTAATAATCCTTGTGAGAACTTGCTCTCAGTCTTAGGATTATATGTAGTGGATAACTTTTCAACTTTATTTGCAAGTTGATTCACTTGATGCTCATTGACTTTGGACTTACCTTTGTCAGATCTTTGTTTGTTATCCTTTTGATTAGAAGCTTAAGCAACAAACTTCTTCTCCATGACTTTGGACTTACCTTTGTCATGCTTTCTAGACTCACCAGTTTCAACAGGTTTGGACTTACCACTGTTGATCTCCTTGGACTTACCAAGGTCCACAACTTTGGACTTACCATTGTTATAATCTGACCTCTGACTTACAGTGGTCTTCCTATTCTTGGAAGTTCTCTCTGAGCCAGATAGAGAACGTTGTCTTTTGAAAAAATTTGGATTAAGCCTTTCTAAGACTGAAGTTCTTTGAATAGGCTGAGTGCCTAATTTGTCCAGCACAGACTTACTATGTTGTTTGGATGTTGAGAACTCGTTACCATGATCTTTGGCCTTTACAAATATATTGTATTTAAGGTTTTGACCATGTTTCTTCTCTAAGGCTGACTTCTGAAACTCAATCAGTTGTCTATCTTCCTCAGAGTCTGTACTTGCAATCTCATCCTCATCAGCTGCATAGGCTGCGGATTAATAGTCACCTCCAAGTACAGCTTGTACCTGTTTTGGAATTTGTTGGTTGATACAATTTTCAGCAAGCCTTGATGACTTACACCAAGATTCAGTGACCTTTTGAAGTTGGTCAGCTTTATCTTTGGCTTCGAGAAGTTCTTCACTTAGAAGTTTATTAATGTGTCTTTGACATTCAAGATCACACTGTGCTTTCTTACCAACATCAATGAGAGATTGATTTTCCTTAATCTCATTCTTCAGTTTAGCTATTTTAGCTTTGAGGTCCTTTTGAGACTTAAGGCCAGTCTTGAAATCATTTAACAAATAATCGAAGGCAAGACCCTTTTCTTCATCGGTGTAAGAGTTGAAATTACTAACCTTGTACATGGAAGCAGGATCCCAATCACTAAGTTTGCTGTTTTCCTCAGCTTCCTTCATGTCAGCTTCAAAAGTTGACTCGGACAAACCATAATCAACTTCATCAATTTCAAACTCTTCATCTTCTTGAGCCATTAGACAAATATCATCATCATCTGAGGTAGATGATTTTGTATCCCAGGTTTCAGCGTAGAGTCCTTTGTCTTATGGCTTTGCTTTCTTGAGCTGAGTATATTTCTTTTTATACTTGTCAGCTCTATAAGCATTCTTATCAGCAACTGATGCTGATTCTTTCTTCTTTAATCTGCACTCAGCAGCAATATGTATCTTCTTCTGATAGTTGAAGCACACAGCCGTCTTGGGATCAAAGGAACTCTTTCCTTTTCCCCTGTCAGATCTTCCTCTTCCCCGTTGAGCTCTTCTCAACCATCTGGCTAACATGGCCATTTGCTCAGTGATAGTCTGAACATCATCAGTATCACTTGAGTCTGAGTCTGAGTGGTCATCTTGAGATACTGACTCAGTCTCAGATTCAACAACCAAGGCCTTGGAACTTTTCTTCTTTTTCTGTGCAACTAATGCAATATCAGCTTTGTCCAAAGAATCCACTGTAGGTTATACATATGTAATGTTCCTCCAGCCCTCAGTGCTGTGGTTACTTCATTGAACCTTTCAGGTAACACATCCAGAAATTTCAGCACAAGTTCAGCTTCATCTTTCTTAACACCCACACTTAGCAGGTCATTTATCAAGCAGTGAAACCTTGTGAACAAATCAGGCAAGGTTTCATTCTTCTTTGAAAAGAAGTTTTCATATGATCTATTCAGGTGACTCTTCTTTTGCTGCTTGACCAGATCAGTGCCCTCATATGTAATACTTAGCGTATCCCAGATCTCTTTTGCAGTTTGACACCCAGTCACCGTATGCAAGATCTTGTTGGTCAGGGCATTTGCCAGAACACTCTTTGCCTTGTCATCCAGATTGAAAAGTTTCCAGTCTTCATCTGTCCAGGATGCAACAGGCTTCCTTACTTCTTTTTCACTTCTGTCTGTTTTGTCAGTGGATGTATCACTGGAAACAGCAGAAATCTTGGGGATGATAGGTCCTTTAGTGATGACATCAGACATACGATTGTCAATGGACTTGAGGAAAAGCATCGCTCTGAATTTCCACATAGGATAGTCAGATCCATCAAAGATGGGACAACCCTTGGCAGACATCTGAGGAAAGTTTGATGAATTGTTGCATGTAGACATTCTATACTTTCTCATAATCTTGAACTTTCAACGAATGAAATTGTTCAGCCTGCTCTGATACCAATTGTTGGTCCCTTAGTGAGAAGGTCAACAAGCAAGTAATGTGTAGAAGGGGGGTTGAATACACTTTTTGCGAAATCAAATGCTTTGCTTTATATTAATAAGAAGATGATTACAGACTCTATCAAGTAAGCAACACTTGATATGTAAACACCTAATGTAAATCAAATCTCTCAATCTCTCAAACTTTGCTATCTACAATCAACTTATGATTATAGATACTAGACGACTCTCTAAACAGGATTTAATCACAGATTGAAAATTTACCAATTTTCACAACTAATGTGAATATTCAAACACACGAATAACTTGGCAATCTGTGAGTATCTTGATCACGTTGAACTGACAAACAATGAATCAAGATTCGTAACATATACGGTTTGAGGTGAAACTGAGTTATGGCTCTGTAACTCTTTTAGTCTTAGTAGTTGTACCTCAAAACTTATCAGGATGATAAGTATTTATAATCCTAATCCTATGGATCCTAACAAACTAGAACTAATCCTAATTTGCTAACCAACTATCGGATAACCCGGAATCTTGAATCTTGAATCTTCTTATCTTGAGTCTTTAATCTTCAATCTTGATTCTGGAATCTTCTTATCCTTCCGGTAGTTATATATAGAGATAAAAGATAAATTTAAAACATATTTAAATTCTCTTTAAACTGACTTCTTGCTCGGACTGAGTTACTCAGCTTGAAACTCATCAAGCTGAGTTCTTTGAGAACAAACTCGAAAACAAACTCGAAAACAAACATGAACTAACATGTATAATAATTAACTCATCCTTAGAAGTCCTAAGAGTTAGCTAGAACTTTTTTAGCAACTCTGTTGAGCTGACTCAGTATACACGCTAAGTCCCTCAGCTTGAAACTCATCAGGCTGAATACTCAACCTATACCTTAGGTGACATACACAGCTTATCAAACACATTGATAATCTTACTAAGATATAGTCTAAGCTGATCGAACATATGCTCAGCTTATATTCAGCTTATGCTCAGTCTGAAACACTATAAGTGTTCACTCTGATCAAGCCTCATAATTCTGTTTAAGTTATCTTTAAAACGCATCTTACAAACTTAACTTTGTCTCATCAAATCTTAACTGATGAGATCATTTTCCCAACAGCAGTTGATTTGAATACCTACCTGAGGATGTTTTGATTATTGTTGTATCTTACGCGAGTCAGCAAGACATTTTGTTCTCTACTTGTCTGTATGCGAGATTTCAGGCGAATCCGAAAGAATCTCACCTGCAGGAAGTTAAAAGGATATTCAGATATCTAAAGGGTACAACAGATTTAGGTTTGTGGTATCCTCGCGATTTGAATACGAACTTATATATCTATTCCGATGCTGACTATGCCGGCTGCATGCTAGATAGAAAGAGTACCTCTGGCAGTGCGCATGTTCTTGGTGAGCGATTAGTCTGTTGGGCCTTGAAGAAGCAGAATTGTGTATCCACGTCAATGGCAGAAGCTGATTATGTTGCTGCTGTGATGTGCTGCTTACAGAGCCTGTGGATTAGAAAACAACTTTCAGACTTTGGCCAGCAGTCTGACAAGATCCCACTACTATGTGACTCGCAATCTGTTATTGCTATCTCATGCAATCCGGTACACCACTCAAAACCCAAACATATAGATATTCATTACCTTATTATTAAAGACAGTGTAGAAAATGGTTTAACTAAATTACAGTATGTTCACACTAATAACTAACTTGCTAATTTGTTTACCAAACCATTGGACGATTCTCGTTTCAATGCGTTAGTTTCCAAGTTGGGAATGTTAAATTTTCGAATCTGACATACTGTCATTCAATTTTAGTTTTTTGTCTTTATTGTTTGAGTAGGTATTATGGAGTTTGTTCATTTTGCAGGTTACTAATGCATCAATTCAGGGGAAGTGTCTATAATGCACGTACTGCATAAGTGTTGGGGGAGAAAATAAAAATAGACACAAAACGTTTTTCAAAATTTTTTATCTTCCTCTCAAACCAAAAAGATGCATTTCATGCAAATTTTGAGGACGAATTTGTTTTTCAGTGTTTTTAATTGAAAAGAGTCAAAACAAAGGGAACAATGAGAAAATACAAAAATATTTTAAAGTTTGTTTGAGTTTTTATGTCTTATAAAATTTTGAAAAATAAAAAAATACTCAAGTTTAATTCGAGTTCGAACCAATAATGATAAAAATTTTAGAAAGGTTTGAATGGTTCAAAAAGACATTCTTCGAATATGGGGTTTAGTAGGGTTCGAATGGCACACTTTTAAGATTCCTTGTTCGAATACATGAAGGATTCGAACATAACATTTCATTCGAGCTTATTCATATTCGAGCATAATTTTCCATTCGAATGGACCTTTGTCCTCACAGCTGATTCGAGTATGAATTTCATTTGAATTAGCTAAGTGTTTAAGGACACATTCGAGCATATATGCCATTTGATCAAGTGACTCATTCGATCATATATAATAAGAATTATATAAAGTATAAACCGTGTGTCTCTAAATTTTTTAAAGCTTAAGTTTGTATTCAACCCCCCTTCTACAAACATTTGTTGTTGTAGTATCCACTTGTGACCAACAACTGGTAACAGTGCAGGTTAGATAATTCATATCTAAGATCTGCTTTGCTTACTCTTCAACTGCTTCTACCCCACACTACAAAATGGCTACTCCAAATGCTGCTTCAAATAGTTTCTCAAACAATGGCTCACTCTCTAGGTGTCTATGTTTGATGGTGAAAATTTTTCCCTCTAGAAGAATAGAGTCCATCTCTATATGTCAGGCCTGGATGATGTGATGCTAAGCACAGTAACAGAAGGCCCCTATGTTCCCCTGAACACTCTCGAAGCTCCTGTTGCCTCTTAAGGTGAATCCGCTACCAAGAGGTATGTTATCAAGCCTGTGCATCAATGGTCTGATGAAAACAAAAGCCTTGTGAACCTAGATATCAAGGCTAGAACAGCTTTAGTCTCTGCACTACCAAATGATGTCTATCATCAAGTTCTCAACTGCACAACTGCAAAAGAGATGCTAGACACTCTTACTATTGCATACGAAGGAACTAAGGAGGTACAGGAGAACAAGAAACTCCTCCTTGTTAGAGAATATGAGTTTTTCTTTGCTCATAAAGGTGAACGTCTTATTCAGACCTACACCAGGTTAAACTTCCTTGTCAATGATCTAAGAAGGGCAGATGTTCTCAAGAGCAACAAAGAATTGCTTAACAAGTTCCTAGACTCCCTCCAAGAATCTTGGGATCACTTCATCACTGTCTTAAAACATGGGGAGAAGATAAAGGTACTGTCTCTAGTTGGTCTCTATGGTAATCTTATGAACCATGAGCAATCGGTAAAGCAAAGGAAGCTGTCGACCAAGGAGATGAGAGAGTCTGCAAAAGCTCCATCAACTGCACTTGTGTCTAAAGATGCAAGATCCAGGAGTTTTGTGCCTGCGGTGGATGACTTAAGTGAAGAGGAAAGCTTGGAGGACAAGGATAGCATTGAAGCTGCTGTTGATCAGGCTGCCATGTTGGTAAAAAGGTTCAAACCTTTCCTCAAAGGAAAGGGTGTCAAGAAGTTTGGGAAGATACCTTTCAAGGGTGACAAGTTCCAGTCCAAGTCTATTGAAGGTTGCTTTTCTTATGGAAATACTGGTCACTATGACAGTGAATGTAAGTCCAAAGGAAGTTCTAGCTTCAAGGCTGTTCCCAAATCAGACAGCAGGGTTGACTATGAAGCTAAGTACAAGAAGCTTCTTGATGTTGTTCTTGAGAAGAAGAAGAAGAAAGACCAGAACAAAGTGTTGGTGGCTAAAGAAGAAGAATGGGCTGAGAAATACCTGTCAAGTGATGAAGATGAGGTCCTCACTGCTCAGTTCAGCTTGATGGCCAACATAGGTAGTATTAGCTCCTTTGATGAGGACATGAAAAAGGCTGTTAAAGCTTGTATTTCTCCTGGTTGAGATCCTTCTTCTATGTACCAGGTTGGGAAGTTCATTACTTATGATGATAATGAAAAGAATACCATGTTTGATTATTTGTGTTTTGATTTTTAGTCTAATATTCAAAGAGAAAAGAAGCTAAAAACAGAAATAAAATCTTTTAAGGAGAAATTAATTCTTAAATATGAGAAACTTAAACAGATGACTCAACTGGAACATGACCAAGTCATCTGAAGGATGCTTTTCCTGTGGTAAACCTTGTCACTATGCCAGTGAGTGTAAGTCCAAGGGAAGCTCTATCTTCAAGGTTCTTCTAGAATCAGACAGCAAGATTGACTATGAAGCTAAGTACAAGAAGCTTCTTGCTCCTGTTCTTGGCAAAAAGAAGAGGAAATCCCAAGCCAAAGTGTTAGTGGCTGAAGAAGAAGATTGGGCTGAGGAAGACCTGTCAAGTGATGAAGATGAGGTCCTCACTGCTTAGCCTAGTTTGATGGCCAACACAAGTAGTACTAGCACCTTTGATAAGACTATGAACAAGGCTGCTAAAGCATGTACTTCCTCCAACTGGGATCCTTCATCTATGTACCAGATTGGCAAATTTATTAACTATGATGATAATGAAAAGAACACCATGTTAGATTATTTGTGTGTTGAGTTTCAATCTTATATTCAAAGAGAAAAGAAGCTAAAAACAGAAATAGAATCACTCAAAGAGAAATTAACTCTTAAAGATGAGGAACTTAAACCAATGACAACTCTGAAAGATGAGTTAGCTAAATAAAAGATATTAAATCAGATCTTGGTAAAAGAAACTAGTGAAGCAACTCAAAAGTTCAATGACCTTCAAAAAGTACTTAAAGATATTATTGGTGGAAATTACTCACAAACTGCTAACTGTGCTGATTTTAGTGAGACAATAAATATCTTAGAAAAGACAGACATTTTACCACTCACTTTCCTTAAAGTTGTAAAAGGTAAAAGTGTGATCACTAACAGATTTGCCAAAAGTGAAAGCTCGCATTAAAAAGAATCAATCACTCCTAACAGTGATTCAACTTCTATTATTTTGTTAGAAAGCAAAAGTACTCAAAAGTCAAAGTCAAAGGATGTTATTAAAGGAAAGGAATCATATGCTGATCCCAACATGACATTATGTTGTTAGACCTTAAATCATATGATTTAACCTTAAGTTCTTAAGTGACTAACATTTCATTAGCTAATGCTTCTGGAACAGCTGATCAAATAACTGATGATAAATGCTCAACTGATGGCCTGTCAGCTGATCATGGATCATCTTCTAACTACTCAATTGATCAAGGATCACCTAAAACTCTTTTAAATAAAAGAAACTATGAGAAAAGGAAATAATGCTTGCAATATTTCCAACCCTGCCACATGTAAAGTTGATCGCAAACTCTTTAAAACTAAGGGTCAATCAAGAGTGCCTGTAAACAAAGACCTTTTAGGTTTACTGGATCAGCGGCAACAGCTGAGTGGTAAAGTAGGTCAGCTGATGACCGATAGTCATTAGAATACTGAAAAGGTTACTCATAGGCAGTCACCAAAACATTTTCAATGCTCCAAGAACCAAAAATGTTATAAATATGCTAGCAAAGAATATAAGGCACGTGACTGTTCCTAAGAAGGATATTCAAGACAGCAGACTAATACTGATAACATGACCGTTTCTTTCATTCATAAACAACCTGATATGAAGTGGATAGCTAGGTGCAATCCACAGGGGTCCACTTAATAGTGGATACCCTAAGTGTCACTAACCCTTCTTTAATTAATAACTGTGCAGAGCTTTAGTACATGGTATCTAGACAGTGGATGCTCCAGGACCATGACAGGCAATAAAGCACTACTCAGCAACTACAAGAAGGAGAAAGGTCCAAGGGTGACCTTCGGTGACAACAACTTTGGTCATACCAAAGGTTATCGCGAACTTCATAATGAGAACCTCAATCTGTCAAAGGTTTCATATGTTAAAGGGCTCAAGTATAACCTCATTAGCATAATTCAAGTGTGTGATAGGATAATAAAGTCTGTTTCAACAGGACAGGGGGTTCCATCATAAATGGAGAAGGCAAAACTATTCTTTGTGCTAAGAGAACGAAGGATGTTTATACACTTGATATATCCTCTCGTGATCCATCAAAGTTAACCTGTTTGTACTCAAAATCTGTTACAGACACAAACTGCTTATGGCACAAAAGGCTTTCCCACCTTAATTTCAAAAACATCAACAAGCTGAGCAAGGGTGATCTAGTGTCAGGATTGCCTTCACTGACTTATACAAAGCCTAAACCTTGTTATGCTTGTGAAAAAGGAAAGCAGCACAAAACATCTTTTCCATCTAAGTAGGCTTTCTCCATTACTGAACCATTATACATGTTGCATATGGATCTATTTGGTCCTGCTACTACTGCAAGTATTGGTGGAATGCACTTGTCATGGTGGATTAGTCCTCAAGATACACTTGGGTATTCTTCCTTAAAGATAAGAGTGATGCTACTGAAGAGATAATTAGCTTTATCAAAAAGATGGAATTGCTTAATGGCAATCTAGTGAGGATGCTTAGAAGTGATCATTGAACTGAGTTTAGAAATCAAACTCTTGAAGGTTTTTGTGATGAGAAAGAGATATCTCAAAACTTCTCTGCTCTAAGAACTCCACAACAGAATGGTGTAGCTGAAAGAATGAACAGAACCTTGATTGAAGCTGCAAGAACCATGTTGTGTGATAGTGGATTAAGCTTCAATTTCTGGGCTAAGGCTGTCAGCTATGCTTATTTTACTCAGAACAGGTCCCTTGTGATCAAGAGACACAACAAGACTACTTATGAAGTGCTCAAGGGAAGGAAGCCAAACATCAACATCTTACATATCTATGGCTTTCAATGTTTCATCCTGAACCAGAAAGATCAGCTGCAAAAGTTTGCACCTAAAGCATATGAAGGGGTGTTTGTTGGTTACTCTGTCATTTCCAAAGCATACATAGTATACAACACCAGAACAAAGTTCATAGTAGAATCTATCAATGTAAGTTTTAATGAAAATGACTTTCTTACTTCCTGTTCTTCTAATCATGTTACAGGTGATGAATTTAATGATCTGATGACTACTGGTGAAAGCATTCCAGTATCAGCTGATACACTCCCATCAACTGATGTAGATGATTTAGATGATCTAGTTCCTATAATCTATGAAACCAATGCACAGCCTACCTCAAATTAACCCCTACTTCTTCTGAATGATGTGAATAATGGATCAACATCAATGGACTCTAATTCTATATCTGATTCCTTTATCAATAGAACTATCCAGAGATTGCAACCCTGAAATTCCATCAGCTGATCATCCAGAAGTCTCATCAGCTAATCCAAATCAAGGAATTTGTAATCCCCAAATCGAAGTCAATCCCAACTCTCCCACAATCTAAATGACTACAAAGACCTCAGAGATATCATCAAGATCAGGTCATAGGTAATATAGAGGCACCTGTACTAACCAAATCCAAAGCTTGCAGTTTTTGTTTATACATAGGTTTTGTCTCTATGATTTAACCAAAGAAGGTTGATGAAGCTTTCAATGATCCCCGCTGGATTAATGCTATGCAAGGGGAGCTGGCAGAATTCACAAGAAACAATGTATGGACTTTGGTGTTCAGAAATAAAATGGATAAACAAAGGCAAATCATCAGAAATAAAGCAAGGCTAGTTGCTCAGGGGTATTGTCAAGAAGAAGGTATTGACTTTGATGAAACCTTTGCCCCTGTTGCTAGACTTCAGGCATTTAGACTGTGTCTAGCTTATCTTGCCTTCAAATACTTTAAGGTCTTCCAAATGGATGTTAAGAGTGCATTTCTCAATGATGAATTGAAGGAAGAGGTGTATGTCAAACAACCTCCTGGTATTGAGGATACAAGCTGTCCTGACCATGTTTACTTTCTAAACAAAGCTTTATATGGTCTAAAGCAAGCTCCAAGAGCCTAGTATGATACTCACTCTTCTTTTCTAACCACTAAAAGCTTTACTAGAGGATGCATAGATAGCACTTTGTTCATAAGGAAGTTCAAGGATGATGTAATACTGGTACAAATATATGTAGATGACATAATATTTGGGTCTACTAATTTGGATCTTTGTAAAAGGTTTTCTAAACTCGTGTCTAATAATTATCAGATGAGCATGATGGGTAAACTAACTATTTTCTAGGTCTTCAAATTAAACAAGAGGTTTATGGAATTTTCATTCATCAAACAAAGTATGTCAATGATTTACTTAAGAAATTTGAGTTTGAAAATTGTTCTTCAATGAAAACACCCATATCCACTGCTCTTAACCTAGGAAAGGACACTGATGGTAAATCAGTGAATATTACTGCTTATAGAGGCATGATATGGTCCCTTTTATACCTCACAACAAGTAGACCGAATATAATGTTCTAAACATGTCTCTGTGCTAGATATCAAGCAGATCCCAAAGAATCACACATTGCTGTAGTTAAACGAATCTTCAGGTTTCTCAAAGGAACTCCTAATCTTGGTATTTGGTACCCCAAGGACTCAGATTTTGAGTTAGTTGGATACAGTGATTCTGATTTTGCAGGTTGCACTTTGGACAGAAAGAGTACATCTGGTGGATGTCAATTGTTAGGTGGAAGGTTAGTCAGCTGGTCTAGCAAGAAACAAAATTCTATTTTCACTTCTACAGCTGAGGTAGAGTATATTGCTGCTGGTAGCTATTGTGCTCAATTACTATAGCTGCAAAACCAACTACTTGACTATGACCTACAGTTTGAAAACTCCCCAATCCTGTGTGACAACACTAGTGCAATTTCTACATCTAACAATCATGTTTTGCATTAAAAAACAAAGCACATTGAAATAAGACATTACTTTTTAAGAGATAATGTGCAGAAAAAGAAAGTTTTCATGCACTACATTAGCACTGATTTTCAACTGGCTGATTTGTTTACAAAACTTTATATGAGTCTAGGTTCAGCTTAATAATATCCAAACTTGACATGTTAAAGTTAGCTTGTTGTGTGCAAATAATTCAATTTTGTGTGTGATATTGATGTATTACTTATCTAAGCTTCTCTCTGTCTTACTGCAATTGAAAAAGCTATGTGAATTTGATCAGCTGATGTTCATCATCTGATGGAATTCCTCAGCTAATCATCATCAGCCAAGGACGAAAAGCTCAACTAAGTGAACACATCAGCTCATACTCTGTTTTCTTGTAAAGATCAGCTGACACTTTTAAATTCATCAGCTGATGCCTCTTTCCTAGTCAACATTGTGTCCCCACACTTATTTAATTATTTTCACACTAGTATTTATTACGTTTCCTAGTATTTAATTCATTTAAATTGTCCGTTAGTTATCCGTCCATATTTGCTTTCCGTTAACTTTTCTTTTTCAAATGTGACAGTTGCTTTTCCGTAGAGATTTCACAGGGTCAGATGGTGGTTTCCAAAAAGATATTAATGATGGTCTGGTGGTTTTTCAAATTCACTTTTTCAAAACTCCCAAATTCAAACTTTCCTCTTTCAAAGAAACCTCTCTTGCTCTCTTTCTCAACTATTCATCGTCTTCTCCATCTAAAACAAAAATGGTGACCTACTGTCCTCGATTTAGCCCAAATATTGATGCCGATGTAAATGTCCCTACCGGAACCCAAATGAACATCACAAACAACAACATTCTTCCTTGCACTGAAATTCCAGAGCGGTTATCTAATGAAGTTTACGAACCAGTGGTAAACTTTCTAACTGCTCACCCTCTGTTTTTAAGTCTCACTACACACCCGATTATTATCTTCCCTCGCATTGTTGGGGAAATGTGGTAAACTGCCCGTTTATACCAAAATGAACAAACCATCACTTGCTCAATGCTAAATGGCAGTGTTACCTAATTATTAGCACTTAAACCGTTCGAAAAGACACATCTATCCTAGACAGAGCCCCATATACTCTATTTTAAACTCATACCCAAACCCTAGAAGTGCTACCTTTAATCGAATATGATGCACTAGTGTCCTATGGAAAGTGTTGGTCATTTGGTGAGAGTATCAACAAGCAAGTAATGTGTAGAAGGGGGTTGAGTACACTTTCTGCGGAAAATTGAACAAATTCATAAAAAGTGTTACACATATCAAACCACATGAAATCGAATGCTTTCATTAATAAGAAGATGATTACAGGAACACTCAAGTAAGCAACACTTGATATGTAAACACCTAATGTAAATCAAATCTCTCAAACTTTGCTATCTTTAATCAACTTATGATTATAGATACAAACTAACTCTTTACACCGGATTTATTCACAAATTTAATACTTACCAACTTCACAACAGACGTGAAGATTGAACACACGAACAATGTTGGCAATCTGTGAATTTCTTGATCACGTTGAACTTACAAACAGTGTATCAAGACTCGTAACACATACGATGGTTAGGTTGAGGTGGGATTAGGTACCTCTAAACTTATCAGGAGATAAGTATTTATAATCATGTTCCTACGGATCCTAACAAACTAGAACTTATCCTAATCTGCTAACAAACTAACGGATAACTCGGAATCTTGAATCTTGAATCTTCTATCTTGAGTCTTCAATCTTCAATCTTGATTCTGGAGTCTTCTTATTGATGTCGTAGATATAGAGAGTAAAAGGAATCTAAAACATATTTAAATTCTCTTAAAGTGACTTCTTTAGTCGGGATGAGTTACTCATCTCGAAACTCATCAAGCTGAGTCCTTTGAGAACAAACTCAAAATCAAACATGTACTAACATGTATAATGACTAATTCATCCATAGAAGTCATAAGAGTTAGCTAGAACTTACTTAGAAACTCTGTTGAGCTTACTCAGTCTATAAGCTAAGTCACTCAGCTCGAAACGCATCAAGCTGAATACTCAACCTATACCTTAGGTGACACGCACATCTTATCAAACATATTGATAAACTGACTAAGATATAGTCTAAGCTACTCAATTATATGCTCAGCTTATACTCAGCTTATGCTCAGTCTGAAACACTATAAGTGCTCAGTCTTATCAAGCTTCATAATTCTGTTTAAGTTGTATTTAGAACATATCTTACAAATTAACTTTGTCTCATCAAATCTTAACTGATGAGATCATTTGACCAACAAACTCCCCCTATTTGATGATGACAAAACCATCAAACAGTTCTTAAGTTTGTTGAACATAATTATGTTTTAAATCTTAAACTTACTAAGATTTTAATTTTGAACTAATCAAATATTAATTGAACTTATCAATTATAAGTTAAACATGCCAACCAAACATATTAATGAACATGAACTAACCAAATTGTTCATTCAAGCTGAACTCATCAGACTAACAATTATGAACATATCATAAACAGTTGAACATATCAAACTAATACTTGTATTCATTAAATTGAACATATCAGAATACAAAAATTTTGATCACTTAGATCATGCACACTTAGTGCTTACATTAGAACTAATCTAATATTTACAAATATAACTAATCTATTACAAAAGTTATCTCTTGAAGTCTAGATGCGAAACTTCCCAAAGTATAATTTCTCTGTTGATCTCTTCTAACACCGTTTCAGCTTCTGCATCTCCCCTAAGTTCCTTTTGTTGCATACGGATGATCTTATTCAGCTTGTATCTCACAAAATGTTTTGCACTTTCATCACCACAGCAACTCCTTATATTTCAGGCATCCTTAGCCTTCAAATATCATATCTCTGAAAGCTTTATGAAGCTAGGATTGCCTGCCTGATCCTTAAACATAAATCCCTGAACTGGTGTGTCAATAACTTGATTCTCTTTGAATGCAACACCTTCAGGTATCTTAAATAAGCTCTCCCATTGCAGACCAGGAACTGGAACACATCTCAGCTCCTCATCTCGAGAAATCAGCTTGGAGACTTCAGTTGTAATCTCTTGCTTGATCTGACTCTTTTTGAATTTCTTGAGCATCATAATTATTCTTTTCCACTCAATGTAACCCATCCTGTGAACATACCTCTGGTCCATTCCCACTGTTGACTTATCATCAAATAGGAAGGTGAGAATGATGGCTCCATTTACTCTGCTCAGAGTCATGCTCTTGACTTCCTTGTTGGTGCTTCTTCTGAAGTAGCATTCCTGGATGTCTGCATCTGTATACGGGATTGGATCAGGCCTTGGACCAGAATAATCATCTTCAGCTTGGGCTAAAGCTTTTCTCTCTTTTTCTCTTTCTTGGTCCCTCACTTCCTTTTCTTTCTTCTTTTTTAGCTCAGCAATAGATATCCCAAGCTCATCAGCTTCCTCTTGCTCGAGCATTTCAATCATTAGCCTCATAGCTTTCTCTTCCTCAGTTTAGGAGACACTGTTAGCTTCAGACTCAGATTCTACTACTTTTCTCCTTTTAGCTGCAGGTTCCTCTTTCTTTAGCTCCCCCTCAATCTGAGCTTGTCTCTCTGCTCCTTTTGCTAGCACTAGTAGAGCCTCAACCTCATCTTGAACAAACTCAGCGTCAGCTTCAGCTTGAACCTTCTCCCCCTTTTTGTCATCATCAATAGGGTTCGAAGTCTGTCTTTGTTGTAGAGCAGCAACTGCAGAGGCAATTTCTTTGACATCATTGATCAGCTTGTCAAGCCTCTGATAGATTTGGCGTTTGTGCTTATTTTGCTTGAGGTGGAACAAACCAAACTGAGCTGCAATGTATGTCTTGAGCTTTTGAATGCCTGAAGAGGCAGCTTCATCCTGAGGAGACTGACTCCTGCCCTTGAACTCAAAATTTTGTTCCTCTGAGTTGAAAGAGTCAAGTGCCTTAGGAGTGTGTTTGGGTGAATCATCCAAGGGTTGGTGTATACCCTCAAAGTCATGTGTACCAGAAGTTAGACCCTGTAACTCACCTTGGTATTGAGATGAATCATTGACAGGTCGTGTAGAAGAGTGTGAGAAATGAAGAGAAGTAATTGGGCTCGAAATGTAATGAGTCTGGGTAGGTGGTTGGATTATGTGGTAAGTGGGTGGGGGGGATTGACGCTGGGCATTGGTCAGATCTTCAATTTTACCTGAGTTTGTCTGCTCAGGCACAGTAGTAGGCTCTCACATGGCTCGAGTAAGTGTGGGCTGAGTAGACACCACACCCAAGTGAGGCTGTTGGGTTTGAATGAGCCTTGAGGTTGGCACCTGAAGAGTAGGTGTCTCCCCCTCAACTCCTGCCGGTGGAGGAATCAATGTGATTTTAGCTCCAGTGGTACCTTTAGTTTTGGCACCACCTTTGGTAGATTTTCTATTGTAGGTTTGGATATTTACCTTGGTAGTAGTGGGCACACCAAGGTTTGATTCCGAGTGGATTTTATAATGGATCGAAGGAGGAGGAGATGGGTTAGACCGGGTCGGGCTTACCACAGTCTTATCTCCAAAAGAAGATGGATAAAAGTAAGAAGAAGAAGAAAGTAGAGAAGTTATACTTGGTGCAGCTTCAATGTTTGTTGGCTCAGCTTAAGCAGAGTGCTCAGCTTGAACCTCTAGGTCAGCTTGAGCTGCTCCCCCTTGAGTAGACCCCTCAGCTCCACTTTTAGATGAAGATCTCTTAGCTATCCATTGCATAGGCTCACTGAGGCCCTATTGCTTGGAAAGATGTTGTTGTTGAACATCTTGGAGCTGAGTGCTGGTTTGAGGAACAGATCCTGACCAACTTCATATAGTGCAGTCCCTAGCTCAGCTTCAAATGCTAAGGACGGGTACCTTATAAAAGGCACATGAAGATCCCTTGTGGTCTTCGTCACTTGGACCTTGAGGTCATTGAAGATAAGCAGTGCATAATCCAGATTGCGTGCAAAATAAATGTTGTAGAGCACCTGCATCTCGAACTCATTGACTTGGTCCTGTCCTCCAACCTTGGTTCCAAGTGAACGAATCACTGTGGACACCATAAATCCCCATCTGGTTGGAAAGGTGGCCTTTTTTATTACACCCTCAGTTTGTGGGTGACCCATTCTGGGTAGGACTGACCTTGCCACCTGCCTTGTCACGGCAGGCTCGAACAAATAATTTTGAGGGAGTTGAAGAACTTCCCTTAGCCTTTGAACTGTGAGGACGATGGTTCCCTCCCCATTTAGTATTGTGCCTCTGATTTCCCCTCTGTCCTGGTCGTAAACACATGTATACCAGAACTCTAGTAAGTGATGAGGAACCACATGAATTGGTGCTCCAGTAAAAATGAATGCCAGTAGGCATTTGTGGATATAATCCACCCACGCTTCATAACCCCTGTTCCTTTTGCGCTAAGGGATTGTTAGGCAGGCTCGTTGATTGTTGATTTTAATCGACGGAAATCCGTTGTTCTTGAAGGCAACACCCCTTACCATTCGATCACTCAGATTTACAATGGTTCCGTCCATCGTAGAATGATTTCGATTCACACTGAGTAAATACGCAGTTCGCACTGAGCGATTAAGGTTTCAAATTCGATTGAACGGTGAAATGCACTTAGCAAATAGGTGGTTTTAGAAGGTATATGGAGTATATCAGAAGTTTAGTAAGCGTAAACGTCTGAATTTCGGTTACAAATGATATATATACCTTTTTGAGGAGAGAGAAAAGTTACCGTTGGAAATCCCTATTTATCCGTTACTCTAACGAACTTACAGATAGATGTAACAGTAATAGAGATGAAACACATCATATCCCAATAGATAAGTTTGTAAAATAACATTCTTGACTCACAAAAATATTATTTACACTTTTGTATTACACCAATACGTAATCGGTATAAAACGGCATTTGAGACTGACTCAAATATAATATCTCATTAATTAATAACACATAGTAATTAAAACATCGTTTGGACATACCAAGCTGAGTAGAATTATCACTCAGCATGGGTCAAGCACTCAGCTTGATTTGAGCACTCAACTTGAGATTGATACTCAGCTTGAGTGGAGCACATAGCTCAGAATCAATGACACTTAGTCATTTTTATATGAGACTAACTCAAGTTAATATTTTAACCACACTTATCAGTTAAAACATGTTTGGAACAGACCAAACGTGTGAACTTATCACTCAGCTTGACCAAGTGAACAGTTTATGAATACATATCTATAAAATGTACGCTCAGCTTAAGACACATAGTCATTGTCAAGCTGGAACTCAGTTTGAGAAACTTATCTAGGGGTTGAGCATACCCAATTACTTAAAAGATAGGAAAACCTTTTCTCATCAAGAGGTTTGGTAAAAATATCTGCTAATTGATCATATGTGGAGATAAAATTTATGTCAACTTTACCTTTTTCCACGATGTCTCTTATGAAGTGTGCCTAATTTCTATATGCTTTGTTCTTTAGTGGAAGAATGGATTATATGTGATGGCTATTGCACTTTGGTTATCACAGAATATAGGAGTTTTCCTGAAATTCATACCAAAGTCTTGAAACTGATGTTGCATCCACAGGATTCGAGCACAACAGCTTCATGCAGCAACATACTTAGTTTCAGCAGTTGAAGTAGCCACTAAATTCTGTTTCTTACTAGTCCAGCTGACTAACTTCCCTCCAAGCATTTGACATCCTCCAGTTGTAGATTTTCTATCTAATTTGCACCCAGCATAATCAGCATCTGAAAATCCAACTAACTCAAATCCAGAGTCCTTTGGATACCAAAGACCTAGATTTGGTGTACCTTTAAGGTACCTAAAGATCCTTTTCACAGCTTGAAGATGTGATTCCTTAGGATGTGCCTGATATTTTGCACAAACACATGTAGCAAACATGATATTAGGTCTACCGGCTATCAAATAGAGTAATGAACCTATCATTCCTCTATAGGTAGACTGACATACAGACTTTCCATCTGAGTCCTTGCTTAGCTTGACAGCTGGTGACATGGGTGTTTTCATGGTTGAACTAGAATCAAAACCATATTTCTTTATCAAATCAAGAACATACTTGCTTTGATTAATGAATATTCCATCAGGCTTTTGTTGAATCTGCAAGCTTGGGAAATATGTCATTTCACCCATCATACTCATCTTGTACCTTTTTTACATAACTTTGGAGAACCACCTAATGTAAATCAAATCTCTCAAACTTTGCTATCTATAATCAACTTATGATTATAGATACAAACTGACTCTCTAAACAGGATTTATTCACAAATTTAATACTTACCAACTTCACAACAGACGTGAAGATCGAACACACAAACAATGTTGGCAATCTGTGAATTTCTTGATCACGTTGAACTTACAAACAGTGTATCCAGACTCGTAACACATACGGTGGTTAGGTTGAGGTGAGATTAGGTAACTCTAAACTTATCAGGAGATAAGTATTTATAATCCTATTATTACGGATCCTAACAAACTACAACTTATCCTAATCTGCTAACAAACTAACGGATAACTCGGAATCTTGAATCTTGAATCTTCTATCTTGAGTCTTCAATCTTCAATCTTGATTCTGGAGTCTTCTTATCCATGTCGTAGATATAGAGAGTAAAAGGAATCTAAAACATATTTAAATTCTCTTAAACTGACTTCTTTAGTCGGGCTGAATTACTCAGCTTGAAACTCATCAAGATGAGTCCTTCGAGAACAAACTCGAAATCAAACATGTACTAACATGTATAATGACTAACTCATCCATAGAAGTCATAAGAGTTAGCTAGAACTTACTTAGCAACTCTGTTGAGCTGACTCAGTCTATAAGCTGAGTCACTCAGCTCGAAACGCATAAAGCTGAATACTCAACCTATCCCTTAGGTGACACACATCTTATCAAACATATTGATAAACTGACTAAGATATAGTCAAAGCTGATCAACTATATGCTCAGCTTATACTCAGCTTATGCTCAGTCTGAAACACTATAAGTGCTCAGTCTGATCAAGCTTCATAATTCTGTTTAAGTTGTATTTAGAACATATCTTAGAAACTTAACTTTATCTCATCAAATCTTAACTAATGAGATTTTTTTACCAACAGAAAGTACAAAGTTTTGGTACTAGGGCATCCCTGGAAATACCTTGCTAAGATCATCACAAGGTGTTTTTGACTAAATGTGGTAGCCATAATCTTCTGAATCAAACAAAATTGATGATCATGCATTCTTTTGTCACTAGGAGGAACATTGATTATGCCCAGGTGGTGTTCACTGAAATGGTTGACAGAATCACTTTGAGCACAACAAAGAAAGTGTCCAGATTTCAAGTTCCTTACATCAGATTTCTAAGTTTGATCTCCCTGGAGCACCTCTCTCTCGAAACCTATACAAATTTCACAGAGACCTTTGATGTTCTTGAAGTATATCAAATGGGTCAGAAGGTATTCTTGACCATCAAAGACAATAGGGGTCCTAATATCTCTCTAACTATGCAATTAGTCATTGATCAAGCTGCTCAACAACAATAGTGTTGTTGAAGAAGAAGGAGAAGAAGAGGGTGAATCTGATAATGATGATAAAGGTGATGATGATGGTGAATCCAGTGAAAGTGGAAGTGAAGAGAATGAGGAAGATAATGATAGTAACAATGGTGATAATGGTGGCAATGATGGTAATAATCTATTTATCTTAGAGAGTGATGAGTTAGTGGCTGAGTCCCACACTGCAAGAGGACTTATGCCCTACTCAGATGATGAGGAAGAGGAGGAAGATGTTGCTGATGTTGTTAGAGGTGGTCGAGCACCAAGTTTGGATATTGGTGGTGCTAGTGGTGCTGTTGATGATGCACCTAAAGTTAAAGTAAATGCACCAGAGGCTGAACATGAAGTTACAATTACAGTAGCTCCCACTGCTCAAATTGATGAAATTTTTTTGATTTATACTTCACAACTTGAGACCCCCTGTGCAATAGAAAGTGTTCACTTAAGCCTGGGTGGTCGTAATGATGAAGAATACCACAGTAATGATGTTGTTGGTCAAAACAAAGAAGCAACTTCTTTAGAGGAGGAGGTGATATCTGATCAGCTTTTTCAGATGATTGAAGTTAGCAAGCACACCCATCCCTCAGGTATTGCTTTTTCAACCCATGAGGACACTCACTTAGTCGACCTAACCAGTGAGATCCAATCCTCACTACTTGTGATTCCACCTCAACAGCCAAGCTCAAGTATACCCCCAATGATCACTTGTTATACTCTCACCACAGCCCCTATAGAACCAGGGTCAGAAGAGATTGTACACATTGCACATATCTCAGAGGATGTGATTACCACACCTCAGACCTCAATGCCAAAAACTTCCTCTTATTTTGAGGGGGCTCAATGGACATTGAAGTAACCCTTAAGCTAGTAGAGGCATCCTCCCAACCGGATGTGTCTGTACAAATGGGACACCATTTATCTAGGTCACCCTTCCAAAAGGGTGACACCATTGAAAGACAGACCCTCTTCCAGGGTCACACTGTGTCTATACCCCAATTGAGTCTACCATTACCCTCATTAAGTTCACAACAACTTATTGATGCACAAAGGGGAACCTAATTGAGTTCAACCCCCACTCACACTCATATACTTGTACCTACAATCGATTATATTCTTACATAATCAATAGTACTTCCTGTCAATGCTAGTGGTCTTGACCGATCATTAGTACAGGGCGCAACATCTGTTTCTAGTGATCTTAGGTTTTTCTACCTAAACCTAAGTGAGGGACCAACAACGACCATACCTGATATTGGTACAATCCCTCAATCAATCCCTTCAATCCCATCTACCTCACCCCAAACAAAACCCAACCCTCCCTTTCTTCAAATAGTCCTCTTAATCTCTCAAAAGATTGATGACTTGCAAGCCTCCTTCAACACATTCCAACACCAAACAGAAACTAAACTTTCCTCTCTCTCAGAGGAAGTTGAGTCACTCAAAGCTGCCCAAACCCAACCATAACCTAGGGGCCCATGTTGATCTTAACCCTAATCTTGCCAAACTTGATCAACTTCTATCCCAAACTCCTACACCTACTCATGCCCCTACACCTATCCTTACATAGCAAACCCTATCCAACCTAAACCAAACCACATCCAATCTTCTCAACAACCTCCATAACATCAAACCAACCACTCCTCCCATTTCTGTTACAATATCAGACCTCATTCTTCAAGTTCCTAACTTTCTTAGGAGCTTAGATGAAGAAGTCACCAACCTCTCTCACCTTACCCGCCAAATACACATTGAAAGTCTTATAGAGTTCACCAATTTCACAAATTCCATCAACCGTTTAAGACCATCTACTTCTACTCCCCAACCTTTCTTCTCTCCTATCTCATCCCACATTAGACCCACCCCCTTCACCCAACCTACCATTCCTACCCTGGCGCTTTCAACCTCAACCATCCCTCCTTCCACAGCTCAATATACCTACCCAGTCCACTCCCACTGTTTTCAAACCCTCTACCTCAACCCCAGCTACCCCTGCTAAACCTCCTGTTTCCTTTCCTACTTTTCCCTTATCATCTTTTCATGATGACAAAAAGGGGGAGATGTTAATCAATTCAAGTTCAAAGAGATCATCTTCCAGTTAAGCTGATGAAGCTTATGACAGACTTCAAGCAACTGCTGATAGGTTGTTTGGCCCTAAACCAAAGGAAGAAAACACTCCCAATGAAGCAGAATCAACACTTAAACCATCTACTAAGGGAGAGCAAGAAACACCAGCTGAGGGGGAACAAAGACCAAAGAGGAGACTGAACAGATGGCATAAAGGAAGAGTGCTAAGAAATCAAACCAAGGTGAATCATGTGCTCCAATAAATATCCCATCAGATGATGATGAATCAGATGATTATGATAAGTCTCTCTCTTCTCTGCTAAAGATTAGGCAACCAAGTCCTACTCCTCAGACTCCAACAGTCTAATCATCTCCTAAACCTCAGGAAAAGCCTTCCTATCCAAGATCTTCTTCTAAAAGAAAAGGCAATTATGATTGCTGAAGAAATAGATGAAGAAGAAAGAAAGGAGTTGGAAGAGCAAAGAAAGAAGATGATATAAAAACAAAAGGAAGATCAAGAGGATGAAGCAATGAGGATAGTTGCACTCCTAGGAGAACCATTGGAACAGCTCATTCAAGCACAAGAAAGACAAAATAAGTTCCTAACTCCTCAGGGTATGGCTGCTGCACTAGGGGTACCAGAAGAAGAAATCCTTCAAGCTGAAGAAGAAGAAGCTAATTTGTTCTTCCCCCAAGTGCAAACACAGCAAGCTGTCTCTACTCCAACTGTCAAGAAGGATAATAAGAAGGGTAAAACTCATAAAGAATCAATTCAAACCCTCTCAAATCTTGACTTCTATTCAATTAAAAAACTCTCCCAAGATAGATAAAAAAGAGATGGAGAAATACAGAACTAAGCTAACAATCAGACAATTCCCTGAAACAATCACAACAACATCTGCTCATATGGGTCGTGGTGATCCTTACCTTAGGATTCTAAGAAAAGATAGACCAAGAGAATCATAGGATGCTCATATTGAACATATAAGGGAATACTCTGTTGAAGTCCAAAAGTAACAATGCTCAACCGTTTATAAGAGAATGCAGCTACTGGAGCTCAAGGCCTTTTGTCCCTTTTGAGCAGAGAGAAAGAATTGTATATCATCCCTTCTTCACTGACTTTGAGAATCTGAATACCACTTTACCACTCAACACTTTTCCTGTAATGTTCAATTTCATCTCAAAACCCAAAACAGGGAATGTTCTTCAAGAATAGAGCTGGTGAATGGAAGTTCTTCAGGTTGGCAGAGCTCAACAAAGCTAAGAAAGAGCAAATCTATTATATGTATACAGACACAAGAGGCATGACTAGGAGTGACTACTTTGAGCAAATCATTCATTCAAGATCTAATGAATTGGCTCCTCCTTATCCAATTTATGATGCCTTCAAAGTTAAAGAGAAAGAAGAAGACTGGGATGAAACTTCATAACTAGTTTAGTTGTAATCTTATTTTCTAGATTAGTTTCAATTCTATCAAGTAGTTAATTTGTTAGCTCTGATATGTTTAGATGGTTAGCTCTGAACAATCTTGTGTATCTCTCTTTATTTTGTAATCAAGCTTGAACTTTGATCATGGACTACTTAGCTAATAGTTAGTATAGATGATTCTAAGTAGATAGCTCACCTAGTGTAATTATAGAAAATCAAAAATCCTAAAAACAAAAAAAGGATAGAAAATATACCACAAAAACAGAACAATGGTACTTCATAAGTAAAAGATTCCCAAAATCAGAACATTAAGGGAACATAATTATAGAGTTACCAAAAACAGATAGCTACGTAACCAAATTGTACTTAAAAGTTTTATTTTTTTACAAATCCGAGTCAAACTGATTCTTCCATACAAGATAAGGTTTTGTCATCATCAAATAGGGGGAGATTGTTGGAGAGATAACAATATCAAAACCATAATCAAACATGTCTATTAATTAAAATAGGATTTGATGTTAACAAAACCATATATTCAGTTTTAGACTAAGATCAGTGAAAAACATGTGTTTTTTTTCATTTAGACTTAAAGAATTATCTAAGTTAAAACCATCAACTGAGAAACAGAGTTGATCAGCTAAACTCTAAGGATCAGACAAAGAATCAACTTTAGAGGATCAGATAAGAAGAAAAGGCAAGTATAGAAGCATCAGCTGAGGATCTACAAGCATCAGATGAGGATTTACAAACATCAGCTGAGAAACAGAGTTGATCAGCTGAGACCTCAAAAGCATCAGCTAAGCCCTCAAAGAAGATCAGCTGAGGCTTTCTTCGATCAGATTTGAAATTCATTCTCACCAAGTCTTTCTCTATAAGCTTATTACTCTTAATGATCAGCCGAACACTTTGTTCTACAGATCATATAGGTTGATTAGCTTATACATCTGAGTCCTTAATTTATTCCTCGTCTGAGCAAAATTAGAATTGCAGTTTAGAGCTAGTTTGTCAGCTAAGTCGTGAAAAGTTTGAACACTTGGCTGTTTTTATTCTTAAGTCAAACGCAGAACATGTGTTTTTCTATTTTGTCTTTAGAGATTTCTTTGTAATAGTAATAGAACTTTTTGAATCTGCAAAGAGACAAAAAGGATTGTGTTTGACCTCTTTGAAAAGGTGATA
The DNA here is from genome assembly GCA_947179395.2 of Pulicaria dysenterica. Classification (NCBI taxonomy): domain Eukaryota; kingdom Viridiplantae; phylum Streptophyta; class Magnoliopsida; order Asterales; family Asteraceae; genus Pulicaria; species Pulicaria dysenterica. Next base: position 56,132,199 of record OX359291.1, on the reverse strand, counting down.
GCTACTTTACAAGAAGATGATCTCGAAGATTTTTTCACAACAACTAAGTATGGCTGGCAACTCCATACTTGGTAAAGTCAAATCTGAAAAAAGCATGGTATTGTATAAAGTACAAGCATGGAAAGAGAAACTTACACTTCCTAGGCAAAAGGTATGAGTTAAATAATATAATAATAGATAGTGGTATTTACTTTATCAGAATAGTACATTCAATTTATACTTTGCGTGTATAAAGGAAAACTACTTTTAACCCACTAACTTTATCTATTATGATAGTATTATCCTTATTACTTTTGTCTCCTCTTCCTTTCCACCAACCGGACACCAAAAGCTTATATATACCCAAGCATGGAAACATGTTAAGTATTCATTCATCGGAGTTGAACACTGATTTCTCATAAGTTGAGATCTAGAAGAGTTAAGCAATATATTTTCTCAGTGTAATCAAATTTGTTCATGTGTTGAACATCCTAAGCATTAGTTAGTTAAGATAAGCTTTATCTATGTGTTAGACAGTTTAGTTGCCACCTTTGTTGAACTAAGATTTTCCGCATCTAGTTCATGTAATTCTTGATTTATATCAATAAGAATTGTATAAAGTATAAACCGTGTGTCTCTAAATTTTTAAAAGCTTAAGTTTGAATTCACCCCACCCACCTTCTACAAAAATTTATTGTTGTAGTATCCACTTGGCACCAACAGGTACACATTTCCCCGGACTATATGCTCAACAGTTATGGCACAGTACCCGTTTACATACCAACTCCAAACCTAGAACCTTATCCATTCGTGGGGACGTGGATCACTTTACCATGGTTGTCACTATAGATAGGCTTAGGGAGATCTTCAGACTCCCTGAAGCCACCAATCATCCTCCAGCCACTTCTTTTGCTGCAATACTAGATGAGGAGAATGCTTTTGCAGCTATTCGAGCTCTGGGATATGATGGAGCCCTAGAAAGAAAATCGTATTTAAACGATCAAATCTCCATCTGATGTACTATCTTTTCCTGAAAATTCTTCAGAGATGCTTAACTCCCAAGCATACTAGGAATGATTACCCCAATGATCACCAACTGAAGGTGTGCGTGGCTGTAGCAAATCACTTACACATTGATTATACACAATTATTCTTTAATGATCTGCAAGCCACTGTTGCAACAAAATCTGATCTAAAAAAAACCAAGGCCAAGTTCATACCGTATCAGCAGTTCATACCAATGATAATCCAAGTCACCATGGATCAGAATGAAAATATTCCCAGACGAGCAGGACACTTCTCAATTTCCCCAAAGCTATTTAACTTCATCAAACTTGTTGCTGCTAATCATGCTCTTGTACCTAAACCATTCCTTGTATCACTTTTAGACCTTTGTGAGCAAAATCATATTGTAATGAGTTATAGGGCGAGTGTAGGAGTACCCTCTATGGTTATATTAGAGCCGGAGGAACCTACCCAAGGGGGAGTAGAACAAGGTAAGGATGTAGTGAATATGCATCAGTTATCTGTGGGAGATACTGAGAGGGATGCGTTGATAGAAAAGCAAGAGAGGGGTGGAGAAGGGGATGTCGGTGAAAAAATAGAGAGGAGGGGACATGTATGATCCTGAGAATGTTTTGATTGTACTTGCATCCATGGCTACTACCTACCCCGACTCAGAATCTGAAGAAGCCTCTGCTACTCATTGTTGGTCCCTTTGTGAGAAGGTCAACAAGCAAGTAATGTGTAGAAGGGGGGTTAAATACACTTTCTGCGGAAAATTAAACAAATCAATAAAAAGTGTTAACACACATCAAACCACAACAATCGAATGCTTTGCTTTTCATTAATAAGAAGATTATTAATGACTCTCTCAAGTAAGCAACACTTGATATGTAAGCACCTAATGTAAATCAAATCTCTCAATCTCTCAAACTTTGCTATCTATAATCAACTTATGATTATAGATATAGTACGACTCTCTAAACAGGATTTAATCACAGATTGAATACTTACCAACTTTACAACAGATGTGAAGATTCGAACACACGAACAACTTGGCAATATGTGAGTTTCTTGATCACCTTGAACTGACAAACAGTGAATCAAGACTCGTAACACATACGATCAATGTTGAGGTGAAACTGAGTTATGGCTCTGTAACTCGTTGAATGTAGTCATAGTCGTAGTCGTAGTCGTATCTCTAAACTTATCAGGATGATAAGTATTTATAATCTTGTTCCTACGGATTCTAACAAACTAGAACTAATCCTAATTTGCTAAGTAACTAACGGATAACCCGGAATCTTGAATCTTGAATCTTCTTATCTTGAGTCTTCAATCTTCAATCTTGATTCTGGAATCTTCTTATCCTTGTTGAAGATATAGAGAGATAAAAGTGAATTTAAAACATATTTAAATTCTCTTAAGCTGACTTCTTTAGTCGGACTGAGTTACTCAGCTTGAAACTCATCAAGCTGAGTTCTTCGAGAACAAACCCGAAAACAAACATGTACTAACACGTATAATGATTAACTCATCCTTGGAAGTCATAAGAGTTAGCTAGAACTTATTTAGCAACTCTGTTGAGTTGACTCAGGATATACGCTGAGTCACTCAGCTTGAAACACATCAGGCTGAATACTCAACCTATAACTTAGGTGACATACACAACTTATCAAACACATTGATAATCTTTCTAAGATATAGTCTAAGCTAATCGAACATATGCTCAACTTATATTCAGCTTATGTTCAGTCTGAAACATTATAAGTGCTCAGTCTGATCAAGTCTCATAATTCTGTTTAAGTTATATTTAGAACACATCTTACAAACTTAACTTTGTCTCATCAAATTTCAACTAATGAGATCATATTCCCAACAAACTCCCCCTATTTGATTATGAAAAAACTATCAAACAGTTCTTAAGTTTGTTTAACAGAATTATGTTTTAAATCTTAAACTTATTAAGATTTTATATTTGAACTAATCAAAGATTAATTGAACTTATCAATTATAAGTTGAACAAACCAACCAAACACAATAATGAATAAGAACTAATCGGTTATTCATTCAAGCTGAACTAATCAGACTAATAATTATGAACATATCGTAACACAGTTGAACATATCAAATTAATACTTGTATTTATTGAACATATCAAAGTACAAAAGTTTTGATCACTCAGATCATGCACACTTAGTGCTTTAAAAAATTAGAACTAATCTAATACATAATTATCTTATGAACTCAGGATGTAGAAGTTCCCAGTTAATGATTTATTTGGTGATTTCGTCTTGCAACTTCTTAGCTTCTATATTCCCTCTAAGTTCCTTATGTTGTACTTTGATGATTTTGTTCAGCTTGTACTTAACAAATTGATTTGAACTGTCACCACCACAGCAACTTCGAATGTGTAAGGCATCCCTAGCTTTTAGATAGCAAATATCATTCAGCTTGATAAAACTAGGTTTGACTGCCTGACCCTTAAACATAAACCCCTGAATAGGTGCATTAATACTCTGATTTTCTGTAAACTCCACAACTTCAGGTACCTCAGATAGTTTCTCCCATTGCAGACCAGGAACTGGAACATATCTCAGCTCCTCAGCTCTATTAATCAGCTTAGAAACTTCAGCAAAGATCTCTTGCTTGATTTGACTTCGTTTGAACTTATTGAGCATTATTATTATTCTCTTCCATTCTATGTAGCCCATCTGGTGAACAAATCTCAGGTCCATTCCCATTGTAGATTTATCATTAAATTCTAAGTTGAGAATGATGGCTCCATTTACTCTGCTCAAAGTCATACCTTTGATCTCTTCGTTTATGCTTCTTCTGAAATAGCATTCTTGAATTTCTGCTTCTGTATATGAGATAGGATCAGGTCTTGGACCAGTGTAGTCAGCTTCAGCTTGAGCCAAGTATTTATTTCTTTCTCTTTTTCTTGGTCCTTTGCCTCCTTCTCTTTCCTCTTTCTCAGCTCTTCAAGTGAAATGCCTAACTCAATGGCTTCCTCTTGTTCGAGCATTTCAATTATAAGCCTTGTGGCTTTTTCTTCTTCAATTTCTTCCTTAGTCTTAGAGACACTGTCAGCTTCAGATTCTGATTCTATCAATCTTTGCTTCTTAGCTGCAGGTTCCTCTTTTTCTAGCTCCAGCTCCCCCTTAAACTGAGCTTGCCTCTCTGCTCCTTTTACTAGTTCCAGTAAAGCTTCAGCTTCAACTAACTCAGCGTCAGCTTGAACCTTCTCCCCCTTTTTGTCATCATCAATAGGGGTTGAAGTCTGTTTTTCGGATAGGGCAGCAACCGCAGAGGCAATCTCCTTAACCTCATTAGTCAGCTTCTCAACTCGTTGATAAATCTTGCGTTTGTTCTTCTTCTACTTGAGATGGAACAGACCAAACTGAGCTGCTAAATACTGTTTCAATTATTATATGCCTGAGGAGGCAGATTTATCTGGAGGAGACTGACTCTTGTTCTTAAACTCAAGATGTTTATCCTATGAAGTAAAAGAGTCAAGAACAACAGTTGGTGAGTATGTGGGTGCATCATCCAAAGGTTGGTGTATACCCTCAAACTCATGTGCACCAAAGTTTGGACCCTGTGATTCATCTTGGTATGTAGATGAAACATTGACAGGTCGTGCATGGGGGTGTGAGAAGTGAAGAGAAATAATTGGGCTCAAAGCGTGTAGTGTATGGGTAGGTGGTTGACTTATTGGTTTGGAGGGGGGTGATTGACCCTGGGGATTGGTCATATTTTCAATGTTACCTGAGTGTGTCTGCTCAGGTACAGTAATAGGCTCTCCCATGGCTCTGGAGAGTGTGGGCTGATAGACACCACACCCGTCTTAGGCTATTGGGTTGATATGAGCCTCGAGGTTGACACCTTAAGAGTAGGCGTCTCCCCCTCAACTCCTGCCTGGGGAGGGATCAATGTGATCTCAGCTCCAGTGATGCCTATAGGAGTGGCACCACCTTTGGCAGTTTTACGGGTATAGGTTTGGATTTTCTCCCTAGTAGCAGTGGGCACACCAGGGGTGGCTTTAGATTGGAGTTGAAAAGAAGCAGGAGGAGATGGGTTGGACTGGGTTGGGACTACCACAGTCTTATCTCCAAAAGAGAAGGGAGAAGAAGTTGAGAGAGGAGGAGTGATACCTTACCTTGGTCGTGTAACGAATGCAGACTCTGAAGAAGACTTAGAACCAGAGTGAGAAGAAGACTCAGCTTGAGCTGGCTGCTCAGCTCGATGATCTGGTTCAGCTCCAGATACTCCCCCTTGATCCAACTCCTCAGCTTCACTTGCTGATGAAGCTCCCTCAGCTATCAAAAGCATGGGATCACTAAGACCCTCCTGCTCTGGAAATATGTCATTATTGAACATCTTTGAGCTGAGTGTGGGTGACAGGAACACATCCTGATCAGCTTCGTACAGTGCTGTCCCCAGCTCGGCTTCAAATGCCAAGGATATGTACCTTATGAACGGTACATGAAGATCCCTTGTGGTCTTCATCACTTGGACCTTGAGTTCATTCAAGATGAGCTGAGCATAATCCAAGTTGCTCGCGTAGTACATGTTGTAGTGCAGTTGCATCTCGAACTCATTAACCTGGTCCAGTCCTCCAACCTTGGTTCCCAGTGAACGAATCACCGTGGACACCATGAAACCCCATCCGGTTGGAAAGGTAGCCTTTTTTATTACACCCTCTGTTTGTGGGTGACCCATCCTGGGTAGGACTGACCTAACTACCAGCCTCGTCACAGCAGGCTCGAACACATCAGATTGAGGAAGTTGAAGAACCTCCCTTAGCATGTGCACTGTGAGAGCAATGGTCCTCTCTCCATTCAGCACCGTGCCCCGAATTTCGCCATTGTTTTGGTCATATACACAAGTGTACCAAAACTCCAGTAGATGCTGAGGAACCACATGTAATGGTGCTCTAGTGAAAACGAAAGCCAATGGGCATTTACGAATATAATTTACCAAAGGTTCGTATCCCCTTATTCTCTTGCGTTCAGGGATTGCAAGGCACGCTCGTTGATTATTAGTTTTGATCAACGGCAATCCATTCTGTTTGAAGGCAGCCCCTTACCATTCTATCACAAAGATTTAGAATGGTTCCATCCATCGTTGATTACACAGAGTAAATATTAAGTTCGTACTGAGCAATTTTGGATTCGCACTGAGCGATTTAGGGTTTCGTGATCGATGAGACGAAGAATTACACTGAGCAACTAGTGGTTGTAGAAGGTATAGAGAGAATTTCAGAAGTTTAGTAAGCGTAAACCTCTGAAAGTCGGTTATGGTCGATATATATACCTTTCCGAGAAGAGAGAAAAGTTACCGTTTGAATCCCTTTTTATCCGTTATGCATAACAAATTCACGGCGCAAGGTGACAGTAATCGAGATGAAACTTATCATCTCCTAACGGTTAAATATGTAAAATAATATTATTGACCTACAACAATATTAGTTACACTGTTTTATTACACCAATACACAATCGGTATAAAATGTGATTCTAGACCGACTCAAATACATAACGACACATGAATTAATAATTAATTCATAGTTTGGACACACCAGAATGAGTAAACTAATCACTCAGCCTTTGTCAAGCACTCAGCTTGAGTTGATCACTCAGCTTGAGATTGAAACTCAGCTTGAGTAGAGCACACAGCTCAGAATTAATCACACATAGTCAATTTTGTTTGAGACTGACTCAAACTTATATGTTAACTACATTGAGTAGTTAAAGCATGTTTGGGACTTACCAAACGTGTGAACCAATCACACAGCTTGAGTTAAGTACATAGCTCAGACTCAATGACACTTAGTCATTTCTGTTTATGACTAACTCAAACTTGTGAACTCGTCATTCAGCTTGACAAAATTTTCAGTTTTAAAAAAACTTATAGATAAACCGTTCACTCAGCTTAAGACACTTAGTCTTTGTCAAACTGAACTCAAATTCTAGACACATAGCTAGGGGTTGACCATACCCAATTCACTTAGCAGATACATAAACCTCTTTTCATCAAGTGGTTTTGTGAAGATATCTGCCAATTGGTCATCAGTGGAGATAAATTTGATATCAACTTTACCTTTTCCCACGATGTCCCTAATGAAGTGATGTCTAATCTCAATGTGCTTGGTTCTTGAGTGGAAGACTGGATTGTAAGTGATGGCTATAGCACTTTGGTTATCACATAAGATAGGATTTTCCTTGAAACTCATACCAAAGTCTTGAAGCTGATGTTGCATACATAGGATTTGAGCACAACAACTTCCTAATGCAACATACTCAGCTTCAGCAGTTAAAGTAGCCACTGAGTTCTGCTTCTTACTAGTCCAGCTTACTAACTTCCCTCCAAGCATTTGACATCCTCCTGTTGTTGATTTTCTATCTAACTTGCACCCAGCATAGTCAGCATCTGAAAAACCAACTAACTCAAATCCAGAGTCCTTTGGATACCAAAGCCCTAAATTTGGTGTACCTTTAAGGTACCTAAAGATCATTTTCACAGCTTGAAGATGTGATTCCTTAGGATCTACCTGATATCTTGCACAAACGCATGTAGCAAACATGATATCAGCTCTACTAGCTGTCAAATAGAGTAGTGAGCCAATCATTCCTCTATAGGTAGACTGACATACAGGCTTACCATCTGAGTCTTTACTCAGCTTGACAGCTGGTGACATGGGTGTTTTCATGTTGAACTATAATCAAAACCATATTTCTTTATCAAATCAAGAACGTACATGCTTTGATTGATGAATATTCCATCAGGCTTTTGTTGAATTTGTAAACCAAGGAAATATGTCATCTCACCCATCATACTCATCTTGCACTTTTGTGAAAATTTTGCAGAACCATTCACATAGAGATTCATTTGTAGAACCAAAAATAATGTCATCCACATAGATTTGTACAAGAATCACATGTCCTTTACTCTTTTTAATAAAAAATGTCTTATCTATACTACCTCTGGTGAAAACCATTGATAGTAGATAGTTGGACAGTGTATCATACCAAGCTCGTGGAGCTTGTTTAAGACCATACAAAGGCTTGTCTAACTTATAGACATGATGTGGAAACTTTGAACTAACAAAGCCAGGAGGTTGTTTCACATAGACTTCCTCCTAAAGTTTTCCATTTAGGAAAGCACTCTTCACATCCATTTTATAGACTTTGAAGTCTTTATATGCTGCATAGGCTAAGAACAGCCTTATGGCTTCAATTCTAGCAACATGGGCAAAGGTCTCATCATAGTCGATTCCTTCTTCTTGCTTATACCCTTGTGCTACCAGCCTGGCTTTAATTCTAACAATCACTCCATATTTGTCCTTTTTGTTTCTATAGACCACTTAGTGCCTATAATTGTATGATTATTAGGGACTGGGACAAGACTCCAGACTTTGTTTCTCTCAAACTCATTTAATCCCTCTTGCATAGCTTCAATCCAACCTTCATCCTCTAAGGCTTCTTCAGTCTTCTTTGGTTCCATTTGAGATAGGAAACCAAAGTAAGCAGCATAATTTGCTGTAGCCTTAGATCTGGTCATGACTCTCTATTGAACATTACCAATTATTTGATCTTGAGGATGGTCTTTGAGGAATTTAAATGTTGTAGTAGGAGATTGTGGTTCTGGATCTGAGTGATATTGAGAACTCTGAGGTGAACTTACATCCTCAGTCTCAACTACAGCATTGTCATCAAACTGTTGATCACTAAGATCTTCAGTCTGAGTAACATCAGCTCTAAAGGGATTGACGAACTCATCATCTTGCTCAGCTTGTGAGTCCTTTGGAGTTTGTGATGATTTCTTTGATAAACACACATCATCATCACTGTCATCATCCATGACATACAATGGATTTGACATTCTGGTTTCCACAGGCTTTTCAAGCTCACTCAGACTGACCAAGTCAGCTTGTCTTTTGTCAGCTTGATCAAATGAGACATGAATTGATTCTTCTATAGCCTTTCTCCTGGTGTTATACACTCTATAAGATTTGGAGATTAAGGAATAACCAATAAAAATCCCAAGATCAGCTTTAGGTTCCAACTTATGGAGCTGATCTCTTTGATTTAGCACATAGCATTTTGAACCAAAGACATGGAAGTAACCTATACTGGGCTTTCTAGATTTATACATCTCATATGTTGTTTTTCCATGTCTTTTGACAATGATTGATCTATTCTGAGTATAGCATGCTGTACTTACAGCTTCATCCCAGAAATAGAGTTTCAATCCTGCCTCACATAGCATTGTTCAAGCAGCCTCAGTTAAGGTTCTATTTCTCCTTTCAGCCACTCCATTTTGTTGAGGAGTTCTGACTGAGGAGAAATTCTGTAATATTCCCTTTGTTCACAAAAGCCTTCTAGGGTTGAGTTTCTGAACTCAGTCCCATGATCACTTCTGAGTTGCTTTACAAACTTACCTTTTTGCAACTCTTCCTGTTTGATAAAACTTATTATCTCCTGGGCAGCATCACTTTTGGCTTTAAGGAATATTACCCAGGTGAATCTTGAGAACTCATCTACTATCACCAAAGTGTACTTCTTGCCACTCAGGCTAGGAGTACTTATGGGTCCAAACAGATCCATATGCAACATATGCAGTGGGTCTGTTATTAAAAAATTATCCTTTGATTTGAATGACCCTTTATGATGTTTCCCCTGTTCACAAGGGAACACAATTTGTCCTTGACAAATGTGATCTTTGATAATCCAGAGACTAACTCTTTATTAGATAGCATATTTATATTTTTGAAATTAAAATGTGATAATCTTTTATGGCACAACCAACTCAGCTTAGGAACAGATTGAGAATACAAGCAGGTTTCAGTATAGGGATCAGCAGAACTAAGATCAAGTAGATACACATCTCTTTCTCTTTTTGCTATTAATATAGGTTTACCCTTAGCATTATATATAGTTCCAGCTTTCTTCCTAAAAGTAACAATATTGTCTTCATCACACAACTGGCTGATACTTATCATATTGTGTTTAAGACCCTTGACATATGCAACCTTCTAGAAAGTCACCTTGCCAGCATGCATCTTCCCATAGTCTTTAGTTCTTGCATGGGAGTTGTCACCAAATGTTACTTTAGGACCTTCATCTTCCTGGAAATCACTAAGAAGTCCTTTCCACCCAGTCATGTGCCTTGAACATCCACTATCCAAGTACCATTTACTTGAACCCTGCACATGATAAGAAAACTAAACATATTAGTTTTGTTTGGGAACCCACTTCTTGGTGGTTTCAGATGATGAGCACTTAGCAGCTTCATCTTGTGGAACTGACTGTTCAGCTTGAGTAGGTGCTGAGTCCTGTGTTGGCTGATCAGCCTGTTCCTGTTCAGGCCTTGAAATTTCAATTTCACAGTCCTTGGCCTCATGACCTCTACTTCTGCACTTGTAGCATCTCCTTCTTCTAATGATTACAGGAGGTAGAGTATTCAATAATCCTTGTGAGAATTTGCTCTCAGTCTTGGGATTATATGTTGTGGATAACTTTTCAACTTTCTATGCAAGTTGATTCACTTGATGTTCACTGACTTTGGACTTACCATTGTCAAGTCTTGGTTTGTTATCCTTTTGATTAGAAGCTTGACCAACAAACTTCTTTTACATGACTTTGGACTTACCTTTGTCATGCTTTCTTGACTCACCAGTTTCAATAGTCTTGGACTTACCACTGTTGATCTCCTTGGACTTACCAAGTTCAACAACTTTGGACTTACCATTACCTCTGACTTACACTGGTCTTCCTATTCTTGTAACTTCTCTCTGAGCCAGATAGAGAATGTTGTCTTTTGAAAGGATTTGGATTAAGCCTTTCTATGACTTAAGTTCATTCAATAGGCTGAGTGTCTAATCTGTCCAACACAGACTTACCATGTTGTTTGGATGTTGAGCACTCATTACCATGATCTTTGTCCTTTACAAACATATTGTATTTAAGGTTTTGACCATGTTTCTTCTCTGAGGCTGACTTCTGAGACTCAATCAGTTGTCTATCTTCCTCAAAGTCTGTAGTTGCTATCTCATCCTCATCAGCTGCATAAGCTACGGATTGATAGTCACCCCCAAGTACAGCTTGTACCTGTTTAGGAATTTGTTGGTTGATGCACTTTTCAGCAAGCCTTGATAACTTACACCAAGATTCAGTGACCTTTTGAAGTTGGTCAGCTTTATCTTTGGCTTCCTGAAGTTCTTCACTTAGAAGTTTATGTATGTGTCTTTGACATTCAAGATCACACTGTGCTTTCTTACCAACATCAATGAGAGATTGATTCTCCTTAATCTCATCTTTCAGTTTAGCTATCTCAGCTTTGAGGTCCTTTTGAGACTTAAGGCCGGTCTTGAAATCATTTAACAAATAATCGAATGCAAGACCCTTTTCTTCATCGGTGTAAGAGTTGAAATTACTAACCTTGTATATGGAAGCAGGATCCCAATCACTAAGTTTGCTGTTTTCCTCAGCTTCCTTCATGTCAGCTTCAAAAGTTGATTCAGACAGACCGTAATCAACCTCATCTATTTCAAACTCTTCATCTTCTTGAGCCATCAGACACTTGTCATCATCATCTGAGGTAGATAATTCTGTATCCCAAGTTTCAGCATAGAGTCCTTTTGCACTGGACTTGTCTTCAGGCTTTCCTTTCATGAGCTGAGTATATTTCTTCTTGTATTTATCAGTCCTGTAAGCATTATTATCAGCAACTGATGCTGATTCTTCCTTCTTTGACCTGCACTCAGAAGCAATATGTCCCTTCCTCTGACACTTGAAGTACACAACTTTCTTCGGATCAAAAAAACTCTTTCCTTTGCCCCTGTCAAATCTTCCTCTTCCCCTTTGAGCTCTTCTCAAATGTCTGGCTAGCATGGCCATCTGCTCAGTGATAGTATGAACATCATCAGTATCACCTGAGTCTGAGTCTAAGTGGTCAGCTTGAGAGTCTGACTCAGTCTTAGATTCAACAACTAAGGATTTAGAACCTTTCTTTTTCTGTCCAACTAATGCAACATCAGCTTTATCCAAAGAATCCTTCAGTTGTTGTTGAGAAGTTCTCTTGTGCTCTGTGATCTGTTCATGATTGAGTAAGAACCCATAAATGGACTGTAGGTTATACATATGTAATGTTCCTCCGGCCCTTAGTGCTGTAGTTACTTCATTGAACTTTTCTAGTAACACATCCAGAAACTTCCGCACTAGGCCAGCTTAATTTTTCTTAATGCCTACACCTAGCAGGTCATTAATCAAGTAGTGAAACCTGGTAAACACAACAGCCAAGGTTTCATTCGTCTTAGAGAAGAAGTTTTCATAGGATCTGTTCAGATGATTCTTCTTCTGCTGCTTGAACAGATCTGTGCCCTCATATGTGATACTGAGAGTATCCCAGATCTCTTTTGCAGATTGACACCCAGTCACAGTATGCAAGATCTCATTGGTCAGGGCATTCACCAGAACACTCTTTGCCTTGTCATCCAGATTAAACAGTTTCCAGTCTTCATATGTCCAGTATGCAACAGGCTTCTTTACTTCTTTTTCATTTCTGTCTATTTTGTTAGTGGACGTATCACTAACAACAGCAGAAATCTTGGGGATGATAGGTCCTTTAGTAATGACATCGTACATATGATTGTCAATGGACTTGAGGAAAATCATGGCTCTGAATTTCCACATAGGATAGTCAGATCTATCGAATATGGGACAGCCCTTAGCAGACATCTGAGGAAAGTTTGATGAACTGTTGCTTGTAGACAATGTATACTTTCTCAGAATCTTGAACTTTCAACTTATGAAATCGTTCAGCCTACTCTGATACCAGTTGTTGGTCCCTTTGTGAGAAGTTCAACAAGCAAGTAATGTGTAGAAGGGGGGTTGAATACACTTTCTGCGGAAAATTAAACAAATCAATAAAAAGTGTTAACACACATCAAACCACAATAATTGAATGCTTTGCTTTTCATTAATAAGAAGATGATTACAGACTCTATCAAGTAAGTAACACTTGATATGTAAGCACCTAATGTAAATCAAATCTCTCAATCTCTCAAACTTTGCTATCTATAATCAACTTATGATTATAGATACAGGATGACTCTCTAAACAGGATTTAATCACATATTGAATACTTACCAACTTCACAACAGATATGAAGATTCGAATATACGAACAACTTGGCAATCTGTGAGTTTCTTGATCACGTTGAACTGACAAACAGTGAATCAAGACTCGTAACACATACGATCAATGTTGAGGTGAAACTGAGTTATGGCTCTGTAACTCGTTAAATGTAGTCTTAGTCGCAGTCATAGTCGTACCCTCAAAACTTATCAGGATGATAAGTATTTATAATCATGTTCCTACGGATCCTAACAAACTAGAACTAATCCTAATCTGCTAACAAACTAACGGATAACCCGGAATCTTGAATCTTGAATCTTATTATCTTAAGTCTTCAATCTTCAATCTTGATTCTTGAATCTTCTTATCCTTCCCGTAGATATAGAGAGATAAAAGTGAATTTAAAACATATTTAAATTCTCTTAAACTGACTTCTTTAGTCGGACTGAGTTACTCAGCTTGAAACTCATCAAGCTGAGTTCTTCGAGAACAAACCCGAAAACAAACATGTACTAACACGTATAATGATTAGCTCATCCTTGGAAGTCATAAGAGTTAGCTAGAACTTACTTAGCAACTCTGTTGAGCTGACTCAGTATATACGCCGAGTCACTCAGCTTGAAACGCATCAGGCTGAATACTTAACCTATATCTTAGGTGACATACACAGCTTATCAAACACACTGATAATCTTACTAAGATATAGTCTAAGCTGATCGAACATATGCTCAGCTTATATTCAGCTAGTGTTCAGTCTAAAACACTATAAGTGCTTAGTTTGATCAAGCCTCATAATTTTGTTTAAGTTATATTTAGAACACATCTTACAAACTTAACTTTGTCTCATCAAATCTTAACTGATGAGATCATATTCCCAACACTCATGCTAAATCATCTGAGGCTCTTACTAAAGAAACAGAGCAGATGGAAATTGGAACACCGGAATCTCAAATAGATATACCATAACACATGGAAATGGAGGTGGGGACTCCAAAGATTCAAATCGAGGAACCTACTGAAAGTACACTAGACTTAATGAAACTCACTACCAGCGGAAAGTACGCAAGTACAAGTTGAAACAGCTACTGTTGTTGCCCCTGACTTGCTCCCTGATATGCCTGTAACTATTCCTGCCAGTCTCAGTGGTATTGTGTTGGTACTTCATCCTACTCAGAGGCAAGCAGGTACTCAAGGGTTGATACACCCTCAAGCTGAACTAGACCAAGATCCTTCTGTGGAGCTTGATGCATCTACAACACCTAGTGATTCTCCAATGTCAGTTGATAGATATGTTGGGTATGGTATAGGTGACGGAGAATAAGATAGTGATTTAGTTGTGAGTGTAGGGGAGGAAGAGGTAAGAAAAGAAAATGTGAGTGTAGAGGGTCCCCTAACCTAAAAGCCGGGAAGCTACAACTTCTTTCGGACCTGATATAGTTGGATCTGGTATTGAAACAGACACGGCCCACCCAGCCACTTGGGTGCTTCTCAACAAGTATCTACTTTATTTCATGGGGCTATTGCACATCATCTACGACCATCTCATTTGGAGATGGGACGTATTGAAACTAGAGTACCACCTTTCTCGTCCTCGCATGTCCCTTCATTGCGCATAAACATACCACATATTTTTGAATTTCTTTCGCATCCAAGGGCACAATTAATGCACTGGCCTTGTTGTGTCAACAAGTGCCCGGAACTTCCGTAGGTGGAACCTTTTTTGGTGTCATTCGAGGATCAGAAGGAATCCTATTAGAGTCAACATTTCTACACCTCCATTAGGTGATTCTACCTCTGTGGCCGGAACCTCAACGGGTAATCTTTGTGATCCCGGATTTGTTACATGTGTCGAATTACAAGAAGCCATCAAACAAGCCGTGAACCCTCTAGACCAAAAACTGGATAAAATTAAAGTCATTCTTCACTCCAGACAACAACCTACCACTGATAGCTCAAACCTATCCATTGAATCACTTAAAAGCCTACTCTACGTCAAGCTTCTTGAACAAAACCCCGAGCGTCAACGCGACAATGATCTACTTACAATCCTCCGAAATGAGCAAACCTTCCGTTGTAGTAACTTGAATGAGTTTAACGAGGAGATTCGAACCATGATAGAAGATCTTACTGCTATGTTCTGGGTTAAAATGGATAAAGTAGATGAGAGGTTAAAAGTAGTGGAGGAGGCATGTAAGTCCCAAGCAGCAGGGCCGAGCAGAAAGCGTGACGATCCAGATCCCGACGATCGTCCCGAGGGGGAGAAAAGACAAAGGTGATACTTGACTGCTCTCATTACCCCCCTTGAGTCAAATACTTACTGCTACTATGGGTACTAGCTCAGCAACTGAAAAGAGGGCCTATGATGCTCAACAAGAAACTGATTCACAAATTCAACTGAGGCCAGAGATAAGTGAAGAGGGTGAGATACCAATGGAAAGTGAGGAGGCCTTTGAATTTGATCCGCTCTGGTAGGACATATAACTTTCAAATGGTACAATAAGAAGATCAAGCTCCTGAAGGAACCTAAGTTGTAGCTCAATATGAGGATTTCTTGAATCCAACCAATATTGAACAAAGAAAACAAGAAATGCAAAGGGCTAGTAAAAGAAAAAGTAAGATGCCTTCAACAAAGAAAAAGTTTGATGTATCCCAGGTCCTTGTAGGGGTATCTACTGAAGTTCATGATCTGTTTCCACCTTCTCCTGGTGAATTTCAACTCTCTACTGCTGACATTCTTCAGAAAAACAGACAACAAGAAGCAGCAGAGAAAGCAAGACAAGATTCAGAATGGCCCTTGCCACTAAACATAAAAATTCCACCTTTTCTCCAGTGTATACCGGTGATCGGGGCTTGGATAAGAACAACATGTTTACTAGAAAAGCTAGCTTACAGCCAATATGGAAAAACTACTATGTCAATGCTGCTCAGCTTGAAGATCGGACTCTGGATATCTTTAGCAGTGAAATAGATGAACTCACACCGCCCGAGCTACGAGGATTGGATGATAAACAGAAAAGTAGATATGAACATATTCTCAAACAATCCAAGTCTTATGCTGAATCAATGAAGTCGGATTATCCCATCATCAAACTGTTGCACGTTATGACGGAAACTTCCTTCAACTACAAGTATGCCATTTTCCAAATACAAAGAGCCAACAACCTCACCTACTTCATCAACGAAGCAGATTTGAGGTACATCAAGATACATGACATTGGCTACATATCTGAAGTTCTTTACAAAAAGCAAGGCAAGTCTTCTGATGAACAGTTTGGTAGAAGTGCATTGATGAGATACATGAGAAATCTTATGGAGTATGTGGAGGATCACGACATACAGCTCGGTGCGGAAAGGAACAACCTTAAAGTCAATCTTCTAAGGCCCAATCAAAGTCATCCAGATTATGAACAGCTAAAAGAGTTTACTGTTATTGATGAAGGTCAGAAAGCTTCAAGTGTGATCAAGGTGTCGTTTTCAGAAAAGCAAAGAAAGAAAAGATCTTTGTGAGACTCAATGAACTTATGGCGTACTCTGATGGCACCTTGAAAATTCTTCATAATAAGATTCATCAAAAGGTGTGGAATGCACGTGAGACCATGGCTCAAGCTCCGCAAGACCAAGCCTATCAAGTCATTGAACTATTGAAGACAACACTGATGAGCAGAAAGTGGATCAGACAATGGCAAGTGGCATTCGGCATTCGCAACAAATCAATCCATGATATGTAATTTTCTTTTATTTGTTGTGAATGCTCACACTTCTCACTTAGTGGAGAATGTTAGAATTATAAAAGTAAGGGTGTGTTATGTAAATAGGAAATGCCTATATATAGGGATGAAACTCCCTTATTGTTCTAAGCTTTGCAATATTCTATGACTCAACATGTTTTTGTATGTTTCTTCTATTCTCTCTCGGTTTTACATTCAATTCATACACCATCACCGTTGATTAGCAAGGTTTCATCACTTGGTTGTTCAAACATACTTTGATGCATATTAGATTGGGTGCCCCTTTAATAGACGTTCACGAACCGTGTACTTACTCTTACTATGGGGAGCGCCCATCTCATGGAAGTCAAAGAAACAATATGTCGTTTCTCGATCATCAGCTGAGGCATAATATAGGGCTATGGCAATAATAGTCAATGAAATATTATGGGTTCGTTGGTTGCTTAAGGAGATTGAAGTTCCACAAGATGCTCCAACACAATTATTTTGTGAAAATCAATCCGCGAGCCACATAGCTAACAATCCAGTGTTTCATGAACGAACGAAACACATTGAAATGGATTGCTATTTTGTTCGGGAACGCGTGAGTCTAAAGAGATTGTTCCCATGCATATTGATTTGAAGCAACGACTTGCAGACTTACATACTAAACCTCTTGGTGCACACATTACTTTCCAATTGGGTGTTCGTAACCTACATACTCCAACTTGAGGGGGAGTATTGGAATCTTTTCATTTTCATGCATAGATTGGATTTATTAGAGCCAAGATTTGCTCCAGATTTTTTGGAGTGATTAGTGTGTTTCCTTTTTATATTGTTTCCTTGTATTCATATATCGATTATCTCAATAGAAGAATTCAGTTTTGGTACCAATCTCTTTAGAAACCATCTATCGTAAGCCATATGAGGATATAAATAGAGATAATTGGTGAAAAATATTTAAAAATGAAGACATCATAACTCTTTCTTTTAATATAGATTAAAGATGTCTAATACATATTATAAATCTAGTAACATTTTTGAACATCAGTACAGAGACTAGGGTATTAATAGAAATTGTATCCACAACACACACACACATACATATAGCGAGATCCATTTGGGGAAGCGACGACGCTGATTTTGTCTACCAAAAATCGTTAGGGAGATCTGGAGGACTGATAACAATGTGGAACAAAAACATTTTCTCTAAAGTGGGATGCATAGAAGGTAATGGATTTTTGATAGTGTGGGGAAACTGGAAGGGAATTGAGGGGGTAATAGGTTGCATAAACGTTTATGGCCCAAAAGGAGAGAAAGATATGATATATCTGTGGAATAAACTTTCAGAACAGATGGCAAACAAGGAAGTGAAATGGTGTGTTGGGGGTGACTTTAATGAAGTCAGAAATGATCAAGAGAGACTGAACTCGGTTTTTAATAAGAAAGGCGCAGATGCATTCAACAAATTCATAGATTCAGAAAACCTCATAGATATTCCTATAGGCAGAAAGAAATACACTAGAATAAGTGATGATGGTCGGAAATTCAGCAAACTCGATCGCTTTTTGGTCTCGGAAAATTTCTACGACAGTTGCAAAGACTTAGGTGTAGTAACCTTGGAAAGAAAGCACTCTGATCACTTTCCAATTCTATTATCAGATAAAACAACAAACTTTGGTCCAGTTCCATTCAGATTCTTCGATGCGTGGTTAGAAGAGAAAGATATAGAAAAGATAGTAGAGGAGGCCTTGTATAAAGAAGTTAGCTCAAGAGACCCAGACAGAGTATTTAGGGACAAATTGAAGAATGTCAAAATGGATTTGAAGGTATGGAGCAATGAGAGATTTGGCAAGTTAGACAAAGATTTGGAACAAAAAAGAAAAAAGGTTACACAATGGGAGCAGGAAGCAGAAAACAGGATTCTAAATCCTCAAGAGTTAGACGAGTGGAAACGAACTCGAGAAGAATGGTTGGAATTAGACAGAAAGAAAAGCATCATGCTAAAGCAAAAAGCAAACATAAAATGGTCAATCGAAGGTGACGAGAACTCACACTTTTTTCACTCTTCAATTAGGCATCGAGAAAGGAGAAATAACATTAGAGGGCTGATGATAAATTCAAACTGGGCAGATGACCCAGATACAATTAAGAAGGGGGTTCAGGAATTTTTTGCAGAGAGATTCAAAGAGAAAGTGGACAACAGGCCTTCCTTCCATAGCGGACTATTTAAAAAACTTTCTTCACAAGAAGCGCAAAGTCTTGAATCACCTTTCACAGAAGAGGAAATTTGGACAGCAGTTAAATGTTACGGAAGCTCGAAAGCACCGGGTCCAGACGGCTTCAATTTCATGTTCATAAAGAAATTCTGGAATATCATGAAATTAGAAATCTTAAATAGTCTTAATTGGTTCTGGAAACATGGGAAAATAAGTTAAGGGTGCAACTCTTCTTTTATTTCCTTAATACCTAAAGTTCACAGTCCAATCAATTTAAACAAGTTCCGACCAATTAGCTTAATTGGAGTATATTATAAAATTTTGGCAAAAGTTTTAACGGCAAAACTCCAAAAGGTAATTGTAAAGATAATCGGAGAAGAGCAACAAGCATTCATAAAAAGTAGGTATATTATGGATGGAGTGTTAATAGCGAATGAATCAATCAATTTCGTGAGAAAGAACAAACTGAAATCGTCTGCCTTTAAAATAGACTACGAAAAAGCATTCGATAGTGTGTGCTGGGAATTCTTATTCAAAACTATGAGAGATATGGGATTAGTGAACGGATCTCCAACAAAAGAATTCAAACCTTCAAAAGGATTACGTCAAGGAGACCCACTGTCTCCTTTCTTATTCGTGATCGTGGCGGAATCGTTGAATGTAATAATGAAAGAGGCAATAAGAAAAGGCAAATTCGAAGGCATAGAGGTGGGTAAAAGGCAAAAAATCTCGATTACCCATCTGCAGTATGCGGATGACATGTTGTTCTTCGTGAAAGGAAACACAGAAAACTTAGCAAACCTTCTAAAAACATTGAAATGCTTCGAGTGGGCAGCGAGCCTGAAGATAAACTACCACAAAAGCAAACTGCTGGGCTTTGGAGTAGAACCTGGGTTGATCAAAGAATGGGCTGATTCAATTGGATGTGGGATAGAAGAAATCCCTTTCAAATATTTGGGGCTAACAATTGGATCAAGAATGAGTTTAGTTGCGAATTGGGAAGAAGTAGTACAAAAAATTTACGTGAAACTTTCTAGCTGGAAATCGCGACTCCTTTCAAGCGGTGGGAGAATGGCTTTGGTGAAATCTGTTTTAAGTAGTTTACCCCTGTATTTGTTTTCGTTGTTCCGAGCTCCGAAAGGTGTGTTAAAAATCCTTGAGAGGGCAAGGAGAGAGTTCTTTTGGGGGGGTGGGATAGGGGGAAAAAGAGTGTCAAATTGGGTGGGTTGGAACAAAACTTTAAATTCCTTTGGGAAGGGGGGATTACAAATCGGTTCTTTTGCAGGATCAAACCTCAGTCTTTTATGCAAGTGGTGGTGGCGGTTTGCAAGAGAGAACAAAGCTTTATGGGCAAGAGTCATCAAATGCATATACGGCGAAGCTGGAGGGATGGATGATCGAAGTCAGACGGCAAGAGTAGATCAACCTTGGGGCAACATTATAAAAGCAGGAAAGATAGTGGACGGGCTGGGAATAAACTTTAGCTCCTCAATTGGCATCAAGTTAGGGGACGGGCGAACAACAAACTTCTGGAGGGACAGATGGACCGGACCGGTACGCTTATGTGATGATTTCCAGCGTCTATATAATCTGGATTCACAAAAGGAGGGTACAGTCAGAGAGAAGGGAAAATTCATTAATGGCATTTGGGGTTAGGAATGGAATTGGAGAAGAGAGCTAAGAGGAAGAGAGGTGGGAGAACTTGAAAGACTACTAGCTAAATTAGGAAACTTAGGACCACAGGAACAGGGACACGACAAACAGTGGTGGTGGCTGGATAGTAAAAGAATCTTCTCCACCAATACCTTGCGTAACCTGGTGGATGAAAAAACTTTGCAAGCAAATGTCGATGGGAAGGTAACGGACTGGAGAACAGAACTCCCGGCTAAGGTCTCCATCTTCATCTGGAAACTGAAGCAAAGGAGGATCCATGTTAGAGAGGTTCTAGACAAAAAAAGGCATCGATTTACACACTCTTCTTTGTCCAGGATGTGAGGAAGAAGTGGAATCCATAAATCATGCCTTTATCACGTGCCCAGAAATTAAAGACCTGTGGAAAGAAGTTTTTCGATGGTGGGATTGCGGACACTCGATCGTGTATACAGTGGATGATATTTTGAACCTTGGTGAAACAAATTGGAGCGACAAAAAGACACAAGAAAAATGGAAATCGATGGTTTGGTCCTTCTTATACTTACTGTGGAGGAATCGAAACAAAGTAGTATTCGACAATGGGAAAAAGAAAGCGGCAGCAGCTTTTGGAGATTTCCAGCAACAAACATACACATGGATTCGTAACCGGCTAAAACAAAAATTCGAAGATCACAAGGACCGGTTAAACTTCCCTTTTTGTAACAATTTTAGATGTTAAATTGGAAGTAGCTCAGAATCAATTGCTTAAGTCTTGCCTCTCACACGACTAACAGCTAAAACAAGGTCTTTGTAATTGGTTAGTTTTGGTAATGGTATATTTGATGCCTTTCAAAAAAAATTATTATATCCTACATAATATTATATATATCTTTTTACTTACAATATTAAAACAAATGACAAATTAATTACAAAACAGGAAAACATACTTAATGGATTTTGAATATCATCTTCTAACAAGGGACAAAGCAATAATATATAACTTGGTTTTAGTTTACCAAAATATATATAAGTTATCACGTTTTGCTATTGTATATATCAGACTTAAGAAATTTCTATTGTATCTATCAAACATTTAATTTGTTCTTATTATGTGTATTAAACTTTTTATTATATATATGTACTAAACTTGTAAGTTTTTTTTCTTTTTTATATAACTAAAATACATATAATAACAACAAATTAATAATTTAATACACATAATAGAAATTTTTAAATTTCTATAAACACAATAACAAAACATAACAACTTAAATATATGTTAATGAACCAAACCTATATACACGAATATATAGAAATTTTCATGTTATAAATACTTAGTTATTACAAGTTGCATGAAGCCAATATACACAAGAGGAATCATCCGGGGAAGTTGGTAGAATCACAAGTCTATTATTCAACTTAAATAAAAAATAATTTAATCTTTTTAAACAATCATTACTTGTTGATTAAAAGGATCGTATTATGCATACAAAATATTCTGGCACCTATGTCCGAACATAAAAGTCAGAGAGAGAAAACAAGCATCAAAGGTAGTACAGTACAACAAGCCAATGCAGTAAATTTCCATGAATAGAAGTTACGATGGGAAAAGGTCTGCAGGCTGTCAGAAAAGACAAGAGAATGTCTAACTGTACACCCCATTAAATTAATTAAAATATTTATATTAATTAATATAAGGTTTTTTTAATTAATATTAATATATATTTTTATATTAAGTATTTCATTTCTCTATTATTGCAAGACTTGACTTATCATGCATTCTTATCTCCACGGAAACACTTCCAAATCTTTTTGCCGATTTTGTGTCCTTTAAAGCCAATTTTCGTATTAAAACAGTCATCTTGTTATGGGTCACAAACATACACAAATGCAAATAATCACTTTAATATATGTTTAAAATGATACGTATAATTAAAATTACAGTTAAACAACTGTAATTTTATTCATTGGTTTTTCGTATCTAATTTATATTTTTAGAGAATTCAAACTATATTGTAACGTTCTAGTTTTTTTAAATAATATTTTACTTCAAACCTTTTATCAAAATAATTATTATGAACACAACATCAGAGTTTATAGAATCGGTGTTTAAAATCATTCAAACACTTTCGCGAAAAAATTGTTGTCATTAAGGAAGTGTCCTTTCATTGCCCGACCCTCGTGAAAAAGAGTAAACATCTTATTAAGCCTAGTGAGCTAACAAATTACTTATATATTATAACGGATAGCATACACCGCGGGTATAACATATCACCTCATTATAACACATAGCCCACATCATAATCCGCTTACCATATCAACATGAACTACCCCTGGTTGTAAATAACCCTTATTTTTAACAACCCATCAAGTTATTAAATCGATCATGACCAATCATAGGTTTACACATCAACAATCAACACATAAAATTACACAAACACATAGCCTAACAGATTTCTTCATAATCATCATAATCAATTAACAAATAGAAATCACACCATCAAGGACTTGTCGTAGTGGTACCTAGGTTTTGCAACATCCTTAAGGTTTTCGATTCAAGCCTTGAGAATGATGGTTTCCTTAGAAAATTGGTGAAGATATTATTCCTCACAGTAGTGGTTCGGTAGATAATGGAAGAGGGTTTAATACCTCATGGTGAGTGGCTCGAGGTTCGCATACTGCCGTATGGATGTTACTCCGGACCCGACCCACTAATTCGCTGTTAAAAAAAACACATAGAAATCACACAATTACACATAAAAAGCATATACATATCACTGTATAATGAGTAAGTTTTTAAAATCCTACTCAATAGTAATAATCACCATTATTACTATGGCACAATAGTTTATATCCAAAAGATAACAAATGTCTATCAGAAGCAACCAACAATAATTGTTCATACATATAAGCATCTATATGTCATTCATTCATTTCTAGATACCCATCCATCTTTCCAAGCCCCAATAAGTACTAAAAATCTAAAATAGTGTATAAATCATAGTTTCTACATTCTGCTGGTCAACCGACGTGTCGCGTTACGCACTAAAATGACAAATCTATTGCGCTTGTATCCCCTTACGTGTCGCTTCAATGCACCCTACGCGTCGCGTCCATGCCCATTCTAAAAACTCGTTTTTCTTTTATGCATGTACAAACCAGTCCTGATTTAGCCCTCCCTTGAAACTTAAACAGGCATTATAATTAGTATATGATGATCTAAGGTCATATAATCCTGTTATATCATAAAGACACTACATAGTCTTGTTTTGCATAATAATTCTCATGCATATAATATCTACAACTTATGTACGACTATGAAGTTCAAAAGATAGTAGTCTTACCTATGTTAGACATTGATTAATGGCTGAAGATGAACTAAAACTCTCCAGGACAACACGACAAGCTTCCTAGATATGATTCCTCTACAAACAAGCCTCATAGCCTTTCCAAACAAGTTCACACACTCTGGAATACCTCAAAATAGCCTAAGGACTGCCTAGTTTCGTTTTACAAAATTTGGAAAAGTCTAGACAATAAGCTCTGTTTATAGTTGTTGAGCTTAGATCGACGTACCGAGTCCATACTAACCGACTTATCGCGTCATGTAATGATTTAGTGGAAAATTCCCTACACGTTCCGTCTAAGTCCTTGGCAACGGGTTGCATTATACTCTTTTGTGTATTGATGTGTCTCGTCCAATACGTAATCATCAACTTGATTTACAAACTTGTCGGTAGTGTTCAAGAACACTAATATAAAATAATAAGTATCATATATTTTCAACAATAAAATTTCACTAATTAATCAGTTCAACCACTAAACTATTTCTATTTCAACTATATTACTATTTGACGAGTTTACATTTTTAACAATTTTAGGCTCATTTAATTACCCTTTTTGATCAATCTTCTTGCACAATAACTTAATTGATTAACATGTCAAATTTTTATTTAAATAAAAATCATCATATCTCATTAAATTAACCTATTTTGAGTAAAATAAGAATAATATTAGTTGTTTAAATCATTATAAAAAAGGTTTAATTGTTAAATATCTACTTTAATTAATGTTTGATGGTTTTCAAATATATTATATCATATTTATAAAAAAAGATGAAAATTACCGAACAAAAACAACATTTCTTTGATACTATATTACTAGTTTAAATACCCGTGTAAACATACGGGTAATTATCAAAGTATTATTTTATATTTGTTTATTTAATTATATAACTATATTGTATTGACAAAAGAATAAAACAGTATGAAACTTTCTTGAAAACTAAAAGAATTGTATATTAAAATCACTTGACATAGAAATATAAATGATAACAACTTTAGAAATAACGCAAAACTTAATTACGATAATAATTTTTTTATCCCCATAAACCCACTAACTATTTTCCTCAACAGCATGTTCAAGGGTATTGTGGTATAAACATAATTTTTTTGTTGCATATGACAAAAAAATATTGTGTATAAATAATATTCCTTGTATTGTATAATAACCATATATAGATAATGATAAGGATTTTGAATATTTATTTTTAAATTAATGTTGTAGATAAAAATATGAATTAGATAAACATTCTAATACAAATTAAATTAATTAAAATTCAAAATTGAATTTAAAATTAAAACTAAGTTTGAAAAATTGATTTCTAATATACAACATGAATAATGTAAATATATTGGCTAAACAAATATGTTAAGTTAATTTTTAATTTAAATAATATTTTTTTTCTAACTATCTTCTATTAGGATTGAATTTTAAAATTTGGTTTTTAATTTTGACTACTTAAAGTCAAAATTAGACTTTTAATTTTGATTAAATAAATTTTAATTTTAATTAAATTAATGATCAAGATCTGTCAATTAAATTGATAAAGATTATAGATTATTCAGATTTGATAATTAAAACTTTTATCTAAACAAATACCTAAAATTGTATAATAAATTTATTGATTTTACTAAAAGTTTATTTCAGGAGAAATATATATATATATATATATAAGATATTAAATATTAAAGAAATAATAGATAATGTTTTATAATACAACAGAAGTTAAAAATATTATGGATAGTATTAAATGACTTTTAGTTTAATCTAATTTCAATGTGCCGTAGGGTTTTTTAAATTTAAGGATAATATTAGATTAATATAGTATTGTGATATTATGGTTTTTAATATTTATGATTGATTTAATTGAGAGTTATATATACTAGAAGATCAATAGATAGAAGATAACATATAATATTCATATAGAGAGAAGTTCCATCGAGAACCAAAAAAAATGCGAGAACTGCGAGAACCGATTTAAACCGTAAAATATCTATCAAACGCCAAAATATTAAATTATGAAAATTATACCAAATATGCTCTTTAACATGACATTCATATTGCTATATTTTTTTCAACAAAAAAAATTCGTTTTTGCCGGGTTTTTTTCTATCACTATAAGGTATGTTACATGTATGTAATCAGTACTTAACATATTTGTAATCAGTATTATAAGGTATGTTACATATATGTAACAAAATTTTCTTGTTGAAAAAAATATAACAATATGGATGTCATATTAAAGAACATATTTTTGTCGTTAATTTGGTATAATTTTCATAATTTAATATCTTTTCGTTTTGTAGATATTTTAGTTTAAAAAAAATAGGGATCAGTTCTCGCAGTTCTCGCATTTTTTTTTTGTTCTCGATGGAACCTCCCCTATTCATATATATCTATTAATATTTACAAACGAGTAGTGTAGAAATTGTCAAAGTAGAAAAGTTGTTGGCGGCCGCTTGGTGGGGGGTAATCTCTAACCCTTTTTCTTGGTCATTTTTTTTATTATTAAAATTTTTATATATTTCGACAATGTGTTCATGTGAAGCTTTTATATTTGACGTGGAGTGTATGGGAAAAGGATTTGTTCTTAGAGTTCCTGTTCGTATATACCAAAAAGATATCTGTCATTTTTCGAACCCCACCCCACCACTCCTGTCACTAGTCACAACTCATTGATTCCTAAATATATCACTCAAAACACTGCCCTCTTTCCCTCTCAAGTTTCACTTTAACCCCTTCACTATTCATCTAAACGATTTCGGTCCGCGTACATGTTTTCTTGACAAGTGTTGTATGTGAATGTATGATTTGTATTGGATACTGTACATGATTGATGTGACATGTCAGGTATATGAGGGAAAGGAGATAAAAGTAGTAACAGCCCTTTCTTATTTTGGATAACTTTGATCTGTAAAAGGAATAAGATATTAGGATAGTATGTATGTACACTGGAAAAAAAGTTGGAGATGATAGAAATAAATTGTCCAAGGAAAATGCATATGATGTTAGGATAGATATTATGCTCATTGTATTGAAGTCTTCTTATTTCCATTTTTATGCTCAAAGTGTTGAAAAGTGTCTTTTCTTATATTTATTTTAAATTATAATGTTGTTTCTTTATAATAAGTAAAATTTGAATCGAGACATGGAGTTTTTTATGGTTAACATTCAACTAATAAGCACATGAAATAAGTGTTCGTCAATCAGAGTCATCTATAAATAGTATTATTAAAGCAACTTTCTTTTTCTTTTCTTGGCTCTCGTTTCTTGTCAAATTAAAGATCGTAGATTACTCAATAATTTCACATATATATTTTTTTACTTTATTAAAATAATATGTTTCTTGATAAATTTTCAACTTCACTTTTTTATGTAAATACAAAATTTAATATGATCTCTTTACATTATATACTATATAGAGAATTAAGGAAATTATGCATTAAAGAGTTGATGGGTATAATAGTAGTGGTTCGATCTAGCAAGGTTCACATTCATGGTACTGTTTGTTTCGTGGGTTTTATTGTTGCCTTAGAGTTTAAGATTCATGGTCGAAAGATTCGTAGTTCGAGTGGTTATGGTTTGCGTGGTGTTGTTCGTGGTTGGTTCATGGTTAGTGGTTTCCAACTGTTCGGGACAATCCACTACATCTGCTCTGAAATATCGTATTTCCACCACCTGGTTAGACGGTGTGATCTTTGTTAGTTGTTAGTTCGGGGAGTTCGTTGAAAACGTTAAGGTCGAGTTTAGATAAGATCGAGTTTATCGGGTGACTGCCCTAAGTGGTTTGTGAATTTTAGATAGGTTGTTTGGATTCGTCTGTTAACGTTGGGTATCATTAGATTTTCCGGGTTATATGTTCGTGGTCAAATGTCCTTGTTTATTTGTTAAGTCGTTATATTACCTAGCCTTTTGCTAGCTTTAAATTAATATAATATATTGCGTTTCAAAAAATATATATATAAATATGCAACAAAAATCACAAAGTAAATTGTCATCCTTTGACATACTAGTGACCAATCTTTAATGCTAGTAGTAGGGGCTTAACTTCAAAATGACATGAATCACATATTTATGATTATAACCCAATCTACAAAGGGTTTAAGATGTGTGTTATGAAATAATCAAATTTATGACTGCGATATAATATTTATTAAGAATTACAGTTTCTAATAATCAATTTGGTAAAACATGCTATATTATGATATAATCATACACGAAAATTCATATGAAAAACGAAAAGTTATACTTTTTTGTATTAAATCTTTCAACTTCATCTTCTACCTATTAAATAATAGTATGTGAAATCAATTATTTAATTATCTTTCTTTATAATATTCTTTTTATATGTAAGTAAGAAAATAAGTAAAAATATAAAGTAGAAAGATACAAAATCTATATACAGATATTATGCAAAGTGATCAAAGAATTCACCAATCACCGACTAACCCATTTGTGTTAATGCAAACTAAAATATAAATCGAGGGCTCCCCCTTCCTCTATTAATTTGAACCCTCACCCTCCAGCCTGCCCCTCCATTTTCAAAGCTTCTCTCTCCTCTCTCTCTCTCTCTCTCTCTCTCTCTCTCTCTCTATCATACACACACGAACACACACATAAAGGTGAAGAAGAAGTAGCTACATAATATAACAATCCTTCCTTTTTGGGTGACCAAAAAGTAATCTTAAATAAAATTCTGGGTCATCGTCATCAAAATCCACATGGGGAGGCATTCTTGCTGTTATAAACAAAAGCTAAGAAAAGGGTTATGGTCCCCTGAAGAAGATGAAAAACTCATCAAACATATCACCAAATTCGGCCATGGATGCTGGAGCTCTGTTCCTAAACTTGCAGGTCTTGAAAGATGTGGCAAAAGTTGCAGACTTCGATGGATTAACTACTTAAGGCCTGATTTGAAAAGAGGCACATTCTCTCAACAAGAAGAGAAACTCATTATCGAATTACATGCTGTTCTTGGAAACAAGTAATTAATCAGTTTCGAGTTCTTGATTTTGATTCATTTGATATGATTCTTTCTGGGTTTTGATTAATTTGGAGTTAATTTCTTTCAGGTGGTCGCAAATTGCAGCTCAATTGCCGGGAAGAACCGATAATGAAATCAAGAACTTGTGGAATTCATCGATTAAGAAGAAGCTAAGACAAAGAGGGATTGATCCAAACACGCATAAACCACTTTCAGAGGTGACTGATGATCATAAAGCTCCGTCAGGGAGTAACGATAAGAACTCACAGGGCTCGTATAATCTTGACCAAAAACCACCACCTGCCACACACGAGTTCTTCCTCAACAGATTTATAACGTCTCACGAGACCGCAACCAAGCCGCCGGTAAACAATCAGATCGCCGGATTATTTCAGTTTAATTACACCCAACAACAACCGCCACCGACGGAATCTGCTGACTTTTTTTTCACTGATTCAAAGTCACCTTTGGATTTGATTCCAGAATACACCACTACAATCTCAAGTCCTTTAATTGCAGCTCCACCGCCGTCGCGCAACACCACCAATTTTCAGCAGAATAATTGGAATAATGGGAGCAACGTTGGTTTCTTTCAGACTAACAGTGGGTATCATCCATGGGGTTTGACTGACAGCACAAAAAGTCAAAATCAAATTCATGGTGTTCAAGGGGAACAAGATTACATAAAATGGAATGATCAATATCTTCCATTTCTGATGGGGAAATCATCAATTGAGAGTAAACCTGAAGTCAACTTTGGGGTCAACCAGGAATTGTATCATGGACAGCAAAGTGTGGATAATTACAGCAAGAATTTTCAGAGGATTCCAACAAGTTATGGTAATTTTTCATAGATCTTCAGAAAATTATCAATTCATTCTGCTGTGAGCTTACTAGAATTTTTATTTATTTTTATAATTTCTTTTAATTTAAATTAATGTAAATAGGTTACCATGGAATTTGTCAATTTATTTAAATTTATTTTGTTCTGCTTATTTTCCAAACAAATGATACTTTTTTATGGTACTTCAGTCTTCTCTTATGATAAATGTGTTCAGTATTTTATTTAGTTATTAAATTATTATTCATTATTGATTGTAATCATCATTGATCAATATCATTCTTTATACTAGGGGTTATGTTTGATCACTTTATAATTTAATGTGATAATGGTTTTTCTTTGGTTAATTAAACATTACATTATACCCTACTTCTATCACATATTTTTTTAACATGATTATACTTAATCATCAAGATAAAAAAAAAGCAAAAAAGAACTCAAATTTATAGTATGATCCAGGGATAGAGCCAACCAGCAAACACTTAGTGACGATGAATCCATATTTTAACACTTAGTTTAATATGTAAGATTTCTTAAAAGTATTTGTGGGAATCCAACTAAATCTTGGATGTGAACCCATAAGCCCATCAGCAAGGGATTGTGAACCTAAAATAAGTGAACTTGAGATTAGAAATTAAGTTAACGTCGGTTTGTCCCACCTCCTGATTCCTAAAATCGTTTATCCTCCACACAAACACACATGCTTCTCTTCCCACCTCAAGAATTCGGTGATCGTTTATTAGTTTTAATGAGGTAAGTTCCGAATTGCTAGTTTATATATGCTTTTAACCATGCAATTCTTTTCGGGGCTTTGATCTATCAACACTTATGAGGCTAGCCGAATTCTACCCTAATGAATTTGCCGAAAAAAATGACTCTTGAGTATCAAATATACTACTACTTTGTCCATGTCCGAGAAGATGACAGGTTTTCTATATTGAATGGTATATCCGATCTTGCTAAATTGATGGCGGAAACTATGTACAATGTCACATTTTATTTGGTCTATCATTTATTAAAGTTTGCATTCGTGGTTGCAACCAATCTATTAAAATATGTTATTGTGCAATGAAGTTTGTTAAGACCTATTTGCGCAATCGGAGGGGAGATGACTTTTTGAAAGATTGTTGCACTTCTACCGTAAAAAAACAATTATTTAGTAATGTTTCAAATAATAATGTAACTATTGCTTTTATAAATTGAATTCTCCTCCGGTTATGAAACGTGACACATTGTTTAAGGGCAAAAAAGGAAAATTAAAAAAAATTCAACGTCGCTCAGCCCCCTCCTCCAGCGACCCCAAATATTTTGAAAAAAAAAATCCCACTTACTTTAAATGATCATAACTCGTTCGTTTTTAACAATTTTAACAAAAAATTATATCAGTAAATTCAGTTTTTCGTTCTCTTTCAAACAAGACCGGGCTTGATATATTTCTAAAACTTTTTTTTAAATGCAAATTTTGCATTTTGAGCTGTGTTCATACTAAATGCAAAATGCAAAAAACATGCAAAATGAAGAATGCAGAAAACATGTAGAATGCAGAATGCAGAAATGCAAAAAACATGCAGAATACAGAATACAGAATGCAAAATCCGTAGAACGTAAACCCGTAGAATGCAAAAAATATGCAGAATGCAAAAAACATGCAGAATAAAGAATGCAGAATGCAAAAAACATACAGAATGCAGAAATGCAAAAAACATGCAGAATACAGAATACAGAATGCAAAATCCGTAGAACGTAAACCCGTATAATGCAAAAAACATGCAGAATGCAAAAAACATGCAGAATGAAGAATGCAGAATGCGAAACACATGCAGAATGCATAAATGCAAAAAAACATGCATAATACATAATACAGAATGCGAAATGCAAAAAACATGCAGAATGAAGAACGCAGAATGCAAAAAACATGCAGAATGCAGAATGCAGAAATGCAAAAAACATGTAGTATACAGAATACAGAATGCAAAATCCGTAGAACGTAAACGCGTAGAATGCAAAAAACATGCAGAATGCAGAATGCAGAATGTAAAAAACATGCAGAATGCAGAATGTAGAAATGCAAAAAACATGCAGAATACATAATGCAGAATGCAAAATCCGTAGAACGTAAACCCATAGAATGCAAAAAACGTAAATCCGTATAAATATGCAGAATGAAAAAAACGAAAAACGCAAAATATAAGCATGCAGAATGCAAAAATACACATTCAAAAACCCCAAATGCAAAATCTGTACACAGAAACACTATAAATTGCCAAAATGCAAAATCTATACACAGAAAACACTACAGCTGCCAAAATGCAAACAAAAATTTCATTTTCAAAAAACATTTAGAAAAATATGGGAAGAGTGATCTTGTTTGAAAGAGGATTAAGAAACTAAAAGATTGGTATAATTTTTTTGATTAAATTCATAAAACTTAAAAAGTTATGGCAATTTAATGTTTTTGGTGTTTTATTTTTTAAAAAAATCGTGGGTTTGGGGTGGTGGGGGGGGGGGGGGGGGAATTACATTTTTGCCCTATTTTTCCTAAATTAATACATTATAATTACAGTTTTGCCATCGTTCAATCTCATCCATTGATTTTGATGATCCAAAGGTCCAGATTGGTTCTTTAGGTTATTTGTTTAAGGAGAGATTATTTGTTGATGCAATTTCTCTCTCTCTCTCTCTCTCTCTCTCTCTCTATATATATATATATATATATATATATATACACTACATTATAAAACATTTAACTTTCTCTCTCCTAAAAATTTTAAAACTACTTACTTTTAAGTAGTAAATTTTTGTTTGCTTAAGATACAAACACTTAAAGCAATAGCCTAACCAATGATTCCCTAGATTATCTCAACATATTTAAGACCATTATTACTTTAATAAATCATTAAACATCAAAAAAAGTATTTAATTTATCTCATTATGGCTAAATTACTTACATCAATACAATTTTAAGTCTATAATATATTTTTCTCTAATTATTCAATAATAGTATTTTTTTTATTTGTTTTTCAAACACTATTTTAATAACTAATAAAATGGTTAGTTGTTTAAAAAAAATAAAGAAATCAGAAAAGGTAGAAAATACATGGATAGATTGACTAACATTGCATTTCACATACAATACTATACTTTTTAAATCAAACATGTTATCGAACACAAACTATTGTTATCGCCGCCGCATTGCGCGGTTGCAATGCTAGTATGTATGTATGTATGTGTGTGTATATATATATATATATGTTTAACGGTCATCTATTAATAATTTTGAAAATTAATGTTTAATCCTTTTATTCTTACTAAATTTTAAATTAGTTATATATAAAATGAACTTATATTATTTTAGCATTCTAATCAAATTATTCTCTGTCGGATTCTTTTGACCAAACGGATTATTGATATAGTTTAATATAATGAAATTATTGCCCAAATAATATGATATATTGATTGATAATACGCTTCTTATTCGTTTCCCGTGATTAAATTCTAAAGTATAATAATGTTTCTATTTACTTAGTCTTGTAGTTATGATAATTAAAGACATGTCATTATATTTCATGTTTTATAAAGTGAAATTAGTAGTTGTTGAGCGGCAAACACAGAGACTCGTATAATCTACATTTTATGTTTTTAATAGCATTTGAACTCTCAATCTTTAGTACAAAAATACACCTTAGTCACATATTGTACCGCTAAACTAAATGCTCTTTGAATTAAATAAAAATTTGTTGATTTGAAAAGTTTTTATTGAGAGAACTGCGAGAACCAATATGACCCGTCCAATTCTCACTCTTCAATGTTATTATCCACTCATGAATTCATCACATGCACCATAATGGCTAAGATTGGTTCTCGCGATATTCACACTAAAATCGGTTCTCAAATAAACCTTCACGTGAAACCAAATTCATCCTTGTAAAAGTACATATACATATATATTCTTCTATATGTGAAACCAAATTCATCCTTGTAAATATATTCTTCTATATGTGAAACCAAATTCATCCTTGTAAATGTAGAAAATGACGATGTATGCGCTAGTTTCGTTGTCATGGTTCACAATCACATGGTTATAAAGGATAATGGCTTTTAAACCTAGAAAAGAACATCGTTTTCCATATGAAATAGATTGTTCAGCCATATGTTTACCAAATTCGGATATATACACACTTACAAATACAACAATAACAATATCAAATTCTATCCGGACATGATATGAGAAAAATAATATATACGCATTCATACGTTTATATACAGGTAGAAAGAAGACTTCTCGACAGACCACAATAAAGGAAAAAAAGTAAAGTAAAACTAAAATAAAATAAAATAAGGGTAAAATAAACAATTCAAGAGAAAAAAAATAGAACTATATAGAAAAGGACAAACTGCACCATAATACAAACAACTTTCACTAAGCTACCAATGTATACAACGAACTTTAAAATTTTAAAAAAAATACAACCAACCCTCATTTATCTCCCAATATATGCAAGCTACCGGTAAAAAAAGGTTAACAGCCGGTTATTTTAATTTTTTTTGTATTTTTAAATTTTTTTTAATTAAAATGACCTGCAACCTAATGTCTAGGTTACATTTTGCATACAATGGGAGGTAAAAGGTGGTTGATTGTAATTTTTTTAAAATTTTGAAGTTCGTTGTATACATTGGTAGCTTAGTATAAGTTCATTGTATTATGATGCAGTTTGCCCTATAGAAAAACGTAAAAAGGAAAGCAAATGAAATGACAAAATAACAAAACCAACATATAAAGCAAATAAAAAGTATTAATTAAGTTTTCTTAATGTAATTATATACCTTTTGAATATCTTCTGTTAATTATTATGATTTGACTTAATATTATTATATTATTTTGCAGGTATATACGTAATATTATTAATGCTTAATAATAATAATAATAATAATATCATTATTACTATTACTATTATTATTATTATTATTATTATTATTATTATTATTATTATTTTTTTTTTTTTATGTTTTATTTATTATTATTATTTGTTTGTTTTTTATAATGGTTAATGTAACTATTGTTATGATTACTGCTACTACTTAGGCTTATTCTCGCCTTTATTTAATTGAAGTCTATAGTTATACATGATGAAATATCTATATAAAATTCTCAAATTTGAACTAGCCTACCGCATTACTCATCACTCCAAATTTTACTTCTTCATGAGATCCTATCTGTTGGGGAGATAGCAATATCAAACCTAAATCAAACATATCTATTAAGTAAAATAGGATTTGATGTTAACAAAACCATATATTCAGTTTTGGACTTAGATTGATGAAAAACATGTGTTGTTTTTTATCTGAGACTTAAAGAATTTCTAAGTAAGATATGTCAGCTGACGAATCATAGTGTCAGCTGAACACTGAGTATCAGCCAAAGGACCAGCTTCAGGAAGATCAGCTGAGAAGAAAAGATCAGTCAAAAAGCATCAGCTGAGGAATCACATTGAATCAGCTGATGGCCTAAAACCATCAGCTAATGAAGATTTCAAGATCAGCTGAGCAGTCTAGGATCAGCTGACACAATCACAGTTATCAGCTGATGCCTCCCATTTGTCAGATAAGGTATTTATTACTTATCCAATCTTTTCTTCATAAGCTGACACTACTAAAAATGACTAGCTGAGCCCTTGGGAACAGCTGACAGTTTAGTTTGATCAATTTATTAGCTGCACGTCGAGTTGTGTTATCAGCTGAGCAATTTGATCAGCTGAGCAATTTGATCAGCTGAGCAATTTGATCAGCTGAGCAAATCTAGTCAGCTGAGTCTTTCACATTCAACCTTAGCTGAGCAAAATTATATTTGCAGTTCAGTGTCTATTAGCTGAGTCCTTATTGTATATCTCAGATAATAGCTTTTTATGTAATATTTTCTTTAGTCAAAGGCAGAACATGTGTTGTTCTTATTATGCCTTAGATCTTTCGTTGTAAAAGTACTTAGCACTTTTTGGATCTGCAAAGATACAAAAAGGATAGATCTTTATCCCCTGGAAAAGGAGAAAGATACTCTTGAAAAGAAGATCTCGAAGATATGATGTTAAGTATGGCTGACAACTCCATACTTGGTAAAGTCACATCTTCAATAAGCATGGTGTTGATTAAAGCACAAGCATGGAAGGAGAAGTTTACTTTTCCAAGATATAAAGGTAGTAGTTTAATAATATAATAATAGATAGTGGGTATACTCATTACTGAAAAGTATGTTCACTTTACACACTTTGTGTATAAAGTTAACTTACTTTTCACCCACTAACTTTATCTATTATAATATTATTAAACCAAGTACTTTTGTCTCCTTCTCTCTTCATCAACCCGGACACACCTTGCTTATATATACTCGTGCATGGAAACATGCTTAGTATGCGTTGAAAAACACTGAAATCTCATAAGTTGAGAATTAGAAGAGTTAGCATTTTACTTTCAGTGTAACAAACTTGTTCATGTGTTGAACATCTTAGACATTAGTTGTTTAAGATTAGCATTGTCTATGTGTTAGACAAATCTAGTTGCCACCTTTTATTGAACTTAGATTTTCCGCATCTAGTTCATGTAATTCTTGATTAACATCAATAAGAATTATATAAAAGTAAACCGTGTGTCTCTTAAATTTTAAATTGCTAAAGTTTGTATTCAACCCCCCTTCTACAAACATTTGTTGTTGTAGTATCCATTCGGGACCAACAACTGGTATCAGAGCAGGCTAGATAATCTATATCTAAGATCTGTTTTGCTTACTCTTCAACTGCTTCTACCCCATACTACTAAATGGCCACTTCTGTTGCTGCTTCTAATGGTTCTTACAACAATGACTCACTCACAAGGTGTCCTATGTTTGATGGAGAGAACTTCTCTCTCTGGAAGAGTAGATTTCTTCTCTATATGTCAAGCCTTGATGATGTGATTCTTAAAACTGTAACGGAAGGTCCTTATGTTCCTTCCTCAACTATCCAAGTAACTGAAGCCACTAATGAAGTTCCTGCCGTTGAAAGACTAATTATAAAGCCTATAAATCAATGGTCTGATGAAGACAAAAGGCTTGTTAATCTTGATGTTAAAGCAAGAACAGCCTTAGTCTCTGCACTACCAAATGATGTCTATCATCAAGTTCTTAATTGCAAATCTGCAAAAGAGATGCTAGACACTTTGACCGTTGCATATGAAGGTACTGAAGAAGTGCAGGAAAACAAGAAACTTCTTCTGGTAAGAGAATATGAGTTCTTCTTTGCTCATAAAGGTGAAAGTCTAACTCAGACCTACACCAGATTCAACTGCCTTATTAATGACTTAAGAAGGGCAGATGTTCCCAAGAGCAATAAAGAGCTTGTAAACAAGTTTCTAGACTCTCTCCCAGAATATTGGGATCATTTTATCACTGTGCTTAAACATGGTGAGAAAATCAAGGGTCTTACACTGGTTGGTTTATATGGAAACCTTATGAATCATGAACAATCATTGAAACAAAGGAAACTCTCTACCAAGGATATGAAGGAGGCTACAAAAGCTCCAACTACTGCCCTTGTATCTAAGGATACAAGATCTAGGAGTTTTGCAGCAGTGGTGGATGAATCAAGTGATAAGGAAGAAGAAGAGGAAACTTCTGATGAAGAGCAAGTGGCTGGTGGGGATGAAGATCTGGAGAACATGGACAGTATTGAAGTTGCTGTTGAGCAGGCTGCCATGTTGGTTAAAAGGTTCAAACCTTTCTTGAAAAGAAAGGGTGTCAAGAGGTTTGAAAGGAAACCCTTCAAAGGAGAAAGAGCCATGTCAAAACCAAAGGCTTCTGAAGGTTGTTTCTCTTGTGGCAAGACTGGTCACTATGCCAGTGAATGTAAGTCCAGAGGAAACACAGGCTTCAAGGTTCCTCAAGCTCAGACAGCAAGATTGATTATGAAGCCAAGTATAAGAAGCTTCTTGCTGCTGTCCTTGACAAGAAAAAGAAGAAAGCTCAGAACAGGGTGCTGGTTGCTGAAGAAGAAGATTGGGGTGAGGAAGATCTCTCAAGTGATGAAGATGAGGTCCGCACAGCTCAGTTCAGTTTGATGGCTAACACAGCAAGTACAAGTTCTTTTGATGAGGACATGAAGAAAGCTGCTAAAGCTTGTACTTCTCCTGACTGGGATCCCTCTTCTATGTATCAGGTTGAAAAATTTATTAACTATGAAGATAATGAGAAAAACACTATGTTTGATTATTTGTGTGTTGAGTTTCAGTCAAATATTCAAAGAGAAAAGAAGCTAAAATTAGAAATAGAATCACTAAAAGAGAGATTAAGTCTTAAAGATAAGAAACTGAAACAAATGACAAAACTGGAAGATGATTTAGCTAATCAAAAGATACTTAATCAGATATTGGTAAAAGAAACCAATGAAGCAACAATAAAGTTTAATGACCTTCAAAAAGTAGTTAGATCTTGGTGTGTTTCTGCTGAGAAGACCACTCAGTGTGTCAATGAGCAGATTCCAAAACAACTTCAAGCTATTATTGGTGGAAATTATTCCCAAGCTGCTAACTGTGTTGATTTTAGCAAGAACATAAATATCTTAGAAAATGCTGATATTTTACCTCTTACTTTTCAAAAGATTGTAAAAGGAAAAAGTATTATCACTAACAGATTCGTTAAAAGTAAGAGTACTCAGCTGAAAGACTCAACCTCTTCAAAAGTTGGTTCCAGTTCTATTGTCTTGACAGAAAGCAAAAGTACTAAAAATTTAAGTGTAAAGGAAGTAAGTAAAGGAATGAAATCATTTGTTGATACCAAAGAGACATTCTGTTGTCAAACCTTGAAAGCTGATACATTAAATTTAGGAACTCAGCTGACTGAAAATTCTTTAGCTAATAATGTTACATCAGCTGATCAAAAAGTAGATGATAACTGCTCAGCTGATAGCCTGTCAGCTGATCATGGATCCTCTTCTGTTTGTTTAGCTGATCAAATATCACTTCAAACTCTTTTAATAGGAGAAACTAAAAGTAAAAGACCTTTTGTTTACAAAAAGTCTCAGTCTGCCATACCTAAAGTTGATCATAAACTCATTTTAACTAAGGGTCAACCTAAGGTAACTGTAAACAAAGACCATATTAATTTACAGAATTAGCTGCAACAGCTGAATGGTGAAATCTGTCAGCTGATGACCCATAGTCATCAGAAAACAGTTAAGACATCTCTTAGGCAATTACCAAAACATGTTAAAGGCTCCAAAAATCAAAAATGTTATAAATGTGGGAGCAAAGAACATAAGGAAAGTAATTGTTCTCTTGAAGGTAACTCAAGACAGCGGACTGATTATGATAACACAGTTATTTCTCTCATTCATAAACAGCCTAATATAAAGTGGATGGCTAGGTGCAATCCACAGGGGTCCACATAAATGTGGATGTCCAAATGTAACTAACCTTCTTTCAATCACAACTATGCAGGGTCTGAACACATGGTATCTTGACAGTGGATGTTCAAGGACCATGACAGGTTGTAAAGGTTTGCTTAGTAACTACAAGAAGGAAAAAGGTCCAAGAGTAACCTTTGGTGATAAAAATTGCGGGCAAACAAAAGGCTACGGAGAACTTCATAATGGGAACCTAACTTTATCCAAGGTATCATATGTTAAAGGGCTTAAGTACAATCTCATCAACATAAGTCAGTTATGTGATGGTGATCATAAAGTCCTCTTTACAAAGACAGGTGGTTCCATTTTAGATCAAGAAGGTAAAACAATAATTTGTGCAAAGAGAACCAAGGATGTATATACTCTTGATATGTCCTCTGGTGATCAACCAAGTTAACCTGTTTGTATACCAAGTCTGTAACTGACACAAACTGGTTATGGCACAAAAGGCTTTCCCATTTAAACTTCAAAAACATTAACAAGTTGAGCAGGGGTTAACTAGTGTCAGGACTACCTTCACTGACGTATGTTAAGCCTAAACCTTGTTCTGCCTGTGAGAGGGGAAAGCAGCACAAGACTTCGTTTCCATCTAAGCAAGCCTTCTCCATTACTGAACCTTTCTACATGTTGCACATGGATCTATTTGGTCCTGTTGCTACTGCTAGTATTGGTGGAAGTAAGTATGCATTGGTAATGGTTGATGAATTCTCAAGATACACTTGGGTCATCTTCCTAAAAGCAAAGAGTGAGGCTGCTGAAGAAATTATAAGCTTCATTAGAAAGATGGAAGTGCTCAATGGCAATCTGGTAAGGATGCTTAGAAGTGATCATGGAACTGAATTTAGAAATCAAACTCTTGAAGGTTTCTGTGATGAGAAAGGAATATCTCAAAACTTCTCTGCTCCAAGAACTCCACAACAGAATGGTGTAGCTGAAAGAAGAAACAGAACTTTGATTGAAGCTGCAAGAACCATGCTGTGTGAGAGTGGGTTAGGATTCAACTTCTGGGCTGAAGCTGTCAGCTGTGCATGTTTTACTCAGAACAGATCCCTTGTAATCAAGAGGCACAACAAGACTCCTTATGAAGTGCTCAAGGGAAGGAAGCCCAACATCAGCTTTCTACACATCTTTGGGTGTCAGTGTTTCATTCTGAACCAGAACGATCTATTGCAGAAATTTGCACCAAAAGCTAATGAAGGTGTGTTTGTTGGATATTCTGTGATCTCCAAAGCTTACAGAATTTACAACATCAGAACAAAGGTCAAAGAAGAATCAATCAATGTAAGTTTTAATGAAAATGACTTTGTTACTTCCTGTTCTACTAATCCATCTATAGGTGAGGAATTTAATGATTTGCTGCATACTGAAGATAACACTCCAGTATCAGCTGATCCACTCCCATCATCTGATCCAATCTCATCAGCTGACATAGATGACTTAGATGAACCTGTTCCAAATCTACAAAACACCTCTGCACATTCTATCCTGAATCAACCCACACTTTTACTGAATGATGAGAATCATGATTCAACATCAATGGACTCTAATTCCATATCAAACATTCCTTCTTCAGTAGAAGTTTCATCAGCTGACATTCCTGAAATTCTGTCAGCTGATCAACCAGAAGTCTCATCAGCTGATCCAAAACAAAGAATTTCAACTCCCATAATCCAAAATAATTCAAACTCTCCAGAATCCAAAATACCTACAAAGACCTCAGAAATCATCCAATTGATCAGGTCATAGGTAACATAGAAGCACCTGTACTAACAAGGTCAAAAACTTGTAATTTCTGTTTATACACAGGTTTTGTTTCTATGATTGAACCAAAGAAGGTAGATGAAGCTCTAAATAATCCTCACTGGATAAAATCCATCCAAGAAGAATTGGCTGAATTTACTAGAAACAATGTATGTACTTTGGTGCCAAGACCAAAGGACAAATTCATCATTGGTACTAAGTGGGTGTTCAGAAACAAGATGGATGAACAAGGGCTAATCATCAGAAACAAGGCAAGATTAGTTGCACAGGGGTATTGTCAGGAAGAAGGTATTGATTATGATGAAACCTTTGCCCCTATTGCAAGACTTGAAGCAATAAGACTGTTTCTTGCTTATGCTGCCTTCAAAGACTTCAAAGTATTCCAAATGGATGTTAAGAGTGCTTTTCTCAATGGTGAATTGAAGGAAGAGGTGTATGTCAAACAACCTCCAAGTTTTGAGGATGCAAGCAAACCAGATCATGTATACTTCTTGAACAAAGCTTTGTATGGTCTGAAGCAAGCCCCAAGAGCCTGGTATGATACCCTCTCTTCTTTTCTGACCAATAAAAGATTTATAAGAG
The DNA here is from genome assembly GCA_947179395.2 of Pulicaria dysenterica. Lineage (NCBI taxonomy): Eukaryota > Viridiplantae > Streptophyta > Magnoliopsida > Asterales > Asteraceae > Pulicaria > Pulicaria dysenterica. The sequence continues at coordinate 56,090,584 of OX359291.1, read as the reverse complement.
GAAGTATAGATAGCACTTTGTTTATAAGAAAATTCAAGGGTGATATAATACTAGTGCAACTATATGTAGATGATATAATATTTGGGTCTACAAATGTTGATCTTTGCAAAAGGTTTTCTAAACTCATGTCTGACAATTATCAAATGAGTATGATGGGTGAGTTAAACTATTTTCTAAGTCTTCAAATTAAACAAGAGGTTGATGGAATTTTCATTCATCAAACAAAGTATGTAAATGACTTACTTAAGAAGTTTAAGTTTGAAAATTGTTCTTCAATGAAAACACCCATGTCCACTGCCTTAAAGCTTGGAAAGGACACTGATGGTAAATCAGTGAACATTACAGCTTATAGAGGTATGATAGGGTCTCTTTTGTACCTCACTGCTAGTAGACCAGATATTATGTTTTCTACATGTCTTTGTGCTAGATACCAAGCAGATCCCAAAGAATCTCACTTAGCTGCAGTTAAAAGAATTTCCAGGTATCTCAAAGGAACTCCTAATCTAGGTCTTTGGTACCCCAAAGACTCTGATTTTGAGTTAGTTGGATACACTGATTCTGACTTTGCAGGTTGCACACTAGACAGAAAGAGTACATCTGGGGGTTGTCAATTATTAGGTGGAAGATTAGTCAGCTGGTCAAGCAAGAAACAAAACTCTGTTTCAACTTCTACCGCTGAGGCATAATACATTGCTGCTGGAAGCTGCTGTGTTCAATTGCTATGGCTGCAAAATCAACTACTAGATTATGACTTACAGTTTGAAAACTCCCTAATTCTGTGTGACAACACAAGTGCTATATCTATCTCTAATAATCCTGTTTTGCATTAAAAAACTAAGCATATTGAAATCAGACATCATTTTCTTAGAGATAATGTGCAGAAAAAGAAAGTTTCAATGCACTATATCAACACTGATGTTCAATTAGCTGACATTTTTACAAAACCTTTGGATGAGTCTCGGTTCAACTTCCTAATATCCAAACTTGGCATGTTAAATTTGTAATATATTCTTTTCTTAGGTAGTTAATATTGTGTGAGAAAATAATTTTATTTGTGTGTGAAATGAAGTACTTATCTAAGCTTCTTCATATTTTACTTATGGTAGATCAGCTAATGGAATTATGTCAGCTGACGATCATCAGCTGACACTATACCTCAGCTGATAAATCATCAGCTAAGACTTAGAAGCTCAGCTATGTGCATTCATTAGCTGACACTTATTTTATCTCAACATGGATCAGCTGACACTCTCGTTTGTCAGCTGATGATTTTCAAAAGTCAAAAATTCTGTGTCCCCACACTTATTTTATTAATTTCTCATTTGTATTTATTATGTTACTAGGTATTAATTTATTTAGTTTAATTGTCTGTTTATTGTCTGTGTTTTTGTTGACTATTCCGTCTATTACCTTTTTGAAGAAGTGACAGTTACTTTTTGGAAAATATATTTCTGTGACAGTTTAGGTTTCCAAGGAAGATTTAAAGGTGTTTTCGAGCGGTTCTTCATTTCTTACACTTTCAAAATTCCCAAACACTCTTTCTCTCTCAAATTTCAAACCCTAAATCTTTGTTGCATAAACTGCTCTACTCTGTAATCATGGTCTCCTTCAACCCTGCAACTTCTCCAAACGCCATTGCTGGTGAAAATGTCATACCCAACTCTGAAATCACAATACGCCCAAATAACTTTCTCATAAACACTGATATTCCCGTGAGCAAAGCAAACCAGGGATACGAACCTATGGTGGCTTTCATAACTGCTCATCCCCTGTTCACATGTCTATCTGCTCATCCTCTGTTCATCTTTCCAAACATTGTTGGTGAGATGTGGTACACTGGAAGGTACCATGCTAATCAAGACCTAATCACTTGCACCTGCCTCAATGGTACCATTAATACAAACATCACTACTGATTCTCTCAGACGAGCGATCTCCATACCTCATATGGCCCCATTTCAACCTTTTGCTACAATGGATCAAGTTCTAGAGGTTTTTCCCCTGATTGGCTACCAAGGTGCTGTTTCCCATGGCCAGTATAAACTGTCTGCTCTAGGACACCCATGGAAGTATTTGGCTAGTGTAATCATTCGATGTTTTGGTCACAAATCTGGCAGCCATGACCAAATGAACCAGTCTGAACTGATGGTGCTACATGCCTTGGTCACAGGGAGGAATATTTACTTCGCACAAGTCATATTCTCTAAAATGGTGGATAAGATCACTCTGGGCACATCAAAGAAATCAACCAGAACTCTAGTTCCTTACATCAGGTATCTAAGTTTAATTGCACTTAGATATATTCAGAGGGAACACTATGCAGGGTTAGCTGCTCACTTGAACACAATGACCATCCCTCAAATGGGTCAGAAAACTTTCCATTTGATAAGGGAAGATCAAGGTCCTGCTATAACTGCTCAGATGCAAGAGTTGATAGATGTTGCTGCTGAGGAGAATGAAAATGAAGAGGAGGTTATTGTTGAAAATGTTGAGCACCAAATGGCTGATGATTCCGAGTCTCTTGATTTAATCACTGATCATTCTGAGGAGTCTATGACTCCTGCTCAAGATGAAGCCATTGGTGAAGAAGAAGAAGGAAGGAATGTTGATTTGATGGTCTCTGCTGACCAAAATTTGTTTGGTGAACCAGCACAGGATGAGCAAGTTAATCCTGATACTGAGAGTGATAATGACAATGGTGCTGACAGTGGTAAATATGATCATGATAAGCGAGATGATGACTTTCATGGTGGTGATGCTGGAATTATTTATGCTGAAAACGTTCAAGAGACCACCTCCTCATCTTCTCAAATTGGGATGCCACTCGCACATTTCCCTGTTCCTTCCAGCTCAAGCACTCCACAAGACCAACAAAGTGGTGATGCAGCTGATGGTGATGATGCTGCGGAAGACACAATTTCTGACAATCTCATTCAACTGATTGAGATCAGCAAGTCTCAGCACATCTCAGGTATACTCTCACTCTCTGAGGATACTCATTTGGTAAACCCCACCAGTGAGAACCCAACCTCTCCTCCAGTTGTAACACCCCCACAACAGCCAAGCTCTAGTGTACTCCCAACAGTCACTAGTTATACTCCCTTTGTAACCCAAACAGACACAAGGTCATTAGAGATGGTGCATACTGCACTTATCTCAGAGGGATTGCACAATGCACCCTTGACCTCAACTCCTATAGTTACCTCTTATTTTGTGGGGGAGCTCATGGAAGTTGATATAACCCTACAACCAGTGGGTGTGTCCTCACAACAGGGCACATCTGTAAATATGGGATTGCTGCAATCTGGGTGACCCTCCCAACAGGGTGATACCATTGAAAGACAGACCTTCTCCCAAGGTCATACTGTGTCTCCAACTCAATTGAGTCAAGCCTTTCCCTTAGTAAGTTCACAACAACTTGCTACTGTAATAAGGGATACCCCTTTGAGTGCAACCCTCACTCACACTCACATATTTGCACCTATTTTTGATTCAATTCTTACACATGCTAGTGCACTACCTGTCAATACTAGTGGCATAAACCAGTCATTAGTACAGGGTACAATTTCTGTTCCCAGTGATCTTAGGCCTATAAACCAAGGTCTAAGTGAGGGACCACAATCCATTCCAGTTCTAAGCACAACTTCTCAATCAACTCCCACTCAACCCATTCCCTCTACTTCTTCTGAACCCTCACCCCAAATCCTTCAAAGCTTATTATCTATCTCTCAAAAGATGGATAGTCTTCAAGCCTCCTTTACCTCTTTCCAAAATCAAACAGAAACTCAACTTTCTCATCTAACCCAAGAGATTGAGTCACTTAAATCATCCCAATCCCAAACCCAACCCACCCCTGCCCCTGTTGATCTCTCACCTATTCTAACCAAATTAGATCAACTTCTTACCCAAACTTCTACTCCAACTCCTATTCCTACACCTACCATCTCAAATCAAACCATTACCACCCTAAACCAAACCATATCCAACCTTCTCACCCAACTGTCTACCCTAAGACCTTCACCACCTAACATCTCTGTAACCATCCCTGACTCTATTCTAAGAGTACCCACCCTTCTCCATACCATAGATGTTGAGGTCACAAGACTAAGCCAGTACTCCAGGCAGAGGCACAGTGACACTCTCAGAGAGTTCACCAACATCACTGATGCTATTAGAAGCCTTAGACCTCTCATCTCCACCTCAACCCCTTCCCAAACTTCCCGACCCCATTCTTTTACCACACCTGGTGCCCCTAAGCCTACTGCTTTTCCTTACTCTGATGATGACAAAAAGGGGGAGAAGTCAAAAAAGTCAGTTAGAGAACCTTCCCCAGACACCATAAGGGCAGCTGTTAATGAATATACAGCTGAGGTTCAGTCTAAGCAAGCAGAGGAAGCATCAGCCCCCAATGAAACAGAAGCTCAAAGAACATCTAATGTTGAGGGGGAGAGAATCCAGCTGAGGGGGAGAAATCTGCTCAAGAACAGCAAAGGCCAAAAAGAAGGTTTAAAACAGTGGGCAGAAAGAAGAGTGCTAAGAGATCAAAGCAAGGAGAATCCTGTGCTCCAATCTCCATATCAGAAGATGATTCTGATGACAATGAAGAAGATGATCAGCCTCTGTTCTCTATATTCAACATAAAGAAGCAGATCCCCTCTACAACAGCTCCAACAGTCCAAGCTTCCTCTCCAGTTCAATCAAGTCAACCAACTCCCAGTAGTTCATCAAGAAGAAAAGGAAAGAAGATAATGACTGCTGAGGAGATTGAAGAAGAAGAAAGAAGAGAGGAAGAGCTAACACAAGAAGAAGACAGTCTCAGAGAGCTCAGTGAGTTAGCTGCTGCACCTGGTACTTCCATAGAAGAAGTTTTGAAAACCAAGGAAAGACATCAGGACTTCACTTCTCCTGAAGATCTTGCTGCAATTATTGGTGTTACTAATGATGAGTTAAGAGAGCTACAAGAAGAAGAGCTGATTATGATGACCTCTCAATCACATCAAGTACTGGATACACCACAGCAAGATGACCCTTCTAACAAGAAAGCTCCTAAGATGAAAGACTCACAAGGAAGCCATTCAAGCTCTGCTGAAATTCAACTTTGGAGGATTAGCTCAGCAAACTGAAAGGCAATCCAAGGAGTTCAGAGACAACAAAGAAAACTTGGTAAACAGAAGATGTGAAGACATCATCTCAAGGGTTACTCCATACAAAGGTACTGATGAGGGTCCTTATCTCAGAGTGGCGAGAAGAGATGAAAGAAAGACTTATGAAGATACCTATCTTCAACACTGCAAACTACTCTCCTTCTTTGAAATGATAGAGATCATGTACCATCTCCTCAAGTCCAAAAGTGAAATTGTTCAAAGGTTCATGCCAAAATTTGAATACTGGATTCGGATGTCAATCTGCAATAGGCTCTTCACACATGATCAGTTCATTGAACACATCAATCTGATTGAAGTTGGTTTCAAAAAGAATTCAAAAGCTTTTGTCACCATTGAACAGATCATTGTCAATCCTGACTATCCTTTTCTTCCTGCTTATGAAAGTCTCAACACTACTCTGCCCTCCAATATTGAGCCAGAAATGTTTAAGTACATAACTAAGCCTGAAAGAGGGATGTTGTTCAAAAACAGAGTTGGTGATTGGAGATTCCTAAGAGAAGCTGACATAGGAAGAGCGCCAAGAGCTTTAATTTTTCAAGCTATAAGACTGGCAAGAGGACAGACAGGAAGTCAACACTTTGAAAGTCTGATGGAGACTAGAGCTGATGAACTAATTGCCACCATTCCAGTTGAACATCGTCCAGACATCAAAGAAGAACCTTGGTGGGAATGAAGACTACTTCATAACTAGATTAGATGTAATTTCAATTCCTAGAATAGTTCAACTTCTGTACTTAGTTTAACTCATAGTTAGATTGCTCTGTACAAACTCTGATGTAAATACTTTGTTCTGTAATCAAGCTTGAAACTTTGATCATGGACTACTTAGCTAAAATGCTAGTATAGATGACTCTTAGTAGATAGCTCACATAGTGTAAATATAGAAAATATAAAAAATCCTAAAAACAGAAAAAGGATAGAAAAGATACCACAAAAACAGAACTTGGTACTTCATAAATGAAAAGATTCCCAAAAACAAAATATCAGGGAACATACTTTAAAGAGTTACCAAAAATAGATAGCTAGGTAACCAAATTGCACTTAAAAGTTTCATCTTTACAAATTCGAGTCATATTGATTCTTCTTAAACAGATAAGGTTTTGTCATCATCAAATAGGGGGAGATTGTTGGGGAGATAGCAATATCAAACCAAAATCAAACCTATCTATTGAGTAAAATAGGATTTGATGTTAACAAAACCATATATTCAGTTTTGGACTTAGATTGATGAAAAACATGTGTTGTTTTTTATCTGAGACTTAAAGAATTTCTAAGTAAGATATGTCAGCTGACGAATCATAGTGTCAGCTGAACACTGAGTATCAGCCAAAGGACCAGCTTCAGGAAGATCAGTTGAGAAGAAAAGATCAGTCAAAAAGCATCAGCTGAGGAATCACATTGAATCAGCTGATGGCCTAAAACCATCAGCTAATGAAGATTTCAAGATCAGCTGAGCAGTCTAGGATCAGCTGACACAATCACAGTTATCAGCTGATGCCTCCCATTTGTCAGATAAGGTATTTATTACTTATCCAATCTTTTCTTCATAAGCTGACACTACTAAAAATGACTAGCTGAGCCCTTGGGAACAGCTGACAGTTTAGTTTGATCAATTTATTAGCTGCACGTCGAGTTGTGTTATCAGCTGAGCAATTTGATCAGCTGAGCAAATCTAGTCAGCTGAGTCTTTCACATTCAACCTTAGCTGAGCAAAATTATATTTGCAGTTCAGTGTCTATTAGCTGAGTCCTTATTGTATATCTCAGATAATAGCTTTTTATGTAATATTTTCTTTAGTCAAAGGCAGAACATGTGTTGTTCTTATTATGCCTTAGATCTTTCGTTGTAAAAGTACTTAGCACTTTTTGGATCTGCAAAGATACAAAAAGGATAGATCTTTATCCCCTGGAAAAGGAGAAAGATACTCTTGAAAAGAAGATCTCGAAGATATGATGTTAAGTATGGCTGACAACTCCATACTTGGTAAAGTCACATCTTCAAAAAGCATGGTGTTGATTAAAGCACAAGCATGGAAGGAGAAGTTTACTTTTCCAAGATATAAAGGTAGTAGTTTAATAATATAATAATAGATAGTGGGTATACTCATTACTGAAAAGTATGTTCACTTTACACACTTTGTGTTTAAAGTTAACTTACTTTTCACCCACTAACTTTATCTATTATAATATTATTAATCCAAGTACTTTTGTCTCCTTCTCTCTTCATCAACCCGGACACACCTTGCTTATATATACTCGTGCATGGAAACATGCTTAGTATGCGTTGAAAAGCACTGAAATCTCATAAGTTGAGAATTAGAAGAGTTAGCATTTTACTTTCAGTGTAACAAACTTGTTCATTTGTTGAACATCTTAGACATTAGTTGTTTAAGATTAGCATTGTCTATGTGTTAAACAAATCTAGTTGCCACCTTTTATTGAACTTAGATTTTCCGCATCTAGTTCATGTAATTCTTGATTAACAGATCAATAAGAATTATATAAAAGTAAACCGTGTGTCTCTTAAATTTTAAATTGCTAAAGTTTGTATTCAACCCCCCTTCTACAAACATTTGTTGTTGTAGTATCCATTCGGGACCAACACTATCCTATACCATATTTTCGGAGAGAGAAAGCTCATGTAAATTCGTCCTCACTTTATCCTCCCACGTTAGAGATGGATGTCCTCGCTTCCTCGTGCCGTCAACTAAAATAAACTCTCCCCTTCTAATTGGTGTCTTTAGTTGCCTCCTCTTGACATGCCCAAACCTACATAGTCTCCTCTCTCTCTCTCTCTCTCTCTCTCTCTCTCTCTCTCTCTCTCTCTCTCTCAGCTTGTGAACAATGGATGCCACTCCCAATTCAGATCCAAAAACTCCTACCGGAATTCCATCTACTAGAGTCTTCCTACATGTCCTCCTTAATATACTCAGACACTTCTATCTTCTCTGTTTGCACCTTTTTTAGCTGCAAACACTCGAATCCATATAACATAGCTGGTCTAACAACCACTTTGTAAAATTTTCCTTTTAGCTTCAAGATAACCTTCTTGTCGCAAAGCACTCATTTAGCCACCCTCCACTTTTGCCAACCCGAATAAATATGGCTGACAATGTCCTTATCAATCATCCCCATCCTATGTAACACAAAGCCCAGGCACTAAAAAGCCTACCTCGAACTTGTTCCCCTATGGGAAACACACATACAAATACAACATTCTAATAATATAAAACTTTATTTTCTAATTTAATTAAAATCTTCAAATTTAAGTTATGAAAATGTCCGGTATACCCCCTCAAAAACCTACTTATTTATGACAGACCCATCATCCAATACAGTATTACTAAATACCAACACAGACCATACTTCAACTTTTATATTAAGAATTGAACCTATCACAAATGTTTGACCAATGAGGGAAAAAAGGAGGGGAGAGTTTGGTTTTGACAAAACACATATCACAGTACTATCACGAACTATGGCACTATCACATTAACTACTACCATAACCATGTTTAAGTGTCCATGTTTAATGTATGTTTATGCTACTATAGCCCTAACATCACACCACAACCATGAAGCATGATTCCACCACCGCTGCTTAAATGCATATAAGAGCACAATTCAACCATGATAATAACCTTACCTTGTTCAGTAAGGGATCCATTATTCAAACCATCATAGATAGTGTGCAAGCTATTTGATGCTCTAGAAGCATATAAGAAAGAAGCTACTAGACAGGGAAAGGAAAAGGAAAAGGTAAAGAGAGAGAACTTCAAGTTGATGACAGTTCCAAAATAGGCTTAGACACTAATGTTGAATAGGAGATTAATATCATGAGAGTTTTGAAGTCCACGAAGGCCTTGTTTGAATCAATTTAGGATGCAAATTCACAAGTAGAAAAGTTTAAATCAAATCGGTGATGTTAACACACTGTACATCCGAGATTGGAGCATCAAACGAGGTGACAGCCTATACACCAAGGCAACTAGGAGGGAGTTCCGTAGCAAGAATAGCCCCTAATGGTAAGGAAGAAACTAATGGGGAAGCCTGGTCAGCATTTTTGGAAGAATTCAAATACTATCTGGAAAAACTCCTTAGGGTTGCCACCTCAGCTAAGCTTTACGGGTACTACTTATAGAACACCTACATGATGCATGTTGAAGCTTTCCGAGAAAATATGAAGAAGGATAAGGAGTTAGCTTATATGCTAATTAGAGATAATATACTTGTGAGGAGATGGAAACTAAATTTAAAGCTTGCAGAGGTTTGTTAGACGGGGAGAAGGAAGAGTTAGATATGGCTCTAATACCACTGTTAGAGATGGCTCTGAAACCACAGTTGAGTATCGATTGGCATCAAGAAAACGTAACGGAAGAAAAAGACTTAAATAATTTTCTAAAATCTATGCCAACGAAATACTTTCCCAACGGACCAAACTCTAATCATGGAACAATTCAACTAGAATAAGAACAAGGGAATATAAATGTACCAACAAGTAAAATTTTCTTCTTGTTCCTTTGATGATGATGGATTCAAGAACGCAAGGTGATGTTCCTCCATCGGTATCCAAACCAAGCACCGGTGATTCCCATGTGCTAGCTATGCTTGGAAGCCGCCAAGAACAACACAAGAACATACACCAACTTGAAGCCACACAAGAAGTCTCTCAAGTGTGCATTAGAGAAAATGTAGTAGGCTAGTGTAACCAAGATAGATTAACCACCACCAAGACTAGTTAGAACCTTCTATGGACCACCAAAAGGACCCTAAAGTGTACCTAACTGTCAGGGTGTAATAGACCATCAATTCCCCAACAATTCAGCCTTAATAGGCTAATTAATTAAGATGTTACAACGTGGGGCACGGCCGTGCCTGATCCGGCATGCCCGTGCCTGTCCAAACAGGCGCACCCAAGTCACGCCGGACTTGGGCTCGTTCCTTAGCACTAGGCACGGTCGTACCTCTAGGAGGCACGCCCGTGCTTGCCTAAAGAGATACGCCTTAGGCATGTCAGCCTTGGGCCCGTACCTGGCCGTGAGGCACGCCTGTACCTTCAACATGTACGGTCGTGCCTAGTCCCACCTAAACCATCTTTCGAATTTTCTCTCTCTCGTTCAAAGGTGTTTCCAGAATCGAAACTTGGTGTGTGACCCAATAGGCCTATGCTTCATAGGCAGTGGAAACAACTCGTGTGTGTCAGTGGACATATATCAACATGTCTATCAACAGCTCAGACTCTCTTGCCTTGAAGTCATCAAATATGTTAACTAGCAAGGTTTTCATGATTAATGTTCCCTGGTCTGTACCCTACATCTGCTTCCTAACCTCATCGCATATCTTTTTTACGGTTAAGAGGCTATGCACTAACGAGGAGTAGATTTCGTCTCATAGACCCTGTCTTAAGTACTAACGTGTAAACTTATCATCCTTGACACATTCCTTGTCCTCAGCTTTCAGCTCGACAAGAGTTTTTAGCCTTTGGTCTGCCAAAATCGGTGGATTGTTGTCTGGGTTTTCTTCTTATCCTGTAAAGCTTACAATCACCCTGAAGATGTTTAACTTCATGAGTTCCCCATATTTATCGTTGTGATCGATAAAGTTCATAATAATGAGTTTCCAGACAGTGTACGATAGGAATGGAGATTCTGTATGTGTACAAATAGTAAGTATCTCGTTCGAAATCTTTACTTCTTTAAGAAAGATCTTCCTTTGGAATTTGATTTTGGTTGGAAATCGGTTGAACACTCGGTTGAAAGTATTCATCAGAATTTGGTTGTGTATTGGGTTTTAAAAATCTAACCGAAAGTCAGTTGTTCTTATCGGGTGAAAAATTGAGTTCTAACTCGGTTAATTATGCAAGCGGAATAAAGTGTTATCGGGTTTAAGATTGTTCAAAATCGGTTAATTAAGTGACCCAAGTTAGGTTGAAAGTTTAAATCTTATCGGGTGCTAAAACGGTTGAGTTCTTAACCGAATTTGTGAATTGACTAATATCAGGACAAGAAATGGAAATCGGTTGAAACTTGTGTAAATCTGAAATTCGGTGTTTGTTTATTTGAAAATATTACCGAATTCAGTTCTTGAATTCGGTTGATACTAGGTGTTCTTAAAATTATGATGTTTGGAATTCTATTGATATTTGAAAGGATGACGGAATTCGGTTGTTATCTGAATTCGGTTGACTGAACTTGGAAGTTGGTTGATGGATTTCAGTTGTTCATAGATTTGAATTGAACATGGATTTAGAAATAACGGAAATTCGGTTGACACTTGAAAATAAGAATTCAGTTAACAGTCCTTTAATGACCGAAAACATGATGAATTTGATGATTTTGAGAAAGAACACTGGAAATTCTTAGATCTGACAATTGATCAATAAAATGTTAGCCAAATCGATTGAAATCAATCCTAATTGATTCGAAATGATTTTCGCACACAAATCAATCCAATACACTCACAAAAAAAAATGATTTCACGAAGAAATTGATTTATGATAAAGCTCAGCTATTGGTTTTCATACAAAACACAAATCCACTTGATTTTCAACAAAATATGGATCAAGACCACATGATAAATAACCAATTCAGTAAAGAAATGACTTCGATACCAATTGAATGTCCTTAGGTGGTGTTTGGTTTGATGGAATCCTTGGGATTCAGTAGGAATTGGAATCCAATTCAAAAGAATTCCCATGTTTGGTTGGCACCTTATCAATGGAATTGGAATTTTGTCTTTGGAAAACTTTCCTTAAGGTGTGGGAATCTGAATTCCTTCCCCCAACCTAAGGTATTGAGATTCCTTCTCTTCTCTTCTCATCTCACTGCAAACCATCGTCTGAAACACCATCCTCCACTCCCTCGTTTGCTTAGCTATGACCGGCGAGAGGCGAACGGCTAACGGAGACCGATGATAGGCGAACAACGACGGCGACAGCGACTGGCGAGAGGCGAACGGCGACAGCGACTGGCGAGAGACGAACAGTGAACAGCAACGGAGACCTCCATCTAGGGTTTCGATTAGGGTTCATCTTCTTCATCTTCGTCCCGACGGTGGCTTCATCTTCTTTGTCCCGACGACTAGAGATTAGGGTTTGTCTTCTTCATCTTCTTCGTCCCGACGGTGGCTTCGACGATTAGGGTTCGTCTTCGTTCGTCCCGACGACCAGCGACAGTGGTGGTGGCGGTGTTGGGGCAGTAGTCGCGAGCGGCGATAGAGATGTTGGGGGCGGCGGTGGTGGCAGTCGGCGATGGTGGTGAAGGAAGGTGCCGGTTTTTTCAAGTTTTTCCCTTTTGAATTCCATCTCTTGCCAAACATAAAAAGGAAGGAATTACTTTCCAATTCAAATTCCTTCCCATTCAAATTCCTTCTAAGATTCCAATTCCAATTCTTAACATTCCATCAAACCAAACATCACCTTAGATAAGTTACGTGAGATGTTTGCTTTTAATGCAAACTTCACCCATGATATAAACTTAAATCTGTATACACTATTTGATCCTAACAACATCCATCATCCGTTTATTTGTTGATTAACCCCTGTATTAAAACTAAGTTCATCCTAATATTAGATACACCCAATAATAATACATGTAAAATATTTAAAAAAATTCCCAATATAAACTTGTATTTCTTTTTGTCATAATCTTTATTTTCGATTCAAATTTAAACGTATTTTATTTTTTTTGTATTTTTTATTTACTTTTCTTTTAACATACTGTATCTGTTTACTTCATCTTAATTGAATCATTTTTAGTTTTGCAACTTTTAGCATTTTCCAATTTCTTAAAATTTATATCTTAGTTAAGATTTCTCGTATATGGAGAGAAATCCACCAAATCTTATTTTGGGAAAGAAAAACAAACATAAATGTAAAGGGATCCCCGTAATATCGAGTCCATGGAGAGGTTAGGCCGTCCGTATGGCCATCGGGTTGAGTTCGGGCTGCCCTCGAGGTTAGCAGCTCCCCATCCCAAATGCCATACTCACCTTCGGGTTCCAACCCTTTTCTCACTCGTCCGGTTTGGTGAAACCGAACAACCTGTGCCTTTCTCTTTTATTTTTTTTATTTGTTTTGATTTTTTTTGTGAGTGGGTAAAAAGAAAGAAAATATTTTGGGTTGAATTGGATTGAAGGTTGGGTGCTATTTGGATTTTGGGTTGAGTTTGGGTTGGGAAAGAAAGTTGATGTGGTAGCTGATGTGGCTTTGGGTTGGTTTGGGGTTCACCCAGGCGCTACTCATGGCCTTATATGGGACATAGTGATTAGTGTCAGGGATGGGAATCGTATAAGGGATCCCCGTGATCCCCGTGATATAGAGTCCATTGATATATATTATCATGTCAAATATAACTCCTTGTGACAATAGCAATATGTTAAAATTCGGTTTTTTAGTTAGTCCAATGTAACAAGTAGGTTAAAGGTTCAACAAACCGTCAACCCAGTTTTATATATATAGACACGCATGTGTGTGATTCTAAACTATAAAAGAATTGAAAAAACTCTTGTGAGTTTTGTCGATTTTATACTGATATCTTGTATTGCAATATACCTTTATTTACATTGTCATCATCATAAAAAAACTAATTCAAAGAAAACACACAAAATCCGGGTCAATAACAATGGAAAAGTAAGGTCAACGATTTCGATACTTCGGTTGGAAACCTTGTCGGTTCTATATCGGTCAAAAAAGGTATCAGCCCGTCGTTGTTGTACTACACTCTAGACGGTTTATGGTCTTATGGATCAACCAGTTCAACCAGAGGGGTCAACTAACTCGGGTTTAAAACATTTGAGAAAAGAGTATGCATTCAACTAGTTTTATTTATATATAGGCAAAAGTTCAAACGAGAACTGTTTTTCGTACGTGAACTGCGAGAACCAATCTGAAATGTCCAATTACCCCTCTTTTAATGTCATCATCCATCCATGAATCCATCACATGCACCTTGCCACACTTGATCCCCCACGCTTTACATCCATGAATTCCACTTATCAAATCAACGACTAAGATTGGTTATCGCAGTTCTCGTTTAAACCTTCCCCTATATATATATATATATATATATATATATATATATATATATATATATATATATATGTGTGTGTGTGTGTGTGTGTGTGTGTGTGTGTGTGTGTGTGTGCGCGCGCGCGAGCGTGTGTGGAGGGATCATTCGAGAACCTTTATTAGTGCGAGAACCACGAGAAACGTTTGTGGCCATTGATCATAATTAATCAATGGTTAATATTAATTGTGGCAATAATGCAATTAAGTAGCCACCATTTTTTATTTTCTAATATGCTGGAGGGGTATTCTATATAGCCACCATTTTGTTTTTGGTGGAGGTGTTTCCAGCACATATAGTAAAGTCGTCAATGCACCGTGCATACATGTACCGTGCATATATGCATATGCATGCATATATGCACGGTGCATATGTGCTCCACATACACATGCACCTGTTCATACTACTGGGTTTTGTTTCGGCATTAGTATGCCTGGACGCATATATGCACTGTGCTCAAATCTGTATGTGTTGATTTAGTAGATGTGCACATAACAATCGATTTTTTGCAAGCACACGTGCATATGAGCACCACCTGTTCATACTGTATATGTGCGTCTGGGTGCATATATACACCATGCACGTGTGCGCCTGGTGCATATATGCACTCGTTAGTCAAACTTAAGTTCAATCTTTATTTGATGTTATTCGATCTATTTTAGAATATTATTTCATTTTATATCTAATAAACCAATAAAAGTAAGGAAAAACTAAATAAAGAACAAACTCAATCACAATAAATCTAACAAATTAAACAAAAGAGTTCCATCTATGTTACTTGATATTTGACCAAGTCAAATTAAACTTTGTATATCTATTAAAAAATGAATGAAACTTGGTGTATCAGAACAATTAGTGCTTGTACCATTGATTTCAAGCTCGCCATTGATGCTATAAGTTCTGATTAACAATCAAGCTAGATAAAATCGAACCCGTAGCTGACGAGACGGGAGAAAATAATGGTGGTGATGATGCAGATGGTCTTTGACATGGTGGTCATCACGTAGACGATTGCAGCAAGTTGAAGATGGAGAAACGGGAGAGGAGTTCAGATATACATTTGAAGCAGATGGTATAAGTTTGCGTGGTCGTCGGTGGTGAATCGGCGGTGACCGAATCTGTGGTCGGTGATGAATCGGCGGTGGCCATAGTAGAGATAGGATAATACTCTGTGCTTGCGAGCTCTTGGCACTTCAAAACAGAGACGTCGGTGGTCACCAGTCATGAGCATCATCGTTGATTATGAAAGTGGTAGGTGGGAAGTTCTAGCAAAAGTGATCGATTGAAAACAATCAATTTTCAAATACTACTATAATAAAAAACAAGATAAATTTTCAAATACAACTATTATAAAAACAAGATATATTGATTGATGGATGTGTTGCTGCTAATATATAGCAGGTCGTAAATATGTGTGTAGTAAAAAGAAAAACAAAAGAGGAATTAGGAGCAGTATTATGGGTTTTGGGGTGGATAAAATTGAGCTGAGCAGATTCTCGAATAGGTATGGGCAGATTCTCGAAGTTATGGCAAGATGTTTCGGAGTTGAAAATCAACTGGAGGAAGAGCAGTATTATGGGTTTTGGGGTGGATAAAATTGAGCTGAGCAGATTCTCGAATAGGTATGGATGCAAAGAGGAATTAGGAGTCTTGACTTATCTAGGGGTTCCTATAAACGTTAACATGAACAGGAAGTTGTATTGGAAAAAAATGGTGGATAAATTTGAAAACAGATTAGGATTTTGGAAAAAGAAGTTAATCTCTTTTGGTGGTCGTATCGCGTTGCTCAAATCAGTTGTCTGGGATCCCGCTCTACTTCTTCTCATTATTTCGGGCTCCGGCAGGTATCTTACACTCTCTTGAAAAATTGAGGAGATCATTTTTTTGGGGAGGGGATAGGGTAAATAAAAACATCAGTTGGGTAATATGGGAAGACGCAACAAAAAATTTCGAGGGTGGGGGGTTAAACTTGGGGGATCTTAAATATTTTAATTTGGGTCTTTTGGGCAAATGGGTGTGAAAAGTTAAAGTTAATTACGGGTCTTTATGGGTAAACATTATTCACAGCATTTACGGGGAGTCGGGTCTGTTAGAGTCAGTTAGATACAATAAAGGTTCTATTTAGGGGGGGTATTATCAAGGCTGTCAAAGATATGGATTCGATGGGTTTCTCGCTGTCTTCGTTCCTAAGGGTCAAGATAGGGAATGGGTTAAAAGCTAGTTTTTGGTTCGATAGATGGGCGAGTCATTCAAGTCTTTCTGAGTTATTTCCAAGAGTTTTTAATAGATGTGGTAATAAAGATTGTAAGGTTGGGGATGTCGGTTTTTGGTCACAAGATATGTGGGTGTGGGATTTGAGTCAGTTTGAGTCCTCTCAAGGTCGGGTCGGGTTAGAGTGTCAGGAGTTGAAGGCATTGTTGAGTCATGTGTCACTTAAGAAACAGGTGGAAGATTCTTGGGAGTGGTCTTTGAACAACAACAATGTGTACTTTGTCAAAGCGGTGAGGATGAAATTGGAAAATAGAAGACAACTCCATGGTCAAGATGGGCAAACATCTACGGAGTGGTCAGATGTGTTGCCGAACAAAGTAAACATATTTGTTTGTAGAGCCTACAGAGAGAGGCTACCGATATTGTCTAAGCTTCCGGATAAAGACATTGACATTCCTTCGGTGTTATGCCCGAGATGTCAAGAGGAGATCGAAGATGTCAACCATGCGTTACTCAAATGTAGCAAGGTGAAAGCTGTTTGGAAAAATCTCTATTATTGGTGGGGGTTGCAGTATTTTGAAGAAGATAATCTAAAGGATGCTTGTAATCGTGTTATCTCTTCATGGTCACAAAATCAGAATTAATTTGGAAGGCAACAATTAAAACAGTCGCATATGGTATATGGAAAAACAGGAATAATCTTATCTTCAGAAATAACAAACTATATCTTGAGGGAGTTCTGTTTGATGCACAATTGCAACTTTTCCAGTGGCTTAGTTTCAGATCCAGGAAAAAGTTTCAGGCTACATGGAGTGAATGGCTTATGTTTTCAGACATAGCCATTTCTACTAATTAAATATAAGTCTCTTTGGTAGGCACAGTGCTATATTTGGTCTATGTATACGTGATTGTCAAGTGGATCCATTGTAACTCTCTCTTGTGCATTGTATTTTGTATTTTTTGGAGGTCTCTATTCCTTATAGAGATTCCTCCATTTTAATTTAATTTGGCTTTTCAAAAAAAAAAAAAAAAGAAAAAAAAACGACTATTAGGCCCTTTTAATTTAAAATTAAATAAAAAAAGACAATCATTGAAATGATTGTGGTTCTCGCACTAACTACGGCTCTCAAATTAACTTCTCTCTCTCTCTCGGTCTCTCTCTCTCTCTCTCTCTATATATATATATATATATATATATATTAAAAGAGATTTATATTTATTACATTATCTGGACAATTTATATGTATTTGCACTCTAGAGCATGAAAATCATTCATTCAACACATCAACTTCGTATGAAAATCACCAAGTGTACATTCTAACCCAATCTTCTTCAAGAAATTCAAATTCATCTTTACAGGCTCTCCAAAAACAATCTTTAATAATTCCTCCGGTACAAAGCTCTTTAATCGTTTGATTAAAAACTGGGAAGTTTATATTTTTACCGTTCCAATTAAAAGCACAAGAATATTCACCATCGTCATAGAACTCAAACGTGTATTCTTCACCGTCGTTAATGGTTTTGAACTTTGGTTGTTCTTCATCCCTTCCACAACCAACCTTTAGGCCTTGAAGATGGAAATCTTCAATGTGCACAATGTTTGTAGGAACTGCAGCCTTAGAAGGTTGCAGTGGTGACATGATTTCAGTTATTAGAAGGATCAAAAGCCAAACCAATTTAAGACCTCTTCTTTGACTTTCCATTTTCACCTTTTTATGTGAATATTTGAATTTTTGAGTTAATTTATATGCTTAAACATAAGTTAGGTCATTTAATATATGTAACATAACGCTTATATCAGTTTTGTATAATTAATTATGAATTTGATGATTTTATTGATCATATAGAAATATGTTTTCAATTAATTTTTTATTTATGTTTTTTTCATAAATAACATACTACTTTTGATATGCACGTGTATAAGTTTTTGTTTAAAAATATAAGGCAAATTCCAAACGTTACCAATTTTTCAAGGTATGTTATTCAACACATTAAGTTGGATATTAATTTGTTTACTGTTATAAAAATAAAAATGTTTCTATAGAAGTATTTAAGTTATATATTGAACTTTTAATCTTACCATTTAAAGTAAGGAGTTGTGTTCAATAAAGTTTATTTAAAAAATAAGTTTAAAACTATCAAATAGATGTCTACTTTTTCCATTTTACCAATGTGACACGTCTACTTTTTTTTTTTTTACATAATTGGCTAGTCAAGTCATTTAAAATGTGTCAATGTGCCAAAATACGACCTGCAACTTGTCCAGCAGGTTTCTCGATCAATTATTGATCGTTTTCGCTAATTCTTTTTGCAGAACTTTGTAAATAATAATTTTACCTTTCAAAGGACACAAAATTCATGAATTTTTATCAAATGTAGGCCAAGAATTTGCTTACTAAAATCGGTTATGTATCATTTAAGACCATCTTACTATTTTTTAAAGAATTGATTCATTTTAAACTCGTTTTTGGCCCTTTTTTGTACTACTTTATAGATAACTCGATTACATTTCCATAGGATCAAGAATCATAAACTTTCATAATGTATTAATGAAGAATTTCGAGATTAAAGTGTCAGATTGTTCTTCGATTTCATTTAACAAAAACAGAGCAACAAAAAAACTCATTTTTCGCTTAACTCTTAATCGTTTTACATAATTCTTTTTAGATAATCTTGTACCTTTCAAAGGACACAAAATTCATGAATTTTCATCAAGTATAGGCCAATAAATTGTTAATTAAAGTCGGGTATGACGCATTAAACACATTTACGGTATTTTGATTATTTGACGCATATTAGACTCGTTTTTAGTCGAGTTTTTTGTATTATATTATAGACAACTCGATTACCTTTTCATAGACTCAAGAATTATTAATTTTCATCAAGTATAAAAAAATAATTTCGGGTTTAAAGTTTTGATTTTATAGTGAAGAAGAGGAGGGGGAAGGTGACCTACTATACAGGTCAAAATAAACAAAATGGACATATTAACACGTTTTTATAAGTTCACTGGCCACATGTGTAAAAAAAACAGAGTGCCACAATGGTAAAATGGAAAAAGTAGACATTAATTTGATGACTTTAACCTTTAAAAAATATAGGCCAGAAAATTTAATACTCAATCAAGGGTGATTCTATACAATCACATGTGATTGTAAAAACATCACATTTTAATTACAAAAATGTCACTCCGTCTAAAATTTTTAAAGTTCAATCTAGACCATTAATGGGGCTGATCCAAAGACTAAAATTAGTTCCTAAAACTATTAATTAAGTTTGAACTATATTAAACATTTTATTTTAAAATAATAAACCCTTGAAAAATAAGAGATGACGTCTCATTTGATCTATTTATCTACCGAAAGTCACCAGTAATCTTTTTTGTTTTTCATTTATTTATGAGAAGATATTCACAAGCCTTTAGGTTATGGATAAAAATTGAATAGAAAAAATAATTATTATTATTAAAAATTACTCACAACTCATTTTTTATAACCAACTTTCTATATTTTTCATACTTATTTTTTTAATTAGGATTTCAACTTTTTATACATCAAATAAAGTTGTCACTTTAAAAACTATAAATAATATTTTATTTTATTTTATCTATAGACTAAAGGCTGTCGTTATTGTCAGTTAAATGATCTTAATAGTTTAGATTAAATGAACAAAACATACTTAGAAGCATATAATTTTATTTGTATATTAGGAATTACGTAAGTTTGTTTAGACTGTCTAGTAAGTTTTAGTTAACTCGGTGATTATATGTATAATTTGAAAACCGAAAATTTGTTCAAAAATTCGGCTTCGTGAGTCTCAAGCTAAGCCCGATAGAAGAAGTTAGACCGAAAGAGTGAATGTGTTACAAAATTCAAAACTTTCAAAACCTATGATGAATAAGAAGATTTTGAATATTCAAGATTAGAATATCTAAGTTTATCCATCTATTCATTTATTTGATTTGTTGCTAGTTCTATGGACCCTGTATTCAACCCAGTTCTACACATATATCTTCGTGTTTATAATGTCACTTCAGCAATTATTTGGAACTTACAGTGTTATATTAGATAAACTCAGAAAATTATAATACGCAAGTGAATGAACAGGAATTCAATTCAGGAAGAACATTTAAAGAATATACAGAACAAACCAAGAATAAGAAGCCTAAATCAAACAAGCAAAAAACGAAACCCAATTAAATAATCTGGCGAACAGTTCGAAGGAATCAAAACAAGCAAAACCAAACCAAAAATGAAAAAGAAATAGCAGATGATCCCTAAATTAGTAACATATATACAGACCTAAACTTACAGATCAATTAAACCGAAATTGTGAATGACCACCTTTTAATAAGACACCTTTAACTTAGGATTTCGAACTAAGTCGTGAAATCGAAGAACATGTAGGATGAGTTAACATCAAAGAAGTATGCCCCAGATGCTAAATCTTTTCAAAATCTTTTAACAATTATACCAATGAAGCCATTGATGCCTTCTGGTGTGATTTCTTATGTACCACAACCAGTCAACCAGTGGCGGATCCAAGATTTTTCTTTATGGGGGGCAACTTTGGCAAGATGACTAACATAACAAATGAAAGTATATTCTGGTTAAAACAGGTCGGATCAAACTTTCGGTAATCAAATAATTTAGCTTTATTTTTGGAACTTTTAAAGAGTTATTCACAATCACAACATAAATTAACACAATTTACAACAAATAAATTGTGAAGTTTCAGGAAACTAGATGTTAAATGACTAAAATGTGAAGTTAGATGTATTGCACACTTTATAATTTCATTATATTATGGACTTTAATATAAAGTTTAAGGGGCCTTTATATCATATGACTAAATGTGGAGGGGTATAAGCGTAATATTAGTAGGGGCCTATGGATTTTTTTCCTTAATATTCACTAATAACTACCAACCTACGGGGGGGCAAATTCCCCCCCCCCCCCCCCCCCCCCTTCTCCGATTAATGTGGCTCCGCCACTGACCACAACATCTGCAACAAGAAAGCTGTATGCTTTGGAAGAAGCTTGTACAGTTTGGGAAGGGGTTTTGATTGCTTTAACCCGGAGATAATGAAGACCAAAATATTTTTTTCTCGAGAGTTGCGGGTAGGTAAATTAAGAAGGGGGTGGCCCCTCAGGGCCTGGCAATGAATACCATACAGGTTTACCACAAGGCATAGCTAGGATATTCTTTCATTACAAAAGGCACAGATCTGTTGCCATTGTCTATGAGAACATGAATATATAACTTGTTTCTTTTTAATTTGAGAGGCTTACTAGAGGAAAAATCATAAACGATACAAGCTGAATTTTAATACCATTTTTTCATGGGCTACATTGTATGCTACAAAGATGCATAAATAGTTTTAGAATTTGACAAATAAAAAGTTTATGCAAGAAAAATATATGAAATAATACGATACATCCACCTTGTAAGCTCTTTCTATGCTTTGATATTATGTTAAACCCTTTGTACATCATCTTGAAGCATGATTTGAAGTTCATAATAGTACTTGCACTATACAAGAACAAACCTGATACATAATACAATCAGGCTAACCCAAACTGAAAATTTAATATATTAAGCAAACTAATAACAACTTGTTCATACATTTTGTAAATCAAACGAATGACGAGTTGTAATTCACGAGCACTTAATGGGTGAATAATGGATCCAGATATATGAATCCTCTTTCATTAAAGCAGATTTTCCTATGATCATAAGAAAGATAGTGCAAACATAAACAAACCCATGAGATCAATAACAACAAATCAAAATTCCAGATCGAACTCTTAGCAATTTTATGTTTATTACCCAATTAAAATCACAGACGAAATCCTCCATCAATATTGAAACTTCTGAGTGTGGAAAGATGATAACATAGACTGACAAATCGAAGATGAATAGAAGAATGATCCAACAATATCCACATAGAACTTCCATTTTGATCTTAAGAAAACTTACATACAACCTTTGATTTATCGATTCTGGAAGAAGGGATACACCGAATGGAAATGTAACCAAAAGGAAACTAGGCTTTATTGTAGCAGTGTGGAGCACGACTAGGAGACAAACGACCGTTGGTGTGTCTCTCATGAAATCTGATACGGTTCAACTTGTGCATGGAAGAGCCATTAATTAAATTGTAGTTGCATAGGAAGACTTGGTCAGCGATAATTAGCCAATTAGTTTTAGATAGTGGAGTCACTGATAATAGTAGATAAGTTATGCATATTTCGATATTCCTAATTAAGTAGCACTCCATGTTTGCATTCCATGTTTCCATGATTTTCTTGTTTTTAGTTAGGATCGACGTAGAAGTCTTCATATAAAAATTCTTGTTAAACATTAATGCTTTAATCATGTTTAAAGTCAGTGTTAATATTATGACTTATAATAGTTATTATTATGTGTATATAATAAAGTGTGTAAACCTTAGTTATTATTATATGTGGGACGGCAGTCGTGTGACCACCACCGAGGGCCACCATCGGAGGTAACTGCCGGTGGCAGTTTGGTGCCAAAAACCGCCAATTACACAACCTATAAATATGTGATTCCCTTGCAAACATTATGTATTCCAAGTATTTGAATTTCAGTGCAGATAGTTTGTTTTCTGTTTTCTTATTATCACTGCATACATATATCTATACTTGCTGCTCGAATTCAATCATGGTACCATATAATCGAGATGATAGGAGAGGAAGGGTACCAACATGTAGAAATTTAACATGGTATCACCGTATCAGAGCCCACGGTTGGGCAGATCTTTGGGAGACACGGATGAATTCACGATGACAGGGGATTTGTATGCGCAATAGAGAACTCGAGAACAGATGGAAACTTTGAAACAGGAAATATGAATGAACGTGATAGGGACTTCGATCAGACTCTTGAAAGCTGTAATCGACATCATGAAAACCTCTGGAAACAGCGACGATCAGAAGTGCTTCGAAGAATGGATCAACTACGGATTCAAGGAAACAATAACTCACCCCGTTTCAAGACAAATTCAGTCAATCTACCAAAGAAGTTGAAGCGATCTATATGTTATATATGTTTTATAAGCAGACATGCTTATTGGAATTGTCCAAATAAGTATAGAAGAAGTGATCTCAAGAAAAACAAGTCTATGAATACTAGGAACTCCAAGATCAGAATCGTAACAGATAAAAGTCACGATGGAATCATCAAAATAAAGTTTCAAAGATAATGCTTAAAAAATATAAAATGAATTATGTTAAGTCTGTCACACTTACTACTTAGCTTAAGTTGAATAGTTAGCTCCACGATACAAACAGAGTTTCCAAGTCTTTTAGATAATTCAAATGACTTTCAAAGCTGAGTATGAGTTCCTACATGTATGTACATGTGGAAAATAAAAGATTGGTTCAAGGACTCAGCTTGATGAGTTTTAAGCCAAGTAACTCGGCTCCATAGGAAAGTTAATCTGAAAGAGTTTGAATGCGTCTTAAACTCTAAAATCCCTATCTGGATAAGAAGATTCAAGATTGAAGATTCAAGTTTGAAGACTCAAGATTGAAGTAAAGAGTTATTGAATTTATCTATATGGATGTATAGATAAGTTAGTTTAAATTAGTATATTAGGATAAGCGTTAGTTTTTAGTTGAAATTATACGTAGTACAAGTATAATACATATGGTTGACTTCTATTGTGTTTAGAGGTTACGTTGTGACACGTCTATAGACCTAATTAGTTTGTCTTTAACCTGATACATTCGGTACTTAGTTTAGGGAGTTACTATTTTCTATTCATCAATTATGTTGGGAAGATGATCTCAGCAGTTGAGATTTGATGAGACAAAGTTAAGTTTGTTAGATATGTTCTAGATGTAACTTAAACAGAATTATGAGACTTGATCAAACTGAACACTTATAGTGTCTCAGACTGAACATAAGCTGTATATAAGATGAGCATATATTCTATCAGTTTATACTATATCTTAGTAAGATTATCACTGAGTCTGATAAGCTGTGTATGTCACATAAGATATATATTGAGTTTCAGCTTGATGAGTTTCAAGCTGAGTCACTCAGCGTATATACTGAGTCAGCTCAACAGAGTTGCTAAATAAGTTCTAGCTAACTCTTAGGACTTCTAAGGATGAATTTATTAATATACGTGTTAGTTCATGTTGGTTTTTGAGTTTGTTCTCGAAGAACTCAGCTTGATGAGTTTCAAGCTGAGTAACTCAGTCCGAGTAAGAAGTCAGCCTAAAGAAAGTTTAAATATGTTTTAAACTTATCTTTTTAACTCTCTATATCTACGGGAAGGATAAGAAGACTCCAGAATCAAGATTGAAGATTGAAGACTCAAGATAAGAAGATTCAAGATTCAAGATTCCGAGTTATCCAATAGTTAGTTAGCAAATTAGGCTGAGTCTTAGTTTGTAGATTTCGTAGGCACAGGATTATAAATACTTATATCCTGATAAGTTTAGAGGTACGACTACGATTCTGAAACGATTACGACTAAGTGTTGCAGAGCCAAAAAACCTCACCTCAACTGTATGTGTTACGATTCTTGAATCACTGTTTGTCAGTTCAACGTGATCAAGATATTCACAGATTGCCAAGCTATTCGTGTGTTAGAATACTCACATTAGTTGTGAGATTGGTAAGTATTCAATCTGTGATTAAAATTTTGTTTAGAGAGTCGTCAGTATCTATAATCATAAGTTGATTATAGATAGCTAAGTTTGAAAGATTGAGAGATTTTGATTAGGTGTTTACATATCAAGAGTTGCTTACTTGATAGAGTTTGTAATCATCTTCTTATTAGTGAAAAGCAAAGCATTCGATTGTGGTTTGATTTACTTTGTGTAACACTTTACTATGATTTGTTTAATTTCCGCAGAAAATGTATTCAACCCCCCTTCTACACATTCATTGCTTGTTGTTATTCTCACCAAGGGACCAACAATTGGTATCAGAGCAGGCTGAATGATTTCATAAGTTGAAAGTTCAAGATTCTGAGAAAGTTTACAATGTCTACAAGCAACAATTCTTCAAACTTTACACAGATGTCTGCCAAAGGCTGTCCCGTATTTGATGGATCTGACTATCCTATGTGGAAGTTCAAAGCCATGCTGTTCCTCAAGTCCATTGACAATCGTATGTACGATGTCATTACAAAAGGACCTATCATCCCCAAGATTCCTGTTACTGTTAGTGATACGTCTCCTGGCAGAACTGAAAAGGATATGAGAAAGCCTGCTGCATCCTGGACTGATGAAGATTGGAAACTCTACAATCTGGATGACAAGGAAAAAAGTGTTCTGGCAAATGTCCTGACCAACGAGATCTTGCATACTGTGACTGGGTGTCAATCTGCAAAAGAGATATGGGATACTCTGAGTGTTACATATGAGGGCACAGATCTGGTCAAACAGCAGAAGAAGAATCATTTAAACAGATCATATGAAAACTTCTTCTCAAAGAAGAATGAAACCCTGGCTGATGTATTTACTAGGTTTCATTGCTTGATTAATGACCTGCTAAGTGTAGGCATTAAGAAAGAAGAGGCTGAACTCGTGCTGAAGTTTCTGGATGTGTTACTAGAAAGGTTCAATGAAGTAACCACAACACTGAGGGCTGGAGGAACATTGCATTTGTATAACCTACAGTCCATTTATGGGTTCTTGCTAAATCATGAACAGATCACTAAACACAAAAGAACTTCTCAACAACAACTCAAGGAGTCTTTGGATAAAGCTGAAGTTGCATTGGTTGCACAGAAAAAGAAGAAAAGTTCCAAGGCACTAGTTGTTGAATCTGAGACTGAGTCAGAATCCCAAGCTGACCACTCAGACTCAGACTCAGGTGATACTGATGATGTTCAGATTATCACTGAGCAAATGGCAATGTTAGCCAGACGTTTGAGAAGAGCTCAACGGGGAAGAGGAAGATCTGACAGGGGCAGAGGGAAGAGTTCCTTTGATCCCAAGAATGTTGTGTGCTTCAACTGTCAGAAGAAGGGACATATTACTGCTGAGTGCAGATTAAAGAAGGGAGAATCAACATCAGTTGCTGAGAAGAATGCTTATAGAGCTGACAAATACAAGAAGAAATATACTCAGCTCAAGAAAGAAAAGCCAGAAGACAAATCCAGTGCAAAAGGTATATATGCTGAAACATGGGATACAGAATCATCTACCTCAGATGATGATGTATGTCTTATGGCTCAAGAAGATGAAGAGTTAAAATTAGATGAGGTTGATTATGGTCAGTCCGAATCAATCTTTGAAGCTGACATGAAGGAAGCTGAGGAAAACAACAAGTAATTGGGATCCTGCTTCCATGTACAAGGTCAGTATTTCTACTCTTACACCGATGAAGAAAAAGGTCTTGCGTTTGATTATTTGCTGAATGATTTCAAGACCAGCCTTAAGTCTCAAAATGACCTCAAAGCTGAAATAACTAAACTCAAAGATGAGATTAAGGAAAATCAATCTCTCATTGATGTTGGTAAGAAAGCACAGTATGATCTTGAATGCCAAAGACACATTAATAAACTTCTAAGTGAATAACTTCAGGAAGCTAAAGTCAAAGCTGACCAACTTCAAAAGGTCACTGAGTCTTGGTGTAAGTCATCAAAGCTTGCTGAAAAGTGCATAAACCAACAAATTCCTAAACATGTACAAACTGTACTTGGAGGTGACTATCAAACAGCAGCTTATGTAGCTGATGATGAGATAGCAAGTACAGACTCTGAGGAGGATAGACAACTGATTGAGTCTCAGAAGTCAGCCTCAGAGAAAATACATCATCCAAACTTGAAGTACAATATGTTTGTAAAAGCTAAAGATCATGGAAATGAGTGCTCAACATCCAAATAGCATAGTAAGTTTGTGCTGGACAGATTAGGCACTCAGCCTATTCAAAGAACTTCAGTTGTGGAAAGGCTTAACCCAAATCCTTTCAAAAGACAACATTCTCTATCTGGCTTGGAGAGAAGTTACAAGAATAGGAAGACCCCTGTAAGTCAGAGGTCAAATCACAACAATGGTAAGTCCAAAGTTGTGGATCTTGGTAAGTCCAAGGAGATCAACAGTGGTAAGTCCAAACCTGTTGAAACTGGTAAGTCCAATAAGCATGACAAAGGTAAGTCCAAGGTCATGGAAAAGAAGTTTGTTGGTCAAGCATCTAATCAAAAAGATAACAAACAAAAATCTGACAAAGGTAAGTCCAAAGTCAGTGAGCATCAAGTGAATCAACTTGCAAAGAAAGTTGAAAAGTTATCCACTACATATAATCCTAAGACTGAGAGTAAGTTCTCACAAGGATTATTAGACACTCTACCTCCTGTAATCATTGGAAGAAGGAGATGCTACAAGTGCAGAAGTAGAGGTCAAGAGGCTAAGGACTGTGATGTTGAAATCTCAAGGCCTGAACAAGAACTGGCTGATCAGTCTACACAGGACTCAGCTCCTGCTCAAGCTGAACAGTCAGTTCAACAAGATGGAGATGCTAAGTGCTCCCCATCTGAACCCACCAAGAAGTGGGTTCCAAAACAAAACTAATATGTTTAGTTTTTAAATCATGTGCAGGGTTCAAGTAAATGGTACTTGGATAGTAGATGCTCAAGGCACATGACCAGGTGGAAAGGACTTAGTGATTTCCAGGAAGACGAAGGTCCTAAAGTAACATTTGGAGACAATTCCTATGGAAGAACTAAAGGCTATGGGAAGATGCATGCTGGCAAAGTTACTTTCCAGAAGGTTGCATATGTCAAAGGTCTCAAGCACAATCTAATTAGTTTCAGCCAATTGTGTGATGAAGACAACATTGTTACTTTTAGGAAGAAAGCAGGAACAATATATAATGCTAAGGGAAAGCCTGTATTAATAGCTAAAAGAGAAAGAGATATGTATCTACTTGATCTTAAATTTGATGATCCCTATACTGAAACCTGCTTGTATTCCCAATATGTTCCTAAGCTGAGTTGGTTGTGCCATAAACGATTGTCACATTTAAATTTCAAAAATATAAATATGCTATCCAATAAAGAGTTAGTCTCTGGATTACCAAAAATCACATTTGTCAAGGACAAATTGTGTTCAGCTTGTGAACAAGGGAAACATCATAAAGGGTCCTTTAAATCAAAGCAAAACTTTTCAATAACAGACCCACTACATATGTTGCATATGGATCTGTTTGGACCCATAAGTACTCCAAGCCTAAGTGGCAAGAAGTACACACTGGTGATAGTAGAAGAGTTCTCACGATTCACCTAGGTAATATTCGTTAAAGCCAAAAGTGAGGCTGCCCTGGAGATAATAAGTTTATCAAACAGGAAGAGTTACAGAAAGGTAAGTCTGTAAAGCAACTCAGAAGTGATCATGGGACTGAGTTCAGAAACTCTACCCTTGAAAGCTTCTGTGAACAAAAGGGAATATTACAAAATTTCTCATCTGTCAGAACTCCCCAACAAAATGGAGTTGCTGAGAGGAGAAATAGAACCCTAATTGAGGCTGCTAGAACAATGCTATGTGAGGCAGGATTGAAACTATATGTTTGGGATGAAGCTGTCAATACAGCCTGTTATACTCAAAATAGATCAATCATTGTCAAAAGACATGGTAAAACATCATATGAGATGTATAAGTCTAGAAAGCCCAATATAGATTATTTCCATGTCTTTGGTTCAAAATGCTATGTGCTGAATCAAAGAGATCAGCTCCATAAGTTGGAACCCAAAGCTGATCCTGGAATATTCGTTGGTTATTCCTCAATCTCCAAATCATACAGAGTGTATAACACTAGGAGAAAGGCCATAGAAGAATCAATTCATGTCTCATTTGATGAAGACAGTCTTGGTCAAGCTGAGAAAAGACAAGCTGACTCGGTCAGTCTGAGTGAGCTTGAAAGTCCTGAGGAAACCAATATGTCAAATCCTATGTATGTCATGGGAGATGATAGTGCTGATGATGTGTGCTCATCAA
Organism: Pulicaria dysenterica; assembly: GCA_947179395.2. Taxonomy (NCBI): domain Eukaryota; kingdom Viridiplantae; phylum Streptophyta; class Magnoliopsida; order Asterales; family Asteraceae; genus Pulicaria; species Pulicaria dysenterica. The sequence goes on along the minus strand of OX359291.1, from coordinate 56,061,166 downwards.
ATAAATCATCACAAGCTTCAAGGAATTATCAAGCTGAGAAAGATGGTGAGTTCATCAACCCCTTTGGAGCTGAAGTCACTCATCAGTTTGTTGACAATGCTGCAATTGAGACTGAGGAGATAAGTTCACCTCAGGGTTCTCAACATCACTCAGATCCAGAACCAGATTCTCCAACTACAACATTTAAATTCCTCAAAGATCATCCTCAAGATCAGATTATTGGAAATGTCCAAGAAATGGTAATGACCAGATCTAAGGCTACAACTAACTATGCTGCCCACTTTGGTTTCATATCTCAAATGGAACCAAAGAAGACTGAAGAAGCCTTAGAAGACGAGGATTGGATTGAAGCTATGCAAGAGGAATTAAATGAATTTGAGAGAAATAAGGTCTAGAACCTTGTCCCTGCCCCCAAAGATCATTCAATTATAGGCACTAAGTGGGTTTATAGGAATAAAATGGACAAGGATGGAGTGATAATTAGGAACAAAGCCAGGCTGGTAGCACAAGGGTATAAGCAAGAGGAAGGCATCGATTATGATGAGACCTTTGTCCATGTTGCTAGAATTAAAGCCATAAGGCTGTTCCTGCTTATGCAACATAAAAAGACTTCAAAGTCTATCAAATGGATGTGAAAAGTGCTTTCCTAAATGGAAAACTTCAGGAGGAAGTCTATGTGAAACAACCTCCTGGCTTTGTTAGTTCAAAGTTTCCACATCATGTCTATAAGTTAGACAAGGCTTTGTATGGTCTTAAACAAGCTCCACGAGCTTGGTATGATACACTGTCCACTTATCTACTATCAATGGATTTTACCAGAGGTAGTATAGATAAGACACTCTTTATTAAAAAGAGTAAAGGACAGGTGATTCTTGTACAAATCTATGTGGATGACATTATCTTTGGTTCTACTAATGAATCTCTGTGTGAATGGTTCTCCAAAATAATGTCACAAAAGTACAAGATGAGCATGATGGGTGAGATGACATACTTCCTAGGTTTACAAATTCAACAAAAACCTGATGGAATATTCATCAATCAAAGCAAGTATGTTCTTGATTTGATAAAGAAATATGGTTTTGATTCAAGTTCAACCATGAAAACACCCATGTCACCAGCTGTCAAGCTGAGTAAAGACTCAGATGGTAAGTCTGTGTGTCAGTCTACCTATAGAGGAATGATAGGTTATTACTAAACCCCTTGATGAAAAGAGGTTTATGTATCTGCTAAGTGAATTGGGTATGCTCAACCCCTAGCTAAGTGTCTAGAATTTGAGTTTTCAGTTTGACAGAGACTAAGTGTCTTAAGCTGAGTGCACAGTTTATAAATAAGTTTTCATAAACTATATAACATGTCAAGCTGAATGCTAAGCTCACACGTTTGGTAAGTTCCAAACATATTTTAACTGCTTAGTGTAGTTATGATATAGTTTGAGTCAGTCTCAAACATAAATGACTAAGTGTCATTGAGTCTGAGCTATGTGCTTAACTCAAACTGTGTGATTGGTTCACACGTTTGGTAAGTTCCAAACATATTTTACCTACTTAGTGTAGCTAAATTACATGTTTAAGTCAGTCTTAAACATAAATGACTAAGTGTCATTAAGCCTGAGATGTGTGCTCTACTCAAGCTGAGTACCAATCTCAAGTTGAGTGCTCAAATCAAGTTGAGTGCTTGACATAAACTGAGTAATAAGTTTACTCAGACTTGGTGTGTCCAAAACCTATGATTTAATTACTCAGTGTCATTACTTCTTATGTCAATGTGTATTTGAGTCAGTTTCAAATCGCATCGTATATCAATTGTGTATTGATATACTTCCACAGTGTTCATAATCTTATTATATGTTAATAATATTATTTTACACTTGTATCCGTTGGAAGATGATGTGTTTCTACCCTCTCACTGTTACATCAAGCCGTAATTTTTTCCGGTGTAACGGATAAAAAATGGGATTCTAACGGTAACTTTTCTCTCTCCTCAGAAAGGTATATATACCGATCATAACTGGTTTAGAGAAGTTTACGCTTACAAATCTGACTTCTCACCTTCTAAAATACCCTTCACAAACAACCACAAATTGCTCAGTGCAATTCCTCGTTTCATCGATCACGAAACCCTAAATCGCTCAATGCGAATCCAATATCGCTCAGTGCGACTTAAATTGCTCAGTGCGAATAGAACAGTTACTTCTTGTAATCTTCTAAATTCATCGATGGACGGAACCGTTCTGAATGTCAGTGACAGAATGGTAAGGGGTGCTGCGTTCAAGAATAACGGATTGCCGCTGATCAAAATCAACAATCAGCGTGCCTGCCTTGCAATCCCTCAACGCAAAATTAACAGAGGATACGAACCATGGGTAAACTATATTCGTAAATGCCCATTGGCTTTTGCTTTCACTGGAGCACCATTACATGTGGTTCCTCAGCATATGCTCGAGTTTTGGTATACGTGTGTCTACGACCAAAACAACGACGTAGTTCGGGGCAAAGTGCTGAATGGAGAGAGGACGATTACTCTCACCGTAGACAGGCTTAGGGAGGTTCTTCAACTCCCTCAATCTAATGAGTTCGAGCATGCGGTGACGAGGCAGGTGGCGAGGTCAGTCCTATCCAGAATGAGTCACCCGCAGACAGAGGGTGTTATCAAAAAGGCCACCTTTCCAACCAATTGGGGTTTCATGGTGTCCACAGTGATCCGTTCACTTGGTACCAAGGTTGGCGGATTGGACCAGGTAAATGAGTTCGAGATGCAGCTGCTATACAACTTATACTTTGCCCGAAATCTGGACTATGATCTGCTTATCTTCAACGAACTCAGGGTCCATGTGATGAAAACCACAAGGGATCTTCATGTACGTTTCATAAGGTACCTATCCTTGGCATTTGAAGCCGAGCTGGGGACATCACTATATGAAGCTGATCAGGATGTGTTCCTGTTTCCGACACTCAGCCCCAAGATGTTCAACAACGATATCTTCCCAGAGCAAGAGGGTCTGAGTGAGCCCATGCTACTGATAGCTGAGGCAGCTTCTTCTGAAAGTGAAGAAGAGGGATCCAATCAAGGGGGAACTTCCCAAGGTGACACCGAGGTTCAAGCTGAGCACTCTGCTCAAGCTGAACCAACAAACACTGAAGCTGCTTCTGGTAAGACCTCTCCACTTTCTCTTTCTTCTCATTTTTCTCCATCCACTTTTGGAGATAACTCTGTGGTACACCCAACCTAGTCTAACCCATCTCCTCCACCTTCATTTCATCTACAATCCCACTCTGAAGCCACCCCTAGTATGCCCACTGCTGCTAGGGAGAATATCCGAACCTATATTAGAAAAACTGCCATAGGTGGTGCCACTCCTAAAGGCATCACTGGAGCTGAGGTCACTTTGATCCCTCCATCGGCAGGAGTTGAGGGGGAGACGCCTACTCTTCAGGTGTCAACCTCGAGGCTCATATCTACCCTAAAGCCTAAACCGGGTGTGGTGTCTACTCAGCCCACACTTTCCAGTGCCATAGGAGAGCTCACTACTGTGCCTAAGCAGACACACTTAGGTCACATTAAAGAAATGACCAATCCCCAGGGTCAATCACCCCCCTCCAAACCAATTAGCCAACCACCTACCCATACACTTCACGTTTCGAGCCCCATTACTTCTCTTCACTTCTCACACCCACTTGCACGACCTGTCAATGTTTCATCTCAACACCAAGATGATTCACAGGGTCCAACCTCTGGTGCAAATTAATTTGAGGGTCTACACCAACCCTTGGATGATGCACCCACACACTCACCTCTTCATGTTTTTGACTCTCACAATTCACTGGATATTCATTCTGAGTCCAAAACCAAAAGCAGTCTCATCATGAAGCATCTGCCTCCTCAGGCATTGAACAACTGAAGCAATATGTTGTTGCTCAGTTTGGTCTGTTCCATCTCAAACAGAAGAAGAACAAACGACAGATTTATTAAAGCCTTGAGAAGCTGACGAAAGATGTTCAAGAGATTGCCTCTGCAGTTGTTGCACTCCAACAACAGAAGACTTCATCCCCTATTGATGATGACAAAAAAGGGAAGAAGGCTCAAGCTGAAGCTGAAGCTGAGTTAGTTCAAGCTGAAGCTCTACTAGCACTTTCAAAAGGAGCAGAGAGGCAAGCTCAGCTTGAGGGGAAGCTGGAGTTAAAAGAAGATGAACCTGCAGCCAAGAAACAAAAATTAATAGAATCTGAATCTGAGGCTGAAGAGGTTTTTGGGACTGAGCAGGAAACAGAAGAAGAGAAAGCTACTGTTGGGAAAATGATCTCATCAGTTTAGATTTGATGAGACAAAGTTAAGTTTGTAAGATGAGTTCTACATATAACTTAAATAGAATTATGAAGCTTAGTGAGACTGAACACTTATAGTGATTCAGACTGAGCATAAGCTAAGTATAAGCTGAGCATATGTTCGACCAGTTTTTACTATACCTTAGTTAAATTATTAATGTGTTTGATAATCTGTGTATGTCACATAAGGTATATATCGAGTATTCAGCTTGATATGTTTCAAGCTGAGTGACTCAGCTCAAAAGCAGAGTCAGGTCGACAAAGTTGCTAAATATGTTTTAGTTAACCATTTAGACTTCTAAGGATGAGTTTATTAATATACATGTTAGTTCATGTATGTATTCGAGTGTGTTCTCGAATAACTCAGCTTGATGAGTTTCAAGCTGAGTAACTCAGCTCGAAGTAAGAAGTCAGTTTAAAGATAATTTGAATATGTTTTAAATTCATCTTTATCTCTCTATATCTACGGAAAGGATAAGAAGATTCCAGAATCAAGATTGAAGATTGAAGACTCAAGATAAGAAGATTTAAGATTCAAGATTCCGGTTTATCCGATAGTTAGTTAGCGAATTAAGCTGAGTTTTAGTTTGTTAGGAACCGTAGGCACAGGATTATAAATACTTATCTCCTGATAAGTTTAGAGGTACGACTTTAACGATTCTGAAACAATCACGACTAAGTGTTGCAGAGCCAGAACCTCACCTCACCGTATGTGTTACGAGTCTTGATTCACTATCAAGATTTAATCACAGATTGCCAAAGAAGTTCATGTGTTCGAATTAATCACATCAGTTGTGATATTGGTAAGTAATCATGTGTTGATTCAATCTGTGAAAATCCTGTTTAGAGAGTCGTCGGTATCTATAATTATATGTTAATTATAGATATCTAAGTTTGAGAGAATTGAGTGATTTATATTAGGTGATTATATATCAAGAGTTGCTTACTTGATAGTCATTGTAATCATCTTCTTATTCAAAGCACTGTAATCATCTTCTGATTAATAAAAGCATTTGACTGTTTGTGGTTTGATTTACTGTGTGTAACACTTTTCTTTGATTTGTTCAAATTCCGCAGAAAATGTATTCAACCCCCCTTCTACACAGTGTTGCTTGTTGTTATTCTCACTAAGGGACCAACAACTGGTATCAGAGCAGGCTGAACGATTTCATCAGTTGAATAGTTCAAGATTCTGAGAAAGATTGAAATGTCGACAAGCAATACTCCATCCAACTTTCCTCAGATGTCTGCAAAAGGATGTCCTGTATTTGATGGATCTGACTATCCTATGTGGAAGTTCAGAGCCATGCTCTTCCAAAAGTCCATTGACAACCGTATGTCAGAAGTCATCATAAAAGGACCAATCATTCCCAAAATTCCTTCTACTGTCAGTGATACGTCTCCTGGCAAAACTGAAAAGGAAACAAGAAAGCCTACTGCATCCTGGACTGAAGAAGACCGGAAACTTTTTAATCTGGATGACAAGGCAAAGAGTGTTCTAGCGAATTCCCTCACAAATGAAATCTTGCGCATTGTGACTGGGTGTCAAACCGCAAAGGATATCTAGGATACGCTGAGTGTCACTTATGAGGGCACAGATCTGGTCAAGCAGCAAAAGAAGAATCATTTGAATAGATCTTATGAAAACTTCTTTTCAAGGAAGAATGAAACCTTCGCAGATTTGTTCAGAAGGTTTCACTGCTTGATAAATGACCTACTAAGTTTGGGTGTAAAGAGAGATGAAGCTGAGCTCGTGCTGAAATTTCTGGATGTGTTACCAGAAAGGTTCAATGAAGTAACCACTGCACTGAGGGCTGGAGGAACATTACACATGTATAACCTATAGTCCATCTATGGGTTCTTGCTGAATCATTAACAGATCATAGAATACAAAAGAGCTTCTCAACAACAACTAAAAGAATCTTTGGACAAAACAGAAGTTGCATTAGTTGCACAAAAGAAGAAGAAAGGTTCCAAAACTATGGTTGTTGAATCTGAGACTAAGTCAGATTCTCAAGCTGACCACTCAGACTCAGACTTAAGTGATACTGATGATGTTCAGACAATCACTGAGCAGATGGCCATGTTAGCCAGACGTTTGAGAAAAGCTCAAAGGGGAAGAGGAAGATCTGACAGGGGCAAAGGGAAGAGTTCCTTTGATCCCAAGAATGCTGTGTGCTTCAACTGTCAGAAAAAGGGACATATAGCTGCTGAGTGCAGATCTAAGAAGGTAGAATCAACATCTGTTGTTGATAAGAATGCTTATAGAGCTGATAAGTACAAGAAAAAGTACACTCAGCTCAAGAAATCAAAGCCCGAAGACAAACCCAGTGGAAAAGGTTTATATGCTGAAACCTGGGATACAGAGTCATCCACCTCAGATGATGATGTATGTCTAATGGCTCAAGAAGATGAAGAGCTAGAATTGGACGAGGTTGATTATGGTCAGTCCGAATCAATCTTTGAAGCTGACATGAAGGAAGCTGAGGAAAACAGGAAACTAAGTGATTGGGATCCTGCTTCCATGTACAAGGTCAGTAACTTCTACTCTTATACAGATGAGGAGAAAGGTATTGCTTTTGATTATTTGTTGAACGATTTCAAGACTAGCCTTAAGTTTCAACATGACCTCAAAGCTGAAATTGCAAAACTGAAGGATGAGATTAAGGAAAATAAATCTCTCATTGATGTTGGTAAGAAAGCACAGTGTGACCTTGAATGTCAGAGGCACATTAATAAACTTCTTAGTGAAGAACTTCAGGAAGCAAAAGACAAAGCTGATCAACTTCAAAAGATCACTGAGTCTTGGTGTAAGTCATCAAAGCTTGTTGAACAGTGCATAAACCAACAGATACCTAAACAGGTAAAGGCTGTACTTGGAGGTGACTATCAAACAGCAGCTTATGTAGCTGATGATGAGATAGGAAGTACAGATTCTGAGGAGGATACACTACTGATTGAGTCTCAGAAGTCAACCTCAGAGAAAAGACATGATCCAAACTTAAAATTCAATATGTCTGTGAAAGCTAGTGATCATGGGAATGAGTGCTCAACATCAAAACATCATGGTAAGTCTGTGCTGGACAGATTAGGCACTCAGTCTGTTCAAAGAACTTCAGTCATAGAAAGGCTTAACCCAAATCCTTTCAAAAGAAAATATTCTCTTTCTTGCTCGGAGAGAAGTTACAAGAACAGAAAGACGACTGTAAGTCAGTGGTCAAAACACGACAATGGTAAGTCCAAAGTTGTGGATCTTGGTAAGTCCAAGAAAATCAACAGTGGTAAGTACAAACCTGTTAAAACTGGTGAGTCCAGTAGACATGATAAAGGTAAGTCCAAAGTGTTGGAAAAGAAGGTTGTTAGTCAATCTTCTCATCAGAAGGATAACAAACAGAGACCTGACAAAGGTAAGTCCAAAGTCAGTGATCATCAGATGAATCAACTTGCAAAGAAAGTTGAGAAGTTATCCACCATATACAATCCAAAAACTAAGAGCAAATTCTCACAAGGATTGTTAGACACTCTACCTCCTGTCATCATTGGAAGAAGGAGATGCTACAAATGCAGAAGTAGAGGTCATGAGGCTAAGGACTGTGATGCTGAAATCTCAAGGCCTGTGCAAGAACAAACTGATCAGCCTATACATGATTCAGTTCCTGCTCAAGCTGAGCAGTCAGTTCAACAAGATGAAGCTGCTAAGTGCTCCTCATCTGAACCCACCAAAAAGTGGGTTCCCAAGCAAAACTAATGTGTTTAGGTTTTATATCAAGTGCAGGGTTCAAGTAAATGGTACTTGGATAGTGGATGTTCAAGGCACATGACCGGGTGAAAAGGACTTCTCAGTGATTTCCAGGAAGATGAAGGTCCTAAAGTAACATTTGGTGATAACTCCCATGGAAGAACTAAAGGCTATGGGAAGATGCAAGCTGGTAAAGTCACTTTCCCGAGAGTTGCTAAAAGAGAAAGAGATGTGTATCTACTTGATCTTAATTCTGCTGATCCCAATAATGAAACCTGCTTGTATTCCCATTCTGTTCCTGAGCTGAGTTGGTTATGGCATAAACGTTTATCTCATTTAAATTTTAAGAATATAAATATGCTATCCAATAAAGAGTTAGTCTCTAGATTACCAAAGATCACATTTGTCAAAGACAAATTGTGCTCAGCTTGTGAACAAGGGAAACACCACAAAGGGTCCTTTAAATCAAAGCAAAATTTTTCAATAACAGACCCATTGCATATGTTGCATATGGATTTGTTTGGACCCATAAGTACTCCAAGCCTGAGAGGCAAGAAGTACACACTGGTGATAGTAGATGAGTTCTCACGATTCACCTGGGTAATATTCCTTAAAGCCAAAAGTGAGGCTGCCCTGGAGATAATTAGTTTCATCAAAAGGGAAGAGTTGCAAAAAGGTTTGTCTGTAAAGCAACTTAGAAGTGATCATGGGACTGAGTTCAAAAACTCTACCCTTGAAAGCTTCTGTGATCAAAAAGGAATATTACAAAATTTCTCATCTGTCAGAACTCCACAACAAAATGGAGTTGCTGAGAGGAGAAATAGAACCTTAATTGAGGCTGCAAGGACAATGCTATGTGAGGCAGGATTGAAACTCTATTTCTGGGATGAAGCTATCAGTACAGCTTGTTATACCCAGAATAGGTCAATCATTGTCAAAAGACATGGAAAGACTTCATATGAAATGTATAAGTAAAGAAAGCCCAATATAGGTTATTTCCATATCTTTGGTTCAAAATGCTATGTGCTGAATCAAAGAGATCATCTCCATAAGTTGGAACCTAAAGCTGATCCTGGAATATTTGTTGGTTATTCCTCTATCTCCAAGTCTTATAGAATATATAACACAAGGAGAAAGGCCATAGAAGAATCAATCCATGTCTCATTTGATGAAGACAGTTTTGATCAGAATAAAAGTCAAGCTGACTTGGTCAGTCTGAGTGAGCTTGAACGGCCTAAGGAAACCAATTTATCAAATCCTATGTATGTCATAGGAAATGATAGTGATGATGATGTGTGTCCATCAATGAAATCATCACAAGCTCCAAAGGATTCTCAAGCTGAGAAAGATGATGAGTTCATCAATCCTTTTGGAGCTGAAGTCACTCAGACTGAGAATCTTAGTGATAATCAGTTTGTTGACAATGCTGCTGTTGAGACTGAGGAGATAAGTTCACCTCGAGGTTCTCAACATCACTCACATTCAGAACCAGTCTCTCCAACTACCACATTTAAATTCCTCAAAGATCATCCTCAAGATCAAATCATTGGAAATGTCCAAGAGAAAGTCATGACCTGATCTAAGGCTACAGCTAACTATGCTGCTCACTTTGGCTATCTGTCTCAGATGGAACCAAAGAAGACTGAGGAAGCCTTAGCAGATGAGGATTGGATTGATGCTATATAGGAGGAATTAAATGAGTTTGAGAGGAATAATGTCTGGAAATTTGTCCCTATCCCCAAAGATCATTCAATTATAGGTATTAAGTGGGTCTATAGAAATAAAATGGACAAGGATGGAGTGATAGTAAGGAACAAAGCCAGGCTGGTAGCACAAGGGTATAAGCAAGAAGAAGGAAACGACTATGATGAGACATTTGCCCCTGTTGCTAGAATTGAAGCCATAAGGCTGTTCCTAGCTTATGCAGCATATAAAGACTTCAAAGTCTATCAGATGGATGTGAAAAGTGCTTTCCTCAATGGAAAACTTCAGGAGGAAGTCTATGTGAAACAACCTCCTGGCTTTGTCAGTTCAAAGTTTCCACATCATGTCTATAAGTTAGACAAGGCTTTGTATGGTCTTAAACAAGCTCCAAGAGCTTGGTATGATACACTGTCCACTTATCTACTATCAATGGATTTCACCAGAGGTAGTATAGATAAGACACTCTTCATTAAAAAGAGTAACGGACAGGTGATTCTTGTACAAATATATGTGGATGACATTATCTTTGGTTCTACCAATGAATCTCTGTGTGAGTGGTCTTCCAAAATAATGTCACAAAAGTACAAGATGAGTATGATGGGTGAGATGCCTTATTTCTTAGGCTTACAAATTCAACAAAAGCCTGATGGAATATTCATCAATCAAAGCAAGTATGTTCTTGATTTGATAAAGAAATATGGTTTTGATTCTAGTTCAGCCACGAAAACACCCATGTCACCAGCTGTCAAGCTGACTAAAGACTCAGATGGGTAAGGCTGTGTGTCAGTCTACCTATAGAGGAATGATCGGTTCATTACTCTATCTGACAGCTAGTAGACCTGATATCATGTTTGCCACATGTGTTTGTGCAAGATATCAGGCAGATCCTAAAGAATCACATCTTCAAGCTGTGAAAAGGATCTTTAGGTACCTTAAAGGTACACCAAATCTAGGTCTTTGGTATCCAAAGGACTCTGGATTTGAATTAGTTGGTTTTTCAGAAGCTGACTATGCTGGGTGCAAGTTAGATAGAAAATAAACCACTGGAGGAAATCAATTGCTTGGTGGGAAGTTAGTCAGCTGGACTAGTAAGAAACAGAACTCAGTGGCTACTTCGACTGCAGAAGCTAAATATGTTGCAGCAGGAAGCTGTTGTGCTCAAATCCTATAGATGCAGCATCAGCTTCAGGACTTTGGTATGAGTTTATAGAAAACTCCTATCTTCTGTGATAACCAAAGTGCTATAGCCATCACTTACAATCCAGTCTTCCACTAAAAAAACCAAGCACATTGAAATTAGACATCACTTCATTAGGGACATCGTGGAAAAAGGTAAAGTTGACATTCACTTTATCTCCACAGATGACCAGTTAGCAGATATCTTTACTAAACCACTTGATGAGAAGAGGGTTATGTATCTGCTAAGTAAATTGGGTATGCTCAACCCCTAGCTAAGTGTCTAGAATCTGAGTTTTCAGTTGGACAAAGACTAAGTGTCTTAAGCTGAGTGCACAGTTTATGAATAAGTTTTCATAAACTGAATAATGTCAAGCTGAACAATGAGTTCTGTTGTTTGGTCAGTTCCAAACACATTTTAACTACTTAGTGTGGTTAAAATATATGTTTGAGTAAGTATTGAACATGAATGACTAAGTGTCATTGAGTCTAAGTTATGTGCTTTACTCATACTGTGTGATTGGTTCACACGTTTGGTAAGTTCCAAACATTCTTTAACCACTTAGTGTGGTTGAAAGGTTCGTTTGAGTCAGTTTCAAACGAAAATGACTTAGTGTTATTGATCAAGAGCTGTGTGCTCTACTCAAGCTGAGTATCAATCTCAAGCTGAGTACACATATTCAAGCTGAGTGCTTGACTCAAGCTGAGTGCTTGGGATAAACTGAGTAATAAGTTTACTCAGCTTGGTGTGTCCAAACTCATGTTTTAATTACTAAGTGTTATTATTTCATGAATACTGCGTATTTGAGTCAGTCTCAAATCATGTATCATACTAATTTGGTGTTAGTATAATACATCAGTGTATATAATCTTATTGTAAGTTGTAGGACCGTGGGGGTTCTAAACTAAAACACCCTAATGCTAGGACTGATCTAGGATGAGAAATAGTGCGGAATATCTATTTCCCAAACCTCCTAAGGATTCTAAGATCTGCTTAGGTGTCCGGCACATAGTTAACACGAAGAACACACAGAGTAGGATGAAGAACAACTCTAAGAACTCACACAGAATGCTTAAGGCTGCCCTTGGATTCGAGATTAACACTAAGTTCGCGATTACCGAGGTTATACGTACAATTACGAAGGCTCACTAAGGCTTAAGGTCGATTTCCGGTAGTTATATGCGGTTACGGACTATTACCTCACGATTACCTTGTGATTATTGATTATTCCCGCGTTAATACGAGGTTAATACGTATTTATAGTATAGAATTTCCACTACGCACGTAATGCATCACACTTCGCATGAAGTGAATCCAGTACGCACGTACCGGGTGTTTTAATAATAATTAATTAAACATTAATCGACCACCTCACCACGCACGTAGTGAGCTCCACTACGCACGTAGTGAGATTCATCACGCACGTGATGACCTTCACTCATACTTAAACTTCCAAACACACATCAACACATGAATAAGTACTTGTAAGCTTAAGACAAACATGAGTAACCACTTAGAATGTATAAACATGTAAACCATTAATCAAAACACATTTGAATTAACATTTCAAGTAAACATGTATGTATTGTATTGATAAGAACTAGGGATTTACAATTATGCACCAACAAACTCCCCCTAAGACCTAGTTCTATCAACAAAAATTGCACTAAGCAAACACAATGACAATCTAGTTGTTACAACGTTGTAGACTTGACTTCATCAGATCCAGCATAGATGTCAAATGCAAAACAAACTCGAACGACTTTTTGAAATTGCAATGCCAAATCCATGTACTGATCTTTGTAGAGGATTGGATTGTAATACAAAACTGTGATGTCGTCCTTTCCAAAACTCTTCATCCACATAGGATCGAAGATCTTTATCGTCTCACCTCCGGAAAGATCATCATCTAACACAATTACTGCCTCAGTTGTTTTCTCGTTAAAATACCACCATTTAAACCTTGCGCTCCACCCAGTAGGCATGGTTTTCAACGGTAATTTTTTCATACAACGAGGAGCTTTGCAGTTTAACACTTTGAGCTTTCTTCCTGTCAGTGGATCAACTTTAGTTGGATGACTTTTAACACCTGACACATAGGGCTTTAAGTTTTTCCATCCAAATCGAGCCTCACGCTTTACCAGCGTCTCAAACCACTTGGCCATACCTTGATCTTCACAATCCAAAAGGGACAGACGAGCAAGTTGTCTGATATCATAAAATGGTAACGTTTGGATATCATTTGCTCTCTGGAAGTACTCAACTCCCCTTTCCCTCTTAATTGCATAAACGTTAAATTCAGGCACATAGCACCAACCAACTATTTCACCATCGGTCTGTTTACCAAGAGTTTGATAAAACTTTGTATATTCTGGTGAGTTTTTCGACTTCTTCTCTTTTCCTGCCTGACGTTCAAGATAACGTTGAAATTTCTTTCTTCTTGCCTCTCTTTCCTCTTGTTTAGACTTCCTATCACCCAGATATTTGTCTAAGTCAAAATCAACAGTTGTTTGTTCTCTAACATCAGCTCGTCTGTTGATTTCCTCAGTGTTAGCATTTTTGAAGAGATCTGCAAGATCTGGCAGGTTATCATCGGTTTGTCGGCCTGGATAGTTTTGATCCGTTTCATCCTCAATTTCTATTTCATCGGTATCAAACACCGGTTCCTGTTCAGCTTGAGGTGGTGGCACAAAGCTTTGATCCACCTCTTCTAGAATCACGTTCTCTATGGGAATCTGTAAGAGTTCAACAATTTGTTCTCTAGATAAAAATGGAAGAATTTCTCCTTCCTCAGCTTCATACTCCTCTTGAGATACAATCTGCCCTTGAACACTCACCAGCCGTGATGATCGAGGAATCTCAGCTTTCAATGGCTGAACAATTAATGGATCTTGTTCATCTCCTGAGTATGCCACAGCTGGTTCAGACTCGGCAAACTCCTTCAGCTTTAGCACCTCTTCGTCTTGCTTTTCCACGTGTGCCTTCAGCCTCTTGAACTCTTGAGTGTATTCAATTAAGATCCTTTCCATGGTCTCATTCTTTTTCTCCAACTCAATTATTTTCAAATCTCTCTTTTCATCCCTTTTCACCAAGCTCTCTATTTGCACATCTTTCTCCACATCTCTTTTCAACAAATCGTCAATCTGTGCATCTTTCTCAACCATTTTCTGTTTTACTTCCTCTAGCTCCAGCTTCCTTTCTTTCTCGTCTTTAATCATATCTAGCACGTAGCTTTGGAGCTTGCTCAGACTTTCTTCGACGGCTATATTTGGTAGCTGAGAACCAGTTTGAGACGGTCCTGCAGCACCTTGAGCAGCGGTAGTGACTGGAGCGGCTGTTACTGTGGAGGGTTTGACAATAATCTCTGCAGAAGCAACCAGCGGCTTGAACTTGTAAACTTTCTTCTTCTTTTTCTCAGGCTTATCTACTGCAGCCTTTTCCTTCCTTTTTCTAGTCAACTCATCCTCATCCTCCTCGAAAAAGCCATCAACATTCATATCGTCCAAGCTTGCGGGGATAGCCTCTCCCCCAGTGGGATCACGAGCCTCTTGGCTCTGAACTTCAGGTTCCTCATCCTCATCGTCAGACACTATTTCAATATTTTCAACCTGAGATGTTGAGCCCTCGTTTCTCCATAGATGTTTTCTTTCTGGAGCTTGATAATCTTTGTTTCCCAGGTGGCAGATTAATCTTCTTTTCGGAGGAACTGAGGTGCCTATGTATCTGCTCATTTGTCGCACTGTCTGATCATTCATATGTTTCAACTTTATTCGATCCCCATCTTCTTTTACCAACCCCTCAACTTGGGTAGCAATCACTATCTGAATAAACCTGGGATACATCAAGAACTGCCCCTCCTTCTTGGACAAGTTTTCCTTTAGGCAGTTGAAAATAACCCTTGAGATGTTGAATTTAACATTTAGCACAAGCGCCACAAACAAATGAGAGAACGTTTGATTTAGCTGATTATGGCCAGTTCTCCGTGGCCCCAAACAATGAGATATAACATGCATCAAGTAGCGATACGGAGGGCAGAATTTGGTTTTGTATACAAATTCATTTCTAATTTCACCGGTGTATCCACACCTCAGCAGACAGCCCTTCACCCGGCAGACGTTCAGAGAGGTTGGATCGGTGATATCGTCTCCGAGCTCGAGCAGCTCATTTAATATCCCTTCAGAAACAAACACGGGTTGTTCTTTCACCACCCCTTTAATCCCACTCATATCTTCATCATAAACGGCAGTTCTCCAGAACTCTAGTTGATGCGAGGTGTAAGCAGTGCATGTAGTTGTGATTGCTGTATAGATTCTCGACCTCATCAAATAGTCAATGATCTCATCACAATCCCTGGTCAATTTATTCTTAGTCACAAAGGCCCGAATATTGTGCATGTCACTTGCTTTAAGATCCACCTTTGCCTGACTGCCAGATGCAGTCCCAGTGATGTTTTGAGTCGAGGAGCTTCCAATTTGTGCAGGTTCCATTGTTTAAATTATGTGGAATAAAAATTATGCTCATTATAATGAAACATCCAACAATTTCAACACACAGCTAAAATCTGAAGATTAAAAATTAAACGTTCATTTCGAAAATTTGAAGTTTTCACCACGCGCGCAATGACCATCATTACGCACGTGATGAAAGGTCTTCGTGCGAAGTGGTTTGACGTAACAAAACTTTAATTTATTTAAACCATGATGTACTTCGCACGTGATGCACACAGATCGCACGAAGTGGAGTTCACTTCGTGCGGCCGAAACTCATCAAGTTCATCGCCTACATTCTACAATGCGTGCGAAATGAATACAGTTCGTGCGAAATGAACGGCACTTCGCACGGTCAACATTCAAAATCACAAGCATTTCGATGAACTTCATAACTTCAAAAACCACTGATTTGCGATGTTTTTGTGTCGATTGAGTGATTAAATACCATCTAATTACGCCCATGAACATTACTTTTCACTCCAATCTAACAGACGAACACATTAAACAACTTTAGATCCGGTTTTAACATTTTGAGTTTTTCACACATAAAATCGATTATAACTCGAGATCCAACCGTTGGATTAAACCGAAAAACATACCAAAATGATCACAACACAAAGGCGAATCACACGAATGAAACGAATAACTCTTTCAACACAAAAGTCAGAATCAAAATCGAGAGAGAATGGAGTGTACTGTAGAAAGTATGAATGCGTAATGACGAATACGCACGGAACCAACTTATATACCCTATTTCACTTCGTGCGAAGTGAGATCACTTCGCATGTTGCTGCCTGAAGTGCACACCTAAAGTGACACTTCACTTCGCACGCAATGGACCTCACCACGTGCGAATTGGACATCATTTCGCCTCTTGATCTTTGACCGTGTAGTATGAATGCACTACGCACTTTGTGCCATCCAGTTCGTGCGAGGTGCCGTAACTTCGTGCGAATTGAGTTTCTCATATAAAAGTTGAATTTTTCTTGACGATCCTGTACTCAGCACACAACGGTTAGTAATTTCAATACAAGTCATAAACTTTTAAGCACACGAAAACATAAGAAACTATATATAAAAGAAATAAACACACCAAAAGAGATAAGAACATACCAAAAATCTTTTTGTATTTTTCGGAATAAAAGAAACTGAAAATGCAGACTGTTAACAAATTAAATCCTAAAAACTAAGAGACAGAAATGAAAACACTAAAGAGATTTGCAAAAATTTAAATTACTGAAATTAAATCTTTTTGTGAGAAGGTTCCAAGATGGAATCAGTACCAGCACATCTATACTTAGTTATCATTCATTTCAGAACCTTAGGCACAAATATACTCCCTCAATTTCTGTCTGTCAATCTAACTTTCCTCAGATAATGACAGATTTGATTTCAACATTTTCTGATTATCTAGACTGAGTACATGGTTAAGACTATCTCTTTTAAAATCTCACAGTGTTTCGATTCATTCAGTCGGTTGCACAACTTGAGTACCCAACCACCATGCTTATGTGCTTTGTGATTTTGTCAACGCATTTTATGCTCTTTGACATGGAGGTCAATTTTTCACCTCTTTTGATAATTTCTGTTGAGCTTTTGTCACTGCATTTTATGCTCTTTGACAATTCAACACTAATAGATCTTTCTGTTGAGCTTTTGTCACTGCATTTTATGCTCTTTGACAATTCAACACTAATAGATCAAAGTATCTATTTCTTTTGACATCTTAGATTAGGGTCAATTTTTCACCCTCTTTTTACATTTTGCTCATTGTCATCTAAGCACATTTGGCATGGTAACAGGTGTGTGCACCAGACTAAGTTAGTCTCAACTGTTATTGACTTGTAGACTTGGAATGTCTCGATAGTTTGAATCTTTGATGGATTTCCACATGCATAACCACTTATCAGCCTAGACTCTCATCATATGTCTTACACGCCATCTGTTTCTTATCTGATTTGACTCAAATTTTCAGACAGTTTTCTCAAGAATATGTACATGCCTTCAGTCCTAATTTTACTAGACATACTTTGTATTGAAAGCCAGTGTACCATCATTTTCCACTTGAGTTGGATCAACTTCTCATTATAGTTTTTCTCATTTTTTTGTTTTTGTATTTTCTATGTTTTTCTCATTTTTTTGTATTTTCTATGTTGCACCTATCTCCCCCTAAAATACTAAAAGAAATAAAGAACTAAGAAAATAGAAACGCAAAGACACATATTAAATAAACTGAAGTCACACAGACACAGAAAATAAACACACAGATAATAGACACACAGTCACATATACGAGAAAAAAAACATTAAGTTGCATCATCGGGGACAACCTCACACTTGGTTTTCATCCCGTTTTCATTCACTAAGAATAAAAAACGGGGTTTATCAAATGCCTTTGTATACAGGTCTGCCTTTTGAAAATCAGTTTGAATAGACAAGACATCAATTAATTTCTTTTCCCAGCAGTCCCGTATAAAATGGTATTTGATACCAATGTGCTTGGTCTTATAGTGCTGTACGGGATTTTTAGTAATGGCTATAGCAGCAGTGTTATCAACATAAATGGGAGTAGTAGAGAATTGCAAACCGTAATCCCGCAGTTGTTGTTGAATCCAGATGACCTGAGAACAGCAGCTCGCCGCCGAAATATATTCAGCTTCACACGTAGAAAGCGCAATTGCAGTCTGCTTCTTACACTGCCACGTGACAAGTCTCGATCCGAGAAACTGACAACCCCCAGAGGTAGATTTATGATCCTTTTTGCATCCACCATAGTCTGAATCACTGTAGGCCGTCAACTCAAAGTTATCATCACAAGGATACCACAGTCCAAGATTGGGAGCATCCTTCAGATAGCGTAAGATCCGCTTGACAATCATCAGATGCTTGACGTTAGGATTGGATTGGTATCTTGCCATCAGACATGTGGCAAACATGATATCTGGTCTGGAAGCCGTGAGATACATCAGAGATCCAATCATTGCTCGGTAAAGAGATTCATTCACCAACTCCCCCTCAGTATCTGGAGACATGCCGTGATTGACAGGAAGAGGTGTTGCAGCAGTCTTTTCAGAAGACATTTCAAACCGTGCTAGAATGTCAGCAACATACTTAGACTGGTGTAGGAAAATCCCTGTCTCTGTCTGCTCCACTTAAAGTCCCAAGAAAAACTTCATCTCTCCCATCGAACTCATCTCAAACTTCTCTTTCATAATCCTTGCAAATTCTTCACACAGAATTGAATTTGGAGAACCGAAAATAATATCATCCACATATACTTGCACCAAGATCAGGTCTTTATCTTCACCTTTGATAAATAACGTTTTGTCGATGGTCCCTCTCCTGTACCCATTGTCAGTCAGATATTGAGAGAGGGTCTCGTACCATGCTCGCGGTGCTTGATGAAGACCATACAATGCCTTATTCAGTAAGAAAACTTTGTCTGGATGAAGGGGGTCCACAAACCCCGGAGGTTGATTGACATACACTGTCTCTTGAATTTCTCCGTACAAGAACGCACTTTTAACATCCATCTGATAGACTTTAAAACGTTTGTGCGAGGCGAAGGCGAGAAATAAACGTATAGCTTCCAGCCGAGCGACTGGAGCAAACACATCAGTGTAGTCTATGTCAGGAATTTGTCTGAAACCCTGAACTACTAGCCTTGCCTTGTTCCTGACAATTACTCCCTGATCATCCCGTTTGCACTTCAGAACCCATCTGCAGCCAAAGGACTTAGCACCCTTTGGTTTGTTCACTAAGCGCCAGACGTTCAGCTTTTGAAATTGAAGCAGCTCTTCTTGCATTGCATTATTCCAGGAATCATCTTTGAGTGCCTCAATATGATCTTTTGGTTCAATCTGTGAGAGAAATCCCGAACATAGACATTGTGTAAAATCCACAGACTTAACCAAATTTGCACCCAGATCGGAGATTTCTTTCATCTGTTTCAGTCCCGGGGACTCTGAAGAATGAGATCCTGATAGTGTTGCCACTTGCCTCCTGGTTTGAGCATGAGAATGAGGATCACCAATGATTTGTTCAGGAGGATGGTTTCTATCAACTCTGCTAGACTTCTGCAGTTGAGCCTCAACATTAGATTCCAAATTAGTAACCGCGGGAGTCTCTTCAAGTGTTTGAGATTGGCTACTTGAAGAAGTACCAACATCCTGTGGGCCGCTGTTTGGTGGAGTATGTGGCTCATCTTCAGAGTCTGATTCAGCATCACTATGCGTCGACGTGTGAGTACTAGAAGACGGATTTGGTGTGGTGCCCTCAGAGGAGTTCTGCAGGTCATACAGCATCTGAATTGCTATATCATCTTCTAGAGCTACTGGTGGCAGATTAAACGAGTCAAATAGGTTATCATAATCAAATAACCAAGCATCACCAGTTTTTGTCGGAGGCGAAGTATTCCATTGCACATCCACTTCAAACCATTCTTCCACACAGTTAGAGGTAGGTTTTGCACGAAAGCAACTGAGAGGCAATGTTATTACCTGGTATGATACGGTGATTTCATCTACTTCTCCAGAGGTGAGAGCTTCCTATACTTGGGTAGATTTTCTGAGGATTCTCCGCAGCAAATACTGTTCTGATTAGGTTATGGATCGGCTAGAGGAGGAGTTTATGGCTTTGAAAAAGGGTGACAAGCCAGTGGAAGATTTGATTAACCAGTTTTCTGATAAAATGAGGTTTGTTGCTCACCTGTTGCCTAATGAAAAGGCAAATATTAAACGGTTTGCCAAAACTTTACCTCCAGACTATCTAGTTTCGGTCCAAATTGCTCTGACTTTTGATATTGCGTTCAAGATGGCCAGACAGTATGAGAGGGACCATGTACAGAAGAAGGAATCGACTAGTGGAGGTTCCAAAAGAAATTTTGATCAATCTTCTGGGTTAGGGAATTGGGGGAGTGGGTCTCGGAAACAACAGAGGACAGAGATATACTTCATACTATTCACGATGTCGTTTTAAACATACTAGTAATTGTACCCGGGAGACAGCTCGATGTCATAAATGTGCGCAGAAGGGACATAGTAATGAGGCGTGTCGCTTCAAGGAAAATGTTTGTTATAAATGCTTCAAACCTGGACATCGCTCATCAGAAAGCGGATTAAGTTCAGGGACAGGGATCGGGATCGGGAGGAGCAGGATGATCATCTTCGGGTCAGAAGAAGGAGAATGCACCACATGCAGCTGGCAGAGCTTTTCATATGACGGCCGATGAGGCCAAAACAGCAGGAGATATTATAACAGGCACATTTTTAATTAACTCAACAACCTAGTTCTCTTATGACAAATCCTCTTGATGTGGAAGTTGTTGATGGCAAGTTAGTGTTGGTTACTTCATTAATTCCTCAAGCCTCACTTGAAATTGACAGGCATTGGTTGCCAATATCTCTGTTACTTTTATCTATATCCGGTTTTGATACGGTTTTGGAATGGATTGGATTATTAGTCAAAATGCTGAAATTCTATGTTCTAAAAAGCTGATCAAGATTCCTCTATCAAATGGGTCATATGCTATGGCTCGAGGTAAAAGGAGGAAGTCTGAGATTCCTCTGATCTCTGCAATAAAAGCTCATAAATCCATAGCCAAAGGATGTGATTCTTACCTGGCGTATGTAAATGGCACTAAGATGGAGAAGAAGGCTGTCAATGACATAAGGGTGGTATCGGAAAACCCTGATGTTTTCCTTGATGAACTACCCGGATTACCTCCTACACGAGATGTGTAATACCATATCAATTTCATTTCAGGTAATACACCTATAGCGAGAGCTCCTTAACGTCTTGCTCTATCTGAAGTTCGTGAGATGATGACTCAAATCGAAGAACTCCTTGATAAAGGCTTTATTCGTCCCAGCTCTTCGCTTTGGGGAGCTCTAGTCTTATTTGTCAAAAAGAAACACGGGACGATGCGTATGTATATTTATTACAGGGATTAAATAAATGAACTATAAAGAATAAGTATCCTCTTCCTCGTATTGATGATCTATTCGATCAACTACAGGGTGCTACTTGTTTTTCAAAGATTGACCTTCGGTCTGCTTATCATCAAGTTCGAGTATGCGAGGAAGATATTCCAACAACAACTTTTCGAACGAGATATGGGCATTAAGAATTTCTGGTGATGCCTTTTGGTTTGACAAATGCCTTGGCTGTGTTCATGGGCTTGAAGAATCGAGACTGCCGTCCTTTTCTTGACAAATTTGTGATAGTATTCATCGATGATATTCTTATATATTCCAAGTCTGTGGTAGAGCACGAAACTCGTTTTCATATGGTTCTTGATACTCTTCTACATGAGCATTTATATGCTAAGTTTTCTAAGTGCGAATTTTGGCTAGAAGAAATACATTTCCTTGGTCATGTAATATGCAAGGAAGGTGTAATGGTCGACCCAACCAAGGTCGAGGCAGTGATGAATTGGGGGATCCCTAAGACCCCATCTAAGATCAAAAGCTTCTTAGGATTTGCCGGTTATTATCGGCAGTTCATTCAGAAATCCTCAAAAATAGCAGGTCCTTAACCAAACTTACATGAGAGGATGTTGCTTATGAATGGTCTGAAACTCAAGATAAGGCCTTTCAAACTCGGAAGCAGTTATTATGTCAAACTCCAATTCTAACCCTACCCAACGGGTCAGAAGACTTTGTTGTTTATTGTGATATCTCTTATACAGGTTTGGGAAAAGTCCTGATTTAGAGAGACAAGGTTATTGCTTATGCTTCCCGCCAATTAAAGTCTCATGAGAAGAACTACCTAACGCATGATCTTGAACTAGCAGCCTTAGTCTTTGCTTTGAAACTATGGCGCCACTTTTATGGTACCAAGTGTGTAGTATACACAGATTACAAAAGTCTACAATACGTTTTCACTCATAAGGAGCTTAATATGAGGCAACGGAGGTGGTTAGAGTTGATCAAAGACTATGACTGTGAAATCAAATATCACCCGGGAAAGGCAAACGTTGCAGCAGATGCACTAAGACGAAATTGCTCTTCTGAGAATATTCGATTCATGAAACTTACTATCATGTCTAATATCATTTCTCGCCTTAAAGAGGCATAGAAAGAGGCTTTGTTAGAAACTAATTTGAAATCCGAAACCATGAATAAAATGAAGGATCAATTGGAGGATGACAACCGCGGGTTAAAGACTTTTAAATCCCGGATCTGTGTACCTAATCTTGGAAGGAATCGTGATCTAATCTTACAGGAGGCTCATAAGTCGAGATTGTCTATTCATCCTGGATGTACCAAAATGTATCAGGATCTTAACGCATTCTACTGGTGGCCCACATTGAAGCGTGATATAGCTTCATATGTTGAGAAATGTCAAACTTGTGCACAAGTTAAGACCAAACATCAGAAACCTTATGGTAATTTGCAGCAATTGCCGATTCCAGAATGGAAGTGGGATAATATTACGATCGATTATGCAACTAAATTTCCCAGGACTTCAAAGGGGCATGATATGATATGGGTAATAATTGATCGCTCACCAAGAGTGCACATTTTCTTGCAGTCAGTGAATCTCTATCTATGACTCGCCTTGCTCAATTGTATATCAACGAGATTGTATCTTGTCGTGGTATTCCTTTATCTCTTGTCTCCGATCAAGATACACTTTTTGTATCGAACTTCTGGACCAGTCTTCAGCGAGAGCTTGGTACTCGTGTTCATTTCAGTACCACATACCATCCCTAAACTGATGGACAGTCCGAAAGGACTATCAAAACTCTTGAAGACATGTTACGCGCATGTATGCTTGAATTCGGTGATTCGTGGGATTCTCACTTGCCTTTAATCGAATTTGCTTATAATAAATCATATCATTCTAGCATCGGTATGCCAGCGTATGAAATGTTTTATGGTAGGCGTTGTTGCACCCCTACTTGTTGGCTTAAACCGGGAGAGAAACAATACGCAGGACCTAATATGGTCCAAATTACAGCGATAAAGTCAAGATTGCACGTGAGAAGTTGAAAGCGGCCCGTGATAGACAGTATGTTGATCCAAAACACAGACCTATTACCTTTAAAATAGGTGACCGGGTATTCTTGAAGGTCTCTCCGTGGAAGGGCGTAATTCGGTTTGGCAAGAAGGTCAAGGTAACTCCACTCTTTATTGGTCCTTTCAGAATCATCGACAAAGTCAATGAACAAACAGTATCCTTGGAACTACCTCCATAGTTGTCGGGTATTCACAATACTTTCAACGTCTGTTATTTCCGTAATTGCAAAGTAGAGGAAGATCAGATTTTCCCTCTACAAGACCTGAAGATGGATTCTACCAAGCGATTGGTGGAAGAACCTATTGAAATCTTAGACACTAAGGTCAAAAGGTTAAGGAAGAAGAACATCCGATTGGTCTTAGTAATATGGAAACACTACCTTGGGTCAAACTTGACATGGGAGACCGAGGATGATATGAAGGCCCAATATCCCCACTTGTTCGCGGAAAAGAAGATTCCGAGGATGGAATCTTATTAGGGGGTAGATTTGTAACATCCTCAAATGGGCCTTGTCATATATACTCTCCGTACATTCAAATCTCAAATTTAATTATGGATATTATAATTTAATTAATTAAGTTAATATTAAATTATTATGAAAATAATTAAGAAATGGTGATATTAAAATAATAAAAAAATGAATAAAGTTAATATATTAGTAAACGATTTTGAATAAGGATTCTGAAAATATCACTGTTACTTGGAACGGGCAAATGAGTGTTAAATTGTAAGTTGAAACGGGAAACAAAATACCCCTTGTGGGTAATTGAGAAACCAAATTCGGCTTCCCCTTTTCTAACTACACAGACAGACACACACACACATACGTATTACACACACACTCCTCTTGACTTCACTATGTGTTCTTGAACCTTTAAAGGAGAGATTATCAAATTTATGTTCCAGCAGTAAATTCAAGCGTATACTCAGTTCACTTTCATCATCTTCATTATTCAATCCTTCCATTTGTAAGTATTCTTCCATGGCTCATTCATGTTCTTGAGGTTTTAGGTCAAGAAATGACCAAATCTGAATTGAGGCTCATGAACTAGCTTTTGTGTTGTAATTTGTTCCTACTACATTTATAAGTGGTTATTACTCAAATTCTTGAACTAAAATGTTAGTTTTGATCGTAAGAAATAATTATCATCAAATTGGTCAAATAAGAGGAATTTGATCGCATACCTTGAAATCTTTGTTAGAATTGAGTAAATGTATCTTTTTGGACTTTTTATGATACCTTAGTAGATATAAAAGTACTGGAAATCGAATTAGGAATATTGGGATTCACTTTGGTATGAAAAATGGACGAAACAGAGCTAGAAATTGACACAGAACTGTAAGAGGTTGCTTGCGGGCGCAAGGGGACCCTTTTCCGTCGCAAAGTTGTATTTTGAATGGGGCTTACGGCCGCAAGGTCCCCTCTTATGGCCGTAAAGGGTGTGAAGGGTTTTGATCTGACCAAACCACTATATGACACAAATTGGTCAAGCCCTGGGTTTGATTCTACTAGTTCAATCCTAAAGCGGAAACAGATTGGACACAACCCTCTAAACCCCAAAAGGGTTAGGATCTATCTAATGATCATATCAGTCTCTAGACAACAAACCAGATAAAAAGGTTTAGAATAACAATACCTGCTTTGACTTGGGATTGCTAGAGTTAGTCCACCACTACTGCACCACCAATGAACTGGCTGCTAGACCGCTCCTGAAATCACCCGAGCTTCAACACTCGAAACCTTGAGTGTGTGTGTGCGTCGATCTCCAAAACCGAAACACCCTTGGTTTTTTCTTGAGGTTCGACGAGAGAGAGAGAGAGTCGACGAGAGGGAGAGGGTGAAGGCTAGGGTTTCTTTTTTATTCCCTTATGAATGCTTAATAATATAATCATCCTTATCTAGGTTTAAATACTTAAACCTTATTCAAGCCCAAGCCCGTTCAATTAAAGCCCATGACTTTAATTGAAGTTTCATTCCTCTCACTTTGACCCCCTGGACTTTACTAGTTAATTATTTAACTATTAATTAACTGGTCTATTAAATATTAAACTTAATATTTAATAACTATTTATTAATTATTTCTTTCTAATAATTAATTCAAACTGATTAATTATTTATTCATCTCTCAAATAGTTAATCTAACTGATTAATTATTTCCACACAAAATAATGGTAAATTCCAACTGTTCTAATTTGGGTGTGTAGTAGTGTGACCCTTTAGTCTCTTATAACATTGGATACAATGTACCCATTAATTATCTCTGCCCTCAGCTGGCGGATCACGTCGTAAGCAGTAGTTTCCATCATGCTTATCTGCAACTCTGGACTCATCGTTGCAAGCATGAGGCAACTCACGTCCAGGGCGTCGTTGGAGCGCTTCTGAAAAACCTCCCTGACTTCTGCCCTGGCATTGTTGGCAGGAGGGTTCCCCAGAGGTTGTTCTAGGACATACCACTTTCTCTCGTGTCTCAGCACGATCCGGAGATTTCTCTCCCAAGTGAGAAAGTTGGGCCCGGTGAGCTTATCCTTCTCAAGGATAGAGCGAAGAGAGAGGTTGTTAGTGTTGGTAACGTTGGTTGCCATCTACAAATTAAAACCCGGTTTAATTAGTAATTGCAAAAAAAACTTTTCTAACATATATCATCAAACCCATAAATAATATATATCAGACTTAGGACTCATATTTCACATACTTGACGCAAGGTTTGGGCACTTCCCGCCAAGTCATGCTATTTCTGGTAGGTAACACCCTGTACCAGGCGTACCTAGCTGATACGACTCCTAGAACCTCGTAGAGCACTTAGACCTAGTCTAGTATGTTTAACTCTACTCTAGTGCTTTTTGGGCCGGGACTCCCGATTATCACCAAAATAGATCGCACCACCTAAGACAATATGAATTCTGGCCGGGACTCCCGATTATCGCAGAATCTTTCATACCCTTTGCCGCAATAGTTTGAACCCGGATGCCCAAGGTTTGGGCACTTCCGACACCCGAGTACCGTTTAACAGCAAAGGTGTATCATTACATGGGTAGCACACTGATCTAAAGATTTTTCTTGGGTTTTATAATTAAGTTTAAAAGAAAAAACTTAATTTTCCAGTTTTTGAAAAACCACTAAAACTATCTGCTTTAAAAAATACAATTTACATGTGTACCTATACTAGGTGCACAAAACGACTTTATAAGTTCCAAACTTATAATCTTAACAAAACTTCAAATTTATAAAATTTAACTAACACGACTAGCAACTTGTAGTCGTATTCTAGTTTGTCATAAATCGTGGTTCTTCTCTGTTTAATAATTACCTATTATTAAACCCCTTTTCATAGCATCACATACTAAATGGATAAGTATAAAAGGATCACAACCACGCAGATAATGAGCATATAAAAATTTATAGTTTTGCCGACTAATCCTAAGGTCAATCCTAAGGAAAAAGGACTTGGATTCTTCTTCTTTATGCATAGCTCCCACTAGCCTTGACACCTCCTCCGAAGTCTCCAAGCAATATGCAAGTCATCATCTTGGAAATCTTCTTTGAACTCCATCTTGATAAAAAAAAAGGGGCAAAAACTACAACTATTCTATTACAATTACAATAAATAAGGGGTTGTAAGTGGCACGCAGTCCTCCCCGAACCAGTACAAGATTACAATTGGAAAAAAAGGGATTGTAATTGGCACGCATGCCTTCCCAAAACCAAAAGAAAAGAAGAAGAAAGTGTTGGGGAGATAGCAATATCAAACCTAAATCAAACATATCTATTAAGTAAAATAGGATTTGATGTTAACAAAACCATATATTCAGTTTTGGACTTAGATTGATGAAAAACATGTGTTGTTTTTCATCTTAGACTTAAAGAATTTCTAAGTAAGAAATGCCAGCTGACGAATCATAGTGTCAGCTGAACACTGAGTATCAGCCAAAGGACCAGCTTCAGAAAGATCAGCTGAGAAGAAAAGACAAGTAAAGAAGCATCAGCTATGCATCTACAAAGCATCAGCTGATGGTGCTAACCATCAGCTGAGGGCTCCTCATAGATCAGCTGAGCAGACAAAGATCAGCTGACAGTATCTCATCAATCAGCTGAGCAGTCAAGGATCAGCTGACACACTCACATTGGTCAGCTGATGCCTCCCTTTTGTCAGATAAGGTATTTCCTACTTATCCAATCTTTTCTTCATAAGCTGACTATACTCAAATGATTAGCTGAGCCCTTTGTAACAGCTGACAGTTGAGTTAATCAGTTTATTAGCTGCTGCTACGATTTGTATTATTAGCTGAGCATTTCGATCAGCTGAGCAAATCTAATCAGCTGAGTCTTTCACATTTATCCTTAGCTGAGCAAATTTACATATGCAGTTCAGTGTCTGTTAGCTGAGCAGGCTAGATAACTCATATCTAAGATCTGTTTTGCTTACTCTTCAACTGCTTCTACCCTACACTACTAAATGGCCACTCCGGTTGCTGCTTCAAATGGTCTTCAAATATTGGCTCACTCACTAGGTGTCCAACTTTTGATGGAGAAAACTTTTCTCTCTGGAAGAGTAGAGTTCTTCTCTATATGTCAAGCCTAGATGATGTGATGCTCAAAACTGTAACTGAAGGTCCTTATGTTCCTTCCTCAACTATCCAAGTAACTGAAGCCACTGATGAAGTTCCTGCTGTTGAAAGACTAATTATAAAGCCTATAAATCAATGGTCTGATGAAGACAAAAGTCTTGTTAATCTTGATGTTAAAGCAAGAACAGCCTTAGTCTCTGCACTACCAAATGATGTCTATCATCAAGTTCTTAACTGCAAATCTGCAAAAGAGATGCTAGACACTTTGACCGTTGCATATGAAGGTACTGAAGAAGTGCAGGAAAACAAGAAACTCCTTCTGGTAAGAGAATATGAGTTCTTCTTTGCTCATAAAGGTGAAAGTCTAACTCAGACCTACACCATATTCAACTGCCTTATTAATGACTTAAGAAGGGCAGATGTTCCCAAGAGCAATAAGGAGCTTGTAAACAAGTTTCTAGACTCTCTCCCAGAATCTTGGGATCATTTCATCACTGTGCTTAAACATGGTGAGAAAATCAAGGGTCTTACACTGGTTGGTTTATATGGAAACCTTATGAATCATGAACAATCAGTGAAACAAAGGAAACTCTCTACCAAGGATATGAAGGAGGCTGCAAAAGCTCCAACTACTGCCCTTGTATCTAAGGATACAAGATCTAGGAGTTTTGCAGCAGTGGTGGATGAATCAAGTGGTGAGGAAGAAGAAGAGGAAACTTCTGATGAAGAGCAGGTGGCTGATGGGGATGAAGATCTGGAGAACATGGACAGCATTGAAGCTGCTGTTGAGCAGGCTGCCATGTTGGTTAAAAGGTTCAAACCTTTCTTGAAAAGAAAGGGTGTCAAGAGGTTTGAGAAGAAACCTTTCAAGGAAGAAAAAGCCAAGTTTAAAACAAAGGCTTCTGAAGATTGCTTTTCCTGTGGCAAGACTGGTCACTATGCCAGTGAATGTAAGTCCAGAGGAAGCACAGGCTTCAAGGGTTCCTCAAGCTCAGACAGCAAGATTGATTATGAAGCTAAATATAAGAAGCTTCTTGCTGCTATCCTTGACAAGAAGAAGAAGAAAGCTCAGAACAGGGTGCTGGTAGCTGAAGAAGAAGATTGGGCTGAGGAAGATCTCTCAAGTGATGAAGATAAGGTCCTCACATCTCAGTTCAGTTTGATGGCTAGCATAGCAAGTACAAGTTCCTTTGATGAGGACATGAAGAAAGCTGCTAAAGCTTGTACTTCTCCTGACTGGGATCCCTCTTCTATGTATCAGGTTGGAAAATTTATTAACTATGAAGATAATGAAAAGAACACTATGTTTGATTATCTGTGTGTTGAGTTTCAGTCAAATATTCAAAGAGAAAAGAAGCTAAAATTAGAAATAGAATCACTAAAAGAGAGATTAAGTCTTAAAGATGAGAAACTAAAACTAATGATAAAACTGGAAGATGATTTAGCTAATCAAAAGATACTTAATCAGATCTTGGTAAAAGAAACCAATGAAGCAACAATAAAGTTTAATGACCTTCAAAAAGTAGTTAGATCTTGGTGTGTATCTGCTGAGAAGACCACTCAGTGTGTCAATGAGCAGATTCCAAAACAAGTTCAAGCTATTATTGGTGGAAATTATTCCCAAGCTGCTAACTGTGTTGATTTTAGCAAGAACATAAATATCTTAGAAAAATATGATATTTTACCTCTTACTTTTCAAAATATTGTAAAAGGAAAAAGTATTATCACTAACAGATTTGTTAAAAGTACATGTACTCAGCTGAAAGACTCAACCACTTCAAAAGTTGATTCAAGTTCTATTATTTTGACAGATAGCAAAAGTACTGAGAATTTAATTGTAAAAGAAGTAAGTAAAGGAATGGAATCATTTGTTGAGACCAAAGAGACATTCTGTTGTCAAACCTTGAAAGCTGATACATTAAATTTAGGAACTCAGCTGACTGAAAATTCTTTAGCTAATGATATTACATCAGATGATCAAAAAGTAGATGATAACTGCTCAACTGATATC
Organism: Pulicaria dysenterica; assembly: GCA_947179395.2. NCBI lineage: Eukaryota > Viridiplantae > Streptophyta > Magnoliopsida > Asterales > Asteraceae > Pulicaria > Pulicaria dysenterica. Next base: position 56,031,136 of record OX359291.1, on the reverse strand, counting down.
CTGTCAGCTGATCATGGATCCTCTTCTGTTTGTTTAGCTGATCAAACATCACTTCAAACTCTTTTAATAGGAGAAACTAAGGGTAAAAGACCTTTTGTTTACAAAAAGTCTCAGTCTGCCATACCTAACGTTGATCATAAACACATTTTAACTAAGGGTCAATCTAAGGTAACTGTAAACAAATACCTTATCAGTTTACAGAATCAGTTGCAACAACTGAATGGTGAAATCTGTCAGCTGATGACCCATAGTCATCAGAAAACAGTTAAGACATCTCTTAGGCAATTACCAAAACATGTTAAAGGCTCCAAAAATCAAAAATGTTATAAATGTGGGAGCAAAGAACATAAGGCAAGTAATTATTCTCTTGAAGGTAACTCAAGACAGCGGACTGATAATGATAACACAATAGTTTTCCTCATACATAAACAACCTAATATAAAGTGGATGGCTAGGTGCAATCCACAGGGGTCCACTTAAATGTGGATGCCCAAGTGTCACTAACCTTCTTTCAATCACAACTATGCAGGGGCTGAACACATGGTATCTTGACAGTGGATGCTCAAGGACGATGACAGGTCGTAAAGCTTTGCTTAGTAACTACAAGAAGGAAAAAGGTCCAAGAGTGACCTTTCGTGATAACAATTGTGGGCAAACAAAAGGCTACGGAGAACTTCATAATGGGAACCTAACCTTGTCCAAGGTATCATATGTTAAAGGGCTTACGTACAATCTCATCAGCATAAGTCAGCTATGTGATGGTGATCATAAAGTCCTCTTTACAAAGACAGGTAGTTCCATTTTAGATCAAGAAGGTAAAACAATAATTTGTGCAAAAAGAACCAAGGATGTATATACTCTTGATATGTCCTCTGGTGATCCATCAAAGTTAACCTGTTTGTATACAAAATCTGTAACTGACACAAACTGGTTATGGCACAAAAGGCTTTCCCATTTAAACTTCAAAAATATAAACAAGTTGAGCAAGGGTGAACTAGTATCAGGACTACCTTCACTGACATATGTTAAGCCTAAACCTTGCTCTGCCTGTGAGAAGGGAAAGCAGCACAAGACATCTTTTCCATCTAAGCAAGCCTTCTCCATTACTGAACCTTTCTACATGTTGCACATGGATCTATTTGGTCCTGTTGCTACTGCTAGCATTGGTGGAAGTAAGTATTCATTGGTAATGGTTGATGAATTCTCAAGATACACTTGGGTCATCTTCCTAAAAGAAAAGAGTGAGGCTGCTGAAAAATAATAAGCTTCATAAAGAAGATGGAAGTGCTAAATGGAAATCTGGTAAGGATGCTTAGAAGTGATCATGGAACTGAGTTTAAAAATCAAACTCTAGAAGGTTTCTGTGATGAAAAAGGCATATCTCAACACTTGTTCCAAGGACTCCACAATAGAATGGTGTAGCTAAAAGAAGAAACAGAACATTAATTGAAGCTGCAAGAACCATGCTGTGTGAGAGTGGGTTAGGATTTAACTTCTGGGCTGAAGCTGTCAGTTGTGCATGTTTTACACAGAACAGATCTCTTGTGATCAAGAGGCACAACAAAACTCCCTATGAAGTGCTTAAGGGAAGGAAGCCAAACATCAGTTTCTTTCACATCTTTGGGTGTCAGTGCTTCATACTGAACCAGAGAGATCAACTGCAAAAGTTTGCACCCAAGGCTGATAAAGGTGTTTTTGTTGGATATTCTGTGATCTCCAAAGCTTACAGAATTTACAACATCAAAACAAAGGTCATAGAAGAATCAATCAATGTAAGTTTTAATGAAACTGACTTTGTTGCTTCCTGTTCTACTAATCCATCTACAGGTGAGGAATTTAATGATTTGCTGCATACTGAAGATAACATTCCAGTATCAGCTGATCCACTCCCATCAGCTGATTCACTCTCGTCAGCTGACATAGATGACTTAGATGAACCTGTTCCAAACTTACAAAACATCTTTACACAACCTATACTAAATCAACCCACACTTTTACTGAATGATAGGAATCATGTTTCAACATCAATGGACTCTAATTCCATATCAAACATTCCTTCATCAGTAGAAGTTTTATCAGCTGACATTCCTGAAATTCTGTCAGCTGACCAACCAGAAGTCTCATCAGCTGAACCAAACCAAAGAAGTTCAACTCCCTTAATCCAAAGAAATCCAAACTCTCCCAGAATCCAAAATGCCTACAAGGACCTCAGAAATCATCCAATTGATCAGGTCATAGGTAATATAGAAGCACCTGTACTAACGAGATCAAAAGCTTGCAATATTTGTTTATACACAGGTTTTGTTTCTATGATTGAACCAAAGAAGGTAGATGAAGCTCTAAATGATCCTCACTGGATAAATTCCATGCAAGAAGAATTGGCTGAATTTACTAGGAACAATGTATGGAATTTGGTGCCAAGACCAAAGGATAAATCCATCATTGGTACTAAGTGGGTGTTCAGAAACAAGATGGATGAACAAGGGCTAATCATCATAAACAAAGCAAGACTAGTTTCTCAGGGGTATTGTCAAGAAGAAGGAATCGATTTTGATGAAACCTTTGCTCATGTTGCAAGACTTGAAGCAATAAGACTGTTTCTAGCATATGCTGCCTTCAAAGACTTCAAAGTTTTCCAAATGGATGTTAAGAGTGCTTTCCTCAATGGAGAATTGAAGGAAGAGGTGTATGTCAAACAACCTTCAGGTTTTGAGGATGCTAGCAAGCCAGACCATGTCTATTTCTTGAACAAAGCTTTGTATGGTCTAAAGCAAGCTCCAAGAGCCTGGTATGATACCCTCTCTTCTTTTCTGACCACTAAAGGATTTACTAGAGGAAGCATAGATAGCACCCTATTCATAAGGAAATTCAAGGGTGATGTAATACTAGTGCAGATATATGTAGATGATATAATATTTGGGTCTACAAATGTTGATCTTTGCAAAAAGTTTTCAAAACTCATGTCTGATAATTATCAGATGAGCATGATGGGTGAATTAAACTATTTTCTAGGTCTTCAAATCAAACAAGAGGTTGATGGAATTTTCATTCATCAAACAAAGTATGTAAATGACTTACTTAAGAAATTTGAGCTTGAAAATTGTTCTTCTATGAAAACACCAATGTCCACTGCCTTAAAGCTTAGAAAGGACACTGATGGTAAATCAGTGAACATTACAGCTTATAGAGGTATGATAGGGTCTCTTTTATACCTCACTGCAGGTAGACCAGATATTATGTTTTCTACATGTCTTTGTGCTAGATACCAAGCAGATCCCAAAGAATCTCACTTAGCTGCAGTTAAAAGGATTTTCAGGTATCTTAAAGGAACTCCTAATCTAGGTCTTTGGTACCCCAAAGACTCTGATTTTGAGTTAGTTGGATACACTGATTCTGACTTTGCAGGTTGCACACTAGACAGAAAGAGTACATCTGGGGGTTGTCAATTATTAGGTGGAAGATTAGTCAGCTGGTCAAGCAAGAAACATAACTCTGTTTCAACTTCTACAGCTAAGGCAGAATACATTGCTGCTGGAAGCTGCTGTGCTCAATTGCTATGGCTGCAAAATCAACTACTGGATTATGACATACAGTTTGAAAACTCCCCAATTCTGTGCGACAACACAAGTGCCATATCTATCTCTAATAATCATGTTTTGCATTAAAAAACTAAGCATATTGAAATCAGACATCATTTTCTTAGAGATAATGTGCAGAAAAAGAAAGTTTCAATGCACTATATAAACACTGATGTTCAATTAGCTGACATTTTTACAAAACCTTTGGATGAGTCTCGGTTCAACTTACTAATATCCAAACTTGGCATGTTAAACTTGTAATATATTCTGTTCTTAGATAGTTAGTTTTGTGTGAGAAAATAATTTTATTTGTGTGTGAAATAAAGTACTTATCTAAGCTTCTACATGTTTTACTTATGGTAGATCAGCTAATTGAATTATGTCAGCTGACGACCATCAGCTGACACTATACCTCAGCTGATAAACCATCAGCTAAGACTTATAAGCTCAGCTAAGTGCACTCATTAGCTGACACTTATTTTATCTTAACATGGATCAGCTGACACTCTCTTTTATCAGCTGATGATTTTCAAAAGTCAAAAATTATGTGTCCCCACACTTATTTTATTTATTTTCTCATTTGTATTTATTATGTTGCTAGGTAGTATTTAATTTCTTTTAAATTGTCCGTTAGTTGTCTGTGTTTTTATTAACTATTCCGTTTATCACCTTTTTGCAGAAGTGACAGTTACTTTACGAAATATATTTTGGTGACAGTTTAGGTTTCCAAGGAAGATATAAAGGTGTTTTCGGGCGGTTCTTCATTTCTTACGCTTTCAAAATTCCCAAACACTCTTTCTCTCTAAAATCATCAAACCCTAAACCTTCGTTGCTCAAACTGTTTCACTCTGTAATCATGGTAACCTTCAACTCTGCTTCCACTCCTCTTGCCATTGCTGGTGAGAATGTTACACACAACTCTGAACTCACCATTCGTCCCAATAACTTTCGAATAACTACTGAAATTCCCTCAAACAAGGCAAACCAGGGATACAAACCCATGGTTGCATTTATTACTGCCCATCCCCTGTTTCCTTGTCTCTCTGCTCAACCTTACTTCATTTCCCCCACATTGTTGGTGAGATGTGGTACACTGCTAGGTACCATCCCAATCAAAACCTCATCACCTGCACCTGTCTGAATGGCCACATCAACATAAATTTCACTGTCGACACTCTGCGACAGGCTATCTCTCTGCCAAACTTGGCTCCTTATCAACCATTTGCTCAAATGGATCAAGTTTTGGAGGTACTACCTCTCATTGGCTACAATGCTCCTGTTGCCCATGGTCAGTACAAGTTGTCCGTGCTGGGACACCCATGGAAGTATCTGGCAAGTGTCATCACTCGCTGTTTTGGTCCCAAAACTGGAAGCTTCGATCAAATGAACCAAACTGAGCTGATGGTACTTCATGCCTTAGTCACAGGGAGGAATATTGACTTTGCTCAAGTCATATTCTCGGATATGGTGGACAAAATTACTCTTGCTACTTCAAAGAAGTCCATAAGGACTATTGTTCCCTACATAAGGTACTTGAGCTTACTTGTCCTTCATCAGATGCAATGGGAACAGTATACTGGGATAGCTGTTGTGCTTGATGCAATGCACATGCCTCAAATGGGTCAAAAGATTTTTAATTTAATAAGGGAAGAGCAAGGTCTAGCTATTACTGCCCAGATGCAATAATTAATTGATATTTCTGGTGATGAAGCTGAGGTTGAAGAAGAGGTTTTTGCTAAAAACTTGGAAGAACACATGGCTGATGATTCTGAGTCTCCTGATATAATCACTGAGCATTCTGAAGAGTCAGTGACTCCTGCTCAAGATGAAGCCATGATTGAAGAAGAAAGGATGGATGAAGGATTGATGGACACTGCTGATCATGAAATAATGTTTAGAGCAGATGTGTTTGATGAACCAGCACAGGATGAGCCTATTAGTCCTGTTGCTGAGGATGTACAAGAAGCAGATAGTGGTGATGAAAGAGGTGATGTTGGCTATGGTCACACTAAAAATATTCAAGCTACAACCGGCTCATCTTCTTCTAAAGGGATGCCAATCACTGAATTCCCTGTCAGATCCAGTTCTACCACACCAAAAGATCAACAAAGTGAAGAAGAATCTGATGATTCTCCCAGTAGAACTCTTGGTGGCACAATTGCTTATCCCAATCCTGATCAACAACAAGGATCGAGTGACTCTGTTCATAGAGCACCAAGTAGTGAGGATGAAGAGGTTCCTGATGCTGAAGAGATCTCTGATAAGCTGGTGGAGCTTATAGAGATCAGCAAAACAAAACGACTCTCAGGTATACCTTTGTCACTCCCTGAGGACACTCATTTGGTTAACCCCACCAATGAGAACCCATCCTCTCCTCCAGTTGTAACACCCCCACAACTGCCAAGCTCTAGTCAACTCCCAACAGTTGCTAGTTCTACTCCCTCTTACACCCATACTGAATTAAGGTCACAAGAGATTGTGCACTTTCCACAAGTCTCTGAGGTAGTGTTATCCACACCTCTGACCTCAACTCCTATAGATACCTCTTATGTTGAGGGGGAGCTTATGGATGTTGCTTTAACCCAACTGCCAGTGGATGTGCCCTCACAAAAGGTCACATTCGTAAATATGGGATTGCTGCAATCTGGGTCACCCTCCCAACAGGGTGATACCATTGAAAGACAGACCTCCTCCCAAGGTCACACTGTGTCTATAGCCCCTATGAGTCAAGCCTTTCCCTTAGTAAGTTCACAACAACTTGCTACTGAAATAAGGGATACCCCATTGAGTGCAACCCGCACTCACACTCACATACTTGCACCTACTTTTGATTCAATACTTACACATACTAGTGCACTGCCTGTCAATACTAGTGGCATAAACCAGTCATTGGTACAGGGCACACTCTCTGTTCCCAGTGATCTTAGGCCTATAAACCAAGGTCTAAGTGAGGGACCTCAATCTATTCATGTTCTTGGCACCTCAACTCAATCAATTCCTACCAAACCCCTTCCCTCTACCTTCTCTGAACCCTCACCCCAAATACTTCAAAGCCTATTGTCCATTTCTCGAAAGATGGATAGTCTTCAAGCCTCCTTCACCTCCTTCCAAACTAAAACAGAAACTCAACTCTCTCATTTAACCCAAGAGGTTGAGTCACTAAAGGCTACAAAATCCCAATCCCAACCCACCCCTGCCCCTGTTGATCTTTCACCAATTCTAACCAAATTGGATCAACTTCTTACCCAAGCTTCTACTCCTAATCCTATTCCTTCACCCACCATCTTAAACCAAACCATTACCACCCTCAACCAAACCATATCTAACCTTCTAACCCAACTTTCCACCCTAAGGCCTTCACCTCCTAACATCTCTGTATCCATCCCTGACTTTATTCTCAGAGTACCCTCCCTTCTTCATACCATTGATGATGAGGTCACCAGACTAAGCCAGTACTCAAGGCAGAGGCACAGTGACACTCTTAGAGAGTTCACTAACATCACTGATGCCATCATAAGGCTTAGACCTCTCATCTCCACCTCTACACCTTCCCCAGCTTCCCAACCTCATTATTTCCCAAGCACTGGTGCCCCTGCTAAGCCTACTGCTTTTCCCTCCTCTGCTGATGACACAAAGGGGGAGAAGTCAAAGAAGTCAGTAAGAGAACCTTCCCCAGAAACAATAAGGGCAGCTGTCGATGCATATACAGCTGAGGTTCAGGCTATGCAAGCAGAAGGTGCATCAGCCGCCAATGAAACAGAAGCTCAAAGAAAATTTAATGTTGAGGGGGAGAATCAATCTGAGGGGGAGCAACCTGCTAAGCCTAAAAGAAGATTAAAGCAAGCAGCTAGAAGGAAGAATGCAAAGAAATCAAAGTAAGGTGAATCTTGTGCTCCAATTCAAGTACCATCAGAGGAATCTGATGATGATGATGAAGATGATCAGCCTCTGTCATCTCTGCTGAACTTAAAGAAGCAGAGTCTCTCCCCAAAAGTTCCAACAGTCCAAGCTTCCTCTCCTGTTCAGTCAAGTCAACCAACTCCCAGCAGTACTTCAAGGAGAAAAGGAAAGAAAATAATGTCTGCTGAGGAGATTGAAGCAGAAGAAAGGAAGGAAGAGCAACTTAATAAAGAGGGTGAGAATCTCAGAGAGTTAAGTAAACTGGCTGCTGCTCTTGGTTCAACCATTGAAAAAGTTCTGAAAGCCAAAGAGAGACACCAGGATTTCACTACTACTGAGGATCTTGCTGCTGCAGTTGGTGTTACAGATGATGAGATAAGGGAAATACAAGAAGAAGAAATGATCTTACTGTCATCTCAAGCTCCTCAAGAACAACAAGCACCACTGTAGAGTGACCCTTCTACCAAGAAGGCTCTCAAAAGAGGAAAGACTCACAAGGAAGCCATTCAAGCATTGCTCAACTTCAACTTTGGAAGCACTGCTCAGCAAACTGAAAGGCAATCCAAGGAGTTCTTGGAAAATAGAGAAAACTTGGTAAACAGAAGATGTGAAGACATCATTTCAAGGGTTACTCCTTACAGAGGTACAGATGAAGGTCCTTATCTCAGAGTAGTGAGAAGAGATGAATGAAAAACTTATGAAGATACATATCTACATCACTGCAAACTACTCTCCTTCTTTGAGATGATTGAGATCATGTACCATCTCCTTAAGTCCAAGAGTGAGATAGTCCAGAGGTTCATTGCTAAATTTGAATACTGGATCAGAATGTCAGTATACAACAGACTATTCACTCATGATCAATTTGTTGATCACGTTCAAGCAATTGAGGATGCCTTCAAGAAGACTTCTAAAGCCTTTGTTGCTGCTGAACAAATCATTCTCAATCCTGATCATCCCTATCTTCCTTCTTATGAGAATCTGAATACTGCTCTTCCTCCCAATACACATCCTGAAATGTTCAGGTATATAACTGAACCTGAAAGAGGAATGATCTTCATGAACAGAGCTGGCAATTGGAGATTTCTAAGAGAATCTGAGATAGGGAAAGCTCAAAAAGAACTGATATTTCAGGCTGTAATAGCTACTAGAGACTTGATAGGAAATGAGCACTTTGAACAATTGATAAGATCAAGAGCTGATCAACTTCTAGCTAAAAATCCACAGATCAGAACTCTTGAAGTCAAAGAAGAACCCTGGTGGGAATGAAGACCACTTCATAACTAGACTAGTTGTATTTTTTTCAATTCCTAGCATAGTTTAACTTCTGTACTTAGTTTAATTCTTAGTTAGATTACACTGAACAAACTCTGATGTAAATACTTTGTTTTGTAATCAAGCTTGAAACTTTGATCATGGACTACTTAGCTAAAATACTAGTATAGATGACTCTTAGTAGATAGCTCACATAGTGTAAATATAGTAAAAATCAAAAATCCTAAAAACAGAAAAAGGATAGAAAAGATTCCCAAAAACAGAATATCAAGGAACATACTTTAAAGAGTTACCAAAAACAGATAGCTAGGTAACCAAATTGCACTTAAAAGTTTTATCTTTACAAATTCGAGTCAAACTGATTCTTCTTAAACAGATAAGGTTTTGTCATCATCAAATAGGGGGAGATTGTTGAGGAGATAGCAATATCAAACCTAAATCAAACCTATCTATTAAGTAAAATAGGATTTGATGTTAACAAAACCATATATTTAGTTTTGGACTTAGATTGATGAAAAACATGTGTTGTTTTTCATCTTAGACTTAAAGAATTTCTAAGTAAGAAATGTCAGCTGACGAATCATAGTGTCAGCTGAACACTGAGTATCAGCCAAAGAACCAGCTTCAGAAAGATCAGCTGAGAAGAAAAGACAAGTAAATAAGCATCAGCTATGCATCTACAAAGCATCAGCTGATGGTGCTAACCATCAGCTGAGGGCTCCTCATAGATCAGCTGGGCAGACAAAGATCAGCTGACAGTATCTCATCAATCAGCTGAGCAGTCAAGGATCAGCTGACACACTCACATTGGTCGGCTGATGCCTCCCATCTGTCAGATAAGGTATTTCCTACTTATCCAATCTTTTCTTCATAAGCTGACTATACTCAAATGATTAGTTGAGCCCTTGGGAACAGCTGACAGTTGAGTTAATCAGTTTATTAGCTGCTGCTACGATTTGTATTATTAGCTGAGCATTTCGATCAGCTGAGCAAATCTAATCAGCTGAGTCTTTCACATTTATCCTTAGCTGAGCAAATTTACATATGCAGTTCAGTGTCTGTTAGCTGAGTCATTATTCTATATCTCAGTTAATAACTTTTCTATGTAATATTTTCTTTAGTCAAAGACAGAACATGTGTTGTTCCTATTATGCCTTAGATCTTTCTTTGTAAAAGTACGTAGCACTTTTTGTATCTGCAAAGAAACAAAAAGGATAGATCTTTATCCCCTGGAAAAGGAGAAAGATACTCTTGAAAAGAAGATCTCGAAGATATGATGATAAGTATGGCTGGCAACTCCATACTTGGTAAAGTCAAATCTTCAGAAAGCATGGTGTTGTTTAAAGCACAAGCGTGAAAGGAGAAGTTTACCTTTCCAAGATATAAAGGTAGTACTTTAATAATATAATAATAGATAGTGGGTACACTCATTACTGAAAAGTATGTTCACTTTACACACTTTGTGTATAAAGTTAACTTACTTTTCACCCACTAACTTTATCTATTATAATATTATTAAACGAAGTACATTTGTCTCCTTCTCTCTTCATCAACCCGGACACACTTTGCTTATATATACTCATGCATGGAAACATGCTAAGTATGCGTTGAAAAGCACTGAAATCTCATAAGTTGAGAACTAGAAGAGTTAGCATTTTACTTTCAGTGTAACAAACTTGTTCATGTGTTGAACATCTTAGACATTAGTTGTTTAAGATTAGCATTGTCTATGTGTTAGACAAATCTAGTTGCCACCTTTTATTGAACTTAGATTTTCCGCATCTAGTTCATGTAATTCTTGATTAACATCAATAAGAATTATATAAAAGTAAACCGTGTGTCTCTTAAATTTTATTTGCTAAAGTTTGTATTCAACCCCCCCCCCCTTCTACAAACATTTGTTGTTGTAGTATCCATTCGGGACCAACAGAAAGATAAAAGACGAGTCCTAAGTCGGCAAAAACTATAGCTATATATCACAACCACGCAATTATATAAAATATAATCAACCACGCAGTTAAAAATATATATAAACAATAAACTATGCAGTAAAACACGTAACCTGATTCGTTTAACTATTCTCATCTACCCTTTTGATTAATAACAATCAAAAATGAGAATTACGATCTTCAAAGTCATTTAAAAAATACTTGACCAAGAACAGTTTTTCAACAAACTTTGAAAAACTTGACTTCGTCCAAAACTTGAATGAAATCCTATGTCGGATTTTTACTAGTTTTATCAAAAAACTTAAACACGACAAAAATTGGTCATTATTTAAATATCATCTTGTTTGTTCCTCCATATATAAACTTACCATTTTTTTGAGTTTATTTATAACGTCTCAACTGGACATGATAAACAAACATCCAAAATATATATATTTTAACTAAAACTAATTAAATTATATAATGCTAGCTTATATAAAACATTATTAATTTTAATACTTAAAATTAATAACCCCTTTTGTTTTTAACCGAAAAATTATTTGGGCCAAGACCCACCTGAGACAAGAACCCCTTGGGCCGAGAGCATCCTTGGGCCGGGAACCCCTGGGCCGCTGACCACTTGGGCCGAGAGCCCCTTGGCCGCTGGCCATTTGGGCCGAAGCCGCCTGGGCCGAAAAATCACCATGTCGCCGACCAGCTGCCGCCGACCGACTGCCGACTGCCCCCGAGGACCGCTGCCGACCATCTGGCCTGCCGTCGACCTGTGACCGCCACACCTGGGTTGTCGCCTCCGTCGCTGCCGGTGATGGTCTCGGTTTATTTTCCGATTAACACAAAAAAAAAAATCTTTTAAATCCTAATCCCTATTATTCTATCAAAAACAAACTTGTTTTTAATATCCTGATTAAAAACTGGATTTAATCAAAACCAAACCTTCAATTATTAGTGTGACCAAAAACTGTTCCATTAATAATTAATAATCCTAAAAATTGTTTTTGACCTTTTAAACAAAACTTGTTTAAAATTTCTGGTCAAGATCAAGTTTTTGGATAAAACGTTTATCTTTTAACCGTTTAAACATAAATCTTGTTTAAACTTATCTGATTTTAAGTTAATCCTTTTACTATCTGGATAAAAACATAAACTTGTTTCTATCATCCTTAGGTTTTCGATTTTCATGAGGAGAAAAAGATGAAGTGGAAGATCATGTAACACAAAACGAATCAATTATCTAGATTAACTAGGTTTTTATCAATTAAACAAATTGTTTAATTTATTTTGATCTAAAAACTTGTTTTGCCCAAAAATTCAATCCTTTTAACCGTTTTAAACCAGTTGTTTAAACTTTCTGATCAATAGGATTAAATCTTTTATCTACTTGACAACAAAAACAAACTGTTTTTGTTGCCCTCTTGATTTTCGAAAATCATGAAGAACAAGGTAGAAGATCAAGAACAAAACCTTAATCCTAAAAACAGATAAACTAGAAACTACAGATCATAGAGCCGAGGCTCTGATACCACTGAAGGGTTTTGATCTGACCAAACCACTATATGACACAAACTGGTCAAGCCCTGGGTTTGATTCTACTGGTTCAATCCTAAAGTGGAAACAGATTGAACACAACCCTCTAAACCCCAAAAGGGTTAGGATCTATCTAATGATCATATCAGTCTCTAGACAACAAACCAGATAAAAAGGTTTAGAATAACAATACCTGCTTTGACTTGGGATTGCTAAAGTTAGTCCACCACTACTGCACCACCAATGAACTGGCTGCTAGACCACTCCTGGAATCACCCGAGCTTCAACACTCGAAACCTTGAGTGTGTGTGTGTGTGCGTCGTTCTCCAAAACCAAAACACCCTTGGTGTTTTCTTGAGGTTCGACGAGAGAGAGAGAGCCGAGAGAGAGAGAGAGAGTCGACGAAAGGGAGAGGGTGAAGGCTAGGGTTTCTTTTTTATTCCCTTATGAATGCTTAATAATAAAATGAGTCTTATCTATGTTTAAATACTTAAACCTTATTCAAGTCCAAGCCCGTTCAATTAAAGCCCATGACTTTAATTGAAGTTTCATTCCTCTCACTTTGACCCCCTGGACTTTACTAGTTAATTATTTAACTATTAATTAACTGGTCCATTAAATATTAAACTTAATATTTAATAACTATTTATTATTTATTTCTTTCTAATAATTAATTCAAACTGATTAATTATTTATTAATTTCTCAAATAATTAATCCAACTGATTAATTATTTTCACACAAAATAATGGTAAATTCCAACTGTTCTAATTTGGGTGTGTAGTAGTGTGACCCTTTAGTCTCTTATAACATTGGATACAATGTAACCATTAATTATCTCTGCACATAATCCAACAGGGTGTTGCCCAGAAACAAAAATCCATTTTGCTGTTTTTCGTTGTGTTGTTAAGGGATGTTCGTTTAGGGTTATAAATGGATTATGGGCATCATTAGGGGATTAATATTAGTATATGAGTTATTGTACTTGTGTGAAACGTTTAAATGTAAGAATTGTGTTATAGGTAACTCAGACGACTGTGAAGAGCCCGAGCACTATCTATGTTCATTCAGGTGAGTGTCGGATAAAATAAGAATTAATATAACTATAGTACATATTATCAATATGTACAAGTAATTCAATGAAAGGTAATTAACATTATTGCATGCATGAGATACGTACTTTATGATATGTTTGTGCATGAAGCATGTAAGAATTGAATCATGAATATGATATGACTATGTTTATGCGTGCTATGAGGCCCAGAATGGGTCAGATATGTGTTTGTGATCGAATCCGGATGTGAGGCTATTTATAGTCCTTGAACGAGTCCAGCACGCAGTCTGAAATGCCTTGAGGCCTGTGGGTCGATGATAGCGTCAACGGTGCCTGATTGGTATTTAGGGTTTGGCTAACCCAATGTTTCTCGTGCGATGATGGGGATCAGTTTCCCGTTGTACCCCATGGAGTCTTTGACTTCATAACGCAATGGTGGACTGCTACCCGTTCACCCACCCGCGCGGTTGATATGTCTGGTTCCAATTTAGGAGTGTTGAGCCGGGTTCGCTATCCTGCAAGATTATGCTTCCTTTTGACTACGCCAACTCATTTCGAGATGCTCGGATAACATTATCTGATGATTATTGTTGATATGTGATGTTTATATTGATAATTATGCTATCTTATGCTCACTAACTTGATATAGCTAAGAGATATTCTCCCCATGATTGCAGGTGACACTTAGATGTCAGAGTTTGGGTGTCTACTAGATATTATTGTTGTTTTTGGAGGAACACTTACTTGAGACTTATGTTTGTATATTCTTTTGGAATGGTTTGACTTTAATCATGGTAACACCAATAGTTGTTTTTGTATGTCGTGGCTAATTTTGATTGTAATTAATAGCCATTTTCATATTCCGCTGCTTATGTAAATTTTGAAAAGCAGGTTTGGTATAAGTATGTTTACAAACGGATCCACGCAGTTTGGATTCTTGACTAACTATTGTTTTAAAAGAAAAATCTGGTTTTCAAAATCGCAGTGTTACATGATACTTATCTGGAAAATGTATTTTTTTTCGTAATAAAAATACATATGTTAGATAAACATATACGTTTTCCACTGCAACACGTGTGTCTTTTTAACTCGATTAAAATAATGACCTACGTTACTTTATATATCCACATACCAATTTGGTTCGATCCATAAGAACCATGAATCTAAAATCTTGATTAGTTTAAAACTATTAAACACACATGGAAACATATGTGGCAAAACCAGTCCATAAGAACCATGAATTAAAAATCTTGATTAGTTTAAGACTATTACACATACACATTGAAACATACATGTGGTAAAACCATTAAGAATTGAACACAGAAAATAAGATTAAAGATAAACACTAAACACGTAGAAGGCAATTTAATTATTTATTAAAAAATCATTGTAATAGCTTTTTCAACGTCGCAAATTAAACTAAGAAGATACATGCTTCAATGACCAATTTGGAAGATCATGTTTAATTAATAAAAATTTCATGAACATTAGAAAGAAAAAAAAAAGACTAAACAGAAGGGAAGATGATGAAAACGTGAATGAAATTACCCAAAGGGTCTTCGATTTAGCAATATCAAGAAGTTATTTAGATGTTTTTTCCTTGCAAGGTAGAAGGTTCAAATCCCCTAATGAACATAGGTGTAGACTAGATCAACTTATTTTGAAATTTATGGTATATGATAAACTTTATGTTACTAAAATAAAGTTAAGAAAGACCACAAATGCAATTTGAAAAGAGTACAAAGAATGTGATCAAATTTTGTTCATAGCGAAATATCACAAACAATCCATAAGTTTCAAATCTATAACACATATGTTTCAATTGTATAACGTATTAATATAATTGAAACAAACACCATAATAATACCACTTGAATTACTAATTTGTTTTAATTAAATTAACTACAACTCATATAACACTTTTTGGGTAAACCACTGAACACAATTAACTTAAGGGCAACAAAGCACCTAACCCGGAGTAAAATATCATGGGTTGGGTCTGTTTTGTTGGACGTAAATAAATGCTAAAGAAATGGAATGAAAAAAAGAATAGAATCGAGGAGGTAATGGAATGAGTCATTACCATTCATCGACATGTTTGGTTGCTTTGTCGAAATAAAATGAATTATTACTATATGATATTTGATAGATAGAAATAGTTATAAAAATGTAATAGAATAAATTGTAGCAATTCATTGCATCCCATAAAAGAATAAAGAAAAAACACTCATCCTCCAAGGAATGAGAATTTTTAAACAGAGGAAATCGTATTCCGTATTTAATGACACATCCCATTCCTACATGATTAACTAACATCTTCTAACAAATGGAATGATGGTTTCCTTTACGTTTTCCATTCCATCATAACAAACACAACCTTAGGGTTTGATTGTTAAATCTTCAATATAGATTTCATTTTTCTAACCGGACAACCATCGCGGGAACTCGTAAGGCCATGAGTAACGCCCCTCGGGCTGCTTTGGCTTCCCTACCCAAATGCCATACACCTCCTCAGGTTGGCACCATTCCGGTTTGGTGAAACCAAACAACCTGAACATATTTATTTTATTTTTATTTGTTTTGTTTTGTGAGTGGGAAAACAGAGAGAATATTTTGGGTTGATTTGAGTTGAAAGTTAGGTGCTACTAGTGGTTTTGGTTAAGTTTGGATTGGAAAGAAAAACTGATATGGCGGCTGATATAGCTTTGAACTGGTTTGGCTTCACCCCAAACGCTATACTCTGCGTTACAGAAAAAGAGAATTGACAAACAATACCATAATCACTGATATGCTTTGCATTACTGTTACAACACACAATTATCTGGATAATAATCCCCCTTTCTTTTTTTAGAAAGTGGGAAATGCAGTTTATTCATGTCTGAGGCTGACTTCCATTCAAATAATAAATGTAAATAATCAATAACCTTATGATCTAAATAGCAGATTGTGACAACTTTTGTCACATGGATATGGGCAATCGGTTTCTTTGACACTCGATCGATCAAAATACCAGTCTCCCACAGCCAATGCAATCGGCTGCATCATATTCACACAATAATTATTAATAAAAAAATAAAAATAAACATTACTTCATATTTTGTATATATAATTTATAACTGTAAAAGTTATAGCCTGTAGAATTGCGTTTAAATATATTTTTTGGGTATAAGTGTCATTATCTTTTGTTACTGGTTCATGAAACTATAGAATGTTCTTTCTTGATTATGTAATTATACATAATCATTTCTTAATAGGGTTTAATTTACAAAAATATATCCAACTTATCATATTTTACTATTGTGTGTATCAAATCTTAAGAGTTTCTATTGTGTGTATCGAACTTTCAATTTGTTGCTATTGTATGTATTTTCGTTACATAATAAAGGAAATATGTATAAGTATAGTAAATATAATAGAAAGTTTAATACACACGATAGCGACAAAGTAAATGTTTGATACACACAGTAGAAAATTCAAAAGTCCGATAACAAAACGTGGGAAGTTGGATACATTTTGCCATGTTGGTGTACTGAACACTTCTTAAAGGGTAAACGGAGAGGTTTTCCCTGTTCAAATTACCCGGGGAGGGCGAGTCTTTGACTCAGATGTACACGGTCTAACAAGGGTATCCCCGTAACCGTTTCCTGACCTTCCCTGGCCACCCTCAAGATGTTTACCTAGGGAGGTTCGAACCCATGACCTCTTTAAGGACGGGATGTCTTACCACTAGGCCACCTCGGAACTAAACCCTACTTAAGATGTTATTATATCATGTATGATAAGCAGTTAAGTTTTTCAGCTTGCATTTGGATTTGCATTATTGAAGCAACAACAATACCCCATCGTGTCTAGATAGGGTACACGATGTAGACCGTTAGATAAACATCTACTACTTATTTCAAACTATAATTTTTAAATAATCAGTTTCATACAACTTAAAATAAAAGTGATTATATATATCATTCATTATCCAATAGTAAATTAATATTATTTATTCACCCTTTTCAACCTAATTCAGGAAACTTTGCTCTCATTTAACAAAATATCACTTTTTTCCCATTAAAATTTTCTTTTTGGTCATTTATCTTATTAATTCCTTAAATATTACATTGTCTAATACTCAAAACATAAGATTAATTTTATTATTACAAGTTACATCAGCAAAAGGATTTACTTCACCAAAATATATTCAATTTGTCATGTTTATCGAATACTTGAAAAGTATTTATTGTGTATCAAATTTTTTATTTTTTGCTATTGTATGAATTTTGATTACATAAAAAATGAAAAAGTGGATAAGTTTAGTACATACAATAAAAATTTAATACATACTATTGAAAATTTTAAAGTCCGACACACATAATAGCAAAACGTGATAAGTTGGATATATTTTGGTGAACTAAACCCTTAGCAAAAGCACATCAAAACAGTATTTTCTACAACCAATTTTATTATTACACCAGATTATGTAATTCTGTAGTGAGATATTATTTAGGACAAAGACATACCTTGTTGTTAATAACTGGAGAATCATCTGCAAACCATGTGTCCTGCCTCTCTGTTTGGCAATGGGCGAAACAAGAATTTACAAATAATCCGTTTTGTGTGGATGTTGAGAAGCTTTTAAGTGCATTCAGCATCTGGTTTCTGAAATCTGCTCATAAGAAACACGGCACAAATACTGTTACAGAGATTATATTATTAGACTTGTTTGCAAATTTCACATTCTATTTATTTATTTGGAAATATTAGGTGATTTGAACCCACGAACCTATAGATTATTGTTAACAATATGAGAATACCTAGAGGTGAGCATGGGTCGGTTTTGACCTCAAACCGAACCGAAACCGATTATATTGGTTATGATTTTTCAAACCTGGGGGTTATTGGTTTCTAATAGGGCGGTTAACAGTTCCGGTTTCGTTATCGGTTTGATATCTGTCCAGTTAGAGGTGCAAAACTGAAACCGACCCACTAACTATCGGTTAATGAACTTTTAAAAACCGAAGCGTCAGTTTTTATTTGGTTCGGTTTTAATGGTTGGGTTTTATCGGTTACGATTCGGTTTTTCGGTTAAGACGCTCACCCCTAAGAATACCTACATGGTTTTTATTATTTTAGACATATATTAGTCAATCCATGACAATGTAGTTGATAATGAGAAGACGGTGTACAAAAAGTGAACCAATAACCGATTCAACCGAATTAACAGAAACAACCGACCCAAAACAACTGAACCGAAGCAGAAACTGATGGTTTGGTCTTTTAATATTAACCTTGAAAGAAATTAATCTGAGATGGTGAACAATTGCCGGGGTTGCTCCTGCATGCCTTCCAAGCACCATTAGGATCAGCTGAAGGAGCAGATAAGCTGGAAACAACCTGACAAACAAAAAATAAAACAAAACAAGAAATAATATATTTAATCAAATGAACATATGATATTGATTACTTGAAGTTGAAGATGGTAAAATCGAGAGATGAACCATATACCTGCCAAGAATCGTAGGCCGCATTGAGGATAAACATAGGGGTTTTGATGTGAGAAACAATGTTCTGTGGGAAAAAACACTAAAAAAAAGGAAAAAAGAAGCATTAGAATTTTATTTTTTTTAAGTCTTGATAAGCATAAAATACTGAATTTTGATTACTCACCGAAGTCGGGTTGAGTTGGCTGGTGCATTCCACGCGCAAGTTTTTAGCAACCCCCTGTCGACATAATCAGATAATGTTTAAAGTGTTACTAAATTATTGCAAATAAAAAGTTGATTAAAGTTAGGATGAATGAGTAATTCTACATCTACCTGAATAATAAAAAAATTACAAAACACCATCAAGAATATAATTTAATATATTCTTATTTATCTTTTTTTTAATTTGAGGTCTTCTGGACGCAGTCTCTTTACATACAGATAGAGATATGACTGTCTACATTTTACCTATACTGTTTAAGCAGGATTAGTTCATTGTTGTAGTAGTAATTAACTAATTATTACTTCATGTTTGCAAATTTTCCCTCACAAAATATATATAAATCGAAAGGGAAACAACGATTTAAAGTACCTGCAATGTAACCACACCTTCATACATATTCCTTAGTGTATGTCCACCCGCTACATCGGTCCTAAAATTTCATACAAACCCAACATAATAACCTTAGAAAATAAGCATAAACAATAAAAGATTAGTGTTATGCAACGTAAAATATATCCTTACGCATCCATAAACATTCCAGCATCAGCCAAGCATTTGACTTTGGTGCTTTCTGGGAATAATGACCGAAACTGGTCACAATGTAAAATAGATGCCAGACCACCTGCTGAGCACCCAGAAAGAAGCGCCTAAAATCGAATCAAAATATTATTGAAAATGAGTCTTTAATGTGGAAGCAAGGATAATTGACCGTACTACTTATCTACTTTCCAATTTTTTACATAATACAGGTACTGTATACTGTACTTTAACTGATATACTAAATGATACCGCCTGTTTAGTAATGTCCCACATCGTGCTTTATAAGGATCATGGACTACTCCTCTCATAACCAATTGTTTATTATTTGGAACCCCACAAACTTACATGGTATCAGAGCAAGGTTCACCCGTGGTTGGTCAAAGGCGTAACCCATAAATATCCACATGTTAGGCGTGAGAAAAGAAAAACGCCACACGTGAGGGGGCGTGTTGAGTAATGCCCCGCATCGGACAGAAAGTGACTTTGTAATATCTTTAATAAGGATCTTGGACTACTCCTCCCATAACCAATTGATTTTGAGTTGGAACCCCGTTATTTCATACAACCGATTAAAATTTCGTGTTATTGTAATTATACCCTTGAACTATTTCAAAATATATTAAATTTGGTATGAATGTTCTTCAAAGATTGTTGTTGAACATGTTTGAACATTTTTTAAGATACCATTGTCCACAACTTCCGGCCACCGCTAAAGAATATTTAGAGCGAGATATTCAACTCAACAAATAAATATGAATATAATACACACATTGAAACTCCCAGACCCATATACCACACACAATGTTGTAAAACTCGCTAGTCGGTAGTCGAGCGGTCAACTATGGTGCAATGCTTAATTGGCCTAGGCCCATGGCTGGGAGTACTTGGATTGGAATATATATATAATTTGAATATTTTTCTATTTTATTTTATTCTATTAATTACAACAATATACTATCTCTTAGCCTAATTAACTATTAACTTATTTACTATAACCTATTGGTCTATTTATTTTTTAATCAACTATTTTATCTTCTTTACTATTACTGAATTTTTGTCCGAATTCACTCATCGACTTTTCAATGTTCGATTAGTGACTAGTCAGCGATTACTCAGCCTACTAGGCCGAATTTTACAACACTGATCACACATTCAAACACAAAGCTCACCATCACCCGCACACACTCAAACACACATACAACGCCTTCCACCACCTTTAAAAAACACATACATTGACAAAAACTCAGAACAGACAAACATAAAAACACATACGCCAACATCGACTTACACTGTTACACACACAAAAACATCACCCAAACACCTAGATCTAAAACAAGATGTAGAATAACAAAGAAAAATAATGAGAATTAAAAGAGTGTGCTGATAAAGGCAGATGGGAGTCCGTGGTGGTGTTGGAAGAAGGTAAAGGCGTTGGTGGCGAACAAGACGGCAGTAATGGTGGCTAAAGTCGGTGTAGTGTGTACGTTTGTTTTGGGTATGTATGTTTGAGTCTGTGAGTTGTGTTTGTTTGTGTGTGTGTGATTTGATTTGCATTTCTTGTTTTTTTTCTATTAACAATAACCATTATAAATGCAAAACAGAAAGAAAACTATCAAATTTACCAACAAAGCCGGTCACGATTACAAAATTAACAAATCAACTCGATGTATATATTGAAACCGGACAAAATACTACCAAAACAGAAAAAAAATGGAAACTACATTGCAATTTTATGACATTAGCCCAAAACATTGATTAAGTAACTTGTGACTTGTTAAAAAGGTGTTATAATTTTTTTATAAAAAACAAAATGATTTGGCGCCAACGTGGCAGTTAAACGATGCCACATCACCCTTTAACAAGTTATAAGTTACTCGTAGTAACAGAATACAAGTACACTACGCGAATCTTTTAACAAAACACTTATTTCCTGGAAAATAAATATACAGAAACTGATTGATAAAAGAATACCTGATTTGCATTTCGCATTCCCTTTGACATCAAGTCTTCCATTGCAGCTAACCAAATTTTTTGCCCTCTAAATTGTAGGTTATTGGCCTGTTAAATACCAAATTTACAAAAAAAAATGGTGTTAAAATGTTAATAAAAGATTAAGCAACATTTGAAAACTTCAGAACTGTGAAAATGCTGCTACTCACTTTATCTTCTCCATCCCCAGCAAAAGAGGCACCATCACAATAACGAACCTTTACTCGGTTCCAATTGAAAAAATCTGAAAAAAAAGAAACTCCAGTTTATGTTTTATCTTTATCATATACAAAATAAAATTAAAATAAAAAGATTACCTGTCAAAAATAGCCTAGTGCATATTGTATTAGTGACTTATTGTTCATTGCTAAAACCTCCTAAGTCCTTTTAATCCAAAAAAAGACTATAATGTAATATTCATAATCAAACTTGACACACGAATAGAAAATTTAAAAGCTTTGGACAAAAGGTGTTTGAAGTCAATTTAAGCTAACATGCTTTTTTATATTCGCACGCACCAAAAGATTTAACGTTTTGACCCATTACCCAACCCGACCCATTTTCCCATTAGTTCAGAAAATCTGTGGCAACAAATTGTTAAAATTCTCTTATTTGATTATAAATCAAGAAAAAACCTGGATTTTCTTCGGCTTTATTGCTCAAAATTCCGGTGAAAGCCAGTTGTTTCTCAAAATAATGTGATGATCCACGCCTTGTTGTTTTGCGGTAAACACAATTTCTAATCGTGTTACACCATCCTCCACCCTGTAATTTGAAGGTTTGATTAGACTAGATTGGAAGTAATAATGATAAATAAAGTAATATTTGTATAAAATATAAAAAAATTTAAAAAGTGGATAGATGGTAAAGCTAGCATTTATGACAATGAAAGCTAACATCAAGAATTAAAGATGCTTAAATTGTGGAAGTAATTCTAACTCATAATTAAATATAGATGTCACAATCCATTTTATTGTCACAAACCTCCAATTGAATGAGCCAACTGTTTGCACCCGATTCGAATCCACGGTGCAAATGATAGCCAGGTAATGTTCCATCCAAGCATACTGTAGAAAGTGAAACAACACAATAATAATCTTTAAAATACTTCCTCAAGATTAGATAAACTTCTAATTATATATAAAATTATAAATATATAACCACAAGAGTATATCTATTATATATTTCTCATGATCCAAAAGTTAGACCAAGCATAACAAAATGCAATAGAAAGATTGAAGCAGAAAAACAAAAAAAAATTATTTCAAGTAAAATTTTAACACAAATTAGGTGATAAAATGACAATTAATAATAAAGAACTAAAATTTATAGAAATAAAGGAAATTTGGAGCTTAAAACCATATAATGTGTTCAATTTGATATCTTTTGGGATGGAAACTAAAAAGAAACCAATTTAATCAGCAATTAATTTAACAAAAATTGTAAATTGTTCAACAAAATCAAGCAAATTGTATGATATAAAAGTTTAATTTTTAGACGGCAAAGAAATCCCAAAACCAGGCACCCACTTATAGAACAATAATAGTAGCACATAGAGTGGTAGCCCCAAACAGCCAAACTCCCAAAATCAGCAGAAAAAAGCTATAAAATGCAACATCTAATATGATTAAATCTGCAAGTATAAACTTGATCTCACATGGGTTTATCAATTTTCAAGATTCCCACTTCATAAACCACATAAACAAGAAAGCCCACACAAATCCACATACAAATCTAGCAAATCCCCATCAAACATAACTCTGAAATCATTGAACTTTGAGCAATTTTCACACACAGATACGCACAATCTATACGTACAGACACACACGCAGAGATAAAGATACAGAGTGTGAAAGAAAGAAATAGAGAGAGAGAGAGAGTATAGTACCAGCCCCTTTAGCAGCAGCTCCTGGAATAAGAGTAAGACCGACAAGAAGAGCGTTTGGAGCAACAGCAGCCGAAGAGGCTTCCATGTAGGAAATCACTTCAGATGTGTTAAAATGGAACTCATCGAACTCAAATGCACCCACCCATTTCCCCAAAACAACAAATCCAATCGCAATAATCAAAAACCATTCATAAAATTGATTCCTCATTCTGAAATCAGTATAGAATGTTGTATAGTAGAAAGAATTGTGCTTCAATTAAAATATGCTGTGTTCTAAATCAAATCATCTTGAAATAGAAGCAGAATCTATGTTTAGTAAATTACATAAGCATGGGCGGGAGAGAGAGAGTAAAGGAGAGAGAAAGAGAGGCAAATTATGTTTTCCCGGACAAAGGCGAGGATGACATGCTTTTCTATTGCCTTTTAATCTGTATTATATACTATTTTTGCGTGAGCTACGCTACGAATCTTTGTGAAAATCAATGTCTTTAGAACTTCTGCCCCCTATACATTCTTTCTTAACTGTTTTATCCTTTTAATTTTATATTTTACACATATCACCCATTAAAATTTACACACATATATGTATATAGGGGATGGTTTAAACGAGAACAGTCTTTCGTACGAGAACTGCGAGAACCAATCTTAATCGTTGATTTGATAAAGTGAAACTCATGAATGTGGAGCGTGGGGGGATCAAGTGTGGCAGGGTGCATGTGATTTCATGGGTGGACAATGACATTGAAGGAGAGAGAATTTGACGGCTCAGATTGGTTCTTGCAGTTCTCGTACAAAAAACAGTTCTCGTTTTAACTTTTGCCTATGTATATATGTACCAAAAGTTAAATAAGAATTGTTTGTCACACGAAAATTGAGAAATTATATGTATATGTACATGTGCATATATGCATCCATATACATATATGTTAAAACAAAATCTAGTAGTATGAACAAGTTGTGAACATATGCACCGTGCTTATGTGACTTTACCGTATGTGCTGAAAAAATCTATTGCAATATGCAGATGTGCACCTATGCGCAAATGTGCTCGAAAAAACAACATATCTGATGTTGTGTTGGAAAAAAAACCAACAAAAATGAATAAAAAAATCTTTGAAAAAACGAGTGGTACGTCTATATGTGCATATGCATATCTCCAAGAGATACACACGTGTAGGGTGCATATATATATATATATATATATATATATATATATATATATATATATATATATATATATATATATATATATATATATATATTAAAAAGTTTAACCAATGACTGTTTTTCGTACAAGAACTGCAAGACTGGTCGTAACACTATCAATAACTCATTAATAGGGATATACATGTAAAAAATTATTAGATATTGATTAATTTTAATCAAGGACCAAGATTGGTTCTCACAGTTATTATATGAATAAAATTTCTAAGTTGAACCCTCCCATATATATAATCATATATGTATATATGCGTGTGTATACTTTACATTATAATTCACTTAACACTCTCTCACTTACTTTATTTAATCACTTAAAATTTCAGCATCGAAAAATACTAATACCCCTTACATAACCTCTATTTTTAATCACACATTCTCTCTAGTATTTACACAATCATCAATAAACACATTCTTTTATTACTACACACTTTGTCACCCACAAAAAAAAGAGTTTTTTTGTTGTTTTTCTAAAAGTAAATAAATTAGTTAATGGAACATAACTTAACCATATTTTCTCATTGTTATTACATAAAGCCCAAATTATAAATCATAACGAATATATAAATCAACTCATTAGCTCATAATAACATCGTCATAAATTTTGGATATCGTACTCATAATTTTCTTTTTTTAACATGCAAAGTTTTGGTCACTTAAATAGTTACAAATAGTGTCTTTATTAAGATCATCACAATTTAATAATAGTTTATTATGAAACTATTGACATCGAAAAACATAATAAGAGTTTAACATTGTATGTTCATGTCAACGAAAAAGATAAGCGATTTTGGGATAATAAACATAAACTATCCCATAAAAAGGTATTATACATCATTAATTTGTTGTAGATACATATTCTCATATATTCTAAATCAAATATACCTCATATAAAAGGAATACTGATTTAGTGATTTATAACATAAAAACTAACCATAAATATGTTCACTGGTGTTGAGTGTTTTTTTTAAGATAAGTAAGAAAATACATATCCTCGTTTATAAAAGAATAAGTGTTATTACATTTCAATTTATACAAAATCAAAGATAATAACTCACTTTCTTCAATACTTATAAAAGATACTTCTTTTACTAATAAATAAAATTGATTTTTTTGTATCATATTAAGATAAAATTTACATCAAAGATAAAAATAATATAATTATAAATATATAATTATATTTATATCAATTATTATACATTAAAAAATATAAAAAACTATAAATATATTTAAAATTTAAATATATAAACATTTTTATATATTTTCATATATATCTCTCATATCTGGTTGCATAACTTCTTACAAATGGATAATTATAGTTGTTAAAGTCAAAATTAAATTTTTTTATTAAAATTAAAGAAAAGATTTTTGTATTGATTAATTAGATATTTATTCAAGTAATCTTTTTAATTTTCTTTAAATTAATATATGGAAATAGATTGTGAAAGGTAAAGTAAAACTCAAAATATGAAAAGGGAAAGGTTGTCTCGTAAATAGCTACCCCCGTAAAGCCCTTCAAAGTTCAAGTGAAGAACAATTTAATGAACTAAAAAACCAACACATTTATAAAGTTGAATAAAGGTAACACACTAAAATCCCGTTTTGTTTACTATAATGTGAAGGAATATAATAGAATTGAAATCAAATACAGTTGTACATTGCGTTTGATAAGATTATTTGGAAAGAAATTAAATTCTTTGAAATATATATATATATATATATATTCCTTTAGGTAGAGGAATGTCATTCCATAACCAATATGGATATAATTTAAATTATTTTCATTCCTTCGTATTATGATGAAACAAACGAGACCTAAGTAAAAGTTAGGACTTGGGAGAGTGCTCAAGCTAGTAGATGTTGCTTTGCTTTCCGCTTCAAGTGAAGACACAACAGACCAAGAGTGACCAGCCTTGATATTTTCTTACTACTTCGCCTAATGCCTAAATCGAGAAACCCTTGCGGCCTTGCTTCAATCGAGAGAGATCCTTGCGGCCACATGATGCCACTAAACCTAGAACATAATAGCTGGGTATATTAGGCTTTGATTAATTTGTACGTGTCTTGTTTAGTCACTAGATATTAATTAATGTTTTAAAATTTGTAAATAAGATATAACTTATTAGCCGAACAACGGGTTGCACAAATTTTATTAGGGGTTACCCTTATATTAAACACATTTTTGAAAAAGTTTAATAATCTTTGGAGAATTTTAAGAGGTTGTCGTCAAGACTACAATCTACGTCCGACTCTTGGTATAATATCTACATTTCATTCATGTAGGCCTACATAGGACACCAAACATCAAATTAGGTCTTCATCCAACTTGTGCATGTGGAAACAAATAGAGGGCCTCGTCATACTCAACCTCACATATTTGGAAAAGCATAATCAAGAATATTAGTTAAGAGATTACCATCATATAACATATATTCGAACACCAAACGAAGGCTTAGTCTAGTGGTACATGACTACAGGGTATTTAATATTTGTTTGACTGATCATGAGCTAAGGTCATAGGTTCGAGTTTCGTAGTAGACAAATTTGGGTAGTGAAAAAAAAGTTATGCTATGCACAAGGTGACAGTAGTTCGTAATTAAACATACTTGAATACGTATTAGCTAGAGGCCTTGAGTTTTGATATGTTCCCCTCTAATTTACCATTCTATGGTTATTACTAGTTTTACACTTGACTTGAGTTTTTGAGAATTCCAGCATACGCATTTTTTTTCTTAATTAAAAATTCTACCTTTTTAAATTTAAATAATAGAATTTTTATCTAAACACTAGGTAAGAGGTTAAGAAACTAATTAAACAAAGAGTTAGAGATCATAGCAATAACATTTTTATCATCAACTAGAACCTCAATAACATTAGTAATGCTTGAATGAATTTGAAATAGCTAATTAATCAGCAGGCAGATCAACCCCCCACAATCTCTCTCACTTGTAAAATTACCCATCGTATCAAAGCTTCCGCAGTTTTATAAAAGGTGTGTTTTATTCAAATTCTGTGTTTTATTCAAATTCTAATTAAATCTTAAAGTTTATCCTTGAACTTTGATTTAATTATCCCCTGGGAGTCAACCACTTTGGTATCAGAGCTTGAATCAAGATATTCAAGTTCGTACTTATGAGTTTCTAACTCTTTTTATATTCAAGGAAGGTAAGGGAATTGCGTATTAGTGTTTCTTTGAAATCTATATAAAGTGTTTTACTTGATAAAAGACCGCACAATTGCTTCTATCAATGGTAAAGAAAACCGAATTTTGAAGTTAACTGTTGGGTGAATCATGTAATTACACTCATGACAGAACGTTTTGAGCAAGAAATACAACACTGGTATGATAATTCCCAAATTGCCAACCTTGAATATATAGCTTTTAATTCTGAAAATCCTAAACCACAAATAGTTGATTTAATAAACAATCTTGCTTGTATTTATAGTCGTTTAAATCTATTTTCTAAAGTTGCTCTAAAAAATTTCAAAAGTATTTTGGAAAAACAACAAAGTCTAGAGTTAAGTCTTAAAAGGAATCTTGAAAAATTGGAAGTCTGTGAGGATTTATTTCGAAAAACCAAGAGTGAAACCATAAATAGCCTCAAACAGATCTCTACGGAGATACAGTACTCAAAACCCTTATCAAAATCAGAACTTCTTGGATTAGTTCTAGAAATCACAAAGCAGCCAAAGTTGGTAGAAGAGGAAGCCTTGAGATTGACTGAAATCTCAACACAAAAGTTCTGAAGGTTGAAGACCTTCTTCGGGAAGTAAAGCAACTCATCACCGGATGAGTATTGATAAACAAAAGGAAGACGAAAACTATCAAGAAGCAGTTAAAGCAACTGAGCAGTTAGAATCACCAGCGGTGGGATTTGCAAAACCATCCGATTACAAAGGAGGTGTAGCAACTCAACTAGCAGCAGTTATCAAACAAAACAATACGTTGTTATACCTAACAGTCCAGCAGAATCAAAGGATAACAGAAGCTCAGGCTAACATTGACAAGCTATCGAAAGAAGTGTAGTCACTTGGTAAAAGAGAATTAAAACCATTGGAGTTAGAAGACTCGATATCTGATCTTGCTAAAAGGTTAGATAAACTTTCAATTACAGACAAAATTCAGCCAAGAGCAAAGCAAGGATCTATCTACGTATTCAAAGATCCTAACCAAATTTTCAAAGAAGAATTCGAAAAGATCTCTAAGAATAAATGAGTCACCAAAGACTTAAAGTGACAAACCAATCATCCTGTGAAAATAATTCAGTGCTCCCCACACAGGATGATCAGATAAGAGGATACCGAAGACTAGCAAGAGCCCGTCACAATCTAGCACGAAATATCAATCGTCAATGGAGACCAAGAAATCAAAATCAAACACTGGAAACTGTCCTAAGCCCAGAAAGACAACTTGAAGTCTCACGACAGCAAAGAGCTAGTCTTGTACCAGCTGAGGTGCTGTATAGAAATACGAGAGATACAGTGCAACATTTGGTTTACCAACACTATTCCGAACAGGGAATATTGTGTACCGAAAATACTCAGGTAAACCTTCAACTATGCAATCAGCAAAGTTACAATGAGCTCAGACGAAGAGGCATGCAATATGTCCATCTCGGACTATTCATGATCCGCATACACACGCTACATCGGCGAAACGCAGGAACGAATGCTTTAATTGTCCTAAGAGATGCGCGTTGGAGGGATAGTACACAGATTATTGGTACCATGGAAGTAGATCTTACGACAGGAACACAACTGGTTTATATGGTCCCTGAGATGATGCTGAGTATATATGATTTTCACCATCATCTGGAAGTATCCATTCAAACTCATGGGTACGAGTCTTGGCAAGGAGGAGAAAACAATCTCCTCATTACTATGGGTGTTGTTGCAAGACTTTCCAACACAAGTTATACCGGATTCGAGTACAACGTACAAAATGTTGTTGATCACTTAGCAACAAATGGTATAACCGCTATACCAGGAGAAAAGAAGAACTTAAGAGAGCTAGAAGGAAGAAGCTGGAGCCTTAAGCCATCAGAAGTAAACACAGTCCGAGTGCTATCGGGAGTGGCAGTAAACCAAAGGCTTGATAGATCAATAAGCCTAAGGTTTGAAAGATACAATAGAAGACCTGAACCGGCAAGATACTCTGTTAACCAACAAGATAGCGAAATTCATGAGGAGTTGAATGCTGATGAAGAACACATAATTAACCTATGCATACAAAACAATGACCATAATCCCATGGACATGTTCTGCCAGTGTCAAGTATGCCTAGAAGAGGCAGAAACTCAAGCAACAGCCCCACTAAATTCAAAAAAGAAGAGAGGAAATAAACCCCAAAAGGCAAAACGAGCATGGGGGGAAAAATGGTCAACACTTGGGGAACACTCGGGAAAATGGGATTACTATGTTCGATATGATAACCCAATTTCAACCACCCCAATAGAAGAAATCATCGCCACAGGATGGGACAAAGATAATAATGAACAATCAAAACCTGATGATCAGCCCACGGTAATCAAGTTTCAAGAAGAATGTGAAAACAGCTCAGATGAAGAGGAAGATTCACAGTATTACCAAAAGGTCTCAAATATGCTGCAAAATGATCACAAAGCTTTTAAAATATCGGAGGAAGATGAGGAGCTGGAATACCCAAAATTCCGAGAATTCCAGGAACATGTTTTCCCATCAGCAGTGGAAAGCAGTGGAGTATACAATTCATATACTCCCCCAACAGAAGCCATGACTGGGCCACCGGTTTATCCACCAGCACAAAGATATGTCACCGGAACTCAAAGTTACGGCTTTGATTACCCCCAGAGAGGTCGCCAAAATTTCCAAGGAAATTATGGGCAATACCACACACCCCAATGGACGCTACCACCAGCACTCTCGGGCATAGGCGCAATGTTGGTCTTACCCTTAGACCAGGGCTTATGGCCTGAAGTAATATCAAGATGGGAGTCTATAACCCTCAACCGGCTCAGTGAACATACATGGGCAGACAACAAGCAAAAGTTATTATATGTGGAAAACTCACTTGGAGAAAATGAAAAGATCATGTGGCAGCAATGGCGCATAGCGTATCTAGAAGCATATGTTAATCTGGAATCCATCGCAGATGATCCTCAAAACATCACTTCCCAAATTAGGCAAATAATCCTAATGGAAGATCCATATAGGGGATCAACAGAAAGGCAAGAAAGAGCCAGCAGAGATCTGGAAAGATTAAATTGTAAAAACACCAAAGACCTTTGGAAATTCCTAAGTGATTTCAGAATCTTGGCAACAAAATCAAGGAGATTATATTTCCCACCAACTATGGATAAACTATTCTCGAAGATGCCAAGATCATTGTCTAGCCGTGTTGAAGAAGCTTTTAAACAAAAGTATCCATGATTGACCACATGAGTTTTACCAGCGATAAGCTTCACATACAATTTCATCTCAGATATGTGCAAAGAAGCCGCTTTACAAAAGGAACTCAGGGATCTGTCTCTTTGCTCGACAATCCCAATCCCAGGTTATTATGATAATAACCGAAGAAAATACGGTTTGCGAAAGTCACAAACCTATAAAGGAAAACCACACAAATCTCATGTGAAGGTTTTCAAGAGAAAGAATGCAGCAAAAGGGCTATATCAAGAAATGTAAATGCTACATCTGTGGAAAAGAAGGACACTTTGCAAGAGATTGCAAAAGTGAGAAGGGGAATATGGCAAGAGCGGTCGTATTCCAGGACCTGGAACTTAAGGATGACTGGGAAATAATGTCAGCCGAAAATGATGACTCGAGCGTATACAGTATTTCAGAAGGAGAAAGTGGAGCTACAATAAAAAACATTGGAGCATTAGTAGAAGAACACCCCCTGGAAGAAACTGCTTTCATGCTAAAACAAGAAACATGCTATATGTTTCACCCAGGAGAGCCATCAAAAATCAAGGAAGCAGTAAAACAAGCAGGCTCATGGCGACCAACAAAGACATTCCCAGATACCACATGTGAGCACGATTGGCAGGAAAATGTATTAACAAACTATGCGCTTTGTTACTTCTGTGGCATCTTAACCACAGAACGATCAAGACTTCATTGCTCAAAATGCACAGTCACACTTTGTGCTGTTTGTGCTTTCCACCAATTAAAGAAAGTCATCAAGATAAAACCCATAGTTAAATCAGCAAATGTTGAGGCAAATGCTCAAGGACATTCTCTATTACGGGAAATGCTTTTAGAAAAAGAAAAAGAAATAAAGCAAATGATCAGAGACCAAGCAAAGGAACATTTTGAGCATGAGGCTGAGATACAAAAATGGGTTGAGAAAGAAAAGGCATGGAGCCAGGAGTGCAAATGGTTACTAGAGGAAGTATCGAGGCTAAGACAAGAGCTCGAGGAACAAAGAAGAGAAAACGAGTTCCCGTTACCACAAGAACATTACTCCAAAGCCCTCATTGAAGAAACAATAATTGCATCAGCAACAGGAGAAGTCCAAAGAACTAGAAAAATCAATAACCAACTGTACAATGTTCAGGTAGAATTCGACATCCCAGGAAATCCAAAGTTTACAGCCCGTGCAATCATTGATACAGGTGCAACCGCCTGTTGTATCAACAAAGAAGTAGTACCAGAAGGGGCACTAGAAGAAGTAAAGTATGAAAACTACTTCAACGGAGTAAACTCAAGACAAAAGGCGTCTTACAAGCTAAAGGGGAGGATGTATCATTATTGAAGGCAATAAATTCCGTATACCCTTGGTATATGCCTTTGATATGAGGACAGGTGACGGTATTGACATGCTCATTGGGGCATCGTTTATAAGATCAATGAAAGGCGGAATTCAAATAGAAGGCAATGAAATAACCTTCTACAAGAAAATCACGAAGATCCAGTCAATCCCCACAAACAGAGACAATGAATGCGGCTATCGCTGAACTTGAACTTGATGAATACGTATATCATCAACTACAGTATGATATAGCATTCACCAAGGAAGATGGGGCAAAGTTACATGACAGTTTCAAGCCACTTCTTGATAAGCTAAGACAACAAGGCTATATCAGGGAGAACCCTCTTCTTCACTGGAAAAAGAACCAGGAGTTGTGCAAAATAGAGATTATTAACCCAGAAATCTCTATCCTGGACAAACCACTGAGAAATATAACATCAACAATGGAGGCATCATTCAAAAAACATGCTGAAGCATTACTAAAGCTCGGAGTAATCAGGCCAAGCTCAAGTAGGCATAGGACGATGGCTATGATTGTGAACTCAGGAACCACCATTGATCCTAAAACAGGAAAGGAAATGAAGGGCAAAGAATGAATGGTATTCAATTACCGCACACTCAATGACAACACCTACAAGGATCAATACTCTTTACCAGGAATAAATACCTTACTCAAAAGAATTGGAGGTGCAAAAGTTTTTTCAAAGTTTGACCTCAAATCCGGGTTCCACCAAATCACCATGCACGAAGAATCGATACCATGGGTAGCCTTCTGGATCCCAGAAGGATTGTATGAATGGCTCGTAATGCCCTTTGGATTGAAAAATGCCCCAGCGGTATTTCAAAGAAAAATGGATAAATGCTTCAAAGGAACTGAAGACTTTATCGCAGTTTACATCGATGATATTTTGGTCTTCTCAAGGGACACTCAAAGCCATAAACAACACCTTGAGGTCATGCTAAGTATTTGCCAAAATAATGGCTTAATACTTTCACCAACCAACATGAAGATCGCAGTTCCAGAAATTGAATTCCTTAGAGCAACCATTGGAAACAACAAAATAAAACTGCAAGAGCATATCATCAAAAAGGTCATAGACTTTGATGAGGAAAAACTAAAGACAAAAGCGGGTCTTAGGTCCTTTTTAAGAATCCTAAACTATGCCCGAAATTACATCCCAAAGCTAAGCCTGCTACTCAGACCATTGATATATCCATAATTATACATGTTTTACACATCGAAAACCCTCGCATTTTATCCATAATCAAGGTGAATTGTACAAATTATTGTCTTAAATTTTAATATTCACCATTGCAGGTAAAAAGGACTTAAAGTGAAAATACCAAGTAAAATGAGTGCAAAACTGAAGAAAAATGAAGAACTGTTGAAATTCGTAGAGCATTGCGATCGCAAAGCCCTACCATGCGATCGCATGGTAGGGGGAATCTAGCTTTGAAACCTGGCAACGTCTGCATGTAGAGATGTCTTATCAGCCGCCAAAAGTCACTCCATGCGATCGCATGACACTTCCATACGATCGCAAAGACCCCCGATCCTGGCCTATTTAAGAAGCTTCATTCTCTGCAGAAAGGGAGAAAAAAAACACATACCAAAACACCTTCAGAAACACACACTCACGATTTTCTCTGTAATACACACACAAAACACACACTTAGGTATCTTTGCACTTAGGTTCTTGTATTGGTGGTAGTTAAACACCCCAAACTCCGGTCCAAAGGTGTAGAAACCAAGTGGAGGTTCTGCTCACGTATACAACTCGGGATAGCTTGGTATAATCTAAACTTATATGTTCTTAATATGTATCCAAGTATTGATCTTGTTGTTTTACTTGTAACCATGTGTAACTAAACTCTTTCACTTGGGCCAAGATGATTCTTGACCAAATTATGGCAATATAATCTTTTATTGATGAGTTGATATACAAAGAGTTGTTTTGATCATTGTTATAATTGTGTTTAATCATTTTCTTATTTTAAATATGTCCATGTTCATGTATTATTAAATCTTTTACGTGAAAACATAAAGATTTCATCTCATGCATATTCAAAGGTGATGGTTTTTAATATCAAGATCTTGTGTAGTTATTACTAGAAATGGTATAACAAAGCAAGGTTGTCATTCGAAAAGCATCTTTGGAACTTGTCTTTGATCATTTTGGATCATAACAAGATTGGTCATGTTCATCATATTGTGATTTTACAACAGCTTAACATGTTAACGAAAGTTTCAAGTGTTTAAGTTTATCATTTGATCATAACTACTACAAAAGAATAAAAAGGATTGAATAGATGTTTTGGAACATTTTAACGTTGAAATGAACTCCTAATGTCATTAAGAATCAGAGATCTACGACTCTAGGTGCATGCTTACGTGTTTCATGTTTTACATGTGTTAAGTACTAGATATAGTACTTAACATGATGATATCTGAAAGAAATAACGTAAGACTTGATCTTAAATCCAACGCACGTGGTTTGAGTCTTGTTGGGTTGATAACATCATAGTGTTCATTTATTATCTACTTATAACTTTGAATGACAGTTCAGGTTGTACGTACTCAATCCTTGGTGCATAAAATGATTTATGCTGTAAAAAGAGGTCATGCGACTGCATGGTTTATCCATGCGATCGCATGTACCTATGCGATCACAAGGCTTTGTCATGCGATCGCATGTACCCTTGCGACCACATGTCGCTGACATGCGACCACATGCACCTTTATTCCAGTTCAGTTTGTTGTTTCTTTTGTTCTAACCAATGTTTTAATCACTTTAACACCTTTCTTATGTTTTTGAAGGCTATGAGACATATCATTTGACCAAGAGTGTATGGTTTGTAGCTGGATTTTAACATGGTTAGGTGGATCTGTGATTGACTTTTGATTCTATGCTTACATGTTATATTTGATTGTAAATCTGAGTCTTGATAACTCGAGTGATGATTTACATAATAATATGACTTGTGAGTATTAGATAGAACAACATGTTGTATGCTTTACTGTATTTTATCTAGTCATCAACATCTTAATCAAACTAAATATTGCCACAACTAGCCAATGATGATTTTGAAGCCTAAGTGATCCTTTATCTGATTATCTGCGTGTTTGTTATTAATCTGTTAGTGTAATTTGTTTCTGTTAATTAGTTTTAATTAAAAAAGCTAAAAAATTAGTTGTTATTTAATTACCAAACAATAACGATGGTTGAATACTAGTAGTTGCCAAAATTGTCCATGTGGATCGATACTCGTTCTTACCCGATTGGTACTACTACTGACCTGGTCATACTTGCCTGAGTCGTGTGTAGTATATATTTTGTAATTTCGTTTTATAAATTTAAAACATCCGTGTGAAAGCTTTTAATCATCTTAAAAAATACCCGTACGCGGGCTGCACACCAAGTTTTGGCGCCGCTGCCGGGGATTCTTTTGGCAATATTAGAAAAAACCTAATTGTTGATTTGGTTTTTGTTTATTACCTTTCACCTGTTATTTTAATTTTTCATGTTTTCTTTTAAATTTCTGTTTCATTTCATTTCCTTTTATTTTAGTTGTGTGCTTTTCTTTCTTGTATTTTTAATTTCCTTTAGTTTTTCACTTCCCCGCCACATCCAAACTATCTCTTTTGTTCTCTCTTGAACAATTGAGCCCATTGAGCCTTACGTAGAGCCTGAGCGAGAATTTAGACGTCGCCGACGTTTAGCACGTAGACGAGCTGCTCGTAATCGAACTCACAACATGGCTGAAGGTCCACCACCTTTAGATACCAAAACAGTAGGAGATTACGCTCGTCTAACGCTCATTGGAATGCACACAAGTGTCGTTCGTCCTCCTGTCACCGCCAACAATTTCGAAATCAAGCCGAACATTATCCAAATGGTTCAAAACACAGTTCAATTTAACGATTTACCTGAAGAAAATCCTAACAATCATCTTCAGAATTTCCTTGAGATCTGTGATACATTCAAGATGAACGGTGTCTCTCAAGACGCTATTCTGTTACGCCTTTTTCCATTTTCACTCAAACATAAAGCCAAGCTTTGGCTTAATTCCTTGCCTACTGGTTCCATCACTACATGGAACGATTTAGCCGAAAAAATTCTTCAGAAATATTTTCCACCTTCAAAAACGGCTAAACTCCGTAATGATATTTCATCATACCAGCAGCAAAAAGGGGAATCCATGTACGACACATGGGAAAGGTTTAAGGACTTACTGGGTCGATGCCCTCATCACGGATTACCAATGTGGCTTCAAGTTCAAACGTTTAATAACGGTCTGACAGTGGCTACACCCCAAATGATCGATGCTGCAGCAGGAGGTGCAATTACAAACAAAACCCCCGAGATAGCTCATGAGCTCATTGAAGAAATGGCTATGAACAGCTATCAGTGGCATTCATCTCGAATGAAACAACCCAAAACAGCAGGTATCATCCCTGTTGATACTGTCACTTTACTCACTGCACAAGTTGAAGCTTTATCCCAAAAGCTCGACCAAATGAAAGTAAATGTAGTGCAGTCTACATTTGAGTTCTGCAATGGACCTCACTTGAGTAGAGATTGCCAAACTGGCAATAATTTTGCCTCTACAGAAGAGGTGGATTACATGGGTACTCAAATACCCCAAAACAATCCCTACTCAAACTCATATAACTCTAGCTGGAGAAATCATCCGAATTTCTCCTGGAAGTCCGGAGTGGGTACTTCTAGTAATCCCCCTCCCGGATTTTCTCATCAAAATCACAACCAACAGAGTTTGGTTTCATCCCAAAACCGACAACCACCACAAACTCAATCAAAGATTGAGAGCTTACTTGACATATTTTCTTCAGCTGTCGAAAGTCGTTTCGTCCATCACGAAAATGACATAAAAGTTCTTCACGCTTCTCTTAAAAGCTTAGAAAATCAAGTAAACCAAATCGCTAACTCGCTATCAGAGCGTCAACAAGGTGGCTTTCCGAGTAACACCGAAGCCAATCCAAGGGCCGATGTTAAAGCTATTACTCTCAGGAGTGGTACCACTATGGTCCCACCAACGATGCCTTTGGTTGATGAACCAAGCACTCCAGACATATCCAAAGAAAATCCAAATTCGGAATCTCCCGAATCACAGGTCCCATTCGAGGGAACTAACGAAATGCATAACAGGATCCATCCAACAAATATTGTGCAAGTTAGGCCCCCGATTCCTAAATATCAGCCCAGGATTCCTTATCCTCAGCGGTTAAAAAAAGAACAAAAGGAGGAGCATTATAAAAAGTTCCTAGAACTTTTTAAACAGCTTCAAATCAATATCCCATTTGCCGAAGCTTTGGCTCAGATGTCAAAGTATGTCAAGTTCCTTAAAGACCTGCTGAGTAATAAGAGAAAATTTGAAGACCTGTCAACAGTCATTCTTAGTGAAGAATGCTCAGCTATCTTACAAAATAAACTTCCAGTGAAGAGAACCGACCCAGGTAGCTTCACTATCCCGTGTAAAATAGGACAACTCTATGTTAATAATGCTTTAGCCGATTTAGGAGCAAGCATTAATCTCATGCCCTATTCCGTGTTTGCAAAGCTAGGTTTAGGTGAGCCTAACCCAACAAAAATGTCTATTCAGCTAGCAGACCGATCTGTGAAATATCCACGGGGAATTTATGAAAATCTTTTGGTCAAAGTCGATAAATTTATCTTCCCTGTTGACTTTGTCATCCTTGACATGGATGAGGACCAAAATGTTCCTCTTATCTTAGGCCGACCATTTCTGGCTACTTCACGCACTCTTATCGACGTTTGTGATGGCAAACTATCTCTTAGAGTAGCTGATCAAGTTGTTACCTTCGATATCCAAAAATCCATGAAGCAACCATTTGCTCAAGATGATGCCTTGTATTGTGTTGATATATCTGATCATTATCATCTTGATTCAATTCCTATTTCTTCTGAAAAAGACGTGCTAGACACGCAGATTCTGGAGAAAGGCTCTTTTCCAAAGGACCTTACTCAACTTGAACTGTATCAAACAGATACTGATGTTATCCATAAAGATACATTAGTTTCTGAAAATTTCGAGTCTCTCGATGTTGATAAGGTACCTCACTCACGACCGTCTATCATTGAGCCTCCAGCACTTGAGTTAAAAGAACTCCCATCACATCTATAATACGCTTTTCTAGACAAAAATTCCTTGATGTACAAAGAAAAGACGAAAATATTCTATGATTCTCGCCTGAAGGACAAGAAATTCCAGGTTGGAGATAAGGTACTTTTATATAACTCTCGTCTTCGTCTTTTCCCAGGTAAATTAAAGTCCAGATGGACGGGTCCTTTTACAGTACATACTGTGTATCCATATGGTGCTATTGATATTACTAACTCTGCAGGAGTGACATTTAAAGTCAATGGTCACCGTCTCAAAAAGTATTTAGGAACCCCGCTCCAGGATGAACCATCTGAAAACATGAAACTTCACCTCGCTGCACCTTAGCGAGTGTGTTTGGTCTTTTACCGGCAGACCTAAAAGAACTGGAGATGCTTTCTGTAGAATCAATTTCTCTTCTATCTTGTCTTTTTCTACGCACAAACTTACCTTTTGATATTCAGCGTGATATTATCATGAGACTAGAGAAAAATATAAGGAGAGATCAAAATTTTGCCAAATTCCATAGAGGCACTTCACTTTGTGCGGTAAAAAGGCGTGCAAAACATGTAGAGAAGTGTTGGAAATGTGGTGCTCTGATTCATGAGGGCGCTTGTAGGGATTGGCCAACTTATTCTCAGTCAGAGTGTGTTAGTGCTCTTCGGGAAGATCCTGTTAAGCTAAAAGCCGAGAGGGTTTTCAGGCCTAATAGTAATGCTAGAGCAATGATTGATGAGTTGGTTAGTCTCCGATTAAGCAAACTCGAGCCTAAGCCCCACTAGAAATCCCTAACTAATGCCTCATTTACAGCCGTATCACTCCTTATGTTTTCTCAATTTTAGTCTCATTCAGTCTGGAGAGACAGGAAAAGACTCCGCATTTCAACGTGTCAAAATGTTCGCTTACACACCGTACTAATAGTGTGTTACCTGTACATACGTATGTAAATACGTTTCCTTTCCGTTTTCCTTCCGAGTATTTTCTGCTTCTTTCCGTTCCGTTTGTATTTCGTATGTCTAGTTGTTTTTTCATAAAACTCAAACTCTATCCCAAACAAGCATGAAGTGTGGAAGAGTGTATCATAAACAATCCATAAGAGGTGGGTGTAAAAGACGAGAAAATTGAGCCTTAACCATCTGAAAATTTCAAAATTTGAAAAAGTTTAAATCATGCGACCGCATGGGATAGGCATGCGATCGCATGGGTGTCCGCTTATATATACACCCCGATGCGACCGAAGATTCATCGCATACACACTCTCTCTCTCTACTTTCTCTCTCCTCGCTACTATTCCGATCACCTTCTCCGGCGATTCGACCTTTTTCCGATCATCCCCGCTCCAGTTTCTTCGAGAAAGGTATCAAAATGCTCCTTACATCTCGTAGATCATGCTTTAATGCTTAGATTTAAGTTTAGGTTGTTTCATTTTGTGTATTCGTCGATCGATCGAAACCCTGACTTTTTGTTTTCTGTAAATCGCGATCATGCGACCGCATGATATTCCTTTGCGACCGCATAGGGTTTCGATTAGGGTTTCTTATTTCCAACTGTTTTGCGATCGCATCGCATCACCATACGACCGCATGAGATTCAAAATAGGATTTTTCATTATTTACTGCCTTGCGACCGTATGGTATATACTTGCGACCGCATGCACCTGTTTTCTGCTGTTTTTCGTTGTCAAGCAAATCTTTGATCAAACCAACTTTGTTTCAAAATTCAGCAGTATAGAACAACTCATTATAGATCGATGAATCGTTTTCACCATAGTTAGCATACCTAACTTATAGCTATCTGTATATTCCAGTTATGGCTCGCAGACGACGACGTTCACCTGAGCCACCGACCATAGATCCACGTATTTTACCCAGAGTCCCGGCTCCTGATCCTGAGCCCGGAGCAGAGCCCATCGAGCATCCAGGGGATGCTGCATTACAACCCTACCTCCGCTTCGACTTAGATGAGGACCGTGAGGGTCGTGATTTTTTGTTAGAGCAGGCGCGCAAGCACGGTTATGCACACCTGAGATATTTGCGCTGGGCTTCACTCAATACCGTTGGTCTTACTGCTAGAGCAGATGCTCTTACCGGACCTCATTGGAGGCGGTTACTATCGATTGATAGCCGGGTATGTAGAGAGCTTACCATCGAGTTTTTATCCACACTACACCTGGTTTCACCACTCACAGACTATGATAGACCGGATGCTCTGACATTCCGACTTTGCGGATCCGAGAGACAGTTATCTCTGCGGCAGTTTGCTTCTTATATGGGTCTCTATACTGGAGATGAGCTACAGTCCCCTGTTTTCACAAAGGGCATCACTGACTTCCCTTCCGGTCTTAGTTATTAGGACATCTGGGCAGAGATTGGTGCTGGGCAGTATGGTGCGCCCATACCCAAGAGCAGTTCCGTTCCTGACCCTCTCTTCCGCATTCTGCATCGTGCTACCGCTTATTGCTTATCTGCACGCACTGACTCTTCCGTGGGTAACATCACCCCACCGAGACTTATTTTATTTATATTGCTTTGCACACCAGCAGCCCTGCCAGCTAGCCGTGTGCCTGGCTAAGCATTTGTTTACCATCAGTAGGCCACGTGTTACGCAGGTTGTTTATGGTGGTGGGTTTATTTATCACCTGGCTACGGGCATGGATTAATTGTCTCCAGAGGATCTAGCAGATCTCACTTTTACTGCCCCTGCCACGGCCATAGATATGGATGTTTTTGCACGGATGAGAGTGGTTGAGCTAGATAGGAACAGGTATTTTCTTCTTGACCACCAGCGTCGGAGGTGGGTACCACATGGACGGGGGAGGATTTTTGGTGCTGATGATGATGATGATCATGAGGATGATGAGGAGGAGCATGTATTGGAGGGTGGTGATGAAGGCCACCGTGAGGAGGATTGTGATCCCTCACCTGATCAAACACAGCTCCTCAGACCAGAGGTGATTCCAGATAGGCAGCCGGGCATTAGATTCGGTTATGCTAGAGATCAGGGGGCACGCATCAGCTCCTTAGAGAGTCGACTCCGGAGGTTAGAGGAAGTTCATAGACTTGAGTGCGCGCATGCTGAGCGCCATAGACAGTATGTGGCCATCATGTTGACCGATATTGCGACAGCTTTGCCATCTACCAGCCGCACCCATGTTCCTCCTGAGCCCCCTCAGCAGCTTCGAGACTACTATACTGGGGCCAGTACTTCAGATACGCCACCACAGGCTCTGCCCTAGTAGTAGTAGTAGTTAGTTAGTTTGAAGTTGTTTGTTAATAGTTTAATTTAGTTTAGTTGTTTAGTTTTTGTGGTACTTTGTTTGATGTTTTGTGCTTTATGTGATCTATCTGTAAACATCAAAACATTATGTACTTCTTTGTTTGATTATATTGCTATATATACTTTTGTTACACTCTCTTCTTTTCACTTGTGGTTGAGTTTCTTGTTTTGCAAGTTTCACTCGGATTATACAGTTACATTTCAATGGAGTGCTTCTCAATTCAAGTGTGGGGAAGAAAAATCAGAACATATCTCACTTTTGAAAATCGGTTACTAACACCGATTCAGGGAGTTTTCATATCTCTTATCTTCCACTTATCACACTACATCACTGTTTACATGCATTGCCTGTATATTGAGGACAATGTACAATTTAAGTGTGGGGAGGAGATATACATGCCTGCTATAGTCTTGTTCTCTTGAAAACTCTAAATGCTTTAAAATCTTAGAATTAAATTTTTGTCCTAAATTTTTCGCAAATTTATAACATTTTTGACATGTTTAGATCCTCTCGCATGATAGATTATAAGCAAGTAACAATATGAGGACCTTGTCTTGTATAACTTTCATGAAGTTAAAGCTTAGCACAAGTACTTGAGTTTTGCCTATTATTTGACTTCAATTGCACAAACCACACCTCGACACTATAGTTCCTGAGCATTTGAGTCACAACATTACAATTTCTTATTTAGCTCATGGAATTATCACACATATATGCAGATTGTGCTTTGATTACAGAATTTGCTCATAACTATTCATTTCGGAACCATGAACTAAACTGTTGCACTTAAATGACAGAGGCATTTAGGATAACCCATTTTAGCCAATACACTTTTATTTTTAGCTAATTTTTATATATTTACCCCTAGTTCACCATTTTGAGCCTTAGCCTTTCATTTCAAAACCCCAATAAAAATACTTGTTTTAATTCTATCATATTTTTAAGATTCCAGAACCAATTTTATCGTTAACTGCTGTTATACAAAATTTTGTCAGATCTTCAGTTGTTCATGCACTGCTTTAGCTGGACATGAAATTCAAGTGTTCCTCTTAGACTTGTAACGATTATGTTGCATACTGCTGATTTGATCTCCAAAAAGAAAGCTTAGAGAAAAATAAAACACAAAAAACCAACAAAAAGAAAAAAAAATAGAAAAGAAAAATGAGAAGATCGGTTGTTTGATTAACTGTTCCTTGGCTATTTTTGAAGCTCATCATACATTGAGTAGTAGTTTTTTGTCAGTTATCCGGGTGTTGGTCATCACTCAGACTATTCTGATTCCACTACAGCTTGATGAACTGTATTCTTACCAAAAATATGTTCAAATTCCTGTCCATACAAATACCTGTTTTGATCCACAGAAACTACAGGATCTAAAAGATTTCACCAATCCTAAGGATCCAAAGGATTAATGGTGAATCTAACACAAAAATACAGCAGCATTAACTTGGTTCCTGAATTTTGTTTTTGTCACCTTTATATCTTCCCATTCCTACCCTAAAAACCTTAGCC
Source organism: Pulicaria dysenterica (assembly GCA_947179395.2). Lineage (NCBI taxonomy): Eukaryota > Viridiplantae > Streptophyta > Magnoliopsida > Asterales > Asteraceae > Pulicaria > Pulicaria dysenterica. Next base: position 55,987,868 of record OX359291.1, on the reverse strand, counting down.
ACGTTACAACCCATATAAATACCTCTTGATATTTGCATATGTTTATGTTAATTGGTGGAGATTTGATATGTGATCAAGCTTATGTTAATCTTAGTCTCAAATCTTGCATTTTTGCACTTATACACATACCCTGATATACACATTGAGTGCTTGAGTGACCACCTGGAGAGGTATGAATTCAGATGATAGTCTTGATTCAGGTACGCGTGCTAAGTTTGCTTTAATTTTGCCATATCTTTTACATGAGAGTTTTTCCTCGTTGCTTTGCTTAAAAATCTATTATACCTTTAGACCTTTTCATATCAGAAGTATATACTTTTGCATTAATTTAAGTCAATGGATATTTTAAGTTGCATTAGAGTTTGCTTGAGGACAAGCAAAGTTTAAGTGTGGGGAGATTGATATATCCATAATTATACATGTTTTACACATTGAAAACCCTCGCATTTTATCCATAATCAAGGTGAATTGTACAAATTATTGTCTTAAATGTTTAATATTCACCATTGCAGGTAAAAAGGACTTAAAGTGAAAATACCAAGTAAAATGAGTGCAAAACTGAAGAAAAATGAAGAACTGTTGAAATTCGTAGAGCCTTGCGATCGCAAAGCCCTACTATGCGATCACATGGTAGGGGGAATCTAGCTTTGAAACCTGGCAACGTCTGCATGTAGAGATGTCTTATCAGCCGCCCAAAGTCACTCCATGCGATCGCATGACACCTCCATGCGATCGCAAAGACCCCCGATCCTGGCCTATTTAAGAAGCTTCATTCTCTGCAGAAAGGGAGAAAAAAAACACACACCAAAACACCTTCAGAAATACACACTCATGATTTTCTCTGTAATACACACACAAAACACACACTTAGGTATCTTTGCACTTAGGTTCTTGTATTGGTGGTAGTTAAACACCCCAAACTCCGGTCCAAAGGTGTAGAAACCAAGTGGAGGTTCTGCTCACGTATACAACTCGGGATAGCTTGGTATAATCTAAACTTATCTGTTCTTAATATGTATCCAAGTATTGATCTTGTTGTTTTACTTGTAACCATGTGTAACTAAACTCTTTCACTTGGGCCAAGATGATTCTTGGACAAGTTATGGCAATATAATCTTTTATTGATGAGTTGATATACAAAGAGTTGTTTTGATCGTTGTTATAATTGTGTTTAACCATTTTCTTATTTTAAATATGTCTATGTTCATGTATTATTAAATCTTTTACGTGAAAACATAAAGATTTCATCTCATGCATATTCAAAGGTGATGGTTTTTAATATCAAGATCTTATGTAGTTATTACTAGAAATGGTATAACAAAGCAAGGTTGTCATTCGAAAAGCATCTTTGGAACTTGTCTTTGATCATTTTGGATCATAACAAGATTGGTCATGTTCATCATATTGTGATTTTACACAAGCTTAACATGTTAACGAAAGTTTCAAGTGTTTAAGTTTATCATTTGATCATAACTACTACGAAAGAAAAAAAAGGATTGAAAAGATGTTTTGGAACATGTTAACGTTGAAATGAACTCCTAATGTCATTAAGAATCAGAGATCTACGATTCTATGTGCATGCTTACGTGTTTCATGTTTTACATGTGTTAAGTACTAGATATAGTACTTAACATGATGATATCTGAAAGAAATAACGTAAGACTTAATCTTAAATCCAACGCACGCGGTTTGAGTCTTGTTGGGTTCATAACATCATAGTGTTCATTTACTATCTACTTAAAACTTTGAATGACAGTTCAGGTTGTACGTACTCAATCCTTGGTGCATAAAATGATTTATGTTGTAAAAAGAGGTCATGCGACCGCATGGTTTATCCATGCGATCGCATGTACCTATGCGATAAGAAGGCTTTGCCATGCGATAGCATGTACCTATGCGATAAGAAGGCTTTGCCATGCGATCGCATGTACCCTTGCGACCAGATGTCACTGACATGCGACCATATGCACCTTTATTCCAGTTCAGTTTGTTGTTTCTTTTGTTCTAGCCAATGTTTTAATCACTTTAACACCTTTCTTATGTTTTTGAAGGCTATGAGACATATTATTTGACCAAGAGTGTATGGTTTGTAGCTGGATTTCAACATGGTTAGGTGGATCTGTGATTGACTTTTGATTCTATGCTTACATGTTATATTTGATTGTAAATCTGAGTCTTGATAACTCAAGTGATGATTTACATAATAATATGACTTGTGAGTATTAGATAGAACAACATGCTGTGTGCTTTACTGTATTTTATCTAGTCATCAACATCTTAATCAAACTAAATATTGCCACAACTAGCCAATGATGATTCTGAAGCCTAAGTGATCCTTTATCTGATTATCTGCGTGTTTGTTATTAATCTGTTAGTGTAATTTGTTTCTGTTAATTAGTTTTAATTAAAAAAGCTAAAAAACCACTTTTTATTTAATTACCAAACAATAACGATGGTTGAATACTAGTAGTTGCCAAAATTGTTCCTGTGGATCGATACTCGTGCTTACCCGATTTGTACTACTACTGACCAGGTCATACTTGCCTGAGTCGTGTGTAGTATATATTTTGTAATTTCGTTTTATAAATTTAAAACATCCGTGTGAAAGCTTTTAATCATCTTAAAAAATACTCGTACGCGGGCTGCACACCAACCATTATATAGCAATACCAGCCCCCATGGAGACAAAAGACTCAAACAATCAGACTATGAGCTAATCCATAAAATAAAAAAGGAGGTACAAAACCTCCTAGATCTTCAAATCCCACCAGAAGATGCATATATTATCCTTGAAACAGATGGATGTGCAGAAGGATGGGGAGGAGTTTGTAAATGGAAAAGAAGAAAGAATGATCCCAAAAATGAAGAAAAAATCTGCGCTTACTATAGTGGCAAATTTGCAACACCACAATCCACAATAGATGCAGAGATTAATGCCTGTGTCAATGCCCTTGAGAAAATGAAGATATATTACCTTGACAAAGAAGAAGTAACCCTTAGAACTGATTGCCAAGCAATAAATAGTTTTTATCAAAAAACTAATAGCAAGAAAGCATCAAGGGTTCGTTGAATAAAATTCCAGGATGCAATCGCAGGCACAGGGGTCAAAATCAATATTGAACATATTGATGGTAAACAGAATGTACTGGCAGATAAACTATCTCAATTAGTAACTTGTTTTCTTGCATAATGTACAGAAGAAATGACCCAGTACAACCTGAAAGCAGCAGCCGCAGTGGAAGAAGCTCTGATGATGATAAGCCAAACTCGCATGGTATTGCACCAGCGAAGGTGAAAGAGTGCTTATAGAATCTTGTCCTAGTCTCAGACCATTGTCAACAGAACTCACAAGAACAATGTGTGTCAGAGAACTTGGAGGAGAATACAAAAGGATTCAAAAACAGGCCAACACATATCCAATCAATGTCCTCACACAAAATGCACTGGTCGGAACAACTCACTAGGTTGAACAAGGAGCTATCAATACCGCAATATCAGCAGTCGAAGAACTCCAAGCAATCATGCGGTATAAAGCCCAAATCTGCTACGGAAAAAGGGCCTCTGACAACTGGTACAAAGATATATGGCCCGACGTACTGGCCCAAAACATCAAAATCAAAGAAATTTTATTGGAACTCAAAAAATTCAAAGAAGACACATGGAGGTACCCAGTATGAAGCCCAACAAGCCTGTTACCGTTATAGCCCAATCCACGGATATATTCTAGAAGATGACGAAAGCAGTGACGAAGATGATTACTTGGTGGACCCAGGGTGGGATAACTTTTCTCCCCACTATCTAAAAACGTTTCGAACTGATATGCCCAATGCGTGTAGGGCCCGCATGTAGGATCCACATCTAGCATCTAGAAGACTGATTGTCCTTCTATATAATTAGTGTGCTTAATTATTGTACCCAAATAATGCATATCAATCAGTGTGCCGGATATGCTTCGAATATACCTGGATTATTCCATGGCATATTCCCTTTTTCTTGTTATTTAAAGACCTGCATGAGTATGTTCAGCAGGCAGATCAACCCCCCCACAATCTCTCTCACTTGTAAAATTACCCATTGTATCAAAGCTTCCGCAGTTTTATAAAAGGTGTGTTTTATTCAAATTCAGTGTTTTATTCAAATTCTAATTAAATCTTAAAGTTTATCCTTGAACTTTGATTTAATTATCCCCTGGGAGTCAACCATATAACTATGCAAATATACACACCAATTTAAACTATATATGTATCCACAATATGATTTAAACCATCAAGCTTTAGGATGGAAAGACGTCGTAATTACACATTATGAAATAACTTGTGTATTGTGATGTCTTAAATTTAATATAAATTTAGAACTTTAAACAAAAAAATTGTTTGAATACCTTTTCTATAGTTTTAACACCAAGCTTTTCTACAACATTTTGTTGTATAATCGCTTATGCAACAAAACTATGATTAAACATGAAATGTTTTCATAAAATGTAAATGTAAAAGTAACTATTACATGATATTGAAAGGATGACACCACTAAATATTAAATACATATTATATTTATATATATTTTTAGAGATATAATATATCCTCCTACTTATTTTCATACTCATAAGATAACACAAGTTTTTTTTTTGTTTGAACGGCAAACACACACACACACACACACTGACACACACACACACACACCTACCTAATTTATATCTTATGTCATTAACATGACTTATAAGATAACACACGTGTTAAAATAATTAGAGAATGTTGAGAAAAGAGAGTTAATTAGTAAATTCCACATGACAACTTGTGGTGACTAGAAGGATAAAATAAACTTCTAATAATAGGAGAATATACATCATTTTTCAATTGATTATAGTATTTGAGACATGTTATACACTCACATACATTATATCACAGATGTTAGTTTAAAATAGCGTGTCGAGATCAAATCACTCTATTATTGTATTTAAGCAATATTAAAACTGAAACGGGAAAGACAACATAGTGACCATTATTTTGAAAAAGACTTGACCTCGTAGAAATGATGACACCACTAGATTGTAAAACTGCATTTGGGAGAGAAGAGAAACTAGTGATAATCTGCTAAACTGTCCATTAATGTTGTCGGCAGGCGTACTCAAATAGCCAAATAAAGTACCGGAGTGACCAAGAGTTGAAGATGTGACCGGAAGAATTCTTATTTTTATTTTCTTTTTTGAAGCAGTAACACTTATATCAAATTATCTTTAACTCAAATTTCATATAAGCTATTACATTACTTTTTTTTCTCTTACACAAAACATAAATAACACATATCCTAAACAACTCAAATATTTTTTCTCTATTTACTTTTTCACACAAAACAAAAAAAAATAGAAATGGAACGAGTTAATCGGGTTGGGGAAACCGAAGCCTAACCCGAAAGGGGGGCATGGCAATGTTCCGGACCGAAACCAAGACACCCGCAGATTACCCGAACCCCTTCGGTTTCCCAAGTACGCATAGCCATAGAAAATTACAAATTTAGGTATGTATCATTCTTTTATAATATTAATAAAAGAGTAATAGTAATTAATTTAGTTAAAAGAATTATAATATTTCATTACTTAATATTATTTTTGACTGAATAATCCTAATCATCCACTTGATCAAAATTAAAAATCAATTTTAATTATAAATAAATTAATTTGCATTAAACTATACTCAATTTTCTAATTTCTTTTGTGCTATACTAATTTACGAATAAAAGTACTACTCTTAGGCTATACTACTAAGAATATTGTATACATTCAAATTTTATGTCTTTTTCTATGTTTATTTGTAACTTTCAAAGTTTTTTTAGCTGCACACAAATATCACATAGACACATCATAGTACAAATCACACATAAGCAATCATCACAATAGAAGAAGTAAGTGAGTGAAAACTCACCTGATCGACAGTGAAGTGTAATCACCGTAAACAACAATACTTTAGTAAATTATATGTAGTTTAGCAAGAACCTACAACATGGTTCTACCAAGTTAACACCAAGTCCTAACTCATGAGCTAACTATTACTAATGCTTAACGGTCGTGGGTTCAACCCAATTTTGTGATTGTGATCCAATAGTGATAACCAATTTGCAATTCGTCTAACCATCTCAAAGAAGTGGCGGACTTATGTGTATTAGTGGGAAAAAAAATTCTAGTGTTATATTAAAAAAAATAAGTTAAAGCAGTAGATGTGTTTACCCTCTAAATTAAACTTTTATGAAGTGCATACTCTCAAATAAATTTCTAAATCCGTCATTGTCTCAAAGTGCGATTGGGCGGCCCAATTTAAGATTTACTAAATAACAGCTAGTTTGCAATCACACACACAGTATAACTTGAAATTCATAAAGTACTATGATTTTGCGATTTGAAGCTCAATTTAATTCACAATTACCTTGCACCACCTAATCACCTATGAATACTTACATGTAAATTCACTAAATTCTGTGCCGGCCCATTATGAATATTTTCGTTTGGGCCCAATCACAATTTGCGATGATAGTGTAGAAGTGTACTAAAGATTTGTGATTGTAATACCCACCTTCAGATTTCACTTAATTAATTATATTTAAGTCGTGATGTATTTAAGACAGAGTATTCTTGTATTGACATCATTAATTGAGTTCAAGAGTTGAAATATTAAGGAATTTAATTAACAGTATATATGTATACTTATATACAAATTGAATTTATACAAGGACGGTTAGACGTACTGACTAGGTGGGCTAAGTAATTAAGTGGCCTCATATGTTATATATGACTCATTATCTTGTGGACTCAATAATTAAATAAAAATTGGGCGTAAGTGTGGTATTGGGCTTTGACCTAATTGGAGTAATTAGAAAGAAAAGAAAAAGGAAAAGAAATAGATATTTCAATATATATATATACTAGTTTAATACCTCGTGTATAAATACGGGGATGATTAAAAAAAATTAAACGTTTTCTTGTATTAAACAATACTAACATGTATAGTAAACAATTATAAATCATTAAAAGTGTATCACAACAATAAATGTCACGAACATTATTTGTATGCTCTACCAATATTGTTTATTATATAAATTGGATATTAATAAACGATAAATGTTTTTAATTAGGTTTAATAAAACACGATCATAAAATATGAAACATATAATATATTACTATTTTGCGTTGATAGTTATTAGCCATTTTAGAAAATAAATAAGAATGATTAGTGAGAAAAATTCTAATAATAATTTGAATATATCTTGAAATAGAGGATTTTAACTAATAAAAGATATTATAAAAATAGTTTAATGATATTATAAGCTTATTCTTTTAATATATAAATTTATCACCCCGTGTATAAACACGCGAGATGTTTGAAATAAAGTATAAATTTTGTTGGTGTGAAATTGTTATATGTATAGTAAATAACTATAAAATGTACATATGAATTGTTTATCACCCGTATTTTCTTCCTTTTTGTTGAAGGTTTCGAACGAAAGTCTATTTAAAGATGATGAAAAATGTTGTTATTCTCCATAATTGATATCTAAGAGAATGAAAAATATAAGAACAATATGATCTTTAATGTCAAAGTAAAGAAATAACAAAAATAAAATTTAAACATGCAATCATAGGTAATATATAGTTGATTATTTACTTATTTTAAAACTAAATCATACAAATAAAAACAAGATTAAAAAATTATTTTCATATTTAATGTAACAAAAATTTTGCAAAAATAAAATAAATATATACGTTTAATTTGGTAAAACTTTAATAAAATATTAATATTAATCTAAAGAAATAATATCTCACGAGCGGTGTGGTAAAAGTGTAATAATATATTACAAATATTAATTTTAATTCAATCATTCATTTAATTAAGAGTTATATTTATTTAATTCATATTAATTTAACTCTAAAAAGTCAAAATTAAAATTTTAGAATTAAAATAAACAAGGCTAATATTAAATCTTTTGTTAAATAAAAGGTTCAGATCTAATAATTTTTTTTAAATTAGTCTTTCTTATATATTAGATTATATATATATATATATATATATGAATATTAAAATAATGTTTAGTGCATTATGTTTGAGGTTCAGTGTTGCCCAGCCGCCAAGAAGGAAAGCTGCCGGCTGAATTATCGTCCGGCAACCGCATCGCCGCCGCTGCTCCGCCGCATCGCCACCGTCGTTCACCGTGTTTCGTGGAGAATAACTCAGGTAACATTTCACCTACTCTCTTATGAGCTTATAAGTAGATCTTGTGTCGTTTTGATCGGTTTTTGAGGGTTTTCATGAGTGGCCTGTTATGATAAAGAAGTAAAATCGAGAATACCATTTGAAATTCGAACCCGTAGCATAGGATCCTCGTGAATCTGGGGCAGTAAGTTGTGGTGTGTGCCGGTGTGGTTGCGTCGCTGGAATCGGTGGTGTGTGTGTGCGTGTGTGCTTCGCCGGCTTCTGTGTGTGTGCAACAGTGTGTGTATTTCGTAGGAGACGACTAGGTTTGGTTGTGTGTGTTCGTCGCCGGAGACGGGAGAGCGTGTGTGTGTGTGTGTGAGCATCGTCGGAGCAACAGTGTGTGTGTGACTGTGTGTTCTGTGTGGGTGTTGTGTGTTGGCGTGTAAGGCCGCCAACGAGTTGCAGGCCGCCAACGAGTGCAACGAGTGCAGGCCGCCAACGAGTGCAGGCCGTCGGCGAGTGAAGGTTGTGCTCCACCGACCTCAATTGTGTGTATGCTTTCTCCGATCTACGAGTTGTGTGTTGCGTAAGGTTGTGGGAGGTGGCGTCGGAAGTAAGCAGGGAAGGAAAAGGAGGGAGACGGCGTTAAGTGGGGGGGGGGGAGGGGGAAAGAGAGGAGCCCTTCGGCCTTAACCACATTCTTCTGGGCCTCAACCGAGGCTTGAAAAAGGGGCCAATCTTTTATTTCTTATATTTCTTTTGGGCCTGATATAAAATAACTAAAACAAACTAATATATGTATGAGTATTCACATGTGATGCATTAAGCAAAAAAACTGTAATTATATATATATATAAATTGAATCAATAAAGAACCATGTGTTAAATAAAGAATCTAAAGAATCAATCTGGACCTTTAGATCATCAAAATCAATGGATGAGATTGATCGATGACAAAACTGTAATTATTATGTATTAATTTAAGAATAATAGGGCAAAAATGTAATTATCCCCCACCCCCAAACCCACGAATTTAAAAAAAACCACCAAAAACTTTAAATTGCCATAACTTTTTAAGTTTTGTGAATTTAATCAAAAAAATTATACCATTCTTTTAGTTTTTTAATCCTCTTTCAAACAAGATCACTCTTCCGATACTTTTCTAAAAAATTGTTGAAAATGAATTTTTTTTTTTTTTGCATTTTGGCAGCTGTACAGGAAAAACACCATTTTTTTTTTGCATTTTGGCAGCTCGTCGCTAATGAGCTGAATGTCGTCACTAATGACCTTGCAGTCGTCGCAAAAGGTTCGTCTCAGATCAGAAATTAGCGACGATGAAGTTAAATTTGTCGTCGCAAATAAGCAAAGTCGTCGCTAATGACCTTGCAGTAGTCGCAAAAGGTTCGTCTCAGATCAGAAATTTTGCGTTTTTCGTTTTTTTGCATTTTGCATGTTTATACGGATTTACGTTCTGCATTCTGCATGTTTTTTGCATTCTGCATTTTGCATTTTTTTTGCATTCTGCATTTTTTTTGCTTTCTGCATTCTTCATTCTTTATTCATTTCTGCATTCTGCATTTTTTTGCATTTTGCATTTTGCATTCTTTCATTCTGCATGGTTTTTGCATTCTGCATTCTTCATTCTGCATGTTTTTTTGCATTTTGCATTCTGCATGTTTTTGCATTCTGCATGTTTTTTGCATTCTGCATTCTTCATTCTGCATGATCTTTGCATTTTGCATTTGTAGGACCGGGGGCGGGGGTCTATTACTAAACACACCCTGATGCTAGGACTGATCTAGGACGTGAAATATCGCGGAATTATATTTCACGAACCTCCTAAGGATCTATGATCTGCTTAGGTGTCCGGCACACAGAAGTGACACAAAGAAAGAGTAGAAAAACTGACACACAGTACCACACAGAGATGCTTTGGCTGCCTTGGAATTCGAGAATTATCACTTAGTTCGCGAGTTTCAAGGGTATATGTACGATTACGAAGGCTCACGAAGTGTCCTGGACGATTGTTTTTCGTTAATGAGGGGTTAATCACTATTTATAGTGAGTTTTACGCGTTTTCGAATGACACAGTTCACTTCGCGCGAACTGACATTCACTTCGCGCGAAGTGACATCCACTTCTTGCGAAGTGACTTTCACTTCTTGCGAAGTGATTTTCCTTATGACTAAACTTCCAAATACAAACCAAACCATGATTAAATACTTGTAAGCTTTTCATAAACACATAGTATCACTTAGAATGTATAAACATGCAAACCATTAATCAAAACACATTTAATTAAAACCACATGAATATACTTTATTGATACGAACTAGGGATTCACAAAATATGCACCAACAAACTCCCCCTAAGACCTAGTTCTATCAATAACCATTTCACTAAGTAAACATTCACAAAGCAAAGTTCACTAAGCAACAAATTCACACAGTAAAATGCACACAACAGAATGCAAAACTAATACCTTTCGTCATGCCCTTACCTGCACTACGCACGATGTGAGCTGTAATTCGTGCTTAGTGGGGTTCCATTTCGCATGGAATGAGTTTCTCATCTGTGAACCTTAATACTGTTAGTACTGCACTCAGCAATAAACTGTCAGTAACTTCAAGGTCACTTATAAACATTTAAGCAAAACACATCAAAGTGAGATGAAGGAAATGTAAACAGAACAAACTCCCCCTAATCAAAACACTAAGAATGATTAAGAACATACTAGAACTCTTTTTGTATTTTTCTGATCAAAAGGAAAAAGAAATAAACATGCAAAACTATTAAGAATCTAATTTGAAATACTAACATCTAAGAACAAAGAAACAGAAATTGAAATTAAATGGAAACTAACAGAAATGAATTAAAATTGCAGAAATTTAACTTACTGAAATTAAAAATTTTGTGAGAAGGATCCAGTATGGAGTCAGTACCAGCTCGTCTATACTTAGTCATCATTCATTTCAGAATCTTAGGCATAGACATATTCTCTTAAGTCCTGTCTATCAACCTAGATTACCTCAGACAATAATAGATTTTGTTTCAACATTTTTAGATTATCTAGACTAGATATACGGTTAAGGCTATCTCTTTCAAAATCTCACAGTATTTTGATTCACTTAGTAGGCTACACAACTTGATTACCTGAGCTACCATGCTTATGTGATTTGTTAATTTGTCAATGCATTTTATGCTCTTTGACATGGAGGTCAATTTTGCACCTCTCTTGACATTTTTTTCTGAGCTTTTGTCAATGCATTTTATGCTCTTTGACAATTTAACATTTAGATCAATGTATCTAAATTATTTTGACATAATCAAAATTGGGGTCAATTTTTCACCCTCTTTTACATATAGCTCAATGTCATTTAACACATTAGGCATGGTATCAGGTGTGTGCATCAAACTAAGTTAGTCTCACCCGTTATTGACTTATAGACATGGAATGTCTCGATAGCATAAATCAAAGATTGATTCTTATAATCATAACCATTTATCAGTCCAGACTTTCCTTATATGTCTTACACATCATCCGCTTCTTATCTGATTGGCCTAAATTTTCAAACAGTTTTCTCAAGAATAAGAATATGCCTTAAATTCTAATTTTACTAGACATACTTCATATTGAGAGCCAGTGTGCCATCATTCTCCATGTAGGTTGGATCAACTTCTCATTTTTATGTTTTCTAATTTTTTTGTATTTTCTGAATTTTCTGATTTTTTTTTTGTATTTTCTAAGTTTTCTGATTTTTTTTTTTTTTTTTCTGAATTTTCTGAAATATCTCCCCCTAAAATACTAAACAAAACTAGAAACTAAGAAAATAGAAATGCAACGACACACAGAAAATAAGCACAAAGAAAATAATATGATAAAGACACACAGTCATAGAAACCTTAACCTGGACTATTTCGGTTGACACCCTTCACTTAGAAGAATGAGTTAGACAACATTAGGAACCCAAGCCCGGAAGGTCATGGGTTTCCCGTCTTCTCCAACCACTGGAAGTTTCATCCATGTTCCAGTCTTGATAATCCTGTCACTTGATTCCTTGGACATTTGAACACACAGTCTGTTAGTCCACTTAGGAATCCTTTGATGCTGAACAGGAATAGTTGAGTTTTGATGGTTTTTAAGAAACGTTTTATTTTCTTGCAAAATCTCAACTTTCTTGTTACAGCTTTGATGTGTCTTCTGATCACACTTGTAACTGAGGTGACCAGGTCTCCTGCACACATAGCAGACCCTTTCTGGGTATTGCTTCACAGAGCCTTTCGTTACTTTTTGAGACCGATACCCTAACCCTTGATATTTGGGTAGTTGTTTGACCTCTTGGTATGGACGGGTATCAGGAGACTTAATACCCTCATTTTCAAATTTCCGAAGTGCATCATGGATACGATGCATCAACGGACCTTGCACATAGGAACTGTCCAACAGTTCTCTAATGCCTGGTTCAGCCTTTTTGGTAACCTCTTGCTGAACCTCATTCTTCTGAGGCTTACCCACATCCTCATGTAACGTTAAATCCTCATTTGAGGTTGATGCAGAAGATTCATCAACCTTTGTGAGTAGTGGGTCAGCTTCAGAATGGACATCATCGTTCACCAGTTGATTTAACACTGGTGGTGGACATTTTGAATATACGTTTTTGTCCTTTTCTGAATCGGTACCTTGACCTCTCTGATCGATTATGTACTAAAAAAGATAAGAAGACGTGGAATAGCTTTTGAGTTTTTGACTCAGAGTCTCATAATAGACCTTTGAGGTAGCAAGGTCCCGTTTCAGCTTATCGATTTCGTTTATGTAAAACACGATAGCATCTTGTTTATTTAACAGAGCCACACCTAGTTCATTAACCTGTTTACCTAGACTTTCATTCTTTTCTTTTAATTGATTTTCTCTTCCTTTGATCAACAGGTTATTATCTAACTTAGATGTGAGATCTGAAATAGTAGACTTTAAGAACACTATCTGTTTTACATATTCATCACACGAACCACAAGGTAATCCAAAGGTACATACCTGATCCGCAGACGGTTGACCACAGCTGCACACCTTTTGATTTGACTCTTTGGCACGGACATTCACTGGTGTCTCTTCTGCAGCTGGTGTCGAGGCTGGTTCATCATCATTGCTGGCACTTGATTCTTCTTCACTTGAATAGCTTTCGGTCTCGGATGAAGAATCTTCGTTCAATACATGAACGTTCGCCAAGTTGATGTCAGCATCAGCATTCCCGAACTGTACAGACCAATCCACTCCTTCATCTCTTTGAATAACTGCCATAGCCTTAGTCGGTGTTGGAGTTGCTTCAGATTTTATGGTTGTGGAGGTAGATGATCTGCTGCCAGAACCAGTTTTGAATGGATACCTCGGTCCCGAATTCTTCGGCTTTTCACATTCACGCGCGAAGTGACCCTTTTCACCACAGTTATAGCAGGTCACAGCAGATTTATCAAAGCCGAGTTTGGTATCCTTGGTTGCTGATATTGACTTTCCCGTTCTTCGCTCATAAGCTTTTGCCCTTCTCACTAAGTTGGCATACGACCAGAGGATATCTTGTCTCTCCATCTCATCCTCGTCGATCTGGTCATAGTCCTCTTGAGTCATATGAGCATTACCAATCTTCCCCTTCAGTAGATCATCATAAGAGGAGACTAGTGCACTTAGCATGCTCATATGTGTCTTAACCTCATCTGTACTTCCATACTTGAAGTGTTCGACATTAAGTCTGGAGGAAGATGCAGTATAAGATGACCCAGAGGATGAAGCATCAGAGGTAGATCTGCCCGATTCATTCACGTTGGTCACATAGGCAGACTGTAGGGGGGCATGTGAAGAGGTGGATGACGAGACAGGTGTTCCGGAGTAGTAGAGTGAGGGGTTCTGTTGATAACTAGACATTGAATCCAGGTTTAGTTCCTCCTGCTCCTGCTCCTTTAACTTGGTGATGAAATCATTAAGGTCCATCCCGTCAAAACCGTTACCATTCTTGAGTATCATGATGAATGGCCGCCAGCTCTTGGGCAAAGCATTCGCCAAGATCTCTACTTGCTGCTTCTCTGGAACAGTAACACCCAGACTGTCCAGTTCACTTAGAAGGTGGTTGTATCTTGTAATAAGGGAAGGAATCTTCTCATCTCTTGTAGCCGTGAAATGGTCTAATTCCTTCCTTAATTGACTTGCTTTAAGTTCTTTCAGAGCAGCGTTTCCCTCATTCCTCTTCTCAAGAGCTCTCCATAGACTGTAGGAAGTTCGATACCTCCTAAACTGGTGGAAGATGTCGTTGGGGATGGCCTGAATCAGTTGAGCATAGGCCTTCTTTTCAGCATTGTAACTGGTCTGCTGTTCGACCGTCATTTTATCGTAAGGGGTTTCGATATTTCCCTCCCCTTTTGGAACCATATACTCAACATTCATGGCTCTCCGCAATCTACAATCGACCCCATCTAGAAAAATTTCGAATCTGGGCTTCCACATAGGATAGTCTTCCATGGTTAGCAATTTCAGCACTTTGTTGATACTGCCCATTTCTGTTTCTAGTAGAAGGTTGTTTAAGGCAGTGGTTTGTTTAGAGGCCATTTGAATTGATGTAATGAACCAAGGCAGCAAGCACACAGATTCGGATTGGATTTGAAAAGCACACAGGAAAACACGGAGTAAAATTTGATAGAAAAAAAAGTCACACAGAACTGCACAGAAAAGCACAGCGCACGAAGACGGAAATAAAAATTTTTTTTTTTTTCACAGTACAGTACGTGCGAACTGGCTTTACCACGCACGTACTGGAGAACACACCACGCACGGACAGACGAACTGACAAACTACGCACGGACTGACTCACTACGCGCGGACTGAATCACCACGCGCGAACTGACGGACCACTACGCGCGAGGCAGAAACTAACAAACGAAGGATCTAGAACACACAGGCACAGTTCGTGCGAACTGAGGTCAGTACGCACGAGGTGGGGTTTCACTACGCACGGTCGAAACTCAAAGAGCCTAAACGTAAAAACTTAACCTTTTTAACGCAAAAGGACCTATTTTCCGACCTATTTTCGGTAAAAAGTGACGCAAGGGGGCACACACAGGCCTAAAGGAACACCTAGATCGACTTAATCCTAAGGAAAAGTGATCAATCAAAGCACAAGGCTCTGATACCACTTTGTAGGACCGAGGGCGGGGGTCTATTACTAAACACACCCTGATGCTAGGACTGATCTAGGACGTGAAATATCGCGGAATTATATTTCACGAACCTCCTAAGGATCTATGATCTGCTTAGGTGTCCGGCACACAGAAGTGACACAAAGAAAGAGTAGAAAAACTGACACACAGTACCACACAGAGATGCTTTGGCTGCCTTGGAATTCGAGAATTATCACTTAGTTCGCGAGTTTCAAGGGTATATGTACGATTACGAAGGCTCACGAAGTGTCCTGGACGATTGTTTTTCGTTAATGAGGGGTTAATCACTATTTATAGTGAGTTTTACGCGTTTTCGAATGACACAGTTCACTTCGCGCGAACTGACATTCACTTCGCGCGAAGTGACATCCACTTCTTGCGAAGTGACTTTCACTTCTTGCGAAGTGATTTTCCTTATGACTAAACTTCCAAATACAAACCAAACCATGATTAAATACTTGTAAGCTTTTCATAAACACATAGTATCACTTAGAATGTATAAACATGCAAACCATTAATCAAAACACATTTAATTAAAACCACATGAATATACTTTATTGATACGAACTAGAGATTCACAAAATATGCACCAACAGCATTTAATATGAACACAACTCTAAATGCAAATTTTGCATTGTGAAAAAAAAAGTTTCTGAAATATATCAAGCCCGGTCTTGTTTGGAAGATGACGAAAAACTGAATCTAACAGTATAATTTTTTTGTTAAAATTGTTAAAAACAAACGAGTTATGATCATTTAAAGTAATTTGGGGTTTTTTTAAGTTTGTTGGGGGGTTTTGCTTGGGGGCTGCTGTAGGCGCCGATTTTTTTTTTATAATTTTTTTACCCCTAAACTATGTGCCATGTGTCATTATCAGAGAAGGTTCTTTAGGTTCTTTGTTTAAGAGAAGTTCTTTATATAACCTTACCCTATATATATATATATATATATATATATATATATATATATATATATATATATATATATATATATATATATATATATATATATATATATGAAAAAGTTCTTGCGAGTACCATTCTTAGTGCGAGAACCACGAGAACCAATCTGAGCCGTCCAATTCCCCCTCCTTCAATGTCATTTCCCACCCATGAATTCCTCACATGCACCCTGCCACACTCTATCCCTCTACGCTCACCATCCATGAAACTTCCCATATTTAAGGAACATATATAGGGGAAGGTTCTTGCGAGAATCGTTGTTAGTGCGAGAACCGCGAGAACCAATCTCGGCCGTTCCTTGGATATGGGAAGTTTCATGGATGGTGGGCGTGAAGGGATAAAATGTGGCAGGGTGCATGTGAGAAATTCATGGGTGGGTAATGACATCAAAGGAGGGAATATTGGACGGCTTAGATTGGTTCTCGCGGTTCTCGCCCTAACAACGGTTCTAGCATGAACTTTTGTCTATATATATATATATATATATATATATATATATATATATATATATATATATATATATATATATATATATATGTGTGTGTGTGTGTGTGTGTGTGTGTGTAAAAGTTCAAACGAGAACTGTTTTTCGTACGGGAACTGCGAGAACTAATCTGAGCCGTCCAATTCCCTCTCCTTTAATGTCATTGCCTACCCATGAATTCCTCACATGCACCCTGCCACACTTGATCTCCTCCACGCTCTCCATCCATGAACTTCTCATATCTAAGGAACGGCTAAGATTGGTTCTCGCAGTTCTCGTACGAAAAAACAGTTCTCGTTTGAACTCTCCCCTATATATATATATATATATATATATATATAGTAATCGCATTTTTTATAGAGCAAAAGGGATTAAGGTCTTGAGGTGTAATGGTTTAAGGGACTCCATTTATAAGCATATCATATATTCTATAGACGAACGAAGTTTTGGGTTTAATGTTTTTAACGTTGGTCTTAGGGGATCAATCGGATACGTTGTTATTACTTAATATCACAATTTAAATATGTGTAATTCTAAATTTATTTTTACTTGAACCTGATTCTATATAGGGTAGGGATCCACTACAAATAATATTATTTTACAAAAGGTAAGGAGAAATAAAAATGGCTTTTTCCCTTTTCTTTTTTAATTAATAAAAAAACACAAAAGGGTATAAAAGACTTTTAAAAATCCATTTTCCTGATATTTTGGAACATGTTTTTTGAAATTCGTTTATCCAGAATCAGTTTCTTTCACAAAATAAACAACAAGAATTAACACAGATTCACAATTACAGATTCACAAAAAATAACAGATTCACAATATAAACAACTGATGAACAATAACAGATGAACAACAGATTCATCATAAATTCACAAAAATAAACAACAGATTCACACAATTCCGGCAAAATCAAAAAGTCACCGTAGAAGCTAGATGCACAAAATACAACAATCAAAGAATTTGAAGCACAAAATTAAAAAACATTTTTATGAACAGATGGTGGATAGATCAAAGTGCATCGATCGATTAGTGCATCAAACCAATTAATGAAGACGTCTTCGATTCTATTCTGCCAAATCAAATTACCGTCGTCGTCAACAGTGCATCCATCGAAGATGTACAGTGCATCCATCGAAGATGAACAGTGCCAAATCATTTTGTTTTTTTGAATCAATTGAACCTTTAGAGGTGCTACAGGCATGAAACCGAGCCCCCCATGGCTACCGTCACCACCAATTCCGGCCATGGCCGTCGCACCAACCCCTTGCGGCGGCTGTATGCAGGCAACAAAAAAGGGTCAAAAATCGGATCCAAACCCTCAAAATTCGAAGTTTTAGGACCACACTAACCTCAGAAACATCATAATCATCATCAGAGGACTCGATAGCACCATTAGACGAAGGCGGCGGAGATTGCAGAATGGTGCGACGTCGCTAGAGTAAGGCACGACGAGTCGACGACGGTGGTGGCTTCACGGCATGGCGATGGTGGAGTTCACGGCTGGTACGACGGCTGCACGAATTCTATGACTAGGGTTTGCAAGGAGACTTACGGGAGAAAAGAAACCGTGTAGGTTAGATAAGAACGTGGGGGTAGGGATTCACAAAAAGGACGGACGGAAAATTAGGGTTTGGGTGAGGGATCAAGGAAGGAGGCGAATGCAACATCACATGGCACGACGGCGATAGGGTTTCGGGAGGGATCGGTGGCCTGAGCAGGTACGGCGGAGGGGGTTGGGAGCGATGGAGGGGGCAGGGAACGTCGATGAGAGAGAGAGCGACGTGTGAGAGAGGAGTCTTAGGGTTTACAAATGAACGTGGGTGGGTTATGGGGATAATTAGGAGAGAGAAAGAATTCAAAATACATATTATACCCTTTTTAATTTTTTAAATTAAAAGGACACGTGTTGTCTTCTGGTTTCTCCTTACTCTTTGTATCATAAATTTATTTGTACTTGAACCTGATTCTATATAAATATATATATATATATATATATATATATATATATATATATATATATAGGGAGGGTTCCATCGAGAACCAAAAAAAATGCGAGAACTGCGAGAACTGATCCCCATCTTTTTAAAACTAAAATATCTACCAAACGTAAAGATATTAAATTATGAAAATTATACCAAATTAACAACAAAAATATGCTGTTTAATATGTTATCCATATTGCTATATTTTTTTCAACAAAAAAAAATTTGTTACATATATGTAACATACCTTATAGTACTGATTACAAATATGTTAAGTACTGATTACATATATGTAACATACCTTATAGTGATAGAAAAAAAACCGGCAAAAACGAAATTTTTTTGTTGAAAAACGAAATTTTTTTGGGAGCGATGGAGGGGGTAGGGAACGTCGATGAGAGAGAGAGCGACGTGTGAGAGAGAGGAGTCTTAGGGTTTACAAATGAACGTGGGTGGGTTATGGGGATAATTAGGAGAGAGAAAGAATTCAAAATACATATTATACCCTTTTTAATTTTTTAAATTAAAAGGACACGTGTTGTCTTCTGGTTTCTCCTTACTCTTTGTATCATAAATTTATTTGTACTTGAACCTGATTCTATATATATATATATATATATATATATATATATATATATATATATAGGGAGGGTTCCATCGAGAACAAAAAAAAATGCGAGAACTGCGAGAACTGATCCCCATCTTTTTAAAACTAAAATATCTACCAAACGTAAAGATATTAAATTATGAAAATTATACCAAATTAACAACAAAAATATGCTGTTTAATATGTTATCCATATTGCTATATTTTTTTCAACAAAAAAAAATTTGTTACATATATGTAACATACCTTATAGTACTGATTACAAATATGTTAAGTACTGATTACATATATGTAACATACCTTATAGTGATAGAAAAAAAACCGACAAAAACGAAATTTTTTTGTTGAAAAACGAAATTTTTTTTGGGAGCGATGGAGGGGGTAGGGAACGTCGATGAGAGAGAGAGAGCGACGTGTGAGAGAGGAGTCTTAGGGTTTACAAATGAACGTGGGTGGGTTATGGGGATAATTAGGAGAGAGAAAGAATTGAAAATACATATTATACCCTTTTTAATTTTTTAAATTAAAATCACACGTGTTGTCTTCTGGTTTCTCCTTACTCTTTGTATCATAAATTTATTTGTACTTGAACCTGATTCTATATAAATATATATATATATATATATATATATATATATATATATATATATATATATATATATAGGGAGGGTTCCATCGAGAACCAAAAAAAATGCGAGAACTGCGAGAACTGATCCCCATCTTTTTAAAACTAAAATATCTACCAAACGTAAAGATATTAAATTATGAAAATTATACCAAATTAACAACAAAAATATGCTGTTTAATATGTTATCCATATTGCTATATTTTTTTCAACAAAAAAAATTTGTTACATATATGTAACATACCTTATAGTACTGATTACAAATATGTTAAGTACTGATTACATATATGTAACATACCTTATAGTGATAGAAAAAAAACCGGCAAAAACGAAATTTTTTTGTTGAAAAAAATATAGCAATATGAATGTCATGTTAAAGAGCATATTTGGTATAATTTTCATAATTTAATATCTTGGCGTTTGGTAGATATTTTACGGTTTAAATCGGTTCTCGCAGTTCTCGCATTTGTTTTGGTTCTCGATGGAACTTCTCTCTCTCTCTCTCTATATATATATGAAAAAGTTCATGCGAGAACCGCGAGAACCAATTTGAGCCGTTCAATTCCTCCTCTTTCAATGTCATTGTCCATCCATGAATTCCTCACATGCACTCTGCCACGCTCTATCCCTCCATGCTCACCATCCATGAAACTTTCCATATCCAAGGAACGGCCGAGATTGGTTCTCGCGGTTCTCGCACTAATAACGGTTCTCGCATGAACCTTCCCCTATATATATATATATATATATATATATATATATATATATATATATATATATATATATATATATATATATATATATATATATATATATATCCTCGGGTGACTTATTAGAGATGTCCAACTCGGACTGAATGTTAGGTGCGACTTAAGGGTTTCAAATATAAGTGCGACCTAACCACCTACATGACTTAGTAGTCTGTCCGACTTTGAGTTTTATCTAACTTGGGATTCCTGGTAAGTATCCGACATGTGTGGGCCATGGTGGGTCCGACTTTGAAAAGAGATTGTAATTGACATAACTTAGTGTTTCGTATGGTGTGTTTTAAGAGGCAGTCGGGAACGCGTCACGTTGCGTTGAACCTTGGTTTAAGTGGTTGATTTGACGTTTTGGTTCGACCTTAGGGTGGGTGACTTAGAAGTTGTGAGTACAGTTGTAATTCATGATCTAACAACTTATACCTAGTATTGTTCGGTTTATCTGTTGTAGGTTTTCGCGGCCAGATTCGTTAATTGTTCATTTCCGCAAGTTTGATTATTACTGTATTATTTGTTGTTGCTGCTGATCAGGTGAGTTTCACTAACTCTTATATTATGTTGTGACACGTGCTCTATGTGATATTGTGTTTTATGTGACACGGAGGTTGTGTCTTGAGCAGTCGTGCTCGTTTGGCAGCAGGCCACCCCGCCTTTATGACAATTATTATGACACGATGTGGTGTCTTGAGCAGTTGTGCTCGTTGGTCGGGGGGCCAATCGTGATATGGTGTAATTGTTGTGTTGTGCATTATCTAGATGTATGTTCTGATATAATGTACGAGTGTTGTGTGCTCACTAAGCTCTATGCTTAACCCGTTGTTTTTTATTTCTTTCAGGATTGTCGCGTGTTGACAAGGGGGTCTCACAAATCTATTAAGGTTTAATTCTTGACCATGTTTCTTGTCAAAGGATGTTTAATGATCTTCATCAAGTAGATCATCCTGAGAGAATGTGCTTACATATTTCATCATCAGCTACATAAACTTTAGTCGGATATTCACCACCAAGTAAAGCCTTTACTTGTTTAGAGATTTGTTGGTAATTACACTTTTCAGCATGTTGTGATGACTTACATCATGACTCTGTGATCTTTTTATAATATTCAACTTTGGATCTAGCTTACTCAGCTTCTTTAGTTAGTATGTGTACTTGACACTCTAGATCACATATGGCTTTCTACGAGCTTCTAAGAGAGTTAAATTTTTCTTGAGTTCATTGATTAAATTTTCTATTTCAATATTTAAGTCAGCTTGAACTTTAAGATTAGTTTTAAAATTCAATCTGGACCATTGATGGGGATGATCCAAGGGCTAAGATTAGTCCCTTAGGACTATGCAATAAGTATGGACTATATTGAACATTTCTCTAATTACCATATACAAAGATACTAATTAACTTCAATACCATAGGTTGCATGTCAATGAAATCATTTATAATACATTTTTTAAAACCACATTCCCATTTTCTATAACCATATTCTAATTAATTACCATATATAAATATTCTAATGCGCTTCTTGAAGTTGAGCCATTTATGTTGTACATGCTCTTCAACACTTGAGTCATCTATTTTTTAAAACCACAATCCATGGCTTTCAGGCTAGCTACACCATGGGATTGTTGGTTAAGATCGATGTGTGTGTTGATTAATAGCATAGAGTTATGACATCAAAATCCATAAATATGAAATAGATCTAGAGAAAATCATTTATCTGAATTTGTAGCATACAATTTTAGGTCTTAAGGACCAAATTATGCATACATTGTAAAATTAAAATGATCTAAATAAACCAACAAAAGCACAGTAAAGGTGGATATGGGTGGACTGTTAGGGTGGATTGTTCGAGAATAGAACAAACATTTAGGAAAACATAAGCAAAAATAAAAAAGAAACAATATTGAGGCTTCCCCAGGAACTTGAAACAATCCACCAGAACAAAAATTTGTAAAACATAAGCAAAAAACGAGATTCAGAAAGAGAATAAGGGATTGATAGAAGCATCAAGCCAGAACTAGAATCAGTTGTCTATCCTTGTTAAGGCCCTTCAGGAGTCAGCATTTATAGCTGTGGAAGAGCTTCATGTTCTTGATCAAATCTAACATTATCATTTTGGTTCAACAGTCGTTTGACCTTCCGCGTTGTCATCTTGAGTTTTACTCTTTTGGAGTTCATCTTCACTTGCACTAACCATGGCAATACTAGTAGTTGTGGAAGCCATTTCTGTCAACAATAAGCCATCTTCTTCCTTTTTGTACTTGTACAATGAGGCAGATAGCAAGTAAATTGCGAAATTTATCAAGCTCAAAATGGCCAGTAAATAATAAAACAAATTCAAATTGTTGTTGTCTAGAATGAGACCATTAATCCAACCTTTTTTGCTTGGGGACACTTTCTTTGTAACATCATTCACAATATCCACCAAGACACTACTTAAAAAGTAACCAAGGGACATAGATATCCATGTGAAGGAAGTGGCAAGAGACCTCATTCCTACAGGGGCCTCTTTGTAGAAGAACTCAAGTAATCCAACTAATGAGAACATATCTGCAATGCCAAAAATACCATACTGAAATGAGAGCCAAAACAGA
This sequence comes from Pulicaria dysenterica, assembly GCA_947179395.2. Lineage (NCBI taxonomy): Eukaryota > Viridiplantae > Streptophyta > Magnoliopsida > Asterales > Asteraceae > Pulicaria > Pulicaria dysenterica. The sequence continues at coordinate 55,964,479 of OX359291.1, read as the reverse complement.
CTAATAGGCTCAAATGGATTTATCCTTGATTGGTTTCTCCTCTTAACTTCCACAATGCCTGCAACTCCCATTGAAATTGCGGATAAAACAAGCCCAACCCCAACCCTTTGGAGTTGAGTAATGCCTTGAGGATGTTTGGTGAATTTTCGCGCAAAAGGTACAAAGACAAACTCATAAACCGGAAGGAGGATGGACATGAAGACAAGTGGAATTACAGGAATTGAGCCTGCAGGGAATTCAAGTTTCCCAAGCTTTCTGTTCATAAAGTTGCCTTGGGCTTGTGAGAATGTTTGTAATTGGGCTAAGCAAGTGTTCAAAACTACTGTACTCAGTATGATGGGGAGCATCCTTATTATGATCTTAACTTCTTCAACTTGTGTCACAGTGCATATTTCCCATGGTCCAAGCTCACTTGGTTTTGAAGTATTTGGCACAACTGCTGCCTTGTCCAACCATCTGCACAAGATCATATCAATTACAGCAAGCTTCAGTTTTGGTAGCGAGCTCTATTCGTAGAAAGATGCAACTAGAATTTTAATCAAAATAATTGAACCGTGGTTTCAAATTCTCTTTTGGAATGTGGTAGTAATACGTACGTGAATTGTCTTGTACGAGTGAGTTTTTTACCAACCAATGCCTTATTTGTTTTATTCTCATGTAACTCTTCAACATTCTCTGGGAGCTTTAACTTTCTGTTGTTAAAAGCTGCTACTATTACCTGTTTTGAACATAAAATCTTTAAGAGAGCACTACTACCAATCATTATATAAAGAGAGATAGGTAGAGAGGTAGCCCCCTTTATATTTTTTATAAAAGATCTCCTACTTATCGAGATTGAGATCGAGAGTGAGGGAGAGTGTGTGACAGAGAGAGAGAGAGAGAGAATACCCGAGAAATACTAAGGAAGGGGCTGTCATATGGAATTTGAATATTGTAGAATGGCTTCCCAAGGAGAAATAAACTGAACCCCAAGAAGCTACTTATGGTGGCTAAGAAAAAACCCCACCACCAGCCATGATTGGTGCTAACCCATACAAATCCCGTCACCCCAATGGCGGCACCCACGGTGGTGCTAAGCAAAAGCCAGTTGAAATAGCTTCCTTGGGCCTTGAGTCCTTTTGGTTTGCTGATATCAAATTGGTCTGCACCAAAGGCTGCAAGAGCACCTCTAACACCACCTGACCCTAAGGCCAACAATGCTAGTGAGGTGTAGAACATTATCCCAATCCCCCCTTCCATGCAGTTTTCCTTACCACCACAAGGTTTTGGATGCAGACTAGTGTCATGAGCTTGAATAGTCATCATCACGAAAGCCTGATATCACAATTCTTTTAGACTATCTTCTTTACAAAACATAAAAACTTATCATTAAGTTGATGATGGTTTTCTGTTTGCTTACCACTATTTCAACAACTCCAAACATCATAACAGTATGGAACCTTGAGATGTAAGTGTCGGAAATGAAAGCACCAATGATTGAGAGCAAGAAAGTTGTGCCCATGAAGTTTGTGACTGTGTTTGCAGCACCAGGGATGTTGAAACTCAAATCCTTCATGAAGTATGAGAACATAATCAATACATTTGATATGAATCCCATGTTCTCTAATGCAACCAAACCTGAAAATTAGTTAAAAAACAAAATTTAAGCTGGTTATTATAATTAAATATCATTTTAGTTTCCATTAGTGGATATAAGCAGATTAAAATTAAGACCATTTGTTCTCGTAACATTCATGACCGCCATTACTTACTGTCACATCACTTTTTCCAGCCTATGACTATCTCTTGATTAAACCTAACCTCTACATCACTATCACTACCATTACTGGACCCATATAATATTATATTTATTTGTTACAAAAAAAATTAAAAAAAAAAGAATAATTGTGAGGTCGTCACCAAAATGACAAGACAAACAATACGAGCGGATGACTAAACACCCTAGTTGAGTGTCATCAAATGGCACCCATGATATGCTGGTTATCATCATTTTAAGTTTGTGGGGTTCCAACTCAAAACCAATTGGTTATGAGAGGAGTAGCCCATGACCCTTATAAACTCATTAAAAAGTCACTCTTCCGTCCAATGTGGGACATTACTCAACACGCCCCCTCACGTGTGGCGTTCTTTTTTTTTCTCGCGCCTAAAACGTGGATACTTATGAGTTAAGTGGAGTGGGTGAACCTTGCTCTGATACCATGTAAGTTTGTGGGGTTCCAACTCAAAAACAATTGGTTATGAGAGGAGTAGCCCATGACCCTTATAAACTCATTACAAAGTCACTCTTCCGTCCAATGTGGGACATTACTCAACAATCACTACAAGTACTCTAGCCAATTCGTAAAACAAACGAAATAAGAACAACCTTTGGTACAAAAGCTGCACATACCAAATTTGGCAATGACATATATTGTGATTTTCATGGCTTCGCACCTTTTGGTTTATTGTCATATTCACAATACATAAAAGTTTTTGCAATTGAAAATGATGAGACATAAAACCTAGATTTACCAGAAAATTGCCTGTTAGTGACCGAATATAATTTTACACTTTTATGGCACCATCTTTTTCGTTATAATACTTGTATTATATAAAATCTGTTGAAAATTCATTTCTCATAACTAAAATGTGATTAAAAACCGCGGTATCGGGACTCTTTTATTATTATAATTTCTGTTAATTACGCCTTCTTTTTTCTGCTGTTTAGGAAAGTTAAAGCAATTCATAAATGTGACAACAAGAAAAGGGATGGCATAGGAGAGACACATGTGTGCTTTATTTGGATAAATAAAAAGTGTTCATATTATGGAGACTCACAAGTTTTCGTCACAAGTTGCGGTCTGCCAGGATAACTTATACTTGATTAATGTAGTATTTGACTGGTTACGAATCTAGAAACATGTGTAGTTGAGAACTTAATTATGACTAGCTCTCTTTAACTTTACAAATTGCCACTTAATGTTCTAATTCAAATAATGATGAAGTTTGAGGATAAAATTCTAAACTACTAACTTCAAAAGGATAATGTAGCTATATAATCCTTTCTGTGTTTGAGTATATAACTGGAATTTAGATCTTAATACTGGCTCATATCTATAAGACTGTAACAATCACTGTTTACCATAGATGAAGCCCGAAGCTCTAAAGCCACCCTTTTCATCTCTCGACTTGAAGCTGAACCGACTAAGTAACTTATAGTTCGCGGTTGATTTCTCTTCCCCCTGCATGCATGGATCGACAAGTTAACATAGGATATATATACATACATATACGTTAATATGAAGAACGTTCAATATTGTCCATACTTAAGTTATTGTCCTAAGAGACTATTTTTAGCCTTTGGATCAGTGCCATCAACAGTCCAGATTGCATTTTTAAAATTTTGGGCAGAGGGGGATTTTCGTAATTCACATGTAATGCTTTTACAAATCACATGTGATCGTATAGCTGAAAATATTAAAATTTTAGGATGGTAATGTTCGGGTTTCCGGTTAATCAGGTCTGGTTAACGAGGATTAAGTTGTTCTGGTATTTTAGGGCCAAAATTTAAAACAAAACACATTATATATGAAGTCTTGTTAATTAAATTTAAAACAAAACACATTGTATATTAAATTGTTAAAAAATTTATTTTATTAGATTTTGATGACATAAAAAAATCACTAATGAACACCTCATAATTTAGCAGGTGACACCGGCTCGAAGTGAAAATTTTCACTCCATCTTGTCACAGGCGGACTATAGCTAGGTCCGCCTCTAGCTACACCAAAGAAAGGAGAGAATTGACATACCATGGTTGTAAAATACGAGAGATGGAGCTCCAAAGTTAAAAGAATGGAGGGAAAAGCTTGGGAGTGTTAAAACGAAGGATTCGCTTAAAAAGGAGGAAAGAATTGAGGGGGAACTTTGTACATAACGTTGGAATATCAAACAAATGTTGTTTGACAACATTGTTTCTTCCAACCAACTACACATAACCCTAGTAATATTTATGTCTTTTTATCTGGTTGCCAACTGCATTCCTATCGCTTTCACAAGAACTCCATTCTTATACTCGACAAAACCTATAAACACATAAAGAACATCATCCACCTTTTTAAATATCTTTTTCCCTTTTTGTGACAACACCAGGTGTATCGATATAGTAAGCTAATTACATTTTTAGATGGCATTTAGAAAATGTAGATGAATATATAGTTTTTAGAATTTTATATAGTGTAACAAAATTTCACTTTACATGCCAATAAATGAAGTTATACAAGGGGAGAATTATTGTGAGAATAGATGTTTAAGTGAGAATTGAAGAACCAATCATAGCTACATATCAATTAGATGTTGATTTATTAGTTCCAAGGGTCGCAATTCACCCGTTATAATTTATGGTCATCGCAATTTATTGTTGGTAATGAATAAATGAAAGGACAAATTTATACCACCCTTCAAATTAATTGAAGGGTCAGGATTAATTCTCCAATTTTCACCTTAATATCGATTATCATTTGCAAGGAAACCACCAGTATAGTGAGGAATAATACCTCCACCAGTTTTTCAAGGAAACCACCAACCCAAAAGACTTGAACCAAGACCTTAAGGATATTGTAAAACTCAGGTACTATTAGGACAAGTCCTAGATGATGGAAATAATTTGAAGCCATGAACTCGTAACCATGAAATAAGTCTAGTGTTTGTTTCTTTGATTACCAAAAAATAAGATTTGCCCTAGAAACATGACATATAATAACATGGATCTTCTGTAACCGTAAGCAATCAACCTGCTCAATAAGCTCATAGAAGGTTGTGATGGTGGAGTTTGTTTAGGTGTGAAACGTCCTTGACTAGAACATAAGTCAATGTACCTTAGGATTCTTAGTAAAGCTTTGTGTGTGACACTTGTATGACTTTGTGAAAATTGACTTAAAGTTTGTGCAACATAAGCTACATATGGCTTAATTATATATATTGAAGTAAATGCAACAATTTTTTATTGAAGCTAGAATATTGTAATTGTTCCCCATCCGTGCGTGATAGTTTTAATGTAGGGTCTAGATCAATGAGTTGCATCAAGTTTAGAATAAGAAAATTTTCTTGAATAGCACCCCTTGAGGTAAATGAACTTTTTAACCAATTTTCTATACAAGGAGTATCTTGACGTTTTTACACTTGTTTTAAGGATGTTTTGAGTAAAAGATTATTGTACTGTTTAGGCTAAGCATCTTTACTAGTACATTTTGATGGATACCTTGATCGGACTATTATAAAGTGAATAATCCAAGTTTAGCTTTTTGTCTAGAAAGTGCTAGAATATTTTGAATGTCCTATAATATCTTGAATGTTATGGAAGATTCTAGAACATTGCAGGAAATTCTATATGTAAAGACCCAATTGTACGGATAATATTAAATATTATTTAGAAGAAATAAAGGAATGATATATGGAGTTTATATATTAAGAAGTAAATTAAGATGTGTTTGGGCAACAGATCACAAGACGGTTGTGTGTGAGAGGCTTGCATGTGTCAGATTGGTGACATGTGGCCAGCGGTCGTGACGCGACGCGTTTCTAGTTGCAACGCGTCCGCTTGAGGGACTACACATATGTTTGTCTCTTGGTCGTTTCTCACGAGTTATCTTCTTTGGCGAGGTTACTTTGCCGGTTTGGAAAGAGAATTTAAGGTTATAGGACGTGTGGTAGTGTTTGGGCGTGAATTGAAGGCTCCGGAGGTGTGGTGATACCATTTCGGGCTAGATTTTGACTTGGGCTTCGTTTTTGGGGAGCTCGAGGAATGTTTTGGAGCATGCAAGACCGGTTTTCGATGATCCGTGCGTGAATATTGTTAGATCTATATATGTGGTGATTTGTTTGTCCAGTTTGAGGCGAGTTCAGTTATTTTAAAAAACTGAGCACGAAGACAAAGTCTATTTTGAAAGTGTTAACGATTTTTAAGATGATATATCTATATATGAATGTTTATGGTTGATTAAAGATTTTTGTATTGCATGCTACATATTTATTGATGACATGCGAGTGATTTATGTGATGTTTGTGATGCATACATATATACATATAGATATATGATCTTATGATCATGATGGATTGATATTGTTAAACTTTACAATCTGCTATGATTTTAACATTTACTTGCAAAACTATATGCTGCTCATTATTCTTTAACATGGTTATATGGCTCATATGTGCAATTAAAAATGATTATTAGGACAATGCACAAATGCTTGGATGAATAAAAGTAAAAAAATGAAAGAAATGATATAAAATATCCCTCTCATATAGCTAAAACTCTTGGAAACTTATTGAATAAAACAAATTGAATTTGCCCTAAAGGATTTTGTGGTTATTAATCATAAAAAATATCATGCATGTTACTTTGGTTGAGTACAATTTGGCATGCTTAGGAGATCTCGTTCTTGATATGATTAAATATGAAAGGTTAAACTACGCATGCTTAATTGACTACTTGGATAAATATATATATAATCAATTATGAGTAACAATGACATAATTGATTAATTGATGCATGTAATAGTTGATGTGATGATCAATCATTTTTTATGAACGACTTTAAACATCTTATGTCTTCACATTGCATTATTTTAATTGAAATTTAAATACTACGCTTAGCTAACCCCAATCCTCAAGATTGGAAAGAATTTTGATTCTTGTGCTCCTTGATAGTGTTATATCAATACTCACTCTACTCAATAAAGAGTTGATCAACATAAAAGCCGAGCTACACAAAGATGAAAATGTCAACGATATGTCCGATCTCTCTATAAATATCAAATACTGTATACCGTCACATCAAGAAAGTAAGAGATATGGAAAGTTGACATAAAAATGAGAAGATGTGATCAATCATTCAAGTTGCGTGCGGCCATTTCGCTCAAGCTCAATATTTATGCCAACACAACAACAATAACAAGGAGGAGCATGATCAACAAAATATGGTGATGTAATCACAACGCTCCAATGATGTCAAAAGGGAAGTTCACTTTGTCTAAAAGGGAAGTATAAAATAAGGGGGAGCAAATTTAAGAATACAAAATCTTACAAGTATAAAAGGAAGCACATCTTGAGGGGGAGCACTCAAATAATATTTTGAGGGGGAGTCAAGTGGTGGATAGATTTAAATTGGCAAAAAAATAATAATAAAATAAAATATTTTTCTATGAGGTTAAGAGCTATTAATTTGATTCTACTGGTTCAATCCTAAAAAGGAAAAAGATTGAACACAACCCTCTAAAGCCCAAAAAGGGTTAGGATCTATCTAATGATCTATACAGTTTATAAATAGCAATCCATAGTGTTAGTGCAATCAAGAGATTATATATTTAAATATATCTGATTTTGATGATACAATTTTAATAATCGAATTGAAAGAAAAAAAATATATCCAAGTTAATATAAAAATAATAAGTTTGGTAAAATAATAATTTATATATATATATTTGTGGAAGATCATAACACTGATAAAACCTCACAAAATATATACTACATATTTTATATTGCCAAAACTGAAAAGTTGGGGAAAATAAAAATGACAATATAATCATAGATGAATATATCTTAAAATGTCATTTTTATAAACATATAATTTTCACTTACAAAAATGTTTCATACTGCGTCAAAATAATATATGTCTATGGAACAAAGTTTTTATAACTTTTTGCCAACAAATTTGAATAGACATGATTTTATAAATTGGCAAAAGTGAAAATATGTATTTTAGAATACAAGATAAATATTCTTGAGAGGTATTATTATGCTGTGTATTAAATGATTAGGTAGAAGAGTATATTGTAAGATCTTAAAAGTACATAGGTGACAACTTTATGGCATAAAAGTACACTAGGTGTCACCACCATATTTAACCTCTTATTTAATAAGAAAAAACCAGTCCAAATACACAGTGTAGCGATATTTATCTTGGTGTTTATCATATCTAAAATACAAGTTTTAAAGAGAAGGCCGAAACATAACGGAAATATTTTTTTACGGCTCGAGATTGTGGCAGATAGGCCACGGTCGACCGTGGCATCGACCGTCAGACCACCTGACAGCTTTGTCTCTTCTCAATCTATAAATACCCCATCATTCTCTTCGTTTCTACCTTTTGCCAACTTAGAAATTCTCTCCTACATATACATACACACACTTGATCTTCCAACTTTATATATATTTATCTTTGAGTGTGTTGATTCTTGAAGTTGTTTACATATATTGTGATATTCATACAACTCTTCAAGATCAAGCAGAAGGGAAGCAAGAAAAATAGATTGAGTGATATACACTTTGAGTGAATCGATTTTTTCTTGTATTGAGAGATTATTGTTCATACACCATTGTTGGTGTTTTTGTTGTTCTTGGTGAGGTGTTCTTGAGTGAAGAACACTTTGAGTGTTTTGGTGGGTTTGACTATTCACCACTTGGTTTTTGGGTTAGTGTTCTTGAAGTTCTTGGTGAAGAACTTGGTGATTCTTCTTGGTGAAGAAGAAAGTGTTCTTGGTGAAGAACACTTGTAAGATCTTGGATTTGATCTTTTGGTGGTTGTCACCTACCCGTAAAGGTGATTGTACTTCGGTGATCTCTTCCGGGCTAAGAGGTATTTTGCACGTGGTGCTAGTGGAATTCTTGACGGAGGTCAAGGCGTGGATATAGGTTGGAGTTTAACGTAAAAATCTTTGTGTCATCCTTCTAAACCCTTAACTCATTAATTTCAGCACTTGTATTTGCATATTTATTTTCGCAAGCATATTTGCATTTCTAGCATTTTACTTTTCAGCATTTTATTTCTTATTTCTTTTATTTATTTAATACCGTCATTTAAATTTCTGTCATACTATATATATATATATATATTAATATATATATATTTATCTGGAATATCCATCAAGATTAATATATATATTTACTTATAATAAATATAAATATAAACTCTTATATATATATATATATATATATATATATATGCACTACTATATAAATTTATATACTTTTAGCATCTTTGTATTTTCGCTTATTTACATTCAAGTCATATATTTATTATCTTGTATCTACTAACAATTGTTTCTCTTGTGTCTCATATTTAATTATTTATTTAAATAATCGAAAAAGTGGTCATAGAAACTATTCAACCCCCTTCTAGTTTCTACACATAGCAATGGTTCAAGAAAACAATACATGTTTTGATCTTGGGATTGCTAAAAGTAGTCCACCACTACTGCACCACCAATGAACTGGCTGCTACACCGCTCTTGGATTTACCCGAGCTTCAACACGCGAAAACTTGTGTGTCTATATCGTCGATCACCAAAAACGAGACACCCTTGGTGTTCTTTGATTCGACGAGAGAGAGAGCCGAGAGAGAGAGTATGCGTATGAGAGGGTGGAGGAGAGCAGGATTCTTTTCGGAATTCTAATAATGAATTTCTTAAGGAAATTAATCATTCTCTAGGTTTAAATACTTAAACAGACCCAAGCCTGTTCAATTAAAGCCCATAACTTTAATTGAAGTTTTAATCCTTGCACTTTGACCCGTGAACCTTTCTAGTTAAATAATTAACTATTAATTAACTGGTTCGTTAAATATTAAACTTAATATTTAATTTCCCTTTAAATAATAAATAACTATTTATTATTTATTTCCTACTAATAATTAATTCAAACTGGTTAATTATTTACTTCTCTCTTTCTATAATTAATCCAACTGATTAATTATTTACACACAAAATAATGGTAAATTCCAACTGTTCTAATTTGAGTGTGTAACAGTGTGACCCTTTAGTCTCTTATAACATTGGACACAATGTACCCATTAATTATCTCTGCACATAATCCAACAGACTACCACTTGTGCAAAATAAGTAATAGTTACTGTACATTCTTCGCCTAAGGAGGTCCCTGGCCAGACACTTAGGATAACCAGATTATAAGAACTCTTATACCCCAAAGTAACTTGTAATAAAACAAAACCTCATAAGTCAACTGTTTATGAGTTACCTCTTATAAACTAATTTTTTATAACTAACTATCATAAACTACCTTTTTATGAATGGGTACGGTTTTATATAGGTTTGTCCCTTGCAGCGCGATATTTCAATTTGGAGAATGAGCATAGAGAGTGTCAACTCAAAATCTCAAGAATTATGTTCATGACATACTTGATTTCAAAAACTGCGTGATAAACGACAAATAACAAATCAGTTCGTTTGGGCACGGCCGTACACTTACAAGTTTTTTCTAATCAGTCAAGGGGCCCGGAAATATCTCTCCTAAAAAGGAGGTGCAAATACCATCTTGCATATTTGCATTTGGCAATACGGCTCCCACTGAATCTAGATACGCCCCTTATGACCACCCTGTTACGGCGTGACGTTAGAACGTACTAAGGAGACAATATTACCGCATCCCAAACCAAATACCTTAGGTTTGAGGATAACCTATGTGATAAATACTTTTGACATGAAATCCACGAAGTATTTTTCGTGGTGGGTCAATCAAATATTCGTAACCCTAACGAATATCCGTCAATTTTGGTCCGCAAAAACCTTTTGCAGCTATATTTGATATACTTTATAATCTACCCCAAAATTACGATGACTTTATAGACCTATCAAAGTTCCCACCAAGATAAGTAGTCACGGATAATGTTTTGAATAAACCTAGTTTATTCCTGGATGAACCAAAACATACAAAATGGTGAAAAATAATGAATCTAATTTATGCATCCTTCATATTCCACCCTGGAATAAAGATGCATAATTTCTACCATTTCATTGAATCGATTCACAGCGCTTATCTGAATTACTTATTATTTTACATTGTAACTTATCACGGATTACAAAGAAAATAATACGATTTATAAACCTAAAAACTCAAGACTAGTACCCTGAAGTACCATATCTTGTTTTTTGCTAGAAATCGTTCTTGCAACCTAAGAGCAGTTCGATACTTACTTATTTTTATAAATTCCTTAAACTTTGGAGAACCGAAAATAACTCCTCAGTTTCTGATTTTATAAAATAATCTTCTTGTAATTAAAACTTTAATTACACTTTGTAGATGTATTAAATCTTACTAGATTCATACCCTTTTGAAACAATAAATCCTTTTACACCAACTTGTAAATATGATATTAGATTCCTAGTGTATATAAACACTTATCTAATTTCATTACTAAGGATATTGAAGTACATCCTATTTTACCATTTCTAACGTTAGTCAACTAAAACAACATTAATCATTCTAACTTTTTGAACTCCTTTAAGCATAATTTTATTCAAGTCATATCTTGACTTAAAATCCTGCAATGACATCTTTATTGAGTACGTCTCAATAAGTCATGCGCTCCTCGTATTAGTTCTTTTTCAAGAACTTACTGCTTTAGAGAACTTCTAAAATCATCCGATGATTATGTTCTTTAAAAGTTCATTCTTGTATTTATCATACTAGTTAGATCAACCTTGATAACTTGATAAATACACTAGTCAGATGCTCCCACTATCTCTTATGAAAATATGCATTACTTTAAAACACCCTTTTTAGACTCGGTCAATCCTTGACTAATACACCTAAAACTTGTGTTTTAAAACACTTGTTCAGTTTTTGTAAGAAATTTAAACGTTTTATGAAACCAGAATTTGGATTTCACATATATCCATCTTTCCAATTATGGAATGTGGTTTCATTAACACATTTACAAGTATAAAACACTTGTAAAGATATTTTAAATTTCTTTGGCTAAAACATTTAGTATAAAACAACCTTGATTATAATAACCATTACAATCGCCTTTATACTTTCTTAAATGTTTTGTTCAAAAACTTTTATCCAAAAATAATAACTATTATTTCTTACTTGATCATGTTCAAAGCCTTGAACATTTGTTTTTCATAAAATTCTTAAATACTTGCAGATTAGAAAGACTTATCTAATCTCATAAACATGACTTGTTTATCCAAGTATTTATATAGTGAGAATTAAGTAACTACAACAATTATTGCATAAGATCATTATGAACCATCTATTAAGTCAAAACTTGATTTATTAGTTCCTTTTAGTCTCAACTGGACTAACTTGATTCATTAAAAACATACGTGCACGGATATAAGCCAAATAATTCAAACCTTTCAAATATTTATGTTGGTCCCTTGGTGAGAATAACAACAAGCAACAGTGTGTAGAAGGGGGGGTTGAATACATTTATTGCGGAAATTGAACAAATCAAATAAAAGTGTTACACACAGTAAATCAAACCACGACTAGTTGAATGCTTTTATTAATATGAAGATGATTACAATGCTTTGAATAAGAAGATGATCACATTAATTATCAAGTAAGCAACTCTTGATATATAATCACCTAATATAAATCTCTCAATCTCTCAAACTTGGCTATCTATAATCAACTTATGATTATAGATACTGACGACTCTCTAAACAGGATTTTTCACAGATTGAATCAACTAATGATTACTTACCAATATCACAACTGATGTGATAATTCAAACACACGAATGATCTGGCAATCTGTGAGTTTCTTGATCACTGACAAATAGTGATTCAAGAATCGTAACACATACGGTGAGGTGAGGTTTTCGGATCTGTAATCTTTATCAGAATCGTAGTCGTACCTCTAAACTTATCAGGAGATAAGTATTTATAATCCTGTTGCTACGGTTCCTAACAAACTGAACTAATCCTAATTTGCTAACTAACTATCGGATAACTCGGAATCTTGAATCTTGAATCTTTTTATCTTGAGTCTTCAATCTTCAATCTTGATTCTGGAGTCTTCTTATCCGCGCCGTAGATATAGAGAGTTAAAATAGAATTTAAAACACATTTTAATTCTCTTGGACTTACTTCTTTAGTCAGGCTGAGTTACTCAGCTTGAAACTCATCAAGCTGAGTTCTTCGGGAACAAACCCGAATTCAAACATGAACTAACACGTATAATTATTAACTCATCCTTAGAAGTTCAAAGAGTTAAATAAAACAAATTTAGTAACTCTGTCGAGCTGACTCTGCTTCTAAGCTGAGTCACTCAGCTTGAAACACATCAAGCTGAATACTCGATATATACCTTATGTGACATACACAGATTATCAAACACATTAATAATTTAACTAAGGTATTATATAAACTGATCGAACACATGCTCAGTTTACATTCAGCTTATACTCAGTCTAAAACACTATAAGTGTTCAGTCTGACTAAGCTTCATAATTTTGTTTAAGTTATACGTAGAACTCATCTTACAAACTTAACTTTGTCTCATCAAATCTAAACTGATGAGATCATTTTCCCAACAATTTAAGACATAACATCAACGAGAAATGTTTTAGAACCTAACCAAAAAAAATTAACCAAAATTCTTAAACAGAAACAATTAAATCCCAAAAAGATTAAAGTTCAGTAGCTAAGGACACGAATTATTAAATTAACCGTAAATGCACGTGAGATCTCGAATGCTAGGACGCTTCACTTTCCATCTCCTCCTGCAATGAACGATTGCAAGATATCATAATACTCGTAAAAACTTTACAAGTGGAAAGTGACAAAGAAGCTAATCACATGATACCTGAGGAGCAAGACTTGCCTCCTGCCTCGTGACCCTTCAGACAATCTATTTTCCAATGTCCGGTCTCACTACACTTAAAGCATCGGTTCTCGGTTTTTGGCTTGTTTGGATTTGGCTTCTTGCCCTTATTGTTGTCAGTGGCTCTGGGTGCATTCTGGCTGGGCTGGGTCTTACCCTTTCCCTTTCCGTTGCACCCCTTCCTCTTCTTATAGCCGCCATTGTCCACCATGAGGATGTCCTTAGACTTGGTCCCGATACTCTGCTCCGCTATCTAAAGCATGGAGTGCAACTCTGCCACGGATATCTCCATGTTGTTCATGTTGTAGTTGACTATAAAAGGCTTATAGTCGTCTGACAACGAGTTGAGTATCGTATCCGTTGCTAGCTGCAACGGTACTTGGTGCCCAAGCCTCTCCAGGTAGTCGATGTAACCTTTCATTTTCATGACGTGGTTACCGACCGATGTCCCTTTCACCATCTTGCACGAGTTAAATGCCCTAGTGGCATCATAACGCTTCGTGCGGGCTTGCTTCTGGAACATGTCCCTCTGCTGGCGGATCATGTTGTAGGCAGGAGTTTCCATCATGCTTAACTGCAACTCAGGACTCATCGTTGCAAGCATGAGGCAACTCACGTCCAGGGCGTCGTTGGAGTGCTTCTGAAAAGCCTCCCTGACTTCTGCCCTAGCGTTGTTGGTATGAGGGTTCCCCAGAGGTTGTTCTAGGACATACCACTTTCTCTCGTGCCTCAACACGATCCGGAGATTTCTCTCCCAAGTAAGAAAGTTTGGCCCGGTGAGCTTATCCTTCTCAAGGATAGAGCGAAGAGAGAGGTTGTTAGTGTTGGTAACGTTGGTTGCCATCTACAAATTAAAACCCAGTTTAATTAGTAATTACAAATAAACTTTTCTAACATATATCATCAAAACCCATAAAATAATATATATATCAGACTTAGGACCCATAGTTCACATACTTGACGCAAGGTTTGGTTACTTCCCGCCAAGTCATGCTATTTCTGGTAGGTAACACCCTGTACAAATCGTACCTAACTGGTACGACTCCTAGAACCTCGTAGAGCACTTAGACCCAGTCTATTTTGTTTAACTCTACTCTAGTGCTTTTAGGGCCGGGACTCCCGATTATCACCAAAATAGATCGCACCACCTAAGACAGTATGAATTCTGGCCGGGACTCCCGATTATCGCAGAATCTCTCATACCCTTTGCCGCAATGGTTTGAACCCTGATGCCCAAGGTTTGGTCACTTCCGACACCCGAGTACCGTTTAACAGCAAAGGTGTACCATTAAATGGGTAGCACACTGATATAAGATTTTCTTGGGTTTTATAATTAAGTTTAAAAGAAAAACTTAATTTTTCAGTTTTTGAAAAACCATTTTAAAAGCATCTGTTTTTTAAAATACGATTTACATGTGTACCTATACTAGGTGCACAAAACGGCTTTATAAGTTCCAAACTTATAATCTTGACAAAACTTTAAATTTATAAAAATTTAACTAACACGACTAACAACCTGTATTCATATTTTAGTTTGTCATAAATCGTGGTTTTTCTCTGTTTAATAATTACCTATTATTAAACCCTTTTTATAGCATCACATACAAATATGGACAAGTATAAAAGGATCACAACCACGCAGATAATAAGCAGATAAAAAACCTATAGTTTTGCCAACTAATCCTAAGGTCAATCCTAAGGATAAAGGACTTGGAATCGCCTTCATGATGTATTGCTGCCACTTGCCTTGACATCTCCTCTGAACTCACCGAACAATGTGCAAGCCATCATCTTGGAAATCTTCTTGAACTCCGCCTCGATTATGGGACAAAAACTACATCTACACTATTACAAATACAACAATAAAGGGGATGTAAGTGGCACGCAGGCCTCCCCGAACCAATACAAGATTACAATTGAAAAAGGGATTGTAATTGGCACGCAGGCCTTCCCAAAACCAAAAAGAAAAAGAAGATGAATAAAAGCGAGTCCTAACTCGGCAAAACTATAGCTTTAAATATAAAAATGGTAAACTATGCCATAAAACGCATCACCTGATTCGTTTAACCATTCTCATCTACCCTTTTGATTAATAACTATCAACCAAAACGAGAATTATGATCTTCTAAAGCATTTAAATTTACTTGACCCAAAAAGTTTTTCAACAATCTTTGAAAAACTGGACTTTATCCACAAACATGAATGAAATCCTATGTCGGGTTTTTACTAGTTTTATCAAAAACTTAAACATGACAAAATTTTGGTCATTATTTAAAGGGTTGAAGTCATTAAAGACAAAGATGTTTTCCCTCATGTTTCGATATGGCACATTAACTATTTTTTTACACATATGGCCATTTAACTTGTAAGAAACCTGTTATTATAACCATTTTGGTGATTTTGACCTGCAATAGCAGGTCATCTTCTTTCCCAATTTCTTTCACTTCGAATACTAATTTTGAAGCCAAAATTCTCCTTCTACACTTAATGAAAATCAATGATTCTTGACTCTATGGAAAGGTAATCTAGTTTTCTATCAAGTAATACAAAAAAACCGAATAAAAACGAGTTTAAAATATGTCAATTCATCAAAATATCGTAAGGGTGTCGAATAGGGTCATTACCGACTTTAATTAGCAATAACTTGGCCTACACTTGATGGTTTTTTATGAATTTGGTGTCCATTGAAAGGTAAAAAGATTATCTACCACAATCTATAAAAAGAATGATGTAAAACGATCAAGAATCGAGCAAAAAAGCACTCTTTTTTTCTGCCCTGTTTTCGAACAAAAAACCCACAAAAATCGAGACTTTGAGCACCAAATTCTCCCTAAATACTTGACGAAAATTCATGATTTTGGTGTCATTTGAAAGGTATAATAATAAATTACAAGATTCTACAAAAAAACACAAAACCGATCAAAAATCGACCCAAAAATCACAAAAAAGGGCTAAAAACGGGCTGGCAGGTTGCAGGTCACGCTTTGGCCACATCGACACGATTTTGGTAAGTTAAATGGCCAAATGTGTAAAAATAAAAGTTAATGTGCCATATCGGAACATTGGGGAAAACATGTTTGTGTTCAGTGACTTTAACACTTATTTAAATATCATCATCTTGTTTCAATCCTTTTATATAAACTTATTTCTGGAATTTATTTATAACGTCTAGACTTGTCGTAATAAATAAGTATCCAAAATATATATATATATATATATTTCAACTAGACTAATTAAAATATATATATAGAACTCTAGTTTATATAAAACACTTATTAATTTTATGTTTAAAATTAATAACCTTGTATTTAACCGGAAAAACAAAAACTGGGTTAGTTATTCTTGGGCCAACAATCCTGGGTCGTAAACCCCATTGGGCCGAGAGTTACCTGGGTCGAGCACCATCTGGGACGAGAGCCCCTTGGGCTAGAAATTCTCTTGGACCGAGAACCTATCTAGGTCGAAAGCCACTTGGGCCGGAACCCTTCCTAGGCCGAGACCTCACCTGGGCCGTGGTGCCTGGGCCGAAGCCACGTCACTCCCGACCGTCGCCCTGAGCCTTGCTGTCGACGATCGCTGCACGCTGCAGCTACCGCCAATCGGCTCCACCCTGCGACCGCCGCTGACCGCCTGGTTCGCTGACTGCCGCACTGCTGCAGCTGCCGCCGAACACAGCCACTGCCGACGATAGCCGCCGGCTACAATGGTGGTTTTGATCTCCTTCTTCCGATTAATACATCAATAAAATTTTTAAATCTAATCCTTTTAATCCATTAAAACTAACCAGTTCTAATATCAGAATTAAAAAACTAGATTCAATCAAAAACCAAATTTTTAATTATTAATATGAGCAAAGCTGTTCTATTAATAATTAATAATCCTAAAACTAGATTTTAACCTTTTAAACAAAAAAACAGTTTAAAATTCTGGTCAAGATCAAGTTTTAGATAAAAAAGTTTATCTTTTAACCGTTTAAACATAAATCTTGTTTAAACTTATCTGATTTAAAGTTAATCCTTTTATTATCTGGATAAAAACAGAAACTTGTTTTCATCACCCTTAGGTTTTCGATTTTCGTGAGGAGAAAAGGAAAAAAATGAAGTAGAAGATCATATACCATAAAACGAATCAATTAACTTGTTTCAACTAGGTTTTATTAATTAAACAAATTGTTTAATTTTCTTGATTAAACTTGTTTTTATCAAAAACATAATCCTTTTAACTGTTTAAACTAACTCTTTAAACTTTCTGATTAATAGGATTAAATCTTTTTGTAACTGGATAACAAAAACAAACTGTTTTTGTTGTCCTCTTGATTATCAAAAAAACCAAAAACAAGTGGAAGATCAAGAACAAAACCTTAAAACTAAAAAAACAGATAAAACTATAAACTATAGATCATAGAGCCGAGGCTCTCATACCACTGAAGGGTTTTGATCTCCCAAACCACCCTAAGACACAAACAGGTCAATCCTAAGTTTGATTCTACTGGTTCAATCCTAAAGCGGAAACAAATTAAACACAACCGTCTAAACCCCAAAAATGGTTACGATCTATCTAATGATCTATACAGTTTATCAATAACAATCCATAGCAATAGTTCAAGAAAACAATACCTGTTTTGATCTTGGGATTGCTAAAAGTAGTCCACCACTACTGCACCACCAATGAACTGACTACTAGACCGCTCCTGGATTTACCCTAGCTTTAACACGTTAAAACTTGCGTGTGTGTGTATATTGTCGATCACCAAAAATGAGACCCCCTTGGTTTTCTTTGATTCGACGAGAGAGAGAGAGCCGAGAGAGAGAGAGTATGCGCAGGAGAGGGTGGAGGAGAGCAGGATTCTTTTCTGAATTCTAATAATGAATTTCTTAAGGAAATTAATCCTTCTCTAGGTTTAAATACTTAAACCCTATCCAGGCCCAAGCCTATTCAATTAAAGCCCATAACTTTAATTGAAGTTGCAATCCCTGCATTTTGACCCCCTGAACCTTTCTAGTTAATTAAATAACTATTAATTGACTCGTCCGTTACATATTAAACTTAATATTTAATTTCTCTTTAAATAATAAATAACTATTTATTATTTATTTCCTACTAATAATTAATTCAAACTGATTAATTATTTATTTCTCTCTTTCTAATAATTAATCCAACTGTTTAATTATTTCCACACAAAATAATGGTAAATTCCAACTGTTCTAATTTGGGTGTGTAGCAGTGTGACACTTTAGTCTCTTATAACATTGGACACAATGTACCCATTAATTATCTCTACACATAATCCAACAGTCCTCAAGCCTATGATATTTGGCTTGGGATGCGGAGACTTGTGGTTACTTGGAGCGTCTTAACTTTACACAGTAACAAGGTAACCGTACCGGGCATATCTGGAGCCAGAGGTAACCATACGAGTGTTCAAGAGTTGACTCTTACCATGCTCACACTCATAACCGAGATATCGAGCTGCAAAGGGAAAAGCTTAAAGTAAACCCATTAAAAACAGTTTGTTTTATAAAGTTTTTATTATTACATTTTCACAATACTTGGGTATAAGCTTCCTTATGGCCTGGTTAACCTAAGAGCATTTCTAGGCGCCACCTTAGGCCAGTGTCATCAAGTATGGCTTGCCAACATACACAAGTGGGAGTCTGTTATATTTGTGTGCGTAGTCAGCGAACCCTTATGTCACGTCCAACATCACATGACACTCAAGGGTCACACTTTTAAGGGGCCTATAATCCGAGAAGTAATGCAACCACACTCGGGAGAACGGATTTATAACTAGTTAGTTATAAATCAAAAATCGTAAGTTACGGTTTTAACTTACGAAGGAGAGAAATTACCAAGATATTTAATTGACAAGAAAATATATATTTATTATAATAAATATATAATGTTAATTATATTCAAATTTAATAATTTAAGTTTAAATTATTTGATTTGGATAAGGATTAATTAATAATTAATTAAAGAAAATTAAAAATAAAATATCTATATATATACACATATGGCCGGACACCAATGTGTCTATATATTAGATTTCTATATTCATTTTAATCTTGTTAATTATTATTACTAAGTTTTCTTGTAGATTAAGTTAAATCAAAATTAGGAAAGAATGTATGGTTTCCTAATTACAACTTAATTCCTATTAGTATAAATAGGGGTTAAGTGGTTTGGTTTAAACTTGTACAAAAATTCTACACATTAGAATTTTTCTCCTCCTCCTTTATTCTCTTGGCTTCGGCTGATTACACAAACCAAGAACCGAGTTCGGTCCATGGTCGATCTTGAGTACGGGACGTTTGTCGTGGTTTCTTTTCATTCCTAGCGTGTCTCGTTTGGCTTCATCATTGGTCGACTTAATCTTGAACAACCTAGGGTAAGGAATGTATAATCCTAACCTTGAATGTTCTTATTCTTGAATATTTATATGTTTGATAATATATATATATATATATATATTTATATGTATATATGAAAGTTATTGTATCTTGTTCATATGATCATATATATCATTGTTTATATATTGTACATGCAAGATTCGATATTATATATATATATATATATATATATATATATATATATATATATATATATAAAGCATCCTCGAACCCACAAAAGTCTCCGAGGCATTTCATGATCCAGACTGGATGATCGCTATGCAAGAAGAACTACATTAGTTTGATCGCCTAAAGGTTTGGAGATTGGTACCTCTTTCATATGGAAAATCTGTAGAGGGGACTAAGTGGGTCTTCAAGAACAAACGGAATTCTGATAGAGTGGTGGTGCGACACAAGGCAAGATTGGTTGCAAAGGGCTACAATCAACAAGAGGGCATTGACAAGGACGAAACTTTATCCCCGGTTGCTCGTATCGAAGCTATTCGCCTCTTTCTCGCATATGCAGCCTATCGAAGCTTTTGTGTTTTCCAAATGGATGTGCAAACGGCCTTCCTAAATGGAGTTCTAAAAGAAGAGGTATATGTTGCACAACCCGAGGGGTTTGTCAACTCCCTGAAGGGTTTTGATCTGACCAAACCACCAGTCAATCCCTGGTTTTGATCCACTAGTTCAATCCTAAAGCGGAATTGGATTGAACACAACCCTCTAAACCCCAAAAGGGTTAGAATATTTAAACTAATGATCTAATACAATTTCTCAATAACCTACAATAAAGGTTTAGGATTTTACCTGCTTTGGTCCTGGGATTGCTAAAGATAGTCCACCACTACTGCACCTCTAATGAACTGACTGCTAGACCGCTCCTGGAATCACCTGAACTTCAACACTCAAAACCTTGAGTGTATGTGTGTGTACGTCGACCACCAAAAAGCCAAAAATCTTTTTTCCTTTTTCCTTGTTCGACGCAAGAGAGAGCCGAAAGAGAGAAAGAGAGCGCGATGGCATGAGGGGGAGAGAGAGAGGGAGGCTAGGGGTTTTCTTTTTGCAATTTCAATTCACTTATGATACCTTAAGGCTTAAAAGGTTATTTATAAAAAAACCTTATTAAAGCTCAAGCCCGTTTAATTAAAGCCCATGTCTTTAACTAAACTTTCATTCCTTGCAATTTAACCCCCTGGACTTTACTAGTTAATTAATTAACTATTAATTAACTGGTCCATTAAATATTAAACTTAATATTTAATTTCCCTTTAAATAATAAATAACTATTTATTATTTCTTTCTTTCTAACAATTAATCTATATAATTAATTATTTATATCTCTTTCCAATAATTAACTCAACTAATTAATTATTTACTTTTCTCTCTAATAATTAATCCAACTGATTAATTATTTCCACACATAATAATGGCAAATTCCAACTGTTCTAATTAGGTGCGTAGCAGTGTGACCCTTTAGTCTCTTATAATATTGGATACAATGTACCTATTAATTATCCCTGCACATAATCTAACAGACTCCCACTTGTGCAAGATAAGGAATAGTTACTATACATTGTTAGCCTAAGGAGGTCCCTAGCCAGACACTTAGGATAACCAGGTTATAAGAACTCTTATACCCCAAAGAAACATGTGATAAGAATCTCATAAGCAAACTGCTTAAGTGTAAAATGTTATAAACCAACTGTTTATAAACTAACTGTCATAAACTACCTGTTTATGAACCAACTATCATAAACTACTTGTTTATGAATGGGTACGGTTTTATAGGTTTGTCCCTTGCAACGCGATATTTCAATTTTGAGCATGAGCATGGGAACTGTCAACTCAATAACTCAAGAATTATGTTCATGACATACTTGATTTCGAAACTGCGTGATAAACGACAAAGAACAGATCAGTTCATGCACTTACCAGTTTCTCTAATCAGTCAAGGGGCCAGAAATATTTCTCCTAAAAAGGAGGTACAAATACCATCTTGCATACTTGCATTTGGCAATACGGCTCCCACTGAATCTAGACACGCCCCTTATGACCACCCTGTTACGGCGTGGCGTCAAGACGCACTAATAAGACAATAGTTACTCGTTCCCAAACCAAATACCTCAGGTTTAAGGATAACCTATGTGATAAATACTTTTGACACGAATCCAGGAAGTATTTTTCACGGTGGGTCAATCCAATATTCGTAACCCTAACGAATATCCGTCAATTTTGGTCTGCAAAAACCTTTGGCAGCTATATTTGACATTCTTTCGAATCTACCCCAAAATTACAATGACTTTATAGCCCTATCATGGTTCCTACCAAAATAAGTAGTCACGGATAATTTTTTGAATAAACCTAGTTTATTTCTGGATGAACCAAAACATACAAAATAGTGAAGAACAATGAAACTAATTTTTGCACCCTCCATATTCCACCCTCGAATAAAGATGCATAATTTCTACAATTTCATTGACTTAATTCACGGCGTTTACCCGAATTACTTTAAAAACATATCAAGTATGATATGATGAACTATATACCCATATCCACTCCCATGGATGCGAAGACAAAACTATCTGCTGATCTTGACGGGTCACCTAAAGATTTAAAAACATATCGGGGGATGATTGGATCATTACTGCATTTGACTGCAAGCCGTCCTGACATCATGTTCTCTACCTGTCTCTGTGCCCGGTTCCAGGCAAATCCCAAGTAGTCACATCTACAAGCAGTAAAGCGAATCTTCAGATATCTCAAAGGATCTATGGATCCTGGTCTATGGTATCCCTGAGATTTCTACTTGGAACTCTATGCTTAATCTGATGCTGACTATGCTGGTTGCATGCTTGATCGGAAAAGTACCTCTGGCAGTGCTCATTTTCTAGGTGACCGCTTAGTATGCTGGGCCTCAAAGAAACAAAATTGTGTGTCCACCTCCACTGCTGAAGCAGCGTATGTTGCTACTGCAGTGTGTTGCTCTCAAAGCTTATGGATACATACATAACTATCAGATTTTGACCTACGGTACGACAAGATACCATTACTATGCGACTCCCAATCTGCCATAGACATTTCTTGCAATCCGATACACCACTAAAAAACAAAACACATTGATATTAGTTATCACTTTATCAAAGATAATGTGGAGAAATGCTTAATTGAACTTTAGTATGTCCACACTGATAAACAGTTGGCTGACTTGTTTACCAAACCATTGGACGAAAGTCGCTTTAATGATATGGTCTCCAAGTTAGGCATGTTCAACTTAAGAATATAACATACTGTTCTTTTCTTTCCTTTCTTATTTTCCTCTTTTTTGAGCGGGTTTTACCCTGTTTGTTCATTTGTGCAGTTACAGGATGCATTATTCAAAGGGGAGTGTCTATTTGGCTATACACATACTGCATATATGTAGGGGGAGAAAACGATAGACACAATAGACACACTGATGTTTCTGCCTCTGTCTCCCTAAGTCTGAACACTTTGAAATATATGCAACAGTTTAGGGGGAGTGTCTTTAAAAATAATCAAAAACAAGTTATAACCTATCGGCCCTATTCATAGAATGTACTAGAATTTAAAGTTACTAAGGGTTGGTAAGAGTTATTGACCTATCTATCTCATTTTGTCGATATTGATAGGTCATGTGGTTCTATAAGAAAAATTCAAAGTGTTAGGTTAGATAGTGAACTATCGATTTGGACCCGTCGAACCAATTTTCAAGAAAATTCCCAAGGGTCAGAGTATAAATGAGTCTATCAAACCAAGTTCACTTAATTTGTCTGTTTGTGTGCACAAGTGGTCTATCGAACGGATCCTATCGAACAAGTCCTTCAAAATTTGTCTAAGGGTTTGTGTACACAAGTGGTCTATCGACCGTGTCCGATCGCACGGATCCTATCGACCGGATCGTATCGAACCACTTCTTGAAAATAGACCAAGGTTTGTGAGTAGTGTTCATGCTCTATTGAATGTTTCTATCGACTGCGTATGCCCTATCGAACCATTCTATCGACCGCGTCCTCTTTACCGTGGTTGGTCCAGTGAGAGCTCGACACGTGTCCTAGGCTATATAACCGTCCCATCCCCCCATCAGATCAGTTTACTTTTTCAGAATTCAAAAACTTCGCAAACTCTCTCTCGATTTGGTTACTTTGATTTTCCAATCCTCTCGTTAGTCTGGCAAAATTTGTAATTTTAGACTCAAAACACTTGTAATCACAAAGGTAACAACATTCACGGATTACATTGTTAAGAAAAATGAGTTTATTTGATGTTTTTAGGGCTTGAAAGTATCGAACTCAGTGGGTTTTTGGGTACTTTAATTGGACTTTTGACTATTAAATCGATATCGTTTGGGGAAAACAAATTTGCATTGGGGCTTAGGAACACTAGGGGAACACTAATATACAAAAATATTTCAAAAATCTCAAAAAGTGTTCTTCGTGTTCTTGGAGTGTATGAACATACACTTGTGATTCAAATTTTGGTTCAAAAAGGGGTGTTAAGATGATTTTTTGGCTATACTTCAGGGTTGCAAAGTTGTTTATTTACATCTAATTAATGTGTTTCAAGTGTCAGAACAACTTTTGTATATGTGTAATCATCATGTACATAATGAGGGCTTTAGGTGTTATAGATTTTCTGGTTAAACTTCAAACTTTTCAAAGTGTGTAGACTTGGTCTAATCTGGTCAACTTAGTATCATTCCTTCTAATTTTCTAAGTCTGATCACAACTCAATGATTTTCACGAGTACATGGGTCTTGCCACTTATCTTTGTATCTTAGACTTAACGTGTTTACTTTCTCTGTAGATATAATGGCTCAAGTAGAACAAAACCCCGATAATCTTGTACCCAGGGCTGAGTTTTTGTCAGCCAAAACCCATGAAAATAACAAGTTTATCAACCTTGAAACCTTAAAAAATCCCACCTATCAAATCATAAATGAAATACTCTACGTCCACCCACTAAACCATGCACTCACTTACAACCCTGCTACCACCGGTACTCATGTCCTAGAGGTATATGCTCAACAATTCTGGAGGACATGTAAGATACATACAAGCAGAAGGGGAACTCTCTCATTTAGAGCTGTAATAGACGAGTATGAAATTTTCAGCACAATCAACAGACTTATGGAGATTCTCAGATTACCAGCAGCAGATAGCAGACCTCCTGCCACATCCTTTGATGAAATACCCGATGAGGCTATCTGCTTGGCGGCCATCCAGGCAATGGGATACGCAGGGGTAC
This sequence comes from Pulicaria dysenterica, assembly GCA_947179395.2. Classification (NCBI taxonomy): domain Eukaryota; kingdom Viridiplantae; phylum Streptophyta; class Magnoliopsida; order Asterales; family Asteraceae; genus Pulicaria; species Pulicaria dysenterica. The sequence continues at coordinate 55,939,211 of OX359291.1, read as the reverse complement.
TATAGAAGAAAGCCCAGTTCAAGAGAACCAACCTGCATCCTATGTACAATATTCTGATGACAGTGCTCCAGAAATGTCTAACTCCTAAGCATACTAGAAGAAGAAAGTTCTCATGCCGAAATGGATTTCAATGACAGAGATGCAGACTTTGATACAGACCTTGATGATGACAAGGAACTTTACGAAGATCTGCATACCTCACCTCAAAGGCATGAGGAAAAACAACTAGAGGAGGAACCAAATGACCAAGCACTCGCAGACCTCTTTCAAAACATAGATGATTATGTTGAGATTCCTACACGTCCGACTTCCCCTCGCATGGTCTTCACCTTTGAACCAGAATTTGATGAAAGAGCAATTGTAGCAAGAAAACGAGAATATGTTGCTACTGCAAGAAGGGAAGCAAGAAGGAGACCACCAAAAAAAGAAAACATTTGATGTGTCTCGGGTTCTTAGGGGTGTAAAAACAAAGGTTTATGAACATTTTCCTCCTCCTCGTGGTCAATTCAGAATTTCTGCAGCAGACATCATTCAACGAAATCAACAAGAAGAAGTTGATGCAAAAGCTAGATAAGATTCCGAGTGGCCACTACCACCAAACTACGTTATTCCCGCAACTCCTCGAGTGTACACCGGCGAAAAGGGCTTAGACAAAAACAATATGTTCACCAGAGAAGCCAGCCGGCAGCCAATATGGAAAAGGTACTTCGTCAATACTGCTTATCTTGAAGATAGAATTCCAGATATATACAGCAGTGAAATCAAATAGCTCACACCTCCCAAGCTGCGGGGCTTGGATGAGAAACAGATAAGAAGATACGAAAATATTCTGAACGCAACCAAGTCTCCAAAACATGTCATAATGTCTGATTACCCAATTGTTGAGATCCTAAATGTGTATACAGAAATCACGTACAATTTCAAGTATGCAATCTATGAAGTAAAAAGAGCTTAAGGAGAAATCAAACTAAATGAAGCCGATCTGAGATTTGTCAAGATCCATGATATCACATTCATTTATGACACTCTATCTCGGAAACATGGTTTGTTGAGGATCATGACATGCAGCTTGGTGAAGATAACAACTACCTCAAGGTCAATCTTCTCAAGCCTAATCAGAGTCATCCTGATCTTGATCAACTTGAAGAATTAACAACAATATATGAAGGTCATCTAAACTACAGAGGTGATAGAGGTGTCGTCTTTCATAATGAAAAGATAGAGAAGATATTTGTCAGAATGGAAGAGCAAAACTTGATCCTGAACCAAAACTTATAGTTTCACACATATACGAAATATATATTAGAGCAGTAAAGATAGAAACTTTATAAGGTAACAGATCAGAAACTTGATCTTAACCATAATATAAGTTTCACACATATATAAATAGTATATAATCATGATTAAACTTGTTCCCCACCGAGCCTAGAAGAAGGCTCTGATACCACTATTGGGATTCACATGGTACAACAAGCACAGCAAAATAAAAATATATATAAATCTCAACCCAAGATCATGTTGGGATTTCGTGGGCTCACAGCGGAAGCAAGGTACAAACATAATAGCTCAAAGTACAAGCAATCAAAGCATAATAAACCGAAATCCCTCAAATGGACCAAACTCTATGTTCAAGAAATGCAACTTGAAAAGGAAAGAGGTGTTATACCTTTCTCCTAAGCTCCAGAAAACTTCAAACCGTGGTGATGATCCTCCAAGAACGAAAACCGAATCTTCTATTGGGATATACCCCGGGAACAAGCCAAACCACGAGTGCTAGCAAGCCATTGTGATACTTCACTATGAAAACCACAATGGAACAGCAACTAGAAGACCAAAATCTCTGGAGTACTCTCTATAATCTCACTTGGTCATAGTAGCACCAAAGAGAAAAGTGTGTGTTTATTAGAGAGAAAGAAAAGCAAAAGAACTTCAAAACAAAAATGAATTCCCCACTTTGCTTCTGCCTCCAGCTTCAATTTTAGCCACCAAGACCGGCCAAAGTGCGTTCCTAGGTGTACACCACGCATTGGCCAGCTTGGGAGGTAATTTGACATAAAGCCCATGCAGCCGTAGCGGCGCTAACTCTTAGGGTTTAGCGGTGCTAACCCCTTAAAGTTAGCGGCGCTAACGCGGCCTGCCAGGGATGTGACACAAAGTACATGCAGCCGTAGCGGCGCTAACTCTTAGGACTTAGCGGCGCTAACCCTTTATAGTTAGCGGCGCTAACGCGGCCTGCGATGTCAACTTTTGTCTTTTGTCATAAATGGTCCCTAAACTTAAGTTGCTGTCAGGTTTGACCCCGGTGTATGACCCAATAGGCCCATACATCATCAGCAGCGGTCTATGGCGTACGTACATTAGTGGGCATATCTCTAGCAGATCACAACTGGATCAAGTGGGGAAACAGAACAGATAATCATATTATAACAGATAAAATATGTGTATTCATAACATTATTAAATGGATAAGAAAAATACACCCTGAACTGTTATAGGGGGATACACAGCTACTGCACCCTTTGAACTGGTTGCTAGAACGCCAATACAATAATACTCGAGATGAAAAACAGTCCCGTGTGTGTACCACCAAAAAGCCGCCGGATTTTTGGTGTGGTTCGACCGCCGCCGAGAGCAAGACGTCACAATGGGGCTTTTCGACTTTGCATCGCCGTCCGCCGAAGAAAAACCGCCGACCGCCGGAGAGAGGCTGCCGATCGCCGCCTATCGCCGCCGAGTGAATCACCGTCGACCACCGCCGATGGGGTGGTGGTGATGGGTTTCGGCCGAAGAAAGCAAGGGAGAGAGAGTGTGTGTGTTTTGTCCTTTTTATCTAATTGTGATTAAGGTTATATAAAAAAATAAGGCTTAATCACTTAAATTTGAATTTAAGTAGATTAAAGCCTTGGACCTCGAAGCCTGGTCCGTAACCAATAACTTTGATCGTTCGACAAAACAACCCCTCTAGTTCGGTTTAATATTAATTAATTAACTATTAATTAATATTTTTCCAACCAAACATTATAATTAAATATATATCTTATATTTAGTTTCTCCTTTAAATAATAAACGTCCATTTATTATTTCTCTCGATAATTAATTAAGTATTAATTATCAAATTATCACCATACACACATTGTATTCTTTCCTAGTTCAATAGTTGGGTTTGCAGCTATGTCACTCTTTAGTGACTCATAGTGTTCATGGATATGATGACACGTGTACACTATCCCTGCACACAATCTATCAAACCACGAAAACCATTCTAAGCCGTCCAATTCTCCCTCTTTCAATGTCATTGCCCACCCATGAATTCCTCACATACACCCTGCCACACTTGATTCCCCACACTCTCCATCCATGAATTCCACTTATCAAATCAACGGCTAAGATTGGTTCTCGCGGTTCTCGCTCTAAAATCGGTTCTCAATGGAACCCTCCCCTATATATATATATATATATATATATATATATATATATATATATATATATATATATATATATATATATATATATAGGGTGAGGTTATATATAGAAACTCTCTTAAACATAGAATCTAAAGAACCATCATGATGATGACACGTGACATATTGATTAGGGGAAAAACTAGAAAAGTTATAAAAAAAACCCCATGCGCTCCTCCATGTCCTTTCCAACAACTATTTTTTAAGAAAATAAAACTCCACTCAACTTTAAATGATCATAACTCATTTCTTTTTAAGAATATTAGCAAAAATATTATATCATTAGATTCAGTTTTTCGTCATTTTTCAAACAAGACTAGGCTTGATATATTTTTGAAACTTTTTTTCTTGAAAATGCAAAATTTGTATTTTGATATGGTTTTCATTCCAAAATGCAAAATAGAAAAAAACAAAAATGCAAAATATGAAGATGCAAGTCATGCAGATGATTCCAAAATGCAAATTACGAAAATGCAAAATGCAAACCCAAGATGATTCAATGAAAATGCAGCCCAAAATGCAAATTGCATATTTAAACCCAAAATGCAAATCTGTACAGAACACTACAATGCAGCCCAAAATGCAAACAAAAGTTGCATTTTCAAAAAAAATTTAGAAAAATATGGGAAGAGTGGTCATGATTGAAACATGATTAAAAAACTAAAATATTGGTATAATTTTTTTTGTTTAAATTCACAAAACTTAAATAGTTATCGCAATTTAAAGTTTTCTGTGGTAAATTTTTTAGATTGAAATGGGGGAGAAGTTCACACGTGGGTTTTTTGGTGGGAGGGAGGGATTTTTCATGTTTGCCATTTTATTTGTTGATTAATATATAATAATTACAATTTTGCCAACTTTAAATCTCCTCTATTGATTCTAATGATCTAATAGTCCAGATTGGTTTTTTAGGTTATTTGTTTAACACACGATTCTTTATTGATGCTATATATATATATATAGGAAAAATTTAATGCGAGAACCATTCTTAGTGCGAGAACTGCGAGAACCAATCTGAGCCGTCCAATTCCCTCTCCTTCAATATCATTGCCCACGCATGAATTCCTTATCCATGAACCCTCCCATATCCAAGGAACTTTTGGGGTTCGTGGTTGAGCACAACGGAAGCATGCAAGTACAAATAACAAATTTCAAAGCAAAAATCAACCATAAAATGAACCCCATCAATGGATCTAGCTCTACGACAAGGTAATGCAACAAAACAGAAAAGGAAGAAGAGATTTATACCCCTGATGTCTCTGATGGTTGTATGTGTAGTTAGCTCCAAGCTCAATCTCCTCCTTGAACTCCTTCTTGAACAATCGAAGTCCACACCGAGAAACAAGGTGACCCAAGTGTACTAGCACTCCAAAGAATCCTTCCCTTGATGAAGATTCTAATCTGGAACACAACCAAAAACACCAAGAAACTCTCCTCTCTTTTCTCTCTTGCTTAGCTTAGACAACCTCACTTTGTTTCTAAGAGTTTTCTTTCAAGAAATGGCCAAGAGTGTAAATGAGAGAGTTATGCATGTGTTTTATAAGCCACTCACGACCCCAGAGCTTCCCTTAGTCAGCCCAAGGCAAATGATGGTGTATAACATGCATTGGTGGAGAGAGGAGGTGAAAAGAATAAAGTTGTTTCTGTCAGGAAGGGTTAGCGCCGCTAACTGCCCACGCTTAGCGCCGCTAACCACTTAAGGTTAGCGCCGCTAACGCGGATGAGTTAGCGACACCAGGGTTAGCACCGCTAACCCTTGCCAGGAAACCAACTTACATTATTTATCCTTTCTCACCCTCATCTTTTAGGTTGTGTCAAGGTCAACCCCCGGCGTGTGACCCGATAGTCCCATACATCATCGGCAGCGATCATTTGGCGTATAAGTATTAGTGGGCATACTCCAACAAACTCCCACTTGCACACGACTCACCGTACCCAATACATCACTAGCAGAGAGAGGCCTCTAGTAAGACATCTCTGCCCCCAAGTCAGTATGGGTTTTTTCTTCAGCGCAAAAATCAAACTGCAACCCATGTGAAAAGATCCTATCGATAAGTGATCAATCATACTTTTGCTCGAGATATCCAAGTGAACACGAGACATGGTACAAAGTCATTCTCCGTTCGTTCATGATTATGTTTCTCGATCTAGATTGGTGGTGACCAAAATATACAAGTTGCAATCAATCATAAATTATTGCAAGCTTTGAGCATGGCCATGCATTTTGGTGTCAGCGACCAATCATCGAGGGGCCCAAGGATATCTCTCTAAACAGAGGAACAAATTCCTTTGACTTACACTGCACACCACAGTGATAATACTATGCCCAACTACTACCTTTATAACAGCCAGTTACGGACTGCGTTTGAAAGCAATTAGAACAAAGCAAACCAAAGTGATGCAGCCACGTGCATCTCCAGTTTGAGGATGAACTGATATTATCATCCTGATTTACTCATGACATGTACCATAAAGTAAAATCAGGTGTGGGTCGTCCAGTCACTTGAAACACTTTCAAGTACAGGCGAAGAATTGCATCCCCGTGCCCCAATCCCCATTGGACACATGACCAATTACTTCCCTTAGTCTTAGTTCATACTTCCTTCCCGTGAAGAATGACAGGCTGCGGACATTTAGAATGCTTACGCATTCAGGGAAGAGCAAAACATTCAAAGTTGGAACACAGTAAAGATTTAAAGAAATACCCGCAACTTGCGTATTACTAAATCTTATTTAATAATCGATAAATACAATAAATACAATACTGTTTCATGTTCCCAAAAGGGTAAATACATCAAATATACTAACCAAATACATAATCAAACCAAATCACTAGCAAATCTAATCCCAATGGCACGTGTATGAGCATCGTGCTTTGCTTGCGATAAAGGTTTGGTGAACGGATCCGCCACATTGCTATCCGTGTGTACTCTGCTGATGGCAATGTCTCCACTATCGACCACGTCCCGGATGTAATGATACTTCCGCGGAATATGCCTCGTGCGTCGGTGAGACCTTGGTTCCTTTGCCAAAGCAACCGCACCCTCGTTGTCACAAAACACCTCAACAGGGTCGGCTATGCTAGGAACCACTCCAAGATCTTGGATGAATTTCTTCATCCATACAGCCTCCTTCACAGCTTCACTGGCCGCAATATACTCCGATTCGGTAGTAGAATCGGCCACAGTGTCTTGCTTGGAGCTTCTCCAGGAAACAACACCACCATTGAGCAGGAACACGAACCCCGATTGAGATCGGCAGTCGTCCCGCTCAGTTTGGAAGCTAGCATCGGAGTAACCAATTACCCGTAGCTCTTCCGCACCTCCATACACCAAGAACATCTCCTTTGTTCTCCGAAGATACTTGAGAATGTTCTTCACTGCGTCCAATGTGCTTCGCCAGGGTTGGCTTGATATCTACTTGTCATACTCAATGCACAAGATACATCAGGCCTAGTACATAACCTGGCGTACATGATCGAGCCTATAGCCGAGGCATATGGGACTCGCCTCATTACTTCCCATTCCTCAGGGGAACCCGGGCTTTGAGCTTTGCTCAACACTAAACCATGTGACATAGGTATGTGTTGGGATTTCGTGGGCTCACAGCGGAAGCAAGGTACAAACAAAATAGCCCAAAGTACAAGCAATCAAAGCATAAAAACGAAATCCCTCAAATGGACCAAACTCTATGTTCAAGAAATGCAACTTGGAAAGAGGTTATACCTTTCTCCTTAGCTCCAGAATTCTCCCAATGCCTAGGTGATGATCCTCCAAGAACGAAATCACGGATTTTCTATTGAGGTATACCCCGGGAACAAGCCAAACCAAGAGTGCTAGCAAGCCTTGTGATACTTCGACTTGAATATCACTTAGGAACAGCAACAATTGAGACCAAATTACTGGAGCAACCTCTTCAATCTTCTCTTGGTCTTAGTAGCACCAAAGAAGAAACAAAAACATGAAGAAGTTAGAGAGAAAAGTGAGAGAGAAAACCCTAATGTAAAGAAATGAGTTGTTCTGTCTCTTGGCTCCAGAATACGGGTTATGACCCCTCTCAACCGGCCCAACCTCGAGAAACAAAAGCTCCCATGCATTGGTCAGTTTTGGAGGTGGTTTTGACAAAAGGCACTGGCAGGTTTTAGCGGCGCTAACAATAAGTTAGCGGCGCTAACTCCCAATAGTTAGCGGCGCTAACGCGCACTGTCAGTGATTTGATACAAAGTACATGCAGCCGTAGCGGCGCTAACCTCAAGGACTTAGCGGCGCTAACCCTTAAGAGTTAGCGGCGCTAACGCGGCCTGCGATGTCAACTTTTGTCTTTTGCCATATTTGGTCCCTTAACTTAAGTTGCTGTCAGGTTTGACCCCGGTGTATGACCCAATAGGCCCATACATCATCAGCAGCGGTCTATATGGCGTACGTACATTAGTGGGCATATCTTTAACAGACTCCCACTTGCACATAATGCACCGTACCCATGTAACCACAGACAAAGAGCGGCCTCTAGCAAAGCATCGATGCCCCCAAGTCAGTATGGGTTCCGCTTCCTTGCAGAAAACCATAACCTACATAAAACGTAGAGGTCCTATAGATAAGTGATCAAACATCCTTTTGTTCGCGATATCCTTGTGAACACGAGACATGGATTAATATGTCAATCTCCAGATCGTTCACGATTATGTTTCTCGATCAAGATTAGTGGTGACCAAAATTTAAGGACATATCTGATTCTCAATCAATATTCCTTTGCGCATGGCCATGCTTATTTTGGTGTCAGCGCCCAATCATCGAGGGGCCCAGAGATATCTCTCATACAGGAGGAACAAATTCCGTTGACTATACAATCCCTTAACATGAACCTTGTCTTACCCAGCTATTCCCTTTATAATAGCCAGTTACGAACTACGTTTTGAAATAACCAAAGTAAGAAAGTTTCATGCTATGGCAATTCATACATCTCGGGTCGAAGGACGTAATGATATTATCATCCCGATTTACTTGTGACCATGATCCATGAAGTGAACTCAGGTGTGGGTCTTCCAGTCACTTGAAACCCCTTTCAAGCACAGGTTACTGTTGCGTTTCATGCATTCAATCCTTGATTAATGCATAACCAACACCTAACCTCAGCCTTATTTCAAACTTCCTTCCCTTGAAGAATGACTGACTGTGGAATTTTAGAATGTATAAACATTCTGGGAAGTGGTTAAACATGCTAAGATGGAACACAGTAAAGTCTTATGAATGTAACCGAATCACTCGCATATCGAAACAAGCATAAATTACAATACTGTCTGTATCGTTCCCAAAGCTTATAAGTAAATCAAACATATACTAAAACGATATTTAAGCCCGGTCATAAGCATGAACAATGCTTTTATACCTAGTATGAAAGTCATCACTAGTATTTGACAATGGCTTAATTATGGGATCATTTACCCGATATCCCTTAGTACTCTTTTGTATTCTCTTATTAAACCACTAGCGAAGTGTTTATTAAAGAGATCATATACAAAGTTATCATAGTCATCATATCCTCAATGTTACAGAAGTCAACAATAGGATTAATGACACTTATGATTATTAGAGTCGACATACTCTCAATGTAACCGAAGTTCACAATAGAGTCATTGACACTCATGTTTATTAGAGTCGACATACCCTCAATGTGACCGAAGTCCACAATAGGGTCGATGACACTCATTTAGGTCTAAATGTCGTATCTATACCACATACTTGATTAATCTAAACTTCGATAAAATCGACAGTCTCATAAGCATAGATTTGCTTGCAGTAATAACTTACTCAAGACAATTATACTTTCGTCGAACATCAAGAACATACATCAGTACTTCTTGAATTAGAAAATCCACTTGATTCCATATTTTCTATTTATACTCATAGAACAACAATTCCACCATTAGGTTGTAGAACAACCCTAAATTAGGACATTATTTTCATAGAGCATATTTGACTAGGAACACATGATGCTCCCACTAGCCCTGACAAGGGTATTTGGCTTAATCTACGCTTTCTAGAAAACTCATTCCTTTGACTTTCTCTTAAAGCAGGATTACAGCCACAAGATGCAAGTTTTGCTGACCTTAATCATGAACACAATTTGGACATAATGGATATATAAGGCCTCGGAACATGATTCAAACATTTCCTCAATTTAATCCTGCAAAGGATCTTGGCCTTTTATTTCCATGCGAGATTACTTGTTTCCCCATAGTGACAACAAAGTTTCGCTTAATCCAGACTTAATCTGGTTTTTATGGATGAATGAGACCCTCGGAAAATGCCTTAAGTATTTCCTCAACTTGATCCTATGAAGGATTCAGATCTCTTTTGTCCATGTGAGCAAACTTGTTTCCACAAGGTGACAACAAAATTACACTTTATCCAAATTATCTTCAACATAACCACTAGAACTTGTTTCCATAAAATCAATATGAAACACTTTGTCTCTAGTCGGTATTTGAAGTTGTCCATTATGGCATATATGTTAGTCCCTTCACCTTTCTTGAATTACACCTTAGGTGTGGGATTAACCCAACTCAAGTACTTGGATGCAGCAAATAGGTTACACCATTATCTTCTTCTATTCACTAGTGAACACAGGGTCCCACTATGTTTCCGATGAAATGGTAACATCACAATGATTTACCATCAAGCTGGTGTTAGTAAAATATGACAACCTCATATCTAAACAACCTTCTTGATTTCCATCAGATATAAAGAAGCAATGAATATTGTCAGGTTTTACCAGCATCTCTATGCTGATTAAATGCTAGTGTCAACATTAGGTCTTTTATTTAAGTTTTACGTTCTTCCACTGGAATGCTTTTGTAAATTGTACTTTCCCTTTTGCGCAACCAAACATGGTTCCCAAAAGTTCAAGAAACAATTATCCAAAACTCAGATGAAATACTTAAATATGTAGGCATCAACTTATAATTCATCCATCTCCCACTGAATGTAGACTGGATAATTTAAGTTATGAGATTGACAAGCAAAGAACTCTTTCTAGTTAATATCTCATTCGATGCTTAAGTGACCACAATGCTGTGTTTTTGATCGAGGACTTGGTTCATAAAATTAATGTATACCAACCACATTGAATACATGTTTTAGGCCTGCCTTTTACCAGATCATCAACACAGATATCCGGTTTTATTTAAAGTAACACCATGTGCAAATGTGTTTCTTCGGAAAAACGAATTATGGGTTAAACCCATGATTCATTTTTTGTTTAAACCAATATAGATAAGAAAACTTAGCATCTATTCTAGATCTAAGAATTTATATCTATATGCCCTTATTGATTCTTAATTCTCTTTAGGTTAGTTCCGAACACCACTAGGTTTCAGACATAAGCCTTTTCTCTAGTAAACATTCTCTCAACTACTACCATAAAGATAGTGATGAAGAATTTCATTAGTGTCACTCTTTGTGGCATACTTGAACGGATTATCCACACAAATATGATCACATCCAACAAGTCACAATCCTTCCTTACCAATACTGGTGAAGGATTTCATTAATCATCCTATTCCAATAAACAAGATTTGTATCTTTCATTTAGCCCGAGGCTAAACTTTTACAAAGATCCTAACCACTTGGATCTAAGCGATATAAATGTTGTTTACTTGGTCAAGTTTGATTATGCCATAGAGCTAACATATCCAAACCACTTTTGGATTTAAGAATCAATTGTTCATGATTGCCTTATTACTTATAAGGAGCCTTTATGTATGCAATGATATGGATAAGTTTTGATAAAATCATCTCAAAATAATTTTTCAAAATTGTTTCAATTCTAAGTCATATCCATCGTCATCAAATGTGTATTTAAGCACTAAAATAGTTAAAATAACACAAAAGCATAGACATGGATCGAATTTGAAATGAAACTATTAAAATGAAAAATCTTTATAAAATACAAGATTCAAAAACATCCATCATCTCCAAAGGAGCATACACTAAAGTAGTTCTTGCCACGGAGGGCATACAAACAAAAGTAATAATAAATCCGGATTTAATGGCGAGACCAACACTCCCATTTCTCTTGTAGAAGACAATTAACAAAATTTCTTCTTCAGAGATCCGGTTCTTCAAGCTTTTTCCTTTTTGCGCAACGAATAGACCTACACTTTGTAACAAAATAAATTTGTGACAAACGTGAGTCTTATAGCTCGGGTAAACATCCCAGCTTATAAGGAATAGCAATGAAGTATAATCATGAATGTACCTCAAGTAGGAAAATTAACTCTCTCTTGTCTGAGAAGTTTTATATCCTTTCGGCACGAAGGGCAGGCAAGACGGCCCCAATCCCCAAATCTACCGCAGAAGTAGCAAACCACCCCTTGTTGAGTCTCTTTAGGCACATCATCAATGTCCATAGACTCAAAACTTGAAGCAAGCTTGGAAACTCCAACTTCTTCTTTTAATGGGATCGATTTCTTCTTCTTCATGTTATGTTGTTCCTTAGAACCAAAAACAAGAGTGGATGAAGATGATGCATGCTTGGACATGTTAGATTCTACAACCTTCAACATTCCATGCAATTCATCTATAGACATTTCCTTTCCATGCATATGATAGTCCTTTATAAACTTTTCATATGTGGCGGGCAGAGACTGAAGTATGAAATTCACACCAAGCTCCCTCCCTATAGGAAAACCTAATCTCTCCATCTGATCCATGTATGATTTCATCTTCAAAACATGGGCACTTACACTCCCGCCTTCCCGCATCTTACAACCGGTTAGACTTTTAACACACTCAAAATGTTCTTGTCTAACTTGCTGTCGGAAAACATCCTTCAGCTTGTTAATCATGTCATACACAGTCATGTGCTCAAATTGCTTTCGCAGTTCCGAGCTCATACTTGATAACATGAGACTAGCAACATCGTATGTATCCCGAACACGCTTTTCATACGCATATCGGATAGCCCATTCCGCATTGATAGCAGGTGGTTCAGGAACTCAAGAATGTGCAACTTAGACTCAGCACGTAGGACAATTCTCAATTGCCTAAGCCAGTCAACAAAGTTCACTTCCGTGAGTTTCACCCTTTGTAGAATCATACGAAGTGAAAAATTCGACGTGTTGTGGTTTTGATTCGACATCCTATATTAAAGTAGAGTACACGAATTAGTTAGTTTGATTTGAATCCTCGTTAAAATAATTACCCTTATCGTCTCGAAAAATATTTTAACAAGGGCTAAGAACCATATTTCACTCCAATTCATGACGGGGTTGCCGCGGATCACTTCATGGAGCTATTTAGGCCGATAACCACTTTACCGATTGCAATCTCTATTGCAACTCTTAGACACTTGCGGGATCCTACGACAACCATCGGTCGTTTGGCATGTTTGATCCCTACTAGCACCAATTCCAAATTAAAATTCTTGGTTGACTCGTGCTAAGCTCGACAATCACTCAAGGATTTTAATTTGTAATTGCAAATCGTCCAACAAGATACACGGTGATACCCCGACAAGTACCGGCTCGTGCTAAGCTCGACAACCGATAATTTCAAGATCCCACACTCACCTTCCACACAGATCCACATGGAATAACTCGTGCTAAGCTCGACAATCACTCCATGCTTCACTAGATTTGGGTGGTGTCATCTTTTGGATGGTGCAAGATTTACGTTTTTAAGAAAACGGGCTTTTGTTTTCGGCTTGGTTACTGATTAACTTGTTTAGTGACAAAACCTATTTTCACTAGGTGAGTTAATCTTGTATGTGAGCGCGCGAGAGAGTTGTAAACCATTTTTACCAAATCTCTTGTGATTTTATTAATTTCGAAAAAAAATTTCTAGCATGCGAATCCTAAGCAAACCATGCAAGAATAAAATAAAATCACATCACACGCATATATACGAAATAAATTGGTAACCCTTGCCAAAATCCTATGCGTTCTTCCCGTGAGCCAAAACGGGTAGAACGTGGTCAATCTAAGGGACGGAAGGTCTTCAATGCGAGCTCCCACTAGAACCGCTATCACCAATGGACTTCACCGGCTTCTATGGACACGCTCCATCTCCTTCCGACTCCATCTTGTGTGTTTTCATCCAAATTGTACAACAAATACAATAGAAATTGAAATGGCGTACAAGCCACACTAATTTCCTATTTATCTAGTACAAATACACGGATGAATGAAATGGCATGCAAGCCACAATATTATTACAAATATAACAATTTTAATAAATATTACAGCCCATATGTGATATTAAATCACCAAATTGCATCCAAACACACAAAGTCAACCACAAGGTCAAAGGCAAGGTTACCAATATCAAATCTATCACATACAATTAACCAAACAAGATGGTAATAAAATTACCAATACAAATCTGGAACAAAATTCCAGAATCACAAAAAGGCTAAAATTTCCCGAGACCAAAACTGATTTTAACTTTGAAATTAAAACTGTTACAGCGCGTTAGCGCCGCTAACATTTATGAGTTAGCGCCGCTAACCCGAGTTTAGCGCCGCTAACCCTGTTCGAACAGAAAACAACCATTTTGATTTCGGGATTTTTCAAGCCACCAAGTGCAGATCTAACATAGAGGTGGCTCTGATACCACTGTTGGGATTTCGTGGGCTCACAGCGGAAGCAAGGTACAAACAAAATAGCCCAAAGTACAAGCAATCAAAGCATAAAAACGAAATCCCTCAAATGGACCAAACTCTATGTTCAAGAAATGCAACTTGGAAAGAGGTTATACCTTTCTCCTTAGCTCCAGAATTCTCCCGATGCCTAGGTGATGATCCTCCAAGAACGAAATCACGGATTTTCTATTGAGGTATACCCCGGGAACAAGCCAAACCACGAGTGCTAGCAAGCCTTGTGATACTTCGACTTGAATATCACTTAGGAACAGCAACAATTGAGACCAAATTACTGGAGCAACCTCTTCAATCTTCTCTTGGTCTTAGTAGCACCAAAGAAGAAACAAAAACATGAAGAAGTTAGAGAGAAAAGTGAGAGAGAAAACCCTAATGTAAAGAAATGAGTTGTTCTGTCTCTTGGCTCCAGAATACGGGTTATGACCCCTCTCAACCGGCCCAACCTCGAGAAACAAAAGCTCCCATGCATTGGTCAGTTTTGGAGGTGGTTTTGACAAAAGGCACTGACAGGGTTTAGCAGCGCTAACAATAAGTTAGCGGCGCTAACTCCCAATAGTTAGCGGCGCTAACGCGCACTGTCAGTGATTTGATACAAAGTACATGCAGCCGTAGCGGCGCTAACCTCAAGGACTTAGCGGCTCTAACCCTTAAGAGTTAGCGGCGCTAACGCGGCCTGCGATGTCAACTTTTGTCTTTTGCCATATTTGGTCCCTTAACTTAAGTTGCTGTCAGGTTTGACCCCGGTGTATGACCCAATAGGCCCATACATCATCAGCAGCGGTCTATATGGCGTACGTACATTACTGGGCATATCTCTAACAGTATGAACCCCTTCTTGGAGTCCTCCATCCTAAATCTCTTTAGGACCTTGTTAATGTACGTACTCTGGCTCAATCCAATTAACCTGCGGGATCTATCTCTATAGATTTTAATACCCAGAATGTAAGCCGCATCCCCAAGATCTTTCATTTTACCCCTTGCAAAGTTGGGACGTCGTTCCCAATTAGTAGAATATCATCTACATAAAGAACTAGGAATACAACTATGCTCCCACTAGCTCTAATGTAAACGCATGGCTCATCCTTGCTTTTAGAGAAGCCAAACTCTTTGACTTTCTCATCGAAGCACAGGTTCCAGCTCCGAGAGGCTTGCTTAAGCCTATAAATGGACTTCTTAAGCTTGCAGACTTTATCTGGAAACTCTGGATGTACAAAACCCTCAGGCTGTGTCATATACACATCCTCTGAAAGTGTTCCATTAAGGAACGCGGTTTTGACGTCCATTTGCCAAATCTCATAATCATGAAATGCGGCAATTGCCAAGAGTATCCGGATAGACTTCATCATAGCCACCGGGGAAAAGGTTTCCTCATAGTCTACACCATGAGTTTGAGTGAAACCTTTAGCTACCAGTCGGGCCTTGAAGGTGTCTACCTCGCCATCCATGCCGATCTTCTTCTTGAAGACCCACTTGCACCCTACGGGTTTACACCCCGGCACGGGATCAACCATGTACCAGACTTGATTATCTGACATGGATTGAATCTCCGATTCCATTGCTTCTAGCCACTTGGCGGACTCAGGGCCCACCACAGCGTCCCGGTATATGGTAGGCTCATCAGAGACCACTACCATGTCGGTGCCCTCAGATATGTTAAAACCATATCTCTATGGCTCATGCCGACTTCTACCAGATCTTCTAATAGGCAACGGGTTTACATTATCTCCAGCATCATCATGCTGAGAATAAACCCTTACGAGTTGTGAGCTAGTCCCAACATCAGGTTCTACATTGGCAGGCTCTTGAATTTCTTCAAGATCAACCTCTCTCCCACTAGCGTCTTTGGATAGCAGTTCCCTCTCAAGGAACACTGCCCTTCGAGCAACAAATACCTTGTTCTCCGAAGGTTTGTAAAACAAATATCCCATAGACCCGGCGGGATAACCAATGAAAAAGCACCTTTCGGCCCTGGGCTCCAATTTGTCCTCAGCCTCACGTCTCACGTAGGCAGGACAACCCCATACCTTTAAATATGAAATGGATGGAACTTTTTCATGCCACATCTCATACGGTGTTTTCTTAACCTTCTTTGTTGGTACGAGGTTAAGGATTCTACCAGCCGTTTCAATCGCATATCCCCAAAACGTAACGGGAACATTCGTACGAACCATCATAGACCGAACCATTTCTAATAATGTTCGGTTCCTCCTCTCGGCGACACCATTTAGTTGTGGCGTCCTAGGAGGTGTTAGTTGCAAGACAATCCCACAACTCCTTAGATGTTCGCGGAACTCAGAACTAAGATACTCACCGCCTCTATCAGATCGTAGCATCTTAATTCTTTTCCCTAGTTGATTTTCCACCTCGTTTTGATAAGTCTTGAACACTTCAAAGGTATCCGACTTTTTTCTCACCAAGTAGACATACCCATATCGACTATAATCATTAATAAAGGTAACGAAGTAGCGGGAATGATCTCTTGTGGCATGCTTGAACGGACCACACACATCAGTGTGAACGATATCCAACAAGTCTTGTGCCCTTTCACATACACCTGTGAAGGGTGCTTTGGTCATCTTGCCCAATAAACAGGATTCGCATACTTCATTTGAACCGTGCTCAAATGATTCCAAGATCCCATCCACTTGGAGCTTGGCGATGCGTTTCTTGTTTATGTGGCCTAACCGACCATGCCATAGAGATAATTTATCCAAAATACTTGATAATTTATCCAAAATACTTTTGGATCCCGAATCAACATTCATGATTGATCTATTGTTTTGCAAGCTTATGCTTGTCTCATATATGCCATGACATGGAAATGCTTTAAAATAAAAGACATGATCTTTGTAACATTCAATGCTATCATTCTCAAATTTAAAGTTAAATCCATCGTCATACAAGGCATACAAAGAAATAATGTTTCTTGCCACACAGGGCGCATAAGATACATTTAATAAAACAATAGATAAGCCGGAAGGAAAGGCGAGCTCCACACTCCCAATCTTCTCAACCGGGACAACCGCCTTGTTTCCCATGATGAGATCCAACTCTCCATCAACCAGGTCCCTACTTCTTCTTAGTACCTGCACATTATTACAAACGTGAGTACCACACCCGCTGTCTAAAACCCAGGTGTTAGAAGTAGAAGTGTTATGGAGTTCAATCATATACGTACCGGAGGCAGCGGCACCTTTAGCTCGAAGCTTCTTGAGCTCCTTCGTATACTTGGCGTAACTACGCCGGTAGTGACCCTTCTCCCCGCAGAAGTAGCAGGTTGCCTCTTCCGGAGAGGTGGCAGAGGGAGCCACTTGCTTCCCCTTCGGCTCCGGGGTTGGGTTAGGTTTTGGCTTTGGCCCTTGGGCCTTGGCCTTCCCCTTTTCCTTCCCCTTCGTACCCGAAGCGGGTTGCTTCCGCTTCTTGCCACCCTCGTTGATGGCTAGGACGGCAGTGGAGGTGGAGGGCTTTGCCTTGGCAAGCTCGGACTCAGTAGTCTTGAGCATGCCGTGCAATTCCATAATGGTTTTATCCATACTATGCATATGGAAGTTCACAATGAACGGTCCATATGACGGAGGCAAAGGTTGGAGGATTATTTCAACCGCCAACTCTTTCCCCATGGGAAAGCCCAACTCCTCAAGCTGATCCACGTACCCTTTCATCTTAAGGACGTGGGAGCTAACATTGCCGCCCTCCGGCATCTTACAACCGACAAAAGCCTTGACACACTCATAAAGCTCTTGCCTTGCTTGCAATTGGAACATGTCCTTAAGCTGAGAAATCATCTCAAACGCACTCACTTTCTCGAATTGCCTTTGCAATTCAGGACTCATGGTCGTTAGCATTAGGCAAGTGACATCATTAGTGTCACGGACACGCTTTTCATGCGCGTCCTTCATGGCTCTTGCCGCATTGATTGCCGGCACCTCCGGAAGAGGTGACTCAAGGACCTCTAGCTTCATCTCTTGATGTAGGACAATTCTCAAAGTCCTATGCCAATCAATGAAGTTTGGCCCCGTGAGTTTCTCCTTTTCTAGAAATGGACGGAGTGACATGTTGGTGGTGTTGGTGTTGCTAGTAGATGTCATCTACAAGCAAAGTACGAAATTGGTTAGTTATGACGTATTAAATCCTTGTTAAAATAATTACCCACTTGTTATAAAAACAAATTATAATAACAAGGGCTAAGAACCTCAAAATACCCTAATCCATGACGGGTTTTCCGCGGATCACTTCATAGAGCTATTTTAGGCCGGTAAACACTTTACCAATTGTAATCCGTGATCACAACTCTTAGACACTTGCGGGATCCTAGGTACTCATAGCACCCATTTGGCATGTTTGATCCCTCCACAACAATTCCTCATTAATACACTTTGATGGCTCGGCTAAAGCTCGACAACTACCATTGCGTTTAAGTATTGGAATTTGTAAATCGTCCGTCAAGATACACGGTGGTACTCTAGCCCAATAGCCGGCTCGGCTAGAGCTCAACAACCGACCTTCCGAGTAGCCACACGCGCCTTCCACACAGTTACGCAAAACCGATCTCGGCTAGAGCTCAACGACCGATCTTGTTTCACTAGAATCGGGCGGTGTCATCTTACGGGTTGTGTGAGATTTACTTTTGAAAAGCGGGTTTTTGTTTTTCCGGTTAAAACATTTTTAACCAATTCTTGTCTATGTGGCGCGCGGAGTTTGTAAACCGATTTAAAACTCTTTGATTTTATTATTTTGAAAAATTTTCTAGCATGCGAAGATCCTAAACATCCATGCAAGAAAAAGTACAAAATAAAATCAACCACGCATGTAATACATATCTGGTAACGACCCAATCCTATGCGTCTTGCCCGTGAGCCAACGGGCAAGACTAAGTCATCTAAGGACTAGACCGAATGACTTGATGTATGCTCCTCCCACTTGATCCATTGCATCTCCACGCCGACCTCCGGATCTAAGTATGCCAAGACACCCTCCAAGGTCCTTGTTGGTTGCTTCGGTCCTCCTTTTACAATTTACAAATTTAAAAGGAAATGGCATGCAAGCCACAATTTACTATTCTAAGCTAATACTACAAATTTCAAAGAATAGAAATTCGGCATGCAAGCCGTTAAATATACAAACCGAATAAATAAATTAATTATTACAAACCATTGTGGTACAATCCACCAAATGAATAAATACATTAATTTAAACAACCAAACACATCACATAGGTCTTATGGCTCATATTGTTACCGGATTCTAATATCACAACCACATACAAGAAATTTAAAACTACACATGGTGTGCCACACAAAACCATGTAATCTTATATGTCTTGGTTAAGATTATCTAATCACTCAAGGCACAAATAATCCTATGTAGATATGCATTAGGAACCTTAAACAAGTCAAAATTCCATAGTCATATGTACACAATGTAAGTATATGCAATTAACCATTTTCATGCCTAAATGTTAATCCACATATAAATACATCAACCAAGACATAAGGCAACTTAAAACTAATCACATCCCAAATTCTGGAATAATTCCAGAAAGTACATCAAGCCTAAAAATCTAACAAAATTGATTTTAAAAACAAAACTTGCATTCTGCCAGAAGGGTTAACGCCGCTAACTATAAAAGTTAGCGCCGTTAACTCCAGGTTAGAGCCGCTATCGCGAGACGGCTTAGCGGCCGCTACGGAAGGTTTAGCGCCGCTAACATGGAAAAGTTAGCGCCGCTAAACCCTGGACATAACCAAAAATCACATTTTTTGGATTTTCCAGGCCATCTAGTGCAAAACCAGTGTAGAGTTGGCTCTGATACCACTGTTGGGGTTCGTGGTTGAGCACAACGGAAGCATGCAAGTACAAATAACAATTTTCAAAGCAAAAATCAACCATAAAATGAACCCCATCAATGGATCTAGCTCTACAACAAGGTAATGCAACAAAACAGAAAAGGAAGAAGAGATTTATACCCCTGATGTCTCTGATGGTTGTATGTGTAGCTAGCTCCAAGCTCAATCTCCTCCTTGAACTCCTTCTTGAACAATCGAAGTCCACACCGAGAAACAAGGTGACCCAAGTGTACTAGCACACCAAAGAATCCTTCCCTTGATGAAGATTCTAATCTGGAACACAACCAAAAACCCCAGGAAACTCTCCTCTCTTTTCTCTCTTGCTTAGCTTACACAACCTCACTTTGTTTCTAAGAGTTTTCTTTCAAGAAATGGCCAAGAGTGTAAATGAGAGAGTTATGCATGTGTTTTATAAGCCACTCACGACCCCAGAGCTTCCCTTAGTCGGCCCAAGGCAAATGATGGTGTATAACATGCATTGGTGGAGAGAGGAGGTGAAAAGAATAAAGTTGTTTCTGTCAGGAAGGGTTAGCGCCACTAACTGCCCACGCTTAGCGCCGCTAACCACTTAAGGTTAGCGCCGCTAACGCGGCTGAGTTAGCGACACCAGGGTTAGCGCCGCTAACCCTTGCCAGGAAACCAACTTACATTATTTATCCTTTCTCACCCTCATCTTTTAGGTTGTGTCAAGGTCAACCCCCGGCGTGTGACCCGATAGGCCTATACATCATCGGCAGCAATCATTTGGCGTACAAGTGTCAGTGGGCATACTCCAACAGGAACGACCGAGATTGGTTCTCGCACTAACAACGGTTCTCGCATGAACCCTCCCCTAAATATATATATATATATATATATATATATATATATATATATATATATATATATATATGAGAATGGGAGACTCAATCACAGCCGTCCAATTCCTCTCCTTCAATGTCATTGTCCACCCATGAATTCCTCACATGCACCCTGCCACACTCGATTCCCTCACGCTTTCCATCCATGAATTTCACTTTCAAAATGAACGACTGAGATTGAGTCTCCCATTCTCATTTAATTTCTTATTCTCATTTGAACCTTCCCCTATATATATATATATATATATATATATATATATATATATATATGTGATTTTACTATGAATTAAAAATTATTACATCACAACTTAATTATTAAGCAAGTACATATGTTCTACTTAGTATCACCAACTCCACTAGCTTGACTCTCATCCAAAGACTCCTATTTAAAAAATTAACAGTTGCTTCATGTCCAGGTAAGTTGTGAACTAGAAGAATCTTACCATTATTCTTCATTTCACACCACTTTCTTTTTATAGAAAGAAGGCTTAACCTTTAGATGGCTGGGAATGCTTTAACGTAGTCAAAAAGTATATATAAAAGAACAAAAAGACGAATATTGAAAGTTAAAGTTCGATCACTGCTAGCTATACACGATAAATATAGGAAGTAATATGCGTGTGGGTTCCACGAACACACCATCAGCTAGCATTTGTTTCTCCAAGATATGTCACATTTTTCTGGTTTCTCCAGCACTTAAACGCGTTCATATCAATTGACGCACGAAGGAACTGTAGAATACCTTCATTCTAATCCTAGTGTCATGAACAACAAAAATGTCAAAATTAAAAGAGGATATACATAAAGAGAAATAGTAAATTTTGCATGTTATCATGTGATGAATTTACTAGGAGGAAATATTATTTTCCTTTTTTTTTTCTTAATTTTGGTGTTTATTAATAAACTACTTCAGCAAAAGGTTGTTTTGGCCATTTGCCAACCTTGTGTCCGAGATCATATGAATCCAACCTGACCTTTCCTCAAGCGTCGGCTCATAAGGAATAATCACTTGTCTTGGCTGTTTGAACAAGGAGTTAGAATTAAACCCTAGTCCATTTTAGTAAATTCTTCACTTACTGGATCAACTAAGCATTTGTGATGGATGAAAATATATATCACCCCCAAGGTATTTAACTAGGAAATGATTGAACCCATGACCTTTAGCAACAAACCGTCTTACCACTAGTCCACTTTATTGATAGTTTTTTTAATAAACTATTTAGGTGGTTAAATGTTATTGTTTTCAATTTCTTAATTTTTATGTTCGTTTTAACGTCAATCAAAAGTAGAAATTATATATACTAACAATATGAATGAATGGTTATGATTCCATAAACAATAACCTTAATTTGTGCTAATTATCATATATTTAAGTTCTTAAAATTATTGTAAGAGTATTACACTGTTGATCCTTTTAAAATTCTGGGTATTTTATAATTTGTCTTTTAAGTTAAAGTTGTAAATTTAGTTTTTTATTTTGATAAGTCACACATTACTGGATCAATTTAACTACTCAACTTTGAGTATCGATATCTCATTCACACATACTCCGTTTTGGACACATTATATATCGTTTCGAAACTCTCATAAAGGAGAATAATACAAACCCACTAAGAATTTAACATAAACAATACATATGTATATATTTAAATGAGTCCAAAGTTAGAAAAAATATATAGTTATAACTATACTTTCTAACAATCCCCCACATGAATAGAGATCGATCTTTGCACAAGAAAGTTCCAACAAAATTCCCAATAGTCGAGTCCTTTAGAGGATAGGTAGGTATTACCCTTTGAACCTTCCCTTGAGAATTATACTTAAATAGTCTCCTAGCAGTTTGTAGACGCGATGTCTTTGAACCTACAAGATTTTTATGCAGACGATAATATATTTAACACAGAACTCTCCCTAACAAGTTCACATCCTCATAGTCGTATTCGTTTTGGTCATGAACACTAGCCTAGTTCAATGAGAGCTTTAGAAATTTTACAGCTATAATTTCCTTCGAAGCGACCTCACTTCTCTCTCACATAGGTGATTCTCCATAATCATTAGAAGCATTGTATTTATCCTCATTATCACTGCTAATAGGAATGTTGTAGGAAGTATATCAACTCCCTCACAATGATCTCCTTATTCACACAACTAGGCTGTCCTTTTGAACCCAGATCTTGGGATCTCCGGTCTTCTGGGTAAGGTTTTCTTTGTATGAAATCATTCATTCATGGGCTTTAGTCCCAATCCTCTCCACGACTTATTTGAACCCAAATCTTGGGATCTCCGGTATTCTGGGTAAGGTTTCCTTTGTATGAAATCATTTATTTAAAGGCTTTAGTCTCATTCTTGTCAAAAACTTATAAACTAAATCTCTACTTATGCCTTTCGTAAGCGGATCCGCGATGTTATCCTTTAACTTAACAAAGTCAATGGTAAGTCGTTGTCGTATGCTATTATGTCTACGTCTAATGTGCCTTGACTTCCCATTATACATTGTACTATGAGCTCTATAATTTGCTGATTGACTATTAGAATGTATACAAATGACCTTGTACTGGATCACGTCATCTGGGAATATCCTCTACAAACTGACGTAGCTACTCTGCCTTTCACCACATTCATCCAAAGTGATAAACATATTCCATCGTAAATCAAGCTAGAACTATTTGCTTGGATGATTTCCAAGATATAGTCGCACCTCCAAGTGTAAGTATATATCTACTTGTAGATGTGGAATCTTTTATATCATATATCCAATTTACATCACTGTAACCCTCAATAACAACTGGATACTTACCATAATGCATTCCATACTCAGTGTGCCAATGATTCTTAAGTATTCCACTTGTGCAACACAGTTCCTTTTATTCTTTTTGATAGATATTGACTAGTACCAATTGGAATTCTAGCTATGTTAGTATCTCCTTCATTTAATTTCTCAACAATCTTATTCACGTAATGTGTTTAACCTAACACTAGACCATTTGGGGTTCTTGTAATCTTGACACCAAGAATCACATCCACTAAAACCCATGTCTTTCATGTCAAACTTAGATTTCAACATATCTTTCATGGACCTTAACATTTTTTCTTCACTACAAATTATAAGCATATCATCAACATATAATCATAGGATGACATAACCATGAGTGGTGTTTTTCATGTAAACAAATTCATCACACTCATTTATTTTAAAACCACTTTCCAATTGCTTGATCAAACTTTTGGTGCCATTGTTTTGGAGCTAGCTTTAAGCCATACAAAGACTTAATAAGTTTACAAACCTTGTTCTCTTGTCCTTGGCAATGAATCCCTTAGGTTGCTCCATATATATTTATTCTTCTAAATCTCCATTTAGAAACGCGGTTTTCACATCCATTTGGTGGATTTGCAGGTTTCTAATAGCTGCAGTGGCAATACCAACCTAATGGATGTTATTCGCGTTACTGGTCTATTGTTTTGGAGCTTGCTTTAAGTCATACAAAAACTTAACAAGTTTACAAACCTTGTTCTCTTATCCAGGAAACAAATCCCTTAGGTTGCTCCATATATATTTCTTCTTCTAAATCTCCATTTAGAAAGCGATTGTCACATCCATTTGGTGGATTTGCAGGTTTCTAATAGCTACAATGTCAATTACCAAGCTAATGGATGTTATTCGCGTTACTCATCAATACGTATCAAAGTAATCTAGACCTTCTTTTTGTGTTTATCCTTTAATCAACAACCATGACTTTTATTTATCAATCTCCCATCATCTTTTATCTTTCTTTTAAAGATCCAACGATAACCAAATGGTTTACAACCCGAAGGTAGATCCACTAGTTCCCTCTTATGATTTTGTAAGGTAGAATCTATCTCACTTTTTATGGCTTCTCTCTACTAAGGACCTTCTGAAGAAGTAACCTCCTCAAGATACGTTTTAGATTCACTTTCCTCCACATAGGTAAGAAAATTAGGATCAAACCATTTTCTAACCCGAAGGTAGATCCCTGTCCCTTTTACTTCTTCTAGGCTATATCTCTTCTTCCTTATATTGAACTTGTTTATCTTATCAAACAATTTCTTTATATCTTGAAGATGAGATTTAATTTTCCTTGTTCAAACAAGGAAATACATCTTCAAAGAATGAAGCATTATTGATTCCATGATAATATTCTTATGGATATCAAGATTCTTAGAATCATACACAATAAACCGATATGCACTACTATTTTATGCATATCCAATGAATACGCAATCCACTGTTTTGAGTCCTAGCTTTTGTACCTCAGGTGGTGGTACAACTACTTAAGCTAGACACCCCCACACTCATAAGTAATTGTAAGATGGATTTCTTCTCCTCCAAAGTTCATATGGTGTTTCATCCTTTTTGTTGCGGTGTATCTTATTCAAAAGGTAATTAGCCGACAAAATAGCTTCCTCCACATGTTTTTATTTAGACCAGAACTTATCAACGTGACATTACATCTCTTTCAAGGTACGGTTTTTCCTCTCGGCAATATCATTTTGATGTGGTGAATAGGATGCCGTGAATTCATGTCGAATCCCATTTTGTGAACAAAATTCGACAAATGGTGAAACATATTCACCTCTCCTATCACTTTTAATGACCTTGATTTTCTTGTTACGTTGATTTTCAACTTCATTTTTATACAAGACAAACTTGTCTATTGCTTCATCTTTACTCTTAAGTAAATATATGTAGCAATATTTTGTGCTATGATCGATGAACGTGATGAAATAATTATTCCAACCTCCGGTAGGAATTGATTTTAAATCACACACGTCAGTGTGAGTTACATCAAGAGGTTTGTTTCCCTTCATTGTAAATAAGATCTAGTAAAATTGGCCTTAACACATGTGGTACACTTATAGTTTGAGTCAATATCAAATTTTGGTATGCAATTTAGTTTAATTAAACAATGAATGGAATTAAAATTAACATGTCTTAAACAACCATACCAAACATTTGGAAACTCAATCATATAAACAGAACTAGTACTTGCTTTATTCATAACATTACAACTATTACATTTATTTTGAACATGTCATTCAAGGCATATCCTTACCAAAATACATACCGTTTTTGGACAAAACAAACTTGTCTTACTTGAACACAAGTTTAAAACAAAACTTATTCAACAACCATCCCGATCAGAGCTCCAGGATATACAAAACATCCGTGAGCTTAAGTTCTTTTCTGGAAGTCATGTTAAGTATGACATCTCTAATACCCTTGATATTCGCGGTGGCTGCATTACCCATGTAGAGTTTTTGACAATCTTCAACATCCTTCTAGTTGTTGAAGTTACTCTTTTCATGACACACATGACGGGTAGCACCAATATCAACCCACCATTGTCTCGAATTATTATCCACAAGATTAGCTTCCGATACCATGGCTGTGAGATCCTTAATCATAGCTATCAAATCCCAATCCATATCATCATTCACCATGTTTGCTTGACACAAGTTGTCCTTTTTGGGAAACTTGCAATCAACAGCTTTGTTTCCCGGTTAGCCACAATAATAGCACTTGAACTTCTTGAAAGTTTCAGAACTATGATAGGGATATAAAGTCATCGTAAGTTTGGGGTAGATTCGAAAGTATGTCGAATTTAGCTGCAAAAGGTTTTTGCGGACCAAAATTGACGGATATTCGTTAGGGTTACGATTATTAGATTGACCCACTGTGAAAAATACTTCGTGGATTCGTGTCAAAAGTATTTATCACATAGATTATCCTTAAGCCTGAGATATTTAGTTTGGGATGCGGTAACTGCTGTCTTCTTAGCTCGCTTTAACGCCACGCCGTAACAGGGTGGTCATAAGGGGCGTGTCTAGATTGAGTGGGAGCCGTATTTCCAAATGCAAATATGCAAGATGGTAATTGCAACTTCTTTTTACAAGAGATATTTCCGGGCCCCTTGACTGATTAGAGAAACTGGTAAGTGCACGGCCGTGTCCAAACGAACTGATCTGTTCTTTGTCGTTTATCACGCAGTTTTTGAAATCAAGTATGTTATGAACACATTTTTGAGTCTCTGAGTTGACTTTCTCCATGCTCATACTCGAAATTTTGAAATATCGCGATGCAAGGGACAAACCTATATATATGCAAGTATGTATATATAAAAACGTACCCATTCATGAACAGGGAGGTTATGATAGTTTAGTTTATAAACAGTTAGTTTATAACAGGTTACTTCTAAGCAGGTTGCTTATAAAATTTTATCACAAGTTACTTTGGGGTATAAGAGTTCTTATAACTTGGTCACCCTAAGTGTCTGGCTAGGGATCTCCTTAGGCTAACAATGTGCAGTAACTATTACTTATCTTGCACAAGTGGGAGTCTGTTAGATTATGTGTAGAGATAATTAATGGACACATTGTATCCAATGTTATAAGAGACTAAAGGGTCACACTGCTACACACCAAAATCAGGACAGTTGGATTTCACCATTAATCTATGTGTAAATAATTAATCAATTGGATTAATTATTAAAGAGAAAAAGTAAATAATTAATCAGTAGTATTAATTATTGAAAAAGAGAGAAATAAATAATTAATCAATTTGTATTAATTATTAGAAAGGAAATAAATAATAAATAGTTATTTATTATTTAAAGAGAATTAAATATTAAGTTTTAATATTTAACGGACTAAGTTAATTAATAGTTGATTAATTAATTAGTAAAGTCCACGGGGTTAAAGTGAGAAGAGATGAAAGTTTGATTAAAACTAGTGGGCTTTTAATTAAACGGGCTTAGGTCCATCTAATCCTTATAAAGAGTACCAAGGGATTAAGGAGATAAAACCTAGCCACCATACACACACTCTCTCTCGATCTCGGCTCCCTCCTTTCTCGACGCACTCTCTCTCTCAACCGATCTCTCTCTCGGTCTCTCTCTCTTCGTCAAATTCGAAGAAACAAAACACCAAGGGTGTTTTGCGAGTTTGGTGTTCGATGCAAGAGGTATACACACACACAAGGTTTTCGAGTATTTGAAGCTTTGGTGATCCAGGAGCGGTCTAGCAGCCAGTTCCTAAGGAGGTGCAGTAGTGGTGGACTTATTTAGCAATCCCTAGTTTGATCAGGTATATTTTGTAACCTATTCTGTGGATTGTATGTTAGAAACTATGTTTGATCATTAGTATTAAGATCCTAACCCTTTTTGGGGTTTAGAGTGTTGTGTTCAATCCAGTTCCGCTTTTAGGATTGAACCAGTAGGATCAAACCCAGGTTTCTAACATACTTCTTGTTTCCCGCATCTTCGGTCTTATACTTCTAATCCAAAGACTCTCAAAGTTCCTTAGCCATGGTTACATTGAAATAAACATTGTAAAATGGATCGGCTGGCGTATTCAACACATATTGCGGTATAAGAATTCCGAGTGCTACCAAGCCTCCACGGCGCTCACAGATTGAGCATCGGATTCTCCTTCAGCAATTTGAGGAGCATTTTAGTAAGGAACCGAGCCAAGTTCAACGTGGTCAAGTAGAAAAACATCATTTGCTGCCATCTCTTAAGGTTTAGACCAAAAACAATTTCCGGTCTCTCAGCGTGATTAGCCATGGTCTAAGGCACCGGTGTGGTTGAAGTCAAGATTAACGATTACTAAAATTGGTATTAAAATTTTCAAAAAAACAGAATCCTAGAAGTTGGGTTCTGAAACTAATTCATATAGGTAGTTCAGAAAAATGAAATTCAGATAAGAAAGCTTTCGTTCAGCAGCTAAGCAAGCATCAGCTTCACATATCAGAATTTTAGGAAAAAACTCCTGAACCAAAGACGGAGGCTCGTGTCCAACACTATTCCCTTAAACAGATTCATTGTTTGTTTCTAGGGTACAACATTCCTCCTTTTATAGTGAAGATTGAAACAGAAATAATGAATTTCGTAATTAACAGACAATTAAACAAATTATTATCATTTATTAATCTTCAATGCGTTCAAAAGAAATTTTAGCAAAACCAAGGCGCATGAACTCGACAATTTCGTGTCCACAGGTCATGCCCACACATAAGTTTGCTGATTTTAGCATACAAAAACTACCATTGGCACCACACCCCTACACGCGGGTATGACTTGAAGTAAAATCACACAAAAAACTTGAGGGCCCTTGTGCTTCAATGGTTATAAACCCACTACAATGTTACTCCTCTCTCCTATATGGGACAAATTTCTACAACCACTTGTTTTGCTAAATTCTATACCAAGTACTCAACTATGAGTACCGATATCTCATTTACACACATTCCCGTTTTGGACACAGTATACATCGCTTTGAAGCTCTCATAACGTAGAATACAAATCCACTAAGAATTCAATATAACAATACATATGTATGTATTTAAATGTGTCCAAAATTAGAGAATATACGTAATTTTTACTAAACTTTCTAACACGAACAACATAATTGTCTTAATATAGACTTTGGATAAGACAAAGTTCTCCTATGAAGGCATTAATTCCTGCCCCTTGTCTTCGATCGGTTACCATGTCCTTAGATTCATACACCATCACAAAGCCATAGTTTATCAAATAGTCCATCATTTAACATAATTAACGAAGATGGGAAAAAAGTAGAAAGACTATAAAAATTGCTTTATTATGTAACATATGTTTTAATCGTCAGATGTAAATTATAGTTAGTCTTTATTATGTAAAATATGTTTTATTATGTAAAAAAAATAGAGAAATACAATACCAAAAAGGGTAGATCTAAACAAAGCATGACCAGAACTGTAACTAGCTACTTGCATATATTCAGTGTTCTAAAAGGCGCGCCAAGGCGTGAGGCATGGTTCCACCATTAAAATAGGCCCTAGGCATGAGTGCTAGGCGTGGTGCGTGCCAAGGCGCGCCTTTGCGCGCCAAATGACGAGTTTTTTTATAACGTGGCGCCGAAAAAATCATTTATTTTAAAAAATCAAACTTTTTTGTATACATTTTGCGATCGCGTGTATAGAACTTTTAAAAATTTGTATTTTATAATTTCTATATGTTATTTTGCTCATCATTTCTGTAACTTTGTGTAATTAGTGTATTAATAATGATCAATTTGATATATATATATAAAATATATACAAAACGCCGCCTTAAGTCACGCCTTAAAAAACGTCACGGCTTCGCCATGGCTCCTAAGACTACTACAATTCATGGTAATAGCAGCGACATCTTTAGTAGTGACACACGAAATAGCAACGACACCTTGCTGAACATGCGACGTGTCGCTGCTATTGCTTGTGTCGCTGCTAAAGATGTCTTTGCAATTTCCCCAAAAAAAAAAAAAACGCGGCCAACCTTTCCGACCTTATTTTTCACGCGTAGCTGCTAAAACACATGCCGCTGCTAATGGTAAATTATTAGTTGCTGCTATTGCTTTAAAATAGGTTAAACCACAATTTGCTCCCTATTTGATGCCCTGGCCGACGACAACTTCCCTCTTTTTGCTCTCGCTCCAAACGTCATCCCACCACTCGCCAGTTGCCGCCCCACCACTCGCTAGTTGCCGCCCCACCACTCACCGGTCGCC
Source organism: Pulicaria dysenterica (assembly GCA_947179395.2). Lineage (NCBI taxonomy): Eukaryota > Viridiplantae > Streptophyta > Magnoliopsida > Asterales > Asteraceae > Pulicaria > Pulicaria dysenterica. The sequence goes on along the minus strand of OX359291.1, from coordinate 55,908,847 downwards.
GCCCTAACCCTCGCCGCTCGGCGTTGCTCTCTACCGCTCGCGCCTCGCTCATCTCCATTACCGCCCCACTCACAGCCGCTGCTCCTACCCACTGCCGCCGCCGCATTTTCCCTCCTTTACCAGGTTTGTTCTCTAATTTCAACTTATTTAGGTTATTTGTTGTTGATTGCTTGTTATTTTTACTGTTTTATGTTAAATTTTCAAGATCTTGGTTTATAGATTATAAATGTGATAAATTATGGGGCTTTGGAACTGTTTTTGTTTTGTGTGTGTGCTAATGTATGTGTTGTGTGAGCTGTGCATATGATGTGTGTGTTGTGCATGAGTTAGTGTGTGTTTTTTGTGCTGTGAGCGTATGTTAGTATGTGTTAGTGTATGCTGTGAGCATGTTAGTGTGTCTTGTGTGTCTTAGTATATGTTTTGAGTGTGTGTTATCTGTATTAATGTGTGTTGTGAGTGTGTGTTAGTGTCTTCTATGTGTTAGTGTATGTTGTGAGTGTGTGTTATGTGTGTTAGTGTGTGCTGTGAGTATGTGTTATGTATTTTAATGTGTGCTGTGAGTGTGTGTTAGTGTCTTCTGTGTGTTAGTGTGTTCTGTGAGTGTATGTTATGTGTGTTATTGTGTTCTATGTGTTTGTGTGTGCTGTGATTACCCCTAAAAAAGGCTGTGAGTGATATATGTTGTGTGTATGTTGTGTTTGTGTTTGTGTTTGTGTTTGTTTGTGGGTTGTGTGTGTTGTGTGTGTGTGTTGTGTGAGTATTGTGTGTTATGTTTATTGTGTTTGTGTTGTTTATGAGCTGTGTGTGTGATGTGTTTGTGTTGTTTGTGGGTTATGTCAGTTTTGTGTGTGTTGTGTTTGTGCTATGTTTGTGTTGTTTGTGGGTTGTGTGTGTGTTGTGTGAGTGTTGTGTGTGTCGTGTGTTTTGTGTGTGTGTGTTGTATAGCTAGTTTATTAGGGATGTTATAGTTTAAAAAATGAAAGTATATCTTCTTCACTAAATCAAGTCTCATGACATCATTTAACATTGATTTCTTCAGTTTGAATAAAGTTCACACACACCACATAATAATAAGAAGAAAAATAAGCCAAATCTGAGTTTTTATATTTGATGTTGGTAGTTTTATATATAATCACATTTTCGTTAGGTTGATTATTTAAAGCATTTTGGCCGTTCAAGTTGTATGTCCTTAATATTAGTGATAGAGTTATATAATATTAACATTTAATTATACTTCTTTACGAGGTCATTTTGCAGTATTAGTTTATGTGTTGAATTGGTTTATAATATGCTTATTAATTAGAGTTTGGTTCTTTGAATAGCCAATATATATGTGCATATATACATTAAATAATAGCATTGTTATAGTAGATCTAAAGCTTACGATATACATATGTGTATGTATACAGTAAAATTGATTCAATTTAATGCGTTATATCATCTTCATGAGCTTAGAATACCCCCATGAAATTGATTTAGAAATTAGTTTCGGGTTATCCCCATTTTGGGACTGCTTTTTGAATACTTTATCTCTTTTAGGATGTGAATATGTACTATAGGATTGTTTGTTTAAGAAAGAATCGGTTGTCATTTTCTCTTTGCTTCTCGGGTATATATATTATTATATATACTTGGGAGCTTAGAGGAAATGTTGCTGAAATTTTCTTAAATGACTAATCATGTAATGCACATTCACATGTGAGGTAAGGTATTCAAAGAGTGGGTTTAGAAGCCTACCCTTGAAAATACTCTACGGTTGAAATTGATAATTGTCTTATAACATGGACCCTATACCCTAACTTATGTTTCAGTTGCGTGGACCCTAAACCATAACTTATATTTCAGTTGCATCATGTTTATTGATAAAACCTGGACTACCATTGAATATCGTAATTGTGACGAGTTTTGGAATGGGCTCGATTCTCTTGTTGAGAGAGCCAAAGCATATGTCGACAGCAAAGGTCAAATTAGATGCGCGCGTCAAAAATATTTAAACTACAACTTCACAGATATTTTAACAATGAAACATCACATAAATAGATTTGGTTTCTGTAAACGTTATGTTACATGGGTCTATCACGGTGAAAGCATAACTCCTTTAATCCTAGATAATGTAGCTCCAATGGCTGGTGTTATCGAAGACGTCATGGGGGAGTTTAGGGAAAGCAGTACCAACCACGGTGAAGTGAAATCGGATACAGAGGGTAGAGGTGTCGATGATGGATTTCTTAAGTTGTTAGAGGAAGTCAATGTAGAATTATATCCTGGTTGTACTTGGTTTTCTTCCCTTGACTTATTAGCAAAACTGATGCATATCAAGGTGAACAACAAATGGACTGACAGCTCATTTGATTAGCTCCTTGAATTGTTTCAATCTACACTTCCAAAAGAAAACAAGATTCCATCTTCATTTTATGTTTCCAAAAAGAAACTGAAAAAGATAGGTCTGGGTTATGAGTCGATACACACGTGCAAAAATGACTGCTTCTTCTTCTAGAAAGAAAAGGAGTCATTGCAGCATTGTCATGTCTGCAATGAGAGTCGGTGGGTCGATTAAAACACAAAGAGTAAGAAAGTAGCTCATAAGGTTTTACAATGTTTTTTGACGCCCAGACTGCGGCGTTTGTACCGTTCAAGACACACCTTGAAAAGTATGATTTGGCACAGTACAGAAAGATCTGACGTGGGTACCATGCGTCATCCTGTTGATGGATCTTCGTGGAAATAATTTGATAAAAAGTACCCTTACTTCTTGAGGGAACCCCGAAATGTTCGTCTAGGGCTTGCGGCTTATGGTTTTAATCCATTTTGTTGGGAAAATGATCTCATCAGTTTGAATTTGATGAGACAAAGTTAAGTTTGTATGATGTGTTCTACATATAACTTAAACAGAATTATAAAGCTTAGTCAGACTGAACACTTATAGTGATTCAGACTGTGTATAAGCTAAGTATAAGCTGTACATATGTTTGATCAGCTTAGATTATATCTTAGTAAGATTATCAATGTGTTTGATAAACTGAGTATATAAACTAAGATATATATATTGAGTTTCAGCATGATGAGTCTCAAGCTGAGTGACTCAGCGTGCATACTGAGTCAGCTCAATGGAGTTGCTAAATATGTTTTAGTTACTTCTTTGGACTTCTAAGGATGAGTTAATAATTATACATGTTAGTTCATGTTGAAATTCGGGTCTGTTCTCGAAGAACTCAGCTTGATGAGTTTCAAGCTGAGTAACTCAGTCCGACTAAAGAAGTCAGTCTAAAGATAATTTAAATGTGTTTGAAATTAATCTTTTATCTCTCTATATCTACGGCAAGGATAAGAAGATTCCAGAATCAAGTTTGAAGATAGAAGATTCAAGATTCAAGATTCCGGATTATCCGAGAGTTAGTTAGCGAATTAAGTTGAGTCTTAGTTTGTTAGATTCATTAGGCACAGGATTATAAATACTTATCTCCTGATAAGTTTAGAGGGACGACTTTGATTCAAAAACAACTAAGTGTTGCAGAGCCAAACCTCACCTCACCGTATGTGTTACGAATCTTGATTACTGTTTGTCAGTTCAACGTAATCAAGAAAAACTCACAGATTGCCCAAGTGTTCGTGTGTTCGAACTATCACATCAGTTGTGATATTGGTAAGTTGTCAATCTGTGTGAAATCCTGTTTAGAGAGTCGTCAGTATCTATAATCATAAGTTGATTATAGATAGCTAAGTTTGAGAGATTGAGAGATTTATATTAGGTGATTATATATCAAGAGTTTCTTACTTGATAGTTACTGTAATCATCTTCTTATTCAAAGCATTGTAATCATCTTCTAAATTAAAGAATTCGATTGATTGTGGTTTGATTTACTGTGTGTAACACTTTTATTTGATTTGTTCAATTTCCGCAGAAAGTGTATTCAACCCCCCCCCTTCTACACACCTGTTGCTTGTTGTTATTCTCATTCAAGGGACCAACAACTGGTATTAGAGCAGGCTGAACGATTTCATTGGTTGAAAGTTCTAGATTCTGAGAAAGTTGACAATGTCTACAAGCAATAATTCTTCAAACTTTCCACAGATGTCTGCCAATGGTTGTCCCATATTTGATGGATCTGACTATCCTATGTGGAAGTTCAGAGCCATGTTGTTCCTCAAGTCCATTAACAACCGTATGTCGGATGTTGTCACTAAAGGACCAATTATCCCCAAGATTCCTGCCACTGTCAGTGATACGTCTCCTGGCAAATCTGAAAAGGAAACAAGAAAGCCTGTTGCATCATGGACTGATGAAGATTGGAAACTTTTCAATCTAGATGATAAGGTTAAAAGTGTTCTAGCGAATGCCCTGTCAAATGAAATCTTGCGCACTGTGACTGGGTGTCAAACTGCAAAAGATATCTGGGATACGCTGAGTGTCACATATGAAGGCACTGATCTGGTCAAGCAGCACAAGAAAAATCATTTGAATAGATCCTATGAAAAATTCTTTTCAAAGAAGAATGAAACCTTGTCAGATTTGTTCACAAGGTTTCACTGCTTGATAAATGACCTACTAAGTGTGGGTGTAAAGAAAGATGAAGCTGAACTGGTGCTAAAATTTCTGGATGTGTTACCAGAAAGGTTTAATGATGTAACTACGTCACTAAGGGCTGGAGGAACACTACACGTGTACAACCTACAGTCTATCTATGGGTTCTTGCTGAATCATGAACAGATCACTGAACACAAGAAATCTTCTCAACAACTAAAGGAGTCCTTGGATAAAACTGATATTGCATTAGTAGCACAGAAAAAGAAGAAGAAAAGTCCCAAGGCACTAGTTGTTGAATCTGAGACTGAGTCAGAATCTCAAGCTGACCACTCAGACTCAGACTCAAGTGATACTGATGATGTTCAGAATATCACTGAGCAAATGGCAATGTTAGCCAGACGTTTGAGAAGAGCTCAAAGGGGAAGAGGAAGATCTGACAGGGGCAAAGGAAAGAGTTCTTTTGATCCCAAGAATGTTGTGTGCTTCAATTGTCAGAAAAAGGGACACATTGCTGCTTAGTGCAAATCAAAGAAGGTGGAATCAACATCAGTTGTTGATAAGAATGCTTACAGAGCTGATAAATACAAGAAGAAATATACTCAGGGCAAGAAAGGAAAGCCTGAAGACAAACCCAGTGCAAAAGGATTAATTGCTGAAACATGGGATACAGAATCATCTACATCAGATGATGATGTATGTCTGATGGCTCAAGAAGATGAAGAGATAGAAATCGATGAGGTTGATTATGGTATGTCCGAATCAATCTTTGAAGCTGACATGAAAGAACCTGAGGAAAACAGCAAGCTCAGTGATTGGGATCCTGCTTCCATGTATAAGGTCAGTAATTTCTACTCTTACACTGATGAAGAAAAGGGTCTTGCATTCAATTATCTGCTAAATGATTTCAAGACCAGCCTTAAGTCTCAGACTGACCTCAAAGCTGAAATAGCTAAAGTTAAAGATGAGATTAAGGAAAATCAATCTCTCATTGATGTTGGTAAGAAAGCACAGTGTGACCTTGAATGTCAAAGACACATTAACAAACTTCTTAGTGAAGAACTTCAGGAAGGTAAAGACAAAGTTGATCAACTCCAAAAGATCACTGAGTCTTGGTGTAAGTCATCAAAGCTTGCTGAACAGTGCATAAACCAACAGATACCTAAACAGGTGAAGGCTGTACTTGGAGGTGACTATCAAACAGCAGCTTATGTAGCTGATGATGAGATAGCAAGTACAGATTCTGAGGAAGATAGACAACTGATTAAGTCTCAGAAGTCAGCCTCAGAGAAAAGACATGATCCAAGCCTAAAATTCAATATGTTTGTGAAGGCCAAAGATCATGGTAATGAGTGCTCAACATCCAAACAACATTGTAAGTCTGTGTTGGACAGATTAGGCACTCAGCCTGTTCAAAGAACTTCAGTCATAGAAAGGCTTAATCCAAATCCTTTCAAAAGACAAAATTCTCTATCTGGCTCGGAGAGAAGTTATAAGAACAGGAAGACCACTGTAAGTCAGAGGTCAAATCACAACAATGGTAAGTCCAAAGTTGTTGATCTTGGTAAGTCCAAGAAGATCAACAGTGGTAAGTCCAAACCTGTTGAAACTGGTGAGTCCAGTAAGCATGACAAAGGTACGTCCAAAGTCATGGAAAAGAAGTTTGTTGGTCAAGCTTCCAAGGATAACAAACAAAGATCTGACAAAGGTAAGTCCAAAGTTAGTGAACATAAAGTGAATCAACTTGCTAAGAAAGTTGAAAAGTTATCCACAACATATAATCCTAAAACTGAGAGTAAGTTCTCACAAGGATTATTGGACTCTCTACCTCCTGTAATCATTGGAAGAAGGAGATGCTACAAATGCAGAAGTAGAGGTCATGAGGCTAAGGACTGTGATGCAGAAATCTCAAGGCATGAACAAGGACAAGCTGATCAGCATACACAGGACTCAGCTCCTGCTCAAGCTGAACAGTTAGTTCAACCAGATGGAGATGCTAAGTGCTCTCAGAACCCATTCAAAAATGGGTTCCCAAACAAAACTAATGTGTTTAGTTTTCATATCATGTGCAAAGTTCAAGTAAATGGTACTTGGATAGTGGATGCTCAAGGCACATGACTGGGTGGAAAGGACTTTTTAGTGATTTCCAAGAAGATGAAGGTCCTAAAGTAACATTTGGAGACAACTCCCATGGAAGAACAAAAGGCTATGGGAAGATGCAAGCTGGCAAAGTCACATTCCAGAGAGTTGCATATGTCAAAGGTCTAAAACACAACCTGATTAGTATTAGTCAATTGTGTGATGAAGACAACGTTGTTACTTTTAGGAAGAAAGTAGGAACAATATATAATGCTAAGGGAAAGCCTGTATTAATAGCTAAAAGAGAAAGAGATGTGTATCTACTTGATCTTAAATCTACCGATCCCTATAATGAAACCTGCTTGTATTCCCATTCTGTTCCTGAGCTGAGTTGGTTATGGCATAAACGTTTGTCTCATTTGAACTTTAAAAATATAAATATGTTGTCCAATAAAGAGTTAGTCTCTGGATTACCAAAAATCGCATTTGTCAAAGACAAATTGTGTTCAGCTTGTGAACAAGGGAAACACCATAAGTACTCCAAGCCTAAGTGGCAAGAAGTACACTCTGGTGATAGTAGATGAGTTCTCACGATTCACCTGGGTAATATTCCTAAAAGCCAAAAGTGAGGCTGCCCTGGAGATAATAAGTTTCATCAAAAGGGAAGAGTTGCAGAAAGGTTTGTCCGTAAAGCAACTCAGAAGTGATCATGGGACTGAGTTCAGGAACTCAACCCTTGAAAGCTTCTGTGAACAAAAAGGAATATTACAAAATTTCTCATCTGTCAGAACTCCACAACAAAATGGAGTTGCTGAAAGGAGAAATAGAACCTTAATTGAGGCTGCAAGGACAATGCTATGTGAGGCAGGATTGAAACTTTATTTCTGGGATGAAGCTGTTAGTACAGCCTGCTATACTCAGAATAGGTCAATCATTGTCAAAATACATGGAAAGGCTTCATATGAAATGTATAAGTCTAGAAAGCCCAATATAGGTTATTTCCATATCTTTGGTTTAAAATGCTATGTGCTGAATCAAAGAGATCAGCTCCATAAGTTGGAACCCAAAGCTGATCCTGGAATATTTGTTGGTTATTCCTCAATCTCCAAATCATACAGAGTATATAACTCTAGGAGAAAGGCCATTGAAGAATCAAATAATGTTTCCTTTGATAAAGATAGTATTGATCAAGATGAGAAAAGTCAAGCTGACTCCGTTAGTCTGAGTGAGCTTGAAAGGCCAAGGGAAATCAACATGTCAAATCCTATGTATGTCATAGAAGATGATAGTGATGAGGATGTGTGTTCATCCAAGAAATCATCACCAGCTCCAAGGAACTCTCAAGCTGAGAGAGATGGTGAGTTCATCAATCCATTTGGAGCTGAGGTCACTCAGACTGAGAATCTTAGTGATCATCAGTTTGTTGACAATGCTACTGTTGAGACTGAGGATGTATGTTCTCCTCAGATATCTCAACATCACTCAGATTTAGAACCAGATTCTCCAACTACAACATTTAAATTCCTCAAAGATCATCCTCAAGATCAAGTTATTGGAAATATCCAAGAAAAGGTTATGACAAGATCCAAGGCCACAGCTAACTATGCTGCTCACTTTGGTTTTCTATAACAAATGGAACCAAAGAAAACTGAGGAAGCCTTAGAGGATGAGGATTGGATTGATGCTATGCAAGAGGAATTAAATGAGTTTGAGAGGAATAAAGTGTGGACCCTTGTCCCTACCCCTGAAGATCATACAATTATAGGCACTAAGTGGGTCTATAGAAACAAAATGGACAAGGATGGAGTGATAGTTTGGAACAAAGCCAGGCTGGTAGCACAAGGGTATAGGCAAGAAGAAGGAATTGATTATGATGAGACCTTTGCCCCTGTTGCTAGAATTGAAGCTATAAGGCTGTTCCTGGCTTATGCAGCATATAAAGACTTCAAAGTCTATCAAATGGATGTGAAAAGTGCTTTCCTGAATGGAAAACTTCAGGAGGAAGTCTATGTGAAACAACCTCCTGGCTTTGTAAGTTCAAAGTTTCCACATCAAGTCTACAAGTTGGACAAGGCTTTGTATGGTCTTAAACAAGCTCCAAGAGCTTGGTATGATACACTGTCCACTTATCTAATATCCATGAATTTCACCAGAGGCAGTATAGATAAGACACTCTTTATTAAAAAGAGTAAAGGACAGATAATTCTTGTACAAATCTATGTGGATGACATCATTTTTGGCTCTACAAATGAGTCTCTGTGTGATTGGTTCTCCAAAATAATGTCACAAAAGTACAAGATGAGTATGATGGGTGAGATGACATATTTCCTAGGCCTACAAATTCAACAAAAGCCTGATGGAATTTTCATCAATCAAAGCAAATATGTTTTGGATTTGATAAAGAAATATGGTTTTGATTCAAGTTCAACCATGAGAACACCCATGACACCAGCTGTCAAGCTGAGTAAAGACTCAGATGGTAAGCCTGTGTGTCAGTCTACCTATAGAGGGATGATAGGTTCATTACTCTATTTGACAGCTAGTAGACCTGATATCATGTTTGCTACATGTGTTTGTGCAAGATATCAGGCAGATCCTAAAGAATCACATCTTTTAGCTGTGAAAAGGATCTTTAAGTACCTTAAAGGTACACCAAATCTAGGTCTTTGGTATCGAAAGAATTCTGGATTTGAGTTAGTTGGTTTTTCTGACGCTGACTATGTTGGGTGCAAGTTATATAGAAAATCAACCACTGGAGGATGTCAATTGCTTGGAGGTAAATTAGTAAGCTGTACTAGTAAGAAACAGAACTCAGTGGCTACTTCAACTGCTAAAGCTGAGTATGTTGCAGCAGTGAGCTGTTGTGTTCAAATCTTGTGGATGCAGCATCAGCTTCAGGACTTTGGGATGAGTTTCAAGATAACTCCTATCTTCTGTGATAACCAAAGTGCAATAGTCATCACTTACAATCCAGTATTTCACTCAAGAACCAAGCATATTGAAATTAGACATCACTTCATAAGGGACATCGTGGAAAAAGGTAAAGTTGTCATTAAATTTATCTCCATTGATGACCAATTAGCAGATATCTTTACTAAGCCCCTTGATGAAAAGAGGTTTATGTATCTGCTAAGTGAATTGGGTATGCTCAACCCCTAGCTAAGTGTCTAAAATTTGAGTTCTCAGTTTAACAAAGACTGAGTGTCTTAAGCTGAGTGCACAGTTTACGAATACGTTTTCATAAACTGATCTTTATGTCAAACTGAACAATGAGTTCATACGTTTGGTCAGTTCCAAACATCATTCAACTACTTAGTGTGGTTGAAATATCAGTTTGAGTAGGTCTCAAACATAGATGACTATGTGTCATTGAGTCTAAGCTATGTGCTTCACTCATTCTATGTGATTAGTTCACATGTTTGGATTAGTTCCACACTTAATTTAACTATTCAGTATGGTTAAAATGTACGTTTGAGTCAGTCTCAAACAAATTTGACTAAGTGTCATTGATTCTGAGCTGTGTGCTCCACTCAAGCTGAGTTCTAATCTCAAGCTGAGTGCTTGACTTAGACTGAGTAATATGTTTACTCAGCTTGGTGTGTCCAAACTATGAGTTAATTACTAAGTGTTGTTAATTTCTTTGTCAATACGTATTTGAATTAGTTTTAGATCGTATTGAATATCAATTGTGTATTGATATATTAACAGAGTGTTAATAATCTTATTATTTGTTAATATTATTTTACACTTGTATCCGTTGGAAGATGATGTGTTTCTACCCTGTCATTGTTACATCAAGCCGGAATTTTTATCAGAGTAACGGATTAAAAAGGGATTCCAACGGTAATTTTTCTCTCTCCTCGAAAAGGTATATATAACGACTTTACCCGCATTTTAGAGATTTACGCTTAAACTTCTCATCTCTAAACCTTTCATCTGCTTATATACCTCGTTACAAATTTGCTAAGTGCAATTTTCTGTTCCATCGATTTTGAAACCCTACCTTGCTAAGTGCGGAGTCAATTGCTCAGTGCAACGAAATTGTGTTTACTCAGTGTAATCTTAAATTTTCAACGATGGAGGGAACTGTTCTGATTCTTAGTGACAGAATGATAAGGGGTGATGCGTTCAAGAATAACAGATTGCCGCTGATCAAAATCAACAATCAGCGTGCTTGTCTTGCAATCCCTCAACGCAAGCTTAACAGAGGATACGAACCATGGGTTGCTTACATTCGAAAATGCCCATTGGCCTTCGCTTTTATTGGAGCACCTCTACATGTAGTTCCTCAGCATCTACTCGAGTTTTGGTATACGTGTGTCTATGACCAAACAACTGCCTCAATCCGAGGCACAGTGCTGAATGGAGAGAGAACGATTATTCTCACCGCTGATAGGCTAAGGGAAGTTCTTCAACTTCCTCAATCTGATGTGTTCGAGCCTGCGGTAATGAGACAGGTGGCTAGGTCTGTCCTACCTCAATTGGGACACCCGAATACAGAGGGTGTCATCAAAAAGGCCACCTTTCCAACCAGTTGGGGTTTCATGGTATCCACAGTGATCCGTTCACTTGGTACTAAGGTTGAAGGATTGGACCAAGTCAACGAGTTTGAGATGCAGCTGATGTACAATATGTACTTTGCAAGGAACTTAGATTATGCACAGCTCATCTTCAATGAGCTCAGGGTCCAAGTGATGAAGACCACAAGGGATCTTCATGTACCTTTCATTAGGTACCTGTCCTTGGCATTTGAAGCCAAGCTAGGGACAGCACTCTATGAAGCTAATCAGGATGTGTTCCTGACTCCTACACTCAGCCGCAAGATGTTCAATAATGACATCTTCCCGGAGCAAGAGGGTCTGAGTAAGCCCATGCTACTGATTGTTGAGGCAGCTTCATCGGAAAGTGAAGAAGAGGAATCAAATCAAGGGGGAGCTTCTCAAGCTGACACAGAAGTTCAAGCTGAGCACTCTGCTCAGGCTGAAACAGTTTACACTGCAGCCACCTCTGGTAAGACCTCTCCACTTTCTCTTTCTTCTCATTATTCTCCATCCACTTTTGGAGACAAGACTGCAGTAAATCCAACTCAGTCTATCCCATCTCCTCTACCTTCATTCCATTTACAATCCCAATATGAAGCCACACCTAGTGTGCCCACTGCTGCTAGGGAGAATATCCATACATACCAAAGAAAAACTGCCAAAGGTGGTGTCACTCCTAAAGGCATCACTGGAGCTGAGATCACATTGATCCCTCCGGCAGGAGTTAAGGGGGAGACGCCTACTCTCAAGGTGTCAACCTCAAAGCTCTTTAAAACCCAACAGCCTAAACCGGGTGTGGTGTCTACTCAGCCCACATCTACTCGAGCCATGGGAGAGCCTACTACTGTGCCTGAGCAGACACACTCAGGTGACATTGAATATATGACCAATCCCTAGGGTCAATCACCCCCCTCCTTACCCAAAAGCCAACCACCTACCCAAACACTTCACATTTCGAGCCCTATCCATTCTCTTCACTTCTCACACTCTAGTGCACGACCTATCAATGTTTCATCTTCAATCCAGGATGAATCACAGGGTCCAAACTCTGGTGCAAAGGAATTTGAGGGTCCACACCAACCCTTGGATCATGCACCCAAAGATTCTCCTGAAACAAAACCAGCCTCCTCAGGCATCCAGCAGCTCAAAGACTACATTGATGCTCAGTTTGGTCTGTTCCATCTGAAGCAGAAGAAGGATACTAGAAATATCCTTCAAAGGAATGTGAAGCTGACTAGGAATATGCATGGAATCACCTCTGAAGTTGCTGCCCTTCACCTACAACGACTTTCGACCCCAAATGATGATAACAAAAAGGGGGAGAAGGTTCAAAGTGATAATGATCTAGTTCAAGATGAAGCTGAGGCTCTTCTAGTTCTAGCTAAAGGAGCAGAGAGGAAAGCTCAGCCTGACGGGGAGCATGAATTAAAAGATGATGAACCTGCAGCTAAGAAAAAAAAACTAACAGATTCTGAATCTGAGACTGAAGAGGTTTCTGAAACTGAACAGGAGACGGAAGAAAAAAAGGCCACTAGACTAATGATTGAAATTCTTGAGCAAGAGGAAGCAAATGAGTTAGGCATCTCGCTCGAAGAACTAAGAAAGAGAAAAGAGAAAGAAGTAAAAGATGAAGAAAAGGCTAAACAGAAGAAAGCTTTGGTTGAAGCTGAAGCTACATACACTGGTCCTAGACATGATCCTATCCCGTACACTGACGTAGTAATTCAAGAGTGCTACTTCAGAAGGAGCATCGGTGAAGAGATCGGAGGCATGAACTTGAGCAGAGTCAGTGGAGCCATCATCCTCAAGTTTGAATTTGAAGACAAATCAACAATGTGGGTGGACCTGAGATATGTTCACAGGATGGGTTACATAGAATGGCAAAGAATAATGATGATGCTCAGAATGTTCAAAAGAAGCCAAATCAAGCAAGAGATCCTCACTGAAGTTTCTAAGCTGATAAAAAGAGCTGAGGAACTGAGATATGTTCCAGTTCCTGGTCTGCAATGGGAGAAACTATTTGATGTACCTGAAGGTGTGGAGTTTAAAGAAAATCAATTCATTGATACACCGGTTCAAGGGTTCATGTTCAAGGATTAGACAGGCAAGCCTAGTTTTCTAAAATTTGATGAAATCTGCTATCTAAAAACTAAGGATGCAGTGCATATTAGAAGTTGCTGTGGTGATGATGAGTCAAGTCAATTCTTAAAATACAAGCTGAATAAGATCATCAAAGTTCATCAAAAGGAGCTTGGAAGAAATATTGAAGCTGAGAAATTACTATATGCAAAAAAGAAATTATCAACTGGGAACTCTTACATCCTGAGTTCATCAGATAAGTAGATTAGTTTTACTGTAAATATTAGATTAGTTCTAATTTTGTAAGCACTAAGTGTGCATGATCTATGTGATCAACCTATTTGTATTATGATTAGTTCAATTAATACAAATATCTGTTTGATATGTTCAACTGTATTATGATGTGTTCATAGCTATAAGTCTGATAAGTTCAGCTTAATGAATAAATGATAAGTTCTTATTCATTAATATGTTTGGTTGGTGTGTGATCAACTAAAAGTTGGTATGTTCAACTGAAAATTGATAAGTTCAATTAAAATTTGATTAGTTCGAATATAAAATCTTGATAAGTTTAAGATTTAAAACATAATTCTGGTAAACAAACTTACTAACTGTTTGATGGTTTTGTCATCATCAAATAGGGGGAGTTTGTTGGGAAAATGATCTCATCAGTTAGAATTTGATGAGACAAAGTTAAGTTTGTATGATGTGTTCTACATATAAGTTAAACAGAATTATAAAGCTTAGTCAGACTGAACACTTATAGTGATTCAGACTGTGTATAAGCTGAGTATAAGCTGTACATATGTTTGATCAGCTTAGATTATATCTTAGTCAGATTATCAATGTGTTTGATAAGCTGAGTATATAAACTAAGATATATATATTGAGTTTCAGCTTGATGAGTCTTAAGCTGAGTGACTCAACGTGCATACTGAGTCAGCTCAATGGAGTTGCTAAATATGTTTTAGTTACTTCTTTAACTTCTAAGGATGAGTTAATAATTATACATGTTAGTTCATGTTGAAATTCGGGTCTGTTCTCGAAGAACTCAGCTTGATGAGTTTCAAGCTGAGTAACTCAGTCCGACTAAAGAAGTCAGTCTAAAGATAATTTAAATGTGTTTTAAATTAATCTTTTATCTCTCTATATCTACGGCAAGGATAAGAAGATTCCAGAATCAAGTTTGAAGATAGAAGATTCAAGATTCAAGATTCCGGATTATCCGAGAGTTAGTTAGCGAATTAAGTTGAGTCTTAGTTTGTTAGATTCATTAGGCATAGGATTATAAGTACTTATCTCCTGATAAGTTTAGAGGGACGAATTTGATTCAAAAACAACTAAGTGTTGCAGAGCCAAACCTCACCTCACCGTATGTGTTACGAATCTTGATTACTGTTTGTCAGTTCAACGTAATCAAGAAAAACTCATAGATTGCCCAAGTGTTCGTGTGTTCGAACTATCACATCAGTTGTGATATTGGTAAGTTGTCAATCTGTGTGAAATCCTGTTTAGAGAGTCGTCAGTATCTATAATCATAAGTTGATTATAGATAGCTAAGTTTGAGAGATTGAGAGATTTATATTAGGTGATTATATATCAAGAGTTGCTTACTTGATAGTTATTGTAATCATCTTCTTATTCAAAGCATTGTAATCATCTTCTTAATAAAAGAATTCGATTGATTGTGGTTTGATTTACTGTGTGTAACACTTTTATTTGATTTGTTCAATTTCCGCAGAAAGTGTATTCAACCCCCCCCCCCCCTCTTCTACACACATGTTGCTTGTTGTTATTCTCATACAAGGGACCAACACATTTGGTAACATTAGTTCTACTCACAGCACATGGCCTGTTGTGCTTACAACATACGATTTACCACCATGGCTATGTATGAAAGAGTCTTCGTTCATGTTATCCTTGTTGATTCCCAGCCCTAAATCACCCGGAAAGGACATAAATGTTTTTTTAGGCCGTTGGTCGAAGAGCTTAAGCACTTGTGGCACCCAGGCGTACATACTAAAGACACAGCGACAAACACATTCTTCAATATGAAAGCGTGTTGTTAAGGACAATAAACGACTTTCCAGCTCGTAGTCGTCTATCGGGTTGGAGCGGACATGGATACAAAGCATGTCCGACTTGCAATGAAGACACTCCTTCGTTTCGTGTAACTAATAAAATTGCATACGTTGGTCATCACCGATTTTTAGATCTTGACGACCCATGGAGAACGAGTTTGGAATTCAACGGGCAACACGAGACAAGAGCCCCTCCAAGACTATTTAGTAATGAAAAAATAGAAGCTCAGATAGATCATCTACCGACCCGCACACCTGGAAAACATCCCGACTTTGAAGGTGTTAAGAGAAAGCGTGAGGATTTCGAGTTGAATTGGTCCAAACTGAGCATATTCTTCGAACTCGAGTATTGGCCTTCTATGCAGCTAAAGCACAACCTAGATGTTATGCATATCAAGAAAAATGTGTGCGATAGTTTGTTGGGTACTCTTTTAATGAATGATAAGTTCAAAGACACGGCAAAGGCACATGTTGATTTAGAAAATCTAAATATTAGGAAACAATTATGGTTGCAAAAAAAGGGGTAAGACATTCTTTAAACCCCACCCAAAGTACTCATTCACGGAAGTTGAGTGAAAACTTTTTGCCAATTTATAAAAGCCGTTAAACTGCAGGACGGGTTTGGATCTAAAATTTGCAAGAAAGTAACAAATAATGATACTAACATTGCTGGGTTGAAATCACATGCCTGTCATATTCTTATGCAACGTTTGATACCGATTGGAGTTAGAGGTTTTTTGGCCAAAGATAAGTCTATACCAATAGTAGAGCTTTGTACATTTTTTAAGCAACTTTGCTCTAGAACACTATTGGTGGAGGATATGAGAAAAGCGAAAACTGCCATTATTACAATTTTATGCAAATTATAAATGATCTATCCTCCGACTTTTTTTGACATTATGGTTCATTTAGTTTTGCATTTACCTGACGAAGCGATTTGCGGAGGCCCAGTGTATATGAGACGGATGTATCCGTTCGAAAGGTATATGTAAAAACTAAAATACTATGTTAGAAATAAAGCGAGGCCGGAATGTTCTATTGCTGAGGGCTATGTTGCCGAAGAAGCTTTAACATTTTGTTCAATGTACCTTCAAGATTTCTAGACTCAATTCAATCGCCCCGAAAGAAACGAGGATGTTGTTATAGAAAAACAAAGATGTGGGTATTTGAGTCTAAATGTTGACCTATCAGCGCAACACAAATCAAAGATCTTGATAAGTGATAAAAAAGAAACTAGAATGGTTTATGCTTGATAGTTGTGAAGAAGTTAGACAATATATGAAGTAATATTTCTATCTTAAAAACTTTATTATCTTTTATTATTATTTTTAACCTTCACTTATTCCATATCCTTTTCTTATAAATGTAGTGAATTCAAATCAGAACGTCCACAAAGTGATATAAAAACTGAATTCCCTACATGGTTTCTCAAAAAGGTAATACAAATTAACAAACATATATGCTTGATTTCAATACTATATAAAAGTAACACACATTAATTTATATATGCTAGGTCTATTAGATGCAAATACAAAACTCTCCATTATTTCACAAAGAGTTGTCTACTCTTTCAATGGGTGCGCAAGCAAATGTCTCTACCTACACCGCTTGCATAGTCAATGGTGTTAGGTTTATGGTAGTTATCCATGACGCACAACGCACAGCACAAAACTCTAGGGTTCTAGCGGAGGGAGAAAATGAAGAGAAATATTATGGCTAGCTAGAAGAGATCATCGAATTGCATTATCCATATGGTTATTCGAATGTACTATTTCGGTGTAACTGGATCGATACTCTAAGGGGGTTATATGTGAAAATAATATCACTAGTATCGACACACAACGTGAATGGGATAAAGAAGATCAGCTCATATTTGCTACGCAAGCCAAACAAGTGTTTTACATCCGAGAACCTTCTCGAGGAGACCAAAATAGCAACCATCAGTGGGTTGTTGAAAATGTTAATCATCGTAAAATTTGGGATCTTCTAATAAACGAGGCCCGCCTTGAAGATGTTAACAATGGCTCTACCGAAAATGTTGATGTCGTTCATAATAATTGCTCGTCTAATTGCAGACTTGTAATCGACTTCAGACAGTACTTTGATCAAAGCCTATAATTGACTGTGAAGTTGAAGTTGGTCTGCCAATGCATACAGTGAATGAAGTGTCTAAGGACGAGATTGATTTCGATGAGAACGATTCAGAGTATGATAGTGAAATGTCTGATGGTGACACTGAAATGTCTGAGGGCGAGATGGATTAAAACACTTCATATGTAATCATATTTGACTTGTTACGATTCCGAGTATGATAGTGAAATATCCAAGTATCATGGTGACACTGTGTGTGTTGTGTGTGTGATGTGTGTGCGTGTGTGTGTTGTGTGTGTGATGTGTATGTGTTGTGTGTGTGCTTTATGTGTGTATGTGTTGTGTGTGCTATGTGTGTTGTGTGTGTGTTGTGTGTGCTGTGTGTGTGCGTGTGTGCGTGTGTGTGTACGCCGTGTGTGTGCCGTGTGTGTTGTTGTGTGTGTAAGCTGTGTGTGTTGTGTGTGTGTTTTCTTATGGAAATGAGGATAATTAGGTGAAGTATACTAATTAGTACTTCGAAGGGATAGCATACAGATAAGTGTATTACTGTAGTATGGAAATGAGGATAATTGGATGAATGATTCTTTTATAGCCCCTGTAAAGACTGAATATTTATATGACGGATATGCATATTAGTGCCAAAAGTAATAGAGTTCTTGTTTTCTTATTAGTGTATACATATTTATTAGGAAGAACAAAATCTTGCATATGCATATCTACTATGTATTTATAAGGGAGACATGAATTTCTATTCTAATGAGTTACTTCTATTATTCAGATGGATGGATACGTGTATCTATACAACACAATTCATCTGTTTGGTTTTTACAGTCTCGTCTTTACTATTTTTGTTTGGTTTAACTTATAAGTTACTAATGTACATATTTAATAATTTTCAGCCGAGTCAACTTGATATCATGCTTCGTAACCCAGCATTTAGAGCGGCAATGAAATCGGCAATGACAAATGTGATTCAATCGTTTTCGACACAAAATGATAATGTGGAGAACGTCGAGGAGAACGGGGAAGAAGATAGTAACGAGTAGTTCATTATAGATTATGTTTTGTGCGTTGACAAACAACAATTAACTAATTAAAACATTTATGATTAGCTATGCATGTATATTAAGGATTTGGTAATAGCCTATATGGTTTTATATAATATTAGTTTTATGTTTTTAATTGGTGGTATATAATATAAAACATGTTAGAATTATTATTATTATATTGTATTATTTAAAAAATGAAAACAGTCAATAGCAGCGACAGCGACAACAGGAAGTAGCAGCGATAGCAGACGGTATCGGCGAGAGACATTAGCAGCGACATCAATAGCAGCGACAAAAGGCATTAGCAGCGACAGACAGTATCAGCGACATATGGGTATTAGAAGGCAATAGCAGCGACATGTCGCTGCTAAAGCCTTTAGCAGCGACATTTAGGGGTATTAGCAGCAACAAATGTCGTTGCTAAAGGTCGATTTTTTTGTAGTGATATAAAGCTTGAGGCTTGACCTCGCCGCCAAGCCACGCCTTACGTTATATAGAACCATGCATATACCTGATCATCACTTCAGATCTACTCAATTTATCAAACCCCACCCCATCCCATCCGACTAATATCATAGGAGAAGCAAATTACCTGAATGGTACAGCAATTTGACCCAAATGTGACCCAGTCAACAATGTTTTGGCTTTAATAAACTGCATAAATATTTGGACCATTCGGTTACATTCGAAAATCAGTTTTATAGATGCTAATTGTATCAAAAACCAGTGTCATAGTCTGAATGTTAGGCTAGCTAATCTTACTTGTATGCTGCCAAATATTATGGCATTGTTGCATACTGTAATAATTCCTTCAGCAGTGTTATTCACAACCTACCCCAAACTCATGGCCATACTTCCAGGAGGCCAACCAACATGAATATACAGATCCTATCATTAATGCATTAGATCACAAAATAGATCAGATTCCATGAATTAAAGATAAAAGAACTTATTTAATTATGCGTGTTTTGCCTATGATAAACCTCCAGAGGCTGTTCAAAATTGTAGTTATTTTATGTGTATAAGGTAATATCATTTAAACTTACTTATATATATGATTTGGTTCATACACGCGGTGTCAATTTTAGGATGATTTTGGCTATGTGTCATTTTGAATTAAAAACTTAAATGTAAAGGTTTAAAAAAATCAAGGTTGTTGGGTGGTTGTTTATGACCACATCCGGGAATGCTTTGAAGCCTATTTGAGTTAATGAAAGTGTCTTATCGAGTTTAAGGCATTTTGGGTACAAATCTCGTTTTATAGCACAGAGGGTTGAGTTGGACCGGTGAATGTCACGGTGAGAAAATTATGTTGTCGTGGCACAAGTTCATATGTGATGAATATCGCGACGAGATGTTCTTAACGTCGTGGTGCGACTTCGTTGTGGTTCCTCACTGCGTGATCACTTCATCTCGCGCCGATACCTTGAAGTCTAAATTTCAATTCCATGTTCCATTAATTTTGTTCTATACTCTTGTAGGTGATATTTGTTGAGTATTGATCGTGCTTTGTAGTGTGTAGGAAGAGGTGAGTATGCTGACATTTCTTAAACTATATTGATGTTTGTGAAAGTGATATCTTACCGATTTGTGCTCCTTGTGAGTATTAGAGTTCTATTTGTGCTCGACGTGGACACCAGAGTTAAAGTTGTGCTCTTTAAAGCATCTGAGTTATTGCCTAGGTAACATGTTTGGAGATTAAGGGGTCCAGTATTTATTATTGGACCTTCAAAGTTATTTGATAAATCTTTCATGCTAGCCTACATGTTATAGTATTTATTAGTTGAGTATCGTTACTAAACGAAAGCTTACCGATGTTTGTTTTTATATTTACAGGAGGGTCAGGAGTGAATAGGGGTGGACAAGGGTAAAACTAGTAAAACTCCAGCTACTTGATAAGATGGCAGCTCCAATCTTTTGTGAAAATGCATCATGTTTTTGGATAGACTCATAACCTTAACATATGTATTATGGAATGGTTATTAAGTCTTTAACGTTTGAATCATTCAACAGTAATGAAATATATTTAAAAAAATTGGGTTATCACAGTTATGTGTATTCTTGTTCTAGCAGATTTTTATCTTTTGTGGCAAAATACTCATTAAAATATTTCCTCTATGTTTACTATTTTTTAGGAACGTGAGAGGCAATTTTGAAATTCAAAAATTGTTTATTCAATGGGTCAGTTTGCAATATATGTATTATTGATTTTGTTTTTTATGTAGAATTATGTTGGTAAATTTGTGTCAACCAACTCAAAATTTGATGATTTGAAGTTCTTGAACAATTTTTTCTTTAGACTTTAAAAAATTGATTTTTTATACATAAGATCATTTATCCATAATTTATTTAAAACTTGTTTGTTCAATGGGTTAATACCCAATAATATTTGTAGACCATTTCGTAAGATTAGATCTTGTTGGTGGATTTTCAAACCAACAAGATTTGCCACCAATTTGACCATTTCATTTTTTAAAATTCATTTTGTCTTACTTGTCAAAATCGATTTTATATATGTGGATATTTTATCTTTTTGGGTTTTTGCATACCTGGGTACAACAAAAATAACTTCCTAAAATTTAAGCTTTGTGATCATGCAAACTTAATATTCTAATAAATTCTTTATTAAATTTATTAGTTTTATATTAACTTCAATATTATAAAATTGTAATATTTTGTCTAGATATTAAATTTGTGTCATTATCACATTATCGATAATATTAGTTTAAATTAGGCCATTGATTACATTAACAAAACTAATTTTGATTTTACAACAATTTGGATGTTAATTAGATCTAAAATACACAAATATAGATCTAAGGCCAAATACAAAAACTAAAACAAAATTTTCAAAATAGGAACTTTTTATTTTACAGAGAACCTGTTTGAAGTGGATTAAAACAAATTTTTTTGTATAAAGAAGTTAATAGAAACCGTTTAGAATAAAACATCGGTTTCTATTTTTAAAATTAGAAGGCGCTCGACAAAAAGAACCAGTCTCTATTAGTTTAAAATCCAATTTTCTAGGTGGAATAAATTAAAAAACTTTTTTTAATATCATATATATAAACGAGTTACTTTTAAAAATTGGATTATCTGTTTAACCGGTCTCTAGGATGCTTGTGCTAATAAGCCCCCCATTTATACACGTTCTTCTATTTCCTGTCTATATGAACCTTAAAACCAGTTTCTAAAAGCTGGCGCCTACTACTGAACGGACCTACTCGCACATCAAAATGTGTTGATAATTGGTGTAAGTAATGCCAAACTTGTTGGTGTAAACTGAAATTAACTTGGGTTTATGGTAGAGGTGTAATCAAGTCGAGCCGAGCCGATACAGTGTCAAGCTTGAGCTCAACTCGGTTTCAAAGCTCGATGTTCGACTCGAGCTCCGTCAAGCTTTAATTTTCATGTTCGAGCTCGACTCAAGTAAGTAATCGACACTCTCGAGCTCGGCTCAACTCGACTCGACAAAAATTATTTTAAGAAAATTTTGTAGCAACAAATGTTAGAATACATTTCGGAATTCAAATTTAACATTTTTTAACAACAATTAACAGCTAGCTACTAAAGGTATAAAAGTAAATGATCTTCTAATATATATAAAAGACTAATTTGAGAAAAATTATTAGATGATCTTGACTCTTTATTTAATAAAAGATTTAATCGTAGCCGTTAATTCATTTAATTCTAGAATTTTGATTTTGACTTTTGAGAGTCAAACTAATATGAATTAGATTAAGATAACCCTTAATTAAATCAATGATAAATATATAAAAGTTATCTTTTCTTTAATTTAATAAATTAAGCTATATACGGTTATTAAAGTTTTTTAAGTTTGATTTGAATTAATCATATTTATATGAATTGAGTTAATTTAAAAAAATTAGATATATACGTTTTAAAAATTAGAAATAAGTTTAGATTTAAATTAATTATATTTATCTATCTAACTAATTAAGTTTATTATTTAATAATATAATATAATAAATTGGACTTACTTATCGCTGGTCATGGCGTCTTGAGATTGACGCCGTTTGTCGTCATTTTTTAACCATATTTTTTTTGCGTTTTATAAGTATTTAATATCGTTTATTAGTGTATAATATTCATTACTTTTTATTAACCATCCCGTGTGTTACACGGGCATTTAAACTAGTGTATATATAAAAGGGTAAAATGTGTTAGGTGTGACTTATTTTAGCGGTTTGATATTTAAATCTATAATGGTTGCTCAGCTACACGGCCATATAATATAAACGGGTTTTGGGTTTTGAAAATGACGTGGACATATAAACATAATGCATGGAATTGAAAGTTTTCATATTTGGAAATTAATTCAAGGTTTGGCATATCGTGGGAATTGATTTGAAATTCAAAACATGGATTAAATGCTTATCTATCATCATGGTATATTCAAATTCAAGGTTATCATGTACGGCCGAGAATGGTTTTGTGATTATGTCATTTAATTTGAGTTAGTTTAATATTCTAGTTGGTTGTATATAAATATTAAAGTTAGGGGTTAAGTTATACGTATATCGAAATACCTTGAGTCATAATAAAGAAGTCTCTGGTTTTTGCCCGTGGACGTAAGTCGTGTTTTGACCGAACCACGTTATATCTCGTGTTCGATCCTAACAAGTGGTATCAGAGCCACGATTTTTTTCACCAGTCTCACGTATTTGTTAATTATGAAGATGTCATCTTTGAAGTTTGATTTAGAGAAATTCAATGGTTCGAACGATTTCACGCTGTGGAAGGTAAAGATGAAGGCTCTTCTGGTTCAGCAGGTTTGCGGTGGCGTTAGAAGGAGAAGATAAACTTCCGAAGAATATGACAGAGGATGTTAAGAGAGACATTATAGCAAAAACGTATTCTGCAATTTTGTTGTGTTTGACTGATGAGGTATTGAGGGAGGTTGTGGATGAAACAACGGCTGCGGGTCTGTGGAAGAAGCTGTGTGAGAAGTATCAGAAGTATACCCTCACAGTAGTATACCCTCACGAATAAGCTTTATCGGAAGCAAAGGTTGTATACCCTCCAGATTTCAGAAGGTACCCAGGTAAAAGATCATCTGAATAATTTTAACCGTATTACCCTTGATTTGAAGACTGTGGATGTTAGAATTGAAGATGAAGATCTTGCCTTGATTTTAGTATGTTCACTACCGCATTCGTATGAGAACTTTGTTGATACCACGCTATATGGAAGGACAAAAATTTATGTTGTTGAAGTAAAGGATGACTTGTTGTCGAAGGAACTCAAGCGTAGGGTTTCTGGTAATGAGGAGGAGTCTGGTTCAGGTCTATATGTGGGTAGGGGAAGGGCAAATGATGGAATAGGTGGACTGGGTGAGTCTCGTTCGAAAACAAAATCCACGAGAAAAGTAATGTGCTATCACTATAAGGAGATTGGTCACATCAGGAGAGATTGTCTTAAAAAGAAGAGAGATGGTAATGTGGTTCAAGAAGATGGCGACATAGGCGGTGCTTTGACTATATGCATGGATAGTCCTGTAGATACCTGGATCTTGGATACGGGTGCATCTCATCACATGACATTCTCACGTGATATGTTTACTTCCTTTAAGAAGTAGAATGGTTAGGTGAAGGTGGGAGACGATGGGATTCGGAGTATTAAAGGTAGTGGTACGATACACATTAAGTTGCATGATGGAGCGGTCAAACGGTTTAATTGTTGGTATGTTCCGAATCTTCGGAAGAACCTGATTTCTCTTGGTACTTTGACCAGGAATGGATATGAATATTCTGGTAAAGAGGATGGACTAAATGTTTCTCAGGATGCTCGAGTGATAATGCGGGGCAGGCTGCGACGTGGTATTTACGTTCTGGAGGGCAGTTCTGCAAGTGGAACGACGGTTGTACCGACCTTAGAGCGGAAAATTGACCTTACGAACTCGAGACGACATCGGTCGGGTTGGTCTCCGGTGAAATCACGTGACGCGGTCACGCGGTGTCGGACTTCGTGGTTCGTACAATGAGGTAGTCCCTTCGGGGAGGCTGGTAGGTAGAGACGGTTCTTTGATGATGACGGTTAACGTTGAAGACATGTGTCATGGGAGATTGTCGGATGGTGAATGGTACTCAAGTCAACGGCGAGATTGTTGGGTGTGGCTTGATCGAACCACGTTATATATCGTCTTCGTTTATTTTCTGTTTCCTCATTATTCTAACACTTGTTTTAGGTGTCTCGATCCTAATAAAATGGTAATTAAGTACATGGTCGATATGATTAGGCTCGCAAGCTTGGCGAGCTGAGTATTTTAGAGCTCGAACTCGCCTCGAAACTCTCGATCTCGGCTCGGTTCACCTCGAGTCGATTTCAGTTATTTTTCAAGTAGCTCCCGAACAGTCTCGTCTCGATTATCCATAAGTTTTATCTTGTTAACCCATTTGTATTGTTTTGTTACTCATAGTTTGATAGATATTAACTAACGTCGTTTATAATATATTAAGCGTCGTTTGAAATAATTCTCATATGTAAGTGTTTTTTAAGTGTCTTAATTTTCACATTTCGGATTAGGGCTGTAAACGAACCAAAAGAACACGAACGGAGCTTGTTCTTGTTCGTTCGTTTAACTTTAGCCGAACAAATAAACGAACACGAACGGATTTCTGTGTTCGTGTTCGTTTGTTTAACTTAGCCGAACAAATAAACGAACACGAACGATAAACGAACGGGCATGTGTGTTCAATTGCTTAAAAAATTGGTTAGTTTGTGTACATTTTTGTTCGTTTATTTAAATAATAAACAAACCTAAACGAAGGAACACAGACTATAATACAAATCCAACATTATTAAACATAAATAAACACTATATCTAAACACACACATATAATATAAATACATATATTTATATAAAATATAAATGAACTTAAACGAACATAAACGAACGGATAAACGAACGTTCACGAACCTAAATGAACGAACGAGAGCTCTGTTCGGTGTTCGTTCGTTTAATTAAACGAACGGAAAATCTTGTTCTTGTTCGTTCGTTTAATAAACAAACGAACATAAACGAACTTCTCGCCGAACAATTTCACGAACGGTTCGTTTACAGCCCTATTTCGGATATTTTTTTGTAATGTATGATTCTTGTATAAGGATTCCACAAATAATACAATTTAAAGTAATATATATAATATTTTAAGTTTAACAATGGTTTTATATAAATTAGACTAAGATATATATTTCAAGTTCAACAATGGTTTAATAAAAATACATATATTTGAAGTAAAAGTCACAATGTTAGACTCGTCCTCTTTGTCAAACCTTTATGAATTAGTAACCCACTTGTTGAGTAGTGGTGGTCACTAGCGGTGGTCGTATGGATGGGGTGGCTCGTTTGCCAATAATAAAAATAATAATAATGAGCGACTTTTGTGTTTGTACGTTGTTACAAGATTTTAGAAAGAATAAAATATAAAATTATAAATCAGACATTGAAATTTCGGATAATGTAGAAATAATTTAAATATTTAGAATTATGAAACACAATTTTATTCATATACCATTTTATTCATATTAAAATTTTCATATCATGTAACAATCATTTAGTATTAGTAATAATGATTTTAACAAAAAAAACATTCAAAAACTGTTGTGTTTTTTTATTTAAAACATGAATACATTAGAGTTAACAGAGTATGTCACTTGTATTAAGTACTCAGAAATATGTCGATCTCTTTATAAGTCTAATTATAATGTTTATAAGACAATATAGTTGATCGTGTTTAAATAAAAATGAGAGAATCTTAACACAAACGTTATATGTTTTGTAATATAAAGAAAACATATTAAGATAATTAAAATTGTTAAATTATAAAAGAGATAATAGGTAAACATGTTAATATATAAATTTGAACTCCTCACTTGTCGCTTACTTATAACCCTGTTTTAGCACTACGCCAAAGTATAAGTTTGTTTACATTTCAGAATACGTATTATATAGTCATCTATTTGAAAGTTACTGTTCATAACTTTTAATAAATTTTAGTATAATATAAATAATAATAATAATAATAATAATAATAATAATAATAAAATTATCATTATCATTAACAAATAAATCAACATTTTATTACATAATTTTATAACACTGTAAAAATTATTAAAATCAAAAGATTTGATATTTAAAAAATACCTTTAAATACATTACTTACTTTCAGATAAGTAAGTATGTTAACTTTTTATTCTAGAATCCTAAATTTTATATTATC
The DNA here is from genome assembly GCA_947179395.2 of Pulicaria dysenterica. Lineage (NCBI taxonomy): Eukaryota > Viridiplantae > Streptophyta > Magnoliopsida > Asterales > Asteraceae > Pulicaria > Pulicaria dysenterica. The sequence goes on along the minus strand of OX359291.1, from coordinate 55,882,162 downwards.
AAATTCAAATACAATATTTGGAGGTAAAAATGTATATTGTCTAAGTGAACATCCACATCCTATGATACCTCCACCTACAAGTCAACCATATGCAATTTGCATGGGATGGACAACTTGAGGGGGAGACTTAGAGTAGAACTGGTCGCATTGCATATTATTAATTGGCATTTTCACCATAATTCAACAAAAAGTCTAATGTTTGAAAAAGAGCCAATTGGAGTTCTCATTTTTCTATTTGATGCAGATAACAAACATAGTGGATAAATTATGAGTGGATCAGAAGAATACACATATATAGACCAGAAATATCAACTTTCGCTTAATAAAAACATTGAGATGTGATTTATTCAAAAAAAAAATATGAAAAATATCCATACCCAATGTCAAACGTCTAATGGAGGGAAAATTATACTATTGACTTTAGCTTAGTTATTATCACTACTATATTTCTTATATAATAAAATAAACTTGTTCAAACGTTATATTATATGCAATGTCATAAGTGATTAACAATGTATCATTTTTAAGTCGTAAAAGTTGTATTTTAAGATGATCATAGTTGGGTTTGAGAGCCCGCGAGTACGTAGCAGGCCAAAACATAAGGTTGCTTGGGGTTGTATTTGGCAAAGATACAGATGTTTTGTTTGCTTGGTTTTGAACTTAAAATCGATGAAAAAACTGTATTTTCATTTTTAATATTCTTTCGTACCGGACCAACATTTTGACTTATACTTAACCGGCCAAATTGATGAAATCCGGTTTGGTTAGGGGGAATGTTTGAATCATTTTTCTTGAAATACTACTAAAAGTAAGAAATTACGTTTAAATAAAGAATTAAAGAAGAGAACAAATGAATAAGAAAGAGACAATTCTTCTTAATTACTTCTCATAGTGTAAATAAAAAATCAAGAATTAAAAAAATGTGAACAATGAAGAGGTGGATTCAATAATAATTAACAATTGAAATGCAAATTTTTGGTTGGAAAACATATTTTATCCTCGATAATTTTATACAAAGTAGGTGCTCCGATCACTAATTAACTACAGTTGTAGGACCCTAAAATCAAAAAAGTAAACTTCATAAATTTCACTACACTACTCGTCGATCTATGGTTAGTGAGTAAGACTTATGTCTCAATCCACTTTCATATTCATACATAATCGACGGCTACCTATATATTTTTATTGCCACGGGAAGAAGGAAAATGTCCCATAAAATCGACTATGTATGACACTCAAGCACCACGGGAAGAAGCAAAGCTTTATATGGTTTACATCAAGCACCAAGGGCATGGTATACACTATGTCCATCTACTTGTTGGAAAATGGGTTTAAGAGAGGGGAAATTGATAAGACCTTGTTCATAAAGAAGGTTCAAGAGGATATCTTGCTAGTCCAAATCTATGTTGATAATATCATTTTTGGCTCTACTCTAGACTCACTGTAAAAAGAGTTTGAAAAACTTATGCATCAAAAGTTTAAGATGAGTTATATGGCTCTACTCTGTACCCGATTCTAAGCAAATCCCAAACAGTCACATCTGTTTGCAGTCAAATGGATTTTTAGGTACTTGAAAGGTCAATCAAAGTTGGGATTATGGTATCCTCAAGACTCGACATTTGATCTCTATGCTTACACAGATAGTGATTATGGAGGTGCCAACTTGGATAGGAAATCTACTTCAGGTGGATATCAGTTCTTAGCTAACAGATTGGTGTCATGGAAATGCAAAAAGCAAACCACTGTTTCTACTTCCACTACAGAAGCTGAGTATGTTGCGGTCTCTAGTTGATGTGCACAAGTTCTTTTGGTGCAATATCACATGTTGGACTATGTAGTTACTTTTCTAAACACTCCTATTTTCATTTATTACAATAGTTTCATTAGCATTGTCAATAATCCAGTTAAGCATTCTAAACTAAACAGATTGAAATATGTTATCATTTCATCAGAGATTGTAATGAAAAGAAACTTATTCAAGTACAAAAAGTTCATACTGATAACCAATATGATGATCTGTTCACAAAAGCATTTGATGTGGGTAGGTTTACATTTTTGGTATCTAGTATTGGCATGATTAATTCTGATTGATCTTCATTCTACGTAAATTTTGAGTGCTTAAATTGATTATTGTTGATGTTACATGTATTTGAATGTTTGAAACTAAGCTGGTGTCATGATTAATGTTGTTTATTTGTTAGTACAGGTACTATTGTTTGTGCAGGTGTCATTCTTAATGCTGGCACCCGTATTAGTACATGTGACCTATATCTATTATTGTTAATACTGGTTAACATATTAAGCGGGCTTAATGGTACTCATGACGCATTTTTTGCTCGTTTAAATTCCACCCTCATCCCCAAATTTCACTTTCTTCGTATTTGTAACAACCTTCCTTCATCTTCGCGTTCTTATCTATAAACCTTTTCAAACCCTTCCCATCCACGATCATTATTTCCGATTCTCTCAAATGGCTTCCACTTCATCTTCGAGTTCCTCTGATTCAAATCCTAATACCGCTCTGCGATTTGTTCATCATCACAATATGGTCGCAATGCTGCAAAAGCCGAAGCAATCCATTGGTGTTCACCCTATTATTGACTTCTTGCAAGATTCTTACATCAAACATGCCCTTACAGTCAAACCTACCATCTACATTGATCATCTCGTTCAGTTTTGGACATCGGCTGTTATTCAAGAAGAAGATGGAGTTTAAATCATCAATGCTACAATTGATTCACATGATCTTATCATTTCAGAAGCACTAATTTTCAAGCATCTTCATCTTGATGATGAAGCAGGTATTACTTACTTGCCAAATGATTTTCTTTTTGATCAATTCTGTTGAATGGGGTATGAAGGGCAATTCCGAAACATAACTTTTCTCAAAGCTCTTATATCTCTTCAAGCTCATTGCCCATATCAGAGAGCACACCCATTGACACCTATCCCACACCACCCACTCAAATAAAAATCCACAGTCTCTAGTTCATGAACCTGAAACACTAGAACATCCAATCATTAGTTTCAAAATAAAGAAAACTAAGAGAGCTCCTCCTTATCTCGTTTCACATCCTAAACCTTTAAGCCCTCTTGGGATGCATTCATCCCATGAGAATATCCAAAAGGAACCCACTGAGCTGTCTCCCAAGCTCAAGGAGGTGGTCACATAGAAGATGGATGACCATGTAGAAAGGGCTCATACTATTGGTTCTGCACAGGAAAGCTAGTTTGATCATCTCTAATACCCATTCTACGGCAACTTCTATGTTGGATGTTTCTTTCGAAAGACCTAACACTGAAGGATCTTGGTGCCAAGAAACCATGGGGGATGGTCATGTTCATGCTCGGCATGAAATCCCATTTAATGTTTCCAAGGATCCTGTAGTGGTGGTAAACACACCCAATCCAGTTGAGGATAGTTCTATACCTCATGAATTGATGGACAATCCTGCTCAAACTTTTTCTAGTGATCCTTTAAAGGTGGCAAACACACCAAATCAAGGTGAGGATAGCTATAACTTTCATGAATTGATGGGTTCTTGTGTTACTGTTAGTGATGAAGTCAAAACACAGAAGGAAACTATTCAAGCACAACAAGCTGAGATTGATGCTCTAAAACCTTTTTGATTTAATCTTGGATTGTTCATTCGTAATTGTTTATTCTATCTTGACAAGTGGTATCAGAGAAAAAGAAAAGGTTTCAATTAAAAAGTGTGAAGAAGGTTGGTGCTGTCAGGTAAGTTATCTCCTCTTCTAGCTCCTCACAGGATGCTATCAAAAAGGGGAGAAACTATCTAAAGAAGCAATGGATTTTGAGGCTGAATTGGATGAAATCATTGGTGATGGGGCAATGCTGTTGGTCAAATGATCTCATCAGTTGAAATTTGATGAGACAAAGTTAATTTTGTAAGATATGTTCTAAATACAACTTAAACAGAATTATGAAGCTTGATCAGACTGAGCACTTATAGTGTTTCAGACTGAGCATAAGCTGAGTATAAGCTGAGCATATAGTTGATCAGCTTAGACTATATCTTAGTCAGTTTATAGATATGTTTGATAAGCTGTGTGTGTCACCTAAGGTATAGGTTGAGTATTCAGCTTGATGCGTTTCGAGCTGAGTGACTCAGCTTATAGACTGAGTCAGCTCAATAGAGTTGCTAAGTAAGTTCTAGCTAACTCTTATGACTTCTGAGGATGAGTTAGTCATTATATTTGTTAATACATGTTTGTTTTTGAGTTTGTTCTCGAAGGACTCAGCTTGATGAGTTTAAAGCTGAGTAACTCAGCCCGACTAAAGAAGTCAGTTTAACAGAATTTAAATATGTTTTAAATTCGTTTTACTCTACGACATGGATTAGAAGATTCCAGAATCAAGATTAAAGATTGAAGACTCAAGATAGAAGATTCAAGATTCAAGATTCCGAGTTATCCGTTAGTTATTTAGCATATTAGGATAAGTTCTAGTTTGCTAGGATCCGTAGGAACAACATTATAAATACTTATTTCCTGATAAGTTTAGAGGTACAAAACCAGACTCCAATCTCACCTCAACCTGTTCATCGTATGTGTTACGAATCTTGATACACAGTTTGTAAGTTCAACATGACCAAGAAATTCACAGATTGCCAACATTGTTCGTGTGTTCCATCTTCACTTCTGTTGTGAAGTTGGTAAGTATTCAATCTGTGAATAAATCATGTTTAGAGAGTCAGTTTGTATCTATAATCATAAGTTGATTATAGATAACAAAGTTTGAGAGATTGAGAGATTTGATTTACATTAAGTTTTTACATATCAAGTGTTGCTTACTTGATTGTTCTTGTAATCATCTTCTTATTAATGAAAGCATTCGATTTCATGTGGTTTGATTAGTGTAACACTTTTTATTGATTTGTTCAATTTTCCACAGAAAGTGTATTCAACCCCCCTTCTACACATTACTTGCTTGTTGATATTCTCACCAAGGGACCAACAAATGTAAAAGGAAGTAGAAGAGGTTGTATCATATGTCAGAGATGAAACTACATTTGATCAACATATGGAAAAAAAAAAGAGAAAGTATTCCATAAACTGTGTAAGACAAAGAATCTGCACAACTGGAACAAGCAGGGAAGGAGGATGATGTGTCAAGGGATGATTTGAATGTTGTTGCTGCTTTCCAACACTTCAAAGAAGAAAGAGAAAATGATGCTTACAAGGTTACTCAACCAAAACTCAAAGGGGTAACTATTGCTGAACCAAGTGAAAATGTTGCTGATAAACCAAAAGAAACTAGGCCCTTGGGATCATTACAACAAAGCATGGTCCTACATATGTTATATTGGATGAAACATTCAAAAACAAGGGAAAAGGGATAGATATTGAGGAAGAGAAGTTATCAAAGAAGGAACAGTTGAGAAGAGATAGTGAGTTGGCAACAAAGCTGCAAGCTGAGTTAGATCAATCATAGAAGAGTCAAATTGAAAGTGATGCAGAGACAGCGAAGAAGTTAGAAGAATAAGAAAGACAACAGCTTGAAGCAGAGATCAAAGAGGCAAAAAGAAAGAGAAATGATGAGAGTCTGAGTTGTGAAAGAAAGAAGTTCATTGACTTCTTGAAAGCATGTGGGTACAATGGAAAACAGTTGTGTCCTATGAAAAATAAATTGGCAAGCATGGGAGAAGAAGAGAGAATGGCATTTGAAAAGAAGGTAAAAAAATGTTCGACCTAAATAGAAGGGTGTGTGGTCAAGGAGTGCAAAGGCAATAAGTAAAGAACAGATTGTGACAATTCTTAGCAGATTAGCAAGAAGAAAGCTTCAAAAGGTATAACAAAGAAATCAGCTGCCAAAACAAAGGATGTGAATGATTCAGAAGAAGTGGTGAAGCCTGTACAAACTGATCAGGAAGAAGGTATAAAGACAAGTAGGCATGATACTTGTCAGCTGGAGGAAGAGGATAAGCTAGAGGTTGAAGAAACTGTGAAAATGCCTGTGTTTAAAGGGATTGTAGAAGAACCAGAAGACATAGAGTCAAGTACACAAGGAATGATACTTGTTGAAGATCCAGTGATCCCATGCATGTAGAACCATTGGAAATAAAGTTTCCCGAGGTGATTAACTGGGATATGATAGAGCAAGGAAACAAGTATGTAATTAGATTGTCAAGAGCAGATAGGAGTGAGTAAACTTTTGGAAATTTTACAACAATGGTGAAAGAGTTGGGAAGAAATGAGTTTGTGGAGATGTATGAGGTAGGGAAAAGAGAAAGGTATGATGAAATAAAAGGAACGACAGAGGAGTTATAATCTGTGTTGATAACCATGGAGTATTTGAAATTGATGTTTGAACCTGATAGCATGAGGCATATAATCAGAGGTGGTTTTAATCCGGTGATATGATGGGAGTTGTACCATCACAATGGATTCTATATCTTGACAAGGAAAAGTGGGTCAAAGGAATTCTATTTGGTTGATAAGATTTATGATCACTCTTACTCAACGATGGTGACTATGTTGGAAGAAAAACTGAGCATAAGCCAAAATAATATGATTGCAAGAAACCAGCTGAGAGAAGTTAAATGGATGGTAGAGATGATTGAGAAGAAAAGAGAGAAGGAGAGTTTGAAGATAAAGAAGTAATTTTGGTAGCATCCTCAACAATATATTCTTAAATGTATGAAGAAACTTTATGCTGGTTTAGTGGACAACAATAAGTTTAGTGCGAGATTATTGAGGTTGGTACTGGTTGTTGGTTAGTACTAGTGAATGGTGTTAGTGAAAGTATGCTATTATTAGTGCAAGTACTAGTTAATCCGGTGATAAGATGGGAGTTGTACAATCACAATGGATTCTATATCTTGCTCTTTGGTTGATAAGATTTATGATCACTCTTACTCAACGATGGTGACTATGTTGGAAGCAAAACTGAGCATAAGCCAAAATAATATGATTGCAAGAAACCAGCTCAGAGAAGTTAAATGGATGGTAGAGATGATTGAGAAGAAAAGAGAGAAGGAGAGTTTGAAGATAAAGAAGTAATTTTGGTAGCATCCTCAACAATATATTCTTACATGTATGAAGAAACTTTATGCTGGTTTAGTGGACAACAATAAGTTTAGTGCGAGATTATTGAGGTTGGTACTGGTTGTTGGTTAGTACTGGTGAATGGTGTTAATGAAAGTATGCTATTATTAGTGCAAGTACTAGTTAATCCGGTGATAAGATGGGAGTTGTACAATCACAATGGATTCTATATCTTGACAAGGAAAAGTGGGTCAAAGGAATTCTCTTTGGTTGATAAGATTTATGATCACTCTTACTCAACGATGGTGACTATGTTGGAAGCAAAACTGAGCATAAGCCAAAATAATATGATTGCAAGAAACCAGCTCAGAGAAGTTAAATGGATGGTTGAGATGATTGAGAAGAAAAAAGAGAAGGAGAGTTTGAAGATAAAGAAGTAATTTTGGTAGCATCCTCAACAATATATTCTTAAATGTATGAAGAAACTTTATGCTGGTTTAGTGGACAACAATAAGTTTAGGGCGAGATTATTGAGGTTGGTACTGGTTATTGGTTAGTACTGGGGAATGATGTTAGTGCAAGTATGCTATTGTTAGTACAACCTACGATAGTTAGTACAGGTGACGAAGTATTGAAGTTCACATGCCTTGAAGACTTGAAGTATGATTCAAATAGCTTTCGAACGTGATAAGGATGAAATCCTTAATTCAAGGAATGATAGTTATGAGAAGATAAATGTTTGTATCTATCCATAACTAGATGATTTCAATTAGCTTATTTTGTGGGTAATTAGTTAGATTTTGCTTAGTATATATAAACATATATGTATGCAGAAAGAAAAGTTAAGCGTCAAGGTTTTTATCCTTACAATTGAGAAGAATTGTACGTGTATTGATTCAATCTAAATTAATATATTGGGGCTTTGATGTTTACTGATTCGATGTTCTTATATTGTTCTTATTACATTTATTCTTGATAAATCAAAGTGTTATTCCGCAAACTTCTTTGATTAAATCTTGGATTGTTCATTCGTAGTTGTTTATTCGATCCTGACATAGAAAATTACTTTTAAAATACATTACAAACTAATTCTTCTCCATTTCATTCTGTTGGTCCATTGGTGAGAATAACAACAAGCAACAGTGTGTAGAAGGGGGGTTGAATACACTTTCTGCGGAAATTGAACAAATCAAATAAAAGTGTTACACACAGTAAATCAAACCACAATCAGTCGAATGCTTTTATTAATATGAAGATGATTACAATGCTTTGAATAAGAAGATGATTACAGTAATTATCAAGTAAGCAACTCTTGATATATAATCACCTAATATAAATCTCTCAATCTCTCAAACTTAGCTATCTATAATCAACTTATGATTATAGATACTGACGACTCTCTAAACATGATTTACACAGATTGAATCAACTTATGATTACTTACCAATATCACAACTGATGTGATAATTCGAACACACGAATAGCTTGGCAATCTGTGAGTTTCTTGATCACGTTGAACTGACAAACAATGATTCAAGAATCGTAACACATACGGTGAGGTGAGGTTTGGCTCTGCAATTCTTTTCAGAATTGTAGTCGTACCTCTAAACTTATCAGGAGATAAGTATTTATAATCCTGTTCCTACGGTTCCTAACAAATTGGACTAATCCTAATTTGCTAACTAACTATCGGATAACTTGGAATCTTGAATCTTGAATCTTCTTATGTTGAGTCTTCAATCTTCAATCTTGATTATGGAGTCTTCTTATCCGCGTCGTAGATATAGAGATTTAAAACAGAATTTAAAACACATTTAAATTCACTTAGACTGACTTCTTTATTCAGGCTGAGTTACTCAGCTTGAAACTCATCAAGCTGAGTTCTTCGAGAACAAACCCGAATTCAAACATGAACTAACATGTATAATTTTTAACTCATCCTTAGAAGTCCAAAGAGTTAGATAAAACATATTTATTAACTCTGTCGAGCTGACTCTACTTCTGAACTGAGTCACTCAGCTTGAAACACATCAAGCTGAATACTCGATATATACCTTATGTGACATACACATATTATCAAACACATTAATAATTTAACTAAGGTATAATATAAACTGATCGAACATATGCTCAGTTTATATTCAGCTTATACTCAGTTTGAATCACTATATGTGTTCAGTCTGACTAAGCTTCATAATTCTGTTTAAGTTATATGTAGAACTCATCTTACAAACCTAACTTTATCTCATCAAATCTTAACTGGTGAGATCATTTTCCCAACAAACTCCCCCTATTTGATGATGACAAAACCATCAAACAGTTAGCTGTAGCCTTGGATCTGGTCATGACCTTTTCATGGACATTTCCAATAATTTGATCTTGAGGATGATCTTTGAGGAATTTAAATGTTGTAGTTGGAGAGTCTGGTTCTGAATCTGAGTGATGTTGAGAACTCTGAGGTGAACACACATCCTCAGTCTTAACAGCAACATTGTCAACAAACTGATGATCACTGAGATTCTCAGTCTGAGTGACTTAAGCTCCAAAGGGGTTGACGAACTCATCATCCTTCTCAGCTTGAGAATCCCTTGGAGTTTGTTATGATTTATTTGATGAACAAACATCATCATCACTATCATCTTCTATGGCATACATAGGATTTGATAAGTTGGTTTCCTTAGGCCTTTCAAGCTCACTCAGACTGACCAAGTCAGCTTAACTCTTATCAGCTTGATCAAAACATTCTTCATCGAAAGAGACATGAATTGATTCTTCTATGGCCTTTCTCCTTATATTATATATTCTATAAGACTTGGAGATTGAGGAATAACCAACGAATATTCCAATATCAGCTTTAGGTTCCAACTTATGGAGCTGATCTCTTTGATTTAACACATAGCATTTTGAACCAAAGATATGGAAATAACCTATATTGGGCTTTCTAGACTTATACAACTCATAAGATGTCTTTCCATGTCTTTTGACAATGATTGATCTATTTTGAGTATAGCAGACTGTACTAACAGCTTCATTCCAAAAATAGAGTTTCAATCCTGTCTCACATAGCATTGTTTTAGCAGCCTCAATTAGGGTTCTATTTCTCCTTTCAGCAACTCCATTCTGTTGTGGAGTTCTGACAGATGAGAAATTTTGTAATATTCCCTTTTGTTAACAAAAGCTTTCAAGGGTAGAGTTCCTAAACTCAGTCCCATGATCACTTCTTTGTTGCTTTATAGACAAACCTTTCTGCAACTCTTCCTGTTTGATAAAACTGATTATCTCCAGGGCAGCCTCACTTTTGGCTTTAAGGAATATTACCCAGGTGAATCATGAGAACTCATCTACTATCACCAGTGTGTACTTCTTGCCACTCAAGCTTGGAGTACTTATGGGTCCAAACAAATCCATATGCAACATATGCAATGGGTCTGTTATTGAAAAATTTTGCTTTGATTTAAAGGACCCTTTGTGTTGTTTCCCTTGTTCACAAGCTGAGCACAATTTGTCTTTAACAAATGTGATCTTTGGTAATCCAGAGGCTAACTCTTTATTGGACAGCATATTTATATTTTTAAAGTTTAGATGAGATAAACGTTTATGCCATAACCAACTCAGCTTAGGAACATAATGGGAATACAAGCAGGTTTCAGTATAAGGATTAGCAGAATTAAGATCAAGTAGATACACATCTCTTTCTCATTTAGCTATTAATACAGGCTTTCCCTCAGCATTATAGATTTTTCCTGCTTTCTTCCTAAAAGTAACAACATTATCTTCATCACACAATTGACTGATACTAATCAGGTTGTGTTTGAGACCTTTGCCATAGGCAACTCTCTAGAATGTAACTTTGCCAGCTTTCATCTTTCCATAGCCTTTAGTTCTTCCATGTGAGTTGTCTCCAAATGTTACTTTAGGACCTTCATCTTCTTGCAAATCACTAAGAAGTACTTTCCACCCGGTCATGTGCCTTGAGCATCTACTATCCAAGTACCATTTACTTGAACCCTGCACATGATATAAAAACTAAACACATTAGTTTTGCTTGGGAACCCACTTCTTGGTGGGTTCAGATGAGAAGCACTTAGCCGCTTCATCTTATTGAACTGACTGTTCAGCTTGAGCAGGAACTGAATCTTGTGTAGGCTGATCAGTTTGTTCTTGTTCAGGCCTTGGGATTTCAGCATTACAGTCCTTAGACTCATGACCTCTACTCCTGCACTTGTAGCATCTCCTTCTTCCAATGATGACAGGAGGTAGAGTGTCTAACAATCCTTGTGAGAATTTTCTCTCAGTTTTAGGATTGTATGTGGTGGATAACTTCTCAACTTTCTTTGCAAGCTGATTCACCTGGTGATCACTGACTTTGGATTTACCTTTGTCAGATCTCTGTTTGTTATCCTTTTGATAAGAAGATTGACTAACAACCTTCTTTTCCATGACTTTGAACTTACCTTTGTCATGTTTGCTGGACTCACCAGTTTCAACAGATTTGGACTTACCACTGTTGATTTTCTTGGACTTACCAAGATCCACAACTTTGGACTTACCATTGTCGTGTTTTGACCTCTGAATTACAGTGGTCTTTCTGTTCTTGTAACTTCTCTCCGAGCCAGAAAGAGAATTTTGTCTTTTGAAAGGATTTGGATTAAGCCTTTCTATGACTGAAGTTCTTTGAACAGACTGAGTGCCTAATCTGTCCAGCACAGACTTACCATGCTGTTTTGATGTTGAGCACTCATTCCCATGATCACTAGCTTTCACAAACATATTGAATTTCAAGTTTGTATCATGTCTTTTCTCTGAGGCTGACTTCTGAGACTCAATCAGTAGTCTATCCTCCTCAGAATCTGTACTTGCTATCTCATCATCAGCTACATAAGCTGCTGTTTGATAGTCACCTCCAAGTACAGCCTTTACCTGTTTAGGTATATGTTGGTTTATGCACTATTCAGCAAGCTTTGATGACTTACACCAAGACTCGGTGATCTTTTGAAGTTGATCAGCTTTGTCTTTTGCTTCCTGAAGTTCTTCACTAAGAAGTTTATTAATGTGCCTCTGACATTCAAGGTCACACTGTGCTTTCTTACCAATATCAATGAGAGACTTATTTTCCTTAATCTTATTCTTGAGTTTAGTTATCTCATCTTTGAGGTCATTTTAAGACTTAAGGACGGTCTTGAAATCATTCAACAAATAATCAAAAGCAAGACCTTTCTCCTCATCTGTATAAGAGTAGAAGTTACTGACCTTGTACATGGAAGCAGGATCCCACTCACTCAGTTTGCTGTTTTCCTCAGCTTCCTTCATGTCAGCTTCAAAGATTGATTCGGACTGACCATAATCAACCTCATCCACTTCTAGCTCTTCATCTTCTTGAGCCATTAGACATACATCATCATCTGAGGTGGATGATTCTGTATCCCAGGTTTCAGCGTATAATCCTTTTGCACTGGGTTTGTCTTCTGGCTTTGATTTCTTGAGCTGAGTGTACTTCTTCTTGTACTTATCAGCTCAGTAAGCATTCTTATCAACAACAAATGTTGATTCTACCTTCTTCGATCTGCACTCAGCAGCAATATGTCCCTTTTTCTGATAGTTGAAGCACACAGCATTCTTAGGATCAAAGGAACTCTTCCTTTTGCCCCTGTCAGATCTTCCTCTTCCCCTTTGAGCTCTTCTCAAACATCTGGCTAACATTGCCATTTGCTCAGTGATATTCTGAACATCATCAGTATCACTTGAGTCTGAGTCTGAGTGGTCAGCTTGAGATTCTGACTCAGTCTCAGATTCAACAACCAAAGGTTTGGAGTTTTTCTTCTTTTCTGTGCAACTAATGCAACTTCAGATTTATCCAAAGAGTCCTTGAGTTGTTGTTGAGAGGCCCTCTCGTGTTCTATGATCTGTTCATGATTCAGCAAGAACCCATAGATAGACTGTAAGTTATACACGTGTAGTGTTCCTCCAGCCCTCAGTGCGGTGGTTACTTCATTGAACCTTTCTGGTAACACATCCAGAAATTTCAGCACGAGCTCAGCTTCATCTTTCTTCACACCCACACTTAGTAGGTCATTTATCAAGCTGTGAAACCTTGTGAACAAATCTGCCAAGGTTTCATTCTTCTTTGAAAAGAAGTTTTCATAAGATCTATTCAAATGATTCTTCTTTTGCTGCTTGACCAGATCTGTGCCCTCATAAGTGACACTCAGCGTATCCCAGATATCCTTCGCAGATTGAGAGTCTAGTGATGTAAATGGGTACGGGTAGGGACGGGGACCACAATACCCATCCCCATCCCCGACCTCCAGCCCCAGACCCATCCCCGCCCCGGCCCCACCAAATCCCCAACGGGTTCGGGTGAAATAATCCCCACCGGGTATGGGGAACCCGATGGGTACCCATTTACTAAATAATCACAATTTTTGATATGGTTAAACATATAAAAATAAACACCGATAAACATTAATACTTCAAAATACGAACAATATTCGACGACAAAACCTAAAAAAGATGATGACAACATTATCAAGTTTGAAAAGTAAATAAAACAAAAACGACAAGTCCTTAATATCGTAAAAAAAATATTTCGCCTTCAATCTTCATCACCAGCGGATCATCAATTAACCATGAAATCTCGTAACTATAACTATTCATTGAATGTCTACCCAGTGTATTTCATAAAAGATCCATTATATAAAGTTATAAACTGATATATATTATATTTATATATATGTTTATATATATCGGGTCTTAAACGGGGCAAATAGTACTATACCCGTCCCCGCCCCATCCCCGCTTCGGGTACACCAATTCATCCCCATCCCCGACCCATCACCCGTTAAGGTGGGGAATACCCGCCCCGTTCGGGTTGGGTACCCACGGGTCACGGGGAATCCCCGCCCCGTTGCCATCAATTTGAGACCCAGTCACAGTGCGCAAGATTTCATTAGTTAGGGAATTCGCTAGAACACTCTTTTCCTTATCATCTAGATTGAAGAGTGTCCAGTCTTCATCAGTCCAGGATGCAGTAGGCTTTCTAATTTCCTTTTCGGCCCTGCCAGGAGACGTATCACTGACAGTAGAAGGAATCTTGGGGATTATTGGTCCTTTAGTGATGACTTCCGACATACGGTTGTCAATGGACTTGAGAAAGAGCATGGATCTGAACTTCCACATAGGATAGTCAGATCCATCAAATATGGGACATCCTTTAGCAGACATCTGAGGAAAGTTTGATGGAGTATTGCTTGTCGACATTTTAATCTTTCTCAGAATCTTAAACTATTCAACTGATGAAATCGTTCAGCCTGCTATGATACCAGTTGTTGGTCCCTTGGTGAGAATAACAACAAGCAACAGTGTGTAGAAGGGGGGTTGAATACACTTTCTGCGGAAATTGAACAAATCAAATAAAATTGTTACACACAGTAAATCAAACCACAATCAGTCGAATGCTTTTATTAATATGAAGATGATTAAAATGCTTTGAATAAGAAGATGATTACAGTAATTATCAAGTAAGCAACTCTTGATATATAATCACATAATATAAATCTCTCAATCTCTCAAACTTAGCTATCTATAATCAACTTATGATTATAGATACTGATGACTCTCTAAACAGGATTTACACAGATTGAATCAACTTATGATTACTTACCAATATCACAACTGATGTGATAATTCGAACACACGAATAGCTTGGCAATCTGTGAGTTTCTTGATCACGTTGAACTGACAAACAATGATTCAAGAATCGTAACACATACGGTGAGGTGAGGTTTGGCTCTACAAGTCTTTTTCAGAATTGTAGTTGTAGTCGTAGTCGTACCTCTAAACTTATCAGGAGATAAGTATTTATAATCCAGTTCCTACGGTTCCTAACAAATTGGACTAATCCTAATTTGCTAACTAACTATCGGATAACTCGGAATCTTGAATCTTGAATCTTCTTATCTTGAGTCTTCAGTCTTCAATCTTCAATCTTGATTCTAGAGTCTTCTTATCCGCGCCGTAGATATAGAGAGTTAAAACAGAATTTAAAACACATTTAAATTCACTTAGACTGACTTCTTTATTCAGGCTGAGTTACTCGGCTTGAAACTCATCAAGTTAAGTTCTTCGAGAACAAACCCGAATTCAAACATGAACTAACATGTATAATTATTAACTCATCCTTAGAAGTCCAAAGAGTTAAATAAAACATATTTATTAACTCTGTCGAGCTGACTCTGCTTCTGAGCTGAGTCACTCAACTTGAAACACATCAAGGTGAATACTCGATATATACCTTATGTGACAAACACAGATTATCAAACACATTAATAATTTAACTAAGGTATAATATAAACTGATCGAACATATGCTCAGTTTATATTCAGCTTATACTCGGTCTGAATCACTATAAGTGTTCAGTCTGACTAAGCTTCATAATTCTGTTTAAGTTATATGTAGAACTCATCTTACAAACTTAACTTTGTTTCATCAAATCCTAACTGATTAGATCATTTTCCCAACACATTCCATTAATTCGAATAACTTAAACTTCAAAATACAATGCAAGTTTACATATTTAGGTATATACCATATATCAGCTGTAGGTAACGTTTCAGGGGAGATCCCCCGCTCATGGATACACGAAAAATGTTTTTTAAAATTAAAAATATTAATAAAACTATCTTTATTTTGAATTAACAACAATATTAAAATAATAAACTTCTTAATTATATTAAAAACAAATTCAAAAAGTGTAATTATAGATCCATCAAGATTCAACTTTGATTTGAGGTATTTATGTTTGACTTTGGTTTGAGGCTCCAAGTTTGACTTTTTATTTCTTTTTTCTGTGTTTAAATTAAGCTTTAGGCTCTATCCAGATTCGACTTAACTTACATTATAATAAAAGAGATATTGTTTTTTTGTTAAGCAACAACCGAAGATGTATAATACTTTACACATTACTATTGACGCCATCAACTCCAAACCAAAGTGGAAGAATATGGTTGAGTCTCCAATAATCAAGTATTCTTATGCAAATTTTCTGAACTTCAAATTTATATAATGTACGGTCGCTAAATGCTATTATACTAATTCTTCTACTTAACTTCAGTTTCAGACGTATACCATAATCCAAGTATAAACTAAAGTTGAAATATTGGGGTTTCTCTCTACTAGTGAAGAAATCTCGTACAAAAATATATTGCTTTGACTATCAAAAATGTTTTTGGGGTTTGTTCGTTTTTCTAAAACCTATATATTAGCAACGGAAACATGAACAACAATTTTAACTTGTAAAATTCTCCACGAATGATCCATATAAAAGCCTTAAGAAAAACAAAACAGCCATAGGTTGTTTATAGAGATTACAATCTTTGTAGCGTGATATGTCTTTTGCTGAAGATGTTGATCAAGTAGGACCCAAGTAGAGCTTCCCTCCAAGGTATCCACAATAAGCAATGAATCCAACACCAAAGATCTGCTGGCATATTCAACCAAGATCTCCAAATTAATACCAATAGTGATCAAGAACACACTTTCTAGTTTTAAGTACTTGTATTATATGGAGAGTGTATGTTAACTAGTATGTGACACCAAGAGTTTTGAACACAAGAACAAGTTTGTTAAGATGGCCAAAACTAAAGAAAAAATCACAAGAAGTGTCAAGTACCCAAACTATCATACACATTTATGTACCATACTTATAGAACCAAGCACCAAGCAAAAGAGAGGGGGAGAGAGACCCCATATACATATTATAATACATACACAATATATAAAGTGCTAGTAACTCCTTTACTAGTATATTGAATATTCGAATACATATACATCATATGTGTACAAGTGTAAATATATATATTAGTATGGAATTATTAATTATTTATCTTTTATAATATTCTCAACACACACACACACACACACACACATATATATATATATATATATATATATATATATATATATATATATTGGTTGAAAACGTTTTTAAATCACATATAAAACGTATTCGGTATCCATTCGCTTATTTATTTGTGACCCTAGGGGTTTACTTATTATTTGTAATATCGATATAAGTTGCGTCTTGGTAATCTAGAACTAATAATCTCCCACTCGCACAAGATACAACTCAAGTCAATATAGACATTGGTAAGAACATCTAGCAACATTCCATTACCTAATAATAAACAGAATGTGTTCATCAAACACTTTCATAAATGAAATTAACTTATTAGGTATAAATCATTGTTATAAGTAAGTGATCAGTTATCCCTGTGTTTTTAACATCTCATTGAACATGAGACATGGATCATCATTAATTCTCTTATAGTGTTCAACTTGTTTTAGGGCCTAAAGACATTATACTCTCAACTGAATGAGAGAAATGAATCCCAACTACATATGTCTCTCATATGACTCATATCATACTTAATAATGGCCTTTATAACTACCTAGTTACGGATAGCGTTTAAACAAACAATGATAATCCTCATACTTGAGCCCCAATATGTATATCATGTCTAATGATACAAAGATACCAGGTTTTTCTCAAGCTCACTTATGATCCGGATCCATGAAGCAATTTGGAGAACTTGTCATGTCCAATGTTTGTTCCCCAACAAACATTAGTGAATTGACGGGAAACCCTTTTTTCTACTTTTATCTCAAATGAAAGTCAACCAACCGATTCACATTTGTCTTAATTCATAACTATTCCTATAACTATTTTACTATGGACATTTTACAACAAAAGGATTAGTCACAGATTTAAACATGCTAATAAAGAACACAAATATTCTTGAAATGGTCGTATCCAATATATCATTCTGGAAAAAGTAAGTATTGTCATAATGTTCGAAAATACCCAAATACTAAAAATTCAATTCAAATCCAATCCCTTGCACAGCGAAGACCTATTGCCCTATTATGACACCCATACTTGGTCAAGGAAATAAGTTTCCTAAATGGAGTGCGAGGTTCTGATCTATGTTAACTTTTCAAATACACACATCTTCTCTATCGACTAAACCCATGTGTGATGGAAACGCTTGAGGATGTGTTTGGTGCTATGAGGTGATGTAGGTTCTTTTGCATGTGAAATAACACCTTCATTGTCACAAAATATCTCTATGGGTTCTTGAATGCTTGTCATTACCCCAAGGTCGGTAATAAATTTCTTCATCCATGTAGCTTCTTGTCTAGCCTCAAAAGTAGCAATATTCAGATTTTGTAGTGGATTATGCAACTACACTTTGCTTAGAACTCTTTCAATCAACCGCATCTCCATTCAAAATGAAGACATAGCCAGATTATGATCGAGAATCATCTCAATCTATTTGAAAACTAGCATATGTGTAACATTTTACACAAAGATCCTCTTCCAAACCCCTCATATATCAAGAACATGTTTTTGGCTCTTCTTAGGTATTTGATAATGTTCTTGACTGTTATCCACTGCCTATCACTTGGGTTTTGCTGGTATCTTCTCATCATACTCAAGGCATACGAGACATCTGACCTAGTGCTTAACATGGCATACATGATTGATCCATTTTCATAATCATATAGAGTCTCACTCATTCTATCTAGCTCTTCTTTTGTGTTAGGACTTTGAGTCTTGCTCAAAATAGTGACTTGTACCATTAGCAAGAATCTTCTCCTAGAGTTCTCCATCTTAAACCATTCCAAGATCTTGTCAATATATGCACTTTGACTTAAGCCAATAAGTCGCTTAGATCTATCCCTATCAGGAATATAGGGGGCTTCTCCCAGGTCATTCATTGAGAAACACTTCCTAAGCCAATACTTAATGTCTTGCGAGGCCGGGATGTCATTTTCCATTAAAAGTATGTCATCGACATACAAGACAAGAATTGCTACTACGCTCCCAATAGTCTTCTTGTAAATACACGGTTCATGTTCTTATTTTATAAAACCAAACTCTTTAATTTTCTCATCAAATCGAAGATTCCAACTTCGAGATGCTTGCTTTAAACCATAAATAGATCTTTTTAGCTTGCACACCCTGTGAGGATACTTAGGATCTACAAAACCTTCAGACTTAACCATATAGACATCTTTACTTAAGTGTCCATTTAGAAAAGTCGTTTTGACATCCATCTACCATATTTCATAGTCATAGTACGCGGCTATGGCACTAAGTATTCTAATAGATTTAATCAAGGCTACTAGAGAGAAAGTTTCATCATATTCAATACCATAAGTTTTAGTGAAATCCTTCGCCACTATCCTTCCCTTAAATGTGCGTAAATTTCCATCCATGTCGGTCTTCTTCTTGAAGACCCACGTACTTTCTACAGTCTTACTACTGGAAGGAAGATCAACCAAGTCTCATACTTGGTTTTTGTACATGAATTGCATCTCAGCGTTCATGGTTTCAATCCACTTATCGGATTCTGGATCAAATGCAGTGTGTTGGTAGTTAGTAGGCTTAGAAGACTCTACCATGAAACTCTCATCATTAGATAAGAGAAATTCATATCTCTCGGGTTCCTGACAAGGTCTACTAGATCTACGTACATCTTATGTTTCGACACGTACTTGAACGACAATTGCTCAGGCTCAACAACCATTTGTTTAGTGCCAACCTCACTTGCATTTTGTGGTTCTCGAATTTCTTAAAACTCTACATTGCTCCCACTTGTGTAACACCCTGATTTAGGGCCTAGTAGTAAATAGTTGTACCTTATGTTTGTATAGTTGTATGTTGACATTAACCAAGTTGTTTAAGTTGTTTTGTTGATTAATTGTTGTTAATTGTTGGTACACGTGGTTATGTGGTTAAAGTTGGAAATGTGTTGTAAATAGATAAAGTTGGTTAATAGTTGAACGGTTTCAGATAATGATTCCGAAAATATCTCCGTTAGTTGAAACGGATAAATCTATGTTGCGTTGTAAGTTGAATAGGAGAACGAAATACCCTCGTGGGGTATTAAACCCACTTGGGTCGGTTTAAGGGGGATTCTTATCCCCTGCCTTCACAAAACACACACACAAACTCATACAAACATACATACATACGTACCAAGCTTCACACACACACTCACTTTGTGATTTGGAGATAGAAATCAAGAAATAAGCTGTTGATTGAAGCTTGTTAGTTGATTTTCAGAAGCAAACCATCCTTAGTCATCATCTTGGTAAGTGTTTTGAGCCATGAAACTTAGTTTGTAGGTTTTGGTAGAAATAGACCTAATTGATAGGTCTAAATGTGTTATGGTATTAGATTTGTGTCAAATATATGTTAGTAAGTTCATATATATGTTAGAGATGAAGTAAAAACACTTGAATACGGATTCAAGTTGAGTTTTGATGGCAAAAACGAATAAAACAGCTGCTGTGTTCGAACAGAGCAAGAACCCACTGTATCCGGGGTTCTTGCGATCGCATGGATGGGCCTTGCGATCGTAAGCAGGTTCCATAAGCCTTGCGATCGCATGATGTCCTTTTGCGATCGCATGGGTGTTTGTTGTGATACTTGTGGTCGTATGCACGGGTCATGCGATCATAAGGGTGTCGTTGTCATGGTTTACCGTCTACTGACGAAGGAAATGTAACTTGCGATCGTAGGTACATAACTTGCGATCGTAAGCCCCCAAGATACCACCCTTGCGGTCGTATGGTTATGCCATGCGATCGTAAGCTGGGGTGGTTTGGGCAGGGCCTTTGCGATCGCATGAATATGCCTTGCGATCGCATGGATGTGCCTTGCGATCGCATAGTGTTGCCTTGCGATCGCATGGCATGTTGTTATGCTAGCAGTTTTGTTGTCTTGTGTTTTGCGCCTCGTTAATTGTCGTTGTTTGGTGTCTAAGCCTGAACCTAATGTGTTAGGTGATTCGGACGACTCCGTGTGCTTCTGGGATTCCCGAATTCATATCTGCCTTCTGTAATCTCGAGGTGAGTACCGGTTTTCCCATGAGTCTCGGTAAGTAGCGTTGTCTGTTGTTTGTTGAATATGTTGTCGATGTCGCACACGTGCGTATATGAGGTATGTTATGCCATGTTGTTATGTATTGTTGCCATGCTAAGTTGCTTTACACGTTGGTTATGAATCCCATGCTTATCGTTGGACCCGCTAAGGGTCGTTGTTGCTTATTGTTTGGTCTGGACTGTTGATGGCATAGTTAAGGTTAGCTTTCTTCCCGAAGGCTGGATCCCTTTGATGGAATAACGGGGATCAACGGTACTCGGTGTGCAGCACGCCGGGGTGGTCTTGCAAACCGCCGCTCCTTAACGTGAGTTGGGATCTTAACTTTCGTTTAGATCCGAGATGTTGAGATTCGAGCTTTGTAACGCGTTTGGTGGACTGCTCTTCGCTCCCCCACCATTGTGGATAGTTGTTGCTGATGGTCCCCAGTTTGAATCGTTGAGCGGGGCTTCCCACCCTGCGAGATATGATTCCTACTGACTCGTTGGCGCGACGCTATGTGTTAGGATAGCCTTATGTGCTGTCCCGTAGTTGGGATAACCTTCTTATTGATGCTTATGTGTAAATCTGTACTCACTAGCTAGTTGTAGCTAACGGTGCCTGATTTCCCTTTTTGCAGGTACGTAGTTGTTGGCCTATGTGAGGCGGGACTTGTTGGTAGCGGTTGTAAATATCTTTTGTGGAACACTGCTCGTTGTATATATATGTGATCCGATGGTCGGTAGTTGTCGGTTTAGTTGGTAACACCTGACAGTTGAACTTGGCGTATTTTTTGTTGTATTATAACTGCCGAGTCAATTAACACTTATCATGTTTTGATCTACAAGTATCTATCACCATCGCTAGAAATTGATCTAAAAGGACCGCATACATCCGCATGTATGATTCCTAATAGATTTTGGCTCTTTCACCAGAACTGGAGAGAGGAGCCTTAGTCATCTTTCCATATAAACATGATTCGCATACATCAAATGAACTAGAGCCATTTGAATTCGAAATTTCATCCTTTAAAGTTTCGTGACGCGTTTTTTGTTTATATGACCAAGTCGACAATGCCATAGGTATGTTTGACTAAATCATGCTTGGGTCTTTTAGTGTTATTGACATATATATAGAACTATTATCAAGAGATCTTTAAAGGTTAACTTCATAAATTTCATTATGACGGAAAGCCTCAAAAAACAAAGTTTCATTTTAAAAGCACTAATGCTATCATTAATGAATGCATAAGTCTAACCTAATTCACTTAGTCAAGCTACTGAAATAATATTTCTAGTCAAGCTAGGTACTTAACAACAATTGTTTAATATCAAATACATGAAATTTTGTGATAAAAGTTGAAAAGTTCCAAGAGCTTCAATAGCAACACTTCCTCTTTTACCTACATGGAAGATCCAAATTTCCTGGCTTCAGCAGCTTACTCTTTCTCAACCCTTATACATTATTACAAATGTGAGTTCCACAACCGGTATCATATACCCATAAATTAGTGAAACACGTAATAGTTTAATCATATATATACCTGAAGTACCGGCTTCGCTAGCCTTCTTCTTCTTCAACTCATCAAGGTAAGTTGGACAAGTATGCCTCCGAGTCCAACTTCCCCTCATTCAAAACATGTGACATCTTTGGGAACATTTTCCGATTTTTTGACAGTAGGATTCTTGGCAACTTGTTTGCCTCTATCATTTCACTTCGATTTTCCTTTCCCTTTGCCTTTATAGTTGTTTTTCTTGATTCTCCCTTCTTGAATCGTCAAGACTTGAGGTGTCTTGTTTGGAATCTTTCTCTTAGTAGTTTTTTGAATCCCATGCAACTCTAACAAAGATTTCTGGAAGTGTTCGTGTTATTGTTCATTACAAACTGGTCATATGCTTTAGTCAATAAGTTGAGGATCATATCATGTGAAAACTCATTGGTAATATGAGATCCAAGCCTTGCGATTTGGTCAATGTAAACTTTCATCTTTAGCACTTACTTGCTAACAGATTGACCTTCGTCCATCTTTCATGCATGGAAGACTCGAGTGAGCTTGAAACTATCCAGTTTTACCTGCTTTTGGAACATTTCCTTAAGATGGTGAAGCATCTCATATGCCCCATGCTCCTCCAAGTTCTTGTGAAGATCCGGAGACATGGGGCTAGCATGAGGCACACAATTTTGACTGAATCGTTAAAATGCATCAACCAAGCATCCCTAATGTTTTCTTAGGGATCGGTTCCTCAAGGATGTACAATTTCTTTTCATGCTTTAAAACCTTTCTCAATTTACCATACCAGTTCAAGTAACTTGTACCATTAAGTTTATCTTTCTGTAGGAAGAATCGAAGAGATAATTTGTGAACAGATGTAGTTGTGTTAGGGGTCATCTACAAAATTTAACAAACTTCTTTTAAGTATTTTTCAATATTTAATCCTTTAATAATTAAAACCCTTTTGAATTATATGAAATTCTTTAATTGTTAAAGTCTAGGATCCAAGTTGAACTTAACCTTGAATGTTTGGCTAGTGCACTATCCATCAACTTATAACAACAAGGTAGGTATACCAATTACATATCCTATGTAATCCCTTGATCTTTTTTGGATTTTAAACTTCTTAGCCATACTATAAAGTTGTGGGAGGAGGGTGATAGAAAACAGGTTACGACGGGAAACAAGAGTGATGGAAAATCGATTTGAGTTTATGCCAGGGAGGTCTTTGATAGAAGCACTTCGTTTGATTAAAATCCTGATGGAGAAGCATAGGGAAAGACATTGGGATTTGCATATGATGTTCTTAGATCTAAGATAAAGCATACGATAGTGTCCTTAGGGAGCTTATTTGGAGTAATATAAACAATAGAAAGGTCCCATGGACATATATTACGGTCTTCAAGGACATGTATGATGGTGTGGTGTCCTTCGTGAGATCCCCGGTCGCCGATAGCGATTGCTTCCTAGTGCTATGGGGCCTCCACCAAGGGTCTGCACTTAGCCTGTTCATTTTTGCAATGACTCTTTACAAGCTATTGAGGGGGATCTAGAGAGGTGTCCCATGGTGTATGATATTCGCTGATAACATTGTCTTGGTTTCAGAATCCAAAGAGGATCTGAATAGGAGATTAGACGAGTGGAGAGAAGCGTTAGAGGAGTCATGACTTAAAATTAGTAGAAATAAGACCGAGTACCTTTATTGCGACTTCAACATGACTAAAAATGATGACAACCATGATATGTGCATTGGAGAGTAACGAGGACATCAGCCGTTTCCAAGTGGGATGGAAGAAGTGGAAAGAGGAGGCAAGGGTACATGCGACAAGAAAATACCGCTAAATTTGAATTAAAAGTTCTACAGTCTGGCTGTTAGACCTGCAATGTTATATGAATTTGAGTGTTGGCCCCTAAAAAAGGCACAAGTGAAGAAGATGGAAGTGGCAAACATGAGGATCCTTATATGGGCTTGTGGGAAGACTTTGTTAGATAAAATTCCGATTGGTGTTTTCGGTATAGTGTTGGGAGTGACATCTATTGTCAACAATTTGAGAGAAAGGAGACTACGTTGGTTCGGTCATGTTCAAAGGAGGAAACCAATAGCGCCAGTTAGAAGGGTTGAGACGATTTTAATTTAGGGCACTAGGAGGCATGGTCGCGCTTCTATGAGGTGGGATGACAAAGTTAGAATGGTTTACAGGAGCTTTCTCTATGCGAGATTAGATAGGTTATCGTGGAGAAGGAGGTTTAGAATTCAGGGATAGGAAGACGAGAGTTTTCTAGCCATTGGCTTAGGAAAAGTACGGAGTTTGTACTATAAGTTAATGTCTAACTAAATAAATAAATATGAAATTAAACCTAACATTAATTATGAATTTAACTCTACATTAGAAGCTATTAGTATTATTTCATATCTTAGTGGTGATTACATGGAATATCAACTTTACTTTTATTTTTTTATTATTTTATATATTTATTTATTACATTCTTTTTCTTTGTATTTTATTATATTTCAATTGTTTTCATTCTCCACTTTTATAATTATTATTATTACCTCTTATTTTTTTTTTAAATTTTATATGTTTATTTACTTATTTACGTATTTTCCATTGTTTACTCTATTGCTTTCGTTTTCAAAGGTCTATCTCAACAAAAAATCTCTCTTCTACGCGTAGAGGTATGTTTGTCTACATTATACCTCCCCATACCCCGTTGTAGCGGGATTGGGTATTACTGTTCTTGTTGTTATTTTTGTTTATGGGATTCTAAACAATGATTGTCATCTGACATGTTTGATCTCATTTATGCCTTGGCCTTCTTTATGTTTAGCTAGTGCTCTCTCCCTAATAAGACATCGATTAAGTCATCCTATTTTAAGACCGTGAACTTTCGGCCCAAGACGGTCATGGAATTCGTGAAAAAACACCTTGGTTGTTATAAGAACAATCCATGTGTTTGGCTACTGCTCTCTCCGCGTGGGTGTTCTTGCAATAAGCGAGTGTCTCAAAATGTAATGGCATAGACTTACATTTTGAAAAAGAGTTTCGAGCCATTTTACATAATAAATAAAACAAAACGAATCGTATGACAATTTGCATGCATACAATCAAAAGTCCACATTTTAAATAAAATCATATTTATATGTATTGGTCTTGAGTAATCCTAAAATCCATATTTTACGAACTCTAGACACGATCAATATTAAGTTGGTATTAATATCCTATATTAATATGTGTAGTTTCGAGCTCGCGAATACGACCAATTTTAGCCTGCAGTAAACTCATTTCATTATTATTAAGCTTGAATGAAGTTTTGGTTGAGTTTTGGCGAATACGACCAATTTTAGGGGACGGTTCAAACGAGAACTACGAGAACCAATCTTAGCCGTTGATTTGTTAGAATGGGATTCATGGATGTGGAGCGTAGGGGAATCAAGTGTGGCAGGGTGTCTGTGATGAATTCATGGGTGAGCAATGACATTAAAGAAGGGGGAATTTGACGGCTCAGATTGGTTCTCGCGGTTCTCGTACGAACTTTTGCCATATATATATATATATATATATATATACTAAGATTTGACTTAATGATTTAATTTAAAAGAAAACCGTTAATATAAATCTTATTTTACACATCTTATGATAGTGTAAAACTTTAAAATATTAAACTCCCAATATGTGATTTACTTTATGTCAAAAATATTATCTAGCATACAAAAATTCTATTTACATCCATGCATAATAATATGAACATAAATCACACTAAGCTTGTATAAGCGCATAAACCAAGCCAACATCCTAAGCAATATTTTAGTGAGCCATACGAAGTCTTGCAACTCCTCTCCCGTAATGAACTTGTAGCTTCCACTTGCCAAAACAACTCCTTGTCTTGCAAAGAACTCTAAGTCTTCAAGGTTGACTCCATCAAGTCCTTGAAAACACCAACTTGGCTATAACCTGATCTTGTGGCGTATTTATAAAAGCAAACTTGTCTAAACTGTTCTACTACTTATGAAATACAACAAGATAGAATAATATAATTACATACCAAATGAAAGAATAATTTTACAACCAAATCGAATTTCCAAACATCACAAAAGGGCTACGGCTTGTTATGCACAACATGCACACTTAAATATATATATCAACACTTTGATATTTAGGCAACTTTACAACCAAAATGCATTTCTTTAGCTGTAACAAGGAAAAACAATATAAAACATATAAAAGTTGCAAAGTAAAATCCGCAACTTTTCTATCAAAAGAAAAATTGTCCATTTTCTTAATATCACAATCTCATAAAATAAAGTTTTTTAAAATATTCATAAGTGGCTCTGATGCCACTATTGGGGTTTGTTCGATAAATATATATTAGTAACAGAAACATGAACAACAATTTTAACTTGTAAATTTTCCACCAATGATCCATATGCAAACCATAAGAAAAAAAAACCATATGATGTTTATATAGATTACAATCTTTGTAGCGTTATACTTCCTTTAGTGAAGATGTTGATAAGTAGGAAACAAGTAGAGCTTCTCTCCAAGGTGTCGACACCAAGCAATGAATCCAGCACCAAATATATGTTAGCACCTTCAACCATGATCTCCAAACTAATACTAGTAGTAATCAAGAACACACTTTCTAGTTTCAAGTACGGAGAGTCTATGTTAACTAGTATTGTAACGCCCCAATTTTTTTTAAATATAAATTTCACCATGAATAGTCCTTCGACTAAATAAATATATAATAATAATGCTATTACATTCATCCCAGTAATTAAATATTAAGTCTCATTAATAGCAGAAGCTATTAAATAAATGTTTGAATAAAAACATAAATTAAATAATCTTCACGATGTTGTCACGCTAGGGTCTTGCCCTTGTCTTAGCCCAATGGTCCTGAAAAGAATTGAACAACAAAGGGTAAGCTAGAAGCTTAGTGAGCAACACATCACCCATACCTTACGAGTATCACATAGTATCACGTATCTGCACATAAGGCCCCCTCTGCAAGGCCCACTCGGCCATGATGTCTAAAGACATCCATCAAATTGGTCTACTCGACTGTGATAATGATATGGGGTTATCTAGAATACAAACAAACAGATATCACATTAAGCAACACATACACGTATATACAAACATCACATATGTAAAAATACATAAAAAGATAATAGTTAGTGAAAATCACCTGATTCGTAGTCTAAGTTCTGACTACAAATACGTAACGAGTACTTGAAACTGAATTAACACCGGCAATCACCTACAATTAAATCGTATCTCAAAATTCTCATAATCCCATACTAATCGTGTACTTTGAGATTTAAATATTAAGAATTAAATCTAGGATTGGGCTTCCGGGCCCAATTTTCAATTAGGGCCTCGAAGCCCATTAGGCGATCCCGACTATAACCCGGTTTGTGATGGTCTAAATCCCAATTTGTGATTCGCACTACTAGCTTGAATTGCAATTCATGCCTACTAGTCTAATTTGCAATTCAAGTTAACAAAACCAATTTGCAAACCAAGTTTAGTTCTATTTTGTGATTGAACATTATATGAATAATTTTCAATCCATTTGACATAACATTTCATGATTTAAGAATTCCATCACACACATACACACACATACACGCGCACACACACACACTAAAATCACTTTAATATCCAATCTTAGGCAATACTCAACTAAAATTCTTAATTCTTGTTCCTATAGATTGCTAAGTACATCTATATCACACTCTAGCAATAAATTGAATTTCATCGTGCTTTTCATCATCAAAATTACATCTTTTGTTTGGTTTTGGACCTGCACTCGAAGGCCCCTATAATCCAACAAAAGATTATACTAAAACACAATGATTCCACACAAAACTTGATCCTATATCATCCTCACATCATCTAGATGATTTACTGAAATTTAATTGCATTTATAACGCCTTTCATCATCACATTTGCCCCTTTATTCACGGTTTCTGCACCAGAATCAGCAGCCCCCATACACCCCACGAAACCTTCCCCAATACCCAACCATAATTTACAAAATCGTAAGCTAGTTGATCACTAATTATAGGAGATTCATACCCTTCGATTCCCGCTTGATTACACGAGGAATGGCCCTTAATTTCCTATACTTTTGTTTCTCGGTTTGGACTCTAACTCGACAGCCACTATACATTGATCCAAACCTTATGAAGATGAAACAACGAGTATTACATATGATGGGGAATGATTAACGACACTAACTTGATGATTTCTTTTCGGATCCCAGTCGAAGAATGGAGATTCGGTGATGTTTGTCACTTTTTCCGTTCCGATCGAGAGGAACAAACGAGAAGGAACTCACGACAAGTGTTTAGGGCTTAGTCCCTTCTAGTCTCCTTAATTAACTCCCTATGGCCCAAGGCCTCTTCCCTAATGATAAAACTCAACATAACTTTAGTAGTCCCAAACCCATGTTTCTTGTACACTAAAT
Organism: Pulicaria dysenterica; assembly: GCA_947179395.2. NCBI lineage: Eukaryota > Viridiplantae > Streptophyta > Magnoliopsida > Asterales > Asteraceae > Pulicaria > Pulicaria dysenterica. The sequence continues at coordinate 55,853,264 of OX359291.1, read as the reverse complement.
ACTAAGTCCATAAAGGGTTAGTACTACACTGGTGCTCAAATGCCTCTTAGCCCATTTAAATAACACTTGAGTCAACAACAATAATAATAATAACAAGCCCAATTGCCCAATAAGAAGCTATTACAACTTAACCTTCTTGGCCTAATTAGTAACCACTAATATATATTACTTAGACACAATTACTTCAAAAATAATAAAAAATTAATACCCATAATATTAAATCATTAATATAATTATAAATCGAATATGGATATTACCACTCTCCCTCACTTAAAAAAACAACTCTCCCCCACTTAAAAAATTGATTTCATCCTGAAATCTCTACTCGAACAGTATTGGGTAATTCTTAAGCCTCTCTTCCTCGGGTTCCGACGTCTATTCCGATCCCCGACGGTGCTCCAATGTACTTCTACTAGGGAAATATGTTTATTTTCTTAGAACTTTCACTTTTCTTTCAAGGATAGCAACCGGTTGTTCTATATAGTTCACCATCTCGTCCACCACTATATCTTTCATCAGTACGATGGTTGTTTCATCTTCTAGGCACTTTAGGAGATGAGATACATGGAAGGTGTTGTGAATCTTCAATAGTTCTTTAGCTAGTACCAATCAGGAAGCCACCTTCCCCACTCGCGTCAAAACTTTAATTGGCCTGCTTTCCTCGCTTCCATCAATGAATTACCCCTTTTCATGGTGAGACCATGAGTAGCAAATGATCCCCAACTTAAATTTCTACTTCATAGCGCATCTTACCCACGTAGCTTTTCTGATGGCTCTTTGTTGCTCGCAGTCTTTCACGAATTTCATGTATGTGCTCCGTAGTCTTTAGGACCACCCCTGTATTACCGAGCCCTGGCTATTCATAATTCATTGACTCTACTACCTTGTTTTATGAAAACATACCATTCGCACCCAACTTTATGCTATCCACCAAGAAAAGGTTCTCACTCCTCAATGAAATGAAAACCACTAACCAACGGTATCATTTATTCATACGTATTTCCTCCTTTATTCTTCTCGCCTCAATGACACCAAATTTAGTTAATGTGCCTTGCAAAAACACTACTAGTCATCGCATAGACATGTTCTATCATTTCATCGTTTTGACGTGTGCTCCCTCCTCAACAGCGACACACACAATCGTCACACAGACACACATATCTACCACATCCCATCCTGACACCTACAAGTCTCTCTCTATCTGATCACGCTTACTGCATATGGAGGATTTTCCATCGCTTAAGATTTGACTACATAGTAATCTCCTGTCACATGGAATCGCGGCATGATGCCGACTCTTAGTAAACTCTTCGCGTATCGGTACCATACGTATCCCTCGACAATGTTGACACCTACAAGACCCTAGTATCCATCATCCTACCTCTAAGGGAGTTTATAAACATTCAAGTTTACCACTTATGTTGTTACAAAAGGATATAACACGAAAACTTACTAGTTCCAGAGTCAATACTAAAGTGTTGATACAAGACTAATAGTAATAGTACCTGTGTTCACCTCATGCTCAGTCTTAGCTTCCTCGGTAGTAAGTTGGAAGGCTCTGCCTTCCCCTAGGTGTATCTTTTTTCTCCTCTTCCTTCCCATTTGTAATTCTGAGTGTGGCTGGTGCAACTGTCTTGACTTCCCCTGTTGTAGTTAACTGAGGGCACTCATTCTTCATTTGTCCTGGTTGATAATAGTTGAAGCAGACCTTTACTGACTACATGCGGTCTCTACTGATGTGACCAAACTTTCCACAATTGAAACAACCCGAAGCCATGGATTTACACTCCGCCATATGATTCTTGCCAGACTTCCCATATCTCGGTGCCTCTTTCGTCAAGTTCTCCTGAGAACTTCACATTCTTTGACGTAGTGTTTACCTGTTTCATGTCCCTTTTTCCGTGTTTCTCCACTTTCTATTTCTCTACCTCCAGTTCCCGTGCTCTAGCAGTAGCCATCATTTGATCTAGAGTCTAGTACTTAGTTGAGTCCACACACTCTCGATTCTCTATATTTAGCAACCCCATATAGCGAAACATTCTCATCTTTTCTTTTTCCACAAACTCAGAGTAAAACCGGGATGTCTCCAAAACCATCGCATTCAACTTGTTGATTGTTTCAGTAGTTTGTTTCATGGCAAAGAATTCACTGTTGTTCCTCTCAACTTTCACTGGTAGTGTAAACCTCTCACGCTTGTGTTACACAAACACTAACCACCATCATTTGCTGCCCACGTATACCTTACGATCCGCAGGGCAGTAAAACCTCCTTGTACGGGCCACTGGGTCCGGCTTTCCCTCAAACTGCGAATGATTACAAGCTACAAAATCATGACAGCTGCCACCCTAGCAGTACCATGGTTAATAACCTGATTTCCTGGTCGACAGTTGGTTTCCCTAGCACTCACAACCCTCTCCACTTCAACTGCAACCATTACTTTCATCTCTGCACTCATTAGCTGGAACATGTTAGGTAGAATCTACTCTAGAGTTTTTCCCACATCAGTAATAAGTCTCTCATTTTGTCACGGTTTCATGATATTTATTTTCAACCTCGTTGCTGGTTACAGGTGGCTGCCTAGTTACAGGCATCCTCAGCTGTTGTCACGGTTCAGTCTCAGCCATGTGACTAGTAATACCTCCATCCCGGGAAGCTTGCGTGTTTCCCCCAATCAGTATATGGTTTCTCCTAGTTGTTACCATTCTGGAGGTATAGATTAAGCGTTAAGGCATAAGGTAGCTTTACCATACTGTCCTCTACTTCAAACGATTTATAAACATTTACCACATTCGTACACTCAGCCTCAGATTCCAAGTAGCCCTATACACACTAATGCACTCATGTGCTACAGGTGTACTACTTCCTATAAGTACCCCTCACCTGATTCACAAGATTTCCAATGATTCTTTCAAGTTCCAACATATACCGTGCATTTGAAATAATATGGGCCCGTATATTACTCCAAACACATTATACATATTTGATCCTAACTTTACCACGAAAAGTCCCGATAGGTCATTTATCAAATTAAATCAAAATATAGAACATCACGTATAGACTTATGCATAGTCTAGTATAGTGTGAATGTCGTGCTATGCATAACCCTTGATCATGTAGAGAGTCTAATTTGAAGCTACCCTACCGCAAGAATCAAACAAGAACATGCAATAAGGCCAATTCAAGTATTCTATACCTATATGTTTAGTATCATGCATGGCATAAAGCATCTACAATACACAAGGCAGTAACAACATCAACATCAACAGTATTCCAACGATCATAGAATTAAAATCATCATATCATATAATGGTCTAAAAGTGTGCACCTAAGTGTCACATTGTGTCATCAACTAACCAAAACACAAGTCATCACGTATAGGCCATTCTTAATCTATGATGGCACCCTACCTGTACGTATAGAACTTCATCTTGCATTATACACTAGCCACACTAATCATAAGCTAATACCACATTAAATTTGATCACTACGACTCCAAGCTCTAGTAGACAGCGCGTTGAAAGTGTTTATTAAATTTAAGTTAGATATGAAACCACCGTCAGATCCCGACACAACAATCAAATAGGAACATGTATCCGGATTTGACTCACAGCCCACACTTAACTAGTTTGAAAATTTTATTTTGAACCAAGGTTTAGGTCCAAACACACCACTTGTGTGTCTAATTCTCTTAAACTAAGGCTTTGAGGATAATTCATACTATTGCTCAAGTGAAGAAAGTTATTATAGCCATTTTCGTAGTGATAATGAAAATAAGAATATGAGACTTACTAGTCTAAGCATGAAAGTGAACTCGAGATTAAAAAATGTGATTGATTTTAAGAGAGCTGCACTTTAAACTGCTATGCAATCACAAAAGAGTTTAATTACTTCATTCAGAAAAGTGACCCAACACGTTTCACAACAAGGTGTCAAAACATTGATTGCGAGTGGAGAATTCATGTTTCTATCATGCAAGATGGAGTTACTTTGAAGTAGGTCTATAAATGTCTGTGAATTGATATATGCCATTAATGATACATGTATGTTCATTAAAAAAATTGTACGTTAAGAAAATGGTAGAAGATCAATATACTTGAATTAGAAGCAACAAGGGTGGTAATAAGTGTGCTACTAAAAGATGGACGGCTAATGTAGTAAGTGACAAGTTGAAATCTGATTGGGATGTTTGTGTTTCAGAGCTTAGAAATTAAGTGGATCATGAGAACTTACGGTGTTGAGGTACCATACCTAAAAGTCTTTAAGGGGAAAGAGCAAGCTCATATGGAGATTTATAGCAAGTGGGAAGAGCCTTTCACGAGGATAGATGAATTTAGATAAGAAATACTAAATAGGAACCCATGATAGATGAATTTAGAGTAGAACTATTTAATAGGAACTAAGGAAGTGTTGTCAAAATTGACTTTGAATAATTGGCAACAAAAATTGTTTCAAATAATTTTTTGTCTGTCTAGCGGCTTGCTTAAGAGGTTTTCTTGTCTGTTGTCGTCCTTATATTGGTCTTGACGCTCTTCATTTAAACGGAAAGTCCAATGGATGAGAAAATGGAGAGAAAATATACCCGCCAATTATGAAACCACCGGCTCACAAAAACAAAAAGAATAAAAACATAGGATGAATCTAAAAAAAGGCACAAGTGTCAGCAATGTGATTGGTATGAACACCGTGAAAATACATGCAAGAATCCCGTATTACAAGATTTAGATTGAAATGGAACATCCGTATCTAAAGGGTACCTAAAATTCTTTTTTCTTTATTTTATTTAAATAAAAAAAGATAGCATTACTTATACAATACTAATAATGTTTTTATCTATTTCAGAAGATGTGGAAAAAATAATTAATCTCATCACAGCTCTATATTACTAGTGTCTATGTGAAAAGGTTAAGGGGTTTTTTTATATATTTTTGACGGTTAAACTTTCTTTCAAATATGATGTATATCAAATAAGTTTTAGTATTATCTAAAATGGTTTTCCTTAATAAGTACGAGGTTGTTATTAAAAGATGTTTCGTATTTAAAATCTGCGTATATATACTACGAATACTTTAGCTTTGTGGAAGAGGCAAAAGGATGTTACTTTAACCATTCATCTCGATCCTTAAGTTTATTGAAATTCATGTTTATAAAGTGCATGTTGTTTGTAGGGAATTTAGATATTTACTTCTAGCGAAGTGAAGTAATTCTTTGTTTTATTTCCAGCGATATTCGTTTCTTTTAAAACATGTGTATTTTCTTGTAAAGTGAGGTAATTCATTTATTTTACTTCCAGCAAAGTGGAGTGAAGTAATTCATTTGTAGGCAATTGTTGTTAGTGTTTAAAAATTATTGTTTATTTCCTTGCAAAGGAAGTTGTTTATTAACTTAATATATATGATATTACTAAAGTTTCTTTGGTATAATAATTATTTAATTATATTCTACGTGTTCTCCCTTAACCAATGTCATGAGCTGTATTCATCAAATTATGAAAGTTCGTATCTTCTTTTCCCACGATACCTTTAATTGCTTTTCCATTGGCCGACTTTGTTTACTTTTATCATATCTAAAGTGTTTAACTTATATGACTATATATCGCACCCCGTGCTAACTACCTATAAATATCTTCATCTCTCCACTACTACATACACAAAACCACCTCGGCAGAAACCACACATAGAAAAGATTTTATTAGTGATGGAGGTTTTTTCTCATAGCAATAAGCTAATCTTGTTTCTTATCTTGTTAGCGACATTTGTCACCTTGGCAGTAGGCCAAGGCACCCGAGTTGGCTTCTACCGGACAACATGTCCATCTGTCGAAACTACCGTGCGGTCTGCTGTCCAATCTGCGGTCCGAGCAAACCCCACAATCGCACCTGGTTTACTAAGAATGCACTTTCATGATTGCTTTGTGCAAGGATGTGATGCATCTATCTTAATTGATGGTTCTTCTTCTGAGAAAACCGCTGCCCCAAATTCCCTATTGAGAGGCTTTGAAGTCATCGATGCTGCAAAGACACAACTCGAGACTGACTGTCCTGGGGTGGTCTCGTGTGCTGACATTCTTGCCCTTGCGGCCCGTGATTCTGTGGTTCAGGTAACGCATATATACTTTCTCCATCTCGTTTCATGTATAAAAGAAAATATATTTCTTACTACAAAATCTTTTCGCGTCATCCTCCTCTGTCCTATCAAATAACCATATCTGAAATCTATTAATTCTCTTTATTTGAAATATAGTTGCATTAGAACATGTACTTACTTCTGTTTTCGGACTTTGTAGACTGGAGGACTGACCTGGGCAGTACCACTAGGTCGTAGAGACGGAGTCGTTTCACGGGCAGCTGACACTGCAAACCTGCCTGCTTTCAATGACCCAGTTTCTGTCCAACTAAGAAAGTTTACTGACAAAGGTCTTAACACCCAAGATCTTGTTGCGCTTAGCGGTAAGTTAGACTCCATGAATAGCGTATTTATTCCTAAAGCATGACTTATAAAAATCGCACCTGCTAAAAAAATTGAAAAACTGATTTGTTCTTGGTATAATGTCTTTCTAGGTGGACACACGATTGGGACTGCGGCATGTGCATTATTCAGCTACAGACTATACAACTTCAACAACACAAACGGACCTGACCCGACTATCGACACAGCATTCCTTCCCACGCTTAGAAACCTGTGCCCAAATGGCGGTGATGGTTCAACACGTGTTGCCTTAGACACAGGAAGTGTGAATAACTTCGATAATTCATACTACGCAAACATGAGAAATGGAAGGGGAGTACTTGAATCTGATGCTGCGTTATGGAACGACCCAGCAACACGAACATTTGTGCAGCGGTTTCTTGGAGTTAGAGGGCTGCTTGGATTGACATTCAACGTTGAGTTTGGGAGATCAATGGTAAAAATGAGTAATGTTGAAGTAAAGACCGGGACTCAAGGTGAAATTCGTAGGATTTGTACTGCTATAAACTAAATATTAGTGATGCCTGTAAATGATGTGTGCGAAAGATTATTTATGGGTAAAACTTGTTTATACGATAAATTATCTGCCTTAATACAATATATGTTTCATGAGAGATTAATTAATAAATAATATATATATTGTGCCTTTTCCATTCGTAGTTTTTTTTAATGGTTGACGTGCAATGGTAATACATGATAGTGATGATTCGTTTACCTGTCCAAAATGTAATAATTATAACTAGTTAAAGGTGAAATAAGAAATGCCAATTAATAATAATCATTTTATAAGTCCAAACTTATTTAATTTGTAACTTACTAAAATAGTATATGGGCAATAATATTGAAATATAGGAAGTACATACTGTTGTTTGATTATTAAAAACAAAATTAACTTTTCTTTTTTATAAATAAAACATAACACAAATTTAATATTCTTTACATAACAAGAATTAAGTCAGAAACACAAAGATAACTAATTACGCTCCTCTAGCAAGTATCAATTCAATAACATTAAAGAAATATTTTTTAGAGATAAAACATAGACCACCTAGCTTCCTCAAATCATCATAATCGGTTGATGTTGAACACAATGATTTCGTGAGATGAACTGCAGGGAACAATTTTCATTCGCCTAGCCATGAGATTTGAGCAATTAAGTATATTGAACATAAATTTGTCTTGACGCCACAATATTTTCCACAAGGTAACTTTTGTGTTCCACAATGTCTCATTAGCGTTCTACAAAACAAATTTAGCTGATTTTGGTACCCATGTGAAATTGGGTCCAGTTGGGTTAAATCGACGCGAATATTTCAAACAACTCAATGCAATTTGGGGAAGTGAAAATTTTCTCTCTAGGGAGTCTTTGCAAATGTTTAGCTGACCGTATCATAAGAGGATATTTCAAGTCAAGAACATTACGCATATTAGTGCTAGATTTAACACAAGAAATAAATTTAGATTTCTCAAAATGTGAAACAGAATGATTAGCATACGTAGTAACATCCCAAGCAACTTCATTAGCGGCAGCATTATCATCATGACTGTAACACCGGGTTTCACGAGCTTAAAATTAGCGGAAATTAAAACTTCTTAAACTATATTTACACAAAAGGTTTGCAGCGGAAGAAACCACAGATTACATATGAAGTACTGTTTATCGACTTGGCGATCAAGAACAAAGAATCAAGCCAAGTCTCAAAAATCGAGCCAGTGTTACCAACTACGTACTGACCATCGCCACACAGTATTAGAGTTAACAGACAAGTGTTCCAAAAGATATATACAACAACACTACCCAAAGCAACCCGCCTCGCCAGGCCATCTGATCACTAACCTGCGAAAAGGAAAATATCACGAAACATTAGTTACACTAGCTAGTGAGTACATATATCACATAAGCATCAATAAGCATGCTATCACATCACAATAAGGCACACAAAGCTACGCTATCACATAGCGGTATGCCGACATGTCAGCGGGATCATATCTTGGGAGGTAGCTAGCCTGGCTCAACGATCCGAGCTGGGGAATCAGTCACAACCAACCGCATTGGTGGGGGAGCGAAGAGCAGCCCACCATCACGTTTGAGCTACTAGGACTCCGTTCGGATCTGATCATAGACCAAGATCCTCACTGTATGTCGAGGAACGGCGGCCTGCAGAACCTTTAACCCGGAAAACCCATCGAGTATCGTTGATCCCGAAAAACACTCAAGGATCCAACCGCGTTAGCAAACTGACCTCAACACCTGCGTCTGTCCGGACAGGAATCACAAACACGGATGACCCATAGGGTCCACAGTACGCATGCGTATCACATATCACAATTTATATCACATGGTATCACATATATCACTATATCACGTCATACCTCGCGTTTTCACATATATACACATGACACATAGCAACAGGAAACTGATAACCCTACTTACAGAGTCTCATGGGAAACCGGTACTCACCTCGAGATCACATAAGGCAGAAATGAAATCGGGAATCCCACGAATCCTCAGAATCGTCCGATTTACCTAACACATTAGGTTCAGACTTGGTTATCACATACACATAGCACACATAGGTTAAAACACAAGTTACACAAGCTGTCTAGGCAGGACCCCTGCTTGCGATCGCAAGCACTATCCTTGCGGTCGCAAAGGACCTTCCAGAACAGCCCTTACGATCGCAAGGGTATCCCTTGCGGTCGCAAAAAGTCTTTTCCCCATTCCAATGCTTCCGATCGCAAGGGAAGTCCCTTTTTCTCGCAAGCATGGTTCTAGGGTTGGTTAAGATCGCAAGTTATGTACCTACGGTCGCAAACCTCATTTCCTTCGCTCGTAAGCGGTAAACACCACAAAACAGACCCTTAGGGTCGCATATACCATTACATACGGTCGCATGGACCATTGACACCCCTTGCTATCACAAGCACATGTCTTGCGACCGCAAGGACTCCTGTTACAGCAGACCCACGACTCTGTTTCGCACAGCTCTGTAAATACACGTTGTTGACACCCAAAACTCGATTGAAACCAGATTCAATCGTTTGTACACATTACTTGACATCCATAGACACTTACAAACATATTGAACACTACAAAGAACACATAAAGCTCAAGATGGACCATCAAAATGGTCATCTTCTTCACAACACCAAAAACTAGGGTTCTTGAAGAAGAATCACTTCCAAATAAGCAAAAGGATAGTTAATTAACACTTGAATCAGCTTTAGAAACTCCTTGCAAATTGATTGGGCCTTGATTTCTTTCAAAACTTTGAGACCAAAAGTGGTGTGTGTGTAATCTTGAGTATACGTATTTGTGTGTGTGTGTGTTTTTGACTCTTAAGAGTCAAATAAGTCACAAACCGCCTCTTGGTGGTTAATTATCACAAACGGGGTATTTTGTTCCCCTTTCTAACTTACAACTTGACACACGCCATCCCATTTTAACCAACGGGTATATCTACGGAATCATTACGCGAAACTGTATAACACGACATCACTTTTAGACACGTTTGACACTTTTCACGTAATCACATTAATTAACAGAAGACACGTTAGTCACACAAAACACTTAATTTAATTCACTTAAAGTCACCTTACAAGCACTAAAGCACAAGGTACAACATTACACTATTAGGCCCATTTACAGGGTGTTACAAATCTACCCCTCTTAAGAATATTCCGTCCTCGGAATCTGATCACTCACAAACAGGTGGGGATATCGAGATCGCATATCATCTTCAGTCTCCTAGGTCATATTCGAACCTAGGTTATATTTCCACTTCACAAGAACGAGCTTGATCACTTTCTTACGTAGCTTTTTAGTCTTTGAGCCGAGAATTTCAACAGGTTCCTCAACGAGGCGTTTAGAAGCATCAACTCTCAGCTCTTGCAACGTCAGAATCTAACTTTCATCAATTTTACACTTGCGTAAGTAATACACGTTGAAGGTATTATGAATACCCGCAAGTTCTGGAGGCAACTCCAAAGACACAGTTTGATCACTGATTCTGCGCAGGATCTTGAACGGTCCAATGAAATGCGGACTCAACTTGCCTTTATGGACAAAGCTGATAATACCCTTCCACGGAGAGACTTTCAGGAAAACCCGATCGCCCTCGTTAAACATAACTGGCCGACGTCTCCGGTCAGCGTACACTTTCTGTAGATCACGAGCGGCTTTCAGCTTTTCACGCGCCACTCTCACTTTATCAGCAGCAATTTGCACAATTTCAGGTTCGGCGAACTGCTTCTCGCCAGGCTCTAGCAAACACGTAGGAGTACGACAACGCCTCCCGTATAGCCTCTCGAATGGAGGCATTCCAATACTGGAATGGTATGAATTGTTGTAAGAAAACTCTATCAACGGCAGATGTGAATCCCACGCTCCACCAAACTCAAGTACACATGCGTGAAGCATGTCCTCCAAAGACTGAATGGTTCTCTCTGACTGGCCGTCTGTCTGAGGATGGTACACCGTGCTCAAATGAACATGAGTGCCAAGCTCACGGTGTAAACTCTGCTAGAAATTAGAAGTAAACCGCGGATCGTGATCTGACAAAATAGAACACGGCACCCTATGGCACGACACCACTTCAGCAATATATAACTTTGCTAACTTATCCAATGGAGTAGACTCACTGATAGGCAGAAAATGAGCACTTTTGGTCAAACGGTCAACTATGACCCAAACCGCATCGTGCCTTCTGAGGGTTTTCGGCAACTTTGTCACGAAATCCATTGCAATATTATCCCATTTCCACTCAGGAATTTCAAGTTGCTGAAGATTACCGTATGGTTTCTGGTGCTCAGTCTTCACTTGCGCGCAGATTTGACATTTCTCCACATAGGAAGCAATTTCTCGTTTTAAAGTAGGCCACCAGTACAAAGCTTTCAGACCATGATACATTTTAGTACTGCCCGGATGAACAGACAGTCGAGACTGGTGAGCCTCTTGCAGAATCAACTCACGATTTCCCCCGTACAGAGTCACCCAAACACGAGACTGAAAAGTCTTTATCCCACGGCTATCGTCTGTAAGTAGATCTTTTTGCTTCCGCATCACTTCTGCTTTCAAGTTCTCGTCACACAAGGCCACAGATTGTACTTCCTTCAATCTTGCAAGAATATCAGGAACCACCACAAGTTTCATAAATTTCGCCTCAGCTGACGAGCTTTTGCGACTAAGAGCATCCTCCACCACATTGGCCTTACCAGGGTGATAACGAATCTCGCAGTCGTAATCTTTGATCAACTCGAGCCAACGCCGCTGCCTCATATTATGCTCTTTCTGCGTAAACACGTATTGCAGACTCTTGTGATCCATACAGACCACATACTTGGTACCGTACAAATAATCCCACCATAGCTTCAGAGCAAACACAACAGCAGCTAGCTCAAATCATGAATAGGATAGTTACCTTCATGTGGCTTTAACTGTCGAGACGCATATGCTATCACTTTATCACGATGCATTAACATGCAGCCAAGCCCCGAATAAGAAGCATCACAGTAGACGATGAAGTCATCAGACCCGTCGGGTAAAGAAAGAATCGGAGCTTCACACAATAGCCGTTTCAGAGATTGAAACGCTTGTTCTTGCGCCTCAGACCAAACGAACGCAACGTCTTTCCGAGTGAGCTTAGTCAAGGGACCTGCAAGTTTAGAAAAATCACGGATAAACCGTCGATAATATCCAGCTAGGCCGAGAAAACTACGAACTTCAGAAGGAGTTCGGGGAACTCCCAAGTTCATCACTGCATCGACTTTTGCCGGATCCACTTTGACACCATCCCTGCAGATCACATGACCAAGAAAATGCACTTCACGAAGCCAGAATTCGCACTTTGAAAATTTTGCATAAAGCTTTTCTCGCTTAAGAGTTTCAAGAACTTGTCGCAAATGCAACTCGTGCCCGGCTTCACTTCTAGACACAAGAATATCATCGATAAACACAATAACGGATTTATCCAAGAAAGGACGACAAATTTGATTCATCATATCCATAAACACAGCAGGCGCGTTGGTTAAGCTGAACGGCATAATCAAAAACTCATAGTGGCCATATCGAGTGCTGAAAGCAGTTTTAGGAATATCTTCCTCAGAAACCCGCACTTGATGGTAACCGGATCGAAGATCAATCTTAGAGAAGCAAGTCGCTCCCTGCAATTGATCGAATAAATCATCAATACGCGGCATCGGATACTTATTCTTTACCGTTCGCTTATTCAGCTCCCGGTAATCAATACACTTGCGCATGGTTCCGTCTTTCTTCTTTACGAATAACACAGGAGCACCCCAAGGAGAAGAACTCGGACGAATAAAGCCCTTGTCAAGTAACTCATGTATTTATGTCATCATATCTCGCACCTCTGAAGGAGCAAGACGGTATGGAGCCTTAGCTACAGGCGTAGCCCCTGAAACAAGATCAATTTTATACTCCACATCCCTCACCGGCGGCAAACCCGGAAATTCGTTTGGAAACACCTCGGGATAGTCTGACACTACCGGAATATCTTTGACTACTTGATTTTCCAGTTTCGCATCAACCACATATGCTAGATAGCAATCGCAGCCTTTTGAAACCGATTTTCTTGATTTCATCAGAGAAATAACTGAAATATCAGATTCTCGACGTTGTCCTCGAGCTACAGCACAAGACCCATCAGGTAAAGGAATCTTTACCATCTTTTTTGAACATAGAATCTCCGTTCAGACCACTGAGCCAATCCATACCAACCACCGCATCAAAGCCCGCAATTGGCATGGAAGAAAAGAGATAGGGAAACTATTCCCGTCCACGTCAATGTTAGCACAAGGAACACTATTCTTAACCGGAACTACTTTACCATTAGCAATTTCGACTTTAATCGGCTCAGATAACACAGATATAGGTAATTGCAGTTTATCATGAAAAGCCACAGATATAAAAGAATGGGTAGCTCCAGAATCAAATAACACACAAGCTGGAACAGAATTTATAAGAAAAGTACCAGTAATCACGTCTCCAGTAGCTTTGGCTTCTTCAGTTGTCATATGAAAAGCCCGACCCTTGGCGCGAGGAGCGCCATCTTATTTTGGTCTGGAAGAAGACCCTCTAGCTATGGTATCACCCCTCTGACTTATTGGGCACTCAGTAATCCTGTGCCCCGGCTTCTGACACTTAAAACACACATTTTCTTTAAACGAGCACTCTGTAGTTGCATGCCCCTTTTTCGCCACACCGTATACACCTGGTAGTGGCCTTTGAACAGTTACCCGAATGGTAAGTACGACACATGGAACACCAAAGATTATCAGACCTCGGTTTCTTGCTCGAATCAAACTTTCCACCAGCAGTAGATTGCCCTTTTGAAGTACCAGACTTCGAATACTGCTGAAACTTTCGCTTCTGACCCTCCACAGCTTTATCTCCCTTACACTAACGTCGATCACCATCAATTTGTCGGGCTATCTCAAACGCCCGATCCATATAAGCAGCAGCTCTCACATGAGCTCGATACTCCAGCAGCAGCATATCACGAACTTTCGCATCTTAGCTCTCTCATCAGTCACCAGATGTGGTATAAATCTTACCTTATCAGTGAAAGCATTGATAAGGTCCTCCACCGGTTTATCCCCCTTACGGAGACTGTTAAACTCATTCTCCATCCTTTCAAGATCATAGTCTGTACAATACTTTGTTTTCACTTTTTCATAGAACTGCTCCCAAGTCAGAGCAGCGATCACCTCTCTACTCATCGTATCCTTCATGGTATCCTACCAATCCAGAGCTCTACCTTTCAACATACGAACCGCGTACTTGACACGATTCTCAGCTTCACAATCACAGGATTCAAACACTTAATCTGTCTCACGCAACCGTCGGATACTCTCTGAGGGATTATCACTGCCCTCATAAACCTTCGGCCCGCAAGACATGAATTTCTTGTAAGAGCATTGCTCCCGTTGCTTGCCCTTAACCGCTTCCCTCAGTAGCTCCCTAGTAGAGCGAAGTTCCTCCTCGAGACGCAGAATATACGCCTCCGGATCTCTTTCAGGTCTTGAGCCTTGAGTATCTCGCCATGAAGACTCCTACTCTGTCTCCACGTGTTTACGAGAAGCCTTGTCCTCCATTTGCTTTAACGCTTCCTCGGTCGTAGCACGTCACTCAGACATTTTCACTCACTTTCTATACACAAGGGGCAAACACATTTAGTATACACTTATTCACAAGTTACTAACACACAAGTTAGTACACATTGAGCAGTAAACACATAACGCTCACACTCAGCCCCAATTATCCCGCTAGGAACACTTAACGAAGTTTCCCAAGTTTGAGATCGAATACCTAATTGTAACACCGGGTTTCACGAGCTTAAAATTAGCGGAAATTAAAACTTTTTAAACTATGTTTACACAAAAGGTTTGCAGCGCAAATAACCACTGATTACATATTAAAGTAATGTTTATCGACTTGGCGATCAAGAACAACGAATCAAGCCAAGTCTCAAAAATTGAGCTAGTGTTACCAACTACCTATTGACCATCGCCACACAATATCAGAGTTAACAGACAAGTGTTCCAAAAGATATATACAACAACACTACCCAAAGCAACCCGCCTCGCCAGGCCATCTGATCACTAACCTGCGAAAAGGGAAATATCACGAAACATTAGCTACACTAGCTAGTGAGTACAGATATCACATAAGCATCAATAAGAATGCTATCACATCACAATAAGGCACACAAAGCTAATATATCACATAGTGGTGTGCCGACATTTCAGCGGGATCATATCTTGCGAGGTAGCTAGCCTGGCTCAACGATCCGAGCAGGGGAATCAGTCACAACCAACCGCATTGGTGGGGGAGCGAAGAGCAGTCCACCATCACGTTTGAGGCACTAGGACTCCGTTCGGATCTGATCATAGACCAAGATCCTCACTGTATGTCGAGGAACGGCGGTCTGCAGAACCTTTAACCCGGAAAACCCATCAAGTATCGCTGATCCCGAAAAACACTCAAGGATCCAGCCGCGTTAGCAAACCGACCTCAACCCCTACGTCTGTCTGGACAGGAATCACAAACATGGATGACCCATAGGGTCCACAGTATGCATGCGTATCACATATCACAATTTATATCACATGGTATCAAATATATCACTATATCACGTCATACCTCGCGTTTTCACATATATACACATGGCACATAGCAACAGGCAACTGATAACCCTACTTACTGAGTCTCATGGGAAACCGGTAATCACCTCGAGATCACATAAGGCAGAAATGAAATCGGGAATCCAAAGAATCCTCAAGTCGTCCGATTTACATAACACATTAGGTTCAGACTTGGTTATCACATATATGAAGGGTTTTGTAGGGTATAAAAGCATGCACAGCGGAATAAAACCCCCTCCAGTGATCTTATCTAACTCGTACATAAACTAAAAGAGGAAGAGGGTTAGAAAGTTATACCTTTGATGAAAAACAAAAGTTTCTTTAAGCCTCTAGACAGCTGCAGGTTATCCACCGCTACTGCACCACCTCGAACTGGCTGCTAGACCGCCGAAGGATTAAACCTTGGATCAAACCGTGACCCGTGTGTGTGTGTATAGTCGCTGCCGACAACCACCGCCTGTTGTTCGGTTTTGCTTGAGTCGCCGCCGGCCACCACCTTCGGTGGTTCGGTTCTCGGTTTTAGCGCCGCCGAAAGGAGAGAGAGAGGGAAGAGATTAGGGCAATCCTTTTTCTATTATGATTATCTTATGTGATTATTGAGGCTAAAATAAGGTTTATATAATAATCCTTGTTAGGCCAAGCCCGTTTAATTAAAGCCCAGCTTTAATTAAACTATTAATCAATTACAGAAAATACCTCGACCTTTCTAATTAATTAATAACTATTAATTAATTGGTCCCGTTAATATTTAAACTAAATATTAACTTCTCCTTTTAAATAGTAAATAACTTTTATTATTTTTCTCTTTCTCAATAATTAATTAAACTATTAATTATTGTGATACACAACTAGGTAAAATCCAAAAGGTTCTAATTGGGTGTGTAGTAGTGTGATCCTTTAGTGTCACATAGTATTGGACACGATGATACATGTTATCTATCTCTGCACATAATCTAACAGACTCCTACTTGTGCAAGATAAGTAACACTCCTTGTACATCGTTGGCCTAAGGAGGTCCCTAGCCAGACGTTTAGGTTAACTAGACTATGAGATCTATTATATCTAGAGACATAATCCACGTCTTGGATTATCTAGGCTTTTCCTTTTGCATCGCGATATTCCGTAATGCGAGTATTTGACATGGAGCAGGGATCTTATTAAATACTCAGATTTTCTCGACTCTGATTTCGACACTCTGCAGTTACGGTTTACCGAATGAAAAACTATGATTCTAACAAAGCGCGGCCACGTATATTCAGTAGTCTTAATCGTCGAGGAGCTCAGAAAATGTCTCTCCTAAAAAGGAGGTGCAAATCCCATCTTGACTATTTGCAATTTGAGCACATGGCTTCCGCTGCACCTAGACAAGC
Organism: Pulicaria dysenterica; assembly: GCA_947179395.2. Lineage (NCBI taxonomy): Eukaryota > Viridiplantae > Streptophyta > Magnoliopsida > Asterales > Asteraceae > Pulicaria > Pulicaria dysenterica. The sequence continues at coordinate 55,836,265 of OX359291.1, read as the reverse complement.
CCCTTATAATCACCCTGTTACGGCGTGACGTTAGAACATGCTAGAGTACATAAGTTACCACGCCCCAAACCAAATATCTCAAGTCTAAGGACAACCTATCAAGTTTACTTATGTTAACGCTCCATGAAGTAAACTCGATGCGGATCACCCCAATATTTATCCCGTGATAAATATCTATGAATACTTGGTCACAACCTTGTGCTTTTATTCATACCCGAATAAATCATCAAATATCCATAATAGCGTTACCTCCCTAATGTAGCTCCCACTACATTAAGTAGCTACGGGAATTTAGACAATTCATCACTTGACTTGTCATGGATAGGTTAAACATGCTAAAAATAGACAACTAGAAACAATTATGTAAAAACCTCCTATTTCAATCCCATAAAATGTAATTACATAATAAAAAGGTTTCAAGTTACATCTATAGTAATAATCAAAAACACGAACTAGCTGCTATGTTCTAAGTACTGCATTCCTATAGAACTCGCATGCTTCTCATGCTTAGCCCTAGCTAGCGGCTTCGTCAACGGGTCAGCAACGTTGTCGCCCGTCGGTATCTTTTGCAATCTAATATCATCTATTCCAATGATCTCTCGGATGAGGTGATATTTCCTGAGTACGTGCCTAGTCTGCTGATGATCTCTAGGATCTTTAGCTTGCGCCACAGTCCCTGAGTTGTCACAGAATATATCAATCGGTCTAGAGATACTGGCAACAACTCTAAGATCCGAGATAAATTTCTTCAGCCAGACAGCTTCCTTTGCCGCATCACTTGCCGCAATATACTCTGCCTCTGTAGTAGAATCTGCTATTGTATCTTGCTTCTGACTCTTCCAAGATATGGCTCCTCCGTTTAGGGTAAAGACAAATCCTGACTGTGACCTGAAATCATCTCTGTCGGTCTGGAAACTAGCATCAGTGTAACCAGTTACACTGAGCTCATCCATCAAACCTCCATAAACTAGGAATATGTCTTTCGTCCTTCTCAGGTACTTGAGAATATTCTTGACGGCCACCCAATGAGCTTCACCAGGATTTTGCTGATATCTACTCGTGACACTGATAGAATAGGCAACATCGGGTCTAGTACACAGCATGGCATACATTATTGAACCAACTGCCGAGGCATATGGTATCAATTTCATCTTGTCCTAATCTTGACTAGACACAGGACACTGAGCCTTGCTCAAAGTCGCGCTAGATTGCATAGGAATGAATCCTTTCTTGGATTCATCCATCTTGAATCTTTTCACGACTTTGTCAATATATGTACTTTGACTAAGTCCGATAAGCCGCTTAGATCTATTCATATAGATCCTTATACCCAGTATATAAGCAGCTTCTCCCAAGTCTTTCATCTGGAAACATTTACCTAACCAGGATTTTACTCCTTGTAACACTGGTATATTGTTTCCTATTAACAGTATGTCATCTACATACAAGACTAGGAAGGTTACCGCGCTCCCACTGAATTTAGTGTAAACACACGACTCGAACTCACTTTTGGTAAAACCAAACTCTTTGATACGCTCATCAAAGTGTAAGTTCCAGCTTCTAGATGCTTGCTTTAGTCCATAGATGGATTTAAGCAACTTGCATACTTTATTAGGATTCTTTGGATCCGCAAAACCATCCGGCTGTATCATATATACATCCTCTGTCAATTTCCCATTAAGGAAAGCGGTCTTAACATCCATTTGCCATATCTCATAATCAAAATATGCTGATATGGCCATAAGGATCCTAATAGTCTTAAGCATTGTCACTGGGGAAAAAGTTTCATCATAGTCAACACCATGAGTTTGCGTGAAACCTTTTGCCACTAGCATTGCTTTAAAAGTATGCACCTTTCCATCCATGTCCGTCTTCTTCTTGAAGACCCATTTTCACCCAACAGCTTTACTGTGTTGAGGCAAATCTACTAACTCCCAAACTTGGTTGTCATACATGGATTGCATCTCTGCCTTCATGGCTTCTAGCCATTTCTCAGATTCTAAACCTGAGGCAGCGTCTTGGTAGGTAGTGGGTTCTAAAAAATCTCCTTCGTCTTGAGCAACTAGGAATCCCAGATACCTATCTGGCTTATTACGAGGCCTACTAGACCTGCGAAGGTCTTGTGTTTGCACCTCTTCCTCAACCACAGACTCGGGTTGGGATTCAACAATTCTTTGTTGAACCACAGGTTCAATTATCGGTGGCGGTGTAATCTCCTCCTCTTCAATTTCTTGAAGCTCTATTTATTTTCTTGGAGTTTCTGAGTTAAGAAACTTCTCCTCCAAGAACACCCCTTTACGAGCAACAAAAACTTTGTTCTTATCTGGGTTATAGAAATAGTATCCCATGGTTTCCTTGGGATAACCCACGAAGATACACTTATCTGATTTGGGGTTGAGTTTATCTGTGAATGTTCGCTTAACATACACCTCACATCCCCAAACCTTGAGAAAGGACATTTTGGGCTTTTTCCCCGTCCATACTTCGAACGGTGTCTTTTCAACCGATTTTGTTGGAACCCGGTTCAGCATGAACGCCGCTGTCTCGAGTGCGTGTCCCTAAAACAACAATGGTAGTGAACTTCGACTCATCATTGATCGTACCATGTCAGGTAATGTACGATTCCTCCTTTCTGATACACCATTCATCTAAAAACATGCACAGCGGAATAAAACCCCCTCCAGTGATCTCATCTAACTCGTACAGAAACTAAAAGAGAAAGAGGGTTTGAAAGTTATACCTTTGATGAAAAACAAAAGTTTCTTTAAGCCTCTAGATAGCTGCAGGTTATCCACCGCTACTGCACCACCTCGAACTGGCTGCTAAACCGCCGAAGGATTAAACCTTGGATCAAACCGTGACCCGTGTGTGTGTGTGTAGTCGCCACCGACAACCACCACCTGTGGTTCGGTTTTGCATGCGTCGCCGCCGGCCACCACCTGCGGTGGTTCGGTTCTCGGTTTTAGCGCCGCCGAAAGGAGAGAGAGGGAAGAGATTAGGGCAATCCTTTTTCTATTATGATTATCTTATGTGATTATTGAGGCTAAAATAAGGTTTATATAATAATCCTTATTAGGCCAAGCCCGTTTAATTAAAGCCCAGCTTTAATTAAACTATTAATCAATTACAGAAAATACCCTCGACCTTTCTAATTAATTAATAACTATTAATTAATTGGTCCCGTAAATATTTAAACTAAATATTAACTTCTCCTTTTAAATAATAAGTAACTTTTATTATTTATTTTTTTCTCAATAATTAATTAAACTATTAATTATTGTGATACACAACTAGGTAAAATCCAACAGGTTCTAATTGGGTGTGTAGTAGTGTAATCCTTTAGTGTCACATAGTATTGGACACGATGATACATGTTATCTATCTCTGCACATAATCTAACAATATACATAGCACACGTAGGTTTAAACACAAGTTACACAAGCTGTCTAGACAGGACCCCTGCTTGCAATCGCAAGCACTATCCTTGCGGTCGCAAGGGATCTTCCAGAACAGCCCTTACGATCGCAAGGGTATCCCTTGCTGTCGCAAGAAGTCTTGTCCCCATTCCAATGCTTCCGATCGCAAGGGAAGTCCCTTTTGCTTGCAAGCATGGTTCTAGGGTTGGTTACGATCGCAAGTTATGTACCTACGGTCGCAAACCTCATTTCCTTCGCTCGTAAGCGGTAAACACCACAAAACAGACCCTTACGGTCGCATGTACCATTACATACGGTCGCATGAACCATTGACACCCCTTGCGATCGCAAGCACATGCCTTGTGACCGGAAGGACTCCTGTTACAGTAGACCCACGAATCTGTTTCGTACAGCTCTGTAAATACACGTTTTTTACACCTAAAACTCTATTGAAACCAGATTCAATCGTTTGTACACATTACTTGACATCCATAGACACTTACAAACATATTGAACACTACAAAAAACACATAAAGCTCAAGATGGACCATCAAAATTGTCATCTTCTTCACAACTCCAAAAACTAGGGTTCTTGAAGAAGAATCACTTACAAATCAACAAAAGGACAGTAGATTAACACTTGAATCAACTTTAGAAACTCCTTGCAAACTGATTGGGCCTTTATTTCTTTCACAACTTTGAGATCAAAAGGTGTGTGTGTAATCTTGAGTATACGTATTTGTGTGTGTGTGTTTTTTACTCTTAAGAGTCAAATAAGTCACAAACCGCCTCTTGGTGGTTAATTATCACAAACAGGGTGTTTTGTTCCCCTTTCTAACTTACAACTTGACATACGCCATCCCATTTTAACCAACGGGGATATCTACGGAATCATTACGCGAAACCGTATAACACGACATCACTTTTAGACACGTTTGACATTTTTCACGTAATCACATTAATTAACACAGGATACGTTAGTCACCCAAAACACTTACTTTAATTCACTTAAAGTCACCTTACAAGCACTAAAGCACAAGGTACAACACTACACTACTAGGCCCATTTACAGGGTGTTACAATGACAATCATCAAGAGCATAAATGGGATTGTTCATGAATACAAAATGAGGATTGTTTTTAACAGAATCATTGCTCGAATTGCTTTTAGAGTTAAAACTTTCAAGCTCTTTTTGTTGTTGATTAACAAACATTTTTTTCTCGGCTTTTTCCTTACATATCTTCTTTCTATTTAAAAATTCCTTCTTCGTTTTCTGCTTTCTAAAATTTTTATCTGACATAACATCTAGAATCAGGGTAGCAGATTTAAAGATGCACCTTTTCCTTTTCGAAATTGTCCCAATCGACAAGGGTTCCATTGGGTATTGTTTTGAAGCAGTGTTCCTAGAAACATGCTTTAAAGTCATTTTTGAAGATTCACAATAGTAAATCTTGATCGAGATAGTTTTCACATATTTTACTTTTGAAAGTTTTTCAGAATTTAATTTTAGGTTCGGTTTTTAGACTCTTCACAAGAAACAGGTTTTGAAGAGAATGGTGAATGATCATCCTTGTAAGGGGACAAATCATCATACTCCTTTTCAGTTATAGGATCCACTTCTATAATTCTTTGAATTGTGTTGAATGGAGGAGTATTTGTTTCAACAAACTTAAAGCAATTATCAGAATGATTAAAACTTTTGTCAAGATCAGTCGCATGACACTGGGAAATTATCAAATCAATTGGAGAGTTATCATAGGAAGACTTCGAAGATTCAGTTATTTCTCGTTTCATAGACAAGTTTTTCAAAGATTCCTCAAGGTATTTAATTTTGGCTAAAAACACGTTTTTGTCTTCTGGTTTGTTCAAGTGAGTTATCTGATCAGTTTGACCTTGTTTGATAAGATTATCTTCAAGGTCTTTGATTTTACAATATAAAATTTTCTATCTCTGAGAATCTTTTCAAGTTTAGTGGCAAAACACACTCTATTTCTTTCAACCTAAGTCTTTCCGTTAAAACATATATTTCTCCATTTAAAATTATATTTTTATCACATGCAGATACAAGTTCCTATTTGGCAATTACAAGATTCTGATGAAGTAAGGTTTTTTCAAAAAGATGATTCTTTGTAGCTTCTAAGATATTACTTAATCTCTTTTCTAGCAACTTAACCTGTCTACTATCATGCTCAAGTTCCATAATCTTAGTTTGCATATTATGGATTATAATTTCAGTTGCGAGAGGATCAAGTATTACCTCAAAAGTAGACTTGGATTTTCCGTCATCTTTTTCAGCCATTAGAGTCTTTTCAGCTTCACTAGACATGTTGTGATACTTGATATGATCGTTGATGGTTTAAAGTTTGGGATTCCGAAACAGCTATTACGATCTGAGAAACTGGAGGAGTGTTTGAGAAAACTGGGTGATAAAAGTTTTGTGGGGTTCACTAAGTGTCGGTAAGCTGGCTAAGTGTCGGTCACGTGGCTAAGTGTTGGTGAGTTGGCTAAGTCTTGGTGAGCTGGCTAAGTCTCGGTAAGCTGGCAAAGTGTCGGTGAGCTAGCTAAGTGTCGGTGAGCTGGCTAAGTGTCGGTGAGCTGGCTAAGTCTCGGTAAGCTGGCTAAGTGTCGGTGAGATGGCTAAGTGTCGGTAAGCTGGCTAACTGTTGGTACGATGGCTAAGTATTTGGTAAGCTGGCTAAGTGTCGGTGAGTGGCCTAAGTGTCGGTAAGTGGGATAAGTGTCGGTAAGCTGGCTAAGTGTCGGTAAGACAAAAACTTAGCAATGGGTGCTATATCTTGGAGCTTAATAATGGGTGCTAAGTTTTGGAGCTTAGAAATAGGTGCTAAGTTTTTGGAGGGATGGAACTTAGCAATGGGTGCTAAGTTTTCAAGGGCTAAGACTTAGCAAGTCTTGAATGGAAAATCGTACTTGACACAAAACTGTTTTGACTTTTATAAGTAATGGTAGCTTTCACCATCCAAAGAATCCTTGTCAGAAATCAAAATTCAAATAAAAGATCAGACACTTGTCCTGTTCATTTTGTCTTGCTTGTTTGCTAAGTTTGGGATAAGTCTTGGCTAAGTTTCTCAAGTGTGCTAAGTTCACCTATAAACGTACATCAAGTAAAATGCACAATAACACATCAAATCTTGACCAAAAATTCAAGGTGTTAGTTCCCAAACTTAAATCAATACAAGAATACTTTCTAAATCAACTGTTGCTAAAAAAACAACAATGTTTGATGAATTTAGGAAGTAAGAATGTCAAACTTTAAGAACACTAAGAACTCAAGAATGAAAGTTTTTCAAGAACACTATTTGGATCTCTGATTCGAAGCAAATGATGTTAAAAAACATGAACTTTAATCTATCATCTGCTCTGATATCAAATGTAGGTTCCAAAATCAAGTATCAAACACAAGTTGAAGCTAATATTGTGCAAGATAATATTGTAGTAAGAGATGTAGAAATAATGAAGAACATACCCTACACCAAGAACACACACTAACCTTTCAAGTTTTCTTCTGCATATATTATGAAAGCTTAGAATTCAAGTTGACACTTGAATTCTATTTATACAAGATAACTTACAAGACTTACTCACAAGAATGGGTAAATACAAAAGAGTCCCTTAACCTTTTACTATCTATCACTAATTAGTCAAAGTAGCTAACTATAATAAATAATAAATAAATCAAAATTGAACACAACAAAATAAGTTCCTAACATATTTACTATGAAAAATAAATATGTTTAATTAAATAGATAATTGATAAACTGGTATTTGAGAATATATTTATTAATAATTAATACCAAAATTTCTTTAAAACTGATATTTTAGAACTAAATATATTCGAAATATCATTTCATAATTTGAGAACCAATTTATTTGCGAAAATTGCCAGAATCGTTATTAGAGAGTTATTATATGATAAGGTTTGACGGTGAAGTGTAATTTCTTATTTACAATTATGTCATTCAATTATAGATCACTGATTTATTTTAATCAATGTCCAAGAATAATAGTTCTCGCTGTTTTCACAATAAAAATGGTTCTCAAATGAAACCTCCGCTATGAGTGTGTACACACACACACACACACACATATATATATATATATATATGAATTTTTTTTAAAAGAACTGTTTTTCGTACTTTCACCAAGTAATTTTTCTTTCAAAAAGCCTTTTGATTAATATATTTGTTTCATAAAGAAATTGGTTGGGTGGTCGTACTTAGATGTAAACGATTCGAGCTTTTATCAAGTAACTCAATCTCAAGTTTGGCTCATACGATTTGAACTTAATCGAAGTCAAATTCGAGCCTAAAAATCAAGCCCGAATTATATAACGAGTCAATCTGGGTTGACCTTCAAGGTGCTCGTCGGGAGTTCTTATCGAACTTTTGTAATAGAAGATTATTTCCCCTTAATCAAATTATCATTAAGGAAAAGAATAAATACAAATGAAAGAGGCCTTGGGCCTAATACAAAGGGCTAAACACTAGGATAAGGAATAAAACAAAATACAACAAAATAAATATACAAAATATAAGTGTGTTAACATCCCCCCGCAGTTCGATAGTAGAAGTCGGGCGAACATTCAAACTGGAACAAAACTCAGAGAAAAGTCTGGAGGGAAGCCCTTTCGTGAAAATGTCCGCATATTGAGACGTAGACGGGACATGATGAACACGAACATGACCGGTAGCAACTCTGTCGTGAACAAAATGGAGGTCAATCTCAATGTGTTCGGTCCGCTGCTGTTGAACGGGGTTGGACGATAAGTACACAACACTTACATTGTCGCAGTAGACAAGTGTAGCTTTTGATAGAGGCGACTGTAACTCGGAGAACAAGTTGCGGAGCCAAACTGTTTCAGCCACGGCATTGGCGACAGCTCTATATTCATCTTCGGCGCTAGAGAGAGAGATAGTCGGCTGTCGCTTAGATGACCATGAAATAATGTTATCCCCCAAGAAAACACAATAACCCGAGGTGGAGCGACGTGTGGTTGGACAGCCACCCCAGTCGGCATCCGAATAAGCAATGAGGCGATCCGTAGTAGACCGGTAAAGTTGGAGCCCATGCGAGAGTGTGCCTTTAACATATCTAAGAATGCGCTTAAGTGCGCTGAAATGAGGCTCGCGAGGATCGTGCATGTAGAGACAAATCTGCTGAACCGCATAGGCGAGATCCGGGCGAGTAAAGGTGAGATACTGAAGTGCTCTGGCAAGGCTGCGATAAAGAGTAGGGTCTTTTACTAGAGGACCATCTGCAGCTAGTTTTGCCTGGGTGTCTACCGGGGTAATGCAAGGCTTACAATTCATCATATTTACCCGTTCGAGAATTTGCTGCGCATATTTGGATTGAAAGAGAAACACACCTTGCTGATCACGCGATACTGCAATACCAAGAAAATAATTAAGGGGCCCCAAATCTGTCATAGAGAATTCCCGGCTGAGCTGACTGATGATACGCTGAAGAAAGGTGTCCGAGGAAGCAGTCAGAACAATATCATCAACATAAAGAAGCAGGTATGCGGTCTGATGCTCACTCTTAAATATAAATAATGAGGAATCGGCACGTGAGTGATGAAAACCAATCTGTCTTGCGAACTCAGCAAACCGAGTGAACCAGGCCCTAGGTCCCTGTTTTAAACCGTAGAGAGACTTGCGCAGAAGACATACATGTGTCGGTCGTGAGGCATCAGTAAAACCCGGCGGTTGATGCATATAAACAGTCTTTGAAAGGTGGCCATTTAAAAAGGCATTTTTAACATCAAGTTGATGTACATGCCACCCACGAGAAACGGCGAGGCTGAGCACAGTACGGATGGTGGCTGGTTTGACCACTGGGCTAAAAGTTTCATCACAATCAATACCCGGTCGTTGACTTTTGCCATTAGCAACAAGCCGTGCTTTGTACCTGTCAAGAGAACCATCTGCACGAAACTTATGTTTAAAAATCCACATATATCTAACAATATTAACATCACTGGGCCTCGGTACAAGTTCCCAAGTACCATTTTTAATTAGTGCACTAAACTCATCATTCATTGCAGTGGACCAGTTCGGGTCCTTTAGGGCCTGAGTGTGGGATGGAGGGATAGGAGATAATGTAGTGGTGTTGAGGTTAAGGCGATGGACAGGTTTGAGGGTACCCGCCCGTGATCTAGTGAGCATATGGTGAGATGGAGGAGGGGGAGGGGGAGGTGGAGGTGACAGATTAGGAGGTAAGGGTGGTGTATTGGGAGAGGACGGGGAGAGTGGAGGTGCGGAAGCGGTGGAAGATCCCCCCGGAGACGGATCGGGGGATAAAAGAAGATTTCGGGAGATAGTGAAGGATCGTCGAGAAAGTCATATGAAGGGGAAACCGAGGGAGTCATTGACCCGTAAGGAAAAATCGACTCGTCAAATGTGACATGACGAGAAAGGATAATGCGGTTGGTGGAGAGATTGAGACAACAAAAACCGCGATGGATGGCAGGGTAGCTGAGAAAGACACAGGGGGTGGTGTGTGGTTCGAGTTTATGAGAGGTGGGGAGTAAAGGGTAGCAAAGACAACCAAACACACGTAGGTGAGTGTAGGAAGGTGCAGTTCCAAAAAGTTTAGTATACGGAATATCGTTATTAATGGAGGTAGAGGGAAGGATGTTGAGGAGGTGTGTGGCCATGTGAAGAGCCTCCACCCAAAAAGTAGGTGGAAGACGAGCCTGAAAGAGGAGGGTATGAATAATATTATTTATGGTGTGAATCATACGTTCGGATTTACCGTTTTGTTGAGATGTGCGAGGACACGAGAATCTAAATTGGGTACCAGAAGTAGCAAAAAGATCATGAAAGTATTTATTATCAAACTCACCACCATGGTCACACTGAAATGCTTTGATCTCCTTTTCAAATTGAGTTTTGACATAAGTACGAAACAAGATAAATTTGGAGAAGACGTCAGATTTGCGACGCAAGGGATAAACCCAAAGAAAGTGAGAATAATGATCCAAGAAAATAACATAATATTTAATGCCACTGGTACTAACAATAGGTGATTCCCATAAATCCGAATGGATAATATCAAACGTAGCATTCACAATAGTATTAGAACGAAAAAAAGGAAGGCGCACATGTTTGCCTAGTTGACAAGCTTGACAAAGAGTGTTCGCAGACACTTTATTACATTTAATAAATTGACGAGAAATTAAATTATTTAAAATGCTATCTCCGGGATGACCGAGACGGCAGTGCCAAAGGGGCGAAATTGACGAAGCGAGAGCATAAGAACGGGCAGGTAAGGGATAGAGGTCACCGGAACTATCACTGCGGAGAAGTGTCCGCTTGGTCTTGAGATCCTTCACAGAAAAACCAAATTGATCAAATTCGATAGAACATTTATTATCTTTAGTAAACTGACGAACAGACACAAGGTTTTTAATCATGTAAGGAGTGACAAGAACATTATTTAAGTGAAGAGTTCGATAAGGGTTAGCAATGGAAGTGCGACCCATTTTAGAAACCGGAACACAAGATCCATTACCTACAATAATAGACGGTAAAGTGCAAGAATTAAAAATAGTATCGAGTTTACCTGCATCCGAAGCTATGTGAGATGTTGCCCCCGTATCCATGTACCATCCCCATCATCCGAATCAATAGAGAGCGCATTAAACGCTTGTTCGGTAGATTTTGGTGGAAACCAAGTCCAAGGTGGTTGCATAAAATTGACTGGTGGGCTTGGAGTTGCTGTTTGGGCCTAATGTGCCTGGGCCATAGGTGGGGCAACAGTTTTGGAGGGCTGCGAAGGGGCAACAGCAGGTGGGCTTTTATGTGGGCCGTAAGGGAAATAGCAAAAGGGAGGGTAAGGCCAACCAAAGTTTGGATAGGCCCAAGGAGAGGGAAGCAACGGGGGTTGTTGGTAGACGTGCACATTGACCGGATAATACTATAACCGGTTATAGTATTATCCGGATCGGATTTTTTATAAAAAAAAAAACCGGTTTCGGTTAAAACCGGTCGGATAAAAACCGGTTATGGCCCCAACATATTATACTATAAAAACCGGACACGAATATTACTATAACCGGTTTTTTTTTAAAACCGGTTTTTTTTCTTCCCAAAAAAACCGATCTCCGATAGAGCCCACTGTTTTTTTTTTTTTTTTTTTTTTTTTTGTTTTTTTTTTAAATACATTTCCTATAATATATACTATAAAAAAACATACATGTGAAAGAAAACTCAAATTTTGATTAATTTAAATACTTAAAAAGTACAATATTAAAATAACAATTTCCTAATTAAACATATTCAAATTACAAACGTCTAAACATTCTAATAAAAATACTTAAAACCATTCAAACTTCGAATTAAAAGAGGGAAACTAGGGAGGAGCTTCGGCATCGCCATCACCCCTACTACATAGAAACCCGTTCACGCATCTTCTTCTTCGCCATCTTCATCGGGAGACGATATTCCAAGTTCCACTTCTTCATTGTGTATGTTTGATTCCAAGTCGACGTCAATTGGGTCTTCTAGTGTGGTCACGTGTTGTCTTCTAGCCGCACCATCCAAGTAATCTTTTAAACAAATACACCCTTCCACAGATTCGGGACTCAACCGTGATCTTCTTGCGGATACGACCCTGCCACTCACAGAAAAAGCAGATTCCGAAGCTACCGTAGAAGCTTGGACGGTTAGTAGATCACGGGCCATGGCGGCTAGAACCGGAAATTGTGATTCCCTTTCCTTCCACCAAGCCAAAATATCAAAAGTTTGAAAATCCTCATATGTATAGTTTGCTATAAAATTGGTTGACATGTAATTCCCCAACTCACTACTTGGGGTGGAACCACGTGCTCTCTTGGATTGAGAGTTCATAATTGTGTTAAAAAGTGACAAACCCGCATTACTTTGGCGTCTACTAGATTCCGCTCTCATTTGATCATGAATGGCACTAGATGTCCCGTATTTACCCAAATAGATCTCAAACATATCTCGAAAACATTTATTGAAATAATTGGTTTGGTTAGTTATAAAAGCGGGATCATCTTCGGTAAGGTTAAAAGAAAATGCAATTTGTTCGATTAATGTTTCAACTCCACCAACGTTTAAACAAGGGTTTAAAGCGGCGGCACAAGTAAATACCGGGGGAATTTCCTTAAAATATTTTAAAAGTTTTTCTTTCATTTTTGCCCCAACGAGTTTCAATTCTTCACCTTCAAACTCAAAGTCACCAATTTTGTTAGCCATCAAAAACAATTGGTTAAGCACCAACGGACTAGTGGGATAATAAACGCCGGATAAACAAGTTGTTGCGTCTTTAAAAACCTCAAGTAAATCGTGGAGTTTTGAAATAATTTCCCAACCCTCATTCGGATACTCTTGTGCTACTAGACCTTTATCAAACAAGTTTTTGTGAAAAGTTTGCAACGTATCTCTTTGCCTTAAGGCGGAGTGCATCATCATCCAAGTGGAGTTCCAACGAGTTGGACAATCCAAATTTGGACCCAAAGCTTTACACTTAACCGACTTGCAAAAACGTTTATAATTATTCAACCGTTTGTTGTTGGAGCAAAAAATCGATTTTATCATTTCTTTGAAATCTTTTCTTTTGAGTCAATAACCTCCAAACCGGCTTGAACGGAAATATTGATGATGTGTGCAACACAACGAGTGTGAAAAAACACACCGTCTAAAATTGGTGAAAGTAGTATTTTTAATCGTGGAACCGCGTTTGTGTTATTTGACGCATTATCAAACGACATAGAATAAACTTTGTTTTGTATGTTATAAACACAAATCACCCTTTTTAAAAGCGCAAATAAATTTGCGCCGGTGTGTGGTTCACCAAATAACTCAAACGCGATTGTACGTTTCATCATTTGCCAACTATCTTGGTCTAGCCAATGTGCCGTGACGGCTAGAAAAGAATGTCCGGTGTTATGTGGAGAACTCCAAACGTCACATGTAAGTGACACACCATAACGGTGTTCTTGGAATCCTAAAATCATTTTTTCTCTAGCCTCACGCCACATTTTTATTGCATCACGCCTAAGGGTAGTACGACTTACAGCGGTGTAACGCGGTTGCATTAGTGTTTGGATGGTTTCGGTGAAATCTTTATCATCAAAGTGGTCAAACGGCAAAGCTTTTGTAATCACGAACCTCGTAAAAGCGTCTCGTAATTTGTCGTTGTCGTAAATGAAAACACCACCTTGATTCGTCATGTTGGCTTGAGTTGCATCGGATGTTGCTCTTAGCGCCTTGCATGACTTGGAAATATGAGCCCTCAAAGTAGAGTTGCCTTCGGGTGCTAGAAACTTGTGACAAAGTTTGCACCGAGCCCTTTTTGAACCGTTGGACATCTCGCACAAGTCGAAATGTTCCCAAATTTCTTTATTTCTATTATGCTCGAGAATCCTCACCACATCGGGGTTTCCTCCTACGGAAGATGCTCCCGTATTCGGCATGTTACTACTACCGGCCATGATATCAATCTCAAGAAAGTGAATGAAAGTGAGCTTTGGTGAATAAAAGTAGAGAATTTGGAGAGAATTTGGAAGATGTAAGTTGTGATTTAATCCCACAACATACCCACACTATATATAAGTGTTTTGGGTGGCAAAATGGTAAAAAATAAGAAAAAAAGGGTCAAGAAACACCCCAAACGGCTAGAAAACGGCTACTTTTTGAACCTAACGGCTAGTAGTAAAAAACCGGATAAAAAACCGGATAAAAACCGGTTTCAAAAAAACCGGTTTTTTATCCGGTAAAAAATCCGGTCGGCCCAAAATCTTTATAACCGGTTATACTATCCGGTTTTGGAAAATCCGATCCGGATAAAAAAAAACCGGTTTCTACAAAATCCGGTTTCGGATATTTTTTCGTATAAATCGGATATTCGGTTTTTTTGTGCACCTCTAGTTGTTGGCTCGGCTAAGGGAAATTGCGACCAGCAGGTGGCTGGTGGTTCTCGACAGCAGGTAGGTGGCGGCGAGCAGGTGGTTTTCGGTGATTGTCGGGTTTGCGAGAGCCCCGGTTCGGCCGAGAGGAGGATTCCGAAACAAGAGCGGTTGGGGATGATGAATTATCATGGTGATGGACGGAAGTATTACGGGTTTTCGCAAGTCTTTGTTCCTCTAGTAAAAGCATGGATCGAACTCGCAAGAAAGTGGGTAATTTTTCACCATGACGGATAATACTAGCGAGGTGCTCAAACTTGTCCCCCAAACCGTTAATCATATAGGTAACGAGGGTTTTTTCTTCAACCGGGTTATCAATATTTGCTAACAAATCCGAAATAGTTTTTAAACGTTGACAATATTCCGTGATCGTAGAATTACCAATAGAGATGTTTCGTAATTCTTGATCAAGTTGAAAATCCCTAGCATCTTTATTATCCCGAAATAAATTTTCCAAACTTAACCAAACATCCCGAGCACACACGTTTTTCGTTAGAACCATTCGTAACAAAGACTTAGAAATTGTACCATAAATACATAGCTTTACCAATGAACCCATCTTCTTCCATTCGGAATCGGTCGGGCCTTTGGAGGTGATGGTGCCGTCAATGTAGCCGAAGACACCGAAACTAACACAATGTGTTTCAAACAACTCGCGCCAAGCATCATAATTCAATTCTTCGAGATCAAGAATCAACGGGACATAGGCCTTGATATTAGTGATACCGAAAGGCTTGTCGGAGGAGGATGAGGCTGCCATAGATGTAGAAGAGAGGAAGAAGACGACGAGAATATAGAGAGAGGGGGAGGGCTGTCGACGGCAAAGATGTAGGGTAGGAAGCAGTCGACGGCAGTAGGGTTAGAGAGGAAAAAGGCGTGATAGCATAATAGAAGATTATTTCCCCTTAATCAAATTATCATTAAGGAAAAGAATAAATACAAATGAAAGAGGCCTTGGGCCTAATACAAAGGGCTAAACACTAGGCTAAGGAATAAAACAAAATACAACAAAATAAATATACAAAATATAAGTGTGTTAACATTTTGTACCTTCGTATATTATATATATATATATATATATATATATATATATATATATATATATATATATATATATATTTATATGCGTAATATGTATACATGAGTACTTTTGAATTATTTGATTATTAAATTTAATTTTTTTATATTTTTTCGAGCTTTTCGAACCAAATTCGAGTTTATAATACATGTTGTCATGAACTGATCGCAAGTTTCAAATATGAAAGTTTCTCGTACGTGAAGAATAATCACTTTAAAACTAATTTAATTTTTATTAGGAAAATAAAATAATTTTAAAATAAATAAGTTTCTTCTTAAAATAATTACAATACTTTTGATTTTTATATAAACCGGTAAAAAAGAAAATCATTATTAGGGACTTTATGTAAGTCAATGTTAATTTTTAATATGATATCTTTTTCTTATGAGTATCTACTCCCTTAATTAAATAAATTTATTCATCCTAGTAATTGTACACTTCATAGCCACGTTAAATCTTGCATGTTGAGGTACATGAGCTGGTATACATAATAGAGTTAAGAGTTAATTATAAAGATTGTCCATGTGGTCTTGTTCAAATTTCACATTTAGTCATTTAAACTCAAAAATTATACTGGTTGTTCTTATGGTTAAGGTTTTGTTTCACTTTTAGTCATTTAGGCTAACTTCAGTTAAAGTTGACCGTTAGTCAAAGGGGTATTCTGGTCATTTTCCATATTATCCGTGTTACCAAACACCCATTATCATTATTCATTAACTAAAAATTATAAAAAATACAAACACTCATTTCAGATTCATTAATTAAAATTTGATAAAAAAAAATATAAACACCTAGATGAATCAAATTCATAACTCATTCTTGTATTTCTTGAACTAACAAATCCATATCTCATTCTTGTATTTTCTTGAACTAACGTTTAGCTGAATAAGAATGAAATCAAGTATTTATTAATTTCTGAACAAAAAACAAGAACATAAAGAAATCAGGAACCCTAACATGTTCATGTATAAACAGAACAAACAACATATTAACAAGATGAAACGTATGGAACCTTAAACCAAAATATTGTGAATCGTATGAAACATAACAAGATGAATCGTATGAAACATAACAAGATGAAATAGAACAAGATGAAAACCCTAATCGAACAAAACCCCCCGATCGAACAAAACCGCCAATCGTACTACAACCTACTGTCAGATCTGAATGATGGCGTCGGTGTTCGTGAAAAAACTCTCGATATGGATCCGACGGCGGTTCTTCATTTTCAAATCTGGATCCGGCGGTTTTCATTTTCAGATCTGGATCCGGCGGTTCTTCGTTTTCAAATATTGATCGAAGTGTGTGTGAGAGAGAGAGAGCACACGCAAAGGATGTAGTGGAGCGGTGGTAGTGGCCGGCGGCCTTAGGAAAGGAGGTGGCGGTGGGCGGCAGTCTAAGGGTGATGGTGGTGGCTGTTAAACGAAGTTTAAAGAGAAATGAATAGTATGGAGATGCGAGAGAGAGAGAGAGAGAGAGTGCACAGCGGAGGTGGTGAAGCCGTGGTGGTGGCCGGTGACTGTAGGTAGTGGTCGGCAATCTAAGGGTGGTGGTGGCTGTTCTTGTTTAAGAGAAGTGTTTAAGAGAAATGGAGAGTAAGGAGATGTTAGAGAAAGAGAGAGAGAGAGAGAGAGAGGTGATGTAACTTATAAGGAAGGTGAAATGGATGTTTGGTAAAATTGGTTTAAGGAAAAGGTTGTTTGTAAATTATTTTATGAGGTAAATTGTGTTTGGTTATAAATATAAATGAGAAAATTACCAAGTTATCATTTGACTAACGATCAAAGATAATTGGAGTTACTTAAAAGGAACAAAAGTAAAACAACATGTCAATCATAAGGACCATCAGTGTAATTTTCAATCTTAGAGGACTAAATGTGAAAATTACGCAAAACCACAAGGACTATCTATGTAATTAACTCTAGAGTTAATTACAAAGATCGTCCCTTTGGTTTCATAGGAATTTCATATTTAGTCATTTGAACTAAAAAATTATACTGGTGATCCTTATGCTTGACATTTTGTTTCACTTTTGTCCTTTAAACTAACTCCAGTTAAAGTTGACCGTTAGTCAAAGAGTATTCTGGTCATTTCAAACCATATCCTTGTTACCAAACACATAATACTTGTTACCTTTGTTTCCAAACATCTATTTTTATAAGCTTGTCACCAAACACCTAATTTTTTATTTTTTTCTTAGTTTTTATCACCTTCCATCTCTCTCTCTTTCACATCTTTCACATACACACACTCTCTCTACAAACACTGAAACACTCAAACCCCTCTCCTCTCTCTCTCTCTCTACGTCTCTCCTTCTCTCCCTCTCTCCCTCTCTTATTCTTTTTCTAGCCGCCGTCAGAAAACAAAACACCACCACCGCCGCTTTGATCTGCCAACATCATCACCACCATCGGCCGCCGTCGCCATCTAACCACAGCCATCTAACCATCGACGCCACCATCATCAGACACAACCAACACCGCCTCAGATCTGAAGGAATCAACCACCACGACCGTCGCACATCTGAAGAAACCATCACCACCATCACAGATCTGAAGAAACCACCACCGCCGCCTCATATCCGAATAAATCAATCACCACTGCCGTCGCACATTTGAATAAACCACCACCGTCACCGCCTCCGATCTGAAGAAACCAACCACCAACACCACCGCATATTTAAACAAACCATCACCACCAGATCTGTTCCATTAGGGTTTTCAAACAATATCAAAGGACTATTTGATTAGGGTTTTCATTCGTTTAGGGCTTTCTCCAGATCTGTTTCTATGATTTTATAGTGTGTTAGGTTTTATGCGATTGTAATTTTATTCAATCTTCATATGATCTGTGGTTTCATAGAATTGATTTCATCGATCTGTGAGTAATTCATTTGGTTTCATTGAATTGATTTCATCGATCTGTTGGGTAATTCATTTGGTTTCATAGAATCGATGAATTGGGTAATTCATTTGTATTTTTTTATTAATTTTTAATTAATGAATAAGAAATGAGTGTTTGTATTTTTTATAATTTTTAATTAATGAATAATGAAAATGGTGTTTGGTAACAAGGATAAGATGTAAAATGACCAGAATACCTTTTGACTAACGGTCAACTTTAACTAAAGTTAGTATAAAGGACCAAAAATAAAACAAAATGTCAACCATAAGAATTACAAATGTAATTTTTTAGTTTAAAGAACTAAACGTGAAATTCTTATGAAACAACAGAAACGATCTTTGTAATCAACTCTACATAATATATTGTGAAGGTTTGAACCAATCCTTCCACATGTTTGACTTATATATCAACCAGTGGCGGACCCAGGATTTCTGGGGACCGGTAGCACCATATAATGCGAGAATAAAATTAAATAAGTTTGAGTGTCTGGTTCGGGTTTTTTTTTCGGGTTTCCGGTTAATCGGGTCGGATTAACGAGGTTTCGGCTGTTTTTCTGGTATTTTAAGGCCAAATTTTAAAACAAAACACAATTTATATGAAGACCTGTTAACTAAAATGCTATTTTAAAGGTAAATTAAAGTATTTTAAAGGTATAAACTGAAAGATTAAACTATTTCTTATCATTTTTTTATAAAAAGTTTCTTTTTTCCTTTGATTTTGGTGGCATCACCCGGTGCAACCCGAAAATTTACCGGTAGCATCGTCTCAAAAAGTCAAAAATTAACACTGCGAATCGTCAAAGGACCGGTGGCGCTTGACCCCCCCCCCCCCACAAAGGGCAGGTCCGCCCCTGATATCAACACCACCCCACTCCAAACAAGGCCCACCCCGCCCATAACCCGGCCCCACTAGTCAAACATCAAGTGATCGACTATAAATATGTTCTTCATATGTGCTCTAACTCACATCCGAAAATAATCGATATCCAAAACTTCGTTAGAAAACAACAAGCAAATTAATCTACGAGTGATCAATGGAGGCTTTTTCCCGTAGCAAGAAACTCCTCCTGTTACTCTTCTCGTTAGCCACCTTGACCACCTTGGCTCTAGGCCAAGGAACCCGACTTAGGTTCTACGGGACAAGATGTCCAAGGGTTGAAACCATCGTGCGCACCGCTGTCCAGTCTGCGGTCCGCGCCAACCCAACAATCGCATCTGGTTTACTAAGAATGCACATTCATGATTGCTTTGTAAATGGATGTGATGCATCTATTCT
The DNA here is from genome assembly GCA_947179395.2 of Pulicaria dysenterica. Classification (NCBI taxonomy): domain Eukaryota; kingdom Viridiplantae; phylum Streptophyta; class Magnoliopsida; order Asterales; family Asteraceae; genus Pulicaria; species Pulicaria dysenterica. Next base: position 55,816,641 of record OX359291.1, on the reverse strand, counting down.
GATCGATGGTTCTTCTTCAGAGAAAACCGCTGCCCCAAATTCTTATGCGAGGCTTTGAAGTCATCGATGCTGCAAAGACGCAACTCGAAACCACCTGTCCTGGGGTGGTCTCATGTGCTGACATTCTTTCCCTCGCAGCTCGTGATTCAGTAGTTTTGGTAACACACATACCACCTAAAAACTCATTGATTTTATATCATTAGAATTTCATTTTAACGAGCTAGTTAACTAGTTTTTTTACTTCATTAATTATTGCAGACACGAGGAACGGGCTGGCCGGTTCCATTAGGTCGCAGAGACGGGTTAGTTTCCCAGGCAGCTGATACTGCAAACCGGCCTGCTTTTAATGACCCTGTTAATGTCCAAATAAGGAAGTTTGCTGACAAAGGTCTTAACGCTCAAGATCTTGTTGCCCTTAGTAGTAAGTTAAACACCAATAATAGACATAACAATCTAAGGCCATATTACAACAAACTGAAAGAAGCTAACGTGTTTCATGATTTCAATTGAATAATTTCCACGTGGACACACTATTGGGACAGCTGCATGTGCACTATTTAGCTACATGTTATACAACTTCAACAACACCAGTGGACCCGACCCGACTATTGACCCATCATTCCTTCCCACGCTACGAAAGCTGTGCCCAAAGGGTGGCGATGGTTCAACGCATGTGGCTTTTAGACACAGGAAGTGTGAATAACTTCGACAATTCATGCTACGCAAACTTGAGAAATGGAAGGGGGGTTCTTGAATCCGATGCGGTGTTATGCAACAATCCAACAAGGCAAAGGTTTGTGCAACGGTTTCTTGGAGTAAGGGGACTGCTTGGATTGACATTTAACGTTGAGTTTGGGAGATCAATGGTGAGAATGGGTAATGTTGGGGTGAAAACAGGAACCCAAGGAGAAATTCGTAGGGTTTGTACTGCCATTAATTGATCCATATATAAAGATGCAAGTGTAATTTTGGATCAAGAGTTCATAGGCATAAGTACGTTGTTAATACAATCAGTATCATCTGCCTATGTATACTCACTTAAACGAAAAGATAGAAGCTATTATAACTATGTTAATTAATTTCTTTCCAAGTCGGTATTTATTATTTATTATTTTTTAATATATGGGTCACATGCAAGTTTTTATGTGATAAATCAATTGATTAATTTCTAATGTGCATGAGTTCGACATGTTATGAAATTTTTACTGCATTTCGTCTTTCGGTACGTACATCAGTGAAGCGTGTGTTTGACGTTAAAGAAAGTAAAATAAAACATGTATCTATTTGCACATCTCTATATCTATATCTTTACTGAAAAAAATTAGGTGAACTTGTGTATATACACACATGTATATATTTTGCATATGTAAATATCTATATCTGTGCTGAAAAACTAAGTGAATATGTACATATGCACACGTGCATATATTTGCACATGTGCACATGTCGACCTGTACTGAAAAAGCCAAGCAAACAAAAAAAATCGAATAATATAGCAAAATCGGTCTCAAATTAAAAAGTATAATTTTCACCTTAATTTGTACAATTTTCGTAATTGTTCATTTGCATTTGATGGATATATTATCTTAAAGAAATCGAAAAAAAAACTAAGTGAATATGTACATATGCACACGTGCATATATTTGCACATGTGCACATGCCGACCTGTATTGAAAAAAGCTAAGCAAACAAAAAAAAAATCAAAAAATATAGCAAAATCGGTCTCAAATTAAGAAGTATAATTTTCTCCTTAATTTGTATAATTTTCGTAATTGTTCATTTGCATTTCATGGATATATTAGCTTAAAAAAGTGGAGGTAATGTAAAAATGTCCAAATTTCCCTTAATTAATTACGGATAAGTTTGATTAGTTTAAAGTTAATCATTAACAACTCTTTAATCAAAACTCTTCATCTTTTTGATCGATTACTATAATTGGTTCTCGGAGTTCTCGTACGAAAATGTTCTCATTTGAACCGTCCATATATATATATATGTGTGTGTGTGTGTGTGTTGGTGTGTGTCTGTGTATTGAGAATTGTTCATTTGATAATCGTTCTTATTCCTAGTATCGTGAAAACCAATATTGACCCTTAAGTAGAATAAATTAAGGGCCAATACAAATGACCTCTCATTAATAATCTAATGAATCATTATAGGCCATTATTGATCTTAATGAGGGGTATTTGAGAAAATCAAGACTCGCTTTTCCATATAACCAAATAACCAAATCTAAACATTCTATTAACTAAATTAATCGGGGGCTAATATTAATTGATGACATTTTTGTAATTATTATATATGTTTATCAATTAAAATCTATAAAGATTGGCAAAATGGAAAATCATTTATTGTCTCTCTCAAAACATTACTCCCTCAAAATTTTAATTTTCAATAAATAATTACGTTTGAGAACTTAAGCCAAAACATTATACCATTCTATTAGTTTTTAATATTTTTTAAATCAAGACCACTCTTCCATATTTTTGGAGTTTTTATTTTTGAACGTGCAACCCAGATAAAGATGACAACCAAATTAATACGGCCCATATGAAGTTCAATATGCATTTTGAGTTGAAGATATAATATTATACATGTACAATAAAAGAAAATGCAACCCGAAGATGATAACGAAGATTCAACCAAAATGAAAATAATAACTAAATTGCAACCCACATGAAAATGATGACAAAAAAAAAAATACAAGCCAACAGAGCTAGTATACAAGCAGATGAGACGATAATCAAAATGCAATTTCACCAACATCATAAGCCTTTAATAGTGGTATTTTGGTCACATCAAAATGCCATTTTAGATTGTTCTTGCTTGCATTTCACCTACTAATAATGACTCATTAATGACGTATTAATGACGGTTCACTCTCGCAAATCAAGCCTCTCAACCATTTGCGTACTTGTGTTTCTTATTGATATAGTGACAATCTCATTAATAGGGGCATTTTGGTCATTTACATATTTATCAAACCGTGAATTGCGTCTGGTTGAACCGTCATTAATTTGTGAGGCTTGATTTTCACAAAATACTTTTTATTAAAGTGCCATTAATGAGTCATTATTGAGCTTTCATTTTTATTAGCAATTAATTTACTTTAATTAAGGGTCACAATTGCTTATCGTGGTACTCGCATTAATAGTGGTGCTTAAATGAACCCCTCCTATATATATAAGGAAAAGTTTATATATAAGGCTTTACATAATATATATACAAATATATAGGGTTAATAATGAAAAAAGCCTCAACTTTATTTTACTTTTTGGTTTAAACCTTGATCTTTGTTTTTACATGATTTAAACCTTAAACCTTATTTTACTTTTGGTTTAAACCTTAAACCTTATTTTATTTGTTGGTTTAAACCTTAAACTTTATTTCTAAATGATTTAAACCTTAAACTTGAAATATATTTCTATTTAACTCATAAACTTTCATTTACTTACTTTAAATGGGTAAAAAGTAAACCTGCAACCTATTCAAACGGCTACCTCATCTTTCCTTAACACACGACTTGAAAAACATTTAGAGCATAAAAGGGGAGTGGCGGCGAAATCGACGACGGGACCAAGGGCGGTGAACGGCGAAGCCAACGATGGGACCAAGGGCGAAGTCGACGACGGGACCAAGGGCGAACGGCGCTGCCCTTGATCCCGTCGTCGTCTTCGCCGGTCAATGCCCTTGGGCCCGTCGTCGTCCTCACCGTTCTTTGCCATTGGTCCCGTCGTCGTCTTCGTCGGTCCCCTTGGTCCCGTCATCCTCACCATTCGTTGCCCTTGGTCCCGTCGTCAATTTCGCCGCCGCTCTCCTTTTATGCTCTAAACGTTTTACAAGTCGTGTGTTAAGGGGAGAAGACGTAGCTGGTTGAATAGGTTGTAGGTTTACTTTTTACCTATTTTAAGTAAGTAAATAAAAGTTTATGGGTTAAATAGAAATATATTCAAAGTTTAAGGTTTAAATCAATTAGAAATAAAGTTTAAGGTTTAAATCAACAAGTAACATAAATTTAAGGTTTAAATCAAAAGTAAAATAAAGTTTAAGATTTGAAATCATGTAAAAACAAATATTAAGGTTTAAACCAAAAAGTAAAGTAAAGTTTAAGGTTTTTTCATTATTAACCCTATATATATATATATATATATATATATATATATATATATATAGAGAGAGAGAGAGAGAGAGAGAAAGAGAGAAATTTATTCGAAAACCGTTTTTAGCGCGAGAACCGCGAGAACCATTCTTAACTAATCATTATTTTTCTTGTCTTTTCTATTTACTTTTTAACTATAAGGGTATAAAAGTATATTTAACTTTATGTTACAGCTGCTTTGCTCATGTATCTGCACACCAACTTTACCCCAACTTTACTTTCGTCTCTGTCTCATCGTCTACCAGCTCCGACGACGGGCAAACATATTCACCGGAAAATATTCCCTCGGCGACCCCCTCTACTAGTATTCGGTAGGTGAAGTACACCGGCGACCCCCTTCGATCATCAGTGACGGGGCGGACGACAATACGGGCCCCTTAAATCTCGTCTCTCTATCTCTCTCTTCCCGACGATTACCTAAGATGTCAAGGTCAACAGTGAACGTTTATTCTCTCTTCGCCTTTTTTTCTTCTCGAGCTATCATCTACCTGTCGGCGAGCATATCCTCTCTCGCCCCTTTTCTGCTTGAAAATACGGTTTAGATCTTGAAGACTTTCATTTTGACGACTACAGTGACCAGAGAAGGTGCGAATTAGAATCCAACCATGTCGATTGTGATTAGAGCGATCGTTGATGGTTGTTTCGATGGAATTCAGGTTTGAATTTATGTTTTCAATTTCCTCTGAACGAAAATATTTATTTGTGTGCTTTGATATAATAGAGAAGTAGTTATAATAAGTAAATAACTTATCAAAAATAATTGAGCTGAATGGCATTGACAGGAAAGTGAATGTGTTATTTTACTTTACAATTGTATTTAACTAGTGGTTCGCGTGTCCACGCTTCGCGTCGGTAAGCAATTACTTTTTAATCGAGTTTGATTAGATTATTCATCTACTATTATTTACTAAAAAATACAAAAAAAGATTTTAAAAAGCTTACGCAAAAATGGAAAATTAAATTTAGATTTGAAAGTTAAAACAATTGACTCGCTTAAAATTTTTAAAAGTAATTTAGCTTTAATGTATCTTAAAACTATATAAAATATTTAAACAATGAGAGTCCTTCACTACATTTTTTTGAGCAACAAACATACACACACCCCATTAAGTGTCTACTCTTAAATCTACCTCATTATCCACAATGGGAGTTGAACCTACAACCTCTTGAGAATGGACTCAACAAATAAGCATAAGGTTTAAAGGTAAAATATTATAAACGTTGTAGAGTTTGATCGAAATAGATAAATAATTTTTAACCTTAAAAGTCTTATATTAAATATTGTTTACATAAGCAAAAGAAATTAAGAAAAAAAAGGTAAACACGATGCTTTAAGAAAATAAAAGTTAATAAAAAGGTTAAAAAGAAGACAAAGATTAAAAAGAAATTAAAAAAGGTTAAAAACCGAAATCCATATGTTTAGAAAATTATAAGCTAAAAAAAAGCCAAAAGGGTTAAAACTAATACAAAGATTATGAAAGACAAAGTTGTATTTTGCATTGGGCTGGAGTCGAACATGCGCCTAACGCTCTGCAAAGGAACTGCTTACCATTGCGGCCAATCCACATTTTGTTACCCGCATTGAATACCGGACAATTCGTTGAAGATAAAAGTATATCGAACCCATATGAAGTTTTACCGTTAGCACCAAAGGCAAACATGACATCATTATTAACATAAAGGTCTTTTTTTATTATTAAAAACCTATTTGCTATTCTGTAAAATATATTTAAGAATATTTTTTATCCAAAAAGACAGAAGTTTCAACGTCAAAAATTACGGTTGTTCTATGACGATGTATTTACATTTTGACCTAACAATCAAATATAAAATGATACATATCTGTATAAAATCAATTCTAAAAATAAAGTTTCATGTTTAATCAAATAAACTTAAACTTTAATGTTTAAACGATTCAAGAATAAAGGTTAATGGTTACACCACAATAAGCGTAAACTTTTAAGTTGATATTTTAAAAAAGTTATAAGAGTTTAATCGAAATAAAGCTTAAACGGTTTTTAACCTTAAGCAAAACTCTTTAATAAATAAATATATTAAATATTGTTTAAATAAAATTATAAAAAACATATATATGAAATTTACATTAAGCAAAAGAAAATAAAAAATGGGTAGACACGATGCTTTAAGAATGTAGAAGTGAAAAATGGGTCAAAAAGAATAAAAAGATAAAAACGGAGTTAACAAAGGTTAAAAGTCGGAATCCACATTATGAAGAAATTAGAAGTTAAAATAGGCCAAAAATGTTATAAGAAATATAAAGGTTAAAAGAAAACAAAGCAGGAAATAAAAATTAATGATTTTGCAGGGGGCTGGATTCGAACCCGGGTCCTTTACGTAAGAAGAGAAGGGTTTGCCAACCCGGCTAGCGTGCGTTTTGGTAGAAAAGACGTTTTTCGAAATATATACTGCAAGGTTTTTTTTTCCTGTAAATTGTATGGTATTATAATAATTTCAATTGCCTTTTTTGTGCAAGTATAGCATGGCAAAAAGTGAAATTTGGCTGTTTCAATTTGCATATGTACACCTAGCTTTGTTATTATATATTGTTAGCTTGTTAGTATTTCAAATTGTTTGTTAGTTTAATATTTATAAATGTTACCTAACTATCCCTGGTTTTAAAGCTATTTAAAATATCTATTATATGATTTCGAGTCAATGGTTACTAAACATTTATCTTCCTGCTAAATAGTTCATTAATGGTTAATTGATGTTCGGTTTGTTTACAACCCTAACGTGCACATATGCATCTAGATGTACATGTGTATGTGCATATATGCACGAGATCCACACGTGCACGGTGCATATATGCACCCAAACACCCGTGCTAAGTATGAACGAGTTCTGCATATATGCACCATGCGTATGTGACTTTAGTGTATGTGATGAAAAAATCTAGTGTCAAATGCATATATGCACGAAAAAAAACAAGTGTACATGCGTATATCTGATGCCGTGTTAGAAAAAACCCAATTAAGACTAATATATTTCCTTTGAAAAAAGCGAGTGTTACGTCTACATGTGCATATGCATATATGAAAGATATGCACATTGCATATACGCACCCAGACGCACAAGTGGTGCATATATGCAACTTTGCTTGAAAAAATCGAGTGTTATATGCATATGTGCATATATCTCATGCAGTGTTAGAAAAAAAAACCCGGCAAAAACAAATTTTTTTTTGTTTGAAAAAGTATATCAATATGGATGTCATATTAAAGAGCATATTTTTATCATTAATTTGGTATAATTTTCGTATTTTAATACATTTGCGTTTAGAAAATATTTTAGTTTTAAAAAAGTGGGGTAAGTGGTCCCCCTTTATTTAGGCAACTTGCCTAATATACCCCTCCAACTTTTTTGGAAATTAAAAATGACGGCTGTTTTTTTAATTAATTACATGTTTGCCACTTTTAATCTTAGCCATTTACTAATCAAGATCAAAGGTCATAAATGGTTCTCGCAGTTCTCGCACTAACAATTGTTCTCGAATGAACACTCCCCTATATATATATATATATATATATATATATATATATATATATATATATATATATATATAGGGTGTGGTTAAACAAAGAACCTCCCTTAAACAAAGAACCTAAAGAACCCCCCCGGTGATGACATGTGACACATTGTTTATGGGCAAAAAAAGAAATAAAAAAAAAATCGGCGCCTACAGCAGCATCAAGCAAACCCCCCCAACAAACTTAAAAAAAACCCCAATTACTTTAAATAATCATAACTTGTTCGTTTTTAAGAATTTTAACAAAAAAATTATACCGTTAGATTCAGTTTTTCGTCCTCTTTCAAACAAGACCGAGCTTAATATATTTCACAAACTTTTTTTTTTCAAAATGCAAAATTTGCATTTAGAGTTATGTTCATATTAAATGCAAAATGCAAAAAATCATGCATAATGAAGAATGCAGAATGCAAAAACCATGCAGAATGCAAAATGCAAAAAACATGCAAAATGAAGAATGCAGAATAAAAGAATGCAAAATGCAAAAAACATGCAGAATGCAGAAATGCAAAAAACATGAAGAATGCAAAATGCAAAAAAACATGAAGAATAAAGAATGAATAATGCAGAAAGCAAAAAAATGCAGAATACAAAAAAAATGCAGAATGCAAAAAACATGCAGAATCCAGAACGTAAATCCGTATAAACATGCAAAATGCAAAAAACGAAAAAACGCAAAATTTCTGATCTGAGACGAACCTTTTGCGACGACTGCAAGGTCATTAGCGACGACTTTGCTTATTTGCGACTACAGATTTAACTTCATCGTCGCTAATTTCTGATCTGAGACGAACATTTTGCGACGACATTCAGCTCATTAGCGACGACATTCAGCTCATTAGCGACGAGCTGCCAAAATGCAAAAAAAAAAGGTGTTTTTCCTGTACAGCTGCCAAAATGCAAAAAAAAAAAAAAAATCATTTTCAAATTTTTTTAGAAAAGTATAGGAAGAGTGATCTTGTTTGAAAGAGGATTAAAAAACTAAAAGAATGGTATATTTTTTTTGATTAAATTCACAAAACTTAAAAAGTTATGGCAATTTAAAGTTTTTGGTGGGTTTTTTTTAAATCGTGGGTTTAGGGGTGGGGAATAATTACATTTTTGCCCTATTGTTCCTAAATTAATATATAATAATTACAGTTTTGCCACCGATCAATCTCATCCGTTGATTTTGATGATCCAAAGGTCCAGATTGGTTCTTTAGGTTTTTTGTTTAACACATGGTTCTTTATTGATCCAATTTATATATATATATATATATATATATATATATATATATATATATATATATATATATATATATATATATATATATATATATATATATATAGGTAGGATCAAATGAGAACACTTCTTATTTGGAGAACCGTAAGAACAATTAGTAGCTCTTGGATCTCTCAATCAATGACTCTTATTAATTTCCTAATATGTCATTTTCTTAAATTAATTTATAGGGTTACAAGGGCATTTTAGTAAGGAGAAATAAATTTCTCTCTCATATTTATCCCTCTTCTACACTCATTTATCATTCATGTTTTTTTAAAAATGTAACAATTGTTTTACATTTTAATGTATAAGATAATAATAACAAAAAATGTTTGATTTCAAAAATGAATGATATAGGAGCGTTGCACGTGGATCAATTTCCAATTGTTTTTTATTTTCTATTAACTTGCCTATTTTTATTTTATTTGTGTCGTGTTTTGTTAATAACTTAATATTGTAGCCAAAATTCCGATTTATATATAGATTGTTGTGTTTATACATTTGGACACTACACCCGCATCTAGGTTTGATGAAGATGAAAACAAGAATATTTGTCGCATTTAGATGTTTGCATCTCACTATTGTAGTCTCTGTACAAATTTTTATGTACGCAAAAGTACATGTTTAGTGTGTATTGCATCTATATATTTATTTGCATTTGTGGACATATAAAAATTATTTATGTGTTGCATCTGTTTTGATTTTCAAGTTATCTATATTTTGCATCAACGTGCTCTCCTTCTATGTCTTTTTAAAACATAGACTTTTTCTATTGATTGCATCAAAACGATTGTGATTGCATCTAAATTGCTTGTAGTGAAATATATTAAAATTGATATCTATTAAAGAGGATTTAAACATGGATTAAATGGTATAATTTTTTAATTTAATAAATATATATGTTAAAGATATATAGATTACAAAATCAATGAGGCAAAAAATGTTATTTGGGGAAAGTTTACTAGAAGAGAAAGAAATTGTTTAAAATTACTACTTTGTCCTTTTTGCTGATTGGTGGATAAGTGTTCTCACCATTCTCCAATTAAGAGGTGTTCTCTCTAGATATCTCCTATATATATATATATATATATATATATATATATATATATATATATATATATATATATATATATATATATATATATATATATATATATATATATATATTGCATGTGTGTATGTGTACTATCTTTAAATAACTCTATTAAAATCGTATTAAATATTATAGATATTTATCGACAAAAACAAATCTTGTGTTTTTTTTTTCATATTAAAGAGCTTGTAGTTTCATAAATGATGTTTCTTAGTATTATAAGTTTTAATTCCATTGTAAGCAAAATATTTAGATTTATAAATACGTTATAAATACGTTACAGTGAGTGTTTTACTTTTTGAAAAACAAAATAATTACTAGTCAATCCGGATGATCCATACACTAAAGAAAAAATTGATTATTATCGGATAAGACACGTCACTCTTATAGCTATTTTGCAACTCAACAAATTTAGCATAAAAAGATTCATTTTTTATGGACGAAAACATAGTTTAGATTTTGGATGGAAGAAAGTCACAACGTAGTTTGTCAAGCACAGCCCCATAATTTAATTGCATCGCCCTTTTCCAAGGTCAAAAACTTATCAATCTTCAATGACTAAATTTTGACTTTGGTTACGCATACTGTTTTTTAAATGATTTATGCGCCAAACCGCGTTTTACTACTTAACTTATCCAAAAGACAAACACGATAAGGACCACATGCTGTTGACTATTATCTAGAGTTTGTTTTGTAAAATTTGAAATTGAAATCAAATTTCGTATTATATTATGTTTGATAAACTTGTTTTTGAATGAAATTTTATTATTTAAATTATATATATTCTCTCAAGTAATGAAAAGTCTATTTCATAGTTGAGCTAGATGGAATTTAAATCAATTCCATTCATTCGATTTACACGAAACAAACTGGACCTTAATGTTATCTTATAAATTAAATTAGATGTTATAGTGATAAACGGATTAGTTTAATAAAATCAAAATTTTTAAAAAGTAATAAGAATAAATTATATAATTATAAAATATGAAAAAAATGAGAATTAGAAAAATGGAGAAGACGAAGTTAGAAGCGTTGGTGCGAGGTTGAGTAGAGACGTGACGGAAGAAACATGGCATCATGAAATGAAAAAACATGATTGTATATTTTTTATATAAGCTATTGAAAATTATTGTTAAAATTAGGGTAATAAAGACATATTTATTCCTTATAACTAAAATCAAATTTAAATTAACTTGGTAACTCGATCCTAATCTATACTACTATATAAACCATACAATTATCTCTCTCCTACTTTTAAATCTTCTTATAATTCAATCAACAATACATCTCCTGCCTTCTTGTTATCTAAATTAATAATATCCACTCAATATATAACCATTTCACTATCATATTTTACTTTAGCTTTTTTTTTTCATTTAAAATATACTCTCTCACTAATAAACTCTCACACACGAACACAACTATCCACACACATCAACATAATTTCCAAAATCTTATTAACTTTTCTTTCCTTCTTTTCATAAATATAAATCGTTTCTCTTATTTTAACGAACTAGTTTAAGGACCCGTTCAAGCATTAGTATTATACAAGTAAATCTAAATAAGTAATTTATCAACTAAAACAATATTTCAACTACATAAAAAATCTGTTAACTTTCATACATAACAACAAATTTATTTTACTCTAATATAGTAAACAAGAAAAAGTGGAAATTTACAAATTGTTTGAAGTAGGCATGTAAGAACAAAGATTATATTCTTTATACTATTTCTTTATATACTATACTAATTTATCATATCATAATTCAAAGATTTAAACACAAGCCTAAACAATATAAGACTAAGTTATTACGTGCTCATTTTTTCAAAAGAAAACTCCTTTATCGTCATTACATGCTCATTATAAGCTAAAACCATAGTTTTGGTTAAAATGAAAACTTTGAAAAGTATAAATTTGATTTAATAAAGTGGTGAAAATAGAAATCATTGCTGCAATTTTAAAAAAAATTAGAGATGAATCAAAAGAAGTATTCAATTATACGTTCTTGCTTGTTGTAGTCTTGTAGACAAAATCAACGGAATATGGCTCTTTCTCATGTGTTCCGAAGCACTCTAGAAGCATCAATGTAAAGAATTGATACATGTCATGTGTATAAAAATTACGATTAGAAGATAAGAATCTTTAAGTAGATTTAGCTCAAAAATTTAACTAACACATATATCCAACTAAAAAAATAAAAATAAAATTGTCACTTTGAAAAAAATAAAGCGCTTTGAAATTTATAGGAAAGAATTGTTTTTCTCTAAAAATGACATATTGAAAAACATAAAGCGCTTTGTAGTGTCAAAATGACATATTGAAAAACATGAATTGTAGTGTTATATATATATATATATATATATATATATATATATATATATACATATATATACATATATATACATATATGTATATATATATACATATATATATATATATTCAATTAAAATTGTGGCTGATTGCTATAAATAATAATAACAACCGCATTTTATTTTGAATTTGGTCACTATGCTTTATAAATCCATGTTTAAACCATATTTTTAGTGAAACATTGTTATAACCAACTTGCTCAATATGTTAAGGTCCTTGGTTAAAATTACCCAAATGATCAAATAAGAAAAGTATAATGTGCTTTTCAAAAAAAAAAAAAAAAAAAAAAAAAAAGAAAAAAAAAGAAAAGTATAATGCTATTAGTAACCATATTAAAAGTCTAACTATCAAGTTACAATAAGAGAAAATATATTGTTTCTTATAGCGATTTGTCTTTTGTTTTAAGATAAAAAAAATACAAAAACTAGAGCTACTTAAACGCTCATTAACCGATGGTTAACATTTTTCTTGAAATTAAGTACTCCTAAACAGACTTTTGTGTGTGTGCGTGTATACTTGGTGGAAGACGGTCGTGAAACAATCAAATCAGAATCATCACCATGAAGACCAATGATTGTAGTGAAACAATCATCGACAATAGCATGTGCACTCTCTTTGACACCTAAAATAAAAATGATATGGTGTTTTGATGTTTGCTCAAATGCACAATTCAAAATCGATAATTATATAAAGGAATTTCTCACCAAATAACATAAATTGAACATGTGATTCAAATAAAAAGATAACCAACATTAAGTAAAAACAAAATATCAAACCTTTAGTTATTATAAGTTAAAGACCATGTATTCTAAAAAAAAGAAATTCAACCATTTTAATTAGCAAACACACACTCAATAGATCAATTATAAGAGCACCATGTCCTGCCACAAGAACTTGTAAAATGGAACAAAGCAAGATGTACGATACCAACAAAATCACATGTAAATTGCAAATTGAAATAACAAAGCAAAGTCTATCAAGAAGAAAGATGAATCACAATGTATCAAGAAAGTAACCAACCAAATACTTGATCATGATCTAGACGGCTCTCAATATCAAAAGGTGATTTTAGGCTTTGTGAAGCTTATCGAAGAAGACATCATATGACAAAGAAAGTGACATAAACCGGGGTCTTGCAAATCGGGTACTAATGACTCACGTGTGTTAAAAAATGGGCCAAAAAATCCAATTTATGTAAAAGATAGGTATTACTAATATTAGTAGTCAAAATTTGGGAATTTAGTCAAAATTGAGAAAATGAGGAGATCCTATTGGTCAATTAGAATTTACATCAAAGCGTACATAAAATTGGGACAATTATAAAAATATAATTGTATTTATACCAATCATTATATATTAAAAGTTATATGATAAAAACTACAAATATATATAATTAAATACATCCACTAAATATAAATATATAATTTATACAAATACCCCCTCTATATTTTTATATAGCTTCTTCATAAACGGTTTCATATACTCTTAAAGATCATTCTAATCATGGAAGTCAAAATTAGAAGTTTTGGTCAAAATTAAAAAAATAGAAAGATTCTATTGGTCAATTAAATTTTATATAAGAAAACTTTCCCACAATTGATTTTCTTTTAATATATATATATATATATATATATATATATATATTTTTAAATTTAATTTTAAAACTAATAAAATAGTTGATACAAATATAAAAAAATTAAAAAAAAATTGGACATGCTGCTAAAAACTTTTTCGTGATATTGAATCTCGTTAATAACATATTATTAAGTTCTTGAAAACGACATGTTCCAAAACATAAACTATTTGATGCCACAACATTGCACGAATACGATGCTAGTTAGTGTTTAATGTCTTTAATTAGTCTATACAAATAAGTTCTCTAAGTCCTAACCTTTTCACAAATCCATCACTATGTTATAAGTTTTATAAATACAAATCAACATTAATATCCAGCCAATTAATTATATATGCATTCCCAAACGTCACACGAACTAACATACGTAAATAAATCCCATTACTTATAACGTTACACAATAAATGTTCAAACAATTGTTACAAGTTAAACTCGAATGCCTCCTGAATTATATTAACACCTCCAAAGTTAGGATATTTTCTAGGTATGATAGTCGGTAAACGATCTAGTAGGGCTTTTATTTCTTCCTTATTAAATTGTCTCGGAGGGGCTCTTGTCTCGTGTTGCTCGTTGAATTCCACAACCGTTCTTCATACATCGTTATGATCTAAGAATCAGATGACCAACATATGTGATTTTATTTGTAACAAGACAAGGAGTGTCTTCGTTAAAAGTCCGGCATGTTTATACCATTGTCTACTTCAACTCGATACACTACTAAGAGCTAGAAAGTTGTTTATTGTCCATATCAACACTGCTGTCACGTGAAAGAATTTGTTTGTCTCCGCGTCTTTAGCGTGAACCCCTAAGTGCCACAATTGCTTAAGCTCTTCCATCAACGGCCTAAGGAAAACATTTATATCCTTCACGGGTAATTTATGATAGGATTTGTGTGCATAACCGCCGAACCTTGATGTCACATCCAATGCCATAAGACACTCAAGGGTCACACCTGTAAGGGCATGTAATCCAAGAGGTAATATAACCACAAATGGGAGAATGATTTCATAACAGTTAGTTATACACCAGTAACTATGAAGATACTTAATTACCAAGTTATTAAGTAACAGAAAATATATGTTTATTAGTTAATAAATATATATTGTTAATTAATGATTTTCAAGACTAATATTTTGTATCAAATTTTTATCTTGAATAAGGTTTTTACTAATTAATTATTAGAGAAAAACAATATATATATATATATATATATATGGCCGAATATATCTAATATATATGAGAGATATTTTTTTATTAATAATAATTAGTATTTTGGTAAAAATCAAAGATATAAAGGTTTTCTTATTAATCCCTATTAGATAATCTCTATAAATAAGGATTAACTATTCTTTGATTAGGTTTAACACAAAAATAACAAAAACTCTCTCCTTACCTCCTCTTTCCCATTCGGCCGAACACCACCCCAAAACCCTAAGGGTATGTTTGGTAGAGGGAAAAGAAATAAAGAGAAAGGAAAATGGAAATAGGAGAGAAATGAAAATGGGGAGAAATGGAAATGTGTGGAGAATTAGAATTGATTCCTTTGTTTGGTATCATTAAAGAAATAAAAACAGAGAAATGGTGGTTGAGGTTGCCGGACGGCGGTTGCAGTGTTGGCTGCTTCGCCGGACGTCGACGATGATGAGAGGAACGTCATAAACATAGTGCAACCGGATGTTGACGATGATGAGTAAACATTGGTTGCCATTTCTCTCCATTTCTCCACAATCTGAGGAGAAATATAAATACAAAGGAATTGGAGAAATGGAAATAAGTGAAGAAATCATACTCCTCCTAAAACCATAACCATTTCTTCCAAACAAGAGAAATCAATTCTCCCCCATTTATTTTCTCTTTACCAAACACACCCTAAGGGTTTTTCGACTTTGGTGTTCTTGATCTCAAGGAGGCGTGATCAAAGGTTTGTGGTTTACCCTTCTAGCGGGATCTTCTCTTGCCTCATTACGGGTGGACTTTATCTTGAGCAACCCTAAGAAAAGGTAAAAAGGTATAAACATCTTCTCTTGTTCTTGTACCCTTGATCGATCGAATATATATATATATATATATATATATATATATATATATATATATATATATATATATATATATATATATATATATATTTTATATCCATACACGCTAGTGATATACAAAAGATCATAACCCTTTAGGGTTTTAAGGGTTGTTAATTATTCTAGTTCCGCTTATATGAATAATTACTGTTTTTTAGTTGGTCTAAACCAGTTTGGTTTTTGATCAGGATAACTCAAGTTTGTGTGAAACTATGCTATAAAACCCAACAATTTAGGTCAGAAATCAACAAGAACAACATGAATGATGACTCTTTCATACATAGCCAAGGTGGTAGACTATAAGTTGGAAGCATAACTGACCACGTGCTATGAGCCGAACTCATGTTACCATATGAATAAAAACCGTCTGTTTCAAGTACCATCTTGTGATCGTCCAGTACAATGCCAAATCATATTTTTCGTCGTGTGTCTTGAACAGTACAAATGTAACGCCCGAATTTTTTTTATTTTAGAGAAAAGTGGGCAATAAAGATATTAATAATACAATAGACATTTCTCAATTTTTTTTAAAAAGGGCTACAACTGGCTCTCGCATTTTATAAAATAGTTATCTCATATGTTGCACAAACCACACGAGTTTGTCCACCATGAGCGTAGCCTCATGCAACACCTGAAAAGATCAACAATAAAATAGAGTGAGGTATAAAACTTAGTGAGCAACTCTTCTAGATACTCAAGATAGAAATCATCATATAATCATAACTCATTTAATAAAGTCAACAATAAGTTATTTAACACTATTATTAACTGGTTTCTTAGTCTATTCACTTATATATGCCATAAAGTCCATTAAGTGCCACTCATGCTATTATTATTATTACTCTCTTATTAATATGCTACTCAAGCTACTCATTCCCACTCAGACTACTCAATGCCGCTCAGTCAATTTCTTTTGTCTCTCAGACACAATGAGCCATTTGCTCAAATTAACATCCTTTAGTTGTATTGGTTTATAATGCTCTATTGATATCAATTATTACATCAATAACTCTTACTTCTTCAGGCTACACATATTAATCATGTAAATGTACATAAAGTTATCATAATTGTTGTATCTCATACACTATCCACAACCCTAAATGTCCTTTTACTCTTTAAATTATTCTCTAATTATAAAGATGCACGCGTCTCTGAATTTTTAAACTCTTTCTATTTAAATTCATCATCTCTTAACCATGGTATTTCTCTTCAATATTCTTTTCCATGATTACTCTTTTTCCCTTTTAACTATCTCTTAAATATAGATATTCACATATATGTTTACTCTTATTTTGAATACTCTAATAGAAATCTTTATTAGAATACTATTCTCTTTATTTATTATCCTTTAACTCTTAATTTACGTAATATGTCTCTCCACATATCTCAATCTCTTTGACGGTTTAGATATTCATGTATTTCTCTCTACATAACTCATTCTCTTTGATTATGTTATTAGATATACATCTTTCTCTACTTCCGCATTCTCTTTGATCATATAATATTGATTATATATATATATATATATATATATCTTCTCATTCTATTTTATAATAAATTACTAATTATATATATATATATATATATATATATATATATATATATATATATATATACACATATATTTCTCATTCTCTTAAATCATATTTTATTAATTATATATCTTTCTCTATTTTCTCATTCTCTTTAATTGTATACAATTAATAGTGCAAACTGCTTGAAAATACAAGAACTTATGCTAAGCTACCAATGTATACAACAAACTATTTTTTTTTGAAAAACAATGGTACCAACTTACAAAATGATACCATTACATGCAAGTGACCCAGGTCACCCTTCTTGTAGCAATCAGTAATCCTTTTTTTTATTATTTTTTTGTTTTTTATTTGTTTTTAATCATTTTAATAAAATTTACTTCAGATGAAGATGAAGGTCCGTTCAAGGATACAAAAAGCAATAATTTTATGGATAAAAGATGATATACAAACATAAACACCTCCTAGAAAATCCTCACACAAACACTACACAAATCTTAACAAGGGTTTCTTGGTCCAATAATGGCGGCGTTTACTCCGACCACCACCAACACCAGCAGTTTCTTGGTCCAAACCACCATCTCCGCCATTGTCTCGAAGATCCACCATCGTCATCAAAAGCACCGCCACTTGAACCACCATTGTCGCCTTCTTCAAACAACCGCCTTCGCTGCCATCACCTTTTTCCAACAAACGCTGTCGTCGCCTTATTCAAACAAACACCGCCTCCGCCATCATTTTCTTCAAACAACCACCGTCACTGCCATCATCTTCTTCCAACAAATGCCGTCGCCGCCATCACCTTCTTCAAACAAACACCATTGCCATCGTTGTCTTCTTCAAACAACCACCCTTGTCGCCGTCCCGAACCACGACCGTCGCCTTCTTCACACCATGGTAGCCTTCAAGGTTAGAGATTAGGGTTTTCAGATTAGGGTTCCTCGTTCAGATCTGCAATCTTTGAACAACACATTGAAGGTTTGATTTGGTTTCTTTGATTTTAGATTTCAAGTTTCTTTGATTTCGTATTTCAAGTTTCAAATCTTCATCTCTCATATGAGATTTATCGTTCTTTATCTTGTGTTTAAGATCTTCATCTAAGTTTATCTTTATTTTCTAGGTTAATCTTTTGATTATTGAGACCAGTGTGTAATCTTTCATTAGTCAACGTATCAATTGTTAGCTTGTTCAAAAATTTTGAGATCTGAGGTATTATCTTGATTCTTCAAGAGTTGAACAAGAACATCAAGAATAATTAATTAAAAAATTAGAAAAAATGAAAAGAAAAATTAGAACTACCTGTAACCTCAAGTTCAGGTTACACATTGTATACAATGGGAGATTTAAGTGGGTTGATTGTATTTAAAAAAAAATTAAAGTTGATTGTATACATTGGTAGCTTAGCATAAGTTCATTGTATTTTCAAGCAGTTTTCCCTAATTAATATCATATAACCATATATTTGTATATGTACATTTCTCTATTATAAATATATACAAATATCTATGTACTCAATCTCTTATGTAATAGTATTACTCTATGAAATATCACATTATTATATTCTCAATCTCCAACATTTATCTCTTTCGTTGATTCATATTGATTATTTACTTATTTCCAATAATTTAATATATAATCTTCTCTACCATATAATTTGTAATAACAGTCCTCTTAAGATCATCATATATAACTAATCAAATTAAAACTCCAAATAGCAATTTCTTCCAATTAGTATGTCTAAGTACTGAGCGGGGATATTCATCTGTGGTCCATTATGTGTATTAATCCTGTATTAACATCCTCTATTCGAGTTATAACCTAACATTAACAACCCAATAATAAAAACACTAAAAATCAACAAAAATATCAAATCTGCACCGACGGATGCATCGTGTCCCTATACCCGACGCGTCACGTCAGCCCGACAGTAAAGAACACACTCGTCTTTAATCTTTAAAATACCAAATTCCATCATTTAATCTCAAAATAACAACATGCAATGATTAATTTATGTTACTCTAATATTATTATTACTAAATCCTTCATTAAACATCACGCGCTACTCAAATCCTTGCTTTAATCTTACTTTCTCTCTCTAAAACTCAAGAACATGAAAGATTAAGGGTTTCTAACCTTGATTGCGGTTGTTAATCACTTGTATAAAGGCTGGAAATCTTGTAAATAACACTTGATCTTCACATAAAAACTTGAATATTTGAAAAAACCCTTGATTTTACACTTTCTCTCTCTAGCTTTCTCTCACACCAAGAACACACACTAAGTGTGTGTAACTCTATATCTGTTCTTGATGTTATGATGCTTCCAAATATTCATTTTGATAAGGAAATACACTAATCTTAGCTTAATCTTGCTTATACATGGCTTAATCTTTGTTTAATCTCACTTTCTCTCTCTCTAGAAAGTGTTTATCTCTTTTTTCATTCTCTAATCACACACACAGAGAACAGATCACACACTTAATGTGTGTGTTTAGGTGTAACTCCCCCTTTTATATTATGTTACACTAAGTGGGTATTAATACCCTTTATCCATTTAACGTTCTGCCAAAATTGGAAACTTTTTAATTTGTCTCCTTATCTCTTACCATCATAATTTTTAACTTAATGGTCATCCCTTAATGCTTTATACCACAATTCTCTATTTATATGATGACTAAAATACTCTTCCAAAATTTTACGATTATATTTCTTATCTAAACTAAATTTGGCCCAACTAACCCATATCCAATTCTAATACAAATGAATACTTTAGATCCGAAATAATACTTTTCCGAGATTTAGGGTGTTACAACAAAGGTTGTAGTCTATAGATCAAACAAAAGTACCGTAACACCTTATGAGCTACCTTTTTACCCTTTGTGTTTTTATCAACCCAACAACTCTCATTACAAACACGACAAGATTGCAAAGACTTATGTTCCTTCAATAAGAGAAAACAATCGTTTTATACACATGTATCAACTCATTACCCAAATCAATCTTTTTAAGTTTCTTTTTGGCTATATAATGTGAAGAGAGAACCATATTTTCTTCCGCAAATGCACATTGCAGCAACTCAAGGAGCTAATCAAATGAATTATGAATTATATATATTTCAGCAGCATTTCCCCTTAGCTTCTAAGTATTGTAACGCCCTAATTTACAAAACAACTCAGAATCACCTCTAAAACACTTTTTAGAAATAAACACATAATTTACATCAAGCGAAAGCGTACAAGTTTTAAAATTGTTCTGCCAAAAGATATATATACATGTACACTCAATGTTTGGTACCAAAAGTTAAATATTTACAAAGAGGAGTTAAAGTGTTTTTCTAGGAGCCTTGCCCTTGTCTTTGCTACCTGCAAAACATAACACACGGTATCTGATAAGCTACAAGAGCTTAGTGAGTTTACCATACTGTCAATCATATAAACACATGTATATAATCACATATAGATAACACACGTGTAACAAAAATAAGCCAGCCTCTGGTTCTAGACCCAGGCCAAGAACTTAGCTACAGTACTATAGTAATCTGAGTCACTACTACACATAAAAGCATGCTATAAACGCATATGAATGTCACGTAATTGTATACTACTGTAAATCTGTAATAACACACATGTTGCAGATATGAGTAATAGTCTAGAAGACTCACCTTAAAATAAATTTACTGATATAACGCTGTATACGAGTTGAGTACAAATGAAGACGATCCTATACAAATAATACAACACTTATAATCAATAACACCTTCTAAATGCACTTATGAAAACTGAGCAAGAGCAAGGCACGCAAGTGCTCTATTGCAGGCACGCATGTGCCCTTGTGCTAGGTACGGCCAGAGGTCCCTCAGCATGGGCGTATCCCAAGCCACGCCCCTACCTGATGTAGGTATGCCTGTGCTTGGTCACGCCCATACCCTACTTTTCATTAACTAAGGTGTGCCAAGGTCTACTAGCCACACCCGTGCCCCCATAGGTAGGGTCGTGCCTTATGAACTGCAACAACAATTTGCCGACTGTTTGGTGCTTATCCGACTAAAACACACATAACATCAAATTAGATCACATACGAATGACACTAGGGTGTTTTCCTATACCCCAAACACCTCATAACATCAAAACCTCAATCATTAATATAACATACACCTATGATTCAACCTATAAACCGTATGACCTATTTAAACTTAATTTCTACAACATAAATTATATCTTGGTGCTTCAAATTTGATATGTAGCTGTTGAATTGATAAGATCGCTATTTTCTTGTCCAAATTTCGTGTGCAAAAGTTTCTAGCAGAGAAAATGAAATTGTGTGTGTAGTATAGAATGTTCATGTGGTGTCTTTGACTTCTAAAGAGTCAAAGTATATCTAGCAACTTTCAACATATGGCAAAACAACCCCCTCTAATTCAGTAATTCCACTTAATGACATTTTCGGCCCCTACACTTTATATAAAACCTCTAGACGCATATAGACTAAACCAATACACATTTTACACATATAATAACTAACATATAATTAGGGTTAATCAAACCTGGGTGTTACAAAAATATAATACGTATTAATAACCTAATTTAGATAAAGTATGCAAAGAGGAAATGACAACCGAATCTTTCTTAAACAACCAATAATATAATACGTATTAACATCCTAATATAGATAAAGTATGCAAAAAACAGTAACAACACGTGGATAATCCGAACTAATTTCTATCAAGCTCATGATGATTAAATGCAATTATTTACACACACAACTTAAACGCAATGATTTACACACACACATGTATATATATATATATATATATATATATATATATATATATATATATATATATATATATATATATATATATATATATATATATATATATATAGCGTAGGGTTATTATAAGAGTTAAAGATAAGTAGGATCAGTAAAAGGGAATTGAGGTTGTAGGATCATCATCAAAAGTCAACAAAAATACAATATAAAAAATGCACAAAACTGCCAATTAAATGATGTTTAATGGTAAATCGATAATATAAAAATTTCTCTATCCTACTAAAATTTAATCATCTCCTAAAGTCAATAACCATACTAAGAGAATATTTATGAATATGCCTACTTAACTACCAAAAGAATTAATACGTCAAACTCATTGTCCAATCATAAATTACAATATGATGAACTATAGATGAACTACTATTTTGATTTGTTTTCATCATTTTTGTGTGTTAAAAATTGATGCACACGTACTTTTCTTCAAAAAATTCTATACACAACACGTAATCATTGATTCAAAGATGATAAATTGATCAAAAAATTGATGCATGACCACTTATTTTCAAAATAATGTATAACATTCATTAATATATAGCACGCTTAAACACCCGCGCGCGCACTCACACACACACACACACACACACACACACACATATATATATATATATATATATATATGTGTGTAGTGATATATATATAGCATGTGTAGTGATATATATATAGCATGTGTAGTGATATATATATATATATATATCACGACACATGCTATATATACATATACATAAAGCAAACACACATACATATATGGAACACACACCCACACCCACCTTGAATGTATCACACACACATACACACACTAATCATATATTCTAACAATTACTATATCAAAACTCGCTTAAACACATATTTTTACAACACTTAAATTCATACTTCAAACATAAACATAACATATTTGATACAACCATCACAAAATCATGAGTTTCCCTAGATGTGGTTTCTCTTTCGTGAATCAAATTCATGTTACCATCATAGATTAACAATTAATTCTAATTTCTAACCATTAATACATCAGAACATGCTTAAACACATATTTTTACATAAGCTTAAACTCATATTTTTACACAAGCTTAAACTCATACTTCAAACATAAACATAAACATATCATAAATTGAATTTTCCTAAGAGTGTACCATGTTTTAAATTTATAAAAACCGTTATTATTTTAGTACGACTATGACACAAATAGGCAAGTGAACCTAATCGTATCGTAGTATAAAAAATAAGTACGGGTGTCGAACTCTTGGGGAACGAGTATGATTTGATTAAATTACAATGATTTAAATATTAAACGCAACAAAACTAAACTAAACAACTAAAGCAAATAAACTAAACTAAAAGCAAGAAAATAAATAAAGAAATTAAAGGGGGGGGGGGATTTATGGTTAATGTGATTACTTCAACCAACTAATGCCACTAACAACCCTAGAATACCACTAAAGCATGCAAAAGAGACAAGAAAGCGGTTAACTCGGAGAATTATATGTATATATATATATATGAAGATGTTCCCTTCCTAGATTCAATTCCACTCTTTTCATGGCAATTAATTCATGGCAATATGAGCTAAAGACACTTTGAACATTCATACATCGATTCCTAAATTAGTTAAAACCTTGATCCGGTTATAACCGTCTAATTACACCAATTAATAGCCTTTATGGTCAAAAGTGCGATTAAAAGGGATAATTAGCCAATTAATTCGATTACCAAGTAAAGACTTAACCTTTAATGTTTCATATGATCAACAAAACACCACTAACATATAAAGGTCATTATATGTTTAATCACATGCAAAATAATATATTTATAGTTGCTTAACATTAGGATTTGATCAATCATTATCTCTTTAATCATCTATTGGTCCTAGACAATCAAGATCAAAGCTTTATGAATTAGATGGTCTTTTAAAACACAAAACTCAGATTATAAACAACCAAAACAAATTACTAAGTATGGATGAACTAAGATTAAGCTAAACTTGAATTAAAACATGAATTAAGCATCAAAGCCATGAATTAAATCACCATTACATGAGCTTCATATCCTCTAGGGAGAAAAACAGAAGTTTTAGCCAAGAACAATCATAACTAAGCTCTGGAAATTATTCATAAAAAGAAACATGATGAACAAGAATGAAGAAAACCGTAAAAGCCAAATTGTTCTAGCCGAAAGCTTCACTTTAATCTTCAAATTAAGCTCCCTGGATGTTTAATGGAAGTTTTCTGGAGTTATGGTGGTGAAAAAGTCGGAGAAAAGTGATGAATCCCGAAAGAAATAAAAAAATCGAATTTATATAGCTGAAAATAGGAGACCGCGCCGCTAAAGACGAGATCGCGCCGCGATGGCACAGAGGATCGCGACGCGACGAGCAGATTTCTGCAGATTTTTGACTTTTTCAAACTTTCGATCTTTATCTCGTTTTTTTATCCATTTTTCTCATCTTTATCATCATATATCCGATTTTGAACCTGGAAATCATTATTTAAATATATTAAACACATTTTAAACATATTTTCCATGATTTAAATTAAAGACAATTAAATATTGCGTAAAATATATGATTAAATAACGCGATATCAAAATACCCAGACTTGAATTTTGCTTGTCCTCAATCAAATCACAATTTTATCTAGGCTAAGGCATTCAAATAAATAACATCATTCTCATAAACACTAAATACCACTGAAAAATATCAACACGTTTGATTAGAAACAAGCCAGTGATTACACCCAGACCTATGCATGTACCCGTGCTGTGGTCCTCTCTTAACTTCTCACCATCCCAAATACTTTCTCATTTTATCAATAACCAACCCTTAATTAATGAATCTTTTGATGGTTAATTTACCCCTTAGGAACCCCCCAACCTCAAGACTTATCACAGATTTTTCAATTTTACTTGACACATGCTTTTATTATTTTGCTCATATAAGTCTATGACTTTCGATGGAACCCATGTAGCGAACTTTCTGCCCAACCGATCCCAAACCAGTTGGCTTTAGGTGATTAGGTGTAGAACACCCCTCAGAGCTTACTTGTTCAAGTCCCAAAGGCCACATGTTTGACTTATACTACTAGCCTTTTGGCTTTATTGTTGCTCTCTTGGCCATTAGCCTTATTGCTGCTCTATTTTTTCTTCTCTAATTTTCTTATTTTTTTTCTCAATTTAGCAAGCACATGATTAGTAAAAGAGGAAATTCACACTCAGCCTATTTTTGTCGAGCTTATATTCAGAAAGGGCTTAACCATTTATTTAATTCAAAAATTAAAAGTTGGTTACCATAAATGAAAATTTCTAAGGAACGGTGAAAAGACACTAAATACTATACATAAATACCAAGTATAACCTCTGAAATTGTTCACAAATCAAACATTTGACACTTTCAACCAATACTTAACACTTACTCGAATGATATTAAAATTTTAAAAATTATAGCCCAAATACCATCATGATTTAATCAAGGACAAATTAAGTTCAAGCTAGGAATCTTTTTCTAACCCCCTACCCCACACTTAAATCGTACAATATCCTAATTATACATCAAGACAAAATCAAAACAAAGGTAGAAAAAGATTAGAGAAAACTCCCTTCGGGTATTCACACAACACATGGAGCAATAACAGATAATACTGAGCAAAAGCCAGCATAAGCGCGTACTCTATAACCACCTGCAAGAAAAACACTCGGAGCAAAGGTCAAGATAGATCAAGGCGAGCAATCAAACAACTAACAACTAACCAAACAAAAAGAAAACAAACAAACCTAACTCACTTTCGTAGGAATCACGGTTGCATTTAGCGTATGCAACAAGCCTTTAAACCCCTCGGTAGCCCGAGAGGATAAGTTATAGTCTCGTGAGGGTTTCTAGTCAACACACCCACAAAGTTGAAACAGAAAGGGAAAGAAACAAAAAGAAAGAACAAAGAAAAACCTAACCTAAACACGGGTTGCCTCCCGAGAAGTGCTTCTTTACTCGAGTCGTTTAGCTGGACTCCCAACCCCACACTTAGGGTTTTGGCCTGGTGAGGCCTTTGTCCTCACCACCCCTCTTGTCGGTGCCTCCTTCCGAGTAGTGTTTCACTCAGTTCCTGAGTTCATTCACAAAAATTCGGAGAAACGAAGGAGTAAGTAGCACCATAATCAAATAGAATACATGCAGGCATTGAATTAATTAAGAATGTGCCTGTTATAACATCACCTGTAGTCTTGGCCTCATCGGCCGTCATCTGAAACACTCTGCCAGCTGCATGAGGTGCATTTTTCTTCTTTTGACCCGAAGATGATCCTCCGGCTCTTCCTGATCCCTGCCACTGACCTGATCTGCATTCTGATGAGCGATGTACAGGTTTGAAGCATTTATAACAAATATTTTCCTTGAAATGGCACGCCTCAGTATTATGACCCTTCTGCTCGCATTTATGACATCGGGCTGCCTCCCGGGTACAGTGGCCTGTATGCTTAGTACGACATTGAAAACACCATAGAGCAGTAGACTGATTATACTTCTGAGTACTCTGTTGGTGCCGAGACCCACTACTCCAATTTTTCGACCCAGAAGATTGATCATATTTCCTTTTGGAACCCCCACTGAAGATTCATTTTCCTGCATGTGGTCGCTTTCATACTGTCGTGCCATCTCGAATGCAATATCCAAAGACAAAGCACCCCTGACTGAAGCTCGATAATCTGGTGGGATAGTTTTGGCAAATCGTTTTATCTTTGCCTTTTCATCAGGCAATAAGGGAGCCACAAACCTTATTTTATCAGAAAACTGCTCGATTAAATCTTCAATCGGTTTATTACCCTTTTTCAGTGCCATGAACTCCTCCTCTAGTCTATCCATCACCTGATCGGAACGATACTTACAACGGAGAGTCCTCAGAAAGTCTGTCCAAGTGAAGGTAGCTCTCACCTCTACAGGAGTAGATGAGATTACAGTATCATACCAGGTCATTGCATTGCCCCTCAATTGCTTCCGAGCAAAACCCACTTTGTTAGATTCCTTACAATTGCTGTTTTCAAAGGCTAGCTCCATCTCATGAATCCACCTTTCGGTGACACTAGGATCCATGCTACCTTCAAAGGTAGTGGCCCGCAAGATAAGAAAATCTTAAGATCTGGTGACTGCTTGGGTTCTGCCACTGGTTGCACGAGTATCCGCTCCTCATATGCTTTTAAACGAGCTTCCAAATCTCTAATATAAGCCTCTCTATCTTCGTGTTCAGCCATATTAATCTCTTAAATATTCTGGCCAAACAAAACATATATAACATACTTAGTACTCTTATCATATTTCATTAGCATAATAAGCAAATAAACAATAGCATTTCAGGAACATAAAACTCTTTCACACACCCCATGACCTCCCGAGGAACACTAAACAATGGTCGGGCCTGGGTTTGAGAATGAATACTCTCAAAAGTACCCAATTCACTCAAACCTAGGCTCTGATACCAACTTGTAACACCGCGCTTTTGAAAACCAGATTTTTCTTTTTAATAATAGTAATTTAAGAATCCAAACTGTGTGGATCTGTTTGTAAACTTAACTTAAACCAAACTTGTTTTTTTCAAAACTTACATAAGCAGCGGAATATTTAAAAGTTGCTATAATTACAAGCAAAGCTAGCCACGACATACAAAAGAACCGTTGTTGTTATTGAAATTGTCCACCGACCACCATAAACAAATATACAAACATAGCATTATGATAAGTGTTCCTCTAAAAGCATAAGTAATAACCAGCAGGTATCCAAGCTCACACGCCTAAATATCACCTGCAATCATGGGAAGAGTATCTGTTGGGAAAATGATCTCATCAGTTAAGATTTGATGAGACAAAGTTAAGTTTGTAAGATATGTTCTACGTATAACTTAAACAGAATTATGAAGCTTAGTCAGACTGAACACTCATAGTGATTCAGACTGAGTACAAGCTGAATGTAAACTAAGCATATGTTCGACCAGTTTATACTATACCTTAGTTAGTTTATTAATGTGTTTGATAAGCTGTGTATGTCACATAAGGTATATATCAAGAATTCAGCTTGATGTGTTTCAAGCTGCGTGACTCAGCTCAGAAGCAGAGTCAGCTCGACAAAGTTACTAAATATGTTTTATTTAACTCTTTGGACTTCTAAGGATGAGTTAATAATTATACATGTTAGTGCATGTTTGTTTTCAAGTGTGTTCTCGAAGAACTCAGCTTGATGAGTTTCAAGCTGAGTAACTCAGTCCGACTAAAGAAGTCAGTTTAAAGATGATTTAAATGTGTTTTAAATTTATCTTATATCTCTCTATATCTACGGCGTGGATAAGAAGACTCCAGAATCAAGATTGATGATTGAGGACTTAAGATAAGAAGATTCAAGATTCCGAGTTATCCGATAGTTAGTTAGCAAATGAGGATTAGTCCAGTTTGTTAAGAACCGTAGCAACAGGATTATAAATACTTATCTCCTGATAACTTTAGAGGTATGACTTCTACTACGACGTAGAAAACAACTAAGTGTTGTAGAGCCAAAACCTCACCTCACCGTATGTGTTACGATTCTTGAATCACTGTTTGTAAGTTCAACGTTGTCAAGAAATTCATAGATTGCCAAACCATTCGTGTGTTCGAATTGTCACATCAGTTGTGATATTGGTAAGTAATCATTAGTTGATTCAATCTGTGTAAATCCTGTTTAGAGAGTCGCCAGTATCTATAATCATAAGTTGATTATATATAGCTAAGTTTGAGAGATTGAGAGATTTATATTAGGTGATTATATATCAAGAGTTGCTTACTTGATAGTTATTGTAATCATCTTCTTATTCAAAGCATTGTAATCATCTTCTTAATAAAAACATTCAATTGATTGTGGTTTGATTTATTTTGTGTAACACTTTTATTTGATTTGTTCAATTTCCGAAGAAAGTATATTCAACCCCCCCCTTCTACACACTGTTGCTTGTTGTTATTCTCACCAAGGGACCAACAACTGGTATCAGAGCAGGCTGAACGATTTCATAAGTTGAAAGTTCAAGATTTTTAGAAAGTTTACAATGTCTACAAGTAACAATTCTTCAAACTTTCCACAGATGTCTGCCAAAGGCTGTCCCATATTTGATGGATCTGACTATCCTATGTGGAAGTTCAGAGCCATGCTATTCCTCAAGTCCATTGACATTCGTATGTTTGATGTCATTACAAAAGAACCTATCATCCCTAAGATTCCTGCTACTGTCAGTGATACGTCTCCTGGCAAAACTGAAAAGGAAACAAGAAATCCTATTGCATCCTGGACTGATGAAGATTGGAAACTCTTCAATCTGGATGACAAGGCAAAAAGTGTTCTGGCAAATGCCCTGACCAATGAAATCTTGCGTACTGTGACTGGGTGTCAAACTGCAAAAGATATATGGGATACGCTGAGTATCACATATAAGGGCACGGATCTGGTCAAGCAACACAAGAGAAATCATTTGAATAGATCTTATGAGAACTTCTTTTCTAAGAAGAATGAAACCTTGTCAGATTTGTTCACAAGGTTTCACTGCTTGATAAATGACCTACTAAGTGTGGGTGTAAAGAAAGATGATGCTGAACTTGTGCTGAAATTTCTGGACGTGTTTCCAGAAAGGTTTAACGATGTAACTACAGCACTAAGGGCTGGAGGAACACTATACGTGTGCTGGGAAATTGGCTAAGTCATTGAAACTGTTATACATGCAAAAATGAAAACAGTTAAGACTGTTTATGGATGTTGGGAAGACAGTTCGAAACTGTTAGAAGAATTGGTGAAGAAACAGTTTAGAACTGTTAGTGAAGATTGTGAAAACAGTTCTAACCAACAGTTGCTGTGAACTTCAAAGCTGTTATATAGAGTTCAGAACTGTTAGTACAAACTACTACAACTGTTTGAAGACCTTGAAGCCGAAGACTGTTAGAAGAACCAAAACTATTGAATCCAATGAACAGTTTCGGTTGAGCTAAATATGGAAAACCCTATCTTTGTGGATATCTCGAAATATTTGGAAGATCATCAAGATTATATCAGAAGATAGAAGATTACCTAACTGTCAGCAAATCAAGGAAGATCAAGGAGTATATAAATGCTAGATTAGAATTTATAATATATACGTACTCATTGTTTAAGTTTTTGCATTCATTCTTAAAGTTGTAATTTGCTTTCAGAATAGTGCTAAGCCTCTAAGTTTCTCTTTGAAACCCAAGAACAATCTGTGTTCTTCGTCTAACATAATAAGTTAGATTGGGGGTGAAGTTTGCTATTGTAATCATTCTGATTAATCAATAAAACTACTGTTTGATTGAATTGCTTTGTGTTCAAAACCTTCTTTAATCAATTAAGTGTGATTCCGCAACTTCTTAGTTGATTGTGATCATAGTTAAAGATTAACTTTTATTCAACTCTGATTTGTTATTCAAAAGTTAGTTCTTGTTATTTGATATAATCTATATCCGATCCTGACAAGTGGTATCAGAGCCTTATCATTAAGGTTCCTTTGAACACCAGTTGAAGGTTTTGCTTCAATCTTGCTTTGTTCTTTAAAACTGTTTTCAAATCACTTTGTTTCAATGGATTCTGGTGGATCTTCTGATAACAATGGCTCTGGGTCAAACATTCGTGTTCCCATGCTCAAACCAACTGATTTTGAGATGTGGAAACTGAGAATCAAGCAGCATGTCCAATTAATGGACTATGCTGTTTGGGAAATCATTGAAACTGTTCCCACTGCCCCTGTTGATCTTGATGAGACTAGAAAACCAAAGAAGAAACCACCACCAAAGACAGATGGTGAAAAGGAGAGAATGATTGAGATGAAAGCTCTCAGCATCCTCCAGATTGCAATTCCCAATGAGTATCAACATCAATTCAAGAAATTTGATGATGCTCATGAACTTTGGAATGCTCTGGAAAAGAGGTTTGCTGGGAATGCTAGCTCTAAGAGAAACCAAAGAGATCTCCTTAAACAAGCCTATGAGAACTTCACTAGTGGAAAGAATGAGAGCATCACCCAAATCTTTGATAGGTTTTACAAGCTGGTAAGCCAACTAGAGAGTGCTAAGGTTAGGCTTGATCAAGATGAGATAAATAGAAAGTTTCTTAGGTCTCTAGGTGATGAATGGACTGTGTTTGCTGCACAATGGAGGACTAAGGATTCTCTTGAAGACATAGAGTTAGATGACCTCTATAATAGTTTGATAGTGTTTGAGGGAGAGATAGAGGGAAAAAGAAAAACTGTTGTCCCTAGCCACAATGCTGCTCTCCTGTCATCCTCAGGTATGGAATCAAACCATTCATTAAATAACTCTTTTGATAGTTGTGCAGGTACTAGTTCTGCTGATGGACTAGATGTGAACACTCCATATGCTGTACTTGAAGATTTTCTTGCCATCCATGCACATTCAACCCTCACCAATGAGGATATTGAACATGTGCACCCTGATGATCTTGAGGAGATGGATCTCAAATGGCAGATGGCCATGCTTACTGTTAGAGCCAAGATGTTCATCAAAAGGACTGGAAGGCAAAACATGAATTTCAGAGCTGATGGCAAGGCTGGATTTGACAAGTCAAAGGTGAGATGCTTCAAATGTCAACAGCTTGGCCACTTTGCAAGAGAGTGCAGATCTGGTGGACAAGTCCAGAATCAAGGTCAGAGGCAAACTCAGAATCAAACCTCCTCAGCATTGGTCTCACAAGAAAGCCATGGGTTTGATTGGAGTGATCAAGCAGAAGAGGCTACAAACAACAAAGCTTTGATGGCATTGACTGACTCCTCCATCAAGTTGGATTCACCAGCATCTGAGGACATTCAGGTATCTTCTAAACTATGTCCTGGTGAATGTAGAGCTATTGTTAAAAGGTTTAGAGAGCACAATAAGAGAATGTGTGCTGCTCTAAGCAAAATGGAGGAGAGGAGATATGAATCAAGTGCAGTCATTGAAAGCTTTGAAAAGAAAATAAAAGATTATCAAGCCAATGAACTGCAAATGGATTATGATAGAAAATATCATAAGTGGGAAAAAGAGCAGCTTCAAGAGGAGATTGATAGTCTGAAAAAGAAGCTAAGTGAGAAGGAAAGTAAGGTTGATGAGTTAACCAAGAAGTTGGAGGGAGTTGATATTGATATGAGCATGTTCAAGGCAAAAAATCTTAAACTTGAAACCTTGTTACAATCACAAATCAGAGACAAGGTGAAAACTGGTTTAGGATATAAGCAGACCCCACCTCCATACAATCACAACTACATAACTCCCATGTCTGATGTAGCTGATAGGTATGTTAATGAATCATTACCAGAGGACCTGAAGTCAGCTAATCCACAATTTGAAAGTGATGAGGAAGGAGTTGTGTATGCAGTGAGTCATGATAAGAATGAGGGAGTTGTGAAGAAGGATGAAGTTATTCCATATGAAAATCACATCTGTTGTGAGCCAATTCCCACAAAATCATCTTTACAACCTGTGGTGTTTGTAAAAGCATCCACTGAACCCCTCACCAATGAGCCAAAACCCTCAAAAGCTGTTAACTCCATAAAAAGTTTCACAACTCTAGCAAACAGTTCCCATCTCTACACTAACAGTTCCAAAAAGAACCCAAACAGCTCAACTGTTAGTACCAAGACCAAAGGAAAGGAGAAAGTTGGTGAAGTTGTAGTTGGAAAGCCCAAGAAGGAGGCTGCAAAAGCACAGACTAAACCCAGATCTGTAAAAAGGCATACTGAAATGCCTACATGCACTTGTCAAAAGCATGGTGTACAATAGTTTCCTCAGTCAGCACCCGTTAGAGGAAATCAAAGAAATAGGAACCAGTTCTGGTCACAAAGAACTGGTTTGCCTATTGTGAAAGCTAAAAAGTGCTATATATGTGGGAGATCCAATCACTTGGCTCAAGACTGTTATTATAACCCACAACTGTGTAGCACCAAAAAACCAAGTTTCAAAAAGCAAAATAACAGTTCTAAAACTGTTAAGTCAAAGCAGATTAACAGTTCTAAAACTGCTAAGCCAAAACAGGCTAACAGTTCTACAACTGTTACATCCAAACCAACTAACAGTTCCACAACTGTTTTATCAAAACCAAAAACTGTTGGTCTGGCTTGGGTGAAACTGCAGAAACAAACAGTTTCTGAAGAGGGTAAAACCGGTACTCAAATTGCAAAATAGAATAAGTCACATGATGACTCAACTGTTTTACCATCTACAACAACTTTTTGTTCAAAGGTCTCAACTGTTAATCACAACAGTTGGGAACCACATGTTCTTACAAAGTATTCCTCACACAAATTAGAGAAATCTAATTTGGATGAAATCAAAAAGAACCAAAATCTGTTTAAGTATTATGACTTGAATGGTGTACCCAAGACCTGCATGGCCTGGGTACTTCCTGCTACTAACTGATTTTATTTGTGCAGAGCATTCATAGGGCCAATCATGGATCTATCTGGCATGTGGATAGTGGATGCTCAAGGCACATGACTGGAAATCCACATTGTTTGAAGGATTTCAGAAGCATCAATGGTGGATTTGTAGCATTTGGAGGAAATGCTAAGGGAGGAAAAATCACAGGTAAAGGAGCTGTGGAGGCAGGTACACTTACATTTAAACTGCATGTACTTTGTAGTTCATCTGTGTTAAACATGAATAAAATGCATATTTTGTTGATGTCTGTGTTGACTAATGGTTTGTTTATGATGAATCAGCTTATGATGAGTGTATGAGCTAAGTTTTGTTGACAGTTGCACATATTTTTTTAACAGTTGTTTGAAATACTACTAACAGTTTTCCACTGTTAGCATTTCAACTGCACAACTGTTAGGCAAAATCCATGTGCATCTGAGGGGGAGAAACTCGTCCAATAACAGTTGTACTTTCTAACAAAAACAGTCTTCAACTGTTAGTGTGTAGAATGCACAACTGTTAGTCCAAATTCATGATCTTCGAAAAGGGAGTTATTTCTAAATAACAGTTGTTACATCTTATGAAAACAGTTCTTTAACTGTTAGCGTTATTTTTGTCCGTCAACTGTTAAGTTACTAAAGGGTGTTTTGGTCTTTGCATAATTTTGAGGATGTTTGAATTGCATCTAATATTCGAAACATATATAAGGCAATTCCCTCCTCACCAGTTCATTCACTCGTTCTGAACTTTGATCAAATGCTAAAACCCTAAAATTTTGCTCTCAAATCAAAATGGCTCCCCTTCCATTTGTCAAAGAACACAATATGCTTGCCTTCCTTACAAAACCTGCTGATCTTACTGCTTTCCACCACATGATTGACTATCTCTCGATGTCAACTCTACACATTGCTCTCACCATAAACCCAACCATTTACACTTCTCATATTGATCAGTTTTGGAAACATGCTACCCTTCGAACAACTGATGAAGTGCAATGGATTGATTCCACTGTTGATGGTTTGAATGTTTCAATCTCTGAGGACTCCATCCGCCAACTTCTTCAACTTCATGATCGCGATGGTGAGTATTCTGATTCTGTTTCCCTAGACTTTGTGCATATCGAGTTGGTTAGGCTTGGGTATGAGGGACCTAGGGGCAAGGGTACCTTCTACAAGGGACATTTTTGCGCACATTGGAAGTATTTGATTCATACTCTCTAGCAATGTGTAAGTCCTAAACGCACAGGGTAGAACGAGTTCGGAAGCAACATTGCATTGGCCTTAATCTGTTTGGCCAACAATCGTTGTTTCAACTTTTCAAAACTTATTTTTAATGGCATGGTAAAACATATCGGGACCAAATATGGTCTCTTTTTGATGTACCCGCGATTTGTGCAAGTTTTGTTAATCTTTTTTATGCCAAATCTTAAAGCACACAAGAGGGTCCTAATTATCTCTACTCATGTGGCCTCCACATTAAGCAAGTTGATGGTTAATGGGAAGAATTTCTCAGGTGCCATAACTCCACCACTCTCTGCAATGGTGGAGTTTCTTTCAAGAAACAGAGCTGCCAGGGGTGAGCAAGAAGCCTAACTTATTGCTACACCACCACCTCTGGAACCCACAGCTCACGATACTCAAATAATCCCCTCTGCTACCTTTGAAAGAGCTACAACACAAGCCCCTGCACTAAAAACATTTCAAAATAAGAGGAAAAGAACTGTTGATGCTCCTTCCACCACAGTTCATGAAACTGAAACTGTTAGCCCTGCACAGGTGCATTCACCTGTGCAGAATATCGAAAGGGAACCATTCGTGCTGTCTCCCAGGCACAATGAGGAGGTGATCACTCCATTAGAGGGTGATCATGTGGTTTTTAAGGCTGACACTACTGTTTTATCCGCAAGGGATGAACAGGACAGGGTTAACATAACTAAGACCTCAGCCACGGCAACAGAGGCTGGTCAAACAGTTTCTGGAAATCCCCAGTACCAAGAACAGAGGGGTACTGGTGAGGGATCTTCTAGAAGTAAACCACCAGTTCTATCTGCCGATGATATGTTCACAGTGGCAACACTGGCTGACATTGAGGCAAGTATGAAACTTAAAGCATTGACGAATCCTGATCTTGTACCATTTGTTGCTACTTTCCTCTATCTCAAAAAGAGGAATTTCCAATATGACAAGCTTCTGACAAAGCATAATGAGCTAATTATCAAGCAGGATCAACAAATCAAATTTTTGTCAGCTTCTTTGAAGAAGGCTGCTGATGTCCTTCACACACATGATCAAATGCTCCAAAAATCTTCTACTCGTGCCAGACCCTCCTCTCAAACAGTTCCAATCAATAAGGGGGAGAAATCTTTAAAGCCAAAAATAGTTGCTGAAACAGTTGCACCAGTTGAACTAACAGTTGCATCTAGTACACAAACAGTTGCAGCTGAAGGCATAACAGTTGCACCAATTGAACAAACAGTTGCAAGTGTTCAACAAGTGGAAGAAGAAGAAGAAAGGTTGTCAGCTGTGGATAGAGTGTTGATTAACAAGATGATCATGACAGGAGACTATCCAACAACCGAGGTTTTTAAAACATGGTCTAAAGTTAAACAAAATCATTTGATTGAAATAGGTGCTCAAACTCTGAATATCAGCACATTCAAGATGGCACAAAAGATTGATGATGGATGGTTGGATGGAAAAGTGTCAAAGCTGAAACCACTTGCACCTAAGCCAGGGTTTAAAGGCATTGCAATTATTGAAGGAAAGAAAGATGAAAGGATGCCCCCTGTGCTAGGTAAGGGAAAGGAAGTGGTGGTTGATATTCGCAAGCTAAAGCTCATAAAAGAACAACAAGAAGAGCATGATAGGGAATTAGCACAAAGGTTGAATGCTGAGCTTGTACAGTAAGAAAAGAAAGATCATGATCTAGCTCAACAACTAGCTGCTGAATTTACACAAGAGTTGAATGAAGAAGAAAGGGAGAAGAAGGCTGGTAAGGGAGTAAAAAGAAAAGGAGTTGTAAAGAAGAAAACAGTTCCACCTCCCAAGCCAGTAGTTGAAAAGAAAAAGCCCCAAACAGTCCAAAAGCCCCAAACATTCCA
This sequence comes from Pulicaria dysenterica, assembly GCA_947179395.2. Classification (NCBI taxonomy): domain Eukaryota; kingdom Viridiplantae; phylum Streptophyta; class Magnoliopsida; order Asterales; family Asteraceae; genus Pulicaria; species Pulicaria dysenterica. The sequence continues at coordinate 55,779,624 of OX359291.1, read as the reverse complement.
AAAGTCTGAAGAAAAAGCTAAAGCTGAAAAGGTTCAAACCATTCTTCAAGACAGACTAAGTGTGGAGATTGCAGAAAGAATTGAAAAATTAGAAAAAGAGCAGCTTGTTCAAAAATCCCACATTACTGAGTGGAGATTTGAATTTTTGAGGGTAGAGACTGGAAAGCAAGGATTTACTATTGTCAGGGAACTGGAACCAATTGAAAGTTATACCAGTTTCGTACATATGATGGATTGTGTGACAAGGAGAGACATACAGGAGATGTATGCATATGGAGTAAGTCACTATGGAGGGGCAGTTGAGGTTGAAATAAAAGTCTTGATGATGCACTTATCTAGTATATGTAATCCACTGGGAGTTATGCCCATGTTGATAAGTGATGAAAGATTTCCAATCATTACTGTGAAAGTATATGAAAGATCAAGGGTGTATCAAATGGTGATGGGAAATGCTCAAACTCAGTGGTTTGATCTTGAGTTCACCGAGCACAGTAAACCAAAGCTAATGTATATGTTGAAAGCAAGGTTTTATGGCCCTGCACAAGTGAAGGAAGATCTGATGAAGAGATTGAAGAAGAGATTGGAGCTTATACAGTCAAAGAAAATGTAATTTTTCTATCTCTTGAATTTTTGATTGTAACAGTTTGATTTTGCATACAATGATAAATATGTTCTTTACTTATATTAATTTGTCTATGATTGAACCCTTAAAACAAACAACTTAATTGTATTGTGCAATACTTTAAGTTAGGGGGAGATTGTTGGGAAATTGGCTAAGTCATTGAAACTGTTATACATGCAAAAATCAAAACTGTTAAGACTGTTTATGGATGTTTGGAAGACAGTTCGAAACTGTTAGAAGAATTGGTGAAGAAATAGTTTAGAACTGTTAGTGAAGATTGTGAAAACAGTTGTAACCAACAGCTGCTGTGAACTTCAAAGCTGTTATATAGAGTTCAGAACTGTTAGTACAAACTACTATAACTGTTTGAAGACCTTGAAGCCGAAGACTGTTAGAAGAACCAAAACTGTTGCATCCAATGAACAGTTTCGGTTGAACTAAATATGGAAAACCCTTGTGGATATCTCGAAATATTTGGAAGATCATCAAGATTATCTCAGAAGATAGAAGATTACCTAACTGTCAGCAAATCAAGGAAGATCAAGGAGTATATAAATGCTAGATTAGAACTTATAATATAGACGTACTCATTGTTTAAGTTTTTGCATTCATTCTTAAAGTTGTAATTTGCTTTCAGAATAGTGCTAAGCCTCTAAGTTTCTCTTTGAAACCCAAGAACAATCTGTGTTCTTCGTCTAACATAATAAGTTAGATTGGGGGTGAAGTTTGCTATTGTAATCATTCTGATTAATCAATAAAACTACTGTTTGATTGAATTGCTTTGTGTTCAAAACCTTCTTTAATCAATTTAGTGTGATTCCGCAACTTCTTAGTTGATTGTGATCATAGTTAAAGATTAACTTTTATTCAACTCTGATTTGTTATTCAAAAGTTAGTTCTTGTTATTTGATATAATCTATATCCGATCCTGACAACGTGTACAACCTACAGTCCATATATGGGTTTTGCTAAATCATGAACAAATCACTGAACACAAAAGAACTTCTCTACAACAACTCAAGGAGTCTTTGGATAAGAATGAAGTTGCATTGGTTGCACAGAAAAAGAAGAAAAGCTCCAAGACAATGGTTGTTAAATCTGAGACTGAGTCAGAATCTCAAGCTGACCACACAGACTCAGACTCAAGTAATACTGATGATGTTCAGAATATCACTAAGCAAATGGCAATGTTAGCCAGACGTTGGAGAAGAGCTCAATTGGGAAGAGGAAGATCTGACAAGGGCAAAGGGAAGAGTTCTTTTGATCCCAAGAATGTTGTGTACTTCAACTGTCAGAAGAAGGGACATATTGCTGCTGAGTGCAGATCAAAGAAGGTGGAATCAACATCAGTTGTTGATAAGAATGCTTAAAGAGTTGACAAATACAAGAAGAAATATACTCAGCTCAAGAAAGGAAGGCCTGAAGACAAATCCAGTGCAAAAGGACTAATTGCTGAAACTTGGGATACATAATCATCTACCTCAGATGATTATGTATGTCTGATGGCTCAAGAAGATGAAGAGTTGGAGATAGATGAGGTTGATTATGGTTTTTCCGAGTCAACTTTTGAAGCTGACATGAAGGAAGCTGAGGAAAACAACAAGCTTAGTGAATGGGATCCTGCTTCCATGTATAAGGTCAGTAATTTCAACTCTTACACTGATGAGGAAAAGGGTCTTGCTTTTGATTATCTGCTGAATGATTTCAAGACCATCCTTAAGTCTCAAAATGACCTCAAAGATGAGATAACTAAACTCAAGAATGAGATTAAGGAAAATAAATCTTTCATTGATGTTGGTAAGAAAGCACAATGTGATCTTGAATGTCAAAGACACATTAATAAACTTCTAAGTGAAGAACTTCAGGAAGCTAAAGACAAAGCTGACCAACTCCAAAAGGTCATTGAGTCTTGGTGTAAGTCATCAAAGCTTGCTGAAAAGTGCATAAACCAACAAATACCTAAACAGGTAAAGGCTGTACTTGGAGGTAACTATCAAATAGCAGCTTATGTAGCTGATGATGAGATAACAAGTACAGACTCTGAGGAGGATAGACTACTGATTGATTCTCAGAAGTCAGCCTCAGAGAAGAAACATGGTCAAAACCTTATATACAATATGTTTGTAAAGGCTAAAGATCATGGAGAAGAGTGCTCAACATCCAAACAGCATGGTAAGTCAGTGCTGGATAGATTAAGTACTCGGCCTATTCAAAGAACTTCAGTCATAGAAAGGCTTAATCCAAATCCTTTCAAAAGACAACATTCTCTATCTGGATCGGAGAGAAGTTACAAGATTAGGAAGACCACTGTAAGTCAGAGGTCAAATCACAACCATGGTAAGTCCAAAGTTGTGGATCTTGGTAAGCCCAAGAAGATCAACAGTGGTAAGTCCAAACCTGTTGAAACTGGTGAGTCCAGTAGGCATGACAAAGGTAAGTCCAAGGTCATGAAAAAGAAGTTTGTTAGTCAAGCTTCCATGGATAACAAACAAAGACCTGACAAAGGTAAGTCCAAAGTCAGTGATCATCATGTGAATCAACTTGCAAAGAAAGTTGAAAAGTTATCCACAACATATAATCCTAAAACTGAGAGTAAGTTCTCACAAGGATTATTGGACACTCTACCTCCTGTAATCATTGGAAGAAGGAGATGCTACAAGTGCAGAAGTAGAGGTTATGAGGCTAAGGAATGTGATGCAGAAATCTCAAGGCCTGAACAAGAACAAGCTGATCATCCTGCACAACACTCAACTCGTGCTCAATCTGAACAGTCAGTTCAACCCGATGGAGATGCTAAGTGCTCCTCATCAGAACCCACCAAGAAGTGGGTTCCCAAACAAAACTAATGTGTTTAGTTTTCATATCATGTGCAGGGTTCAAGTAAATGGTACTTGGATAGTGGATGCTCAATGCACATGACTGGGTGGAAAGGACTTGTTAGTGATTTCCAAGAAGATGAAGGTCCTAAAGTAACATTTGGTGACAACTCCCATGGAAGAACAAAAGGCTATGGGAAGATGCAAAATGGAAAAGTTAAATTCCAGATAGTTGCATATGTCAAAGGTCTCAAACACAACCTGATTAGTATCAGTCAATTGTGTGATGAAGATAATGTTGTTACTTTTAGGAAGAAAGCAGGAACAATCTATAATGCTAAGGGAAAGCCTGTATTAGTAGCTAAAAGAGAAAGAGATGTGTATCTACTTGATCTAAATTTTGCTGATCCCTATACTGAAACCTGCTTGTATTCCCATTCTGTTCCTAAGCTGAGTTGGTTATGGCATAAACGTTTGTCTCATTTAAACTTTAAAAATATTAATATGCTATCCAATAAAGAGTTAGTCTTTGGATTACCAAAAATCACATTTGTCAAAGACAAATTGTGCTCAGCTTGTGAACAAGGGAAACATCATAAAGGGTCCTTTAAATCAAAGCAACACTTTACAATAACAGACCCACTGCATATGTTGCATATGGATCTGTTTGGACCCATAAGTACTCCAAGCCTGAGTGGCAAAAAGTACACACTGATGATAGTTGATGAGTTCTCACGATTCACCTGAGTAATATTCCTTAAAGCCAAAAGTGAGGCTGCCGTGGAGATAATTAGTTTCATCAAAAGGGAAGAGTTGCAAAAAGGTTTGTCTGTAAAGCAACTTAGAAGTGATCATGGGACTGAGTTCAGAAACTCAACTCTTGAAAGCTTCTGTGCACAAAAAGGAATATTACTAAATTTCTCATCTGTCAGAACTCTACAACAAAATGGAGTTGCTGAAAAGAGAAATAGAACCTTAATTAAGGCTGCTAGAACAATGCTGTGTGAGACAGGATTGAAACTCTATTTTTAGGATGAAGCTGTTAGTACAGCATGTTATACTCAGAATAGATCAATCATTGTCAAAAGACATGGAAAGACTTCATATGAAATATACAAATATAGAAACCCCAATATAGGTTATTTCCACATCTTTGGTTCAAAATGCTATGTGCTGAATCAAAGAGATCAGCTCCATAAGTTGGAACCTAAAGTTGATCTTGGAATATTCGTTGGTTATTCCTCAATCTCCAAGTCTTATAGAATATATAATATAAGGAGAAAAGCCATAGAAGAATCAATTCATGTCTCATTTGATGAAGACACTTTTGATCAAGCTGATAAAAGTCAAGCTGACTTAGTCAGTCTGAGTGAGCTTGAAAGGCCTAAGGAAACCAACTTATCAAATCCTATGTATGTCATAGGAGATGATAGTGATGATGATGTATGTTCATTAAAGAAATCATCACAAACTCCAAAGGATTCTCAAGCTGAGAAAGATGATGAGTTCATCAACCCATTTGGAGCTGAAGTCGCTTAGACTGAAGATCTTGGTGATCAACAGCTTGTCGACAATGCTGCTGTTGAGACTGAGGATGTGTGTTCACCTCAGAGCTCTCAACATCACTTAGATTCAGAACCAGACTCTCCATCTACAACATTCAAATTCCTTAAAGATCATCCTTAAGATCAAATTATTGTAAATGTCCAAGAAAAGGTCATGACCAGATCTAAGACTACATCTAACTATGCTGCTTACTTTGGTTTCCTATCTCAAATGGAACCAAAGAAGACTGAAGAAGCCTTAGAGGATGAGGATTGGATTGAAGCTATGCAAGAGGAATTAAATGAGTTTGAGAGAAACGAAGTCTGGAAACTTGTCCCTGCTCCCAAAGATCATTCAATTATAGGCACTAAATGGGTCTATAGAAATAAAATGGATAAGGATGGAGTGATAGTTAGGAACAAAGCAAGGCTGGTAGACAAGGGTATAAGCAAGAGGAAGGAATTGATTATGATGAGACCTTTGCCTCTGTTGCTAGAATTAAAGCCATAAGGCTGTTCCTGGCTTATGCAACCTATAAAGACTTCAAAGTCTATCAAATGGATGTGAAAAGTGCTTTTCTTAATGGAAAACTTCAGGAGGAAGTCTATGTGAAACAACCTCCTGGATTTGTAAGTTCAAAGTTTCCACATCATTTCTATAAGTTGGACAAGGCTTTGTATGGTCTTAAACAAGCTCCAAGAGCTTGGTATGATACACTGTCCACTTATCTACTATCCATGGATTTCACCAGATTGAGTATAGATAAGACACTCTTTATTAAAAAGAGTAAAGGACATGTGATTCTTGTACAAATCTATGTGGTTGACATTATCTTTGGTTCTACCAATGAATCTCTGTGTGAGTGGTTTTCTAAAATAATGTCACAAATGTCAGGATCGGATATAAATTATATCAAATAACAAGAACTAACTTTTGAATAACAAATCAGAGTTGAATAAAAAGTTAATCTTTAACTCTGATCACAATCAACTAAGAAGTTGCGGAATCACACTTAATTAATTAAAGAAGGTTTTGAACACAAAGCAATTCAATCAAACAGTAGTTTTATTGATTAATCAGAATGATGACAATAGCAAACTTCACCCCCAATCTAACTTATTATGTTAGACGAAGAACACAGATTGTTCTTGGGTTTCAAAGAGAAACTTAGAGGCTTAGCACTATTCTGAAAGCAAATTACAACTTGTATGAATGCAAAAACTTAATCAATGAGTACGTATATATTATAAATTCTAATCTAGCATTTATATACTCCTTGATCTTCCTTGATTTGCTGACAGTTAGGTAATCTTCTATCTTCTGAGATAATCTTGATGATCTTCCAAATATTTCGAGATATCCACAAAGATAGGGTTTTCCATATTTAGCTCAACCGAAACTGTTCATTGGATGCAACAGTTTTGATTCTTCTAACAGTCTTCGGATTCAAGGTCTTCAAACAGTAGTAGTAGTTTGTACTAACAGTTCTGAACTCTATATAACAGCTTTGAAGTTCACAGCAACTGTTGGTTACAACTGTTTTCACAATCTTCACTAACAGTTCTAAACTGTTTCTTCACCAATTCTTCTAACAGTTTCGAACTGTCTTCCCAACATCCATTAACAGTCTTAACAGTTTTGATTTTTGCATGTATAACAGTTTCAATGACTTAGCCAATTTCCCAACAATCTCCCCCTAACTTAAAGTATTGAACAATACAATTAAGTTGTTTGTTTTAAGGGTTCAATCATAGACAAATTAACATAAGTAAAGAACACATTTATCATTGCATGCAAAATCATATTGTTACAATAAAAAATTCAAGAGATAGAAAAATTACATTTTCTTTGACTGTATAAGCTCCAATCTCTTCTTCAATCTCTTCATCAGATCTTCCTTCACTTGTGCAGGGCCATAAAACCTTGCTTTCAACATATACATTAGCTTTGGTTTACTGTGCTCGATGAACTCAAGATCAAACCACTGAGTTTGAGCATTTTCCATCACCATTTGATACACCCTTGATCTTTCATATACTTTCACAGTAATGATTGGAAATCTTTCATCACTTATCAACATGGGCATAACTCCCAGTGGATTACATATACTAGATAAGTGCATCATCAAGACTTTTATTTCAACCTCAGCTGTCCCGCCATAGTGACTTACTCCATATGCATACATCTCCTGTATGTCTCTCCTTGTCACACAATCCATCATATGTACGAAACTGGAATAACTTGCAATCTCCACACTTAGTCTGTCTTGAAGAATGGTTTGAACCTTTTCAGCTTTAGCTTTTTCTTCAGACTTTTGGAATGTTTGGGGCTTTTGGACTGTTTGGAGCTTTTTCTTTTCAACTACTGGCTTGGGAGGTGGGACTGTTTTCTTATTTACAACTCCTTTTCTTTTTACTCCCTTACCAGCCTTCTTCTCCCTTTCTTCTTCATTCAACTCTTGTGTAAATTCAGCAGCTAGTTGTTGAGCTAGATCATGATCTTTCCTTTCTTGCTGTACAAGCTCAGCATTCAACCTTTGTGCTAATTCCCTATCATGCTCTTCTTGTTGTTCTTTTGTGAGCTTGAGCTTGGGAATATCAACTATAACTTCCTTTCCCTTACCTAGCACAGGGGGCATCCTTTCATCTTTCTTTCCTTCAATAATCGTAATGCCTTTAAACCCTGGCTTAGGTGCAAGTGGTTCCAGCTTCGACACTTTTCCATCCAACCATCCATCATCAATCTTTTGTGCCATCTTGAATGTGCTGATATTCAGAGTTTGAGCACCTATTTCAATCAAATGATTTTGTTTAACTTTAGACCATGTTTTAAAAACCTCGGTTGTTGGATAGTCTCCTGTCATGATCATCTTGTTAATCAACACTCTATCCACAGCTGACAACCTTTCTTCTTCTTCTTCCACATGTTGAACACTTGCAACTGTTTGTTCAATTGGTGCAACTGTTGTGCCTTCAGCTGCAACTGTTTGTGTACTAGATGCAACTGTTAGTTCAACTGGTGCAACTGTTTCAGCAACTGTTTTTGGCTTTAAAGATTTCTCCCCCTTATTGATTGGAACTGTTTGAGAGGAGGGTCTGGCACGAGTAGAAGATTTTTGGAGCATTTGATCATGTGCGTGAAGGACATCAGCAGCCTTCTTCAAAGAAGCTGACAAAAATTTGATTTGTTGATCCTGCTTGATAATTAGCTCATTATGCTTTGTCAGAAGCTTGTCATATTGGAAATTCCTCTTTTTGAGATAGAGGAAAGCAGCAACAAATGGTACAAGATCAGGATTCGTCAATGCTTTAAGTTTCATACTTGCCTCAATGTCAGCCAGTGTTGCCACTGTGAACATATCATCGGCAGATAGAACTGGTGGTTTACTTCTAGAAGATCCCTCACCAGTACCCCTCTGTTCTTGGTACTAGGGATTTCCAGAAACTGTTTGACCAGCCTCTGTTGCCGTGGCTGAGGTCTTAGTTATGTTAACCCTGTCCTGTTAATCCCTTGCGGATAAAACAGTAGTGTCAGCCTCAAAAACCACATGATCACCCTCTAATGGAGTGATCACCTCCTCATTGTGCCTGGGAGACAGCACGAATGGTTCCCTTTCGATATTCTGCACAGGTGAATGCACCTGTGCAGGGCTAACAGTTTCAGTTTCATGAGCTGTGGTGGAAGGAGCATCAACAGTTCTTTTCCTCTTCTTTTGAAATGTTTTTAGTGCAGGGGCTTGTGTTGTAGCTCTTTCAAAGGTAGTAGAGGGGATTATTTGAGTATCGTGAGCTGTGGGTTCCAGAGGTGGTGGTGTAGCAATTAGTTGGGCTTTATGCTCACCCCTGGCAGCTCTGTTTCTTGAAAGAAACTCCACCATTGCAGAGAGTGGTGGAGTTATGGCATCTGAGAAATTCTTCCCATTAACCATCAACTTGCTCAATGTGGAGGCCACATGAGCATAGGGAATTACGACCCTCTTGTGTGCTTTAAGATTTGGCATAAAAAAGTTTAACAAAACTTGCAAAAATCGCGGGTACATAAAAAAGAGACCATATTTGGTCCCGAGATGTTTTACCATGCCATTAAAAATAAGTTTTGAAAAGTTGAAACAACGATTGTTGGCCAAACAGATTAAGGCCAATGCAATGTTGCTTCCGAACTCGTTCCACCCTGTGCGTTTAGGACTTACACACTGCTGTAGAGTATGAATCAAATACTTCCAATGTGCGCAAAAATGTCCCTTGTAGAAGGTACCCTTGCCCCTAGGGCCCTCATACCCAAGCCTAACCAACTCGGTATGCACAAAGTCTAGGGAAACAGAATCAGAATACTCACCATCGCGATCATGAAGTTGAAGAAGTTGGCGGATGGAGTCCTCAGAGATTGAAACATTCAAACCATCAACAGTGGAATCAATCCATTGCACTTCATCAGTTGTTCGAAGGGTAGCATGTTTCCAAAACTGATCAATATGAGAAGTGTAAATGGTTGGGTTTATGGAGTGAGCAGTGTGTAGAGTTGACATCGAGAGATAGTCAATCATGTCGTGGAAAGCAGTAAGATCAGTAGGTTTTGTAAGGAAGGCAAGCATATTGTGTTCTTTGACAAATGGAAGGGGAGCCATTTTGATTTGAGAGCAAAATTCTAGGGTTTTAGCGTTTGATCAAAGTTCAGAATGAGTGAATGAACTGGTGAGGAGGGAATTGCCTTATATATGTTTCGAATATTAGATGCAATTCAAACATCCTCAAAATTCTGCAAAGACCAAAATACCCTTTAGTAACTTAACAGTTGACGGACAAAAATAACGCTAACAGTTGAAGAACTGTTTTCATAAGATGTAACAACTGTTATTTAGAAATAACTCCCTTTTCGAAGATCATGAATTTGGACTAACAGTTGTGCATTTTACACACTAACAGTTGAAGACTGTTTTTGTTAGAAAGTACAACTGTTATTGGACGAGTTTCTCCCCCTCAGATGCACATGGATTTTGCCTAACAGTTGTGCATGCCATACGCTAACAGTTGAAAACTGTTAGTAGTATTTCAAACAACTGTTAAATAAATATGTGCAACTATCAACAAAACTTAGCTCATACACTCATCATAAGCTGATTCATCATAAACAAACCATTAGCCAACACAGACATCAACAAAATATGCATTTTATTCATGTTTAACACAGATGAACTACAAAGTACATGCATTTTCACAAGCCATTGTTGGTACTGTCTATCTAATTGTGCAAGGGTCAACGAAATTCAGTCTTTTTTGACTTCGATTTCTACACCCATCTCTTGCTCTAACGGTTGTCTGTCTCTAATGGTTATGGCTTCCATTAGACTCGGATGATGATGATGAGCACTTGCCAATTCATCATCAGCTAAGACCATGATGTGCAATGGAACTAGTCATCGATTACAATGACCTCCACTGCATCATCATCCGAGGCTAGAACGTCATCATCAACATCATTTCGTCGAACATTGAACCACACTACTGAGCCTGTAGTGCCTTCCAGGTTCAAGTCGAACCTTAAACAGCAGTTGGTAGGCAACTCGTGGAAGAGAGTGAAGTTTTCAAAATCACCTCTTATACGAAAATGGTCAGTCATTTTATATGGCCTACGTGGGTCTGGGTGCTGTGTCAAGGTGAACATATCTCGATCATCATGCATCTCAAGAACACAAGATGAGTATTTCCAAAGCTCATGCATTCTAACAAATGGGGCAGGGATGGTTACATAACTTTGTTTAGCATTAATTTCTTTGAAATTTATGAGAAAGAAGTTAGTAGCCATTTGCAAAGAAAAGTTTGCTCTCTGGAATGCAAATGTAGGTGTGATTTGTGAAGAATGCATGCAAGCTAATTTATAGACAAACTTGTGGTTGTGAATTGGTCAATAATTTAGCATGCAGTGACTTGTCAAAATAAAGTGACTTACCTTTATCAGTTTGGAACTGTTCTCAATAAAGTATTTTACCTTTACCACATATCAAGAACATTTACGGGTTTGAAAACTGTTTGTGGGACAGGCAACCAGATACGTCCAAAACTGGTGTGGGATTTGAACTTTTACTCTTCCCTGAACACTTAAAATCAACAGTTGTTAGATAACAATACTAACAGTTGCAAACTGTTAGTGTGAAAAACATTGAGTAATGAACAACTGTTAGTCCAAGTTAATCACTCCAATGTTTGAGATCAAAAAGTTAAATCTGCTCACATCAAATGCTTTAGTGAACAGATCAGCTAATTGATCATCAGTATGGATTTTCATAACTTGAATTAATTTCTTTTCATTGCAATCTCTTATGAAATGAAATCTGATTTCAATGTGCTTGGTTTTAGAATGCTTCACTGGATTATTAACTATGCTAATAGCACTGGTGTTATCAACATAAATAGGTGTATTTAAGAAAGATAAACCATAATCCAAAAGTTGATTTTGGATCCATAGAACTTGTGAACAGCAGCTTGAGGCAGCAACATATTCAGCCTCAGCTGTGGAAGTTGAAACAGTTGTTTGTTTCTTGCATTGCCATGAAACCAGCCTTGATCCAAAGAATTGACATCCTCCAGAGGTTGATTTTCTGTCCACATTGGCTCCACCATAGTCACTATCAGAATATGCCACCAAATCAAAAGGTGAATCTTTAGGATACCAAAGTCCCAATTTTGGTTGGCCTTTGAGGTATCTAAAGATCCTCTTCACAGCAAACAAGTGTGACATCTTCGGACTGCATTGAAATCTGGCACAAACACACACAACAAACATTATATCAGGTCTAGAAGCAGTTAAATACATTAATGAACCTATCATTGACCTATATAGATGTATGTCTACATCCTCCCCCTCAGAGTCTGCTCCCAACTGTTTGTGTGTCTCCATAGGAGTGCTTGCCAGTTTCACATCTTGATAGCCAAACTTGTCCAATATGTCTTTGACATACTTAGATTGGCTTAGAAAGATACCAGAGGGCTTCTGTTTCACTTGTAATCCCAAAAAAAATGTTAGTTTACCCATGGAACTCATCTGAAATCTTTTGTGCATAATGACTTCAAATTCTTTTCACAGGCTGTCATCAGTGGATCCAAAGATTATATCATCAACATAGATTTGCACAAGCAAAATCTCTGTTTTAACAATCTTAGTAAACAATGTTTTGTCAATTGTGCCTCTCTTAAAACCATTCTCAAGAAGGTAGGATGATAATGTCTCATACCAAGCTCTAGGAGCTTGATGTAGTCCATATAGAGCTTTATCCAACCTATATACCCTGTCAGGGTACTTTGAGTCTTCAAAGCCAGGGGGTTGACACACATATACCTCCTCATCAATAGTTCCATAAAGAAATGTAGACTTGACATCCATTTGATACACCTTAAATCCTTTGAAGCTTGCAAAGGAAAGAAATAGTCTAATGGCTTCAATCCTTGCAACAGGTGCAAAGACATCATCATAGTCTATTCCTTCCTCTTGTGTATAGCCCTGTGCAACCAGTCTTGCCTTATTCTTGATTACAATCCCTCTTTCATCTTTCTTGTTTCTGAACACCCACTTGGTGCCAATTACTCTTTTGCCTCTTGGAAGCTCAACCAACTTCCAAACTTGCTGAATTTGAAATTGTAAGAGCTCCTCTTGCATTGCTTCCATCCATGAAGGGTCTTTCAATGCCTCAATTGCTTTCTTTGGTTCTATTTGAGATAGAAAGCAAGCATTCACATCAAATTGGGCAAGATCCACACCACTGTTTTCATTTTGCAGCATATTCCTTGTTCTGATAGGAGTGGTTGGATCACCAATTATTTGTGATATTGGATGAATCTTGTGAACTCTTGATGTAGGAATGTTTTCTTCAGTCAGTTCATTCCCTAGATTAGACAGATCAAACTCACGTTCACTTGAATTTTCTGCATTATCACACACTTGATCAGCAACTGTTTGGGATGCAAAGTCAGTGTGTTGTTGAGGATCATGAGATTCCATGTCCTTTGAAGATTCAACATCAATCAATTGGAGTACTTGCCAGCTTCACATCTTGATAGCCAAACTTGTCCAATATGTCTTTGACATACTTAGATTGGCTTAGAAAAATACCAGTGGGCTTCTGTTTGACTTGTAATCCCAAGAAAAATGTGAGTTCACCCATTGAACTCATCTGAAACCTTTTGTGCATGATGACTTCAAATTCTTTGCACAAGCTGTCATCAGTGGATCCAAAGATTATATCATCAACATAGATTTGAACAAGCAAAATCTCTGTTTTAACAATCTTTGTAAACAATGTTTTTTCAATTGTGCCTCTCTTAAAACCATTCTCAAGAAGGTAGGATGATAATGTCTCATACCAAGCTCTAGGAGCTTGATGTAGTCCATATAGAGCTTTATCCAACCTATATACCTTGTCAGGGTACTTTGAGTCTTCAAAGCCAGGGGGTTGACACACATATACCTCCTCATCAATAGTTCCATAGAGAAAAGCAGACTTGACATCCATTTGATACACCTTAAATCCTTTGAAGCTTGCAAAAGCAAGAAATAGTCTAATGGCTTCAATCCTTGCAACAGGTGCAAAAACATCATCATAGTCTATTCCTTCCTCTTGTGTGTAGCCTTGTGCAACCAGTCTTGCCTTATTCTTGATTACAATCCCTCTTTCATCTTTCTTGTTTCTGAACACCCACTTGGTGCCAATTACTCTTTTGCCTCTTGGAAGCTCAACCAACTTCCAAACTTGCTGAATTTGAAATTGTAAGAGCTCCTCTTGCATTGCTTCCACCCATGAATGGTCTTTCAATGCTTCAATTGCTTTCTTTGGTTCTATTTGAGATAGAAAGCAAGCATTCACATCAAATTGGGCAAGATCCACACCACTGTTTTCATTTTGCAGCATATTCCTTGTTCTGATAGGAGTGGTTGGATTACAAATTATTTGTGATATTGGATGATTCTTGTGAACTCTTGATGTAGGAATGTTTTATTCAGTCAGTTCATTCCCTAGATTAGACAGATCAAACTCACATTCACTTGAATTTTCAGCATTATCACACACTTGATCAGCAACTGTTTGGGGTGCAGATTCAGTGTGTTGTTGAGGATCATGAGATTCCATGTCCTTTGAAGATTCAACATCAATCAATGGATCAACAGCATTGGAGAACTCTTGTTGAAGCATAGGAATCACAACAAAGTCTTCAGTAACTTTGTTTGAACCAACAGTTGTTGGTTTTGAGCTAACAGTTTCAAAACTGTTTGAACTAACAGTTTCAAAGCTGTTTGGGCTGTTGGAAACTGTTTGTTGATTTTTACCAACAGTTGTTGAGGTACTTACAGCTGTTTCAGTAGAATACTTAAAAGTGTAGTCCTATATAACAAGTGGATCAAGTATAATGTAGGATAGATTGAAGGTTTGCATGTTGAACTAGAGAGAATATGGTTTACACCATGAAAAACACATAGTTCATTTATTCATTATGCCCAAAACCTTAGGGATTACAACATGTCATATCCTTATATATACTCCATGAGTATATTACATAGAAACTCCTATTTCTATACAATATATGAATTTACATTCTCCCCCTTTGTATTGAAATAGGAGTGTACACGCCAGTAACCTAAGTCTTCCTTAGATTATATAAGCAGTTTTGGATGTAGCGTCCCACCAAATACATCAGTCGGAAACATTGTTTTATCTTGAGCCTTTGACAGCGGAAGCATAAACACTTTTGATGTGTTGGGAAGAATCTTCTTTTTGTCTCCCCCTACAATGTAGCTCAGATTGTTTCCATGTCTTCATAAGTCTGATAATCTTGACTCCCCCTAGACATGATATAGACTGATGTTTCTTTTTCTCTCTCCCCCTTGATTAGACACCCTCAACAACTGAATCAACAATGTAAAATTTCTTCACTTTTTATTCTCCCCCTCATGATGATTATAAGACTTTATGAGCATCATGCATAAAAGACATCACCATGAGATTCAGTTGCAAAAACATGGAAGAGGGGTGGGGAGGATCCTACACTTCAAGTCAAAATAATCTTCAACCATTCCCTGACTTGAATAGATACTTGAACCACTCTTGATCGTTGAGGAGTGATAATGATTTGATCTGAATTCTTAAAGATTTATAACTCTGTGTTGGATAGAATTTGATATTGGAGAATAATGTTGTCAAGTCTCCCAATACCGTGTAATCAACTTTGACCAAATCACCGCAAGATACAAAGATTATGAAATACATACGGGTGCAGATGAACTTGGGTACACATAAGTGGGTAGTTGACTTTGATATAATAATCAGTGAGTCGGATTCATCCTTATTCAAGAGCACCAAACGACAAGTAAGAAGCTAGCAAGCGCGCATGTAAAACAAAATTTTCTCAAAAACCTGAAGTAATAAGATGTCGGTCAATTCTTCAAATAATTTCACCAACACTGTGATCTGGGACGTCGGAAATGACTGATAAAAGATAACCAAGATTCAAAAGAAACAAGGGATGGATGACCAAAATCTGGTTTTGAGACCCAAAATTGGTGACACTAAGAAAGAAGACCCAAAAATTAGTTAAGAAAGCGCCGGATGACTAGACATAAGGGACTAGACATTCCAATACACGGTAACAATGACCATCACTCAAGTTAATGCCCGAATCTAGAAACATCAGAAAGATAACTGAAACTTTGAGAACTCCTAACTCAGCCAAAAAATCCAAACACAAGACTTAGGAATCAAGGTGATATGACAATTCAGTCACAACAACGACGACGGGGGTTCGGGGGCAGCGCCCCTGATAGCGGGGTCCAAGGGGTGGCAACCCCTGGCGGGGTCCAAGGGGCAGAGCCCCTGGCTGGGGTCGAAATCTAAAAATGATCAGAAATCTAAAAAAATTGAAAAATGAGTGTAATTCCGGGAGATCTTGAAATCCGAGAAAATAGGTAATTCCGATCACAGTGAGAATTCCGAGAAAAACAAGAAATCCAATTAGAACTATGGAATCAGATAAAAGTCTCGGAATCCGATCAAAGGTCTCGGAATCCGATCAAATTGTCTTGCAATCCGACAAAAGCTTAGAATCCAATCAAAATTCTCGGAATCCGATCAAAGTTCTCGGAATCCGATCAAAATTCTCGGAATCCGATCAAAGTTTATCGGAATCTGATCAAAAGTATTGGAATCCGATCAAAAGTATCGGAATCCGATCAAAACTCTCGGAATTCAGCAATTCCGACTGATTCAAAGGGCAATTCCGACCCCTTCAAGCCTGGAATTCCGACAACTTCAAGATCAACCCGCTCAGATTCAAAAATTTCGAATTTTT
This sequence comes from Pulicaria dysenterica, assembly GCA_947179395.2. Taxonomy (NCBI): domain Eukaryota; kingdom Viridiplantae; phylum Streptophyta; class Magnoliopsida; order Asterales; family Asteraceae; genus Pulicaria; species Pulicaria dysenterica. The sequence continues at coordinate 55,763,311 of OX359291.1, read as the reverse complement.
TCCCAAATCTGATTATTTCTTGTCCAGATCACTTTGCCTACCCCCGATTTACATTTCTCAAACAACAATTATCACAAACAACGATCAAATAAGCCAAATCGATCAAATTTCTTCAAGAACTTCGAAAACTCAAAAACTCAAAGATCTTCAATTTGGCCACTGATTTGTTATCCAATTGCAATGAAATCAAATGTCAAGTGTTCCATTATGCTTTGCGATCTTAATCCAATCAATTAACACTCAAAATCTTCATTTAATCTGTACTTTGATTTCAAACCCGAAAACACCCCTTTTTCTTCAAAAATCTTCAAAAATTCGACTTTTGATGTTGAATTCAGATCTAATCTTCACTCCTTTGGCTCTGATACCACTTGTTAGTCCCATATAACAAGTGGATCAAGTATAATGTAGGATAGATTGAAGGTTTGCATGTTGAACTAGAGAGAATATGGTTTACACCATGAAAAACACATAGTTCATTTATTCATTATGCCCAAAACCTTAGGGATTACAACATGTCATATCCCTATATATACTCCATGAGTATATTACATAGAAACTCCTATTTCTATATAGTATATTACAACAATATGAATTTACAGCTGTTTCAGTAGAATACTCAAAAGAAAGAGATTTAGACAATGCATCAATATCAAATAACCAATCATGCCCATTACCTGCAATATTGATCCTATTCTCATTGAAAGAGACATTCATACTCTCTTCTATGATTCTAGTGACATTGCTAAAAACTCTATAAGCTTTACTTTGAGTGGAGTATCCTACAAAGAAACCTTCTTCAGCCTTACTCTCAAACTTGCCTAATTGTGATTTGGTATTAAGGATAGTGCAAGGACAGCCAAATGGTTTGAAGAAGTTGATTAAAGGTTTTCTCTTGAGGAACAACTCATAAGGAGTTTTCCCTTTGGACTTGACTACTTGTACTCTATTCTGAACATAGCAGGCAGTGTTCACTGCTTCTGCCCAGAATGTCATTTGAAGCCTAGAATCAGCTAACATGGATCTAGCAGCCTCTATCAAAGTCCTATTCCTTCTCTCAGCAACTCCATTCTGTTGGGGAGTCCTAGGGGCACTAAACTGTCTTTCAATACCTTTACTTTCACAAAAACTGTTTAGCTCATAGTTCTTAAATTCAGAACCATTGTCAGATCTAATGACTTTCACCTTCAAATTAGATTGATTCTCAACCCTAAGAATAAGAGACTTAACTAACCCAGCAGTTTCATCTTTAGTTCTAAGAAATTGAACCCATGTAAATCTGGTGAAATCATCAACTACAACTAAATAGTAGGCTTTCTTACCTATGCTGATCACATATGTTGGACCAAAAAGATCCATATGCAAAAGTTGTAAAGGTGCAGCAATGGAAGAAACTTCTTTGGTCTTATAAGAAGTTTTGTGTTGCTTGCCTTTGAGACAAGCCACACAATGATCATCACATGAGAATTCTTTTTGGGGAAAACCTCTTACCAAACTGTTTTTAGCTAACAAGTTCATGGTTTTAAAGTTCATGTGACACATCCTTCTATGCCAAATGGCAGACTCATCATGAGATGCCTTTGAGAGAAAACAACTTAACACATTCTGTTTAGCAATTTTGTGTGTATCTAGACAGTATACATTATCCTTTCTAGGTGTTCTCAAAAGAACATCCTTCTCATTTAGTTTAAAATCTTTTGATAGGATAATGCATTCTGAATCTGTAAACAAAACTTTGTTTCCATTGTCACAGATTTGAGATACACTTAACAGATTATACTTAAGTTGTTCAACAAAGAAAACATCATTAAATGTAAGTGTACCGCCTTCACAGCTCCTTTACCTGTGATTTTTCCTCCCTTAGCATTTCCTCCAAATGCTACAAATCCACCATTGATGCTTCTGAAATCCTGCAAACAATGTGGATTTCCAGTCATGTGCCTTGAGCATCCACTATCCACATGCCAGATAGATCCATGATTGGCCCTATGAATGCTCTGCACAAATAAAATCAGTTAGTAGCAGGAAGTACCCAGGCCATGCAGGTCTTGGGTACACCATTCAAGTCATAATACTTAAACAGAGTTTGGTTCTTTTTGATTTCATCCAAATTAGATTTCTCTAATTTGTGTGAGGAATACTTTGTAAGAACATGTGGTTCCCAACTGTTGTGATTAACAAATGAGACCTTTGAACAAACAGTTGTTGTAGATGGTAAAACAGTTGAGTCATCATGTGACTTATTCTGTTTTGCAATTTGAGTACCAGTTTTACCCTCTTCAGAAACTGTTTGTTTCTGTAGTTTCACCCAAGCCAGACCAACAGTTTTTGGTTTTGATAAAACAGTTGTGGAACTGTTAGCCTGTTTTGGCGTAGTAGTTTTAGAACTGTTAATCTGCTTTGACTTAACAGTTTTAGAACTGTTATTTTGCCTTTTGAAACTTGGTTTTTTGGTGCTACACAGCTGTGGGTTATAATAACAGTCTTGAGCCAAGTGATTGGATCTCCCACATATATAGCACTTTTTAGCTTTCACAATAGGCAAACCAGTTCTTTGTGACCAGAACTGGTTCTTATTTCTTTGATTTCCTCTAACAGGTGCTGACTGAGGAAACTTTTGTACACCATGCTTTTGGCATGTGCATGCAGGCATTTCAGTATGCCTTTTTACAGATCTGAGTTTAGTCTGTGCTTTTGCAGCCTCCTTCTTGGGCTTTCCAACTACAACTTCATCAACCTTCACTTTTCCTTTTGACTTAACACTAACAGTTGAGCTGTTTGGGTTAGAACTGTTTGGGTTTCTTTTGGGACTGTTAGTGTAAAGGTGGGGACTGTTTGTAACAGTTGTGGAACTGCTTATAGAATGAACAGCTTTGGTCAGTTTTGGCTCATTGGTGAGGGGTTCAGTGGATGCTTTTACAAACACCACAGGTTGTAAAGATGATTTTGTGGGAATGGGCTCACAACAAATGTGATTTTCATATGGAATACCTTCATCCTTCTTCACAACTCCCTCATTCTTATCATCACTCACTGCATACACAACTCCTTCCTCATCACTTTCAAATTGTGGATTAGCTGACTTCAGTTCCTCTGGTAATGATTCATTAACATACCTATCAGCTACATCAGACATGGGAGTTATGTAGTTGTGATTGTATGAAGGTGGGGTCTGCTTATATCCTAAACCAGTTTTCACCTTGTCTCTGATTTGTGATTGTAACAAGGTTTCAAGTTTAAGATTTGTTGCCTTGAACATGCTCAGATCAATATCAACACCCTCCAACTTCTTGGTTAACACATGAACCTTACTTTTCTTCTCACTTAGCTTCTTTTTCAGACTATCAATCTCCTCTTGAAGCTGTTCTTTTCCCCACTTATGATATTTTCTATCATAATCCATTTGCAGTTCATTGGCTTGATAATCTTTTATTTTCTTTTCAAAGCTTTCAATGACTGCACTTGATTCATATCTCCTCTCCTCCATTTTGCTTAGAGCAGCACACATTTTCTTATTGTGCTCTCTAAACCTTTTAATAATAGCTCTACATTCACTAGGACATAGTTTAGAAGATACCTGAATGTCCTCAGATTCTGGTGAATCCAACTTGATGGAGGAGTCAGTCAATGCCATCAAAGCTTTGTTGTTTGTGGCCTCTTCTGCTTGATCACTCCAATCAAGTCCATGGCCTTCTTGTGAGACCAATGCTGAGGAGGTTTGATTCTGAGTTGGCCTCTGACCTTGATTCTGGACTTGTCCACCAGATCTGCACTCTCTTGCAAAGTGGCCAAGCTGTTGACATTTGAAGCATCTCAACTTTGACTTGTCGAATCCAGCCTTGCCATCAGCTCTGAAATTCATGTTTTGCCTTCCAGTCCTTTTGATGAACCTCTTGGCTCTAACAGTAAGCATGTCCATCTACCATTTGAGATCCATCTCCTCAAGATCATCAGGGTGCACTTGTTCATATCTAGTCCAACAGCAGAACTAGTACCTGCACAACTATCAAAAGAGTTAGTTAATGAATGGTTTGATTCCATACCTGAGGATGACAGGAGAGCAGCATTGTGGCTAGGGACAACAATTTTTCTTTTTCCCTCTATCACTCCCTCAAACACTATCAAACTATTATAGAGGTCATCTAACTCTATGTCTTCAAGAGAATCCTTAGTCCTCAATTGTGCAGCAAACACAGTCCATTCATCACCTAGAGACCTAAGAAACTTTCTATTTATCTCATCTTGATCAAGCCTAACCTTAGCACTCTCTAGTTGGCTTACCAACTTGTAAAACCTATCAAATATTTGGGTGATGCTCTCATTCTTTCCACTGGTGAAGTTCTCATAGGCTTGTTTAAGGAGATCTCTTTGGTTTCTCTTAGAGCTAGCATTCCCAGCAAACCTCTTTTCCAGAGCATTCCAAAGTTCATGAGCATCATCAAATTTCTTGAATTGATGTTGATACTCATTGGGAATTGTAATCTGGAGGATGCTGAGAGCTTTCATCTCAATCACTCTCTCTTTCTTTTCAGCATCTGTCTTTGGTGGTGGCTTCTTCTTTGGTTTTCCAGTCTCATCCAGATCAACAGGGGTAGTGGGAACAGTTTCAATGATTTCCCAAACAGCATAGTCCATTAATTGGACATGCTGCTTGATTCTCAGTTTCCATATCTCAAAATCAGTTGGTTTGAGCATGGGAACACGAATGTTTGACCCAGAGCCATTGTTATCAGAAGATCCACCAGAATCCATTAAAACAAAGTGATTTGAAAACAGTTTTAAAGAACAAAGCAAGATTGAAGCAAAACCTTCAACTGGTTATTCCTCAATCTCCAAGTTTTATAGAATATATAATATAAGGAGAAAAGCCATAGAAGAATCAATTCATGTCTCATTTGATGAAGACACTTTTGATCATGCTGATAAAAGTCAAGATGACTTAGTCAGTCTGAGTGAGCTTGAAAGGCCTAAGGAAACCAACTTATCAAATCCTATGTATGTCATAGGAGATGATAGTGATGATGATGTATGTTCATTAAAGAAATCATCACAAACTCCAAAGGATTCTCAAGCTGAGAAAGATGATGAGTTCATAAACCCCTTTGGAGCTGAAGTCGCTTAGAATGAAGATCTTGGTGATCAACAGTTTGTCGAAAATGCTGCTGTTGAGACTGAGGATGTGTGTTCACCTCAGAGCTCTCAACATCACTTAGATTCAGAACCAGACTCTCCATCTACAACATTCAAATTCCTTAAAGATCATCCTTAAGATCAAATTATTGTAAATGTCCAAGAAAAGGTCATGACCAGATCTAAGACTACAGCTAACTATGCTGCTTACTTTGGTTTCCTATCTCAAATGGAACCAAAGAAGACTGAAGAATCCTTAGAGGATGAGGATTGGATTGAAGCTATGCAAGAGGAATTAAATGAGTTTGAGAGAAACGAAGTCTGGAAACTTGTCCCTGCTCCCAAAGATCATTCAATTATAGGCACTAAGTGGGTCTATAGAAATAAAATGGATAAGGATGGAGTGATAGTTAGGAACAAAGCAAGGCTGGTAGCACAAGGATATAAGCAAGAGGAAGGAATTGATTATGATGAGACCTTTGCCTCTGTTGCTAGAATTGAAGCCATAAGGCTGTTCCTGGCTTATGCAACCTATAAAGACTTCAAAGTCTATCAAATGGATGTGAAAAGTGCTTTTCTTAATGGAAAACTTCAGGAGGAAGTCTATGTGAAACAACCTCCTGGATTTTTAAGTTCAAAGTTTCCACATCATGTCTATAAGTTGGACAAGGCTTTGTATGGTCTTAAACAAGCTCCAAGAGCTTGGTATGATACACTGTCCACTTATCTACTATCCATGGATTTCACTAGATTGAGTATAGATAAGACACTCTTTATTAAAAAGAGTAAAGGACATGTGATTCTTGTACAAATCTATGTGGATGACATTATCTTTGGTTCTACCAATGAATCTCTGTGTGAGTGGTTTTCTAAAATAATGTCACAAATGACAGGATCGGATATAAATTATATCAAATAACAAGAACTAACTTTTGAATAACAAATCAGAGTTGAATAAAAAGTTAATCGTTAACTCTGATCACAATCAACTAAGAAGTTGCGGAATCACACTTAATTAATTAAAGAAGGTTTTGAACACAAAGCAATTCAATCAAACAGTAGTTTTATTGATTAATCAGAATGATGACAATAGCAAACTTCACCCCCAATCTAACTTATTATGTTAGACGAAGAACACAGATTGTTCTTGGGTTTCAAAGAGAAACTTAGAGGCTTAGCACTATTCTGAAAGCAAATTACAACTTGAAGAATGAATGCAAAAACTTAATCAATGAGTACGTATATATTATAAATTCTAATCTAGCATTTATATACTCCTTGATCTTCCTTGATTTGCTGACAGTTAGGTAATCTTCTATCTTCTGAGATAATCTTGATGATCTTCCAAATATTTCGAGATATCCACAAAGATAGGGTTTTCCATATTTAGCTCAACCGAAACTGTTCATTGGATGCAACAGTTTTGGTTCTTCTAACAGTCTTCGGCTTCAAGGTCTTCAAACAGTAGTAGTAGTTTGTACTAACAGTTCTGAACTCTATATAACAGCTTTGAAGTTCAAAACAACTGTTGGTTACAACTGTTTTCACAATCTTCACTAACAGTTCTAAACTGTTTCTTAACCAATTCTTCTAACAGTTTCGAACTGTCTTCCCAACATCCATTAACAGTCTTAACCGTTCTGATTTTTGCATGTATAACAGTTTCAATGACTTAGCCAATTTCCCAACAACAAAAGTACAAGATGAGTATGATGGGTGAGATGACATATTTCCTAGGCCTACAAATTCAACAAAAGCCTGAAGGAATATTCATCAATCAAAGCAAGTATGTTCTTGATTTGATAAAGAAATATGGTTTTGATTCGAGTTCAACCATGAAAATACCCATGTCACCAGCTGTCAAGCTGAGTAAAGACTCTGATGGTAAATCTGTGTGTCAGTCTACCTATAGAGGAATGATAGGTTCATTACTCTATTTGACATCTAGTAGACCTGATATCATGTTTGGTACATGTGTCTGTGCAAGATATCAGGTAGATCCTAAAGAATCACATCTTCAAGCTGTGAAAAGGATCTTTAGGTACCTTAAAGGTACACCAAATCTAGGTCTTTGGTATCCAAAGGATTCTGGATTTGAATTAGTTGGTTTTTCTGATGCTGACTATGCTGGGTGCAAGTTAGATAGAAAATCAACAATTGGAGGATGTCAATTACTTGGAGGTAAACTAGTAAGCTGGACTAGTAAGAAACAGAACTCAGTCACTACTTCAATTGCTGAAGCTGAGTATGTTGCAGCTGGAAGTTGTTGTGCTCAAATCCTTTGGATGCAGCATCAACTTCAAGACTTTGGCATGAGTTTCAAGAAAAATCCTATCTTCTGTGATAACCAAAGTGCAATAGCCATCACTTACAATCCAGTCTTCCACTCAAGAACCAAGCACATTGAAATTAGACATCACTTCATTAGGGACATCGTGGAAAAAGGTAAAGTTAACATTAACTTTATCTCCACAGATGACCAATTAGCAGACATTTTTACTAAACCACTTGATGAGAAGATGTTTATGTATCTGCTAAGTAAATTGGGTATGCTCAACCCCTAGCTAAGTGTCTAGAATCTGGGTTTTTCAGTTTGACAAAGAGTAAGTGTCTTAAGCTGAGTGCACAGTTTATAAATGAGTTTTCATAAACTGTATAACAAGTCAAGCTGAATGATTAGTTCACACGTTTGGTGAGTTCCAAACATATTCTAACTACTTAGTGTAGTTATGGTAAAGTTTGAGTCAGTCTCAAACAACTGACTAAGTGTCATTGAGTCTGAACTATGTGCTTCACTCAACCTGAGTGATATGTTCACACGTTTGGTTGGCACCAACCAAGTTTTAAACTATTCAGTGTAGTTAGAAACAAGTTTGAGTCAGTCTCAAACAACAATTGACTCAGTGTCATTAAGTTTGTGCTGTGTGCTCTACTCAAGCTGAGTATCAATCTTAAGCTGAGTACTGACCTCAAGCTGAGTGCTTGAATCAAGCTGAGTGCTTGACTTAAACTGAGTAATAAGTTTACTCAGCTTGGTGTGTCCAAACTATGATTTAATTACTGAGTGTAATTACTTCATATGCAGGTGCGTATTTGAGTAAGTCTCAAAATCGCGTATTATACTAATTCATTATTGGTGTAATACAACAGTGTTTATAATCTTATTATGTGTTAATATTATTATTATACACTTGTATCCGTTGGTGAATGATGTGTTTCCACCCTCTAAATGTTACATCAAGCCGTAATTTACCGGCGTAACGGATTAAAAAGGAATTCCAACGGTAATTTTTCTCTCTCCTCAAAAAGGTATATATAACGACTTTACCCGCATTTTAGAGGTTTACGCTTAAACTTCCCATCTATAAACCTTTCATCTGCTTATATACCTCTCTACAAATTTGCTAAGTGCAATCTTCTGTTCCATTGATTTCGAAACCCTAACTCGCTCAGTGCAACGCTCTTTGCTCTGTGCAACGACATTTTCTTACTCAGTGTCATTTTCAAACTTTCACGATGGAAGGAACCACTCTTATTCTAAGTGATAGAATAGTTAGGGGTGCTGCTTTAAAAAACAACGGATTTCCGCTGATCAAAATTAATAATCAGCGTGCCTGCCTTGCTATTCCTCCAAGGAAACAGGGCAGAGGTTATGAAATCTGGATAGCCTACATCCGGAAATGCCCTTTGGTATTTGCCTTCATTGGAGCACCTGCTCATATTGCTCCGAAACATCTTTTGGAGTTCTGGTACACATGCACTTTCAACCAGAACAGGGGAGAGATAACAGGCACTGTTCTAAATGGCAATCGAACAGTGGCCCTCACGGTTCAACGGCTGAGGGATGTTCTTCAACTCCCTGTTCAAGATGTGTTCGAGCCCACCGTGACTAGACAAGTGGCGAGATCAGTTCTACCTCAAATAGGTCACCCTCACACTGAAGGGGTGATTAAGAAGGTTACTTTCCCAACCAGCTGGGGCTTCATGGTGTCAACAGTGGTACGTTCACTGGGGACTAAAGTTGGTAGCTTGGACCAAGTTAACGAGTTTGAAATTCAGCTGCTATACAACATGTTCTTTGATAGACGTATCGGCTATGCGCAACTTATTTTCAACGAGCTCAAAGTCCAAGTACTGAAGACCACCAGGGACCTCCATGTGCCATTCATATGGTACTTGTCCTTGGTGCTTGAAGTTGAGTTGGGGGATTTATATGGAGCTGGATGGGATGTGTTCCCTGTTCCAACTCTCAGCCCCAAGATGTTTAATTAGCAGACATTTTTACTAAACCACTTGATGAGAAGATGTTTATGTATCTGCTAAGTAAATTGGGTATGCTCAACCCCTAGCTAAGTGTCTAGAATCTGGGTTTTTCAGTTTGACAAAGAGTAAGTGTCTTAAGCTGAGTGCACAGTTTATAAATGAGTTTTCATAAACTGTATAACAAGTCAAGCTGAATGATTAGTTCACACGTTTGGTGAGTTCCAAACATATTCTAACTACTTAGTGTAGTTATGATACAGTTTGAGTCAGTCTCAAACAACTGACTAAGTGTCATTGAGTCTGAACTATGGGCTTCACTCAAGCTGAGTGATATGTTCACACGTTTGGTTGGCACCAACCAAGTTTTAAACTACTCAGTGTAGTTAGAAACAAGTTCGAGTCAGTCTCAAACAACAATTGACTCAGTGTCATTAAGTTTGTGCTGTGTGCTCTACTCAAGCTGAGTATCAATCTTAAGCTGAGTACTGACCTCAAGCTGAGTGCTTGAATCAAGCTGAGTGCTTGACTTAAACTGAGTAATAAGTTTACTCAGCTTGGTGTGTCCAAACTATGATTTAATTACTGAGTGTAATTACTTCATATGCAGGTGCATATTTGAGTAAGTCTCAAAATCGCGTATTATACTAATTCATTATTGGTGTAATACAACAGTGTTTATAATCTTATTATGTGTTAATATTATTATTATACACTTGTATCCGTTGGTGAATGATGTGTTTCCACCCTCTAAATGTTACATCAAGCCGTAATTTACCGGCGTAACGGATTAAAAAGGAATTCCAACGGTAATTTTTCTCTCTCCTCAAAAAGGTATATATAACGACTTTACCCGCATTTTAGAGGTTTACGCTTAAACTTCCCATCTATAAACCTTTCATCTGCTTATATACCTCTCTACAAATTTGCTAAGTGCAATCTTCTGTTCCATTGATTTCGAAACCCTAACTCGCTCAGTGCAACGCTCTTTGCTCTGTGCAACGACATTTTCTTACTCAGTGTCATTTTCAAACTTTCACGATGGAAGGAACCACTCTTATTCTAAGTGATAGAATAGTTAGGGGTGCTGCTTTAAAAAACAACGGATTTCCGCTGATCAAAATTAATAATCAGCGTGCCTGCCTTGCTATTCCTCCAAGGAAACAGGGCAGAGGTTATGAAATCTGGATAGCCTACATCCGGAAATGCCCTTTGGTATTTGCCTTCATTGGAGCACCTGCTCATATTGCTCCGAAACATCTTTTGGAGTTCTGGTACACATGCACTTTCAACCAGAACAGGGGATAGATAACAGGCACTGTTCTAAATGGCAATCGAACAGTGGCCCTCACGGTTCAACGGCTGAGGGATGTTCTTCAACTCCCTGTTCAAGATGTGTTCGAGCCCACCGTGACTAGACAAGTGGCGAGATCAGTTCTACCTCAAATAGGTCACCCTCACACTGAAGGGGTGATTAAGAAGGTTACTTTCCCAACCAGCTGGGGCTTCATGGTGTCAACAGTGGTACGTTCACTGGGGACTAAAGTTGGTAGCTTGGACCAAGTTAACGAGTTTGAAATTCAGCTGCTATACAACATGTTCTTTGATAGACGTATCGGCTATGCGCAACTTATTTTCAACGAGCTCAAAGTCCAAGTACTGAAGACCACCAGGGACCTCCATGTGCCATTCATATGGTACTTGTCCTTGGTGCTTGAAGTTGAGTTGGGGGATTTATATGGAGCTGGATGGGATGTGTTCCCTGTTCCAACTCTCAGCCCCAAGATGTTTAATTAGCAGACATTTTTACTAAACCACTTGATGAGAAGATGTTTATGTATCTGCTAAGTAAATTGGGTATGCTCAACCCCTAGCTAAGTGTCTAGAATCTGGGTTTTTCAGTTTGACAAAGAGTAAGTGTCTTAAGCTGAGTGCACAGTTTATAAATGAGTTTTCATAAACTGTATAACAAGTCAAGCTGAATGATTAGTTCACACGTTTGGTGAGTTCCAAACATATTCTAACTACTTAGTGTAGTTATGGTACAGTTTGAGTCAGTCTCAAACAACTGACTAAGTGTCATTGAGTCTGAACTATGTGCTTCACTCAACCTGAGTGATATGTTCACACGTTTGGTTGGCACCAACCAAGTTTTAAACTATTCAGTGTAGTTAGAAACAAGTTTGAGTCAGTCTCAAACAACAATTGACTCAGTGTCATTAAGTTTGTGCTGTGTGCTCTACTCAAGCTGAGTATCAATCTTAAGCTGAGTACTGACCTCAAGCTGAGTGCTTGAATCAAGCTGAGTGCTTGACTTAAACTGAGTAATAAGTTTACTCAGCTTGGTGTGTCCAAACTATGATTTAATTACTGAGTGTAATTACTTCATATGCAGGTGCGTATTTGAGTAAGTCTCAAAATCGCGTATTATACTAATTCATTATTGGTGTAATACAACAGTGTTTATAATCTTATTATGTGTTAATATTATTATTATACACTTGTATCCGTTGGTGAATGATGTGTTTCCACCCTCTAAATGTTACATCAAGCCGTAATTTACCGGCGTAACGGATTAAAAAGGAATTCCAACGGTAATTTTTCTCTCTCCTCAAAAAGGTATATATAACGACTTTACCCGCATTTTAGAGGTTTACGCTTAAACTTCCCATCTATAAACCTTTCATCTGCTTATATACCTCTCTACAAATTTGCTAAGTGCAATCTTCTGTTCCATTGATTTCGAAACCCTAACTCGCTCAGTGCAACGCTCTTTGCTCTGTGCAACGACATTTTCTTACTCAGTGTCATTTTCAAACTTTCACGATGGAAGGAACCACTCTTATTCTAAGTGATAGAATAGTTAGGGGTGCTGCTTTAAAAAACAACGGATTTCCGCTGATCAAAATTAATAATCAGCGTGCCTGCCTTGCTATTCCTCCAAGGAAACAGGGCAGAGGTTATGAAATCTGGATAGCCTACATCCGGAAATGCCCTTTGGTATTTGCCTTCATTGGAGCACCTGCTCATATTGCTCCGAAACATCTTTTGGAGTTCTGGTACACATGCACTTTCAACCAGAACAGGGGAGAGATAACAGGCACTGTTCTAAATGGCAATCGAACAGTGGCCCTCACGGTTCAACGGCTGAGGGATGTTCTTCAACTCCCTGTTCAAGATGTGTTCGAGCCCACCGTGACTAGACAAGTGGCGAGATCAGTTCTACCTCAAATAGGTCACCCTCACACTGAAGGGGTGATTAAGAAGGTTACTTTCCCAACCAGCTGGGGCTTCATGGTGTCAACAGTGGTACGTTCACTGGGGACTAAAGTTGGTAGCTTGGACCAAGTTAACGAGTTTGAAATTCAGCTGCTATACAACATGTTCTTTGATAGACGTATCGGCTATGCGCAACTTATTTTCAACGAGCTCAAAGTCCAAGTACTGAAGACCACCAGGGACCTCCATGTGCCATTCATATGGTACTTGTCCTTGGTGCTTGAAGTTGAGTTGGGGGATTTATATGGAGCTGGATGGGATGTGTTCCCTGTTCCAACTCTCAGCCCCAAGATGTTTAATTAGCAGACATTTTTACTAAACCACTTGATGAGAAGATGTTTATGTATCTGCTAAGTAAATTGGGTATGCTCAACCCCTAGCTAAGTGTCTAGAATCTGGGTTTTTCAGTTTGACAAAGAGTAAGTGTCTTAAGCTGAGTGCACAGTTTATAAATGAGTTTTCATAAACTGTATAACAAGTCAAGCTGAATGATTAGTTCACACGTTTGGTGAGTTCCAAACATATTCTAACTACTTAGTGTAGTTATGGTACAGTTTGAGTCAGTCTCAAACAACTGACTAAGTGTCATTGAGTCTGAACTATGTGCTTCACTCAACCTGAGTGATATGTTCACACGTTTGGTTGGCACCAACCAAGTTTTAAACTATTCAGTGTAGTTAGAAACAAGTTTGAGTCAGTCTCAAACAACAATTGACTCAGTGTCATTAAGTTTGTGCTGTGTGCTCTACTCAAGCTGAGTATCAATCTTAAGCTGAGTACTGACCTCAAGCTGAGTGCTTGAATCAAGCTGAGTGCTTGACTTAAACTGAGTAATAAGTTTACTCAGCTTGGTGTGTCCAAACTATGATTTAATTACTGAGTGTAATTACTTCATATGCAGGTGCGTATTTGAGTAAGTCTCAAAATCGCGTATTATACTAATTCATTATTGGTGTAATACAACAGTGTTTATAATCTTATTATGTGTTAATATTATTATTATACACTTGTATCCGTTGGTGAATGATGTGTTTCCACCCTCTAAATGTTACATCAAGCCGTAATTTACCGGCGTAACGGATTAAAAAGGAGTTCCAACGGTAATTTTTCTCTCTCCTCAAAAAGGTATATATAACGACTTTACCCGCATTTTAGAGGTTTACGCTTAAACTTCCCATCTATAAACCTTTCATCTGCTTATATACCTCTCTACAAATTTGCTAAGTGCAATCTTCTGTTCCATTGATTTCGAAACCCTAACTCGCTCAGTGCAACGCTCTTTGCTCTGTGCAACGACATTTTCTTACTCAGTGTCATTTTCAAACTTTCACGATGGAAGGAACCACTCTTATTCTAAGTGATAGAATAGTTAGGGGTGCTGCTTTAAAAAACAACGGATTTCCGCTGATCAAAATTAATAATCAGCGTGCCTGCCTTGCTATTCCTCCAAGGAAACAGGGCAGAGGTTATGAAATCTGGATAGCCTACATCCGGAAATGCCCTTTGGTATTTGCCTTCATTGGAGCACCTGCTCATATTGCTCCGAAACATCTTTTGGAGTTCTGGTACACATGCACTTTCAACCAGAACAGGGGATAGATAACAGGCACTGTTCTAAATGGCAATCGAACAGTGGCCCTCACGGTTCAACGGCTGAGGGATGTTCTTCAACTCCCTGTTCAAGATGTGTTCGAGCCCACCGTGACTAGACAAGTGGCGAGATCAGTTCTACCTCAAATAGGTCACCCTCACACTGAAGGGGTGATTAAGAAGGTTACTTTCCCAACCAGCTGGGGCTTCATGGTGTCAACAGTGGTACGTTCACTGGGGACTAAAGTTGGTAGCTTGGACCAAGTTAACGAGTTTGAAATTCAGCTGCTATACAACATGTTCTTTGATAGACGTATCGGCTATGCGCAGCTTATTTTCAACGAGCTCAAAGTCCAAGTACTGAAGACCACCAGGGACCTCCATGTGCCATTCATAAGGTACTTGTCCTTGGTGCTTGAAGTTGAGTTGGGGGATTTATATGGAGCTGGATGGGATGTGTTCCCTGTTCCAACTCTCAGCCCCAAGATGTTTAACAATGACATCTTCCCTGAGCAAGAGGGTCTGAGTGGTCCAATGCTCTTGGTGGTTGAGGGAGTTTCATCTGCAAGTGAAGATGAGGGATCACCTCAAGGGGGAGCTTCCTACGCTGACACGGAGGTTTAAGCAGAGCACTCTGCTCAAGCTGAACCAGCAACCATTGAAGCTGCTTCTGGTAAGACCTCTCCACTCTCTCTTTCTTCTCACTATTCTCCATCGGTTTTTGGAGATAAGGCTGTGGTAAGCCCAACCCAGTTTATCTAATCTCCTCCACCTTCATTCCATATACAATCCCAATCTGAAGCTGCACCTAGTATGCCCACTGCTGCTAGGGAGAATATCCGCACCTATACTCGTAAAACTGCCATAGGTGGTGCCACTCCTAAAGGCATCATTGGAGCTGAGATCACACTGATCCCTCCACGGGCAGGAGTTAAGGGGGAGACACATTCTCTTAAGGTGTCAACCTCAAGGCTCATATCAACCCAATAGCCAATACCGGGTGTGGTGTCTACTCAGCTCACACTTACTCGAGCCATGGGAGAGCCTATTACCGTGCCTGAGCAGACACACTTAGGTAACATTGATAGAATGACCAATCCCCAGGGTCAATCACCCCCCTCCAAACCAATTCGCCAACCATCAACCCATACAGTTCACGTTTCGAGCACAATTACTTCTCTTCACTTCTCACACCCTATTGCACGACCTGCCAATGTTTCATCTTCAAACCAGGGTGATTCACCGGGTCAAGACTCTGGTGCAAATGAGTTTGAAGGTAAACAACAACCTTTGGATGATGCACCCAAATTCCAACCTTCTCAGGCTGACTTAGATGACTTGCTGAATTTCTTTAAAGGTCAGTTTGACAAATTGCATCTCAAAAGAAAGAAATCAAAGAAGAATATGTTGATGATTCTTGATAATTTGGATGAGGAGGTGCTTCAATTGAAATCTGCAGTTGCTGGCCTACAACATCAAAAGACTTCGACCCCGATTGATGATGAAAAAAAGGGGGAGAAGGTTCAAGAAGCTGAAGCTGAGTTAGTCAAAGCTGAAGCTTTACTATTATTGGCAGAGGGAGCATATCAGATTGAGGGGGAGAAAGAAACAGAGAAAGAACCTGAGCTGACTGAGAAGGCAAAAGGCAAAAGACCAGTAGTAGTAAGCTCAGATGAATCAGAAACTCCTCAACAGAAAAGAAGGAAAATGATTCTAAGTGAATCATCAGCCTCGGATGAAGACTCTGCAGATAAAATGACATTACAAGAGAGAGCTTCACTGATGGCAGTTAGAAGATTAGAACAAGAGGAAACTGATCAGCTTAGGATATCTGTCGATGAGCTGAGAAGAAGACAAATGGATGTTCAAGCTGAGTTAGCAGAGGAGAAAGAGAGAAGAGAAAGAGCTTGGGCTGAACAAATCAAGAAGCAGAATGAAGAGCTTTATAGACTCAGACTACCAATCATGCCCAAGGAGGAAGAAGTAGAGGAGCTTCCTATCCAAGATCAAACTGAGGAAGAAGATATAACTAAATGTTATGAAAAACTGTACTTCTCTTCTCAGATTGATTTACTCAAGTTGAATTTAGTTCAAGGGATCATCATCATGGAGTTCGTCTTAAAGAATGGTGAAATATCTTCTCTGGAGCTGAATCAACTTGATAAGCTGGGTTATGAAGAGTGGAAGCAAGTAGCTATTATTATCAAGCAGATGGAAAAGTCCTCTGCAAGGAATTAAGTCAAAGATGAAATTCTAAGAATACTTGCTAAAGCTGATGCGATGCAAATCATACCCAGATCAGAGATAGCTACCCTAGTGACTTCCTTTCACAAAATAGGAAAGGACAAACTGAAAAAGCCAGCTGGTTTAGCAAAAGCAAACAAGGACAGTCTTGCTTTTCCTGAAGGCATAGAGTTTCAAGAGAATACATATGTTGAAAAGCCTCAGAAAGGGTTCATGTACTTGGACAGAAATGGTGAAAAATGCTTCCAGGCTAATGCATCAATTTATACATGTGGGGTATCTCAAGTATTTGCTCCAAGACAAATTATTGAAATGACTGAACAAAAGGATCAGCTTCAACATTTACCTAACCTGCAAGAAATCCTTGAAGAAATTAACAAGGAGATAAAGGAATTTGAAGAGCTGCATGCTCAATAGATTGGTTCTATTATAAATTAGATTAGTCTGTAAAAACTTAGTGTGCATGATCTAAGTGATCAAGTATTTTGTATTATGATCAGTTCAATTAATACAAGTATGAAGTTTGATATGTTCAACTGTGTTGTGATGTGTTCATATTTAATTCTGATAAGTTCAGCAAAATGAATAACAAATAAGTTCTTATTCATAAGTTGGTGTGTTTCAATTTAAATTGATAAGTTCAATTAAAATTTGATTAGTTCAAATTTAAAATCTTGATAAGTTTAAGATTTACAATATAATTCTGTTAAACAAACTTAAGAACTGTTTGATGGTTTTGTCATCATCAAATAGGGGGAGTTTGTTGGGAAAATGATCTCATCAGTTAAGATTTGATGAGACAAAGTTAAGTTTGTAAGATATGTTCTACGTATAACTTAAACAGAATTATGAAGCTTAGTCAGACTGAACACTCATAGTGATTCAGACTGAGTACAAGCTGAATGTAAACTGAGCATATGTTCGACCAGTTTATACTATACCTTAGTTAGTTTATTATTGTGTTTGATAAGCTGTGTATGTCACATAAGGTATATATCAAGAATTCAGCTTGATATGTTTCAAGCTGAGTGACTCAGCTCAGAAGTAGATTCAGCTCGACAGAGTTACTAAATATGTTTTATTTAACTCTTTGGACTTCTAAGGATGAGTTAATAATTATACATGTTAGTCCATGTTTGTTTTCGAGTGTGTTATCGAAGAACTCAGCTTGATGAGTTTAAAGCTGAGTAACTCAGTCCGACTAAAGAAGTCAGTTTAAAGATGATTTAAATGTGTTTTAAATTTATCTTTTATCTCTCTAATTCTACGGCGTGGATAAGAAGACTCTAGAATCAAGATTGAAGATTGAAGACTCAAGATAAAAAGATTCAAGATTCAAGATTCCGAGTTATCCGATAGTTAGTTAGCAAATGAGGATTAGTCCAGTTTGTTAGGAACCGTAGCAACAAGATTATAAATACTTATCTCCTGATAAGTTTAGAGGTACGACTTCTACTACGACGTAGAAAACAACTAGGTGTTGTAGAGCCAAAACCTCACCTCACCGTATGTGTTACGATTCTTGAATCACTGTTTGTAAGTTCAACGTGATCAAGAAATTCACAGATTGCCAAACCATTTGTGTGTTTGAATTGTCACATCAGTTGTGATATTGGTAAGTAATCATTAGTTGATTCAATATGTGTAAATCCTGTTTAGAGAGTCGTCAGTATCTATAATCATAAGTTGATTATATATAACTAAGTTTGAGAGATTGAGAGATTTATATTAAGTGATTATATATCAAGAGTTGCTTACTTGATAGTTATTGTAATCATCTTCTTATTCAAAGCATTGTAATCATGTTCTTAATAAAAGAATTCAATTGATTGTGGTTTGATTTATTTTGTGTAGCACTTTTATTTGATTTGTTCAATTTCCGCAGAAAGTGTATTCAACCCCCCTCCCTTCTACACACTGTTGCTTGTTGTTATTCTCACCAAGGGACCAACATTATCTGTTAGCTATTTAAAGCTAGTGAGCATAAGATAGCATAATCAGTAATATAAACATATCACATATCATCAACATATCAAATAGTGCTATCCTAGCATCTCGCGATGAGCTGGCACAGCCAGAAGGAAGCATAATCTTGCAGGGTAGCGAGCCCGGCTCAACACTCCTAACTGGGGAAACCAGACACATCAACCGCGCTGGTGGGTGAGCGGGTAGCGGTCCACTGTTTTGTTATGAAGCCATCAACTCCATAGGGTACAGCGGGAAACTGACCCTCTTTTAACGCACGAGGAACATTGGGTTAACCAAACCCTAAATACCTATCCATGTACCGTTGAAGCTATCATCGACCCGCAGGCCTCAAGGCATCCCAGACCGCATGCTGGTCTTGATTAGGGACTATAAATAGCCCCCATATCTCGGATCTGATCACAAACACATAACTGGCCCATTCTGGGCCTCATAGCACGCATATCATAACCATATAATATCCATGGTTCAATCCATACATGCTTCTTGCATAAACATAATCATATCATAGTCATGATTCAATTCTTGCATATTTCATATACATTACATATCATGGCATTATTTGTATATACTAATAATATGTAATATAGTTATATTAATTCTAATGTTATCCGACACTCACCTGAGAGACTATAACAAACAGACGTAATGTTTGGGATCGTCTTGTTCTTCGGGTTCACCTATAATAGAATACTTATGTTTAGTTACTTCGCACAAGTATAATTGATATGAGCGTTTAGGTGCGGACCGGATTTCACAACGGTACAAATGCACACGGCACGGCTGGGCAGAGAACCCATCGCGTGTAGCAAGATGTGCTGGTAAGACCGATGATTTATATCGAACACGGGTAAGCGTAAAAGCTATGGCTACTCTTATTCCAAACTGCTGTCTAGTTAGATAGATAGGTGATGATAAAAATAAACTAAATACTAGGCAGGAAAAGTAAATAAAGCAGGAAAGAAAGTGCCAAGTCACGAATCCTCCAAATCAATATTAATAGTAGCATTAGTTAATCCGGTTATAAAATGAATGGAATTATTAAGATGATTTCTAAAGTTGATTCGGTACCAATCGTTTATCAATTTATAACAATCTTAAGATAACTCTGATTTAATCCCTGTATTATAAAAACACTGGTTAGATAAAACCTTGCTTCCCGGGTGTTATCCCGTTTTACTTAAAAGGTAAGTATTTATCTTCTAATGAAATAATAGACAGGATAATTACCATTGTCTGTCAACATCCGGTAAGAAGATATATATTTAGATATTAAGATAATATATCAGTTCAACACCTCAAGTGGATCTATGAGCAAATGTCCCTGTATACACATACCAGACTTATACGTATCATACACCTCAAGTGGGTCCATGAGCAAATGCATATAAATGTGAGTCTGTTTGTATATATATGTATAAGGATACATATATCCTAAGCAAATGGTTTTTCAACACTTACAATGCCGAATACGCGCATGAACTGATAGTTTTATACAAAATAGCTAATTATAATGTTTCATTATTTCAGAAATACCAAGTCTTAAATAAAATCATCACAATATAATCCTACGCATAACAACTACATAATTATATCAATTCGTATTCATTGTAACGAAGCGAAAATAAAGGAAAGAGAATACCAGTTCGTATTATACAAGGTAGAAATACATCTGGACATCATCCTGACTCGTACAAACTTGCTGGAACTCGTTTCCGAAGAAAGAAAAACAACTACAGCTACGAAAATTACAAACCTACACTACAAACTACATATTTACATGGATAGGAGGCGAGGAACCCTCCAGAGCAGCCCGAAGGCGCCCTGGAGTGGCCTGGGTTGTAAGAGAGGTGTTGGTTGGTTTCTGGAGGTGTCAGAGAGGTGTCTCTTCGGAATGAAGCTTGGCTTGCTATTTATAGGCGTGAATGTGGATTTCCGCGCCGCGTAATGATCGGTTTCCGCGGCGCGTAAAAACGCCTGACAAGATTCCCTGACAAGATTCCCTTGCAACTTGCATTCTGTTGTAACAGAATTCGATTTTTCCGCGTCGTGTAATGAAGATAAGGTACGCGGCGCGTAAAAACGCCTGACAGGATTCCCTGACAAGATTCCTTTGAAACTTGCACTAACAGCTTGCATTCTAGAAGGTTGGGTTCGCGTCGCGTAATGAAGATAAGGTACGCGCCGGGTAAACACATTTTTCAGAAATTCTTCGCCTTTTGCGCTGTGTTTTCTCGTTTTGACGCGTGTTATCCATTTTTCCGTATTGTCTACCTGAAATAGCATTAAATACAATAAGAAAGCATTTAAAGCTCATTTTGGCTATATTTTATTTATTTAAAACAGATATTGGCAGATATCAGATATATATTTTATGTATAATTCTGCCAATATCAATAATCACTAAAATACTAATATGAATCCCCTAATGATGCCCTTATTCTATTTATAACCCTAAACGAGCTTCCCGTACTTCAATACATGAAAAATAGCAAAACTGTTGATGTTGCTGAAAAATAGTCTTCTGCGGCCATAGGAAGATTCCTCCGCGGCCGTAGGAAAACTCTGCGGCCGTAGGGAAAACCTTCTGCGGCTGTAGGAAGCTAGTTGTAGACAGTGTCGAACAAACAGCCCCTGTTCAGTCCATTTTCACTTCTAAGCTTAATTCCAGCATTCCCAATCAATTTCCAATGATTATACATCAACCATGGCATCAAAAGGAATACAAAAGCATATAATTAACATAGTCTAATCAAGAATTCAAGGTATGGAAATCAAATTCTTCAAACTTGACCCATTTGAAGCTATTGATGGAATATGAATACAATCAACATTTTAATTCAAGAAAATGATTCCTAAACACTTAGAAATCATTTAGAAACAGATTGGAACTCAAGAATCTAATTATTGATGGCTAATTTGGAATTTGCCATTTTGACCTAAAGCTTCAAGAACTAAGAACAAGAAGGAGATGAACTTACAATTGAACTTGGATAAAGAAGATGATGAAATATATTAGATTAAAATTTGTTGGAAAAATGATCTCATCCGTTTAAATTTGATGAGACAAAGGTAAGTTTGTATGATATGTTCTACATATAACTTAAACAGAATTATAAAGCTTAGTCAGACTGAACACTTATAGTGATTCAGACTGAGTACAAGCTTAGTACAAGCTGAGCATATGTTCGATCAGCTTAGACTATATCTTAGTAAGATTATCAATATGTTTGATAAGCTGTGTGCGTAAACTAAGATATACATATTGAGTTTCAGCTTGATAAGTTTCAAGCTGAGCGACTCAGCATGAAGACTGAGTCAGTTCAATAGAGTTACTAAATATGTTTTAGTTAAATCTTTAGACTTCTAAGGATGAATTAATAATTATACATGTTAGTCCATGTTTGTTTTCGAGTGGGATCTCGAAGAACTCAGCTTGATGAGTTTCAAGCTGAGTAACTCAGCCTGACTAAAGAAGTCAGTTTGAAAGAATTTAAATGTGTTTTAAATTCTGTTTTAACTCTCTATATCTACGGAAAGGATAAGAAGATTCCAGAATCAAGATTGAAGATTAAAGACTCAAGATAAGAAGATTCAAGATTCAAGATTCCGAGTTATCCAATAATTAGTTAGCAAATTTGGATTAGTCAAGTTTGTTAGGAACCGTAGGAACAGGATTATAAATACTTATCTCCTGATAAGTTTAGAGGTACGACTTCTACTACGACGTAGAAAACAACTAAGTGTTGCTGAGCCAAAACTTCACCTCAACATATGTGTTACGAATCTTAATTACAGTTTATTAGTTCAACTTGATCAAGTAAACTCACAGATTCCTAAAGTGTTCGTGTGTTCGAATATTCACATTTGTTGTGAAGATTGGTAAGTAATCATAAGTTGATTGAATCTGTGTAAATCCTGTTTAGAGAGTCGTCAGTATCTATAATCATAAGTTGATTATAGATAGCTAAGTTTGAGAAATTGAGAGATTTATATTAGGTGGTTATATATCAAGAGTTGCTTACTTGATAATTATTTAATCATCTTCTTATTCAAAGCATTGTAATCATCTTCTTAATAAAAGCATTCGACTGATTGTGGTTTGATTTACTGTGTGTAACACTTTTATTTGATTTGTTCAATTTTCGTAGAAAGCCCCCTTCTACACACCTGTTGCTTGTTGTTATTCTCATACAAGGGACCAACAACTGGTATCGAGCAGATTGAATGGTTTCATTAGTTGAAAGTTCAAGATTCTAAGAAAGTTTAGAATGTCTACAAGCAACAATTCTTCAAACTTTCCACAGATGTCTGTCAAAGGCTGTCCCATATTTGATGGGTCTGACTATCCTATGTGGAAGTTCAGAGCCATGCTGTTCCTCAAGTCCATTGTCAACCGTATGTCGGATGTTGTCACAAAAGGACCTATAATCCCCAAGATTCCTGCTACTGTCAGTGATACGTCTCCTGGCAGATCTGAAAAGGAAACAAGAAAGCCTATTGCATCTTGGACTGATGAAGATTGGAAACTTTACAATCTGGATGATTAGGCTAAAAGTGTTCTAGAAAATGCCCTGTCAAATGATATCTTGCGTACTTTGACTGGGTGTCAACCTGCAAAAGATATCTGGGATACGCTGAGTGTCACATATGAGGGCACGGATCTGATCAAGCAACACAATAGAAATCATTTGAATAGATCGTATGAGAACTTATTTTCTAAGAAGAATGAAACCTTGTCAGATTTGTTCACAAGGTTTCACTGCTTGATAAATGACCTACTAAGTGTGGGTGTAAAGAAAGATGAAGCTGAACTGGTGCTGAAATTTCTGGATGTGTTACCAGAAAGGTTTAATGATGTGACTACAGAACTGAGGGCTGGAGGAACACTGCATGTGTACAACCTACAGTCTATCAATGGGTTCTTGCTAAATCATGAACAGATCAATGAACGCAAGAGAACTTCTCAACAACAACTCAAGGAGTCCTTTGATAAATCTGATATTGCATTAGTTGCACAGAAAAAGAAGAAGAAAAGTCCCAAGGCACTAGTTGTTGAATCTGAGACTGAGTCAGAATCTCAAGTTGACCACTCAGACTCAGACTCAAGTGATACTGATGATGTTCAAAATATCACAGAGCAAATGGAAATGTTAGCCAGATGTTTGAGAAGAGCTCAAAGGGGAAGAGGAAGATCTGACAGGGGCAAAGGAAAGAGTTCTCTTGATCCCAAGAATGATGTGTGCTTCAACTGTCAGAAGAAGGGACACATTGCTGCTGAGTGCAGATTAAAGAAGGTAGAATCAACATCAGTTGTTGATAAGAATGCTTACAGAGCTGATAAGTATAAGAAGAAATACACTCAGCTCAAGAAAGGAAAGCCTGAAGACAAACCCAGTGCAAAATGACTAATTGCTGAAACCTGTGATACAGAATCATCTACCTCAGATGATGATGTATGTCTGATGGCTCCAGAAGATGAAGAGTTGGAAATTGATGAGGTTGATTATGGTATGTCCGAATCAATCTTTGAAGCTGACATGAAGGAATCTGAGGAAAACAGCAAGCTCAGTGATTGGGATCCTGCTTCCATGTATAAGGTCAGTAATTTCCACTCTTACACTAATGAAGAAAAGGGTCTTGTGTTTGATTATCTGCTAAATGATTTCAAGACTAGCCTTAAATCTCAGACTGACCTCAAAGCTGAAATAGCTAAACTTAAAGATGAGATTTAGGAAAATCAATATCTCATTGATGTTGGTAAGAAAGCACAATGTGATCTTGAATGTCAAAGACACATTAACAAACTTATAAGTGAAGAACTTCAGGAAGCTAAAGACAAAGCTGACCAACTCCAAAAGGTCATTGAGTCTTGGTGTAAGTCATCAAAGCTTTCTGAAAAGTGCATCAACAAACAAATACCTAAACAGGTAAAGGCTATACATGGAGGTGACTATCAAACAACAGCTTATGTAGCTGATGATGAGATAGCAAATACAGATTCTGAGGAGGATAAACTACTGATTGAGTCTCAGAAGTCTGTCTCAGAGAAGAAACATGGTCAAAACCTTAAATACAATATGTTTGTAAAGGCTAAAGATCATGGAGAAGAGTGCTCAACATCCAAACAGCATGGTAAGTCTGTGCTAGACAGATTAAGCACTCAACCTATTCAAAGAACTTCAGTCATAGAAAGGCTTAATCCAAATCCTTTCAAAAGACATCATTCTCTATCTGGCTCGGAGAGAAGTTACAAGAATAGGAAGACCACTGTAAGTCAGAGGTCAAATCATAACCATGGTAAGTCCAAAGTTGTGGATCTTGGTAAGTCCAAGAAGATCAACAGTGGTAAGTCCAAACCTGTTGAAACTGGTGAGTCCAGTAGGCATGACAAAGGTAAGTCCAAGGTCATGGAAAAGAAGTTTGTTGGTCAAGCTTCCAAGGATAACAAACAAAGATCTGACAATGGTAAGTCCAAAGTCAGTGAGCATCAAGTGAATCAACTTGCTAAGAAAGTTGAAAAGTTATCCACAACATATAATCCTAAAAATGAGAGTAAGTTCTCACAAGGATTATTAGACACTCTACCTCCTGTAATCATTGGAAGAAGGAGATGCTACAAGTGTAGAAGTAGAGGTCATGAGGCTAAGGACTGTGATGCAGAAATATCAAGGCCTGAACAAGAACAAGTTGATCAGCCTGCACAGGACTCAGCTCCTGCTCAAGCTGAACAGTCAATTCAACCCGATGGAGATGCTAAGTGCTCCTCATTAGAACCCACCAAGAAGTGGGTTCCCAAACAAAACTAATGTATTTAGTTTTCATATCATGTGCAGGGTTCAAGTAAATGGTACTTGGATAGTGGATGCTCAAGGCACATGACTGGGTGGAAAGGACTTCTTAGTGATTTCCAAGAAGATGAAGGTCTTAAAGTAACATTTGGTGACAACTCCCATGGAAGAACAAAAGGCTATGGGAAGATGCAAGTTGGCAAAGTTACATTCCAGAGAGTTGCATATGTCAAAGGTCTCAAACACAACCTGATTAGTATCAGTCAATTGTGTGATGAAGATAATGTTGTTACTTTTAGGAAGAAAGTAGGAACAATTTATAATGCTAAGGGAAAGCCTGTATTAATAGCTAAAAGAGAAAGAGATGTGTATCTCCTTGATCTTAATTCTGCTGATCCCTATAATGAAACCTGCTTGTATTCCCATTCTGTTCCTGAGCTGAGTTGGTTATGGCATAAACGTTTGTCTCATTTAAACTTTAAAAATATTAATATGCTATCCAATAAAGAGTTAGTCTCTGGATTACCAAAAATCACATTTGTCAAGGACAAATTGTGTTCAGCCTGTGAATAAGGGAAACATCATAAAGGGTCCTTTAAATCAAAGCAAAATTTTTCAATAACAGACCCACTGCATATGTTGCATATGGATCTGTTTGGACCCATAAGTACTCCAATCCTGAGTGGCAAGAAGTACAAACTGGTGATAGTAGATGCGTTCTCACGATTCACCTGGGTAATATTCCTTAAAGGCAAAAGTGTGGCCGCCCTCGAGATAATTAGTTTCATCAAAAGGGAAGAGTTGCAAAAAGGTTTGTCCGTAAAGAAACTTAGAAGTGATCATGGAACTGAGTTCAGAAACTCAACTCTTGAAAGCTTCTGTGAACAAAAATGGAATATTGCAAAATTTCTCATCTGTCAGAGCTCCACAACAAAATGGAGTTGCTGAAAGGAGAAATAGATCCTTAATTGAGGCTGCAAGAACAATGCTGTGTGAGGCAGGATTGAAACTCTATTTCTGGGATGAAGCTGTTAGTACAGCCTGTTATACTCAGAATAGATCAATCATTGTCAAAAGACATGGAAAGACTTCATATGAGATGTACAAGTCTAGAAAGCCCAATATAGGTTATTTCCATATCTTTGGTTCAAAATGCTATGTGTTGAATCAAAGAGATCAGCTCCATAAGTTGGAACCCAAAGCTGATCCTGGAATATTTGTTGGTTATTCTTCAATTTCCAAATCATACAGAGTATATAATACTAGGAGAAAGGCCATAGAAGAATCAATACATGTCTCATTTGATGAAGACAGTCTTGATCAAGCTGAGAAAAGACAAGCTGACTCGGTTACTCTGAGTGAGCTTGAAAGGCCAGGGGAAACCAATAAGTCAAATCCTATGTATGTCATAGGAGATGATAGTGATGAGGATGTATGTTCATTCAAGAAATCATCACAAGCTCCAAGGAACTCTCAAGCTGAGAGAGATGATGAGTTCATAAACCCCTTTGGAGTTGAAGTCACTTAGACTGAGAATCTTAGTGATCATCAGTCTGTTGACAAAGCTGCTGTTGAGACTGAGGATGTGTGTTCACCTCAGAGTTCTCAACATCACTCAGATTCAGAACCAGATTCTCCAACTACAACATTTAAATTCCTCAAAGATCATCCTCAAGATCAAATCATTGGACATGTCCAAGAAAAGGTCATGACTAGATCCAAGGCCACAGCTAACTATGCTGCCCACTTTGGTTTCCTATCTTAAATGGAACCAAAGAAGACTGAAGAAGCCTTAGAAGATGAGGACTGGATTGAAGCTATGCAAGAGCAACTAAATGAGTTTGAGAGAAATAAAGTCTGGAATTTTGTCCCTGTCCCCAAAGATCATACGATTATAGGCACTAAGTGGGTCTATAGAAACAAAATGGACAAGGATGGAGTGATAGTTAGGAACAAAGCCAGGCTAGAAGCACAAGGATATAAACAAGAAGAAGGAATTGATTATGATGAGACCTTTGCCCCTGTTGCTAGAATTGAATCCATTAGGCTGTTCCTGGCTTATGCAGCATATAAAGACTGCAAAGTCTATCAAATGGATGTGAAGAGTGCTTTCCTAAATGGAAAACTTCAGGAGGAAGTCTATGTGAAACAACCTCCTGGCTTTGTAAGTTCAAAGTTTCCACATCATGTCTATAAGTTAGACAACGCTTTGTATGGTCTTAAACAAGCTCCAAGAGCTTGGTATGATACACTGTCCATCTAATGACTATCCATGAATTTCACCAGAGGTAGTATAGATAAAACACTCTTTATTAAAAGAAGTAAAGGACAGGTGATTCTTGTACAAATCTATGTGGATGACATCATTTTTGGTTCTACCAATGAATCTCTGTGTGAGTGATTCTCCAAAATAATGTCACAAAAGTACAAGATGAGTATGATGGGTGAGATGACATATTTCCTAGGCCTGCAAATACATCAAAAGTCTGATGGAATTTTCATCAATCAAAGCAAGTATGTTCTTGATTTGATAAAGAAATATGGTTTTGATTCTAGTTCAACCATGAGAACACCAATGTCACCAGCTGTCAAGCTGAGTAAAGACTCAGATGGTAAGTCTGTGTGTCAGTCTACCTATAGAGGAATGATAGGTTCATTACTCTATTTGACAGCTGGTAGACCTGATATTATGTTTGCTACATGTGTTTGTGCACGATATTAGGCAGATCCTAGAGAATCACATCTTCAAGCTGTGAAAAGGATCTTTAGGTACCTTAAAGGTACACCAAATCTAAGTCTCTAGTATCCAAAAGACTCTGGATTTGAATTAGTTGGTTTTTCTGATGCTGACTATGTTGGGTGCAAGTTAGATAGAAAATCAACTACTGGAGGATGTCAAATGCTTGGAGGGAAGTTAGCCAGCTGGACTAGTAAGAAACAGAACTCAGTGGCTACATCAACTGCTGAAGCTGAGTATGTAGCAGCAGGAAGCTATTGTGATCAAATCCTATGGATGCAGCATCAGCTTCAAGACTTTGGCATGAGTTTCAAGGAAACTTCTATCTTCTGTGATAACCAAAGTGCTATAGCCATCACTTATAATCCAGTCTTCCACTCAAGAACCAAGCACATTGAAATTCGACATCACTTCATCAGGGACATCGTGGAAAAAGGTAAAGTTGACATTAAATTTATTTCCACTGATGACCAGTTAGCAGATATTTTCACTAAACCCTTTGATGAAAAGAGGTTTATGTATCTGCTAAGTAAATTGGGTATGCTCAACCCCTAGCTAAGTGTCTAGAATCTGAGTTTTTCAGTTTGACAAAGACTAAGTGTCTTAAGCTGAGTGCACAGTTTATAAATGAGTTTTCATAAACTGTATAACAAGTCAAGCTGAATGATTAGTTCACACGTTTGGTGAGTTCCAAACATATTCTAACTACTTAGTGTAGTTATGATACAGGTTGAGTCAGTCTCAAACATAGCTGACTAAGTGTAATTGAGTCTGAGCTAGGTGCTTCACTCAAACTGAGTGATATGTTCACACATTTGGTAAGTTCCAAACAAGTTTTAAACTACTCAGTGTAGTTAGAAACAAGTTTGAGTCAGTCTCAAACAAAAGTTGACTCAGTGTCATTAAGTCTGAGCTGTGTGCTCTACTCAAGCTGAGTACTCAACTCAAGCTGAGTGCTTGAATCAAGCTGAGTGCTTGAATCAAGCTGAGTGCTTGACTTAAACTGAGTAATAAGTTTACTCAGCTTGGTGTGTCCAAACTATGATTTAATTAATGAGTGTAATTACTTCATATGCAAGTGCGTATTTGAGTAAGTCTCAAAATCGCATATTATACTAATTCAATATTGGTGTAATACAATAGTGTTTATAATCATATTATGCGTTAATAATATTATTTTACACTTGTATCCGTTGGAAGATGATGTGTTTCTACCCTCTCACTGTTACATCAAGCCGTAAATTTTTCCGGCGTAACGGATAAAAAGAGGAATCCAACGTTAACTTTTCTCTCTCCTCAGAAAGGTATATATACCGATCATAACCGGTTTAGAGAAGTTTATGCTTACAAAACAAACTTCTCACATCCTGAAATACCTTTCGCAAATAACCAATTGCTCAGTGCAATTACTCGTTTCATCGTTCTCAAAACCCTATATCGCTCAGTGCGACTTCATTTGCTCAGTGCGAATACAGAAAAGTTACTCAGTGTAATATTCAAATTTCAACAATGGAAGGAACTGTTCTGATTCTAAGTGACAGAATGGTAAGAGGTGCGGCGTTCAAGAACAACGGATTGCCTCTGCTCAAAATCAACAATCAGCGTGCTTGTCTTGCAATCCTTCAATGCAAACTTAATAGAGGATATGAACCATGGGTCGATTACATTCGAAAATGCCCATTGGTCTTTGCTTTTACTGGAGCACCTCTACTTATGGTTCCTGAGCATCTGTTCGAGTTTTGGTACACGTGTATCTATGACCAAACCTCTGCCTTAATCCTAGGCATAGTGCTGAATGGGGAGAGGACCATTACTCTCACCGTCGATAGGCTAAGGGAAGTTCTTCAACTCCCTCAATCTGATGTGTTCAAGCCTGCGGTGACGAGACATGTGGCTAGGTCTGTCCCACCTAGAATGGGACACCCACAAACAGAGGGTGTCATCAAGAAGGCCACCTTTCTAACCAGTTTGGGCTTCATGGTTTCAACAGTGATTCGTTCGCTGGGGACTAAGGTTGGAGGACTGGACCAGGTAAATGAGTTTGAAATGCAGCTGCTGTATAATATTTACTTCAACAGAAATCTGGACTATGCTCTGCTTTTCTTCAATGAACTCAAGGTCCAAGTGATGAAGACCACAAGGGATCTTCATGTACCGTTTATAAGGTAGCTATCCTTGGAAATTAAAGCCGAGCTGGGAACAGCACTCTATGAAGTTGATCAGGATGTGTTCCTATTTCCTACACTCAGCCCCAAGATGTTCAACAATGACATCTTCCCGGAGCAAGAGTGTCTGAGTGAGCCCATGCTACTGATAGTTGAGGCAGCTTCATCTGAAAGTGCAGAAGAGGGATCCACTCAAGGGGTTGCTTCCCAAGCTGACACAGAAGTTCAAGCTGAGTCCTCTGCTCAAGCTGAACCAGCAACCATTGAAGCTGCTTCTGGTAAGACCTCTCCACTTTCTCTTTCTTCTCACTATTCTCCATCCGTTTTTGAAGATAAGGCTGTGGTAAGCCCAACCCAGTCTAACCCATCTCCCAATCTAAAGCCACCCCTAGTATGCCCATTGCTGCTAGGGAGAATATCCGCACCTATACTCGTAAAACTGCCATAGGTGGTGCCATTCCTAAAGGCATTACTGGAGCTGAGATCACATTGATCCCTCCACCAGCAGGAGTTGAGGGGGAGACGCCTACTCTTATGGTGTCAACCTCGAGGCTCATTTTAACCCAATAGCCTATACCGGGTGTGGTGTCTATTCAGCCCACACTCACCAGTGCCATGGGAGAGCGCACTTCTGTGCCTAAGCAGCCACACTTAGGTGACATTGAATATATAACTAATCCCCAGGGTCAATCACCCCCCTCCAAACCAGTTAGCCAACCACCAACCCATACAGTTCACGTTTCGAGCCCAATTACTTCTCTTTACTTCTCACACCCTATTGCACGACCTGTCAATGTTTCATCTTCAAACCAAGGTGATTCACAGGGTCCAGACTCTGGTGCAAATGAGTTTGAAGGTAGACAATGACCTTTGGATGATGCACCCAAATTCCAACCCTCTCAAGCTGACTTGGATGACTTAATGAACTTTTTCAAAAGTCAGTTTGACAAGCTGCACCTCCAGAGAAAACAAGACAAGAAGAACATGCTAATGATCTTGGATTCTGTAGCGGAAGATGTACAGCAGTTAAAATCTGCAGTGGCTGCCCTACGTCAACAAAGGACTTCAACCCCTATTGATGATGACAAAAAGGGGGAGAAGGTTCAAGAGGCTGAAGTTGAGTCTGTTCAAGCTGAAGCTTTGCTACTATTGGCAAAGGGAGCAGATCAAGTTGAGGGGGAGAAAGAAATAAACATAGAAGTTGGGCTGACTTAAAGGCTAAAGGAAAGAGACCTGTAGTAGTCAGCTCGGATGAATCAGAACCTCTCCTGTAGAAAAGAAGAAGAGTTATTCTTAGTAAATCATCAGCCTCAGATGAAGATTCTGCTGACAAAATGACTCTACAAGAAAGAGCTTCACTGATGGCAGCAAGGAGAATGGAAAGAGAGGATGCTGACCAGCTTGGGATCTCGGTTGAAGAGTTATGAAGAAGAAAAATAGATGCTCAAGCTTTGTTAGCTGATGAGAAAGCGCTACGAGAACATAACTGGGCTGAGCAAATCAGAAAGCTGAATGAGGAATTAGCAAAACTCAGACTGCCTATGGTGCCCAAGGAAGAAGAAGAGGAACTTCCTATCCAAGATCAAACTGAGGAAGAAGATATAACTCAATGTTATGAAAAAATGTACTTTTCTTCTTAGATTGATTCACTCAAGTTGAATTCAGTTCAAGGGATCATCATCATGGAGTTCGTCTTAAAGAATGGTGAAACACCTTCTCTAGAGCTGAATCAACTTCATAAGCTGGGTTATAAAGAGTGGAAGCAAGTAGCTATTCTTATCAAGCAGATGGAAAAGTCCTCTGCAAGGAATCAAGTCAAAGATGAAATTCTAAGAATACTTGCTAAAGCTGATTCGATGCAAATCATACTCAGATCAGAGATAACTACCCAACTGACTTCCTTTCACAAAATAGGAAAGGATAAACTGAAAAAGCCAGCTGGTTTAGCAAAAGCAAACAAGGACAGTATTGCTCTTCCTGAAGGCATGGAGTTTCTAGAGAATACATATGTTGAAAAGCCTCAGAAAGGGTTCATGTACTTGGACAGAAATGGTGAAAAATGCTTCCAGGCTTATGCATCAATTTATACATGTGGGGTATCTCAACTATTTGCTTTGAGACAAATTGTTGAAAAGACTGAACAAAATGCAAGGTTCAGATACAGACTAAACAAAGCAATACGATCACAAAAGGATCAGCTTCAACACATTCCCAATCTGCAAGAAATCCTTGAAGAAATTAACAAGGAGATAAAGGAATTTGAAGAGCTGCATCCTCAATAGATTAGTTCTATTGTAAATTATATTAGTTCTAATTTTGTAATATTAGATTAGTTCTAATATTTTTGTAAGCACTATGTGTGCCTGATCTAAGTGATCAATCATTTTGTATTATGATCAGTTCAATTAATACAAATATTTGTTTGATATGGTTAACTGTTTTGTGATGTGTTCACATTTATAAGTCTGATAAGTTCAGCTTAATGAATAAATGATAAGTTCTTATTTATTAATATGTTTGATTGGTGTGTTCAACTAAAAGTTGGTATGTTCCACTTAAAATTGATAAGTTCAATTAATATTGATATGTTCAATTAATATTTGATTAGTTCAAAGTAAAAATCTTGATAAGTTTAAGATTTAAAACATAATTCTGTTAAACAAACTTAATAACTGTTTGATGGTTTTGTCATCATCAAATAGGGGGAGTTTGTTGGGAAAATGATTTCATCAGTTTAAATTTGATGAGACAAAGGTAAGTTTGTATGATATGTTCTACATATAACTTAAACAAAATTATAAAGCTTAGTCAGACTAAACACTTATAGTGATTCAGACTGAGTACAAGCTGAGTACAAGCTGAGCA
The DNA here is from genome assembly GCA_947179395.2 of Pulicaria dysenterica. NCBI lineage: Eukaryota > Viridiplantae > Streptophyta > Magnoliopsida > Asterales > Asteraceae > Pulicaria > Pulicaria dysenterica. Next base: position 55,730,264 of record OX359291.1, on the reverse strand, counting down.
TATGTTCGATCAGGTTAGACTATATCTTAGTAAGATTATCAATATGTTTGATAAGCTATGTGCGTAAACTAAGATATACATATTGAGTTTCAGCTTGATAAGTTTCAAGCTGAGCGACTCAGAAGATTGAGTCAGCTCAATAGAGTTACTAAATATGTTTTAGTTAATTCTTTAGACTTCTAAGGATGAGTTAATAATTATACATGTTAGTCCATGTTTGTTTTCAAGTGTGTTCTCGAAGAACTCAGCTTGATGAGTTTCAAGCTGAGTAACTCAGCCTGACTAAAGAAGTCAGTTTGAAAGAATTTAAATGTGTTTTAAATTCTATTTTAACTCTCTATATCTACGGAAATGATAAGAAGATTCTAGAAAAAAGATTGAAGATTGAAGACTAAAGATTAGAAGATTCAAGATTCAAGATTCCGAGTTATCCTATAATTAGTTAGCAAATTAGGATTAGTACAGTTTGTTAGAAACCGTAGGAACAAGATTATAAATACTTATCTCCTGATAAATTTAGAGGTATGACTTCTACTACGACGTAAAAAACAACTAAGTGTTGCAGAGCCAAAACTTCACCTCACCGTATGTGTTACGAATCTTGATTACAGTTTATTAGTTCAACTTAATCAAGTAAACTCATAGATTCCCAAAGTGTTCGTGTGTTCGAATATTCACATTTGTTGTGAAGATTGGTAAGTAATCATAAGTTGATTGAATCTGTGTAAATCCTATTTAGAGAGTCGTCATTATCTATAATCATAAGTTGATTATAGATAGCTAAGTTTGAGAAATTGAGAGATTTATATTAGGTGGTTATATATCAAGAGTTGCTTACTTGATAATTATTGTAATCATCTTCTTATTCAAAGCATTGTAATCATCTTCTTAATAAAAGCATTCGACTGATTGTGGTTTGATTTACTGTGTGTAACACTTTTATTTGATTTGTTCAATTTCCGCAGAAAGTGTATTCAACTCCCCTTCTACACACCTGTTGCTTGTTGTTATTTTCATACAAGGGACCAACAAAACTTGAATTTACTACTGGAAGATTTGTCTTGATGATTCTTCTGTGATTTCTGTTGGGAAAGTGATCTCATCAGTTTGAATTTGTTGAGACAAAGTTAAGTTTGTAACTAATAGTTGTTGCAAAATTTACAACTGTTAGTACAAAAGATCAGAACTGTTAGTTTAGTTATACACAACTGTTTGAAGACCTTGAAGTAAAGACTGTTAGAAGAAATTCAGAACTGTTTATTCAACAAACACTTGCTGTTGAGCTATTTATGGAAAATGCTATCTTTGTGGATCTGAAGTATATCTTTATCAAAGTTGAAGATTATCAAGATTATCTCGGAAGATAGAAGATTACCTAACTGTCAACTATTCAAGGAGGATCAAGAGTCTATAAATACTTGGAATAGAATATCATTTTAGTATCTCTTAATCATAGCAATTTTACGCATTCATAGTTTATTGTTAACTTGTTTTTTCAGAAAGTTTGTTATCCTCTAAGTTTCATAGAAACCTAAGAACAAACTGTGTTCTTCATCTAACAAAAGAGTTAGATTAGAGGTGTTGGTGAATATTGTAATCATAATTGGTTATTAATAAACATCTTGATATTTGAAAGTATTTTCTTGTGTTGATTCTTGAAATGTTCTTGTGATAAAACCTTAAACTTCAATTAAGTGTTATTCCGCAACTTCTTAGTTGATTGTGATCAAACTGAAAGATTATCTTTAAATAACTCTGATTTAATTCTTGAAGGTAATTCTTGTTATTGATATTCGGTAATATCCGACCCTGACAAGTGGTATCAGAGCCTTTTCATTAAGGCTCCTTTGATCACTATTTGAAGGTTTTTCACAGATCTGCTGTGTTTTGTTATTTAAAGTTTGTCCAAATCTTGTCGTGTGTTTTTCATTCATATTACTGCAATAGAGTCTGTTGGATCATCTGATAACACTGGATCTGGGTCAAACATTAGAGTTCCCATGCTCAAACCAACTGATTTTGAGATGTGGAAACTAAGAATCAAGCAGCATGTCCAATTAATGGACTATGCTGTTTGGGAAATCATAGAAAAGGACCCCATTACTCCTGTTGATTTAGATGAAACAGGAAAACCAAAGAAGAAATCACCACCAAGAACAGATGCTGAGAAGAAAGAAAGGATGATTGAGATGAAAGCACTCAGCATCCCTCAAATTGCTATTCCCAACGAATATCAGCATCAATTCAAAAAGTTTGAAGATGCTCATGAACTTTGGGTTGCCTTAGAAAAGAGATTTGCAGGGAATGCTAGTTCCAAAAGGAACCAAAGGGATCTTCTGAAACAGGCTTATGAAAACTTTTCAAGTGGAAAGAATGAGATAACTCAAATTTTTGATAGGTTCTATAAGCTGGTTAGTCAACTTGAGAGTGCAAAAGTTAGATTAGAGCAAGATGAGATCAATAGAAAGTTCCTTAGGTCCTTGGGTGAAGAATGGACAGTTTATGCTGCACAATGGAGAACTAAAGATTCTTTGGAAGATATAGAATTAGATGATCTTTACAACAGTTTGATTGTGTTTGAGGGAGAAATAGAGGGAAAAAGAAAGACTTTGATCCCTAGTCACAATGATGCTCTCCTTTCATCCTCAGATATGGACTCAAACCATTCTTTATCTAATTCTGTTGATGTCTGTGCATGTAACAGTTCTGTTGCTGGATTAGATGTGAACACCCCTGATGCAGTGCTTGAAGTATTTCTTGCTAGCCATGCACATTCAACCCTCACCAATGAGGATCTTGAACAAGTGCATCCAAATGATCTTGAGGAGATGGACCTAAAGTGGCAAATGGCTATGTTAATTGTCAGAGCAAAAAGATTCATTAAAAGAACTGACAGGCAGAACATGAACTTCAGGGCTGATGGGCAGGCTGGGTTTGACAAATCCAAAGTCAGATGCTTCATATATCAACAGCCTGGTCACTTTGCCAGGGAATGCAGATCTGGTGGACAAGGCCAGAATCAAGGACAAAGACCAAATCAAACCTAATCAGCATTGGTCTCACAAGAAGGCCATGGGTTTGATTGGAGTGATCAAGCAGAGGAAGCTACTCACAACAAGGCTTTGATGGCTTTGACTGATTCCTCCATCAAATTAGATTCACCAGAATCAGAAGACATACAGGTATCTTCTAAACTATGCCCAGGTGAATGTAGAGCTATAGTAAAAAGGTTTAGGGAGCACAACAAAAAGGTGTGTGCTGCTCTGAGCAGAATGGAGGAGAGAAGATATGAAACTAGTGCTGTCATTGAAAGCTTTGAAAAGAAAATTAAAGATTATCAGGCAAATGAATTGCAATGGACTATGATAGGAAGTATCATAAGTGGGAGAAGGAGCAGCTTCAAGAAGAAATTGATAATCTTAAGAAAAAGCTGAATGAAAAAGAGAGTAAGATAGATGAGCTAACCAAAAAATTGGATGGTGTGGATATGGATTTGAGTATGTTCAAAGCAAAAAATCTTAAGCTTGAAACCTTGTTACAATCACAAATCAGAGATAAGGGTAAAACAGGCTTAGGATACAAACAGACCCCACCTCCATACAATCACAACTACATAACTCCCATGTCTGATATAGTTGATAGGTATGTTAATGAACCATTAACAGAGGAATTGAAGTCAGCTGATCCGCAATTTGAAAGTAAAGAGGAAGGAGTTGTGTATGAGGTGAGTGATGATAAGAAGGAGGGAGTTGTGAAGAAATAAGAGGTCATTCCTATTGAAAATCACATCTGTTGTGAACCTACATCACCAAAATCCTCTTTACAACCTGTGATGTTTGTTAAAGCCTCCTCTGAACCATCCACCAGTGAAACAAAACCTTTCAAATCTGTTTATTCTATAAACAGTTCCACTACTGTTGCAAACAGTCTCCAACATTACACTAACAGTTCCAAACATAACCCAAACAGTTTTAACCCAAAAATCTCAGCTGTTAGTGTTAAGACCAAAGGAAAAGAGAAGGTTAGTGAAGTTGAATTTGAAAAGCCAAAGAAGGAAGTTTCAAACACACAGTTTCAACCCAAATCTGTGAAAAGGCATACTGAAGTGCCTGTCTGCACATGCAAACAGCATGGTGTACAGAAATTTCCTCCTTCAGCACCTGTGAGAGGAAATCAAAGGAATAGGAACCAGTTGTGGACACAAAGAACTGGTTTGCCTATAGTCAAAACCAAAAGGTGCTATATATGTGGGAGAGCAAATCACTTAGCTCACAACTGTTATTATAACCCACAGATCGATAGCATCTAGAAGCCAAGTTACAGAAAACAGGCTAACAGTTCCACAACTGTTAGGCCAAAACCAAAAACTGTTGGTTTGCCAAGATACAGAAAACAGGCTAACAGTTCCACAACTGTTAGGCCAAAACCAAAAACTGTTGGTTTTTCTTGGGTGAAATTGCCGAAACAAACAGTTTCTGAAGGGGCCAAAACTGTTAATTTAACTGATAATCAAATTGAGTCACAAACTGACCCAACTGTTTTACCAAAATCAAAAACTGTTTGTTCTAAAGACTCAACTGTTAATCACAACAGTTGGGCATCACATGTTCTCACTAAATATTCTTCACACAAGATAGAGAAGTCTAACTTGGATGAAATAAAAAAGAATCAAACTTTGTTTAAGTATTATGACTTAAATGGTGTACCCAAGACCTGCATGGCCTGGGTACTTCCTGCTACTAATTAAGTTTTTATTTGTGCAGAGCATTCATAGGGCCAATCAAGGAGACATTTGGCATGTGGATACTGGATGCTCAAGGCACATGACTGGAAATCCACACTGCTTGAAGGATTTCAGAAGAATTAATGGAGGACATGTAGCATTTGGAGGAAATGCTAAGGGAGGAAGAATCACTGGTAAGGGAGCTGTAGAGGTAGGTACACTTACTTTCAGTGATGTTTTCTTTGTTGAACAACTCAAATACAATCTGTTAAGTGTATCTCAAATCTGTGACCATGGAAACAAAGTTCTGTTTACAGACACAGAATGCATTATCCTTTCAAAAGATTTTAAAGTGGATGAAAAGTATGTTCTTTTAAGAACACCTAGAAAGGATAATGTATACTGTTTGGACACACAAAAGGTATCTAAATAGAATGTATTAAGTTGTTTACTATCAAAGGCATCTCATGATGAGTCTGCCATTTGGCATAGAAGGATGTGTCACATGAATTTTAAAACCATGAATCTGTTAGCTAAAAAAATCTGGTAAGAGGTTTGCCCCAAAAGGAATTCTCATGTGATGATCATTGTGTGGCTTGTCTCAAAGGCAAGCAACACCAAACTTCTTATAAGTCCAAAGAAGTTTCTTCCCTTACTACACCTTTACAACTTTTGCATATGGATCTTTTTGGTCCTACAACTGTGGTCAGTATAGGGAAGAAGGCCTACTGTTTAGTCATAGTTGATGACTTCACCAGATTTACTTGGGTTCAATTTCTTAGAACTAAGGATGAAACTGCTGAGTTAGTTAAGTCTCTTATTCTTAAAATAGAAAATCAATCTGATTTGAGAGTAAAAGTCATTAGATCTGACAATGGTTCTGAGTTTAAGAACTATGAGTTAAACAGTTTTTGTGAGGAAAAAGGGATTGAAAGACAGTTTAGTGCACCTCGGACTCCACAACAGAATGGAGTGGCTGAGAGAAGGAATAGGACTTTGATAGAGGCTGCTAGATCTATGTTAGCTGATTCTAGGCTCCCAATGATCATCTGGGCAGAAGCAGTGAACACGGCCTACTATGTTCAGAATAGAGTACAAGTAGTCAAGTCCAAAGGGAAAACTCCTTATGAGTTGTTCCTTAAAAGAAAACCTTTGATCAACTTCTTCAAACCATTTGGATGTCCCTGCACTATCCTTAATACCAAGTCACAATTAGGCAAATTTGAGAGTAAAGCAGAAGAAGGATTCTTTGTAGGATATTCCACTCAGAGTAAAGCATATAGAGTTTTTAACAATGTCACTAGGATCATAGAAGAGAGTATGAATGTCTCCTTCAATGAGAATAAGATCAATATTGCAGGTAATGGTCCTGATTGGTTATTTGATATTGATGCATTGTCTAAATCTCTTTCTTTTGAGTATTCTACAGAAACAGTTGCAGGTGTTCCTACAGCTGTTAGTGAAAATCCACAAACTGTTTCAAACAGTTCTGAAACTGTTAGCACAAGTCCAACAACTGTTGGTGGAAACAAAGCCACTGAAGACTTTGTAGTGATTCTTTTGTTTCAAAATGACTCTTCCAATGTTGTTAGTCCAATGAATTATGATGCTGAACCTTCAAAGGATATGGAATCCCCTGATCTTCAACAAAACAATGAATCTGTTAATCAAACAGTTGCAGATCAGGTATGTAATTCTTCTGGGAATGAATGTGAATCTGAAATTGATATGTCATATTTAGGGAATGTAGTGACTGCAGAAAACATCCCTACATTAAGAATTCACAAGAACCATCCCATAGAGTAGATTATAGGTGATCCTACCACTCCTGTTAGAACTAGAGGTATGATGCAAAGTGACAATAGTGGTGTGGATCTTGAACAGTTTGATGTGAATTCCTGCTTCCTATCTCAGATAGAACCAAAGAAATCTATAGAGGCGGTGGAAGCAATGCAAGAGGAACTTTTACAGTTCCAGATTCAGCAAGTTTGGAAGTTAGTTGAACTTCCAAGAGGCAAGAGAGCTATTGGAACCAAGTGGGTGTTCAGGAATAAAAAGGATGAAAGAGGTATTGTAATCAAGAATAAGGCTAGACTAGTTGCACAGGCTTATACACAGGAGGAAGGAATAGATTATGATGATGTCTTTGCACCTGTTGCAAGGATAGAAGCAATTAGAATGTTCCTTGACTTTGCAAGCTTTAAAGGGTTCAAGGTATATCAAATGGATGTCAAATCAGCATTTCTCTATGGAACTATTGATGAGGAGGTATATGTGTGTCAACCACCTGGTTTTGAAGACTCAAAATATCTTGATAAGGTATATAGGTTGGATAAGGCTTTGTATGGATTATATCAGGCTCCTAGAGCTTGGTATGAGACATTATCATCATATCTGCTTGAGAATGGTTTTAAGAGAGGCACTATTAATAAGACATTATTTACAAAGATTGTTAAAACAGAGATTTTGCTTGTTCAAATCTATGTTGATGATATAATCTTTGGATCCACTGATGATAGTCTGTGCAAGCAGTTTGAAGGCATAATGCAAAAGAGATTTCAGATGAGTTCCATGGGAGAACTTAAATTTTTCTTGGGTTTACAGGTGAAGCAGACGCCATCAGGTATATTTCTCAGTCAGTCAAAGTATGTCAATGACATTTTGGACAAGTTTGGCTATCAAGATGTGAAGCTGGCCAGTACTCCAATGGAAACACACAAACAGTTGGGAGCAGATCCTGAGGGGGAGGATGTAGACATACACTTGTATAGGTCTATGATAGGTTCTTTAATGTACTTAATAGCTTCTAGACCAGATATCATGTTTGCTGTGTGTGTTTGTGCCAGGTTTCAATGCAGTCCAAAGATGTCACACCTATTTGCTGTAAAGAGAATCTTTAGATACCTCAAAGGCTAACGAAAACTGGGTCTTTAGTATCCTAAAGATTCACCTTTTGAATTGGTGGCATACTCTGACAGTGACTATGGAGGAGCTAATGTGGACAGGAAATCAACTTCAGGAGGATGTCAATTCTTTGGCTCCAGGTTGGTATCTTGGCTGTGCAAGAAACAAACAACAGTTTCCACTTCAACAGCTGAGGCTGAATATGTTGCTGCCTCAAGTTGCTGTTCACAAGTTTTGTGGATCCAGAATCAGCTTCTGGATTAAGGTATGACTTTCTTGAATACACCTATCTATGTGGATAACACACGTGCGATTAGTATTGTTAACAATCCTGTGAAGCATTCTAAAACAAAGCACATAGAGATCAGGTTTCATTTTATCAGAGATTGCAATGAGAAAAGGTTAATCCATGTTATGAAAGTCCATACTGATGATCAGTTAGCTGATCTGTTCACCAAGGCATTTGATGTGAGCAGGTTCAACTTTCTGATCTCCAATATTGGAATGATTAACTTAGAATAACAGTTGTTTGCTTGTTTATCTGTGTTTCTGTGTTTTCTCTCACTAACAGTTTGAAACTGTTAGTATTAAGTCTAACAAACTGTTTGTGTAAGTGTTCAGGGAACGGCTGTACATAATGCAACTAACAGTTTTCAACTGTTAGTACATGGAATCCACAACTGTTAGGCAAACTGAATGTTCATTCAAGGGGGAGTATTTCTTTTCAATAACAGTTGTAGTATATTAAGAAAACAGTTCTCAATTGTTAGTTCTTTTGTTTCTTTCAACTGTTAGTTTCTTTAAGGGTATTTCAGTCTTTGCAGGAAATTTGAGGGAATTTGAATTGCATTGAACATGCGTAACATATATAAGTCACTCCCTCCTCAAAGTTTTCTTTACGCTTACTGAACTTCTTGCAAACGCTAAAACCCTTGAATTTCACTTGCAAATCGCCATGGCTCCCCTTCCGTTTGTTAAGGAACACAACATGCTTGCATTTCTCTCGAAACCTGCTGATCTAAATGTCTTCCATGATATGATTGACTATCTGTTGATGTCAAATCTCCGCACTGCTCTCACCATCAATCCAACTATTTACACTTCACATATTGATCAATTCTGGAAAAATGCTACAATCAGAGAAGAAGATGGAGTGCAGTGGATTGACTCCAATGTTGATAATGTTGCTGTTTCCATTTCTGAGGATATCATACATCAACACCTTCAACTTAATGATCTCGAAGGTGAGTATTCTGACTCTGTTTCCCTGGAATATCTGCATGGTGAGTTAGTTAAACTGGGATACGAGGGCCCTAGGGGAAAGGGTACCTTCTATAAAGGGCAATTTTGTTCACACTGGAAGTATGTGATTCATACTATCCAGCAGTGTATCAGCCCCAAAAGAACTGGATGGAATGAATTCGGGAGCAACATTGCTTTCTCCTTAATTTGTTTGGCAAACAACCGTTCTTTTAACTACTCTAAAATGCTATTTGATGGAATGGTAAAACATCTTAGGACCAAATATGGTCTCTTTTTTATGTATCCCCGATTTGTGCAAGTTTTTCTAAATTCTTTATTGCCAAATCTCAAAATGCACAAGAGGGTACTGATTCCCTCTGCTCATGTGGCCTCCACATTGAGCAAATTGTTGATAAATAGCAAAAAAAAATCTGGTGCCATAACTAAACCACTCTCTGCAATGGTGGAGTTTTTGTCAAGAAACAGAGCTGCCAGAGTTGAGCAAGAAGCCCATATCATTGCTACACCCACAACTTTGGAACCCCCAGCTCAGGATACTCAAACAACTCAATCTTCTATCTTGTCTCAAGCTACAACAAAAGCCCCCACTTTTATAACTTTCAGAAAAAGAAAAAGGACGGCTGGTGCTCCTTCCACCACAGTACCTATCACCCAAACTGTAAGCCCTGCACAGGAGCATTCTCCTGTGCAGAATATCCAAAGGGAACCCATTGTGCTGTCTGCCAGGCATACTGAGGAGGTGATCACTTCATGGGAGAGTGATCATGTGGTGTTTGAGGCTGGCACTACTGTTTCATCTGCAAGGGGTGAGCAGGACAGTGTCAACATCTTTAAGACCTCAGCCACGGCAACAAAAGTTGTTCCATCATCTTCTGGAAATCCCCAGTACCAAGAACAGAGGGGTACTGGTGTGGAATCTTCTAGGAGTGACACACCAGTTATTTCTGCCAGTGATATGTTTTCAGGAACAACACTCCCTGACATTGAGGCTAGTATGAAACAAAAGGCATTGACGGATTCAAATTTTGTACCATTCTTTGGGGCATACATGTATTTGAAGAAGAGAAATTCTTTACAAGACAAGCTTCTGGCTAAGCACAATGAGCTCATCATCAAGCAGGACAAACAAATAAGATTTTTGTCAGACACTTTGAAGAAGGCTACTGATGTACTTCAAGCTCATGATCAAGTAATGAAACAGTTCACTGCTAGACCCCCTCCACAAACAGTTCCAATCAAAAAGGGGGAGAAAACATCAACATTTGAAACCATTTTGAAGCCAGTTGCTGAGATTCAACAAACAGTTTTGCAAAATCAACCAACAGCTGCTGATATTCCACAAACAGTTGTGCAGACTAAACAAGTAACAGTTGCACCAAGTGCCCAAACAGTTGTAGATTCAAAGAAAACAGTTGCATCGGATCAACAACAAACAGCTGCACCAAGTTCAAAAACAGTTGTAGAAAAGCTGTCAGTAGTTGACAGAGTTCTGATCAATAAGATGATTATGTATGGGGATTACCCAACAACTGAAGTATTCACAACATGGTCAAAAGTAAAGCAAGATCATTTGATTGAAGTGGGTGCTCAAACTCTAAACATAAGTGCACACAAAATGAAACAAAAGATAGAAGATGGATGGATGGATGGTAAATCTAAAAAGCTGGAACCAATTGCACCAAATCCAGGATTCAAAGGAATTGCTATCACTGAATCAAAGAAAGATGAGAAGATACCTTATGTGCAAGGTAAGGGAAAGCAGATTGCTGTTGAAATTCCAAAGTTAAAACTTACCAAAGAACAACAAGAGGAGCGTGATCATGAATTAGCACAGAGGTTGGATGCTGAGCTTGAACAACAAGAAAAGAAAGATCTTGAATTAGCTCAAAAGCTAGCTGCTGAATTTACAAAGGAGATAGATGAAGAAGAAAGGGCTAAGAAAGCTGGTAAGGGACTGAAAAGAAAGAAAGTTGAAAAGAAGAAAACAGTTCCACCTCCCAAGCCAACAATGGAGAAGGAAAAACAAACAGTTCAGCCTCAAACAGCAAAAGCAGACGTGGTAAAAACTATTCTTCATGATAGACTCAGGGTAGAGGTTAAAGAAAGAATTGATAAGTTAGAAGCAGAGCAGCTTGGCCAAAAATCCCACATTACTGAGTGGAGATTTGAATTGTTGAGAATATAGACTGGAAAGAAAGGGGTTACAATTGTCAGAGAACTAGAACCGATTGAAAGCTACTCTAGTTTCTTACATTTGATGGAAACTATGACTAGAAGGGATATTCAAGTGATGTATGCATATGGAATAAGTCACTATGGGGGAGCTGCAGAAATTGAAATCAGAGTTTTGATGAGGCACCTAACAAGTATATGCAATCCACTGGAGATAATGCCTATTTTGATAAGTGATGAAGCTTTCCCAATAAGCTCTATGAAAGTATATGATAAGTCAAGAGTTTATCATATGGTGATGGGAAAGGGACAAACTCAGTGGTTTGATTTTGAATTTGTTGAGCATGGTAAAACAAAGCTTCTGTATATGCTGAAAGCAAAGTTCTATGGCCCTGCTAACATGAAGGAGGATCTGATGAAGAGGGTGAAGGAAAGGTTGGAGCTCATTCGGTCAAGTAAAAAGTAATTTTCTTTTTATGTTTTGATTGTAACAGTTTAACTTTGTATACTTAGTGTAAATATTTTCTTTGCTAAGTTGACTTTTCTGTGGTTGAACCCTATAAATCAAACAACTTAAATGTATTGTTAAATACTTTAAGTTAGGGGGAGATTGTTGGGAAATTTGCTAAGTTATTGAAACTGTTGGATATGCAAAGGTAAAACTGTTAGATTGATTTGTGAAAACAGTTGTAACTAACAGTTGTTGCAAGTTTTACAACTGTTAGTACATAAGATCAGAACTGTTAGTTCAGTTATACACAACTGTCTGAAGTATATCTTTATCAAAGTTGAAGATTATCAAGATTATCTCGGAAGATAGAAGATTACCTAACTGTCAACTATTCAAGGAGGATCAAGAGTCTATAAATACTTGGAATAGAATATCGTTTTAGTATCTCTTAATCATAGCAATTTTACGCATTCATAGTTTATTGTTAACTTGTTTTTTTTAGAAAGTGTGTTAGCCTCTAAGAGTCATAGAAACCTAAGAACAAACTGTGTTCTTCGTCTAACAAAAGAGTTAGATTAGAGGTGTTGGTGAATATTGTAATCATAATTGGTTATTAATAAACATCTTGATATTTAAAAGTATTTTCTTGTGTTGATTCTTGAAATGTTCTTGTGATAAAACCTTAAACATCAATTAAGTGTTATTCCGCAACTTCTTAGTTGATTGTGATCAAACTGAAAGATTATCTTTAAATAACTCTTATTTAATTCTTAAAGGTAATTCTTGTTATTAATATTCGGTAATATCCGATCCTGACATTCTACATATAACTTAAACAGAATTATGAAGCTTAGTCAGACTGAACACTTCGAGTGATTCAGACTGAGTATAAGCTGAATATAAGCTGAGCATATGTTGATCAGTTTATATTATACCTTAGCTTGTTTATTAATATGTTTAATAATCTGTGTATGTCACATAAGGTATATATCGAGTAGTCAGCTTGATGTGTTTCAAGCTGAGTGACTCAGCTCAAAAGCAGAGTCAGCTCGACAGAGTTGCTAAATATGTTTTAGTCAACTAAGTTAGACTTCTAAGGATGAGTTTATCAATGTACGTGTTAGTTGATGTTTGAATTCGGGTTTGTTCTCGAAGAACTCAGCTTGATGAGTTTTAAGCTGAGTAACTCAGTCCAAGTGAAGAAGTCAGTTTAAAGATAATTTAAATATGTTTTAAATTCATCTTTATCTCTCTCTATATCTACGGCGCGGATAATAAGACTCCAGAATCAAGATTGAAGATTGAAGACTCAAGATAAGAAGATTCAAGATTCAAGATTCCGGTTTATCCGAAAGTTAGTTAGCGAATTAGGCTAAGTATAGTTTGTTAGGAACCGTAGCAACAGGATTATAAATACTTATCTCCTGATAAGTTTAGAGGTACGACTTTGATTCAAAAAAACAACTAAGTGTTGCAGAGCCAAACCTCACCTCACCGTATGTGTTACGAGTCTTGATTCAGTATCAAGATTTAATCATAGATTGCCAAAGAAGTTCGTGTGTTCGAATTAATCACATCAGTTGTGATATTGGTAAGTAATCATGTGTTGATTCAATCTGTTAAAATCCTGTTTAGAGAGTCGTCGGTATCTATAATTATATGTTAATTATAGATATCTAAGTTTGAGAGAATTGAGAGATTTATATTAGATGATTATATATCAAGAGTTGCTTACTTGATAGTCATTGTAATCATCTTCTTATTCAAAGCATTGTAGTCATCTTCTGATTAATAAAAGTATTTGATTGATTGTGGTTTGATTTACTGTGTGTGACACTTTTCTTTGATTTGTTCAATTTCCGCAGAAAGTGTATTCAACCCCCCTTCTACACACTGTTGCTTTTTGTTACTCTCTTATACAAGGGACCAACAACTGGTATCAGAGCAGGCTGAACGATTTCATCAGTTGAATAGTTCAAGATTATGAGAAAGATTGAAATGTCAACAAGCAATACTCCATCCAACTTTCCTCAGATGTCTGCAAAAGGATGTCCCGTATTTGATGGATCTGACTATCCTATGTGGAAGTTCAGAGCCATGCTCTTCCTAAAGTCCATTGACAACCGTATGTCGGAAGTCATCACAAAAGGACCAATCATTCCCAAAATTCCTTCTACTGTCAGTGATACGTCTCCTGGCAAAACTGAAAAGGAAACAAGAAAGCCTACTGCATCCTGGACTGAAGAAGACCGGAAACTCTTCAATCTAGATGACAAGGCAAAGAGTGTTCTAGCAAATTCCCTAACTAATGAAATCCTGTGCACTGTGACTGGGTGTCAAACTGCAAAGGATATCTGGGATACGCTGAGTGTCACTTATGAAGGCACAGATCTGGTCAAGCAGCAAAAGAAGAATCACTTGAATAGATCGTATGAAAACTTCTTTTCAAAGAAGAATGAAACCTTGGTAGATTTGTTCACAAGGTTTTACTGCTTGATAAATGACCTACTTAGTGTGGGTGTAAAGAGAGATGAAGCTGAGCTCGTGCTGAAATTTCTGGATGTGTTACCATAAAGGTTCAATGAAGTAACCACTGCACTAAGGGCTGGAGGAACATTACACATGTATAACCTACAGTCCATCTATGGGTTCTTGCTGAATCATGAACAAATCATAGAACACAAAAGAGCTTCTCAACAACAACTAAAAGAATCTTTGGACAAAACATAAGTTACATTAGTTGCACAGAAGAAGAAGAAAGGTTCAAAAGCTATGGTTGTTGAATCTGAGACTGAGTCAGAATCTCAAGCTGACCACTCAGACTCAGACTCAAGTGATATTGATGATGTTCAGACCATCACTGAGCAAATGGCCATGTTAGCCAGTCGTTTGAGAAAAGCTCAAAGGGGAAGAGGAAGATCTGACAGGAGCAAAGGGAATAGTTCCTTTGATCCCAAGAATGCTGTGTGCTTCAACTGTCAGAAAAAGGGACATATAGCTGCTGAGTGCAGATCTAAGAAGGCAGAATCAACATCTGTTGTTGATAAGAATGCTTATAGAGCTGATAAGTACAAGAAGAAGTACACTCAACTCAAGAAATCAAAGCCTGAAGACAAACCCAGTGGAAAAGGTTTATATGCTGAAACCTGGGATACAGAATCATCCACCTCAGATGATAATGTATGTCTAATGGCTCAAGAAGATGAAGAGCTAGAATTGGATGAGGTTGATTATGGTCATTCCGAATCAATCTTTGAAGCTGACATGAAGGAAGCTGAGGAAAACAGAAAACTGAGTGGTTGGGATCCTACTTCCATGTACAAGGTCAGTAATTTCTACTTTTATACAGATGAGGAGAAAGGTCTTGCCTTTGATTATTTGTTGAATGATTTCAAGACCAGCCTTAAGTCTCAGACTGACCTCAAAGCTGAAATAGCTAAACTTAAAGACGAGATTAACGAAAATAAATCTCTCATTGATGTTGGTAAGAAAGCACAGTGTGACCTTGAATGTCAGAGGCACATTAATAAACTTCTTAGTGAAGAGCTTCAAGAAGCAAAAGACAAAGCTGATCAATTTCAAAAGATCACTGAGTCTTGGTGTAAGTCATCAAAGCTTGCTGAACAATGCATAAACCAATAGATACCTAAATAGGTGAAGGTTGTACTTGGAGGAGACTATCAAACAGCAGCTTATGTACCTGATGATGAGATAGAAAGTACAGATTCTGAGGAAGATAGACAACTGATTAAGTCTCAGAAGTCAGCTTCAGAGAAAAGACATGATCCAAACCTAAAATTCAATATGTTTGTGAAGGCCAAAGATCATGGTAATGAGTGCTCAACATCCAAACAACATGGTAAGTCTGTGTTGGACAGATTAGGCACTCAGCCTGTTCAAAGAACTTCAGTGATAGAAAGACTTAATCCAAATCCTTTCAAAAGACAAAATTCTCTATCTGGCTCGGAGAGAAGTTATAAGAACAGGAAGACCACTGTAAGTCAGCGGTCAAATCACAACAATGGTAAGTCCAAAGTTGTTGATCTTGGTAAGTCCAAGAAGATCAACAGTGGTAAGTCCAAACCTGTTGAAATTGGTGAGTCCAGTAAGCATGACAAAGGTAAGTCCAAAGTCATGTAAAAGAAGGTTGTTAGTCAATCTTCTCAGGATAACAAACAGAGACCTGACAAAGGTAAGTCCAAAGTCAGTGATCACTAGGTGAATCAGCTTCCAAGAAAGTTGAGAAGTTATCCACCATATACAATCCTAAAACTGAAAGTAAATTCTCACAAGGATTGTTAGACACTCTACCTCCTGTCATCATTGGAAGAAGGAGATGCTACAAATGCAGAAGTAGAGGTCATGAGGCTAAGGACTGTGATGCTGAAATCTCAAGGCCTGAGCAAGAACAAATAGATCAGCCTACACAGGATTCAGTTCCTGCTCAAGCTGAGCTGTCAGTTCAACAAGATGAAGCTGCTAAGTGCTCCTCATCTGAACCCACCAAGAAGTGGGTTCCCAAGCAAAACTAATTTGTTTAGTTTTTATATCATGTGCAGGATTCAAGTAAATGGTACTTGGATAGTGGATGTTCAAGGCACATGACCGGATGGAAAGGACTTCTCAGTGATTTCCAGGAAGATGAAAGTCCTAATGTAACATTTGGTGACAATTCCCATGGAAGAACCAAAGGCTATGGGAAGATGCAAGCTGGTAAAGTCACTTTCCAGAGAGTTGCATATGTCAAAGGCCTCAAACACAACCTGATTAGTATCAGTCAATTGTGTGATGAGGACAATGTTGTTACTTTTAGGAAAAAAGCAGGAACAATTTATAATGCTAAGGTAAAGCCTATATTAATAGCTATAAGAGAAAGAGATGTGTATCTACTTTATCTTAATTCTGCTGATCCCAATAATGAAAGCTGCTGGTATTCTCATTCTGTTCCTGAGCTGAGTTGGTTATGGCATAAACGTTTGTCTCATTTGAACTTTAAAAATATAAATATGATGTCCAATAAAGAGTTAGTCTCTGGATTACCAAAAATCACATTTGTCAAAGACAAATTGTGTTCAGCCTGTGAACAAGGGAAACACCATAAAGGGTCCTTTAAATCAAAGCAAAATTTTTCAATAACAGACCCATTGCATATGTTGCATATGGATCTGTTTGGACCCATAATTACTCCAAGCCTAAGTGGCAAGTAGTACACTCTGGTGATAGTAGATGAGTTCTCACGATTCACCTGGGTAATATTCCTAAAAGCCAAAAGTGAGGCTGCCCTGGAGATAATAAGTTTCATCAAAAGGGAAGAGTTGCAGAAAGGTTTGTCTGTAAAGCAACTAAGAAGTGATCATGTGACTGAGTTCAGGAACTCAACCCTTGAAAGCTTCTGTGAACAAAAAGGAATATTACAAAATTTCTCATCTGTCAGAACTCCACAACAAAATGGAGTTGCTGAAAGGAGAAATATAACCTTAATCAAGGCTGCAAGGACAATGCTATGTGAGGCAGGATTGAAACTCTATTTCTGGGATGAAGCTGTTAGTACAACCTGCTATACTCAGAATAGGTCAATCATTGTCAAAAGACATGGAAAGACTTCATATGAAATGTATAAGTCTAGAAAGCCCAATATAGGTTATTTCCATATCTTTGGTTCAAAATGCTATGTGCTGAATCAAAGAGATTAGCTCCATAAGTTGGAACCTAAAGCTGATCTTGGAATATTCGTGGGTTATTCCTCAATCTCCAAGTCTTATAGAATATATAATACAAGGAGAAAGGCAATAGAAGAATCAATTCATGTCTCTTTTGATGACGACTGTTTTGATCAAGCTGATAAGAGTCAAGCTGACTTGGTTAGTCTGAGTGAGCTAGGAAGGCCTAAGGAAACCAACTTATCAAATCCTATGTATGTCATAGGAGATGATAGTGATGATGATGTGTGTTCATCAAAGAAATTATCACAAACTCCAAGGGGTTCTCAAGCTGAGAAGGATGATGAGTTCGTCAACCCCTTTGGAGCTGATGTCACTCAAACTGAGAATCTCAGTGATAATCAGTTTGTTGACAATGCTGCTGTTGAGACTGAGGAGATAAGTTCACCTCAAGGTTCTCAACATCACTCAGATTCAGAACCTGACTCTTCAACTACCACATTTAAATTCCTCAAAGATCATCCTCAAGATCAAATCATTGGAAATGTCCAAGAGAAAGTCATGACCAGATCTAAGGCTACAGCTAACTATGCTGCTCACTTTGGTTTTCTGTCTCAGATGGAAACAAAGAAGACTGAGGAAGCCTTAGCAGATGAGGATTGTATTGATGCTATACAAGCGGAATTAAATGAGTTTGAGAGGAATCAAGTCTGGACCCTTATCCCTGCCCCCAAAGATCATTCAATTATAGGCACTAAGTGGGTCTATAGAAATAAAATGGACAAGGATGGAGTGATAGTTAGGAACAAAGCCAGGCTGGTAGCACAAGGGTATAAGCAAGAGGAAGGAATCGATTATGATGAGACCTTTGCCCCTGTTGCTATAAATGAAGCTATAAGGCTGTTCCTGGCTTATGCAACATTTAAAGACTTCAAAGTCTATCAAATGGATGTGAAGATTGCTTTCCTAAATGGAAAACTTCAGTAGGAAGTCTATGTGAAACAACCTCCTGGCTTTGTAAGTTCAAATATTCCATATCATGTTTATAAGTTGGACAAGGCTTTGTATGGTCTTAAACAAGCTTCAAGAGCTTGGTATGATACACTGTCCACTTATCTACTATCCATGGATTTCACCAGAGGTAGTATAGATAAGACACTCTTTATTAAAAAGAGCAAAGGACAGGTGATTCTTGTACAAATCTATGTGGATGATATTATTTTTGGTTCAACCAATGAATCTCTGTGTGAGTGGTTCTCCAAAATAATGTCACAAAAGTACAAGATGAGTATGATGGGTGAGATGACATATTTCCTAAGCCTACAAATTCAACAAAAGCCTGATGGAATTTTCATCAATCAAAGCAAATATGTTTTGGATTTGATAAAGAAATATGGTTTTGATTCAAGTTCAACCATGAAAACACCCATGTCACCAGCTGTCAAGCTGAGTAAAGATTCAGATGGTAACTCTGTGTGTCAGTCTACCTATAGAGGAATGATAGGTTCATTACTCTATTTGACAGCTAGTAGACCTGATATCATGTTTGCTACATGTGTTTGTGCAAGATATCAGGCTGATCCTAAAGAATCACATCTTCAAGCTGTGAAAAGGATCTTTCGGTACCTAAAAGGTACACCAAATCTAGGACTTTGGTATCCAAAGGACTCTGGATTTGAGTTAGTTGGTTTTTCTAATGCTGACTATGCTGGGTGCAAGTTAGATAGAAAATCAACCACTGGAGGATGTCAATTGCTTGGAGGTAAATTAGTAAGCTGGACTAGTAAGAAACAGAACTCGGTGGCTACTTCGACTGCTGAAGCTGAGTATGTTGCAGTAGGGAGATGTTGTGCTCAAATCTTGTGGATGCAGCATCAGCTTCAGGACTTTGGGATGAGTTTCAAGAAAACTCCTATCTTATGTGATAACCAAAGTGCAATACCCATCACTTACAATCCAGTATTTCACTCAAGAACCAGGCATATTGAAATTAGACATCACTTTATAAGGGACATCGTGGAAAAAGGTAAAGTTGACATTAAATTTATCTCCACTGATGACCAATTAGCAGATATCTGTTGGGATTTCGTGGGCTCACAGCGGAAGCAAGGTACAAACAAAATAGCCCAATGTACAAGCAAACAAAGCTTAAAAACCGAAATCCCTCAAATGGACCAAACTCTATGTTCAAGAAATGCAACTTGAAAAGAAAGAGGTGTTATACCTTTCTCCTTAGCTCCAGTAATCTCAAACCGTGGTGATGATCCTCCAAGAACAAAAACCGGATCTTCTATTGGGATATACCCCGGGAACAAGTCAACCACGAGTGCTAGCAAGCCGTTGTGGAACTTCACCAAGAAAACCACTCCGGGACAGCTACTATATAAGACCAAAAACGTCTGGAGCACTCTCTCGTATCTTCACTTGGCCTTAGTAGCACCAAAGAAGATAGAATATGTGATAAACTTAGAGAGAGAGAAGAGAGAGAACCCCAATCTCAAAATATGAGTTCCTACAATCTCTTGGCTCCAGAACACGGGTTATTACCCCTCTCAACCGGCCCAACCTCGAGAAACAAAAGCTCCCATGCATTGGTCAGTTTTAGAGGTGGTTTTGATAAATAGCACTGGCAGGGTTTAGCGGCGCTAACCATAAGTTAGCGGCGCTAACTCCCAATAGTTAGCGGCGCTAACGCGCACTGTCAGTGATATGACACAAAGTACATGCAGCCGTAGCGGCGCTAACCTCAAGGACTTAGCGGCGCTAACCCTTAAGAGTTAGCGGCGCTAACGCGGCCTGCGATGTCAACTTTTGTCTTTTGCCATATTTGGTCCCTTAACTTAAGTTGCTGTCAGGTTTGACCCCGGTGTATGACCCAATAGGCCCATACATCATCAGCAGCGGTTTATATGACATACGTGCATTAGTGGGCATATCTCTAACAGACTCCCACTTGCACATAATGCACCGTACCCATGTAACCACAGACAAAGAGCGGCCTCTAGCAAAGCATCGATGCCCCCAAGTCAGTATGGGTTCCGCCTCCTTGCAGAAAACCATAACCTACATAAAAATGTAGAGGTCCTATAGATAAGTGATCAAACATCCTTTTGTTCGCGATATCCTTGTGAACACGAGACATGGATTAATATGTCAATCTCCAGATCGTTCACGATTATGTTTCTCGATCAAGATTGATGGTGACCAAAATTTAAGGACATATCTGATTCTCAATCAATATTCCTTTGCGCATGGCCATGCTTATTTTGGTGTCAGCGCCCAATCATCGAGGGGCCCAGGGATATCTCTCATACAGGAGGAACAAATTCCGTTGACTGTACAATCCCATAACATGAACCTTGTCTTACCCAGCTATTCCCTTTATAATAGCCAGTTACGAACTACGTTTTGAAATAACCAAAGTAAGAAAGTTTCATGCTATGGCAATTCATACATCTCGGGTCGAAGGACGTAATGATATTATCATCCCGAGTTACTTGTGACCATGATCCATGAAGTGAACTCAGGTGTGGGTCTTCCAGTCACTTGAAACCCCTTTCAAGCACAGGTTATTGTTGCCTTTCATGCATTCAATCCTTGATTAATGCATAACCAACACCTAACCTCAGCCTTATTTCAAACTTCCTTCCCTTGAAGAATGACTGACTGTGGAATTTTAGAATGTATAAACATTCTGGGAAGTGGTTAAACATGCTAAGATGGAACACAGTAAAGTCTTATGAATGTAACCGAATCACTCGCATATCGAAACAAGCATAAATTACAATACTGTCTGTATCGTTCCCAAAGCTTATAAGTAAATCAAACATATACTAAAACGATATTTAAGCCCGGTCATAAGCATGAACAATGCTTTTATACCTAGTATGAAAGTCATCACTAGTATTTGACAATGGCTTAATTATGGGATCATTTACCCGATATCCCTTTGTACTCTTTTGTATTCTCTTATTAAACCACTAGCGAAGTGTTTATTAAAGAGATCATTTACAAAGTTATCATAGTCATCATATCCTCAATGTTACAGAAGTCAACAATAGGATTAATGACACTTATGATTATCAGAGTCGACATACTCTCAATGTAACCGAAGTTCACAATAGAGTCATTGACACTCATGTTTATCAGAGTCGACATACCCTCAATGTGACCGAAGTCCACAATAGGGTCGATGACACTCATTTAGGTCTAAATGTCGTATCTATACCACATACTTGATTAATCTAAACTTCGATAAAATCGACAGTCTCATAAGCATAGATTTGCTTGCAGTAATAACTTACTCAAGACAATTCTACTTTCGTCGAACATCAAGAACATACATCAGTACTTCTTGAATTAGAAAATCCACTTGATTCCATATTTTCTATTTATACTCATAGAACAACAATTCCACCATTAGGTTGTAGAACAACCCTAAATTAGGACATTATTTTCATAGAGCATATTTGACTAAGAACACATGATGCTCCCACTAGCCCTGACAAGGGTATTTGGCTTAATCTACGCTTTCTAGAAAACTCATTCCTTTGACTTTCTCATAAAGCAGGATTACAGCCACAAGATGCAAGTTTTGCTGACCTTAGTCATGAACACAATTTGGACATAATGGATATATAAGGCCTCGGAACATGTTTCAAACATTTCCTCAATTTAATCCTGCAAAGGATCTTGGCCTTTTATTTCCATGCGAGATTACTTGTTTCCCCATAGTGACAACAATGTTTCGCTTAATCCAGACTTAATCTGGTTTTTATGGATGAATGAGACCCTCGGAAAATGCCTTAAGTATTTCCTCAACTTGATCCTATGAAGGATTCAGATCTCTTTTGTCCATGTGAGCAAACTTGTTTCCACAAGGTGACAACAAAATTACACTTTATCCAAATTATCTTCAACATAACCACTAGAACTTGTTTCCATAAAATCAATATGAAACACTTTGTCTCTAGTCGGTATTTGAAGTTGTCCATTATGGCATATATGTTAGTCCCTTCACCCTTCTTGAATTACACCTTAGGTGTGGGATTAACCCAAGTCAAGTACTTGGATGCAGCAAATAGGTTACACCATTATCTTCTTCTATTCACTAGTGAACACAGGGTCCCACTATGTTTCCGATGAATGGTAACATCACAATGATTTACCATCAAGCTGCTGTTAGTAAAATATGACAACCTCATATCTAAACAACCTTCTTGATTTCCATCAGATATAAAGAAGCAATGGATATTGTCAGGTTTTACCAGCATCTCTATGCTAATTAAATGCTAGTGTCAACATTAGGTCTTTT
Organism: Pulicaria dysenterica; assembly: GCA_947179395.2. Lineage (NCBI taxonomy): Eukaryota > Viridiplantae > Streptophyta > Magnoliopsida > Asterales > Asteraceae > Pulicaria > Pulicaria dysenterica. The sequence continues at coordinate 55,707,777 of OX359291.1, read as the reverse complement.
ATTTAAGTTTTACGTTCTTCCACTGGAATGCTTTTGTAAATTGTACTTTCCCTTTTGCGCAACCAAACATGGTTCCCAAAAGTTCAAGAAACAATTATCCAAAACTCAGATGAACTACTTAAATATGTAGGCATCAACTTATAATTCATCCATCTCCCACTGAATGTAGACTGGATAATTTAAGTTATGAGATTGACAAGCAAAGAACTCTTTCTAGTCAATATCTCATTCGATGCTTAAGTGACCACAATGCTGTGTTTTAGATCGAGGACTTGGTTCATAAAATTAATATATACCAACCATATTGAATACATGTTTTAGGCCTGCCTTTTACCAGATCATCAACACAGATATCCGGTTTTATTTAAAGTAACACCATGTGCAAATGTGTTTCTTCGGAAAAATGAATTATGGGTTAAACCCATGATTCATTTTATGTTTAAACCAATATAGATAAGAAAACTTAGCATCTATTCTAGATCTAAGAATTTATATCTATATGCCCTTATTGATTCTTAATTCTCTTTAGGTTAGTTCCGAACACCACTAGGTTTCAGACATAAGCTTTTTCTCTAGTAAACATTCTCTCAACTACTACCATAAAGATAGTGATGAAGAATTTCACTAGTGTCACTCTTTGTGGCATACTTGAATGGATTATCCACACAAATATGATCATATCCAACAAGTCACAATCCTTCCTTACCAATACTGGTGAAGGATTTCATTAATCATCCTATTCCAATAAACAAGATTTGTATCTTTTATTTAGCCCGAGGCTAAACTTTTACAAAGATCCTAACCTCATGGATCTAAGCGATGCAAATGTTGTTTACTTGGTCAAGTTTGATTATGCCATAGAGCTAATATATCCAAATCACTTTTGGATTTAAGAATCAATTGTTCATGATTGTCTTATTACTTATAACGAGCCTTTATGTATGCAATGATATGGATAAGTTTTGATAAAATCATCTCAAAATAATTTTTCAAAATTGTTTCAATTCTAAGTCATATCCATCGTCATCAAATGTGTATTTAAGCACTAAAATAGTCAAAATAACACAAAAGCATAGACATGGATCGAATTTGAAATGAAACTATTAAAATGAAAAATCTTTATAAAATACAAGATTCAAAAACATCCATCATCTCCAAAGGAGCATACACTAAAGTAGTTCTTGCCACGCAGGGCATACAAACAAAAGTAATAATAAATCCGGATTTAATGGCGAGACCAACACTCCCATTTCTCTTGTAGAATACAATTAACAAAATTTCTTCTTCAGAGATCCGGTTCTTCAAGCTTTTTCCTTTTTACAACGAATAGACCTACACTTTGCAACAAAATAAATTTGTGACAAACGTGAGTCTTATAGCTCGGGTAAACATCCCAGCTTATAAGGAATAGCAATGAAGTATAATCATGAATGTACCTCAAGTAGGAAAATTAACTCTCTCTTGTCTGAGAAGTTTTATATCCTTTCGGCACGAAGGGCAGACATGACTGCCCCAATCCCCAAATCTACCGCAGAAGTAGCAAACCACCCCTTGTTGAGTCTCTTTAGGCACATCATCAATGTCCATAGACTCAAAACTTGAAGCAAGCTTGGAAACTCCAACTTCTTCTTTTAATGGGATCGATTTCTTCTTCTTCATGTTATGTTGTTCCTTAGAACCAAAAACAAGAGTGGATGAAGATGATGCATGCTTGGACATGTTAGATTCTACAACCTTCAACATTCCATGCAATTCATCTATAGACATTTCCTTTCCATGCATATGATAGTCCTTTATAAACTTTTCATATGTGGCGGGCAGAGACTGAAGTATGAAATTCACACTAAGCTCCCTCCCTATAGGAAAACCTAATCTCTCCATCTGGTCCATGTATGATTTCATCTTCAAAACATGGGCACTTACACTCCCGCCTTCCCGCATCTTACAACCGGTTAGACTTTTAACACACTCAAAATGTTCTTGTCTAACTTGCTGTCGGAAAACATCCTTCAGCATGTTAATCATGTCATACACAGTCATGTGCTCAAATTGCTTTCGCAGTTCAGAGCTCATACTTGATAACATGAGACTAGCAACATCGTGTGTATCCCGAACACGCTTTTCATACGCATATCGGATAGCCCATTCCGCTTTGATAGCAGGTGGTTCAGGAAGGGGTTCCTCAAGAATGTGCAACTTAGACTCAGCACGTAGGACAATTTTCAATTGCCTAAGCCAATCAACAAAGTTCACTTCCGTGAGTTTCACCCTTTGTAGAATCATACGAAATTCGACGTGTTGTGGTTTTGATTCGACATCCTATATTAAAGTAGAGTACACGAATTAGTTAGTTTGATTTGAATCCTTGTTAAAATAATTACCCTTATTGTCTCGAAAAATATTTTAACAAGGGCTAAGAACCATATTTCACTCCAATTCATGACGGGGTTGCCGCGGATCACTTCATGGAGCTATTTAGGCCGATAACCACTTTACCGATTGCAATCTCTATTGCAACTCTTAGACACTTGCGGGATCCTACGACAACCATCGGTCGTTTGGCATGTTTGATCCCTACTAGCACCAATTCCAAATTAAAATTCTTGGTTGACTCGTGCTAAGCTCGACAATCACTCAAGGATTCTAATTTGTAATTGCAAATCGTCCAACAAGATACACGGTGATACCCCGACAACTACCGGCTCGTGCTAAGCTCGACAACCGATAATTTCAAGATCCCACACTCACCTTCCACACAGATCCACATGGAATAACTCGTGCTAAGCTCGACAATCACTCCATGCTTCACTAGATTTGGGTGGTGTCATCTTTTGGATGGTGCAAGATTTACGTTTTTATGAAAACGGGCTTTTGTTTTCGGCTTGGTTACTGATTAACTTGTTTAGTGACAAAACCTATTTTCACTAGGTGAGTTAATCTTGTATGTGAGCGCGCGAGAGAGTTGTAAACCATTTTTACCAAATCTCTTGTGATTTTATTAATTTCGAAAAAAAAAAATTTCTAGCATGCGAATCCTAAGCAAACCATGCAAGAATAAAATAAAATCACATCACACGCATATATACGAAATAAATTGGTAACCCTTGCCAAAATCCTATGCGTTCTTCCCGTGAGCCAAAACGGGTAGAACGTGGTCAACTAAGGGACGGAAGGTCTTCAATGCGAGCTCCCACTAGAACCGCTATCACCAATGGACTTCACCGGCTTCTATGGACACGCTCCATCTCCTTCCGACTCCATCTTGTGTGTTTTCATCCAAATGTACAAAACATACAATAGAAATTTGAAATGGCGTACAAGCCACACTAATTTCCTATTTATCTAGTACAAATACACGGATGAATGAAATGGCATGCAAGCCACAATATTATTACAAATTTAACAATTTTAATAAATATTACAGCCCATGTGATTAAAAATCACCAAATGCATCCAAACACACAAAGTCAACCACAAGGTCAAAGACAAGGTTACCAATTTCAAATCTATCACATACAACCAAACAAACAAGGTGGTAACAAAATTACCAAACACTAAACTGGAACAAAATTCCAGAATCACAAAAAAAGCTAAAAAAATTCCCGAGACCAAAACTGATTTTAACTTTGAAAATTTAAACTGTTACAGCGCGTTAGCACCGCTAACATTTATGAGTTAGCGCCGCTAACCCGAGGTTAGCGCCGCTAACCCTGTTCGAACAGAAAACAACCATTTTGATTTTGGGATTTTTCAAGCCACCAAGTGCAGATCTAACATAGAACCTGGCTCTGATACCACTGTTGGGATTTCGTGGGCTCACAGCGGAAGCAAGGTACAAACAAAATAGCCCAATGTACAAGCAAACAAAGCTTAAAAACCGAAATCCCTCAAATGGACCAAACTCTATGTTCAAGAAATGCAACTTGAAAAGAAAGAGGTGTTATACCTTTCTCCTTAGCTCCAGTAATCTCAAACCGTGGTGATGATCCTCAAAGAACGAAAACCGGATCTTCTATTGGGATATACCCCGGGAACAAGTCAACCACGAGTGCTAGCAAGCCGTTGTGGAACTTCACCAAGAAAACCACTCCGGGACAGCTACTATATAAGACCAAAAACGTCTGGAGCACTCTCTCGTATCTTCACTTGGCCTTAGTAGCACCAAAGAAGATAGAATATGTGATAAACTTAGAGAGAGAGAAAAGAGAGAACCCCAATCTCAAAATATGAGTTCCTACAATCTCTTGGCTCCAGAACACGGGTTATTACCCCTCTCAACCGGCCCAACCTCGAGAAACAAAAGCTCCCATGCATTGGTCAGTTTTAGAGGTGGTTTTGATAAATAGCACTGGCAGGGTTTAGCGGCGCTAACCATAAGTTAGCGGCGCTAACTCCCAATAGTTAGCGGTGCTAACGCGCACTGTCAGTGATATGACACAAAGTACATGCAGCCGTAGCGGCGCTAACCTCAAGGACTTAGCGGCGCTAACCCTTAAGAGTTAGCGGCGCTAACGCGGCCTGCGATGTCAACTTTTGTCTTTTGCCATATTTGGTCCCTTAACTTAAGTTGCTGTCAGGTTTGACCCCGGTGTATGACCCAATAGGCCCATACATCATCAGCAGCGGTTTATATGACATACGTGCATTAGTGGGCATATCTCTAACAATATCTTTACTAAGCCCCTTGATGAAAAGAGGTTTATGTATCTGCTAAGTAAATTGGGTATGCTCAACCCCTAGCTAAGTGTCTACAATTTGAGTTCTAAGTTTGACAGAGACTAAGTGTCTTAAGCTGGGTGCACAGTTTATAAATAAATTTTCATAAACTGATCTATATGTCAAACTGAATAATGAGTTCACACGTTTGGTCAGTTCCAAACATAATTCAACTACTCAGTGTGGTTAAACTGACTAAGTGTCATTGAGCCTGAGCTGTGTGCTCTACTCAAGCTGAGTATCAATCTCAAGCTGAGTGCTCCACTCAAGCTGAGTGCTTGAATCAAGCTGAGTGCTTGACTTAGATTGAGTAATTTGTTTACTCAGCTTGGTGTGTCCAATGTATGAATTAATTACTACGTGTTATTAATTTTTCTGTCCATACGCATTTGAATCAGTTTCAATTCGTATCGTATATCATTTGTGTATTGATATATTTACAAAATGTTTGTAATCTTATTATTTGTTAATATTATTATTTTACACTTGTATCCGTTGGAGAATGATGTGTTTCTACCCTCTAACTGTTACGTCAAACCGTAATTTTTCTCTCTCCTCGAAAAGGTATATATACCGACCTTAACAGCATTTTAGAGGTTTACGCTTCAACTTCTCATCTCTACACCTCTCATCTGCCTATATACCTTTCAACAAATTTTCTACGTGCGATTCTCAGTTCCATCGATTTTGAAACCCTAACTCGCTCAGTGGGACGCTCATTGCTTAGTGCAAGTAAAGTAGTTACTCAGTGTAATCTGCAATTTCATCGATTGAAGGAACCACTCTCATTCTCAGTGATCGAATGGTTAGTGGTGCTGCGTTGAAAAACAACGGATTGTTGCTGATCAAAATCAACAATCAGCGTGCATGTCTTGATATCCCTGCGAGGAAACAGGGGAGAGGATATGAAGCATGGGTTCCTTATATTCGGCAATGCCCTTTGGCATTTGCTTTCATTGGAGCGCCTGTTCACATCATTCCACAGCACCTGTTGGAGTTCTGGTTTACATGCACCTTCAATCAGAACAGAGGAGAGATAACCAGCACTGTTCGTAATAGCGATAGAACAGTGGCCCTCATGGTTCAACGGCTAAGGGATGTTCTTCAAATCCCTGTTCAAGATGTGTTCGAGCAAACCGTGACTAGACAAGTGGCGAGGTCAGTTCTACCTCAAATGGGTCACCCTCAAACTGAAGGGGTGATTAAGAAGGCCACTTTCCCAACCAGCTGGGGCTTCATGGTTTCCACAGTGGTACGTTCACTGGGGACCAAGGTAGGAGGCTTGGACCAAGTTAACGAGTTCGAAATCCAGCTGCTATACAACATGTTCTTTGATAGGCGTATCGATTATGCACAACTCATATTCAACGAGCTCAAAGTCCATGTAATGAAGACCACCAGGGACCTCCCTGTACCATTCATAAGGTATTTGTCCTTGGTGCTTGAAGCTGAGTTGGGGGATTTATATGAAGCTGGATGGGATATGTTCCATGTTCCAACTCTCAGTCCGAAGATGTTTAACAATGACATATTCCCAGAGCAAGAGGGTCTAAGTGGTCCAATGCTCTTGGTCGCTGAGGGAGTTTCATCTGCAAGTGGAGATGAGGGATCGAATCAAGGGGGAGCTTCTCACGCTGACACCGAGGTTCAGGCTGAGCTCTCTGCTCAAGCTGAACCAGCACATACAGAAGCTGCTTCAGGTAAAACCTCTCCACTTTCTCTTTCTTCCCACTTTTCTCCATCCACTTTTGGAGATAAGACTGTAGTAGAACCAACTCAGTCTAACCCGTCTCCTCCACCTTCATTCCATCTACAATTCCAATCTGAAGCTACCCCTTGTATGCCCACTGCTGCTAGGGAGAATATCCAAACCTACCAAAGAAAAACTGCCAAATGTGGTGCCACTCCTAAAGGCATCACTGGAGCTGAGATCACATTGATCCCTCCGGCAGGAGTTGAGGGGGAGATGCCTACTCTTAAGGTGTCGACCTCACGGATCATTCAAACCCAACAGCCTAAACCGGGTGTGGTCTCTACTCAGCCCATACTTGCTCGTGCCATGGGAGAGACTACTTCTGTGCCTGAACAGACACATTCAGGTTACATTGAACATATGACCAATCCCCAGGGTCAATCACCCCCCTCTTTACCCAAAAGCCAACCACCAACCCATACACTTCACGTCTCGAGCTCTATTCATTCTTTTCATTTTTCACACTCTAGTGCACGCCCTGTCAATGTTTCATCTTCAAACCAGGGTGATTCACAGGGTAAAGACTCTAGTGCAAATGAGTTTGAAGGTATACACCAACCTTTGGATGATGCACCCAAAAACTCTCCTCGCGCTAATACTGCCTCCTCAGGCATCCAGCAGTTGAAAGAATATGTTGCTGCTCAGTTTGGTTTGTTCCATCTCAAGCAGAAGAAGCACAAACGCCAAGTCTATCAAAGGCTTGAGAAGCTCACAAAGGATGTTCAAGAGATTGCCTCTGCAGTTGCTGCACTCCAACAACAAAGGACTTCAAACCCTATTGATGATGACAAAAAGGGGGAGAAGGTTCAAGCTGATACTGAAGCTGAGCTAGTTCGAGCTGAAGCTGAAGCTCTTTTAGTTCTAGCTAAAGGAGCAAAGAGGAAGACTCAGACTGAGGGGGAGTCAGAAATGAACGAAGATGAACCTGCATCAAAGAAGCAAAAGATTTCAGAATCTGAGTCTGAAGCTGACGAGGGTTCTGAAACTGAGCAGGAAACTGAAGAAGAAAAGGCTACGAGAGAATTGATCGAAATGCTAGAACAAGAAGAAGCAAATGAGCTCAATATCTCTGTAGCTGAATTAAAGAAGAGAAAAGAAAAAGAGCAACTGGATCAAGAAAAAGAAAAGTTAAAGAGAGCTTTAGCTGAAGCTGAAGCTGACTATAATGGTCCAAGACCTGATCCTATCCCATATTCAGATGCTGAAATACAAGAATGCTATTTCAGAAGAAACATCAGTGCAGATATCAAAGGCATGACCTTGAGCAGAGTCAATGGAGTTGTCATCCTCAACTTCGAATTTGAAAATGGATCAACCATAGGGATGTACCTGAGATACGTTCACAGGATGGGATACCTAGAGTGGAACAGAATTCTGATGATGCTTAAGAAATTCAAACGAAACCAAATAAAGCAAGAAATTTTTACTGAAGTCTCAAAGTTGATCAAAAGGGCTGAGGAGCTGAGATATGTTCCAGTTCCTGGACCACAATGGGAAAAACTGTTTGATATACCTAAAGGTGTGGAATTCACAGAAAATACATTCATTAATGCACCTATTCAGGGATTTATGTTCAAGGATCAGGAAGGCAAACCTAGCTTCATCAAATTTAATGAAGTATACTATCTGAAAGCTAAGGATGCTGCCCATATAAGAACTTGTTGTGGAAACAATGAATCAAATCAGCTTTTGAAATACAAGCTGAATAAAATGATTAAAGTTCGTCACAAAGGATTCAGAGGATATGAAGAAGCTGAAAAGTTACTATATGAAGTAACTAAAGAAATCATTAACTGGGAGCTTTTACATCCTGAATTCATTCAATAGATTAGTTCTACTGTTGTAAATATTAGATTAGTTCTAATATTTTTGTAAGCACTATGTGTGCATGATCTAAGTGATCAACAACTTTTGTATTATGACCAGTTCTATTAATACAAATATAAAGTTTGATATGTTCAACTGTAATATGATGTGTTCATAGCTATAAGTCTGATAAGTTCAGCTTAATGAATAAATGATAAGTTCTTATTCATTAATATAATTAGTTGGTGTGTTCAACTAAAAATTGGTGTGTTCCAATTTAAATTGATAAGTTCAATTAATATTGATATGTTCAATAAATATTTGATCAGTTCAAATAATAAAATCTTAATAAGTTTATGATTTAAAACATAATTCTGTTAAACAAACTTAAGAACTGTTTGATGGTTTTGTCATCATCAAATAAGGGGAGTTTGTTGGGAAAATGATCTCATCAGTTTGAATTTGATGAGATAAAGTTAAGTTTGTAAGATGAGTTCTACATATAACTTAAACAGAATTATGAAGCTTAGTCAGACTGAACACTTCGAGTGATTCAGACTGAGTATAAGCTGAATATAAGCTGAGTATATGTTGATCAGTTTATATTATACATTAGCTTGTTTATTAATATGTTTAATAATCTGTGTATGTCACATAAGGTATATATCGAGTAGTCAGCTTGATGTGTTTCAAGCTGATTGACTCAGCTCAAAAGCAGAGTCAGCTCGACAGAGTTGCTAAATATGTTTTAGTCAACTAAGTTTGACCTCTAAGGATGATTTTATCAATGTACGTGTTAGTTCATGTTTGAATTCGGGTTTGTTCTCGAAGAACTCAGCTTGATGAGTTTCAAGCTGAGTAACTCAGTCCGAGTGAAGAAGTCAGTTTAAAGATAATTTAAATATGTTTTAAATTCATCTTTATCTCTCTCTATATCTACGGCGCGGATAAGAAGACTCCAGAATCAAGATTGAAGATTGAAGACTCAAGATAAGAAGATTCAAGATTCAAGATTCCGGTTTATCCGAAAGTTAGTTAGCGAATTAGGCTAAGTCTAGTTTGTTAGGAACCGTAGCAACAGGATTATAAATACTTATCTCCTGATAAGTTTAGAGGTAGGACTTTGATTCAAAAAAATAACTAAGTGTTGCAGAGCTAAACCTCACCTCACCGTATGTGTTACGAGTCTTGATTTAGTATCAAGATTTAATCACAGATTGCCAAAGAAGTTCGTGTGTTCGAATTAATCACATCAGTTGTGATATTGGTAAGTAATCATGTGTTGATTCAATCTGTGAAAATCCTGTTTAGAGAGTCGTCGGTATCTATAATTATATGTTAATTATATATATCTAAGTTTGAGAGAATTGAGAGATTTATATTAGATGATTATATATCAAGATTTGCTTACTTGATAGTCATTGTAATCATCTTCTTATTCAAAGAATTATAGTCATCTTCTGATTAATAAAAGCATTTGATTGATTGTGGTTTGATTTACTGTGTGTGACACTTTTCATTGATTTGTTCAATTTCCGCAGAAAGTGTATTCAACCCCCCTTCTACACACTGTTGCTTGTTGTTACTCTCTCATACAAGGACCAACAATTTCTCCTTTAAGTGGTCACAACCAAAGTGAGAGGAATGTGTGTGTGTAATACGTATGTGTGTGTATATGTGAGTCTGAGTATTAGAAAGAGGGGAGACCGACTTTGGTCTCCTAATTTATCCATAAGGGGTATTTTGTTCCCCCTTTCAACTTACAACTTAATACCCGCTTTCCCATTTCATCTAAAGGAGATATTCCCGGAATCCCCATTCAAAACCGTTTAATATTTTATTAAACTTATCTATTTTCATTAATATTTTAATATCACCATTTCTTAATTATTTTCATAATAATTTCATATTAATTTAATATATAATTCTAATATTCATTATTAAGCTCGAGATTTAGAACGTACCGACAGAATTCACGACTAGGCCCGTTGGAGGATGTTACATGATGGCATCGATCCCTACCCTGAGTGTTAGTTGTGATTCGTAAATGTCAACTAGAGTTCTAGATGTACTCAGGAAGGGTTTGCCTAGAATAATGGGGACTAGATCATCTTCCTCCATGTCAAGAACAATGAAATCCGTAGGAAAGATGAATTTGTCTATCTTCACTAATAAATCCTCAACTATCCCTCGCGGATGAGTGACGGATTTATCTGCCAGATGGATCGACATGCGAATGGGCTTGGGCTCGGGCAGACCCAGTTGGCAAAGAAAGAATATGGCATGAGATTCATGTTCGCTCCTGATTCAGCCAATGCTTGAGTGATGGGCATGTTGCCAAACTTGCAAGGTAGACTTAGACTCCCGGGATTCGGTCATTTTCTTCGGGATCTTCTTGAGCATTGCTGCTGAGCATTGATCGTTGAACTGGACGCTCGAGACCTCTTCAAGTTTCTTACGGTTAGTAAGCAGGTTTTTCATGAACTTTGCATACTTGGGCATTTGAGCCATAGCCTCAACAAAGGGAATGTTGATATGCAAAGATTTCAAGTGCTCGAGGAATTTCCGATATTGCTCATCTTGATCGTATTTTCGGAGACGCTGCGGATAGGGTATCGGTGGACGGTATGGTTTCACAGGAGGTGGAATGGGTGGAGCAGTGGGTGGTTACCTCCTTCTCTTTCTCTGGCTCAGGCTGCGGAGGCGGCTGCACCTCAGAATCAGTGTTGAGACTACTAGGTGATGGATCATGGAGTGTTTGATTGTTCCTAATAGACACAACTTTAAGATCGGCTTTTGGATTGGTCTCAGTGTTGCTTGGAAGAGTCCCAGGGAAGCGGTCCTGGAGAACCCAAGAGATTTGCCCGATTTGGGTCTCGATGTTCTAGATGGAAGCCTGCTGATTCCTAAGTGCTGCCTCGGTGGTCGATCTGATCCTCTTGACTAACTCCTCGGTTTCCTTGTGCCTTTGATCGGACGCTGCTGCAAAGCGGTTAAGCATCTCCTCGAAATTAGGCGTCTTCTCCGGCTCCTTTGGTGGTTCTTTCTGATAGGATCCCGAGCGGTGTTGCCTATATTTCGCCTCCATCTCCTTGCGGTATTCGGGATAAAGTTTCCAATTCGCCCTACGGTGACGAAAGTATGCCTCGTCCTTCGGATAATCATACTTATCCCCATAAGAATAGCACGCATATTCCTTGAGATTCCCTTCCTCGTTATAAGGGCAATCTCGTGCAAGATGGGGTCGCTACAGTTTTCACAACCGACTTGCATGGCATGCAAGTTTTGTTGAAATATTTTCATATCCCGCCCTAATGCATCCAGCTTGGCATTAAGGGCTGCCATGTGGTCTGAATTGTCTGTGGAAAAAGAAGTATTTCTACGAAAGGAAGGGTCTCTCGCAAAGTGCCACTAGTGGGAGTGCTAAGCCAACTCCTCTATAATGGCGTACCCCTGAGCAGGGGTTTTCTTCGGTATTGGCCCTTCAGAATCGACCATTTGTCTTGTGAAGACATTGATACCATTATAGAAAGTTTGGATAACCTAGTGAGCATTAAGATCATGTTATGGGCAGTTTCGCAGCATCTCGTTATACCGGTCCCAGGCTTCATAAAGAGTTTCGGCCTCCAATTGCGTGAAATTCTTGATTTGCATTTTCATCTTTGCAATTTTAGAAGGAGGACTAAACGGCTTAATGAATTTTGTTTTGAGCGCATCCCATGTACGGATGGGTGGCTCGGATCTTAGCCAACGTTTGGCTGTGCCTTGGAGTGTTATCGGGAACACTCGCAGCATGACGACATCTTTCGTTACTCCCGGAATGTGGAAGTAGTCGGCAATTTCGAGAATGGCCTCAACATGCTGGTTGGCATCTTCATGATCATTTCCAGTGAAAGGAGTCTCCCGTAGAAGATGAAGGAACTGGCCCTTTATTTCGAAGTTTGTTTGATCGGGGATTTCGGGACGATGCTGCGTTTCCTTCATGAAGGCGGCTCGCGTACTCCTCAAGTGACAAATTAGCAAGATCTTCCGCATCCTACGCAGCTGCTCTCTTTCACGTGCGGCTCTCCTCAAACGATTGAAGTCGCGCTCCGGTTCTTCAAATGGTTCAACGAGCTCGGGAGGCGTATCAACGGGTGGTGGGTCGGCGGACATAAAATAATGAAACCCTAAGGGGTGTCTAAGGAGCAGAAGTACTACCCTAAACAGGCCCGGAAAAACAGCACCTAAAACTACCAACTAAAAGTAAAACTACGAACTAACACTAAAAACGGAAAAGGGAAACAAAAGGTTTAATAATAAATTAATATAATTAAATCAAATGAAACCGTTCCCCGGCAATGGCGCCAAAAACTTGATGTGCTTAAAGCGTACCATGTTTTAAATTTATAAAAACCGTTATTATTTTAGTACGACTATGACAGAAATACAAGTGAACCTAATCGTGTCGTAGTATAGAAAATAAGTACGGGTGTCGAACTATTGGGGAATGAGTATGATTTGATTAAATTATAATGATTTAAATATTAAACGCAATAATGATTTAAATATTAAACGCAACAAAACTAAACTAAACTACTAAAGCAAATAAACTAAACTAAAAGCAAGAAAATAAATAAAGCAATTAAAGGGGGGGATTTATGGTGAATGTGATTACTTCAACCAACTAATGCCACTAACAACCCTAGAATACCACTAAAGCATGCAAAAGAGACAAGAAAGCGGTTAACTCGGAGAATTAAATATATATATATGAAGATGTTCCCTCTCTAGATTCAATTCCAGTCTTTTCATGGAAATGAATTCATGGCAATATGAGCTAAAGACACTTTGAACATTCATGCATCGATTCCTAAATTAGTTAAAACCTTGATCTGGTTATAACCATCTAATTACACCAATTAATAGCCTTTATGGTCAAAAGTGCGATTAAAAGGGATAATTAGCCAATTAATTCGATTACCAAGTAAATACTTAACCTTTAATGTTTCATATGATCAACAAAACACCACTAATATATAAAGGTCATTATATGTTTAATCACATGCAAAATAATATATTTAAAGTTGCTTAACTCTAGGATTTGATCAATCACTATCTCTTTAATCATCTATTGGTCAAAGACAATCAAGGTCAAAGCTTTATGAATTAAATGGTCTTTAAAAACACAAAACTTAGATTATAAACAACCAAAACAAATTACTAAGCATGGATGAACTAAGATTAAGCTAAACTTGAATTAAAACATGAATTAAGCATCAAAGCCATGAATTAAATCACCAGTACATGAGTTTCATCTCCTCTAGGGAGGAAAACAGAAGTTTTAGCTAAGAACAATCATAACTAAGCTCTGGAAATCATTCATAAAAAGAAACATGATGAAAAAGAATGAAGAAAACCGTAAAAGCCTAATTGTTCTAGCCGAAAGCTTCACTTTAATCTTCAAATTAAGCTCCAATGCTCCAAGATCATGCCCCAAACTCCCTGGATGTTTAATGGAAGTTTTCTGGAGTTATAGTGGTGAAAAAGTCGGAGAAAAGTGATGAATCCCGAAAGAAATCGAAAGATCGAATTTATATAGCTGGAAACTGGAGATCGCGCTGCGACGGCACACGGGATCACGACACGACGAGCAGATTTCGGCAGATTTTTGACTTTTTCGAACTTTCGATCTTTATCTCGTTTTTTATCCATTTTTCTCATCTTTATCATAATATATCCTATTTTGAACCTGGAAATCATTATTTAACTATATTAAACATATTTTAAACATATTTTCCATGATTTTAATTAAAAACAATTAAATACGCGTAATATATATGATTAAATAACGCGATATCACTACCATCACATATTAACAATTAAATACTTTATTTAATCAAATTCATAAAGCTTAACAATTAGCGATGTGCATTTTACATACCAGTTTAAAATTTATAAATCTGAATTAATTAGCAAGATTAATAGACACGATAACCTAATCGTATTATAGTATAGAAAAAGTAAGTATGTGCGTCGAACACAAGGAAAATGGGTATGATATAAGATATTAATTAAACTAATTTACTACTAAACTAACAAAAATCAATAAAGGGGGATGTGTATGTTCTAACTTAACTAAAGCAACCAAGTTCTTAACTTTAATCCTAAGATTAAAGAAACAATGATTTAAAGACTAGAAAAGCAATAAAGCAAGCAATTTGGATTTAAAAAATCAAGAATGTGAAGTGTCTCCACGTAAACTGTAAATTCCCTTTCCAGTTTATTAAATTTCAATGAATATGCAATCGATTAATATGAAATCATATTCCGATTCCTAATATGACTAGATCCCATGGTCAGACTAACTAGCTTTATAATTACAAAAATATTAATCCAGTGATCATGACATTAAATATTTCTATAACTAGTCAATTGATTCGTATTATGCTAGACTTAATCTTTTGATTTGTATTGGTCACAAAATCAATCAATTTAAATTGAATGGTCATTACATTGCAAACACATTAATGTTTAATTTTTTATTAACCTAAACCTAGGATTTGGTTTATCGGTAGTCATGAATCCTAATGGTCATAGCAACTAATTATTAAAGCAATCATAGATCGAATGGTTATCTCAACTATGAAAAACTTAGCAATAGGTATAAAATAAGAAACTTTGATATGAAGGGTCTTTGAAAAATCTAAACATTAAAATTATATAACTCCATATGATCAAAGTCAATGAAATCTAAGAAATATCAAAGTTTCATCTTGTCTAAGAGAGATTACAGAGTTTTAGCTCATAATTCGAAGATTACAGCAATTGAAATTCATAGAAAGTAAGTTAAACATGATTTTAATAGCTAACCAAATGTAGATCAATTATGTAAACTTCAAATCTTCACTTCCCAATGCCAAATCTTCAGGCTCCAAGCAAAACAACGATCAAGGTGATATGAGAATATGTGTTTCAGGAAATCCACGGTTAGGCTAAGAACGGTTGTTAACCCTTTTTTCATATAAGAACAAGTGTTTATATAGAAGTGGGATTTTGCCGAAAACGCGTTGCATTGACCAGAAACGTCTCGTTTTGCAAAGTTAGCCCGACTTGTTAGACTCTATCTACATGAACGTGTCTCTTTTTTCATTTTGCTTAAAATATATTTTATCTTTTGTCACAAACACATAAATGGCTCGTTTCTTCCATCTGACGGGCGGTGTTTGTTTTTTTGTTAAGTTTATTATGTGCGACGTACTTTGGGCCGACAAAACCCAATAGGGACGACACCTAAATATTTCAAATATTTCGGGGGAAGGTTTGTCAGGCTTTTTTAAGACCTTTAAGGGTGATAAGGGCAATAGGGTAGCAACTTTGATATAATTTTTTTTTTTAATTCCAAAATAAACCCGCTATCATATGTATATTTTCTACATATGTAGAAGTTATTCACATCTTTTGCTAATATGGTAGTGACTCAACATTAACTTAATTTCAAGATGATAATAAAGTAGAAGAGCCAACACTAACACATTGACTGAAATTATTAGGATGGTTTTTTGGCTGGGTAATTAAGATAGTACATGATTTGAGATATATATTTTTTTTAAAAGTTATGTCTTAGAGCCCTAAATGGTATTAGGTGTATGCTCGTCGCATTACCGAGTAATAAATCCTTACATGTTTACGTGATCTCTAAGCATTTATAATATATGTATTTACATCATTAATGTTTAATAGAAGAAATTCTTAGATACCTTACCATGTATTTGTACTGTTTTTATTATATATTGATAATAATATTGATAATAATAATAATAATAATAATAGTAATAGTAATAGTAATAGTAATAGTAATAGTAATAGTAGTAGTAGTAGTAGTAATTATAATAGTAATAATAATAATAATAATAGTAATAGTAATAATAATAATAATAATAATAATAATAATAATAAATATAATAATAATAATAATAATAATAATAATAGTAATAGTAAGAATAATAATAATAATAATAATAATAATAATAATAATAATAATAATAATAGTAATAATAATAATAATAGTAGTAGTAATAGTAATAGTAATAATAATAATAATAATAATAATAATAATAATAATAGTAATAATAATAATAATAGTAATAATAATAATAATAATAATAATAATAATAATAATAATAATAATAATAATAATAATAAATAATAATAATAACAATAATAATAATAATAATAATAATTATTTTTATTATTATTATTATTATTATAATAAAAATAATAACAATAATAATAATAATAATAACAATAATAACAATAATGAAAAAGTCAAAGGACTTGAACAAAAGATGCAAAAGATACTGGATACTGAGAGAGTGAAGTTTGAGAATGAGAAGAAAGAGTTAATGGCTAAAATTCTGAATGCTGAGATTAGCGCTGCAAAACTTGCTAAATCAATAAAGACTTCCGCTGATAATCTCAATTTTGATTCAGTTTTACATTGTAGTAGTCAATCTGATTCTTATTTCTCTGTTGCAGGTTCTGAGCTTTCAGATAAAGATTTCACCAACACATCAAATGTTGTAAAGACTCCTAAGATCCATATATCTGTTGGATCTTCTTATAAAGTGAAATCACCTTCATCTGCAACGACTTCCTCTCCAAAATAAAAGAATAAACATAAACAAGCTAATTTTAATTCTAAACATAATACTTGTTCTTCAAATAATTCTAATTCTGCTTGTTCTGTATTGATTACAGATGATGCTTTGCCGAAATCCAAACAAGCCTGGATTTCGAAGAAGAATTTATCCGAAAGATTCGCAAAGTTAACATCGTTCTGTAGTCCATCAACTTTGAATACGACTACACCATCATGGACTGTCAAGCAACAATCTTTTGAGACAACTCCCAAACCATCTGAGTACAGAGAGAAGAATACTATCAAAGATGACGTGTCATTATCCGCAATATGAAAAACGAGGATTCCAAAGAAAGAGAATAGAGCTGCTAAGCCAAATCCTATCTCTCACAACAACAACAATAGACGTCGATCTTTCTCAAAACCAAAATCAACAGGGGAGTTTGTGTATGATACAGATGTCATGTATCCTTTTGTGGTTTACTCAGCAAAACACTTAATTCGCCTTTCCAAAGAGAATATCTGTAAGACGTCTAGAATAAGACAAGAGTTTGTTGTGAAGAAGGGAATTCCTCAATGGCATTCAGGACCAATGAATCGAAAGGTCCATAAACCTGTTGTTGGGGAGATATAGATATCAATCCATAATCAAACCTGTCTATTATTTAAAATAGGATTTGATGCTAACAAAACCACATATTCAGTTATGTGCTTGGATCAATGAAAAATATGTGTTGTTTTTCATATGAGATTTAAAGAAAATCAAAGTAAGGATTGTCAGCTGAAGAACAAAAGTGTCAGCTGAACACTGAGGATCATCCAAAAGATCAGCTTCAGTAAGACCAGCTAAGAAGAAAAGACAAGTCAAGAAGCATCAGCTATGCATGTACAAAGTATCAGCGGATGGTCCAAAACCATCAGCAGAGGGTTCTTCCAAGATCAGCTGAGTAGTTAAGGATCAGCTGACACTATCTCTCTTGTCAGCTGATTCCTCCCATATGTCAGCTAAGGTATTCATTACATATCTAATCTTGTCTCAATAAGCTTATCACACTCAAATGATTAGTTAAGCCCGTGGGATCAGCTGAGAGTTTGTTTTGATTAGTTTATTAGCTACACTCACTATAATTGTTTTATTAGCTGATCAGTATTATCTGCTGAGCAATTCTGAGTAGCTGAGTCTTTCACATTTATCCTTAGCTGAGCAAAATTATATTTGCAGTTCAATGTCTGTTAGCTGAGTCTTTACATTATGTATCAGCTAATAGTTTTTCTATGTAATATTTTCTTAAGTCAAAGGCAGAACATGTATTGTTCTATTATGCCTTAGATCTTTCTCTGTAAAAGTACTTAGCACTTTTTGAATCTGCAAAGAGAAAAAAAGGATAGATCTTGATCCCCTGGAAAAGGTAAAAGATACTTTAGAAGAGAACATCTTGAAGATCTGCTTCTTCAACTAAGTATGGCTGGCAACTCCATACTTGGTAAAGTCAAATCTTCAGGAAGCATGGTGTTGATAAAAGTACAAGCATGGAAAGAGAAGCTTACTCTCCCAAGACGTAAAGGTAGTACTTTAATAATATAATAATAGATAGTGGGTAAACACCTTACTGAAAAGTATGTTTACTTTACACACTTTGCATGTAAAGTTAACTTACCTTTCACCCACTAACTTTAACTATTATAATATTATTAAACCAAGTACTTTTGTCCCCTTCTCTCTTCATCAACCCGGACACCACATTGCTTATATATACTCATGTATGGAAACATGCAAAGTATGCGAATAGATAGAATTGAACACTGAAATCTCATCTGTTGAGAATTAGAAGAGTTAGCATTTTACTTTCAGTGTTGCAAACTTGTTCATGTGTTGAACATCTTAGACATCAGTTGTTTAAGATTAGCTTAGTCTATGTGTTAGACAAATTGTTGCTACCTTTTATTGAACTTAGATTTTCCGCATCTAGTTCATGTAATTCTTGATTCACATCAATAAGAATTATATAAAAGTAAATCGTGTGTCTTTAATTTTTAAATAGCTAAAGTTTGTATTCAACCCCCCTTCTACAAACATTTGTTGTTGTAGTATCCATTCGGGACCAACAACTGGTATCAGAGCAGGCTAGATAATTCATATCTAAGATCTGTTTTGCTTACTCTTCAGCTGCTTCTACCCCACACTTCAAAATGGCCACTCCTGTTGCTACCACTAACAGTTCTCTCAACAATGGCTCACTCACAAGGTGTCCAAATTTTGATGGGGAAAACTTTTCCCTCTGGAAGAATAGAGTTTATCTCTACATGTCCAGCCTTGATGATGTGATGCTCAAGACTGTTACTGAAGGTCCTTATGTTCCATCCTCTATTGTTGAAGTCACTGCTGCCACTGATACAACTCCTACAGAAGAAAGGTATATCATCAAAGCCATTCATCAATGGTCTGATGAAGACAAAAGGCTGGTTAACCTTGATGTCAAAGCCAGAACAACCTTAGTCTCAGTACTACCAAATGATGTCTATCATCAAGTTCTTAACTGCAAATCTGCAAAGGATATGATAGACACTTTGTCTGTTGCTTATGAAGGCACTGAAGAAGTGCAGGAAAATAAGAAACTCCTTCTGGTAAGAGAATATGAGTTCTTCTTTGCTTCTAAAGGTGAAAGTCTTACTCAGACCTACACCAGGTTCAACTGCCATATTAATTACTTAAGAAGGGTAGAGGTTCCCAAGAGCAATAAGGAGCTTGTAAACAAGTTTCTAGACTCTCTCCCAGAATCTTGGGATCATTTTATCACTGTGCTAAAACATGGTGAGAAAATCAAGGGTCTTACACTGGTTGGTTTGTATGGAAACCTTATGAATCATGAACAATCAGTGAAGCAAAGGAAACTCTCTACCAACAATATGAAGGAGGCTGCAAAAGCTCCATATACTGCTCTTGTATCTAAAGATACAAGATCTAGGAGTTTTGTTGCAGTGGTGAATGAGACCAGTGATGAGGAGGAAGGGGAGGAGACTTCTGATGAAGAGCAAGTGGCTGATGGGGATGAAGTTCTGGAGAACATGGAAAACATTGAAGCTGCTGTTGAGCAGGCTGCCATGTTAGTGAAAAGGTTTAAGCCTTTCTTGAAAAGAAAGGGTGTCAATAGGTTTGAGAGGAAACCCTTCAAAGGAGAAAAAGCCAAGTTTAAACCAAAGGCTTCTGAAGGTTGTTTCTCCTGTGGCAAGACTGGTCACTATGCCAGTGAATGTAAGTCCAGAGGAAGCACATGCTTCAAGGGTTCCTCAAGCTCAGACATCAAGATTGATTATGAAGCTAAGTACAAGAAGCTTCTTGCTGCTGTCCTTGACAAGAAGAAGAAGAAAGCCCAGAACAGTGTGTTGGTAGCTGAAGAAGAAGATTGGGCTGAGGAAGATCTCTCAAGTGATGAATATGATGTCCTCTCTGCTCAGCTCAGCTTGATGGCCAACACAGGGAGTACAAGTTCATTTGATGAGGACATGAAGAAAGCTGCTAATGCTTGTACTTCTCGTGACTTGGATCCCTCTTCTATGTATCAGGTTGGAAAGTTTATTAACTATGAAGATAATGAAAAGAACACTATGTTTGATTATCTATGTGTTGAGTTTCAGTCAAACATTCAAAGAGAAAAGAAGCTAAAAATAGAAATAAAATCACTAAAAGAGATGTTAAGTCTTAAAGATGAGAAACTGAAACTAATGACAAAACTAGAAGATGATTTAGCTAATCAAAAGATACTTAATCAGATCTTGGTAAAAGAAACCAATGAAGCAACCATAAAGTTTAATGACCTACAAAAAGTGGTTAAATCTTGGTGTGTTTCTGCTGAAAAGACCACTCAGTGTGTCAATGAGTAGATTCCTAAACAAGTTCAAGCTATTATTGGTGGAAACTATTCCCAAGCTGCTAATTGTGTTGATTTTAGTAAGGACATAAATATCTTAGAAAAAGTTGATATTTTACCTCTTACCTTTCAAAAGATAGTAAAAGGTAAAAGTATTATCACTAACAGATTTGTCAAAAGTAAATGTACTCAGATAAAAGACTTAATAACTCCAAAAGTTATTTCAAATTCTATTATTCTGTCAGAAAGTAAAAGTACTGAAAATTTAATGTTAAAGGAAGCCAGTAAAGGAATTGAATCATTTGTTGATACCAAAGAGACATTATGTGGTCAAACCTTGAAAGCTGATACATTAAATCTAAGTGCTCAGCTGACTGACATTTCATTAGCTGATGATCCTCAATCAGCTAATCAGAGAACAGATGATAGTTGCTCAGCTGATAGCCTGTCAGCTGATCAAAAATCCTCTGTAAACTGTTTAGCTGATCCAGTATCACTTCAAACTCTTTCAATAAGAGAAACCAAGAGAAAATGACTTAATGTTCACATAAAGTCAAAGTCTGCCACATCTAAGGTTGATCAAAAACTCCTTTTTCCTAAGGATCAATCTAAGGTGACTGTGAACAAAGACCTAATTAGTTTACAGAATCAGCTGCAACAGCTGAATGGTTAAATCTGTCAGCTAATGACCGATAGTCATTAGAAGATAGTTAAAACATCTCCTGGGCAATCACTAAAACATGTTAAAGGCTCCAAAAATCAAAAATGTTATAAATGTGGGAGCAAAGGGCATAAGGCAAGTGATTGTTCTCTTGAAGGTAACTCAAGACAGCGGACTGATTTTGATAACACTGTTGTTCCAATCATTCATAAACAACCTAATATGAAGTGGAAAGATAAGTGCAATCCACAGGGGTCCACTTAGTTGTGGATACCCTAAGTATCACTGACCTTCTTTAAATTTAATCTTTGGAGGGTCTTAACACATGGTATCTTGACAGTGGATGTTCAAGGACAATGACAGGTTGTAAAGCTCTGTTGAGTAACTACAAGAAGGAAAAGGGTCCAAGGGTGACCTTTGGTGATAACAACTATGGGCAAACAAAAGGCTACGGTGAATTTCATAATGGGAACTTAACCTTGTCCAAAGTGTCATATGTTAAAGGGCTCAAGTATAATCTCATCAGCATAAGTAAGTTATGTGATGGTGATCATAAAGTCCTATTTACTAAGACAGGTAGTTCCATTTTAGATCAAGAAGGTAAAACAATAATCTGTACCAAGAGAACCAAGGATGTATATACTCTTGATATGTCCTCTGGTGATCAATCCAAGTTAACCTGATTGTATACAAAACTTGTAACTGACACAAACTGGTTATGGCACAAGAGGCTTTCCCATTTAAACTTCAAAAACATAAACAAGTTGAGCAAGGGTGATCTAGTGTCAGGACTACCATCACTGATGTATGTTAAGCCTAAACCTTATTCTGCTTGTGAGAAGGGAAAGCAGCACAAGACATCTTTTCCATCTAAGCAAACCTTCTCCATTACTGAATCTTTCTACATGCTGCACATGGATCTATTCGGTCCTGTTGCTACTGTAAGTATTAGTGGAAGTAAGTATGCACTGGTAATGGTGGATGAGTACTCAAGATACACTTGGGTAATCTTCCTAAAATCAAAGAGTAAGGCTGCTGAAGAGATAATAAGCTTTATTAAGAAGATGGAAGTGCTAAATGGAAATCTGGTAAGGATGCTTAGAAGTGATCACGGAACTGAGTTTAGAAATCAAACTCTAGAAGTTTTCTATGAAGAGAAAGGTATATCTCAAAACTTCTCTGCTCCAAAGACTCCACAACAGAATGGTGTAGCTGAAAAGAAGAAACAAAGGCTGCAAGAACCATGCTGTGTGAGAGTGGGTTAGGATTCAATCTTTGGGCTGAAACTGTCAGCGGTGCATGTTTCACTCAGAACAGATCCCTAGTAATCAAAAGGCACAACAAAACTCCTTATGAAGTGTTCAAGGGAAGGAAGCCCAACATCAGCTTTCTGCATATCTTTGGGTGCCAGTGTTTCATTCTGAACCAGAAAGATCAATTACAAAAGTTTGTTCCAAAAGCTGATGAAGGTGTGTTTGTTGGATATTATGTGATCTCTAATGCTTACAGAATCTACAACCTCAGAACAAAGTTCATAGAAGAATCAATCAATGTAAGTTTTAATGAAAATGACTTTGTTGCTTCCTGTACAACTAATCCATCTAAAGGTGACGAATTTAATGATCTGCTGCACACTGAAGACAACATTTCAGTGTCAGCTGATCCACTCCCATCAGCTGATGTAGATGATCTAGATGAATCTGTTCCAATTGTACATCAAACCAATGCACAACCTATCTTAAACCAACCCACACTTTTACTAAATGAAGAGAATCATGATTCAACATCATTGGATTCTAATTCCTTATCAAACATTCCTTCATCAGTAGAAGTTTCCACAGATACCATTCCTGAAATTCTGTTAGCTGATCAACTTGAAATTTCATCAGCTGATCAAAACCAAGGAATTTCAACTCCCAGAATCCAAATCAATCCAAACTCTCCCATAATCCAAAATACGTAAGAGGACCACAAAGATCATCCTAAAGATCAGGTCATAGGTAACATAGAGGCACCTGTACTAACAAGATCAAAAGCTTGTAATTTTTGTTTATATACAGGTTTTGTTTCTATGATTGAACCAAAGAAGGTAGATGAAGCTCTAAATGATCCCCACTGGATTAATGCCATGCAAGAAGAATTGGCAGAATTCACCAGGAACAATGTATGGACTTTGGTGCCAAGACCAAAGGATAAATCCATCATTGGTACTAAGTGGGTGTGGTGTTTAGAAATAAGATGGATGAACAAGGGCTGATCATCAGAAACAAAGCAAGGCTGGTTGCACAGGGGTATTGTCAAGAAGAAGGTATTGATTTTGATGAAACCTTTGCCCCTGTTGCAAGACTTGAAGCTATAAGACTGTTTCTAGTCTATGCTGCCTTCAAAGACTTCAAAGTGTTTCAAATGGATGTTAAGAATGCTTTCCTCAATGAAGAATTGAAGGAAGAGGTGTATGTCAAACAACCTCCGGGTTTTGAGGATGCAAGAAAGCCAGACCATGTATACTTCTTGAAGAAAGCTTTGTATGGTCTAAAGCAAGCTCTAAGAGCCTGGTATGATACACTCTCTTCTTTTCTAACCACCAAAGGCTTTATTAGAGGAAGCATAGATAGCACTTTGTTTATAAGAAAATTCATGGGTGATGTAATTCTAGTGCAGATATATGTAGATGACATAATATTTGGGTCTACAAATTTGGATCTTTGTAAAAAAATTTCTAAACTCATTTCTGATCATTATCAGATGAGCATGATGGGTGAATTAAACTATTTTCTTGGACTACAAATTAGACAAGAGGTTGATGAAATTTTCATTCATCAAACAAAATATGTTAATGATTTACTTAAGAAATTTGAGTTTGAAAATTGTTCCTCAATGAAAACACCCATGTCCATTGCCTTAAAGCTTGGAAAGGACACTGATGGTAAATCAGTGAACATTACAGCTTACAGAGGTATGATAGTGTCACTTTTGTACCTTACTGCAAGCGGACCCGATATAATGTTTTCAACATGTCTCTGTGCTAGATATCAAGCAGATCCAAAATAATCTCACTTAGCTGCTGTTAAAAGGAGTTTCAGGTATCTCAAAGGAACTACTAATCTAGGTCTTTGGATACACTGATTCTGATTTTGCAGGTTGGACATTGGACAGAAAGAGTACATCTGGTGGGTATCAATTATTAGGTGGAAAGTTAGTCAGTTGGTCAAGAAAAACAGAACTCTGTTTCAACTTCTACAACTGAGGCAGAATACATTGTTGCTGGAAGCTGTTGTGCTCAATTACTATGGCTGCAAAACCAACTACTTGATTATGATCTACAGTTTGAAAACTCCCCAATCCTTTGTGACAACACTAGTGCCATTTCTATCTCTAACAATCCTGTTTTACATTCTAAGACTAAGCATATTGAAATCAGACATCACTTTCTAAGAGATAATGTGCAGAAAAAGAAAGTTTCCATGCATTACATTAGCACTAATATTCAATTAGTTGATCTTTTTACAAAACCTTTGGATGAGTCTAGGTTCAACTTCCTAATATCCAAACTTGTCATGTTAAATTTGTAAAATATTCTTTACTTAGGTAGTTATTTTAGTGTGAGAAAGTAATTTTATCTGTGTGTGAAATGAAGCACTTATCTAAGCTTCTTCATATCTTACTAACAGTGGATTAGCTAAAGGAATTCTGTCAGCTGATAACTATCAGCTGATGCAATGACTCAGTTGATTAACCATTAGCTAAGAACTAGGAGCTCAGCTAAGTAATTTTATTAGCTGACACTTCTTTTCTTTCAAAATAGATCAGCTGACACCATTTTTTCCCTCAGCTGATACTTTTTCAAAATCAACGTTATGTGTCCCCACACTTATTTTATTAACTTCTCAGAGTGTATTTAATTAAGTGACTAGGTTGTATTTAATTCTTTTTTAAATTGTCCGTTAGTTGTCTGTGTATTTATTATCTTTTCTGTTTATCACCATTTAAAGATGTGACATTTACTTTTCGAATACGATTTCTTTGACAGTGCAGGTTTCCAAGAAAGATATATATATGATGTTTGAAGCGGTTTTTCAATCCCTATGCTTTCAAAATTCTCAAACACTCTTCATCTTTCTAAAACACGAACCCTATTCTCCCTGTGATTCCAGTATCTCCATCTTTCAACAATGGTGACCTTTAACCCTGCTTCAACCCCAAATGTTGTTCCCGGTGACAACATCACCGCAAATGCTGAAATGACCATTCGTCCAAACAACTTCCTGATTAACACCGACATCCCTCAAAGCAAAGCAAACCAGGGGTATGAACCTATGGTTGCATTCAAAACTGCTCATCCTCTGTTCCAATGCCTCTCTGCCCATCCTCTCTTCATCTTTCCAAACATTCTTGGAGAGATGTGGTACACTGCTAGATATTACCCTAACGAACAAATCATAAACTGTACCTATCTCAACAACACCATAAATATTCCCATCTTTGTTGATCATCTCAGAGAAGCAATCTCCATCCCAAACCTGGCTCCATATCAACCGTTTGCATCTTTGGATCAAATGTTAGAGGTCCTACCCCTGATTGGCTATAATGAACCGGTTACCCATGGTCAGTACAAGCTATCTATTCTCGGACACCCATGGAAGTATCTTGCAAGTGTTGTCATTCAATGCTTTGGTCATAAATCCGGAAGCCTTGATCAGATGAACCAGTCAGAGTTTATGGTTCTTCATGCACTGGTCACAGGGAGAAATATAGACTTTACAAAAGTTATATTCTCGGAGATGGTGGATAAGGTAACCCTGGGCACATTCAAGAAATCAACTAGAACCCATGTTCCCTACATAAGGTATCTCAGTCTGATTGCTCTTAGAAATTTTCAATGGGAACATTATGTTGGGTTAGTTTCACACTTGCACACAATGATCATTCCCCAAATGGGTCAAAAGATTTTCCAATTGATAAGAGAATTCCAAGGTCCTGTAATAACAGAACAGATGCAAGAGTTGATTGATGTTGCTGCAGATGATGAGGATGATAATGAAGAAGAGGTGGTTAGTAAAAATGTTGATGAAGAAGTGGCTAATGATTCTGAGTCTCCTGATGTAATTACTGAACACTCTCAGCACTCTGATGAAGCCTTAAGTGATGTTGAAAGGTTTGATGAGGAAGATGTTAATGTATCAGCACAAGATGAGCCTATTAATCCTGGTGCTGAGGGTGGTGATGATTTTGATGGTGGTGATGATCATGATAGTGCTGATGATGGTGATGATCGTGATGGTGATGCTGGTGGTTTCTTTATAGAACATGATTCTAATGCTTCTTCACTCATCTCATCCAGTCCCATTATGATGCCATTACAAGAGTTTCCCTTGAGTCCATCTACTTCAAGGAGGTCAGGGCATCTTAGCACTCATGATAGTGAAGATGATTCTGATGATGACTCTCCTAGTAGGACTCTTGGAGGTCATGTTGCATATCCTACTTCTGATCAGTCTCAAGGATCAAGTGACTCTGTTCATAGAGCACCAGGTGGTGGAGATGAAGATATTCCTGAGGATGAGGTAGTTTCTGACTGGCTGGTTGAACTCATCGAAATCAGCTTAGCCAAGCAAATCTCAGGTATACCTTTGTCACTCCCTGAGGACACTCACATGGTAACCGCAATCAGTGAGAACCAATTCTCAACCCCAGTTGAAACACCCCCACAACAGCCAAGCTCTAGTGCACTCCCAACAGTCACTAGTTCTACTACTTCTGCCACCCATATAGCTACAAGGTCATCAGAGATAGTGCATACTGCCACTTATCTCAGAGGAATTGCACACTGCACCTCAGACCTCAACTCCTATAGTTTCCTCTTATGTTGAGGGGGAGCTTATGGATGTTGATCTAACCTTTAAACCAGTGGATGCATCTTCTCAACAAGATGTATCTGTAACAATGGGAATCCTGTAATCTGGGTCACTCTCCCAACAGAGTGATACCATTGAAAGATAGACCTCTGCCCAAGGTCACATTGTGTCTTTACCCCTACTGAGTCAGACTATACCCTCAATAAGCTCACAACAGCTTATTGATGTAATAAGGGGAGCCCAAGTGATTTTAACCCCAACTCACACTCACATTTTTGTACCTTCTATCTTTTCTATTCTTACATAGTCTAGTACACTGTCTGCCAATACTAGTGGTATTAGCCAACCATTAGTACAGGGCACAATCCCTGTTCCTAGTGATCTTAGGCTTAAATACCAAAGCCTAGGTGAGGGACCACATCCCATTCCTGATATTGGTACCGAGGCTCAATCAATGCCAACCCAATCCATTCCCTCTACCTCATCTCAACCCTCACCCCAAATACTCCAAAACCTTTTGTCCATCTCTCAAAAGATGGATAGTCTTCAAGCCACCTTCACCTCATTCCAAACAAAAAACAGAAACTCAACTTTCCCTTCTTACCCAAGAAGTTGAGTCACTTAAGACTAACCAAACCCAAACCCAACCCACCCCTGCCATAATGGATCTCACCCCAATCCTTGACAAATTGGATCAACTACTTTCCCAAACCCAAACCCCTACCCCTGCCCCTGTCCCTCCTATCTCTAACCATACCATCTCTTCCCTTAACCAAACTATCACAAACCTTCTTTCCCAACTTAGACCTTCCCCTTTCAACATTATTGTTGCCATCCATGAACCCATTCTCCAAGTACCCCACTTTCTAAAATCTATAGATGAGGAGGTCACCAACCTAAGCCATGCAACTAGGCAGAGGCACATGGACACTCTACGAGAGTTCACCAATGTGACTGATGCCATAAACAAGCTTAGACCTCTCACCTCAACATTTATCCCTTCTTTCTCACCCATTCCCTCACACCAAAGACCCTCCCCTCCACCTTTCACTCAACCTCCCATTCCCACTGCCTCTCCTTCACCCTCAACTATTCCACCCTTTACCTCTACACCCTCTCCATCTCCCTACTCTGCCTTCACCCCTAATGCTCCTGCTAAGCCTACTGTCTCTTTCCCTACATCTGATGATGAGAAAAAGGGGGAAAGATCAGGCTCTTCTGGTTCTGCTAAAAGTGTATCTTCAGCTACTGCTAAAGCAGCATGGGATGCATTTATTGCACAAGTAGAAACTCAACAAGCAGAAGAAAGAGCAACAGAAGCATCAAAGCCCAATGAAGCAGAATCTCAAAAGCAAGTAACTGCTGAGGAGGAAAGATCATCAAAGGGGGAGCAACTTGAGCAGAGGCCTAAAAGAAGGCTAAAACAAAAGGCTAAAAGGAAGAGTGCAAAGAAATCTAAGCAAGGTGAATCATGTGCTACTATCAAAGTTCCATCAGATGATTCTAATGATGATGATGAAGATGACTTGCCTCTGTCCTTTATGTTTAACCTGCCAAAGAAGACTCCATCCTCTACTCCAACAGTCCCAATCTTCCTCTCCTGCTAAACCAAGTCCTTCAACTCCAAGAAGCTCCTCAAAAAGAAAAGGAAAGAAAATCATGTCAGCTGAGGAGATTGAAGAGGAAGAAAAGAGAGAGGAAGAGTTACAGAAAAATGAGGAAAACCTCAAAGAGTTCAGTGATCTGGCTGCTGCCCTGGGCACAACAATTGAAGAAGTTATAGAAGCCAGGAAAAGGCACCAGGAGGACTTCACTGCTCCTGAGGATCTTGCTGCTGCAGTTGGTGTTATAGATGATGAGTTAAGGGAAATACAAGAAGAAGAATTGATCATTCGTTCCTCTCAAGCTCACCAAGTACAAGAAACACCACAGCAAGTTGACCCTTCTACCAAGAAAACTCATAAAAGAGTAAGGACTCACAAGGAAACCATTCAACCCCTGCACAATTTTGACTTTGGGAATATGGCTCAGCCATCTGAAAGGCAATCCAAGGAGTTCTTAAGCATAAAAGATAACTTGGTAGATAGAAAGTTTGAGCATATCATCTCAAGGGTCACCCCATATAAAGGTACTGATGAAGGACCCTATCTCAGTGTGGTAAGAAGAGATGAATACAAGACTTATGAAGATGCATATCTGAACCACTGTAAGTTGTTTTCCTTCTATGAGATGATAGAGATCCTGTACCACCTTCTTAAGTCCAAGAGTGAAGTAGTCTAGAGATTTATTGGTAAATTTGAATACTGGATCAGAATGTCAGTATACAAAAGACTCTTAACTCATGATGAATTTATTGCTCATGTTCAAGTAATAGAGGATGCTTTCAAAAAGACATCAAAATCCTTTGTTGCTGCTGAACAGATAATCCTTAATCCTGATCATCCCTATCTCCCTGCATATGAAAACCTGAACACTGTTCTTCCTCCCAACACTCAACCTGAAATGTTTAGAAACAGAGCAGGAGATTGGAGATTCCTAAGCGAATCTGAGATAGGCAGAGCTCAAAGAGAATTCATTCTTCATGATGTAATCTCTACAAGAGGAGTGACAGGAAGTGAGCATTTTGAGCAGTTGATCAAATCAAGGGCATATCAACTTTTGGAAGAGGATCCACAGTTGAAAAATGTGGAAGTCAAAGAATAACCTTGGTGTGAAGACTAAGACTTCATAAATAGATTAGTTGTACTTTCAATTTCTTAGAATAGTTCAACCTTTGTGACTTAACTTAAATCTTAGATTAGCTATTCTGTACAAACACTTCTGTAATTACTTATTTTGTAATCAAGCTTGAAACTTTGATCATGGACTACTTGGCTAATATGCTAGTATAGATGACTCTTAGTAGATAGCTCACCTAGTGTAAATATAGAAAAAAAAAATCCTAAAAACAGAAAAAGGATAAAAAGATACCACAAAAATAGAATAATGGTACTTCATAAATGAAAAGATTCCCAAAAACAGAACATCAGGGAACATATCTTAAATAGTTACCAAAAACAGATAGCTAAGTAACCAAATTTCACTTAAAAGTTTTATCTTTACAAATCCGAGTCAAACTGATACTTCTTAATCAAGACAAGGTTTTGTCATCATCAAATAGGGGGAAATTGTTGGGGAGATATAGATATCAATCCATAATCAAACCTGTCTATTATTTAAAATAGGATTTGATGCTAACAAAACTACATATTCAGTTATGTGCCTGGATCAATGAAAAACATGTGTTATTTTTCATATGAGATTTAAACAAATTCAAAGTAAGGATTGTCAGCTGAAGAACAAAAGTGTCAGCTGAACACTGAGGATCAGCCAAAGGACCAGCTTCAGTAAGACCAGCTAAGAAAAAAAGACAAGTCAAGAAGCATCAGCTATGCATCTACAAAGCATCAGGTGATGGTCCAAAACCATCAGCTGAGGGTTCTTCCAAGATCAGCTGAGCAGTTAAGGATCAGCTGACACTATCTCTCTTGTCAGCTGATGCCTCCCATATGTCAGATAAGGTATTCATTACATATCTAATCTTGTCTCAATAAGCTTATCACACTCAAATGATTAGCTGAGCCCGTGGGATCAGCTGAGAGTTTGTTTTGATTAGTTTATTAGCTACACTCACTATAATTGTTTTATTAGCTGATCAGTATGATCTGCTGAGCAATTCTGAGTAGTTGAGTCTTTCACATTTATCCTTAGCTGAGCAAAATTATATTTGCAGTTCAATGTCTATTAGCTGAGTCTTTACATTATGTATCAGCTAATAGTTTTTCTATGTAATATTTTCTTAAGTCAAAGGAAGAATATGTGTTGTTCTATTATGCCTTAGATCTTTCTCTGTAAAGGTACAGAGAACTTTTTGATTCAGCAAAAGGACAAAAAGGATAGATCTTGATCCCCTGGAAAAGGTGAAAGATGCTTTAGAAGAGAAAATCTCGAAGATCTGCTTCATCAACTAAGTATGGCTGGCAACTCCATACTTGGTAAAGTCAAATCGTCAGGAAGCATGGTGTTGATAAAAGTACAAGCATGGAAAGAGAAGCTTACTCTCCCAAGACATAAAGGTAGTACTTTAATAATATAATAATAGATAGTGGGTAAACACCTTACTGAAAAGTATGTTTACTTTACACACTTTGCGTGTAAAGTTAACTTACCTTTCACCCACTAATTTTATCTATTATAATATTATTAAACCAAGTACCTTTGTCCCCTTCTCTCTTCATCAAACCGGACACTACATTGCTTATATATACTCATGCATGGAAACATGCAAAGTATGCGAATAGATAGAATTGAACACTGAAATCTTATCTGTTGAGAATTAGAAGAGTTACCATTTTACTTTCAGTGTTGCAAACTTGTCATGTGTTGAACATCTTAGACATCAGTTGTTTAAGATTAGCTTAGTCTATGTGTTAGACAAATTGTTGCCACCTTTTATTGAACTTAGATTTTCCGCATCTAGTTCATGTAATTCTTGATTCACATCAATAAGAATTATCTGTAATTCTTGATTCAACCCCCCCTTCTACAAACATTTGTTGTTGTAGTATCCATTCTGGACCAACACCTGTTATTATGAAAAATACATAAAAATGGATGCCTAAACCTGCGACTAACAAATCTGGACCCAAAAGAGAATGGGTACCAATTTTTGTTAATCCTTTTGGCAGGTAAATCAATAAGAGACATTGTTGGAGCACAATGAAGATCATTCAGACTGTAGTGAAAATCATTGTGTTCAGTGTGCTTTAGTGGTTTCAAAATCTCAAATTTTTCAAAGATGATAGAGTTCCCCTGCAATTCAATTTCAAATTTCATTTTGTTCAGCATTAGCCCGAGTCTAATGTCTGAGAAGCTTATTTTGTGCAGTTTTATCATTTCATGATGTAACTTGCTTTAAACTAGATTGTTAATTACAGGGGAAGCAAAATTTTCCCTTCTCCTAATTGATGAAAACAATTTTCATGCATCAATTTAAGGGGAGTTATGTTGGGAAGATGATCTCATCAGTTGAAATTTGATGAGACAAAGTTAAGTTTGTAGATGTGTTCTAAATATAACTTAAACAGAATTATGGAGCTTAGTCAGACTGAGCACGTATAGTGTTTCAGACTGAGTATAAGCTGAATATAAGCTGAGCATAAGTTGATCAGCTTAGACTATATCTTAGTAGGATTATCAATGTGTTTGATAAGTTGTGTATGTCACCTAAGGTATAGGTTGAGTATTCAGCCTGATGTGTTTCAAGCTGAGTGACTCAGTGTATATACTAAGTCAGCTCAATAGAGTTGCTAAATAAGTTCTAGCTAACTCTTAGGACTTCTAAGGATGAGTTTATTAATATACGTGTTAGTTCATGTTGGTTTTCGAGTATGTTCTCGAAGAACTCGGCTTGATAAGTTTCAAGCTGAGTAACTCAGTCCGAGTAAGAAGTTAGCTTAAAGAAAATTTAAATATGTTTTAAATTTATCTTTTTAACTCTCTATATCTATGGGAAGGATAAGAAGACTCCAGAATCAAGATTGAATATTGAAGACTCAAGATAAGAAAATTCAAGATTCAAGATTCCGAGTCATCCGGTAGTTAGTTAGCAAATTAGGATTAGTCCCGTTTGTTAGGAACCATAGGAACAGGATTATAAATACTTATCACTCTGATAATTTTAGAGGTACGACTACGACGACTACAACGACGACTAAGTGTTGTAGAGCCAAATACCTCACCTCAACCGTATGTGTTACGAGTCTTGAATCACTGATTGTCAGTTCAACGTGATCAAGATATTCACAGATTGCCAAGCTATTCGTGTGTTCGAATACTCACATTAGTTGTGAGATTGGTAAGTTTTCAATCTGTGATTAAATCCTGTTTAGAGAGTCGTCTAGTATATATAATCATAAGTTGATTATAGATAGCTAAGTTTGAAAGATTGAGAGATTTATATTAGGTGTTTACATATCAAGAGTTGCTTACTTGATAGAGTCTGTAATCATCTTCTTATTAATGATAAGCAAAACATTCGATTGTGGTTTGATTTACTATGTGTGACACTTTATTTTGATTTGTTCAATTTCCACAGAAAGTGTATTCAACCCCCCTTCTACACATCTGTTGCTTGTTGTTATTCTCACCAAGGGACCAACAACTGGTATCAGAGCAAGTTGAACAAGCTCATACGTTGAAAAGTTCAAGATTCTGTGAAAGTTCAAGATGTCTACAAGCAACAATTCTTCAAACTTTCCTCAGATGTCTGGCAAGGGTTGTTCCATCTTTGATGGATCTGATTATCCTATGTGGAAATTCAGCCATGTTATTCCTCAAGTCCATTGACAATCGTATGTACAATGTGATTACAAAAGGACCAATAATCCCCAAGATTCTTTCAACTGTCAGTGATTCGTCTCCTGGCAGATCTGAAAAGGATATGAGAAAGCCTGTTGCATCCTGGACTGAAGAAGATTGGAATCTACATTCGTTGGATGACAAGGCAAAGAGTGTTCTGGCAAATGCCCTGACCAACGAGATCTTGCATACAATGACTGGGTGCCGAACATGCAGCAAAAGAAGAATCACTTGAATAGATCCTATGAAAAATTCTTTTCAAAGAAGAATGAAACCTTGCCTGATTTGTTCACAAGATTTCACTGCTTGATAAATGACCTACTAAGTGTGGGTGTGAAGAAAGATGAAGCTGAACTGGTGCTGAAATTTCTGGATGTGTTACCAGAAAGGTTCAATGAAGTAATCACAGCACTGAGGGCTAGAGGAATACAGTCCATCTATGGGTTCCTGCTTAATCATGAACAGATTACAGAACACAAGAAATCTTCTAAACAACAACTTAAGGAGTCTCTGGATAAAGCAGATATTGCATTAGTTGCACAGAAGAAGAAAAAAAATTCCAAGGCATTAGTTGTTGAATCTGAGACTGAGTCAGAATCTCAAGCTGACCACTTAGACTCAGACTCAGGTGATACTGATGATGTTCAGACTGTTAGTGAGCAAATGGCAATGTTAGCCAGACGATTAAGAAGAGCTCAAAGGGGAAGAGGAAGATCTGATATGAGCAAAGGAAAGTGTTCTTTTGATCCTAAGAATGATGTGCGCTTCAACTGTCAGAAAAAGGGACACATTGATAAGAATGCTTATAGAGCTGATAAATACAAGAAGAAATATACTCAGCTCAAGAAAGGAAAGCCAGAAGACAAACCCAGTGCAAAAGGATTATATGCTGAAACTCGGGATACAGAATCATCTACCTCATATGATGATGTATGTCTAATGGCTCAAGAAGATGAAGAGTTTGAAATTGACGAAGTTGATTATGGTTTGTCCGAGTCAAACTTTTGAAGCTGACATGAAGGAAGCTGAGGAAAACATCAAGCTTAGTGATTAGGATCCTGCTTCCATGTACAAGGTTAGTAATTTCAACTCTTACACCGATAAAGAAAAGGGTCTTGCCTTCGATTATTTGCTAAATGATTTCAAGACCAGCCCTAAGTCTCAAAAGGACCTCAAAGCTGAGATAGCTAAACTAAAGAATGAGATTAAGGAAAATCAATCTCTCATTGATGTTGGTAAGAAAGCACAGTGTGATCTTGAATGTCAAAGACACATCAATAAATTTTAAGTGAAGAACTTCAGGAAGCCAAGGATAAAGCTGACCAACTTTAAAAGGTCACTGAATCTTGGTGTAAGTCATCAAGGCGTGCTGAAAAGTGCATCAACCTACAAATTCCTAAACAGGTAAAAGCTGTACTTGGAGGTGACTATCAATCTGCAACTTATGCAACTGATGACGAAGAGATAGCAAGTACAGACTCTGAGGAAGATAGTCAACTGATTGAGTATCAGAAGTCAGCCTCAGAGAAGAAACATGGTCAAAACCTTTAATACAATATGTTTGTAAAGGCTAAAGATTATGGAAATGAGTGTTCAACATCCAAACCGCATGGTAAGTCTGTGCTGGACAGATTAGGCACTCAGCCTATTCAAAGAACTTTAGTCGTAGAAAGGCTTAAACCAAATCCTTTCAAAAGACAAAATTCTCTATCTGTCTCGGAGAGAAGTTAAAAGAATAGGAATACCACTGTAAGTCAGAGGTCAAATCACAACAATGGTAAGTCCAAAGTTGTGGATCTTGATAAGTCCAAGAAGATCAACAGTGGTATGTCCAAACCTGTTGAAACTTGTGAGTCCAGTAAGTATGACAAAGGTAAGTCCAAGGTCATGGAAAAGAAGTTTGTTGGTCAAGCTTAAATCAAAAGGATAACAAGCAAAGATCTGACAAAGATAAGTCCAAAGTCAGTGAGCATCAAGTGAATAAATTTGCAAAGAAAGTTGAAAAGTTATCTACTACATATAATCTTAAAACTGAGATCAAGTTCTCACAAGGATTGTTGGACACTCTACCTCCTGTAATCATTGGAAGAAGAAGATGCTACAAGTGCAGAAGTAGAGGTCATGAGGCTAAGGACTGTGATGTTGAAATCTCAAGGCCTGAACAAGAACAGGCTGATCAGTCCACACAGGACTCATCTCCTGCTCAAGCTG
Organism: Pulicaria dysenterica; assembly: GCA_947179395.2. Lineage (NCBI taxonomy): Eukaryota > Viridiplantae > Streptophyta > Magnoliopsida > Asterales > Asteraceae > Pulicaria > Pulicaria dysenterica. The sequence goes on along the minus strand of OX359291.1, from coordinate 55,671,887 downwards.
AACAGTCAGTTCAACAAGATGGAGATGCTAAGTGCTCCTCATCAGAACCCACCAAGAAGTAGGTTCCCAAACAAAACTAATGTGTTTAGGTTTTATATCATGTGCAGGGTTCAAGTAAATGGTACTTGGATAGTGGATGCTCAAGGCACATGACCGGGTGGAAAGGACTTCTTAGTGATTTCCAAGAAGATGAAGGTCCTAAAGTAACATTTGAAGACAATTCCTATGGAAGAACTAAAGGCTATGGGAAGATGCATGCTGGCAAAGTTACTTTCCAGAAGGTTGCATATGTCAAGGGTCTTAAGCACAATCTGATTAGTATAAGCCAATTGTGTGATGAAGACAACATTGTTACTTTTAGGAAGAAAGCAGGAACAATATATAATGCTAAGGGAAAGCCTGTATTAATAGCTAAAAGAGAAAGTGATGTGTATCTACTTGATCTTAATTCTGCTGATCCCTATACCGAAACCTGCTTGTATTCCCAATATGTTCCTAAGATGAGTTGGTTGTGTCATAAACGATTATCACATTTAAATTTTAAAAATATAAATATGCTATCCAATAAAGAGTTAGTCTCTAGATTACCAAAAATCACATTTGTCAAGGACAAATTGTGTTCAGCTTGTGAACAAGGGAAACACCATAAAGGGTCCTTTAAATCAAAGCAAAATTTTTCAATAACAGACCCACTGCATATGTTGCATATGGATCTGTTTGGACCCATAAGTACTCCAAGCCTAAGTAGCAAGAAGTACACACTGGTGATAGTAGATGAGTTCTCACGATTCACCTGGGTAATATTCCTAAAAGCCAAAAGTGAGGCTGCCCTGGAGATAATATGTTTTATCAAACAGGAAGAGTTGCAGAAATGTTTGTCTGTAAAGCAACTCAGAAGTGATCATGGGACTGAGTTTAGAAACTCAACCCCTGAAAGCTTCTGTGAACAAAAGGAAATATTACAAAATTTCTCATCTGTCATAACTCCCCAACAAAATAGAGTTGCTGAGAGGAGAAATAGAACTTTAATTGAGGCTGCTAGAACAATGCTATGTGAGGCAGGATAAAAACTTTATTTTTGGGATGAAGCTGTCAGTATAGCCTGTTATACCCAAATAGGTCAATCATTGTCAAAATACGTGGCAAAACTTCACATGAGATGTATAAATCTAGAAAGCCCAATATAGGTTATTTCCATGTCTTTGGTTCAAAATGCTATGTGCTGAATCAAAGAGATTAGCTCCATAAGTTGGAACCCAAAGCTGATCCTGGAATATTCGTTGGTTATTCCTCAATCTCCAAATCATACATAGTGTATAACACTAGGAGAAAGGCTATAGAAGAATCAATTCATATCTCATTTGATGAGGACAGTCTTGATCAAGCTGAGAAAAATCAAGCTGACTTGGTTAGTCTGAGTGAGCTTGAAAAGCCTGAGGAAACCAATATGTCAAATCCTATGTATGTCATGGAGATGATAGTGATGATGATGTGTGCCCATCAAAGAAATCATCACAAGCTCCAAGGGACTCTCAAGCTGAGAAAAATGATTACTTCGTAAATCCTTTTGGAGCTGAAGTCACTCAGACTGAGGATCTCAGTGATCATCAGTTTGTTGACAATGCTGCTATTGAGACTGAGTATGTGTGTTCACCTCAGAGTTCTCAACATCACTCATATCCAGAACCAGATTCTCTAACTACAACAATCAAATTCCTTAAAGATCATCCTCAAGATCAAATCATTGGAAATGTCCAAGAGAGGGTTATGACTAGATCCAAGGCTACAACTAACTACGCTGCTCACTTTGGTTTCCTATCTCAAATGAAACCAAAGAAGACTGAAGAAGCCTTAGAAGATGAGGATTAGATTGATGCTATGCAAGAGGAATTAAATGAGTTTGACAGAACCAAAGTCTGGAGTCTTGTCCCTGCCCCCGAAGATCATACAATTATAGGCACTAAGTGGGTTTATAGAAACAAAATGGACAAGGATGGAGTGATAGTTAGGAACAAAGCCAGGCTGGTAGCACAAGGGTATAAGCAAGAGGAAGGAATCGATTATGATGAGACCTTTGCCCCTGTTGCTAGAATTGAAGCCATAAGGCTGTTCTTAGCCTATGCAGCATATAAAGACTTCAAAGTCTATCAAATGGATGTGAAGAGTGCTTTCCTAAATGGAAAAATTCAGGAGGAAGTCTATGTGAAACAACCTCCTGGCTTTGTTAGTTCAAAGTTTCCACACCATGTCTATAAGTTAGACAAGGCTTTGTATGGTCTTAAACAAGCTCCAAGAGCTTGGTATGATACACTGTCCAACTATCTACTATCAATGGATTTCACCAGAGGTAGTATAGATAAAACACTCTTTATTAAAAAGAGTAAAGGACAGGTGATTCTTGTGCAAATCTATGTGGATGACATTATCTTTGATTCTACAAATGAATCTCTGTGTGAATGGTTGTCTAAAGTAATGTCACAAAAGTACAAGATGAGCATGATGGGTGAAATGACATACTTCCTAGGTTTACAAATTCAACAAAAACCTGATGAAATATTCATCAATCAAAGCAAGTATGTTCTTGATTTGATAAATAAATATGGTTTCGATTCTAGTTCAACCATTAAAACACCCATGTCACCAGCTGTCAAGCTGAGTAAAGACTCAGATGGTAAGTCAGTGTGTCAGTCTGCCTATAGAGGAATGATAGGTTCATTACTCTATTTGACTACTAGTAGACCTAATATCATGTATCCTACATGTGTTTGTGCAAGATATCAGGCAGATTCTAAGGAATCACATCTTCAAGTTGTGAAAATGATCTTTAGGTACCTTAAAGGTACACCAAATCTAGGCCTTTGGTATCCAAAGGACTCTGGATTTGAGTTAGTTGGTTTTTCAGATGCTGACTATGCTGGGTGCAAGTTAGATAGAAAATCAACCACTGGAGGATGTCAAATGCTTGGAGGGAAGTTAGTAAGATGGACTAGTAAGAAACAGAACTCAGTGGCTACTTCAACTGCTGAAGTTGAATATGTTGCAGCAGGAAGCTGTTGTGCTCAAATCCTATGGATGCAGCATCAGCTTCAAGACTTTGGTATAAGTTTCAAGAAAACTCCTATCTTCTGTGATAACCAAAGTGCTATAGCCATAACTTACAATCCAGTCTTCCACTCAAGAACCAAGCACATTGAAATTAGACATCACTTCATCAGGGACATCGTGGAAAAAGGTAAAGTTGACATTAAATTTATCTCCACTGATGACCAATTAGCAGATATCCTTACTAAACCCTTCATGAAAAGCAGTTTATGTATCTGCTAAGTGAATTGGGTATGCTCAACCCCTAGCTAAGTGTCTAGAATCTGAGTTTTCAGTTTGACAAAGACTAAATGTCTTAAGCTAAGTGCACAGTTTATAAATAAGTTTTCATAAACTGAATATACTGTCAAGCTGAATGATGAGTTCACACGTTTGGTAAGTTCCAAACATACATTAACTACTCAGTGTAGTTTAAATGTAAGTTTGAGTAAGTCCCAAACAGAAATGACTATGTGTCACTGATCCTGAGCTGTATGCTCTACTCAAGCTGAGTTTCAATCTCACGCTGAGTGATCAATTCAAGCTAAATGCTTGACTTAGACTGAGTAATATGTTTACTCAGCTTGGTGTGTCCAAACTACGATTTAATTACTAAGTGTCATTAATTCATACATCAATGTGTATTTGAGTCAGTCTCAAATCGCATCTTATACGAATTGTGTATTGGTATAATAAATCGGTGTTTATAATATTTTTGTAAGTCAATAATATTATTTTACACATGTATCCGTTGGAAGATAATGTGTTTTTACCCTATTACTGTTACATCAAGCCGTAATTTCTCCGGCGTAACGGATAAAAAGGGATTTCAACGGTAACTTTTCTCTCTCTTCGGAAAGGTATATATATCGACCATAACAAATTTACAGAAGTTTATGCTTACTAAACTTCTGCTATTATCTCTATACCTTCCACTACCACATAGTTGCTACGTGTATTCAACCGTTCACATTCAAAACCCTGAAATTGCTCAGTGCAATCTTTCAAACGTTTAGTGCGAACTTCATTTTGCTCAATACGAATCGACTAAGTTACTCAGTGTAATCTTCTGAAATCAACGATGCACGGAACCATTCTGAATCTCAGTGATAGAATGGTAAGGGGTGCTGCGTTTAAGAACAATGGATTGTCGTTGATCAAAATCAACAATCAACGTGCCTGTCTTGCAATCCCTCAACGCAAAATTAACAGGGGATACGAACCATGGGTAAATTATATTCGAAAATGCCCATTGGCTTTCGCTTTCACTAGAGCACCACTACATGTGGTTCCTCAGCATCTGCTGGAGTTTTGGTATACGTGTGTCTACGACCAAAACAACGACGAAATTCGGGGCACGGTGCTGAATGGAGAGAGGAGGCTTATTCTCACAGTAAACAGGCTAAGGGAGGTTCTTCAACTCCCTCAATCCGATGAGTTCGAGCCTACTGTAACGCGGCTGGTAGCTAGATCTGTTCTACCCTTGATGGGTCACCCACAAACAGAGGGTGTGATCAAAACGTATACTTTTCCAACCAGTTGGGGTTTCATGGTGTCCACAGTGATTCGTTCACTTGGTACCAAGGTTGGAGGACTGGACCAAGTCAACGAGTTCGAGATGCAGCTGCTGTACAACATGTACTTCACCAGAAACTTAGATTATTCTCAGCTCATTTTCAACAATCTCAATGTCCAAGTGATGAAGGCCACAAGGGATCTTCATGTACCATTTACAAGGACACTGTCCTTGGAATTTGAGGCCGAGCTGGGGACAGCACTGTATGAAGCTGATCAGGATATGTTCTTGACGCCAACACTCAGCTCTAAGATGTTCAATAATGATATATTCCCAGAGCAAGAGGATATAAGTGAACCCATGCTTCTGATAGCTGAGGCAGCTTCTTCTGAAAGTGAAGTAGAGGGATCAAATCAAGGGGGAGCTTCTCAAGCTGACACAACAGTTCAAGCTGAGCACTCTGCTCAGGCTGAACCAGTCAATCCACAACCTGCCTCTGGTAAGACTTCTCCACTTTCTCTCTCTTCTCATTATTCTCCATCCACATTTGGAGATAAGGCTGTGGTGAACCCAACCCATTATAACACATCTCTTCCACCTTCTATTCATCTTAAATCCCACTCTGAAGCCACCCCTAGTATACCCACTGCTGCTAGGGAGAATATTCAAACCTATACTAGAAAAACTGCTAAAGGTGGTGCCACTCCGATAGGCATCACTGGAGCTGAGATCACACTGATCCCTCCCCAGGCAGGAGTTTAGGGGGGAGACGCCTACTCTTCAGGTGTTAACCTCGAGGCTCATTTCAACCCAAAAGCCTAAGCCGGGTGTGGTATCTACTTAGCCCACACTCTCCAGAGCTACGAGAGAGCCCGTTACTGTGCCTAAGCAGACATACTTAGGTAACATTGAAATACTGACCAATCCCCAGGGTCAATCACCCCCCTCCAAACCAATTAGCAATCACCTACCCATACACTACACGCTTTGAGCCCAATTACTTCTCTTCACTTCTCACACCCCCATGCACGACCTGTCAATGTTTCATCTATATACCAAGGAGAATCACAGGGTCCAAAATCTGGCACAAATGAGTTTGAGGGTATACACCAACCCTTGGATGATGCATCCAAACACTCACCACTTACTGTTTTTTACTCTTTCGATTCACAGGCTAAACATTCCGAGTCTAAGGACAGGAGTAAGTCTCCTCCAGAAGCATATGCCTCCTCAGGCATTGAAAAATTGAAACAATACATTGCATCTCAGTTTGGTTTGTTCCATCTCAAGCAGAAGAGGCACAACGACAAATCTATCAAAGACTTGAGAAGCTGACTAAGGATGTTTGAGAGATTGCCTCTGCAGTTGCTGCACTCCAACAACGGCAGACTTCAACCCCTGTTGATGATGACAAAAAGGGGGAGAGGGTTCAAGCTAACGCTGAGTTAGTGCAAGCTGAAGCTTTATTGGAACTAGCAAAAGGATCAGAGAGGCAAACTCAGTTTGAGGGGGAGCTGGAGCTAGAGAAAGAGAAACCTGCAGCCAAAAAACCAAAGGTGATAGAATCTGAATCTGAAGATGAAGCTGACAGTGTTCCTGAGACTGAGGAAGAAACGAAAGAAGAAAAAGCCACAAGGCTTATGATTGAAATGCTTGCGAAGGAGGAAGCCAATGAATTAGGCATTTCACTTGAAGAGCTAAGAAAGAGAAAAGAGAAGGAGGAAAAGGATCAAGAGAAGTAAAAACAGAGAAAAGCTTTGGCTCAAGCTGAAGCTGACTACACTGGTCTGAGAACTGACCCTATCCCATATACAGATGAAGAAATCCAAGAGTGCTATTTCAGAAGAAGCTCAAGCGGAGAGATCAGAGGCATGACTTTGAGCAGAGTAAATGGAGCTATCATTCTCAACTTAGAATTTGATGATAAATCTACAATGGGAATGGACCTGAGATTTATTCACAGGATGAGCTACCTTGAATGGAAAAGAATTATAATGATGCTCAAGAAGTTCAAAAGAAGTCAGATCAAGCAAGAGATCTCTGCTGTAGTTTCTAAACTGATTAATAGAGCTGAGGAGCTGAGATATGTTCCAGTTCCTGGTCTGCAATGGGAGAAATTATTTGAAGTACCTGAAGGTGTGGAGTTCAAATAAAACCAAGCTATTGATACACCTGTTCAGTGATTTATGTTTAAGAATCAGCCTGGCAAACCTAGCTTCATCAAGCTAAATGAAATCTGCTATCTAAAAGCTAGAGATGCCTTATACATTCGAAGTTGTCTTGGTAATGATAGATCTAATCACTTTGTGAGATATAAACTGAACAAAATTATCAGAGTACAACAGAAGGAACTCATAGGAAATATAGAAGCTGAGAAGTTGCTAGATGAAATCAACAAAGAAATCATCAACTGGGAACTTCTACATCCTGAGTTCATAAGATAATAGATTAGTTCTATTGTATAAATTAGATTAGTTCTAATTTTGTAAGCACTAAGTGTGCATGATCTAAGTGATCAAAAATTTTATATTATGATATGTTCAATTAATACAAGTATGAGTTTGATATGTTCAACTGTGTTATGATAAGTTCATAATTATTAGTCTGATAAGTTCAGATTGAATAATAATTGATTAGTTCTTATTCATTAATGTATTTAGTTGGTGTGTTCAACTTAAAGTTGATATGTTCCACTTATAATTGATAAGTTCAATTAAAATTGATATGTTCAATTAATATTTGATTAGTTCAAATACAAAATCTTAATAAGTTTGAGATTTAAAACATAATTCTATTAAACAAACTTAAGAACTGTTTAGTGGTTTTGTCATCATCAAATAGGGGGAGTTTGTTGGGAAGATGATCTCATCAGTTGAGATTTGATAAGACAAAGTTAAGTTTGTTAGATATGTTCTAGATATAACTTAAACAAAATTATGAGGCTTGATCAGACTGAACACTTATAGTGTTTCAGACTGAGCATAAGCTGAGTATAAGCTGAACATATGTTCGATCAGCTGATACTATATCTTAGTAAGATTATCACTATGTGTGATAAGCTGTGTATGTCACCTAAGATATATATTGAGTATTCACCCTGATGTGTTTCAAGCTGAGTGACTCGGCATATATACTGAGTCAGCTCAACAAAGTTGGTAAATAAGTTATAGCTAACTCTTAGGACTTCTAAGGATGAGTTTATTAATATACGTGTTAGTTCATGTTGGTTTTCGAGTGTGTTCTCGAAGAACTCAGCTTAATGAGTTTCAAGCTGAGTAACTCAGTTCGAGCAAGAAGTCAGCTTAAAGAAAATTTAAATATGTTTTAAATTTATCTTTTTAACTCTCTATATCTACGGGAAGGATAAGAGGACTCCAGAATCAAGATTGAAGATTGAAGACTAAAGATAAGAAGATTCAAGATTCTAGATTCCGAGTCATCCGGTAGTTAGTTAGCAAATTAGGATTAGTCCAGTTTGTTAGGAACCGTAGAACAGGATTATAAATACTTATCATCCTGATGAGTTTAGAGGAACGACGACAACAACGACTACAACGACGACTAAGTGTTGTAGAGCCAAATACCTCACCTCAACCGTATATGTTACGAGTCTTGAATCGCTGATTGTCAGTTCAATGTGATCAAGATATTCACAGATTGCCAAGCTATTCGTGTGTTCGAATACTCACATTAGTTGTGAGATTGGTAAGTTTTCAATCTATGATTAAATCCTGTTTAGAGAGTCGTCTAGTATCTATAATCATAAGTTGATTATAGATAGCTAAGTTTGAAAGATTGAGAGATTTATATTAGGTGTTTACATATCAAGAGTTGCTTACTTGATAGAGTCTATAATTATCTTCTTATTAATGAAAAGCAAAACATTCGATTGTGGTTTGATTTACTATGTGTGACACTTTATTTTGATTTGTTCAATTTCCGCAGAAAGTGTATTCAACCCCCCTTTTACACATCTGTTGCTTGTTGTTATTCTCACCAAGGGACCAACATTTTTTATTAGCAAAATAAAAATAATCTAAAAGTAAATAATTTTCTTCTTAAAATAATTACAATAATTTTTATTTTTATATAAACCGGTATAGAAGAAAATCGTTAAAAAGGGAATTTATGTAAGTCAATCTTACTACTATATAACTCATTTAACATGTTCTCTTCCTTACTCTTAAAACTTCTTAAAATTCAATCAACAATACATCACCACCCTTCTTTTTATCTAAATTAATCTTAGAGTAAATTACTGAAATGGTCCCTGCGATTTACACAAAATTGCTGGTTTAGTCATTTATAATAAAAAATTAATCCAAAGGTCCCTGTGGTTGACATTTTGTTACTGAAATGGTCCTTTAGGGTAACAGACGTCAAATAGCCTCCGTTTGTTGTCGTTTAGCTAAGGGTATTTTTGTCTTTTTGCAACAGAGACCATTTCAGTAATAAACCACAGGGACCATTTCAGTCATTTACAAACCATAAGGACCATTTCAGTAATTAACTCTTTTTTTATAATATATATTTCTTAAATTTATTTTTATTTTTATTTTTTTAGTTTCCTTTATACTTTTTTTTTCATTTATTTTTGTTGTTATTTCTTATGTTCTTATTTTTTTATAATTATTCGTTAAATAAATATTACCAAACATTTTAGGAATTCTCTTTTTTATTTTTCATTGCTTTTTTTTTATCTTTGTGAAGATTCTTTTTATTTTTTTATTTTATACTTTTAAGTATTATTTTAAGAATTCATTTTCTTGGTTTGATTATTATTTTTTTATTTTGTTAAATTTTACTATTCTAAATTATTTTTTTACTTGACCATTATGTTTCTTTTTGACCATTATTTTTTAAGTTTCTTTTAAGAATTTTCTTTTTTCATTTATAAAAAACATGTGTTATAATCTTTTATTAAAATATCAGTTGATTTCAATAAACTTAATAATCCTATATATTAAAAAGGGGGTCAATCTTGTAGGATTGAAATGACAAGATATTGAAAAACATGTGTCATTTCAATCCTACAAGATTGACCTCCTTTTTTAATATACAAGCATTGCACACGCATAATACGCCGGTGATGACAATAGTTTGTGCTCGATAGCATGTTTGATTATAAAAGTAGGGAATGATATGTGTGAAATACGGTGTTAGTCAACATATCCATGTTTTTTCTCTCTTTTCTAATTTCTTTACTTTCTTTACAATTAACCATTTTATTAGTTGTTAAAATAGTTTTTGAAAAATAATTAAAAAATATTATTATAAATAATTAGAGAAAAAGATACTATAGCCTTAAAATTGTATTGATGTAAGTAATTTAACCAAATTAAATAGATTAAATAGATATTGTGATACTTAATGATTTATTAAAGTAATAGTTGTCTTAAATTATTTGAGAAAATTAAGGGAATTATTGGTTATTCTATTGCTTTAAATATTTGTATCTTAAGCATAAAAAATTGTACTACTTAAAATTAAGAAGTCTTAAAAAAAATTTAGAGAGAGAAAGTTAAATGCTTTATAATGTAGTATAGATAGGATTATTAAGTTTATTGAAATCAACTGATATTTTAATAAAAGATTATAACACATGTTTTTTATGAATGAAAAAAGAGAATTCTTAAAAGAAAATTAAAAAATAATGGTCAAAATAAAACATAATGGTCAAGTAAAAAAACGATTTAGAATAGTAAAATATAAAAAAATAAAAAAATAATAATCAAGCCAAGAAAATGAATTCTTAAATTAATACTTAAAAGTATAAAAGAAAAAATAAAAAGAATCTTCACAAAGAGATAAATAAAGCAATGAAAAATAAAAAAGAGAATTTGTAAGATGTTTGGTAATATTTATTTAACGAATAATTAAAAAAAATTAAGAACATAAGAAATAACAACAAAAATAAATGAAAGAAAGTATAAAGGAAACTAAAAAAAACAAAACAAAAGAAATTTAAGAAATATATATTATAAAAAAAGAGTTAATTACTGAAATGGTCCTTATGGTTTGCAAATGACTGAAATGATCCCTGTGGATTATTATTGAAATGGTCTATGTAGTGCAAAAAGACAAAAATACCCTTTGCTAAACGACAACAAACGGAGGCCATTTGACGTCTATTACCTTAAAGGACCATTTCAGTAACAAACGTCAACCACAAAGACCTCTGGCGTAATTTTTTATTATAAAGGACTAAACCAGCAATGTTGTGTAAATCACATAGATCATTTAAGTAATTTACTCTTAATCTTATGTATTCAATCCTTAATCATTTCTCTCTTCTAACTTAATTAACTTTTTATTTATTTAAAATCTACTGTGCGACTTACACACTTTATCACACAAACATAATTATTTACTCACATCAATATTATTTCTGAAATCTTATTAAATTCTCTTTGTTTTCATAAATATAAATATATTCTCTTATTTTAATGTTTTTTAGAATTTATTTTTAAAATTAATATCTTACTACTATATAAATCATATAACACTCTCTCTCCTCTTACTCTTAAAATTTCTTAAAGTACAATCAATGATACATCGATCACCACACTTCTTTTTATCTAAATTAATCTCATTTATTTATTTTAAAATTTTCTCTCTCCTAACTAACTTTAAAATAACTTTTTATTCATTTAAAAATTACTTTTCAACTAACACAATCTCTCATACAATCACAATGAAATGGTGGAATTTGATTGATAATGACAAATGACAAATGATTATTAAAGATCACCTATTTATATCATCATCTATATTTTAAAAAATTAAAAAAAATGTTTTCCCATCATTACAACATACAATTTTTAAATAATTTCTTAATCACTTAAACGTAACAAGTTTACTTAACAATATGAACATTCAAAAGGGATGAATTTTGTTATAGCTCAAATGGTTGAATTTTTAATTAAATTCAAATTCAAATGGTTGTTATATTATCCATATATATCTCATTGCCTACTTCCTTTTCCTTTTTATTTATATTTTGAAACTTAATCTATCAATTATTATTCCATTTAAATCACATTTTTTTTTTAAATCTAATTCTAAAAATAACTTTCCTACCTAACAAAGTGGAGTAATTTTAAACCAATTAAATACAGGTCAATTAGAAATATGTATTCAATTCAAATTTATATATATATATATATATATATATATTATCTTATCCACGATTAATTCAAATATATATTATTATCTTATCCAAGATTAACAACACACATGAAGTTTATTATAAAAAAATTTCCCTTAAGGGATTTGATGGAATGTGACGTAATAACTAATATATTTTTGATTTTTTTAATTTTTTTTAAATCAAGGGCTATGATTGGTGGAGATTTTTTTAGGAAAATGGTTGATGATGTAAGTAACCTTTTCTTTTAATAGTTGCTTATATATATATGATTCTTTAATTTTTTTATATTGATTGATGTACCTTTGTCTATTTTAAATGTTATCTATTTTTATATAAATTTATCTTAAATAAAACAAAATTAAAAAAAAATTTAATACTTTTTATAGAAAGACCGAGGAATCAGTTATTATATCAACTATGATACATAGATAGAATAAATATAAAAATGATATAAATTATTTAATGAATAACCTACCCACTACTATTAATGGATAACAAACAATTAAAAATATACTACTATAAAAAAAGTATCATATTACAATAAAATTTATACCAAAACGTAGATAAAAATGAGACGGTCGCAAATATATAATTATTATTTCTCTAAACAAATTATATAATAAGTTATTAAACATATTTTATAAACAACCTATAATTAATTGTATTAATATACAATTTTTATA